>CM028131.1:4090000-5493333 GCA_016271365.2 Neoceratodus forsteri
TAAGCTTAACCTCCAACCAAATGTGAGAGATATATATAAAGAGATGCATAACTTCTCAACAATTAAGCACCATTTCATCTATAACGACGCTCCCCAAAGGGTTAGTCTTATGAAAACTAGACCAGGTACTACTCTTCAGACAGACAGATCCGGACCCGAGGACGTTTCCACTGCAATGAGCAAACTGCCTCCAGGGCTCCCCATTTCTTGTCAAATATTGTCTTATTCCCTTCCACCCACATATTCTGCTTAAGTCTCTCCAAGATTTGGAGAAAGTCCCCCAGCCATTGGTCATAAGTATAAATGTTATCATCTTTCCAATGCTTAAGAACAAAAGCTTTGACCACTGCTGATAAAGAGATACATGGCACTTAGCAAGATTCGATGATATTCTACCCATGTCCCAAGTATGCATATTTCAGGGCAGATATACTCCACATAATTTAATACGGGTCCATTTTTTCTTTAATCTGGACCCATAGTGGCTGAATCCTAGAGCAAAACCACAAAACATGTAGTAGATCTCCAGAGTCCCGTCACATCGGAACATCGATCTGTCTGTCTGAGTTTACTAGAACACAATTTAGCTGGAGTGTAGTAGATGTTTGAACAAATAAAAAATTGCATAGTAGTATATTTTGGAATGGGCTGGTATTTCTTATATTTCCACACTTCAATCCAATCAATTCTCAGGGGGGATAAAACCCTATCCCAGTATAGAGTCCTATTTTCAGTACCGATACCAACAAAATCCAGCAAATCTTATATACTTTAGACAAGGGATGACATGAAAGATCCAGATTCTTTAACTGCTCCCATGTAAAAACTTGATTTTCCCCTTCTGTTATACGCTCTCATATAAATTTTTGCAAGAGTGTAGGTAACTGAATCTTTTTAAAGAAGTCCCAATCTCGAGATGGCTTAGGCAGGTGCACCCCATCTGCATCCATACAATCCACTACTTTAAAGTCAATAACAATGGCCTCCATTGCCCACTCAACACCAGTTCCCCACAAATTAGGATTTCCACTACTCGGCTGGTCCCTAGCCCCTCTTTGTATTCTCCTTTGCCCCGGAGATAACCACTCCCACCACGCTTTAACTGATTTATATATTGGAGATTGGTTGCTGATACCTGGCAAAGTCGCCGGGTCCACATATAGAAGGGCATTTGGGGAGAGCTTTAGGCCCTCCAGAACAAGCTTTTCAATCCACAACCAAGTTGGAATATATACCTCATTATCCCCCTGTCTATCCCATCGCCCCATATACCCAAGTTGTCCTGCAACATAGTATAACATCAGATCTGGAACCTGCATGCCTCCCTCCTGATGGGGAGCGTAACACAATATGTTTTTCCTAGCAGGTTTAGAGCTCCAAAGGAATTCCAGAATGATCCTTTGAATATAAGTGAACTTGCTCTTGGGGATACAATAAGGAGAAAGACAAATCGGATAAAGCAGTCGAGGCAGGAGGTTCATTTTAATTAGACCCATTCTGGCAGTGAAATTTAGAGGAAGCCTCCTCCACCTTTCAATATCTTGCTTTATTTTGACTACGATCCCATCCACATTTTCTTCCACCCCAACTCGGATCTAGCGAATCCATATCCCCAAATACTTAATTTTATCCGAGCCCAATTAATCCGAAAATGATCAGTCGGCCCTATGAGTATGAGCTGTGAGTGGGAGAACCTGAGTTTAGACAAATTCAATTTATAATTAGACACCCTCGAAAAGTTCTCAATAATTTCCAAAGCCCTCTGAAAGCTTTCAGCCGGATTAGCTAAATGAAGCAAAATATCATCAGCAAATACCGATAATTTAAGCTCAAGCCCCACAACTTCAATCCCTGTACTCCTGATTCCATCCCCAAAATCTCAACAAGGGCTCCAGGTAGAGGTTAAATAAGATAGGTGACAATGGACAGCCCTGCCTTGTCCCGTTCTGTGGAAACCTCCTTAGAAAGATAGCCATTACACAAAATTCGGGCTGTGGGGCTTTATACAGATTTCTAAGTCCTACCAAAAAGCTCCTTGGAATCCCATTCTCTCCATTGTAGAAATAAAATTGATGGGAAACCCGATCGAATGCCTTCTCAGCATCCAACGCTATTAAAGCCATAGCAGATTCAGAATCGCTGCTCTCTAGGATATGATGAGTTTCCTCAGAGCATCTTGGGCCCCCTCCCGGCATAAACTCTACTTGTTCTTGGCTAATCAATAAAGGGCAACTTTCAAAACCCTATTGGCCAAGATTTTTGTGAGTATCTTCATATCTTGATTCATTAAGGCTATGGGCCTGTAATTACCTGGTAGAGGCCTGGGTTTATCTGGCGGAATCAGCACAATATAAGCTTGGTAAAGTGGGGATGGGAACCCTTCACTCATAATAGCTAAAAAAGTTCTTTCAGTAAGGGTGTAATCGTCTCTGCATGGACTTTATAAATTTGCCGAAAGGCATCAGGCCCTAGTGCCTTCCCATTTGGTAGATCTTTGATAACCTCAAGTATTTCCAATTCTGATATCGGGGCAGCCAGAGCACGGGCCTGTTCCAGAGTAAGTCTAGGTAGGGGTATCTGATCTAAGAACCCACTAATCTCAATCACTGACTTAGGGGCCCCCACCTGATATAACGCAGCATAATAGTCAGCAAAGGCGTCAGCCAACTGCTGAGGCTCTGAGATCATTTGGTCTCCGAACTGCACTGCCACAATCGTCCTTTCAGCCTCCCACTCCTTAATCCGATGAGCCAATAACTGACTTGGTATATCTCCCTGCAGCAAATATTTAGCATTCAACCTCTCCAGCCATCGGTCTGCCCTATAATACCAGATCCCTTTAAATTCCTCTTTCAGTTCTCTTGCTCCTGTCGATCTCCTTAGAGGATCCCTCCAAAGGAGACAAGGACTTAATGGCCCCCATTATGAATTCCTCCCGAGCCCTAGTGAGCTTATTGTACCTAGCAGAGTATTCTTGAGCCCATCCCGCATACAAAACTTTGCATGCAGGCCAAGCCAAATTCCTGTTGCTAAGGGTTGGGATTTGATCTTGAATAATTTCTTTAAGTTTACCTTCCAAACTAGTTGCCAAGTTGCTCATCATTAATAGCCTATCATCTAGACACCACCGATATGGTTTAGAGGGAATATGATCCATCTTCCATACCATTTGTATTGGGGAGTGGTCAGAAAGTGTTCTCTCATAAGTATAAATCCCTACAACCCCTTTTAAAACTTCCCTATTGACCAAAAAGAAGTCAATCCTCGAGAAAGTCTTATGCACTCCAGAATAAAATGTCATCTCAGTCCCTCCAGCTCTGTAAACCCTGTATGGGTCAGCTAATGCTGTAACTTCCAAAAATCTGTATAGCGCTAGCTGCGGTGGAGTAGGCCCTTTGTCAGAAGGAGGTTTTCTGTCAATCCTATTGTCAACACAAACGTTCCAATCTCCTGCCAAGACTAACAGCCCATAAGGAAGTGTAACCATATCTGCCTCCAATGAGGCAAAAAATTCTGACTTAGCTGGTGTGGGCCCATAAATAGAGGCACAGACCAATGGAAACCCCAAAAAAGAGCCTATCGTATATAACCCTCTACCATCTTCCCTAACTCGAGTGGACCCAATTGTGTAGGGACACCCTTCCAGACAAGTATCAACTCCCACCCGAGGCTTGCATTTCCCAGTCCTACGACTGTACCTACCCAACCTTTCCTAAGTAAGTGCGATTCCTCAGTCAAAAGGTGGGTTTCTTGAAACGCAGCAACATGTATCCCCATCTGGCCAATATATCTAAGTAATACCAGCCTTTTCTTCCTACTTCGGAGACCTTTCACATTCCAAGATAACATTTTAAGTAGCCCCATCTACTACATCTACAGCCTTAATCCCCTCCATATTGTCAACTTTTCTTGAGTTGCCAGTTGTGGATTCTCTCTCTTTCCTCCCCCCCTCAAAACACCCCTTGATACTGCCCCCGATCCTCCGATCGCCCTCCCTAATCTGCCCGGAACGTGTGTGAGTTGGCTCGTGAGATGCCTCTAGTCGCCTCCCAAACCCCCATATTACCCCACAAAAGCTTTTCTACCCCCCTATTCTCTTGATACTGTCCCCTTTCCTTTAAAATTTTCAGGGGGGAGTCCAATGTCCAATAGTTTAGATCTCTCCCATTAAAATAGTCTGCTGCAGTAGGTTAATCAACATTACAAATCCCCCTTAGGGAAGAAAAACAACAGGGAGAAGAAAAAAAAAAAAAAAGGGGAGAAACCCCAAGCCTGATAAGCTTCTTCTCAGCATTCTCAGGAGTCCACAGTGTTATTTAAGTTCCCATTCAAGTTCCAATTCTGTCGTCTTATGATAGTTTCCCAGCCCGTTCTTCTCCTTCAGGTCCCCGATTTAAACAAGTCCGACAGTTCCACTTTAAGACTCTCAAGAGCTTCCTCACGAGTAGAGTACCTTCTATCCCCACTTGTGAGTTTAACCACCAAAGTAGCTGGATACTGGAGCCTGAATTTCAGTCCTGCCATATACAACTTTTTTTAATGTTACTGTATGCCTTCTGCTCCTCACCGAGGGAACCAGGTCCTGAAAAGCCAGAGAGAGGCCCCTTGCAAAATAAATTATTAGCTTTAGCCTTATTTAGAACGTGTATTTTCTCCTTATAGTTCAAAGCACATTATTATGACTGGGCGAAGCTCCGGTGGAGGTGGGGTCTCTCAATGCACGCATGGGCCCCTCGAGATTATAAGCATCGCCGAACGGGGTGGGCCCAAACAGCTTCAGCAACAGCTCCTGCATAAAAGCCACGCAGTCTGCACCCTCTGATCTTTCAGGGAGCCCTGCCACTATTAGGTTATTCCTCAGGGAGCCCTGCCACTATTAGGTTATTCCTCAGGGAGCCCTGCCACTATTAGGTTATTCCTATGGCTCCTCCTTCCTGATCTTCCAGCCGGCCTTCCAACTTCCTGACCTGCCTTTTCAGGTAGACCACTTCCTGGTCAATGGTGCCTACTTTTTTTTCCTGCGATGCCATCCTGACTTCCACATCGCCAACTCGCTGTGTAAGAGCCTGCAATGCCGGTTTCAAAACCGAAAAATCAGACACCAGCCCTTTAAGGAGCTGTTTAATCTCCGTGATGTCCTCAGCTGTTGATCGTTCCTCCTGGCCCTCCGCCTTCCAGTCCTCCGATACCTCCAAATCTGGCGAGTGAGGTTTAGACCGCTTGGTCGCTGGGGTTCTGGCTGCCAGAGGCTCGAGGCTTCCTTGCTCCATCTCGGCCTCTCCTACTGCGCACTGTACCGGCAACACAATACTGGCTCCCCAAACCTCCGAACAACCCGATCGATTCTTCGCGTGCAGCAGTAACAAATAGGGTGTCCCTCCAAGCGTTTCTGGCTATGTAGGGAATCTAGACAAGCGCGACAGAAATAAACTTTACAGCGGGGCTCGGGAGCGCTGACAGAGACGTCTACTCCATTGCTCGCTCACCACATGACCGAAGTCTGCTTCTAATTTCCATAAGCCCATCATAGCTCAGGCCAAAGTCCCTATCTTGTTGAAAAATGGGAAAACCTTTTCTGAGGAAGACATCGAGTTCCATACTGCTAGGTTTAAGCACATCTGCTGTTTTTTTTTTTCTTTACTTCTGACATTACAAGATGCAGTACCTCTGTGGGTTGCACCACATATCACACTGATTTATTACAATTTTCAAATGTAGTTGAGTGGGTAATGGGTCGGGTAGAATTAAAAGAAAGGTTGCAGCCCTCAGCTCAGTCAAATCGTCAACACAATCCCGATACCGATATTTATCTGTTGCATAGCAACTGAGAGCATAACATATAGATGTCAGGGACTGGAGTTTCCAGCTTCCTGACAACTGCTAAATGGGTTCTTCTTAAAACAGAGCAGTAGGGGTTGTTACAGCCTATGTCGGCTTTCTGCATTCTCAGGTGCTGGAGCATGGTTGGGGGTGGGGAATGGGTTTGTGGTGTTGCACTGGCGCAGGTGCTGCGGTAGTCCAATAATCTATACAATCGCCCACTGCTCCACCAAAATGCTGGCGTGCTAGAAAACTATAGCTGAAAGTCATTCAGTAAACCAGGACGTTGGCATGCCAACAATGGATACTTCATAGACAGACCTAGGAAATCATACACACTATTTTCATATTGAATCGTTTTGTCGCTTAGGACATTAGGGTGGATGGACTGGGTCTGGAACACAAGCATCCACTCAAATTCCCATTCTGGTCTGCTAGTAGATCCATGTCTGTACAGGGTGCAGGAAGTGATGGGATGTAGAAGTTCTCTATGACGTCCATATACCGTCAAGCCAAATGCTTCTTCAAAGATTTTGCGCTGGCTGTTATCGATGCATTTCCCAGCCCTCCTAGCAGCGCAGAGGCTGCAGGTGCTTCTGCTTGTTCATCGGGCTCCATGACAGATCTGAAGGCTGGTTGGAGGGGACACCTAAGCGCTATTGTAACCTGTCGATATCCTAAGCTGTTCCCTGACCACTGACAATCTGCATGGCAATCCATCCTTCTGTGGATTGGGCCCACACCTACTCCCCATTGCCCAACCTCATAGCAATGTGAGCTGGTGGGATCGAGTGTAGAGGGGACATACATCCCCTATAGTGTATGGTGGAATGTGGTTGTGTATGGAAATCCATATATCACAAAAACTTGTTCTGCTGCAGTAGTGACGTCCTCACTAACGCAGAATGACTTTTCATTCTGCGCTAGTGATGGCGCTCATAATACAAGGGACTACAGCAGGCATTGTGATTCACCTCTTGCCTTGTGAGAGTGGCACACAAGTGTGCTGGGCAGCAGCAGTTGTGACTCGACAGCATCAGCAGAACTGATTAAAACTGTGGAAAAGTGAGTGGTTTTTTTTCTGTTTTTCCATCACCATATACTGTATAGAACAGTGTATGGATACCCATGCACTACTCAGCTGTTATTACACCTCATAGATACTGTGCCAACTTGGAGACCTCTCAAGCTTCGCTCTTGAAGTCATTAATTGGCATTGTATCCACTCCGTAGAAGAATAGCCTTGCAGTTTATGGTTACCCATACGCTATCCTATACGTTATGGATACTGTGATGTGCCCCAGTGGTGCACATCATGCACCTACGTTTCACTCTGTGGCTTTTCCTGGCCATCCACATGTGTGCAGGGACCGCAAACATTTTAAGGATCAGGCCCTGTGGCTGCTGCAGATGAGAGACATGAGGCTCTGGTACATTGTGAATATATATTCTCAGGAACCTGTTTTTCTTGTTTTAGTGTTTAGCTAATTTATAACAATGCAATATATTTGTGTAACCCCTCACTCCTGCCTTTTTGCCAAAATGACAGGTAGCATACTGTTGAAGCTAACAGCTCGGCTCCCCCGCTGACCACTTGATCCGCGGTCCATTTTGGGAATGAACCAATTATCCTGCTGTGGCTCCCCAAACCACACTAGAGTCTTCAACTCCTTGAGATAATTTTTCTTACAGTCCCACGTCCGGGTACTTCCCTCATCACTGGCCAAGTGCCTGAGGTAAAGTAGAAATCCACAGAAGAAATCCGTAGAGGTGGACCTGGTCACTAAAGATGGAGGGCCACCCACCTCCAGCTCCCACAGCCCATACCCGGCCATTTCCTGGAAACTGAACAATTCCTTTATGAAAACTTTCAAATGTAGATTCTGGGCAGATGTCTGTCACATCTCCTCTACATATCATTTGCATCTCATACAAGCTCTGGACTTGAACCTACTTTTACTTTGCTTAGCCCATTACTCTAGGCTTCCCAATATTTAGTAGTTCAAGCCCCACATTGTCACACAAGTCCCAGGGTGAAAAACATAGGCCCTTTTAGCAAGAGCAGACACTCACCCTCCCGTTGCAGGTGCCCCACAGGCGACTCACAAATCTTCTTGTTCTCCCAAATAAACTGTGGAAACAAAGAGGCAGCTTTTCCTTCACAAGCAGAACTAGGGGGTTGCCCCAAGAATCTGCAGGGAACTCTTTTCTGCCCCCCCAGAAGGGAGGGGGCACTGAGACCCAAAAACAGTGGTCTCCACCACTTCAATTATCTTCTGTGTCTCTCTTTAAGGTGGAGACACACACCTTTAAACTAAAAGTAGCCCCCTCACCCCTGCCTTTTTGCCAAAATGACAGGTGGCATGCTGTTGAAGCTGACAGCAGTACCTGTTGGGGACTGGCTTCGGGGAGGATGAGGTTACTCGGCACAGGGGGCCTAGGTTTGGCTACTCTGCACAGGGGCACCCAAGTAAATCTGAACACAGGAAGCAATAACTGTAATTTCCAGAACCAGGAATAGGATTATTCAGTGTGGCTTTTATTCACATCCAAGCTGAACAAACAAAGCATAGACGGACCCCCATGGGGCTGAATTTCCTGGTAATGCAGATTAGAGATAACAGAACACTTTCTCACTATTTCCAGCCCTCAGACAACCCACCAGGCATACAACCCAGACTTGCACACAGCTTTGGGTACACAGTCCGACTTGTACACTACTTGGGTTTTTCCCCACTGGCCTGGCTCCCCCAACGGCCACTTGATCCACGGTCTATTTGAGGAATGAACCAATTATCCTGTTGTGGCTCCCCAAACCACACTAGAGTCTCGAATTCTAGGAGAGAATTTTCCTTACAGTCCCACGTCTGGGTACTTCCCTCATCACTGGCCAAGTGCCTGAGGTAAAGTAGAAATCCACAGAAGAAATCCATAGAGGTGGACCTGGTCACTAAAGATGGAGGGCCACCCACCTCCAGCTCCCACAGCCCATACCCGGCCATTTCTCTGGAAACTGAACAATTCCTTTACTGAAAACTTTCAAATGTAGATTCTGGGTAGACATCAGTCACATCTCCTCTACATATCATTTGCATCCCAACAAGCTCTGGACTTGAACCTACTTTTACTTTGCTTAGCCCATTACTCTAGCCTTCCCAATATTTAGTAGTTCAATCCCCACATTGTCACACAAGTCCCAGGGTGAAAAACATAGGCCCTTTTAGCAAGACCAGACACTCACCCTCCCGTTGCAGGTGCCCCACAGGCAACTCACAAATCTTCTTGTTCTCCCAAATAAATGCTGGAACACATAGACAGCATTTCCTTCACAAGCAGAACTTGGGGGTTGCCCCAGGAATCTGCAGGGAACCCTTTCCTGCCCCCCAAAGGGAGGGGGCACTGAGACCCGAAAACAGCGGTCTCCACCACTTCAATTATCTTCTGTGTCTCTCTTTAAGGTGGAGAAACACACCCTTTTAAACTAAAAGTAGCCCTCTGTCAGGGCTGAGGCTCCTAGAGCCTTCGCTGAGCTGCTGTCTCAGCAAGCTCCCAACTTCACACTCAACTGACTCACACTGACTGACTGACTTCAAAACTTCCCAACGTTCTAAACAACTCTCTTGCTGCAGATTCCAATGTGGCTCATGCAGCTGCAATAGTTCTATTGGTGATGTCATCCCTCAGTCTCAGCTGAGACTGAGAACAGAGTGAGACAGTGTGAAACCCATTTATCTAGAGTTTCACAAGCTGCCTTCCCTGCATACCACTAGGTCTTACTGGGAATCTAGTAACCCCGGGTAACAAGGGGGTTACTCTCGCCCATGACCAGGAAAATGACTGTCTGAAGTCATTATTTACCCGGCCTTAGGCCATCCCACCCTATGTGCTACCTGCGGAGGGGGGTGATCAGGTCTTCTCCTACCATGTGCGAGCACAGGCAGGCAACACTAAGGGCCTAGAGGCTTTGAGCTGACATATCAACCTCTACACTATCCACTTACTATGGACACCTAGTGGCTCTGGTAGAACCATCCAGAGCATAGCCCTGATAGATCAGCACTGCGGTCCCTACTGCAGGTCAGGGCCACAGCCTGTCTATCCCCCCCAACCCTTTAGGGAAAACCTATCTGCCTTTCAACCTAATACCCCCAAAACAAAAACAACCCAGGGACCTCCCCGACCTTGGGCAACCTGCAACCACACACCATTAAAATACCACATTTTATAACATGTTACTGTCTCCTCCCTACCCCCACAACCACACCTGTGGAAGGAAAGAGTTAATACAGTAATAACAGCCATAACACCACAGTACTTTAAATTACTACACACTAAAGCACTGATGAGGAACTCTGATGAGCCCCTCCTCCTCTTCTTGTCTTCTCTTTTGTCTTCCCAGGAACATCTGTAAGAAAAAGAAAGACAACACACACTCCTAATCTGCATACACAGTCTACCTAAAACCCCTACCATCAAAACACTGAAAAATCCCAAAAAGATTTTTTAGAAAAAAGGTAGAAAAACAGTATATACATTAGAAAACAATGACATTATTTACAATACACATTTGGGAGTGATGGAGTGCCCTAAAAGTCCCAACTAGTGACCACAATGCCTGAAGGCTAGTCCAATAAAGAGTCTCTCCTGGGCTGGAGCCCGGTGAAGCACAGTTCTAACAGGCCAAAATCCCAAAGAGGAGAGTCTTTGTGGACAGTTCACTCATTTTGAAGTCTGCTAGTGTAGGGTGTGTACTGCAATGTCATAAAGATATAAAAGTTTGGACTTACCAGCCACTTGTAGTATGGAAATTCGGCACCGACCTGCACCTCTGATGAAGACTCTCCCTGGCAGCATTTCTTCTGATACAGCTGAGCGGACATCTTCCGGGAACCACAGGAGGGCACATCTAGGAACTGCTGGGCTGATGTCATCTCTGGAGATGGAAACTTAGAACAGGAACAAAAAAGAAAACAGCTGGTCCGACATCATCCGATTACCAGGCGATGAACAGGATACAGCTGGGATGGTGTCCTCTCTGGATCTGAAGTCATCTGGTGGGCCAGTCAATGGTTTCTGGAAAGGCCAGTACTCTGTAGACTGATGAATGTGGGGCACCTGAGTTCTGGATGTCCATATTGGTGGATCAATTAAGGCACTTCACAGTCTGGTGTGGCAGTATTTACTACCACTGTTCGGCTCTTCATTTTGTAGGCATGGGCACATTTGCTGGGAGGTCCTTGCACTGAGGCCAATAGTACTGGGGGTCAGGAGCTTGAATTATTACCCCATCTGGGCGCACATAATTCACACAGTGGGAGATTTCACGTCCTTCTCCGTCCACTATTCTCACTCTGTCTATAAACAGTGTCCTGCCTCTCTTCCACTGGGTATACTTCTCATGAAACAGTCTGTTTTTCACATGCTTGTTGGCCCCAGGATGCACACTTTTCATTGCTTCATCCCAGATCCAGGATTTCCTGCTGTTCTCAATCTCCTCCCAGACTTTCCAAGGAAAGGTCATACCATAGATCTCATTTGCCTTTCTAAGAACCAGTCTCTCCTCTTTACTTGCTTTGGAAAATCTGAGACCACTGGCCTGGCTTGGGGGTGGCCAGTCCTGGTTCTACCAGCTACACATCCTTAAAGAAATTAGAAACGGATCCCTGACTTCTTCCTCTTGTGAAGCCAGGGCAGTGGCATCACAACTTTCTTCCATACTTTCCTCTGAGGCAAGATCTTGAGGCTGTGTACCAGTTCCTTTTTCACAAGGCCACATAGGTTCCCCCTCATCTTCCTCTTCACTGAGGATCTGAGCCCAGGAGTGAGCATTCGTTCTCACTCCTGAGATTATCCACTCATCACTAGGCGTAGAGGTCAACACCTCCCATTCAAAGGCCTCCCGCATCTCATCTTCACCTAAGAGACTTGGGCTAGGCCCCCCCCCCCCAGGGGTCTATTGATGCTTTATCTGAACTTTCCTTCTGGGATCCAGCATCCAAAACTTCAACTTCTTGTTCTGTCTCTAACTCTACACCCTCTAGCTTTGTGCCACACTCCCCAGAGGGGCCTTCCTCCACAGGCTCCGCCTGGTGCTGTGTGCTGCCAACTGCAGATTCCTGAACCTTGTTCCATGTAGGAGCCAACCGGATGGAGCGCTTTATACAAAGCCATATATTTCTAGGCATCCAGCACAGTGAGGAATCATGAAGACGTCCCTTCCGGTTCTCAAGCATATTTGACACACATGCACTGGAAAACCAGGAATCGCCACATGAGGAGGCAGTTGTCCTCCATAGCACCGCTTTTCAATATCCCTCAGTCTAGTTACTGTTGCTGTTACTGCAACCTGGGCATGATCCAGGTAATGAGCTGGTCCTGAGGCCATAACTACAGAAAAACAAACAAAAGTTCACTGTAACTGAAAGTCCCACTTTACTGAACACACTCTTTAGTTGTAAAATGGCTCCTCTGCTGCTGTGTTTACTTTACTAACCCACCCTGTAATGGCGGTGGCAGCACTCCTGTGCATCAACATTCAGAATCTGAGTCAAGCCACTGCGCATCCGATTTACACAAACTACTGATAACTTTTGCTCAAACTGCACAAATTGCTCTATTCTTGCTTTAAACACATTTACAGGATTTTCCACAGACTTTTTACACGCTGGTAACATTTATTTGATTCACAGTCCCTTAAAGCTTCAGGTTTTTAGCCATTGTACGCTACATGGGCGGAAACATGTTTTGAGCAGGATGTGAAAAATGACAGCTGTACTGCTCATGAGGAGGTGTGGTAAAATGGCAATGTTGAAAATCTGGAGTGAAAATATTGAAAATTTGTGAAGTTACGAGCCTGCGTAGGAATTGCGCAACGCACGCTCGTAAAACAGTCATTTTTAGGAATTTTTTCACCAAATTTTCAACATAGCCATTTTAAGACCTCTGCTCATGAACAGTGTCACTGTGATTTTCTTAATTTGTCCCGTACATTGATTTCGCACATCGACTGTGCCATTCTGCGCTACAAGGGCGGAAACACATTTTGGGTAAGATGTGAAAAATGACAGCTGTACTACTCATAAGAAGGTGTGGTAAAATGGCAATGTTGAAAATCTGGAGTGAAAATATTAAAATTTCGTGAACTTACGAGCCTGCGTAGGAACTATACAACGCACGCTCATAAAACAGTCATTTTTTGGAATTGTTGGACCAAATTTTCAACATGGGCCTTTTGGGACCCCTTCTCATGAATGATGTCACTGTCATTGTGGTATTTGGGCCCGAAGGCAGATTTTGCAGTCACTGCATGAAATCACCCTTCGGGCCCGAATAACGCCATGACAGTGACATCATTCATGAGAAGGGGTCCTAAAAACCCCATGTTGAAAATTTGGCGCAAAAATTCCCAAAAATGCCTGAGATATGCAATAAAGTTGAACCCCTCCTATCTAGCCCATTATACAGCTTACCGGCATTTCCTCAGTTCGCGGTCGGCTTTGAAGAGTGCAGACGTGTTCCCGGTCCACCGAAGATCGTCGCGACCGGAGTCCGGAGGTAAGCATGGGGTGAGGGGGTGGGAGGTTAAAGCAGTGGGTGGGTGTGGGTTGTGGGAGAGGGGGTTGGGAGATGCGCCGCAGGACCGTTTTTGTTTCACAGGTTTAAAAAAAAAAAGACGTCGAGATCCGTTTGCCACGCTTGGGTGGGCTCTCAGCATGGCACAAGGACGGGGGCCATTCAGCCGATGGGGATTGGGCACCCTGGCCGCCAGAATCCGATTGCCAAGCTGGGGTGGGCCCCAGCGTGGTACCAGCTATGGGGGCGACAGCGGCTCAGCCCGGCGGGGATTGGGCACCCTGTCGGCTAGACAGGACGTCTTGAGGGCGCGCGCCTGCGTGTGGGAGCTATGCTTATCGGTGCTCACTGAGCGACTTCCCTTTCAACTGAGTAAGCACTGCATTTGGAGCGTGTCATAGATAGCTCCAAAATGCATTGCTATAGGGCCGCACCTGCCAGCTCACTGACTGAATTGGAGGAGGAGGTGACACCTCCAAAATCTCCGATGGTGGCACTATGTTTCTTGCACATGCATGCAAGCAACATAAAAACGACTCCACTTTTAATTATTTAAACTCAGTCAAGTCCAGTCTACAGATCGACGTCCGCAGGACAGTATTGGGGAGTGAGGCTGGATCTGACATGCCACGGAGCCCTCCCTGCAACAAATTTAGCTGAACTATGAACATCTGGGCAAGTTTCTGAAATGTATTCTTTTTTAACTTGCTTACCTGTATCTGATTCAAGTCAGGGACTGAATTATACTTCATTTTAAATTCACAGCCTGTGCCTGGTCCTATTCAAGGAGTCTTCTCCTGCTGAATTTTGGCCCACTCCAACACCCCCTCCTTCTGACCTTATTAAGTGGTTCCTTGCTGCACCTACCTAACCTAGCTGATTGGTCTTAATCCTCTGCAGGAGGAATGGCTCATGTATTCGTTTTTGGAGGTGCACTTTAACCACTGATTGTCCTGTTCTCCAGGATGGCAGTCACTGGATTTATTTCTCCCATAATGTTTCTGTTTTACTGCTTTATTTTTCAGATAATATTCCTGTTTTACTGCTGATTGTCCTGTTCTCCTGGGCGGCAGTCACTGGATTTATTTCTCGGATAATGTTCCTGTTTTACTGCTGGTTGTCCTGTTCTCCTGGGCGGCAGTCGCTGGATTTCTTTCTCGGATAATGTTCCCGCTTTTCTGCTGGTTGTCCTGTTCTCCTGGGCAGCAGTCACTGGATTTCTTTCTCAGATAATGTTCCTGCTTTACTGCTGATTGTCCTGTCCTGCAGGGCGGCAGTCACTGGATTTCTTTCTCGGATAATGTTCCTGTTTTACTGCTGATTGTCCTGTCCTGCAGGGTGGCAGTCACTGGATTTATTTTTCGGATATTGTTCCTGTTTTACTGCTGATTGTCCTGTCCTGCAGGGCGGCAGTCACCAGATTTCTTTCTCAGATAATGTTCCTGTTTTACTGCTGATTGTCCTGTCCTGCAGGGCGGCAGTCACTGGATTTCTTTCTCGGATAATGTTCCTGTTTTACTGCTGATTGTCCTGTCCTACAGGGCAGCAGTCACTGGATTTCTTTCTCGGATAATGTTTGTGTTTTACTGCTGATTGTCCTGTTCTCCGGTGTGGCAGTCACTGGATTTGTTTCTCAGATAATGTTCCTGTTTTACTGCTGATTGTCCTGTTCTCCTGGATGGCAGTCACTGGATTTATTTCTGATAATGTTCCTGTTTTACTGCTGATTGTCCTGTTCTCCAGGGCAGCAGTCACTGGATTTACTTCTTGGATAATGTTCCTGTTTTACTACTGCTAACTAGCTGCTCTGCCCCTCTTCTCCCAGATACCTACTGCCACTCTTGCTTACTTTTGGGGGCTAGTTCCTTGAATCTGGGTCCCAGTTTTTATGCCTACTTGGCTGACAGGGTTTTCCTATATCATTCCTGAACCCTTAGCTTTTTTGGTAGAAATCCACTATCCCTAATTTGATCTGTGCCACTCACTTACACTCCTGAAGTACTGGCACTTTTGAACTGGCTCATATCTTTCCTGTGGTTGGTAGACGGGACTTCTCTGTAACTTATTGCTTGAACCCTTTACTTAAATTTGATTCATCTGGTGCAGGAGATATACTGTGCTGCCCTAATTGTCTGCTTATTTCTGATCACTTGAGTTTATTCAGGTATTTGCGCAGTTCAGTTCGGTTACTAGTGTAATCCTTCTGTAAATGGGGGTTCCCAAAAGTCTTCCAGGAGCTTGCCTGAATGCTCCAAGTCTGGGCAGTGTTTGGCGTCTGAGCTGTTTAAATGTGGTTTCAAGTGAGTGCTATTTGAGCCTCCACGTACTGTCTCTTTAAGAGCTGTCTGTACAGACTTAGTGAGTTTGTATGGGGGGCACTCTGTGTTCTAATGCCCGAAACCTGCCTGAGCTACTGAATAATTGTTCCATTTCTGCCATCACTAATGGTGCAGAAGAAGCCTTGTTGCAAGATATAACTGTTTGCTAGAAATCATTTAGAATGATTGAGAAAATGTAGTTTGTCTAACCTGTCTTTATTTCAGCACAAACTGTTTCTGTGTAGCTTTTTCATTTTGATTCTGAATAGCTGACTTGGACAAATCAGGATGATAGGGAGACCCTATAATGGAGTCTGCTTGGGCCAACCAGAAGAGGGACTACAAGCTGGGGCTTGTTGAAAAGGGGGCTGAATGGAAGAAGCCTCTGGGAAATGTAGTTTTAACCTTGGCGCCTTTTTCTACCAGCAGAGGGAGTCTTATTGTGAGTAACAGCTGAATCAGCCAACAGGATAATGTGAAGCTATAGGAAATGCCCTGCTCTGTAACTGGAAAGATCATATCAGTTGTGGCAGTGAAGATAGAAAGAGCTGTGTGCTTCTGCGGTGTATAGTTTCGAGCGGGAAGCGCGTGTGAGGCCCTGAGTTTCGGTCTGCAGCCTTTGTGAGTGCCATTTTGGACTGAATCTGAGTTGTGAGGAGACAGAAGGAAGTCTGAAGAGTGGAAACCAGGCTCACCTTGTAGAAGACTGGAGAAATTGTTGAATAGCACTCGGTCTGTCAGGAACTGAAGCTGCTGTGTGTGCTCCTGGGTATTTTGCAGTAATTGCGATCCGGATCGAGAAGCAGCCTGCCTGGTATAGTACTTTCCTTTTACATATGAATGTGTGTAGTGCTTGTGGGAAATCGCTGTTTCCAATCCCCTGTGCTGTGTGCTGTGTGCTGAAGCTGGAAGCAAGCTCCAGCTTGTCTCGAAATAAAACCGTTTGCTATAAACAGCAGTGGGGTCCAGTCACAAGGACTTTGTCTTCATGCCCTGCTGTTTCTGACAATCCAGGAGTACATCCACTATCCGGTTCTCAGCTTGGGTATTGTGAGTACAAATCAGGGTATTCCCCTCCAGTCTGTTTTTAATCACAAGTGTGTCATCTAATTCTTGTTCTTTCCCTGCTTCAAGGACTGAGCCATCCTGCTCCAGATTACAATTGGGTGTTGTGCATATATTTTCTTCTTCAGGGCTGTATCCATCAGCACCTGCCGGCCAACCCGGGCAATGGACCTGGCTAGCCCCCTCCGACCTCGGTACCCAGAGTGTGACTTTTCAGACCCTGTATGTGTGCACAGTACTGTGATTTAATGCCACTAATTAACCTGATTTCCCCCTCCGGTGTTACTGTCCTGTAAATAAATTAGATTTGTTGTTGTTAAACTTTAAACTGTCTGAAGTGTCAGTACCTTCATGCCAAGCACTGTATTGGTTTGTGTGTGCTTGCAACCTTATTTTCAGGGGGTCCTCAGAGACGAATCTGTGAACCAGTCTCGAGGGTAAGTGGTTACCTTATGATGGAACAGTGTGTACATGTGGGGTATTGGTACTGTAACTCCTGTGCATCATGTGAGCCATTAGAGGATTAGAAGGAGTCTCAGTGTCCCAGAGGGCTGTGACTATAGTAGACCAACCATTACCAACCCTGGCCTCTGGTTGGAGGCACCGTTTTTTGAACCTAGGCACTCAACCTGTTAGTAGCCAAGCAGGCAGGGGTAGTAGCCCTTGGGATAGCACCACCTACCTTTTCAAAATAGTGGCATTTGTCTGTATTTAATGGAAAACAGTGGAAAAGCCACAGCTTTTCCCAACCACTACAAACATGCCTGATTAGAGCTTTGAACGGTAGTTACCTCCAAGTGCTGTAAAAAAATAAATACATTGAAGTGTTATTTTATTTCGAGTCTGCGTGCATGAACTGGTGTCAGCAGCTTCTGATTCATGACTCGAAATAAGAATAACAGTAATGTTTTTTTAAATAAATATAGATTTCAAAATACACATCCACAGTATGCACCCCCAGTTCAGGCACACTGACTCAGTATATGCAAATTACTGTCAAATTCTTTTTTTTTTCTTTCAATAAATACAGCCTAGTTCCCTACCTGCCAAGGGTGTGGATATGCCAACATGCCGAACTAAGACTGAACAGTCTACAACCCTTTTCTGGCACATAATGTAGGCATAAGCCATACCAGGGTGGCATTCAACAGCAAACCTGAACACTTCACCTGACTTACTGGCATGCTAGAACAGCTTTCAACCCGTAGAACAGTAAAATAAGTTAGAAAGGTTTTCAAAGGTAACCCCCTTGTTACCCGGGGTTACTAGAATCCCAGTAAGACCTAGTGGTAGGCAGGGAAGGCAGCTTGTGAAACTCTAGATAAATGGGTTTCACACTGTCTCACTCTGTTCTCAGTCTCAGCTGAGACTGAGGGATGACATCACCAATAGAACTATCGCAGCTGCATGAGCCACATTGGAATCTGCAGCAGGGAGTTAGCATAGAACGTTGGGAAGTTTTGAAGTCAGTTAGTGTGAGTCAATTGAGTATGAAGTTGGGAGCTTGCCAGAAAGCAGCTCAGTGAAGGCTCTAGGAGCCTCAGCCCTGACAGAGGGGCTACTTTTAGTTTAAAGGGTGTGTGTCTCCACATTAAAGAGACACAGAAGATAACTGAAATGGTGGAGACCGCTGTTTCGGGTCTCAGTGCCCCTCCTTCAGGGGGGCAGGAAAGGTCCCTGCCGATTCCTGGGCAACCCCTAGTTCTGCTTGTGAAGGAAAAGCTGCCTCTTTGTTTCCAGAGTTTATTTGGGAGAACAAGAAGATTTGTGAGTTGCCTGTGGGGCACCTGCAACGTGAGGTGAGTGTCTGCTCTTGCTAAAAGGGCCTATGTTTTCACCCTGGGACTTGTGTGACAATGTGGGGCTTGAACTACTAAATATTGGGAAGCCTAGAGTAAAGGGCTAAGCAAATTAAAAGTAGGTTCAAGTCCAGAGCTTGTAGGGATGCAAATGATATGTAGAGGAGATGTGACAGACGTCTACCCAGAATCTACATTTGAAAGTTTTCAGTAAAGGAATTGTTCAGTTTCCAGAGAAATGGCCGGGTATGGGCTGTGGGAGCTGGAGGTGGGTGGCCCTCCATCTTTAGTGACCAAGTCCACCTCTATGGATTTCTTCTGTGGATTTCTACTTTACCTCAGGCACTTGGCCAGTGATGAGGGAAGTACCCAGACATGGGATTGTAAGGAAAATTCTCTCTAGGAGTCGAAGACTCTAGTGTGGTTTGGGGAGCCACAACAGGATAATTGGTTAATTTCTCAAATGGATCACGGATCAAGTGGCTGGTAGGGGAGCCGGGCCAGTGGGAAAAACCCAAGTAGTGTACAAGTTGGGCTTTGTACCCAAAGCTGCGTGCAAGTCTGGTCTGTGTGCCTGGTGGGTTTAGAGCCTGAGGGCTGGAAATGGTGATAAAGTTTTCTGTTGTCTCTAATCTGCATTACCAGGAAATGTAGCCCCATGGGGTCCATCTATGCTTTGTTTGTTCACGGAAGTGAATAAAAGCACACTGAAGAATCCCATTCCTGGTTCTGGACATTACAGTTATTGCTTCCTGTGTTCGGATTTACTTGGGTGCCCCTGTGCAAGTAGCCAAACCTAGGCCCCTGTGCTGAGTAACCTCATCCTCCCGAACCCAGTCCCCACCAGGTACTGCTGTCAGCTTCAACAGCATGCCACCTGTCGTTTTGGCAAAAAGGCAGGGGTGAGGGGTTACAAAAATGGAGGCACCACTTTGGATATTGTTCTGGAAAGGAAGGTGCTTGGGCAGGGGGGCTAGCGTTTTGGCTATCTGGCAGTGGATAGCCCAAAAAGCTGAAGCAATTTCCCTAGTGTGTTGCTGTGTGCTGTGGACCTTGTGCTGCTGTTTAAAATGCTAACTGTTTACCAAGGAGCAGTAAAGCCAAAGAGTGTGCCCTTGTCCTGCAACAAAATTGTTTACAGCATTTTTGCCTGCTTTAAAAATGAACTGTGGTAAACAAAAGTGTGGAAGACTAGGGGTAGCAACAGGAAAATTATGCCCTGGACATTGGAAATGCTTTTAAAATAAACTGTGGTAAAGAAAAGTGTGGAAGACTAGGGGTAGCAACAGGAAAATTGTGCCCTGGACATTGGAAATGCTTTTAAAATAAACTGTGGTAAAGATAAGTGTGGAAGACTAGGGGTAACAACAGGAAAATTGTGCCCTGGAAGTTGGAAATGCTTTGTGAATGAATGAGAGACTTGCAGGTGTAATGGCTATGTTAAATGGCTGTAATGGGCTCCCACTGTGGAGTCAATTGGTAAAGAAAAAAAGTTGCATTCTGCAGTTTAAATTTGCCTGCTCGACGATCGTCATGAGGAGAAGAGCCCTCGCGAGGAAGAAGAGGCTCATTTGCATGGCGTTGTGTGATTGGTTAGGCTGAGATCAGTCCCGCCCCTTAGCCAGCTCTACAGGGACTGCCCCAGCATTCGAGAGGTAGTGTGAGTGGAGTGCGTGTACTGACTAATGGAGGAGCGTCACAGAGTGTTAAAATCGCTGTAAACTTTGTAAAAATAGACTAACTTTTTTAAAATCGGGCTCAATCCGCTAATCGATTGTTGAAATTGAAAAAGTGGTGGTCGAGAAGACGATCAGTAGGACTGCCTGCCCGTTTCTGTTCTGAGGCCTCCAAGAACTGACTGCAGGCCATTTTTCCCCTTCGCAGCAAACTGCTACTGATAACTGTAAGTAACCACCTAAAAACTACTCAAACAGTGATTTTCTGCCCTATGTCATATAAATATGTATGCAGCAGTGTAGTCGCTTTGCAAGTAATGACTGTGTCAAGTCCTGCCAGCAAGTGCAAGTCTGTTAAGCCATTGACTGTGTGCATAGTAATGAATTCAGCCTCAGTTTAAAGTTTGAAGCCAGAGAGAGACTGTGGGTTGTAGCCAATGTGCAGCACTAGTTATACAGGCAATCCTGTATAACTATATAAATATACAGGATACTGCGTGCGAACTCAGTGTATGGGACACATTAAGAAAATCACAGTGTCACTGTTCATGAGCAGAGATCTTAAAATGGCAATGTTGAAAATTTGGTGAAAGAATTCCTAAAAATGACCGTTTTATGAGTGTCCGTTGCACAGTTCCCACGCACGCTCGTAGGTTTGCAAATTTTTAATATTTCCACTCCAGATTTTCAACATTGCCATTTTACCACACCTCCTTATGAGCAGTACAGCAGTCATTTTTCACATCCTGCCCAAAACGTGTTTCAGCCCATGTAGCACACAATGGCGCAGTCGGTGTGCAAACTCAATGTATGGGACACATTAACAAAATCACACTGACACTGTTCATGACCACAGGTCTTAAAATGGCTATGTTGAACATTTCATGAAAAATTTCCTAACAATGACTGTTTTACGAGCATGCGTTGAGCAGTTCCTACGCACGCTCGTAAGTTGCAAATTTTCAATATTTGCACTCCAATGACTTCCAAATACCTGAACAGCACATAGAAGCAAGCAACATTCGGCATTGACAAATGCTTGTTGATACCTGTTTTGTTTAAACTAAGCCCAGGAATAAATTCAGCAGAAGACTCCTTGAATAGGATCAGGCACAGGCTAGGAATTTAAAATAAAGTATAATTCAGTCCTCGACTTGAATCAGGCACAGGCAACAAGTTAAAAAGATTACATTTCAGAAACTGGCCAAGATGTTCAGAGTTCAGCTAAATTCATTGCAAGGAGGGCTCCGTGGCAAGTCATATCCAGCCTCACTCCCCGATGCTGTCCTGCGGATGTCGATCTGTAGACTGGATTCAGCTGAGGATTCAATAATTAAAGTGGAGCAGTTCTTGGCACCTTTTTCATTTAAAGTGAGCCCAGAAAAAATTCAGCATTATTCTATATGTTCCTAGAAAGGAGGCTGACAGGTGTCTCCTGGCAATGAATGAGAAGTGGCTTGGGGCTGGGGTCTGAAAGACAACATCTGTCAGGACTCGGAGCATAACAAGGATAAGCAAACACAGAGCAATGCCCCCAATAATTGACACAATTTGTAAGAGGCAAAGGCAAACATTAGGGTTGATTTTCCCTCTGCACACATAGGGTCAACTTTACACCTCATGATTCTGCTAGCAAAATGCATTTTGCTATCCCCACTCTATACAGTTCTCTGTAATCCCCAAAAGCTGGTGCCCCTAGTGCCCCCAGTACATGGCTGCAGTCCCCAGTAAAGCTCCAGTGCCCCTGTTAGATGCTAGCCAGGAACAATGAGTAACTCCCAGTGCCCCCAGTACATGGCTGCAGTCCCCAGAAAAGCTCCAGTGCCCCTGTTAGATGCTAGCCTGGAACAATGAGTAACCCCCACTGCCCCAGTACATGGCTGCAGTCCCCAGAAAAGCTCAAGTGCCCCTGTTAGATGCTAGCCAGGAACAATGAGTAACCCCCAGTGCCCCCAGTACATTGCTGCAGTCCCCAGAAAAGCTCAAGTGCCCCTGTTAGATGCTAGCCAGGAACAATGAGTAACCCCCAGTGCCCCCAGTACATTGCTGCAGTTCCCGGAAAAGCTCAAGTGCCCCTGTTAGATGCTAGCCAGGAACAATGAGTTGGGGGGGGCATACAGTAAAAAAAAAGGGACTCCACAAACATAGAAACATAGACATTGATGGCAGATAAGAGCCACTAGGCCCATCTAGTCTGCCAATTTTCCCTGTCTACTTTAAAAGCCGCAGGCCCTACTTGATCTCCCAGCTTTAGAAACATAGAAACATGCAAATTGTTGGCAGATAAGGACCGCCAGGCCCATTTAATCTGCCCTTAACAAATCTAGTGATCTGACACATGCAATGACTGGCTCAGGGCCAAAGCACTTCTGATGGTTGTGGGATCGAAACCTATGATGATGTTTTTTTTTTTTCATTTGTAGCTTAGTACTCTAACCTCTGAGCTAGATTGCAGGCCCTCCTTCCTCCTTGTTCCTATTGCTAGGGTTTCCCTATGCATGTCCCATGCATGCTTGAATCCCCCCCCCACTAGGTTTGCCCCCACCACCTCTACTGAGAGCCTATTCCATGCATCCACCACTGTTTCTGTGAAAAAATATTTCCTTATGCTACCCCTTAGTGTACCCCCTTGCAACCTCATGTCATGCCCCCTTGTTACTGGACATCTCCTTTTCTTAAGGATACTACCCTCTGGTACCCTATTTATGCCTTTTAGATATATGTAGGTTTCTATCATATCTCCCCCCTGTCTCTCCTCTCCTCCAGGGTATACATACTGCAGCAGTCTCCCAGTTTCTCCTCATATGACTTTTGGTGCAGGCCCTGCGCCATCTTTGCTGCCCTTCTTTGAACTGACTCCACCCTGTCTATGTCCTTTCAGAGATGCGGCCTCCAGAACTGGACATCATATTCCAAATGAGGCCTCACCAATGATCTGTACAGTGACATCACCACCTCCTTCCTTCTGCTGGTGATACCTCTTCTTACGCACCCCAGCATCCCACTGGCTCTCTCCACAGCCTTGGCTGACTGTTTGGCCACCTTTAGGTCATCAGATATAACCCCCAAATTCCTTTCCTGTTTGGTGACCATCAATACCCCCTCATCATGTAATCCTCCCCTGGGTTCTTGTGCCCCAAATGCATGATTTTGCACTTTTTCACATGAAATCTCAGCTGCCACACTCTGGATCAGTCCTCCAGTTTACCTAAGTCACTCTTCATTTTTTCTACCCCTTCCAGAGTGTCCACCCTGTCACAGATCTTAGTGTCACCAGCAAAGAGGCACACCTTCCCCTCCAGTCCCTCTGCAATGTCACTTATGAAGACGTTAAACAGGACTGGGACATCAACAGGGTTGAGACAGTTCAGAGAAGAGCGACAAAGATGGTACAGGGCTTGCACAAGAAAACATATGAGGAGGGATTCAAGAACCTAAATATTTTATTTATTTATTCATGTAAATTTTGATGATAGGGCTGGCCCTCCGAGACAGTCGAGTCCCTTTTTCAGGGGTGACCCAGAGAACTACATGTTCCATGCATAAGGAAATGGTACAGATACAGATATTATGTACAAATGTCTTAGTTACATACATTCATGGACGAAACTAGCCATCCCATTCATTGGGCGATAGTACATTACAGATGTCAATTGCAACATAGGTGATCCAACAGTAAGGTTAATTAAAGCACACAATATAATCATAGTAGAGGCAATTAGTACATAAGTGCTCAGTATAGACGATTGGCTATGTACAGACTCATAGCCGTGGCTAGACATTGATCATAGACACAAGAAGAATATAGATAGCAGGCAGAGACATTTAGAGAAGTTGGGTACAGTTCCCAGTACAGACAGGAGGCTTGTTAAATATTTCCCTGTATTGTCTTTTGAAGAGAGTAAGGGTCTTGCATGAGAGTAGTGAATGTGGAAGGTCATTCCACTTTTGTAGTGCGGTGAAGGAGAAGGGGAAAGATCTTCTGTTAACAGGCAAGTCTTGGGCAGACCCAGCATCTGGAGGTGTGAGGAGCTGAGTGTTCGCGGGAAGGGTTCAGGGTGAGTAGGTTAGTTAGGTACCGGGTGTTAACATCGCTGGCAAAATAGAGGAGTGTAGATTGAGTTCACTGAGTCTGGCTACATATGATTTCTGGTACAAGCCTTGCACCATCTTAGTTGCTCTTCACTGCACCATCTCCAGCCCATGTCCTTCCTGAGGTGTGGCCTCCAGAACTCAAAGCAATATTCTAGGTGGGGACTTACCAGGGATCGATACAGAGGCATGATCAAGTCATGCCTCCTGCTTATGATGTCCCTTCCTATGCATCCCAAGATGCCACTAGCTTTTAGTGCTGCCTTCTTGCATTGTTTGCTGACTTTAAGGTCATCCGATGTGATCACCCACAGGTCTCACTCTAGCCTTGTATCCACCAGCTGCTCCCTTCCCATTGAGTACAGTTTCCCTGGGTTACGTTTTCCCAGGTGCATGACTTTACAGTTTTTGGCATTGAATTTCAATTGACAGATCTTTGACCATTCCACCAGCTTTCAGTGATCAGATTCCATGTTTTGCTGCCCCTCTTGTGTATTAACCCTGTTGCCGATTTTGGTGTCATCAGCAAACAGGCACACTTTTCCCTTCAGTCCATCAGCAATGTCACTGATGAATATGTTGAAGTAGATTGGCCCCATAGCTGAACCCTGTCAAATGCCACTAGTCCCTTTACCCTCCTCTGACAGAGTGCCATTTATTAATACCCTCTGGGTTCTCCCATTTAACCAGTTCTTGATCCATCCTGTTACCTTAAGTCCATCTCCCATGTTATCCAGTTTACTGACTAGTCTCCTGTGCGGAATCAAGTCAAACGCCTTACTGAAGTACAGGTAAACCACATTCACAGCCCCACCCTGATACACTGTTCTGGTGACCCAGTCAAAGAAAACTATCAGGTTTATCAGGCAGGACCTTGCTGCTGTGAAATCGTGTTGCCTTGTGTCAAACTAACCACTTTCCTCAAAAAAAGCAACAATTACTTCCTTCAATAGGGACTCCATCAGTTTCCCCACTACTGAAGATAGACTACCTCAACAGTAGTTTCCTGGCTTTTGCTTGCTTCCGCTGTTGTGGAGTGGCACGTCTGTTGCCCTGTTCCAGTGCTCTGGAACCTCCCTGCTCTCTAATGATTTGTTGAAGAGCACTGCTAATGGGGCAATGATAAGGGCAGTGAGAAGTACAAGCTTCTCTTCCTCATACGCTCTTCACTCCTTAAGAAGCACATTCTTCTTCCCTTTCCTGAGCCATATTCCTTTAGTGTGAGCTTTGCCAGAAATTCTCTGCCATACAGAATCTCCAGAACTCATAGGAAGGTGAAAGTGTCACATAAAATCTCTATATACTTTCTATAGTTGTTATGCCTAGATACCAGATGCCTTATTTGTCTTTAACATCAACTTCCTAGTAGTGTTACCATTCTCAAATGATTTCATGGCCAGAAGGCTTAGGAATCTTGTAAACCTCTCATTGTAGTTGGGGACAGAAATGTGATCTTCTCATTCCTCCATAACAGTGTTATTCCCTGACAAAAGAAGCTTGAGTTGAGCTGTGTCTAGATCCAGGTAAAGTTTAGCCAGACCTAAGATTAGAGTTTGCATGCAAAGTACAGGAGTGGGCTGTTAATGACTTTTCCCAGTTCAGATTAAATTCAGGCGTGTATCGATCTGAATATACCGGTAGTGTTCTGTAAACAGATTTGAAAAGATCCTCCAGAGAAATAGATCACAAAAATTTCTCCTCCAGGTCTTCTCTTGCATATCCAGTTCTGCAGTTGTTTTTTTTACTCGTCATTCTCCAATCATGCCAGTGCAGAAAACTCCAACATGCAGCAGCCCTAAATATATATTTTTTTCTGGCAGTTGAGAAACATTTGGGGGTTCGGTATGTATCTATTTTGCCATTCTCACCATTTCCCCCTAACATGTGTTACAAGAACTGTGACAGAGGGATAGATACATAGTATGGCAGCATGTAACACCAAGTAGCAGTCATATACATTTTCTCTGGCCCTTCAGAAAATTAAACAGTTCAGAATTTATTCATTAAATCCTATGTTTACTCACTAGATCAGACACTGCCTGCTCAAATGTCCAATAAAAGAACATTTTAATTTGGCACACTAGTTTTCCAGATAGTTAAAGAGCTACTGACACCTCAAATAAAACTAAAAAAAAAACCATAATTAGGTACAATTCTGCCTGCATTCCATTTATATTTTATATATTTCTCCTCCCCTTTACTTATTACTAAGGGAAATTGCATGAATATATGACCCAAATTAGGTGCACTATACAGGAACCAAAGATGCCTACCATTACCAGATACTCAGGAGCTCATTCAGAAAATGATCCTACCTATTTCCGACAACTGTGAGGTAATCTATGGTGCTGCAGCACTCTCCTCCTTAACCAGATTGGATACCTTCTTTAATGTCTTCTATCCTTTCACAGTAGGACTCTCCTCCTCTTACCCACCATTGTTCTATCAATCTCTTGCTCTACCCTCACTGGAAAACAGATGCCTATTACACTGTATGAAGTTAATCTCCAAATTCTGGTTTGGTTCCCTTCCTCCTTACCTACTGGCTTCCCTGGCCTCTCGCTCTCCATCTTAACTCTTTCAGATCAAATGATGCCCGCACCTTGGCCGTTCCTTGATGCTCCACTGCAATAGGTCAAACTGCCTTCTCGCACAAACTCCTTAAGCTTCGGAATGCCCTGCCTAGTCAAATCAGACACTCCTCCTCCTTCTCCCACTGGTCCATCTCAATCTCCCTCCTTAACTTTCTCCTTCCTACCTGCAATTGGTCCTAACAACCCTTCCTTCCCCATTCCTACTGTGGTCTTATTCTAGTTAGGTTATTCTCCAATGTCACACTGCACATATGCACTTAGTAAACCAACTGGTGTAAAACAATTGCTTTGTATGTTGCAGTAGTCCATGTATTTTACCCCTGTTCCAGGTAAATTGACTGTATGCACTTATTCCTGTATTTTTGTATTTGATTTTGCATAGTTTTTGTTTTATATCTTTGTCTGTCCCATGAATATCCTTACTGTGTAGGTTTCTGAGTCATGTCTTTACTGTTAAAACAAAACAAAACAAAAAATTAACAATTGTATTTTCTTGGATTCATTCTCCTCTGTATCCCCTCCCCCCAGACCGCTCTGTGAGATGAGCAATTGTAATTGTTCGGTGGGCCATTCCTGGTGAAACTTTTCAATAAATAAAAATCTTTCCCCTTAGAGTTCCTTTAAAGTCCATTTGCCTCTGTAGCTTACTCCATACTTCAAGTCATAATCATCTGTTGTGACATCACAGTCTGTTGCCATGGGGGTAACTGTTATATCACAAGCAGTGCATTATTTCTTACAGTAGGGAGAATGAGGCAGGAATAGACAAACTCTTCAGGAGCAAAGATCTTGTTTTCATTTTGACTTCTCCAGAGATAATGTACCAGGAATTTTTGCAGCCGTTTCCCCTTAGTGTTCCCCCCACCATTTCACTATTTTGTCATACAATGGAAACTATGTGTATGCACATGGGGAATAAAGCTATAATTCCCCAATGCAAGAACAAAAAAATGTGATTTTTGGAATGTTGGCTTGCATTCAATAAGCGGAGAGCTCCAGGGAGGGGAGTTTGAAGTGGGGACCATTGGAAAAGTCAGGAGCGACCATTGGCGTGGAGAGCTGAACTGGGTGGAGAGATGGCATGGAGAGCTGCCGGTGAAACAATTGAGCTTACCTGGGTTGGTTGAAGCTGTCCCGGAGCTCGTCTGTGTGGTATACTGGTCTCCTCCTGGTCCCAAAATGAAGCAGCCAGAAGTCAGAAGGGTGGCGGATCTTCAAGCGCCATCAAGTCCCGCAAGAATTGGCAATTTGTGTACATCAGCTGTGTTGTGGGTTCAGTTTTGCCCCTTTTGCTATTTTATTTGAATAGTTAAAGTTGGTCCCCCATTGGTGGTGGTTGGAAGTGTTGCATAGAGAGAGAAAGAGAGAGAGAGAGATTCAGCAGGAGCTTTAGGCATTGCTAAGTCCCCATTTGCCCAAGTCCCACCAGCAGCAGTGCAATTGCCCTCCTTCTGGTAATCTGCATCTCAGGTTGTGGCAGTGAGTCAGCAACAGCACTGTTGTTCTGGTGCTGCCTGCCTGTTAATTTTCTTAATAAAGTGAGGAAGCATTTATTTAAACACGCTTTGGACACAGTAATGGGACAGTGGCAGCTGCAGGTTCCAGTGAGGAAGGCAGCTGGGAATAGGACCACCTGCTTGGTGGGACTAGATTTAATTTATGTTAACGTGCTCCTGTTCAGAACATAGTACAGGGCTCAGGCTTTATTTAAATTAAGGAGCTCCTGAGGTGGACCTTAGGGCAGGGCAAGTTCTGAGTTTTATCTGTGAAGGTCCTTTCATATTAGTCCTTTCACAGAAGAAAGGGTTCTGAAAGTACTCTTAAAACTGAAGGTGGATAAAGCAATGGGGCCTGTTGGGATTCACCTCAGAATTCTAAAATAACTAAGGGAAGAACTAGTAACACCACTGACTACCCATTTTAATAAATCATGGGAGGATGGTATGGTACCTGAGGACTGGAGGAGGGTGGATATGATTCCCCTTCACAAAAGTGGAAGCAAGTCAGAGGCAGGAAACTATGGGCCAGTCAGTTTAACCTCAGTGGTAGGGAAAATGATGGAATCACTTCTGAAGGAAAGAACTGTTGAGTACCTAGAGGCCAGTGGGGCTCAGGACCCAAGGCAGGATGGATTCACAGTAGGAAGGTCATATTAGACAAATCTAATTGATTTATTTGACTGGGTGACCAAAGTAGTAGACCAGGGAGGGGCTGTGGACATGGCCTACCTAGACTTTAGCAAGGCATTTGACACAGTCCCGCACAAAAGATTAATAAACAAATTAGCCAGCCTGGGAGTGGGTCCCAGGGTGGTAGCCTGGGTAAAACACTGGCTGGACAACAGAACACAGCGGGTAATAGTAAATGGAGTCCACAGTGAAGAAAGGAGGGTTACTAGTGGGGTACCGCAGGGTTCAGTACTGGGGCTGGTCTTTTTAATGTCTTTATAAGTGACATTGCAGAGGGACTGGAAGGGAAAGTATGTCTCTTTGCAGATGACACAAAGATCTGCAACAAGGTTGATATGAAAGGTGGGGTGGAAAGGATGAAAAGGGACTTGGCAAGGTTGGAGGGATGGTCAAATGTATGGCAGCTTAGATTCAATGCAAGAAATGCAAAGTAATGCACTTGGGAAACAAAAACCAAGGGGAAGAGTAAGCAATGGGGGGTGAGATAGTGACAACAACAAAAATTGAAAGGGATCTATGGGTAGTCATATCAGATGACCTAAAGGTGGCCAGCAATGTGAGAAGGCAGTAAGGAGGGCTGGGGGGATACTGGGATGCATAGGGAGAGGCATCACCAGTAGAAAACAGGAAGTTGTTGGCCCTCTGTACAGACAGTTGGTAAGACCACATCTGGAGTACTGTGTACAGTTCTGGAGACCCCATCTCCGCAAAGCCATAGACAGGGTGGAGGCTGTCCAGAGGAGGGCAACCAAAATGGTGCAGGGTCTGCACCAGAAGACATATGAAGAAAGACTAAAGGAGCTTAAGATGTATAGCCTCGAGGAAAGGAGGGAGAGGGGGGACATGATAGAAAATTTCAAATACCTCAAGGGAATCAACAAAGTCCAAGAGGGTAGCATCTTTCAGAAAAAGAGATGTGCAAGAGGAAGGGGGCACAATTTGAAGATAGAGGGGGGACGGCTCAGAGGTAATGCAAAGAAGTATTTTTTCACAGAGAGAGTTGTAGATGCATGGAACAGCCTTCCTGAGGAGGCTGTAGAGTCAAAAACAGTAGGGGAATTCAAGAATGCATGGGACAGACATAGTGCAATTCTAGTGGGGGTAGGAGGAAGTAGGCTGTTGGTTAACTAGGATCTGCAGCTTATCCGTTAGGTAGGGAAATGGGCAGACTAGGTGGGCCAAGCGGTCCTTATCTGCCATCAAATTCTGTGTTTCTCTGTTTAACGTAAAGCTCATCTGTGTGCCTCAGTGGTCTCCTCCCTGTCTCAAAATGAAGCAGCCAGCAGTCAGAAGTGTGGCAGATCTTCAAGTGCCAGTGGGTCCCACAAGAATGGGCTATTGTCAGATGTCAGCCATGGTGTGGGATTAGGTTAGCTCCTTTTATTATTTTATTTCAATCATTATATAGGTTATAGGACAAGGAGAAAGGAAACCAGAGACAGCTAGAAGGTCAAGATGGGATAGAACAGAGATACATAGTGCCTGGTGCAGTTTGTGGGCACTACTTGTTGTCCTGGACACAACTGCATGGAGATTCAGATAGGAGTCAGGCTTTTAGGTTCATTTTGAAGGACAGGTGGGAGGGGAACAATCAAATAGGCAGTGGTAGACTGTTCCACAGGGTGGATGCAGAAACTGAGAAAGCTTTAGTTCCCATTAAAGTGGAGACACATGGTATTTCCAGGGTAGGGACTAAGGATATCCTAAGGCACCTGGAAGCAGTCCTGTGAGTGAGCAATGGGGAATAGGGGGACATCTGGTTGCACCTGAGTGCATTGTCCAGAACACAGACCATAGCATACTCAGAGCGACCTTGCAGAGGGAGCCATCCTAGGGACTGATAGAGTGAACAATGGTGGGTGGAGTAGGGGGCTTGAAGAACAAAGTGACAGATGGATTTGTAAGTTGTGATTAATCAAGAATGTAGGGTGGAGGACACAGAGGAATAAATAGGAGAACAGTAGTCAAGAAGGGGCAATAGGTTGCCTTGTGCGATAGCAAGATGAGCTTCAGGGGAGAGAAGCTGCTTAATACGGTAAGCAGCACCTATTTTTTTGGTGTATTTTCCACTCAGTGTTGTTTACGTGGTCAGAGACGGTTAGTGAGGAGTCAAGGGTAATACCTAAGTACTTGAAAGAGGGGACATTTTTGAGGTGGGGGCCCACTTTGGTACATACCAGGAGGGAGGAAGTGGTTTTAGTGACCTTGGCAAAGAAAGGTTTTGAGCCGACGAACATGACCATTGTCTTTTCTTCATTGACTAGGAGCCTACTGGAGAGGAACCTATGATGTGCAGAGGCATAGTTATGTGAGAGGGCAGATGAGATGGAATTAAGTGACTTATTGCTGTGATAGAGGACTAAGTCATCTGCATAAAGAAGGGCATGATAGTTTAGGCTGTCAGCAGGGAGAGCATTGATGAACATGGAAAAAAGTAGCAGGCCAAGTATAGAACCCTAGGGGACTCCGGTATGGATAGGTAGGGTAGCAGAAAAGTCTTTTCCTATTTGGACAGCCTGAATTTGCCAGAGAGATAACTGTAGAACCACTCCCTAGAATCAGGGGAGCAGCCAAACTGAAGTATTGTGGAATGTAGAAGATGGTGGTCAACAAGGTCAAAGGCCATAGATAGGTCCACAGACACTGTTTCAGTGGCTCTGCCCTTATCCATAAATGTTAGGATTTGATCAGAGAAGAGGGCTACTGCAGAGGAGGTACTGTGATGCTTCCAGAAACCATGCTGGAAGGGACATAGGTGGGTATATTTCTGTAGATGTTCCAAGCTGGTGGTGGACAATTTTTTCTAATAATTTGCTGAGGTGTGGGAGGAGTGAGATGGGTCTGTAGTTTTCGGGGGGAGATGGGATCACCTGCCTTGAAGACAGGTACCATGTGTGCAGCTCTCCATGCATCAGGCACAGTGGATGCTGTGAGGGCCAGATTATATATGAAGGTAAGTGGTTTAACAATGGCTAGGGAGATAATCTTGAGAAAAATGGGGTAGAGTCCATCACTGCCCAGGCTGTCTCTGGCTGGTAAACTCTTTAGGAGCCTAGTAGTGACTTTCTGCCCAATGGCCCTGAAATAGAAAGGGGGTGGCAGGGCATCATTTAAAGCATTGAGGACTTGGTCTAGTTGCTTCTTTAGTTTGGGAGAAGGCTGAAGGGGAAGCTTACTGAGGTAAGAGGAAAGGTCAATGAACATTTTATTGAAGGTATCTGCAATCATAACCAGGTCAGAGACAAAGCCCAAGGGGGATGAGAGTTGTGAAATTTGTTTGTTTTCCTTGGGGTTTAGGAGCAACCCTAAGGATGCCCAGGAAGTATGGGGATTACTAAGGGAAGCTTGTTGCTGGCCACAGTAAAATGTGCGCTTTAGGGAATTTGCAGCCTGTTTGCAGTAATTGCGCAGTTTTCTATATGCATTCCAGAGTTGTGGGGAGGGGGATGATTTAAAGGCTCTCCATTTATGATCCTTGTCCTTCTTTTGTACCAGGAGTTCCTTTGATAGCCAATGGTTTCTGCCCTCCCAATCCTCCTGGTTGTGAGGGGGAAATGTTTGTCCTGCAGTTTACAAAGAGCAGCAGAGAGAAAAGCAACTACAGCTGAGACACCTTTGTACAGCCAGAGATCATACCAGTTAATAGCCTCTGCATCCCTGAGGACAGGTGCAGGATCAGGGCAGGTGAAATTTCTAAATGACAGATATTTAGGCGGGGGATGATTTGCTTTGCAGCCCAAAACAATGTCCATTAGGGTATGGTCACTAATAGAGTTGGACATAATGCTCACCTGGAGGATCATGTCTACCCAGTTAGAGGCAATCAAATCAATTGTGGTGTGGTTTAAGGAGTGGGATTTGTGACTTGTTGTGGAGGAAATGACTTGCTCCAAGAGATGCGTTTTTAGTAAGTTCACATACTCAGGCTGAGGAACACTGAACCAGTTAAGGTTAAAATCACTGAGAATGATGTTTTCTCTGGAATGATAGAGACCACCTAAGCCATCAAGGAAGTTAGTTAGGCCTGGGGTGCGTCTGGGGGGGGGGTAATAACAGCACCCATGATGTATTTTTTGGATGCATCCAGGATAATTTCAGCCAGGAGCCATTCACTTGGTGAGGAGTACAGCAGCTGATGGAGGTGGAAGAGGTCTTGAACATACAGTACTGCTCCTCCTCCCACAATTTCTTCCTGGTCTGTCCAGTCAACGGAGAGAGTAACCAGGGAGTTTATAGGCAGCATCAGTGTGGTAAGGTTTTAACCAGATCTCGGAGAGGCCTAGCACATTAGGCTGATACAGGGGCACTCTAGCCTCAAGCTCTGGGAGCTTAGATGGGAGGCTACAGATATTTAGGTGGGCGACCCTGAGTCCAGCTTGTTTTACCTAGATGTTGTCAGAGTGATCAATATGTATATTTGTGGGCTCAGGTTTGTTTCTACATCACCGGCAAGGAGCAAGAGGAAAAAGAGAGAGAGGGAAGTGGAGGAGGGTGGGGCCAGGAAGGGAATTGGATAGAGATGGATTGAACAAATAGGCCAAGCCAACAAAGCTCATAGTTAGACAATAGAATGAGCATTACTGAGGGTGAAAAGGTTAGTATGTGACTGATCACTGTATGTGGGGTATCGGAGGGAATTAGGGTGATAGAGGAGTAATACAGGCTTTGTTGATTGATAGCAAATATAGAGGCAGAGAGAAATCAGTTACCAGTAGCAGGCCAACCATGGAGGCTATTAAGAGAGTAGTCAGGAGTATATTCATTTTCGTACTTTCCTAGCAAGAGGTGACAAAGGAGAAAGTGTTTCCTGTTCTAGCAGCTTGGTTTCCTGAAGTGGAGACACATGCCTTGTTCTTGTTCTTGTTCTTCCTGTACCCCATTTCCTCTGGGTCGCACCTGGAAATGAGCATTGGCTCATGGAGCCTTTCAGCTTTCAACTTTTTAAATAAATAAATAAAACAAAAGCAAATTTTTGATATCCGGATAGCTGGTTGCCTTAAAGTGTATATCAGCGATTTGCTTTTCATCGATATACACTCGCCATAATAGCAATCGTTGTTTTGCGATAGCAATTATGACAGGGGACTATATATCCTATTATGTCATATCTAGCTAAGAATATATACAGGATGGCAGCAAGGAAATTAACTCCCACAATTGCAGCATCCAGTATCATTCAAAACACTTTATGTAAATATCTATCTGTCTTTGGTTACACTGTTTATTTTATGTTAAAGTCCTAACCATTCTGCATGATTTGTTTATTTAATTCTTGGATTACAATACCTTTGAACTAGTAGCTTATTATCAGAGTTTCCATATCAAAGTAAACATCAAACAGACAAATAATACAAAAAGCTGGTGGTAGGTACAGAAGAGTGTCTAACAAAAAGTTGGAAGGTTATACATAGTGTAACAAACAACAATGAATCAGCCAAAGTTGACCTTGTCAGGTTGAAGGTTGGTAGAAAGGGGAAGTAAGTAGGGTATGAAGGCAAGAGGGTGGTTAGGAAGGTGATACAGAGTGAGGGAAATGGGTAGGTGGGGAGGGCAGGATGATGGTGTGGGAAGCTGGACAGTAGTGCTAGTTAGGGATGGCAGTCATAACTGCAAAGTATGGTAAAGTGTTGGTGAAGTTTTCTTTTGAATGATCTAAGCTTAAATTCAGTCATAATGTCATAGGGGAGGTCATTTAGCCAGCAAGGTATGCAGTAGACAAAGGACTACTGAGCTTGTGTAGTCCAGCAGAAGGGGACTTGATGGGAACTGTCTGGACATGTCTTGTGTCCAGTGAGGGTTGGTCGCTGTATTGAGGAGATTCTGGATGGCCGGGGTGGTTAAGCCAAACCAGGTTTTCTTAAATAGTAAACAGACCTGGCATTTCATCTTGCCCTACAGGTGCAACCAGTTCATCTGAGCATACAAGTTGCAGGTATAAGTAAGTCTGTGGGTTCCAGTTATTAACCTATAGGATTTATTTAGTGCTATGTTGATCCTTTTAAGAGTTGCGTCAGAGGCAGCGCCATATACCCATGGTTGATAATAGAGATGACTGAGCTGTTAACTGTGAGCTGAAGTGCATCTGAGGTCATACAATATCTGTGCCTAAAGAGGAGGCCAATCCTAGTATTAACTGCCTTTACAACTATGTCCACATGGTTGCCAAAGGACAGAGAGCTGTCAAGAGTTACCCCTAGATATTTGAATGTATTCACCTATTCTAGTAGGGTATTACAGCTGTTATGAACTGTTAGTTGATACACTTTATTCTTGTTGTGGGGGTTACTGAATAGCATAACTTTCATTTGTTTATAGTTCATCAGAAATTTGTGTTCTTAAAACCAGGCTTTAACAGATGAGAAGTTTTGCTGTAGTTGTGTTTCTAGAAGGTGCAGGTCCGACTTGCTGGTGAAGATGACAGCATCATCTGCATAAAGGAGTATATTATCTGTGCTGACATGGGGAAGGTGGTTGAGGAAAAGGCTGAATAGTAAGGGGTCTAACATCAAGCCTCGTGGCATGCCTGTGCACACTTGTCTGCTGTCCGAGAGGATATCATTCATTTTGGCCTGCGATAGCTTTTGAACTACCACATGGCTTCAGTACATAGCCCAGTGGCAGAGTGTTTGTTGAGCAGTATGGTGTGGTTGACCTTGTCAAAGGCTTTAGTCAGGTCAATGTATATTGCCCCCACTAGCTGACTCTGGTCAAGTGCACTATGGATGAAGCCTGAGTACTTGAGCAAAGCTGTGGTGGTACTGTGTGCCTTTTGGAAGCCATGTTGTTGCAGACATTGAACCTGGTACTTCTCAAGATAGTCTACCAATTTATCAAAAACAATGTCCTCCAGGGCTTTGGGGGGGGGAGTAGAATTGATATGGGATGATAGTTAGTATGGAAGACATGATCACTCCTTTTCTGGATGGGTGTGAGCACAGCAGCTTTCCTCCTCTGGTGGAATTGTACAAGACATTGGGATAAGTTCATGAGTTTAGTCAGTGGGGATAAGACTTTATACCGGGTAAGGGTAATTAGTTTGAGATCAAGGGAGTCGCTACTGTACCTTGATTTGCCTAGCACTTTTTGTAGATCATTTCTGGTCTCAGTCATGGAGTTTTTTTTTTTAAATAGAAGAGGATAGCAGAGGTGAAACCAGTTCTGCCTGCTTCAGTGCTGTTTTTGGCAATATCATAAAAGTCTGGGAGGGGAGCACACTGCTGAGGTCTGAGATGGCACTTTGAAAATATCTGCAATTATTTTGGGGTCTTTGGTTATTTCTTCATTGACTGCTAGCATGGAAGGTGAGGTTCTGCTGGTTTTGCTTGTAAGGTCTTTCAGATTGTCCAAATTGTTTTGCCATCCCCCGAGGACTTTGTGAAGCCTTCTTAGAAGTGATGAATTTTGGTGAGATGGACCACTGGAGTACAGACATTTCTGACCATTTTGTATTGCTGTATATAGGCCTGCTTATCAGTGGCCTGGGCTCACTGCCACAAATGGTCCCTAGTGGCCAGGAAGCTGAGGAGAGACAGGGTGACACAAGGGTTATTTGTGTCCTTAAGCTGATGCTTTCTTATAGGGGCGTAGATATCACAGAATCCATTGAATTTGGAGTTAAAATATTAAAGTGCCCGGTCCACATCTTAGAGGGAGTTAATAGAGGACCAGTTGGCTTGATTTAAGATGGGACTTGAGGGGTTCGAGTTGCCCTTTCTTCAGTACTCAACTGGTGGTAGTTTTAACAGGGGGCGTAGGGGCTTTATTGGACCAGTGGCATAGGATTGGAGAGTGGTCACTAATGGAGTCAGGAAGGATGGAGGTGTTGGAAATTCTTTTGGGGTGATTTGTGAGTATCCAGTCAACTAGGATACTGGAATAAGTGCAGTAATTGATCCTAGTGGGGGACTCTACCATTTGGAAGACACTGATGGTGGAGATGGTATCTTTGTAGGGGGCTGCTTCAAGTGACAGGCAATTTACATTAAAGTCACCTAGCATTACCACCTCCAAATTATGGGGCAGGTTTCTTACGTAGTCAACAACCTGATTAAAGCCATTGGCCAGTTCTTTCTGAGACAACTGTGAGTGATTTACTGTGGACTCCTAACAGTACTCTGAAAGCTAGGGCCTGTACGTTTTTCTTGGTCTCTAATTGGGGAAGGGCGTGGACTTGGAGATTATCTCTACGGTAAACTACACAACCTCTGTCTTTTTTACCTAGTCTGTCCTGCCTATAAAGAGTGTATCCATTAAGTGGAAAGGCTGAGTCAGGGATCTTTGGTGTGAGCCAGGTTTCCACCAGAGAGCACATCAGGACTGTGTGTATTTACTCATGCTTGGAGAACATCAGTCTTGAATAACAGACTACAGATGTTGATAGATGCCAGTTTTAGGGTACCAAGGTTATTTTCATTGCACTGCATCTGTTGCACTGTGCCAGGATTGGGATGGTTGTTGCCAGATAGGAGAAGCAGCAGCAGAATCAGCTGCAGCAGAAGGTGTTTAAGCATTCTGACTGAGATTTGGAGGAAGTTTATGTCTGCTCACTATTCCATAGTTAGTGTTGCTCGGATAGTGCTTTTGTGGATCTGACTATTCTCCATCAGATAGTGCTGATATCTGATAAGAATCCGGTGGTTGGATCCATTGGATCCAACCTCAGATAGCTGGATCAGGTGGTCAGGTCCATCAGATCCCATCTCAGATAGTTGGATTTGATGGCTGGATCCATTGGCTCCCACCTCGAATATTTGGATCTGATGGTGAGATCCATCAGATCCCACCTTGAATAGTTGGATCAGATGGTCAGATCCATTGGATCCCTGGTCATATCCATCACATCTATCAAATACATTGGATACTTACAGTGGAACCTGGAAGGTTGGATCTTTGGTCGGATGTCTATGCCCTCAGAGGCTATCCAATATCCAACCAAAATGATGGTATCCGATGGTATCTGAATTGTTAGGATACTATTCAAGCAACACTACCCATATTTTTTTAGGCTCAATGACATGGTCAAGTGGTGAAGAAGAAGTATGGCTGGTTCATTACAGAAATGGAGCAAACACATACTGGGTTTGTTAGGTGTGAGATAGGTGTCTACTGTATAACACATTGTGCCAAATCTTTGTGTTAAAGCAGTCATGGCAGCGGAAAGGTTATTGATATCTAGCTGGCTCTTGTTAGGGTTCCTTGCAGATATGATAATTAGCAGGAGGGCTACGAGAGCTGTATATTTATTAGCACCCATTGCTGAGGATAGATAGTTGATGAGGTTGGGGAGTTCCAGACAGTACAGAGGGTTTGGGAAGGGTTAGCTGACTATAGCTTAATACGTTTTAAATGTAGTTGAGAACTGGAGGTGGGACAGTCCAAGTCAGGACAGTTAGTGGGGAGGTCAGGTGCAACCACTGTATCAAGTGCTACAGGGAGGCAAAGTTGGACTAAGTGGGAAAAATACTCTAATAGTCTCCTAAGTAGCATCTAATAGCAGTAGAGATCAGGTAAACAAGGACCACGGGGGGGGGGTGGGTTAAAGGAGGAAAAGCAGTCTAGGTCAGTGTCCAGAAATAGGAAAAATAGATGAAGGTAACCAAAGTGCCAGGACAGACCAGTGTGAGAGCCCAGATATGCACTAAAGCAGAGGGAGAGAGGGGGCAGGTCAAACCAACACTGTTAAAGTTTAGGAGAGTACCAAGTACTATGACAGAGTAGTAGGAGAGTCCACTATTTTTGTTACCTAGGTCAGAGAGGGAGGGTATGTCAAACCTACTGACAGCTTAGAGGGGCAAAAGTGAGCTGATTGCTTCAGCAGTGATCAAGGCACTATATAAAAAGCACCACCCCTGGGAGTGGAAGTGGTTGGGGAGGGTTGGTGGGCAGAAGCTAATAGTGCTGTGCGAAGCGTGGCACCGTAACCATACCAAGGTAAAAAAATACACTGTATCAAACAAGATTATCAGAAACTGGGTTACACTCGGAAGCTAGAAAACAACGGGGTGATCTACTGTTTCATTTTTTTTTAAGTACTGCAGTCCGAAGAGCTTACGGATAACTGAGAGTTAAAATACACTACTGAAAGATGTAATCTTAGCTCTCACAACAAGAAACTAGAAATTCCAAGGGCCAACACCACCAAGAGAGATAACTTTTATATCATTAGATTTAATAGGTCGTGGAATAGACTACCACAACATGTAGTAGACATTACAAACTTCGATAATTTCAAAAAAACCTTGGACAGACTATACTACTCATAACATTGTACAGTATACCAATATACCAAATGTCAACTATATTACAATTCTATGTCTTTGTACTACAAAATGCTATTTATTTTTTTATGAGTCTTGAATTTCTTGTATTGCTTATATACTCATTGCTGTGCACGTTGAGCATTGTACACCAAACATCTTTTACACTGCAATGTTAGGTCCTCGTACTACCATGTATGTATGATGCTATTGTATTGTATTGTGTTTCATGTGTACTAGTTGTCTTTGCTTGTATTTGCTCATACATGCTGCTGTAACATGCGTCCAGGACCCCCGTGTGAATAAGCATGCTCAGCAGAGTTATTCCTGCAATAAACTTGAACTGGAAACAAACATTGGTTTAAGGCTCACTCACTAGATGGGCTAAGTGCCCCCTTATGTTCTAAACTTCATAGTAAATATTAGTACACTTGCAGAAGAGCAGCCATGGAGAAGAGAACTGTACTTCTGAATTGTTTAAATATCATTCCTGCAAGTTTAATTTTTTTTTGGGGCATTTATTTGTGTCCTGATCTGGTCACCTCTGAAACTACAACTCTGAAAGCAGATATAACCAAAAGAAGCATGACAACCCTTATATTTCTTGTTTTTTCTAAATTTATAACAATATACGAACCGTACACCATATACAAACCATAAAAAGGTTTTATGAAAATGACATGGGTTTGAAATTGTTTTATGTATAAAATGTACAAATATGTTCTCCTTTGGGGGGGAATATCAGTTTAAGAAGGTGTCATAGTATTGGTAATTTACTCTTTATTTTTGCATTTGTAGAAAAAATGAAGCAACATCAAGACAAATGATGTGTATTTGTTTCACATTTTCTTTCACACTCAAGTTGACATCTAAAATATTGATGTTATAACCACATTAAGCAATCTGACCCTTCCACGTACCTTCCATAAAGAGAGATTAAGTCTCACCAATGTAACATAAAAACAAGCATGGCAACCCATGTTTTTTGTTGTGGATTTTAAATGTTTAAATGACCAGCATACACTGGGAAAAAAATTAGGACTTTGACATGGGGTTGCTGAAACACCAGGGAATGCCCTTAAAGCATTCTTGCAAGGTCACGTTATTTCCTTCACTAGCTTTAAAAAAAGACTAGAGCTAAAGGGATCCATGATGGGTAATCGACAAAATCTTTGTCGAATGACCCGACAGCGAAACCGGCAGGTTGACTGCATTTTGCAGTCAGCTGCCAGTTTGCAGAAGCAGCAAGTGTTTGGGCTGCACCCCCCTGCACCCCTCCACTTAGGATTCTCAGCTCTGAATCAGAGCTGAGTCGGGGGTGCAGGACCCCCTACAGACAGTGCCTGGTGGCAGCGGGTTCTCTTCGGCGATGTGGCGCTGTTGTCGCTCTAGGGAACTCCGCTGTCGATGTGTCGATATCAGGGCTGTATACCAAGCTAATGAACTCCTTAAATTAGAAACCAATCTGAAAAATAAAGATAAATGATTCATTGATTAAAATGCAAAAATCAGAACTTATATGCCTATGAAACATAGAAACATAAAAATTTATGGCAGATAAGGACCACCAGGGCCATCAAGTCTTCCATTTTACCCTACCTGTATTAATGGCCACTGACCTTACTTGGTCAATGGCTTTAGCCTCTCCATCCCTCCTCTAAAGTTCCCTTATGCCTATCTAAACCATGTCTGAATCCCCTCACTGTGCTCGCTTCTACCGCTGTTTGTGGTAGACTACTCCATGCATCATCACCCTGTCCATAAAAAAGAACGTCTGCACTGTCCCCTTAATCCTGCCACCTCCAATCTCATATTATGCCCCCTCATTCTTGTGCTTTTCCTGTACTGTTCACTTGTCCCTTGTTCATGCCCTTTAATATTTGAAGGTAACTATCATGTCTCCCTGCTACCAAATCTCTTCTAGTGTATACATATTGAGGTCTTTCAAGCTATCTCTTCATAAGTCTTCTGGTGCAAACCCTGAACTATCTTAGTCTCCCTTCTCTGAATTGCTTTTACCCTTTATGTTTCTTCGGAGATGCAGCCTCCAGAACTGTACACAAAGCTTCAGATGAGGCTTTACTATGGTATTGTACAGTGATATCACCACCTTACTTCTTCTGCTAGTGATACCTCTCCCTATGAATCCTAACATGCCACTGGCCCTCCCCACTGCCTTTGTGCACTGTTTGTCTACTTTTAGGCCAACCAAGATGACTGTCCTCAAATTCCTCTCCTCCCTGGTGACCATCAGCATCTCTACCCCCATCCTGTAGCTCTCGACAGGGTTTCTGCACCCCAAGTGCATGACTTTGCACTTTTTAGCACTGACCCTTAGCTTTCACAATTTAGATCACTTTTCCAGATGTTCTAGGTCCCTCCTCATTTTCTCCACACCACCCATCATATCCACTCTATTTCATATCTTGGGTGACATCTTCAAATAGGCAAATCTTCCTTTCTAGCCCTTCTGCAATGTCGCTGAAGAAGACATTGGAAAAGACTTGTTCCACGACTCATCCTTGGGGTACCACATTTGCCAACCCCCTTCTTTAGATTGAATCCCATTTATCATCACCCTCTGCTTTCTGTTTCACAATCAGATTCTAATCCAGTTCACCACCTTGTGGCCCACACCCAGGCCACCCAGCTTGTTCACCATTCTTTTGTTTGGAACAGTGTCATACACTAATATAAACAGATTAGAGACATGCAATAATGTTTGGGAACCTTATCTAAATTCCAGATTATTTAAACATTTAATCTAGCTACAACAATATTAGTTATATGTAATTCTAATACTGGATGCAGAGTTACTGAAGACTTGTTACTGATTATATTTCTTTTTCTTTTAATATAACATATTCATAATGTTGTAGTATAAGTTGAGGAGACATTGTTATTAACTTGTTCTTTATTTTTATTATTAATATCTGTATTTGATTGTATGACTAAAGACATAATAAAATATTAATTACAAAAAAAACATATCACAGAATAATGGATTTGAAGTAACAAATTAATAATATTCATAACCAAAATGTGAATGTGCCCTTTTCAAACTGAATCAGATCCATTGGGAGTCAGCAGAAGCCTAAGGGAAGCTCCTTTTACATAAGCCCCATAATGTTTTTGAAAATACTAAAGTTGGGGGGGGGGGTGCTGTTGAGCACCTAACATGGCAGACAATTTTCGACTCCTGACTTGACAGTATTTAAAAGCCTAAAGTCCACATACCATGAGTAGATCGGTAGCTTGAAATAGCTGAGTCCTGGTTTGGAATGCTTGTGGATTACAACATGGGTCCAAAAAAAGATCACAGGCATGCTGTACAAAATATAGATGCCTTCCTCTCCTCGTCACAAACATCGAGGAGTGCAGGATCAGAGCCATCTTCCTCAGCTGAATTGAATATGAGTGAAGCCCCGAATCCTCAAATAATGACTCTCCTTCAAGAAATACTGGTGACCAGAGAAGAAACGAATCACAGATTAGCAGCAGTGCAGGCTCATTTTACAGAACTAGATGACAAGGTGCAAACTAATGAGACAGACTTCCGGGAGCTTAAGTCAGAGACAGAAACTCAGTGTACTAGCAATGCTACGTTTATGCAAGACCTTACCTTCCTGAGGGATAAAATTGATGTGTTGGAAAATGCCCAAAGGCAACCGAACGTTCATACTGATGGATTTTACTCCGAGATTTGCATCCACCAGGGAAATCCTACCAGCTGTAAATCGACTGATTTTTACAGACCTAGCACTACTACCTGCCAATTCTGGGACAACAGTAATTAATGACTTTGCATTCCTATGAGATCAAGTAGAGGCCTGGGGAATGTGCCACCTTTAACAGTCATTATCACTCTGTCTAATCCAGAGAGTCGCATACCTCTACTACATGCTGCAAGACATAGGGAAGATATGATTTGGGAAGACAGCAGGATCGTCTTTTTTCCAGACATCTCGTCACAATCTCAAACAAGAAACAAGCAGTTGTCAATGCCGAATGTTCGCTTGCCGGTATTTGCAGTGGTGTTTGGCACGTATAGTGCTTTACCCTAATGCCCTGTGCGATAGCTGGTATTTGCACAATAAATTTTCAGCATGACCTTTTTGTTACCCCCATTGTGCGCTACATAGGCGGAAACACGTTTTGGGCAGGATGTGAAAATGACAGCTGTACTGCTCATAAGGAAGTGTGGTAAAATGGCAATGTTGAAAATCTGGAGTAGAAATATTGAAAATTCGCAAACCTACGAGCATGCGTGGGAACTGTGCAACGACGCTCGTAAAACAGTCATTTTTAGGAATTTTTTCACCAAATTTTCAACATTGCCATTTTAAAACCTCTGCTAATGAACAGTGTCACTGTGATTTTCTTAACATGTCCCATACATTGATTTCGCACACCGACTGCTCCATTCTGCACTACATGGGTGGAAGCACATTTTGGGCAGGATGTGAAAAATGACAGCTGTACTGCTCATAAGGAGGTGTGGTAAAATGGCAATGTTGAAAATCTGGAGTGAAAATATTGAAAATTTCCAAACTTATAAGCGTGCGCAGGAACTGCACGATGCACACTCGTAAAACAGTTATTTTAAGGAATTTTTCACCAAATTTTCAACATAGCCATTTTAAGATCTCTGCTCATGAACAGTGACACTGTGATTTTCTTAATGTGTCCCATACACTGAGTTCGACACCGACTGTGCCACTGTGCGCTACATGGGCGGAAACACGTTATGGGCAAGATGTGAAAAATGACAGCTGCACTGCTCATAAGGAGGTGTGGTAAAATGGCAATGTTGAAAATCTGGAGTGAAAATATTGAAAATTCGCAAACTTACGAGCGTGCATAAAAGCTGCGCAATGAACACTCGTAAAACAGTCATTTTTAGGAATTTTTTCACCAAATTTTCAACACAGCCATTTTAAGAACTCTGCTCATGATCAGTGCCACTGTGATTTTCTTAATGTGTCCCATACATTGAGTTCACACACCGACAGCGCCATTGTATGCTACATTGGCGGAAACATGTTTTGGGCAGGATGTGAAAAATGACAGCTGCACTACTCATAAGAAGGTGTGGTAAAATGGTAATGTTGAAAATCTGGAGTGGAAATATTGAAAATTCGCGAACTTACGAGCCTGTGTAGGAACTGTGCAACGCACACTAGTAAAACAGTCATTTTAAGGAATTTTTGCACCAAATTTTCAACATGGGGTTTTTGGGACCCCTTCTCATGAATGATGTCACTGTCATGGCGTTATTCAGGCTCAAAGGGTGATGTCATGCAGTGACTGTGCAGTGACTGTGAAATCACCCTTCGGGCCCGAATAACACCATGACAGTGACATCATTCGTGTATAGGGGTCCAAAAAAACCCGATGTTGAAAATTTGGTGCAAAAATTCCAAAAAATGCCTGAGATATGCACATAGTTGAAAACCCCATTCAGCCCAGTATACAGCTTAACGGGCATTTCCTCAGTTCGCGGTCGGCTTTGATGAGTGCAGACGTGTTCCTGGTCCAGCGATGATCACAGCCGAGCTCGAGGTAGGATGGGGGTGAGGGGTTGTGGGGGAGGCGGTACGCAGTGGGTGGGTGCGAGTTGGGGAGGGGCTGGAGACTATATGGGACCTTTTTGCTTTTCAGGTTGAACAAAAAAGATGACGCGAATATTTGCCACACTGGGATGGGCTCCCAGCATGGCACCAAAGCTTTGGGGTGTTTGGGGGATGTGGAGTACACGGGTGATTGGGCACCCCCATTGGCAGATGACGCGGGACGTTTGCCACGCTGGGGTGGGCTCCCAGCCTGGCACCAAAGCTTTGGGGGGGGCGTGATGCCTACGCTGTGTATGACAGCGGTATTTTTCTTTGAAGCAAAGACCACCGCTGTCATATACAGCTCCTGCACCTATTGGTGCAGGACCACCTCGCCTGCTCAATGAAGCAGTGGATTGAATGGGAGAGGCACACCTCCAAAGTGTGCTACTCTACCAAAACGTTCCTTGCGCATGCACGCAAGTGAACATAAAAAGGCACTACAGGTCACAAACAAAGTGCTCCTGGAGATTGGCACTGAGGCCCAGCTGTCATTTCCTGTAAAGCTCCAACTTAAGAATGTGGGTAAGAACTATCTACTAACTGACCCAGAAGTAGCTGCTGCCCTGGCAAACAAACTGGAAGAGGCCCAAAAGACACTATCCATGCAGACAATTGATCCAGATTCTGGTTCCAAATCAGACACAAGTGATTGAGTGTATGTTGTGCCTAAGTGGGATTTCCCCCTCCCTCTCTCTCTCTGCCAGACTCATAGAGGAAAAAAATAACATTTTCTTTGAAAGTGTGTCTCTGTCTGAGATTGACTGTCAAAGTTGTTTATTCTTCTTGGGCAAGCCAAGTTGGTAACTTTAAAGTTTAAGCCTTGTTATAGAATTACCTACCTATTGAGGTATACTTCCTTTTTTGGGGATTTATTCCCCCACTCAATTTCTGAACTTACTGAACTCTCCTTTTAATAGCCTATCCCCCTGTCAGTTAGCAGGTCTGACAGTAATGTCAGGGGTGTAATGCAAGATAATTGAGTCAAGGCAACCTTTCTTCAAATCCTTGTTTAGTCTCCACTCTTTAGGATTGTTCAGCCCTCCACTCCCACTTTGGTCTCCTATGGGGGGTCAGAAATAATGGCAAATAGTTTGTTTGTAATTGACTGGGTAAGAGTGTCATATCCTACATTGTTATCGAGCCAGAGGTTCATTTCCTGTGATAGCTTATTGTTGTTAGTCACTCTGAAAGACTGAATATTTAATATTGTACACTTCTATGAATGATACCCTGTACCTGGGTGTGACGTACAACATATGTTTCGTAAATTTGATATATGCTGTATTACACATAATCTATAAATAAAAAGTACAACAAAAATGAGAAAATGCTAGTTACATCTATTTGCAAAATGAATGGTGAATCACTCTTGTCACACAAAGACATTGCCATGGTCTTTGAGGAATTATATTCCCAACTATATCAACCATTGGCTGTATTTAGCCAAGAAAAGCTCACTTCTTTTATAGCAAGCATTAAGTTCCCATGTATTAATGAGAAAGATAAACTATTTCTTGAAAGGCCTTTTACTAAGGAGGAGATAATGAAGGCTATAATGACAGTGCCATCTGAAAAGGCCTTGGGGTTCGTTGGGTTCACTGCAGAGTTTTATAAATCAGCTTTGCAAAATCTCTTGCCAAGGCTACACTAAGTGTTTGCATTTCAATTTTATTTACATTCAACCAGGATCAGGTCACTAGGCAAGCCTATTCTCAGAACCACCCTGCTTACCAGACATTTCAGTTACAGTACAATACATACATTCAACGTACAGAAATATGGAAAATATAAGTACACATTTCAGTTACGGTACAATACATACATTCAATGTACAGAAATATGGAAAATATAAGTACACAATTCAGTTACGGTACAATACATACATTCAATGTACAGAAATATGGAAAATATAAGTACACATTTCACATTAATAATATTATTCACATTTAAAACTGCACCAGTTTTTATTTGCACCCTAAAACCTGTTGTGTGTTGGTAAATTTCCATATTTGCCTTTACTCATGCATCTGGTCTTCGTCCTATTTCTATGAGGGAAGCTTCTATATCAATACTTCCAAAAAAGGGTAGAGACCTTAAATCTGTGAACATTATAGACATACTCTAGCTCTCTGACAAATGTCAGCTGTAAATTTTTCATTTAGATGCTGGCTATTATGGTGAACAAAGTTATTACTTTACCGGTCCATCCTGATCAACTGGGTTTTGTACCAGGTAGACACCAAAACCTCCTTAAGAAACCCTTTCATATAATTTCTGCCTCATGGAAACTTATAGATAAATCAAATTTGCTGTCCTCAGATGCTGACCAGCCCTTTGATTGAATAGATTGGGATAACTTCACATCCATCTTAAACAAATACAACTTTTGTCCCTCATTTTGTGTATGGATTGAGATCCTGTACACTAACATTTCAGCTAGAGTAAAGGCGGACTGGATAATCCGTAAGAATTTTAATATTTACAAGGACACTAGGCAAGGGTGTCCTCTCTCACCACTGCTTTTTATTCTAGCCCTACTAATCAAATTACATTTCTCATCAAACATTTTTGATTTTATACTGGGGGATAGTTGTAAGTTAATGGTCTATGTGGATGACTTAATGTTAACTTGTACTAGCCCATACTTATCTCTGCTTCCTCTGATAGCTTTAATCAATGACTTTTGCAGCTTCTCTGGGTTCAAAGTTAACTTGCACAAATCTGTACTGATCCCACTTAGTGATAAACTAGTCTCTAATAAAATAAAATATATGTTATCAAGATTTCAAGTTATGTCATGAAATGTCTTTGTATCCTTTTTAAAGAGGGACCTAAAAATATCCTGATGAAAATATTTCTTCCTCTAATTGAAAAGTTAAAAATAGATATTCAAAATGGCTTCCAATGAATTTATCATTATGGGGAAAAAGTCAATCTATTAAAATGATAACTGCCACAAAAATTATATATCTCTTACGTCATCCCCCCATGCATGTTGCTTCCTTTCTATTCAAAATAATTTCTTAGAGTTTGATTAATGTTTCTACTGAAAAGCATTAATCAAACTGAGAACATTTACTAGGAATAATAAACCTGCTCAAATCTCATTGTCCAAATTATAGCAACCTAGAAATAAGGGTGGTTTTAAACTACCTAATTTTGTGCAACAACAGGACACATTTTTGGTAACACAAAACATCACAGTGCTGTGTGATCCCAATAAAAAAGAAGGTATTACTGGTTGGCTAAAAACAGAAAAGTCTCTGTTCAAAGGTAAGGACCCAGAAGTAATTCTATTTGATAGTTTACTAAATGCGTTAAAGAAAAATTCAATTTCGTTTTTCTTATTCAAATTCTGGAATAATGATTCTAAGGCATTCAAATGGAATTCCTTTAATTCTCCTCATTGCTCCTTATGGGAAAATAAATTATTTCAGTATGAAGGGAAACTTTTAACTGGGAGTCATGGAAAAAAGAAGTGTAAATAGTGTAGGTGACATAATGGACTCCTCTCTGGAGCCAATTGCCTCATTTTCTGACCTAGTTAAAAAAATATCCCCTAAGCTAGAACTAAGTTTTCAGGCACCTCTAATTAAGGGACATCCTGAGGACCAGTGTTAATAGAGATTTAGCAATCCTTTCTCTTTTTTTTTGTCAATTCTTTTTCCCTCCAGTCATGGCCCCGAGGTCCTCTCTCAGGCATCCTAGTCTTGTCCTGCCTGCCTGAGGATACCCGAGCTAAGCCTCCTCTCTCCCTCCTCTCCAATGGCAGTAACCCCGACTAACCCTATCCAGGGTGGGAGGCCCACTCCTACCTGGGCACACTTATGAGTCAGACTCTGTCATTGGATGAGGAGTGGATCCTGGAAATCGAAGGCTGCCCAGGAAAGCCCGGCATTGGGCATGGTGGATAGGTGCTGTTGCCTGATCCTCGGCACCAGGTTTTTCTGTATTCCTAGTTACCCCACAATGTGAGACGTACAATGACACACAACCCATGGCATAGGTGCTCCCACTTATGTCTGGAGGCAGCTGCCTGACGTCGACCCCTTACTGTATGAGCCTGAGTGCATAGCAGTGCTGCCAGTCTCCACTGGGGGCCACTGCTACACCGGGCTACTCCTGGATCCCTCCCCAAGAGAGAAATGCAGTCCATCAGATGCTCAATCCTCTCTCACCCCTGCTGGCCCCCAGTGGTCCGGGCTTATTGCCAAACCCGGGTCCTTCTGATATACTGGCCTCTGGTGTACAGGGGGAATATCTGTAGGAAGTCACTGACTTTGTCACTGATAGGATGTTGGAGTCGCCCAGATTTGATTTTTTAATTTGATTTTAATTTTATTTGTATACAGGTTACCACACTGGGGTTCAATCCCTTTTTCATGTATGACCCGTAGACAATAACAAATTTAAATACACAATACACACACTATAAACATATTTTGCAAACAGTACAACATATAAATACGAAAACAATTTTCACATCTTAATATAAAAAGCATTTCTTAAAAATAGTCACACGTAAACAAATTCCTAAAGTATAATTTTAGGGTTTTGGTAAATAAGTCATAACTTGTTATACTTTTAATATTTAACAGAATACCAATCCAAATTGCAGATGCTGTCATAAACCCACTCAGCAGGTTAGGCCCTCTGCTTCCACAGTGCCAACCTCTGAGTGCAGTCTTGTGAACAGTTAACAGAAACAGGGTAATCTTCTCGTCTGTTTTGTGGGATAAAATCAAACTTTGGTCTCAAGTCTTGGAGGGATTCAAACTGTGAACCTCTTGCTAGTGTACTCAATTTACAGGCTCAGATAATTCTGTTTTTTTGGGGGGCAGATATCTTTTGCCTATGGGCACCTAACCAGAAAGGAACCCTTAAAACTCTATTAAAGACCTCAGAATAAATTCTTATGTTTTCCCAGTTTGGTAAAACCAGTAAGCTTTGTATAGTGCCAGCTTTAACCATATATGCTTCCCTTGTCAAAGAAAAAGAATTTCAAAGGCACACCAAGTAGTCTCTAAAGTAGAGGTTTACTTCTAAATAGATAAAAAAAAATGCAGAATGTAGATACATACCCATATATCACAAAAACATACAATCACTTAAAAAAAAAAAAACAAGATTTTAAAAGTGCAGTTTCTTACCACCAGCAAATTAGACTTGACCTATCTAATGTATCTCTTACAGTGCTGCTAGCATGTTGTAGCTTTCAGAGTCCAAACATTTGTTTTGTAAATGGAAAACAGAATACAGTTTTAAAACTGGCTTTGCCAACCTCTTTGCATGAGGTCACTTAGCTCCTCCCTGTCAGAATATAAAAAAATATATCTATGCAAAACAGGATGTCTTATCAAATTATTAAATTCTGTGACCTCAGCACAACTCATTTTCTCATGACTTTCTTTGATCTTATGAGCAGCTTCCCCTTTCCAGGCCATCAAAGGACTTGTTAAGTCTCTCTGCCAGATCTCATGGAGGTGCAACATGCTTTGTATCACCATGTGAACATTAACTGTGTTTCCTCTGAATGTCATGAAAGTTTATGATCTATCTTGGCAGTTGGCAAGCTGCAATTAGTCACATAAACAGGAGATTCAAAATTTTAAGTCTCTTCTAACCTATAATTATCTCTTGGCCTTCCAGGTAATACATTGTAGCTAAAACCTGGGAAAGGGGGTGTCATTCCACAGGATGATTCAGCATGTATCATGAGAGACACTCAATAACACATCTTTATATTACAAAAATCATAGATTAATCAGAACCAGCTGTCTGAGTGTCATAGGTGCAACAGATGCAAAGGCACTAAGATGAAATATGGCTAGTTCTGAATGATTTCAATGCCTGGATCAATGACAAGCTTTCACATTTTGGTCATGACTTCCTCCAGTTGATCACTACTCTGGGCTTTGCACAATCTGTTGCTTCTGTGACCCACAGCCACAGTCACACCTTGGACCTAGTGTTCTAACTGGGGCATGATGTCACCAACCTCAAGATTAATCCTGTCATTTGATCATGTTACTGCACAGTAGAGTTCTTGTTCAGGGCATCCCTATCAGTCCCTCCCCTCTAGAGATGGTCTGCTACTGCCCTTTGAAAGCACTGTCCCCAGACGGACTGATGGCGGTACTGAATCTATCTAATGTGAGTATTCCTCATGCGACAGGTACGGATGAGGTGGTGGCAGCCCATAACAGTGCTGTCTCTGAGTCAATTGACTCTATTGAAATGGTCTGTATATGAAGAAGGTCTTTTTGCTTGAGACCGCTGTTGTTTGATTGTGCTGTTAAGGAGATGAAGACCATAGGTCAGAGGTTGGAATGCTGTTGGTGGAAGTCTTGGTCCGAGGAGGACAAACTGGTTTTCACATTTCAGTACACTGAATATCAAAGGGCAATCAATCCAAAGAAGGCAGTGTTCCAGTCTGAGAAGACTGCTGCAGGGATGAACAGACCAGATCTGCTTTTTCATACTGCAGACATGTTACACCAGCCTGCCAGTCTGCAAGAGAATAGGATATCTTCTCTTGCTCAGTGGGAGGAGTTTTCACTGTTGTTCTCTGACAGAGTATTAGCCATAACAGCTGGAATCTCTTGAGAGAGGCAGCTGCATCCCTGCAGAGGTGAATCATGCATTTCCAGAAGCAATCCTATTGTCTGGAGCAAGTTTAGGCTGGTTCGGGTGACAGAGGTTTGTAAGGTGATTTCAATGCTGCAGCCTACATACTGTGAACAGGGCCTGACCGTCTCTTAATGGGATGTGTTGAGTCAGTTAGAACAGTGTTCACTGAGACCATCTGGTGTTCACTTTTGGCACCTTGGCACCCTGAAAGAGGCACTGGTGAGGCCCCTTCTAAAGAAACCAATCTCTCGACCCTGACATCTTGAAAAATTATAGAACAATATCTAACCTCCCATTTTGAGGTATGGTTACTGAGAAAGTAGTTGTTCTGCAGCTCAAGGCACACCTCGTGGCCTATGACAGCTATAAGCCCTTTCAGTCTTGGTTTAGATCCAGACATAGCACTGAAAAGGTATTAGTCAAAGAAAGTGCAAAATTATCTCCTGAAGGCCAGAGATACAGGGAAATGATGAATATTCATTCTCCTCAATTTCTCCTCAGTATTTGACAGTGTAGACCATGTAGTGCTGCTGAATCACCTAAGGGAACACTGTGGACTCAGTGGTACTGTCAATAAATGTATGAGTCTTTTCTTACAGGCAGTATACAGAAGTTAGTGATGAGAAGTTTCTCCTACTGCCCGAAGCCCCTGCCTTGTGGAATTCCCCAGGGCTCGATTCTGTAACCTGTTTTGTTTGCAGTGTACATGCTTTCCCTGGATGAGGTCATTACACAGTATAGTTTGGGTTTTCACTGATATACAGATGATATCCAGTTGTACATGTCATTTGCATCCAGGACAAAATGTGCACAGATGTGCTTAATAAATGTCTGATTGAGATCTAGGACAGGATGTGCTCTACCTGGTATCAGTACAACAGTCATTTTGACAACACAAATACTGGCGCAGGCAATATGCCATAAACATTTCTGTGCCAGGCATTGTGGCTCCTGGAACACCCCCTACACCCCTGACAACTAAATATATTCTCCTCTGGGGCAAGCATGCCCCAGAGTGGGTAGAAATTGTGTGGGTGCATGGGGCAGCATGAATGAGGGGCAACCTAAAATCAAGATTGCCCCCATTATCATTGCCCTCATTGTGATGACAAAATTCAGTTGCAGTTATAATGGTATAGGAAGATAGAAACATAGACCTTGATAGCAAATAAGGACCGCTTGGTCCACCTAGTCTGCCCATTTCCCTACCTACTGGATAAGCTGCAGATCCTAGTTAACCAACAGCCTACTTCCTCCTGTCCCTCATCAAAATTGCCTTGTATCTGTCCTATGCATTCTCAAATTCCTCCTCTAGCTAGCTGAAATTCAACCCTGACAAGACAGAGATGCTAGTGACTGACCTTAGTCATTGATGGGATGTAGCTGCTGCTGGGATGGGAAATTGGTTACTCCTTGGCCCTACTCCTTTGTCTGCATCTACCATGGTGAACAATCTGGGCATTATCCTTGGTGATGGACTGACACTTGAGGCCCAGGTGTTGTCCGTTGTCTGGAGTGGTTTCTACCACCTGAAGGATGCCACTCAGATCAAAGCTTTGATTCTGCCTGATGACCTTCACTCACTGGTACATGCTTCATGATGTCTAGACATGACTATTGCAATGCTCTCTACTTTGGGTCAGTGGAGGGGTTCTCCGGTGCCTGATTCTGATGCAGAATACAGTGACAAGGTTGCTGACAGGCCGTCCGAGGCCTTGTCATTTGACCTCAGTTCTGTGTGACCTGCACTGGCTGCCAGTTAGGTTGAGAATCACCTTCAAGGTAGACTTGCTCACCTATAAAGCCCTATACAGACCAGGCCTTGGCTATCTGAATGACCTCCTGAGTCCTGTATGCCCTGTGTGCTCCCTACTCTCCTCTACTGAAGGCCTACTGGTTGTTCCCAGGGCCTGGCTGAAGACCTCTGGAGATCAATCTTTTAAGGTGGCGGGCCTTGTATTGTGGAACTCACTCCCAATATCCTTGAGAAAGGCTCCATCATTGGAGTTGTATAAGCAAAGTCTGAAGGCACATCTATTTAGAGAGGCATTTGCAAACAGTTTATGAGCCTTAGAAGTAGTTGGCTGATGAATTGTCTGTTTTAAATAGGATTTTATCTAAGTTTTGTTGTTGGCTGTTGTCACTGACTTATTGTATGTTTTGTATTTGATATATGCTATTTATTCTAACTGTTGCCTGCTTATATAGTGCCCAGAGCCTCTGGGGTGGTGTGCTTGATAAATAAAATGTTACTTTCTTGCTTATTAAACATTTGTCAAACTTGGTAATGTTAGGAATATTTTCAGATGTGGCAAATTTTTCTGTAAGTAAAACACTATGGCTTCATACAGCTCTGATGACAGCTAAAAATATTATGTTAAGAAATTAGAAGCAGTCTTCACCTCCTTCACTTAACAAGTGGATTCATGAGTTGGTTACTAGAGCAAATTAGGAGCAACTCACACAGGTAAGCTGTAATTGAACTGATAAGTGTATTTGAAAAAGGTGGAGGAAGACAGAAAAGTCAGAGATCCTGAATGAGTACTTCTGCTTTATTTTTACAAAGGAAGAGCCTGGCAATGGACCTATCCAAAGGGGGACAAAATAACAGAAAGGGGGTGGACACAAGCACATTCATGACAGAAATGGTTAATTTATTATTCATTTATTTAAATTTTGGTAAACAGGTGGGCCCACTGAGACATTAACAGTCCCTTTTTCAGGGGTAACCTGGGATTAGTTACATGTACCTAAGGGAAAAGAAAACCAATGCTTTGATACAAACAGGGGAACAAGGCAATTACATAGTGCATAAGACCATCAATTCAGCTTGTTATAAATCATCTACAGAATCCAAAACAACACCCGGACATTTATTTAGAAACAGACTAATCAACAGAACAACTTAGCTAAGTGCCCATGCAGTAGTATACTGCCCTACTATGCACCCCCTCCCACCTTTAAATTGTGGAGACCATTCCAACCATCTCCCTGTTATGAGAAAACTTTCAGGTAGCCTCACTTGAGGCAGCAGCTCATTGTCCCAGTGTCTAGGTGTGATTTTAGTGCTTTCTTAAAGCCCCCAGGAGAGGTGCAACCCTGTAATTCTCTTGGCAGACTGTTCCAGAGTTTGGGTAGGGCTGTTCTGGCAGACCAAAGGTCAAGGGATGAATTGAATCCTGGTATTTTGAGTAACTTCTAGTCGGTAGCCCTAAGCTATCTTCTATTTGTTTTGGGGGCTAGCAGGTCCTGTAGACTTGGGGGAGCCCCAGGTTGCTGAAGTTTAAAAGCCAGGCACAAGGAAGGATAGGCTAGTCTGGCTTCAAGGGTTCACCAGTTGATGGTCTGGAGCACCTTGCAGTGATGCTCCATTCATTGAGCCCCAGCTGTAAACCAGCTGACCATGTAGTACAGTGTCCCTAGGCACTGTTTTTCTGTTGCCGTCAGTGTTTGGAGCATAGCCGCTCGGTAGAAAACAGTGGGTAGTATTGCCCCGTCGCCAATCACTTTCCTGGTTTCCTTGTTCAAAAAGGGGTTTAGCCTATAGAGGAGGCCCAGTTTTTGGTTTACCACCCTTGTAAGGTGGTCAATATGCTTCCTGAAAGAGACCTCCTGGTCTAGGTACATACCCAGATACTTGATGTTGTCCACTACCTCTATCCCCATCCCATTTAGGGTGGTGAGGGATAGAAGGGTCGATCTGTCAAGGCCAAGTTTCTTGGGCCCAAAGAGCATGGCTTTAGTTTTCTTACTGTTTAGTACCAACTGATGCTCCTGGCACCAAACTTCAAGGGTTTTAAGGTCCTGTTGCAATTCCGGATTTAGGGACCCAGTTTCCTTCCCAGTTCTGTACAGCACTGTGTCATCAGTATATAATGTGACTTATGCCCCTCCACAATACTGGCATAAGTTGTTAACATGCAGGGAGAAAAGTAGTGGGCCTAAGATTGACCTCTGCAGAACTCCCAACAGGTACTGGTCTCTCTCTTCTGATTTTGCTTGTTCCACTGTACCATTTGTGACATGCCATGGAGGTAGTTTGTGAACCATTTTAGAGCTTGCCCATCCAGACCTTGACCCCTAAGACTTTCTAGTAGTAGCTGGTGTTTGACGAGGTCAAAGGCCTTGGTTAAGACAATGAAGACTGCCCCTACCATTTTGTTCTGGTCTAGTGCTTCGTATACGTCTGTGATGAAAGTTACCATGACTGTATCAGTCCCATGTTTTTTTCTAAAGCCATGTTGTTGATCCACTTGAAGGTTATGCAGTTCCAGATAGTTATTGACCTGTTGGTAGACTATCTTTTCCAACACCTTGCTTAAAGTGCACAGAATAGAGAAGGGTTTGAAATCTTCCATGTCTTCATGCAGTAAGCTTTTAAGGATTGGGGGTCACTAGGGTGACCTTTCATAAGGCAGGGATTTTCTCTTTGATCAAGGACCTGTTAATTAGCTGGGTTACAGGTCCTGCTATAACAGGGGCTCCTATTTCCAGCAGCTTGGGCTCAAGACTGTCGTGCCCTGTGGCCCCATCTGGTTTCAGGCTCCTGAGCAATTTTAGGTCTTCACCAGCTGAGACCAGCTTAAGAGTAAAGGCAGAACTAAAAAACTGAATCTAGATAAAGTCATGGGTCCGGACAGAATCAACCCACGCATACTGCGGAAAGTGAGAGATTGACTGAACCCCCAACAGACCTGATTAGTAGATCCCTAAGGGAAGAGATGGTCTCACTGGACTGGAAAAAGGTAATAGCAATCCCCATTTACAAGAGTGGTAGCCAAGAGGAAGCAGGGAACTACCACTCAGTTAGTCTCACCTCAATGGTGGGAAAGCTGATGGAATCACTGCACAAGGAAAGAAGAATAGCATTTCTGGAGGAAACTGAACAGCAGAACACCAAGCAGCATGGGTTCACAGTGGAAAGGTCTTTCCAGACAAATATGATTGAGTTCTTCAGTTTGGTTACCAGGGAGATGGACAAGAGGAGTGCAATGGATGTCAACTGCTTAGACTTTAGTAAAGCCATCAGTTCTGTCCCACACAGAAGGCTGCTATTTAAAGTCAAGAATACAGGAGTAGGAAAGGAAGTGATATCATGGGTAGGAAGCTACCTTCAACAGTGAACCCAGACAGTGATGGTATATGGGGTAGCATCAGAAGCCAGGGAAGTGACCAGCGGTGTGCCACAACTATGCAATCAGAGACCTTTGTTCTTCAATGTATTCATTATTGACATCACAGATGAGTTGAGTGTGAGGGTATGTCTGCAGATGACATAAAGCTCTGCAGCAGAGTGGATATGGCACAGGGGGTGGAACAAATGAGAAGTGACCTACTCAAGCTCAAAAAATGGCAAGTATGTAAGAACAACTCGGGTACGGACTACCACCTGGGAGGTGGGAGACTAGCAATCACCCAGCAAGAGAGAGATCTGGGAATTATCATTTCAGATGATTTAAAAGTGAATTTATTTTATTGTTCTTTATTTAAAGTTACTAGAACAGTAGGCAATGCACAAACAACAGATGTAGATGAAAGAAGGACAGACTGAGTTGATGTTTTTATTTTTTTATTTTTTGGAGGAGTTCACTGAGTCCAATAAGTTTGGTGGACATTCCTGTCATCATTCTGATGGACTAATAATTGACAACCATGAACATACCTGTAAAAGAAGAGAGTATGTCAAACTACACTCTGACAAACTTGTCTAATAATATAAAATGTTATTATGGTTACTTATGAACTTGACAATTTCTTCTGTACAAGCTGTATGGCCTGTGCAAATCAGAAATAAACTTGAAATTCAAAAAATCTACATGCAGCAATAAGGGAAGCAAAATGCTAGGATGTATACAGTAGGTAGGGGCATCACTTGTAGAAGAAGGGAGGTGATCCTGCCACTGAAGAGGTCCCTGGTGAAGCCCCACATTAAGTGCTGCATCCAGTTCTGAAGGCTTTGCCTCAGGAAGGACATAGACAGACTGGAGACAGTGCAGAGGAGGGCAACTAAAATTATTCACAGTCTCCATGAATTGTCTTATGAACACAGATTAAGGGAGCTCAAGATGTACTGCCTGGAATAGAGTAAAGACTGGGGGGACATGATTGAGACATGCAAGTACCTAAATAGTATAAACAGACTGCCCACCCAGGAGCTTTTTGTCATTAACAACTCCATGAAAACAAGAGGCCATGACATGAAACTAGCGGGGTGGGGTAGATTCAGAGGTGACATGTGCAAGTTGTTTCTTCACAGAAAGGGTTGTTGAGCCTAGAATGGTCTACCTGCAAAAGTCATTGAATCCCAAACAGTATGGGGATTTAAATCAGCTTGGGATAGGCACTCTGTGACAAACTATAACTCTGTAACTTTAACATGATTGTATTACTATGTATGAAGCATGATTGTTATTCTGAAATTAAGTCACCAGGGAAAGTGTTACATTTGTTATGTTATTAGAACAGCCACTTATAGTTTGGGTCTGCTGCAACTCGGCTCTGATTCTGACTCTGATCTATTTCCAAAAGGTTCTGATTTACTCTGATGAATTGTTGACCTACATTTTCAATCACATGGGTGCAGTGTGCATATTTTATGGAACATGTGCAAACAAAGCAGGGAAAGAAGTAAAAAAGTGGTGTAGTCATGCACAAACTCCAAACTAAATGCCTCTGCACTTCAACTGTTAGGTCTTCCTCTGGGGTGGGCTCTAGTAACAACTGAATCACTTTTAAACCTAAACATCAATCATGACATCAAAGGTCACCTGATTCAATTAATTGCTATTGTTAAAAAAATAGACATTTAAACCCTGATTGCAAGTTCCAGTGATATTACAGCTTACCAAACAGTGATTGGAAAGATAAAAAATAATAATAAAAATAATGTAGAAAAATATAAACTGTAATCACGGAGCATGTATAAATTCCTTAACTTAAAAATTACATGGTTACTCATGTGCATAAAGAAAACAAATTTGAGAGCAATGCATGAGTGGAAACAAATGAGTGCACATCAAACCCAGTTGAGCTAGTCATAGTTCATCAACTATAGTTTTGTTACATAAGTCTCAAGAAAAGGAAAGGATACAGGTGGGGAAGGTGGTATAAGAGGGGTACAGAGTTATTTGTGCCTGACAACATGACTTTCCTAATTTGACTTAAACACAGTTATTTTTGGAGTAATTTGTCTCTACAGGTCTCTCTTTTCTGGAGTGCAGCCCTTTCACATAGTATTAGGGGACTGAACCCTATTATTATGGCTTTGGATAGAGGCATCAGTCCAGCCAATAAATGGGCTCACCAGTAATTACAAATGATAATCTTACTTTTAAATTATACCACCTTTAATTACAAAATACAATGGAATGACAAATATGTATTTTGCATCTGCAGTATGGAATTTTGAACCTACATTTGTGCACTGAAGAAAAGTAAAGATTTTCAAGCAAGAATCTTGATTTATCAAGAGCAAAAAAAATGAATAACAACATCAGTTACAAGCACACAGCTACAAACTGTATACGAATGCAGTGTTATGCTAAAAAGTCACATGAATCTCTGTTAACTATGTTCAGCTAATTCTCAAGTTTTCAACAGTAGGAATAAAGCAATTTTGTTCAGCATTTCCCTCTTGTTGACACTTTCATTACTGTAAGATAATTCTTCAACTCCACACAAAGTGTCCAGATCAGATTCTCCTTTATGTGGACAATGCAGTCCTTTTTTTTCCAGCAATCCTGATCGATCCACTTTAGAACAGCTATATGAGTGTTGAGGCATGGTTCCATTCCCAAAAACGCATTCTTAACTATAAAAAAAAAACTAAAACAATGTTGTTCCATGGCACTCATAGTAAACATAAGTCAAGACAACTTATCACCAAGAACAATGCGGGTGTCCCTCTGGAACAAACTCAACTGTTTAAGTATCTAGAGGTGACAATTGACATCACCTTATCTTTCACTTATCACATCAATAATGTAGCTAAGGCTAACACCCATATTGGACTGCTCTATAAGTATAAGCACTACTAGCCTATGAAAGCCCTTAATCATGTGATACAGAGCTCGATAGTCTGTATCGTTGATTATGGGCTTGTGGTCTATGGATCTGCAACTAACACTGCCCTATGATGAGTTGCAGTGGCTCTTGATAAGGCCTGACAAATACTTACTGGGGCTTCCTACCTCACTCACACGTGTGACATCTATGAGCAGGCAAACTGGCTCCAACTACAGGGCGGAGTCTTTTACCATACCTGCCTGCAAGCTAAGAAACCCTCTCTTGGCCTCTTTTCACCTGGAGTGCTGAGGCTTCTCTGCCCATCCTCCAACATCCATCACACTAGAAGCTCTGACAACATCGTTTTCCAAGTTCTACTCTGCTGCACTGCTCAGGGTCAGAGGTCATTTGCTGGTATAGGTGGGCGAAAGCTGCAGATTCCACTTTTGCAGAACTTTCATGGAAATTCAGAAATGTTGTGGAATTTTCTGAACTTCTGCCATTGGTGAGATTGGAATCTTCTTAATGTGCTTGGTGGATTTTCACCCTGTTCTGTGGAAGTTTTGGGCTGAACTGTGGAATAATATGCATGATCTGTGGAATAACAGTTCTGAGGAATTTTTTTTCTCCTTAGTTTAATGAATTATTCCTCAGTACATGTAATTATTCCACAGTTCAGTGATCAGTTCTGCAGACTTTTTCTCCACAGTTTAATGCAATAATCCACAATTTATCATTTGTTTCTGCCATTGTAAGTCAGAATTTCTGTGAAAGTTGCTAATTTAATTTCAGCACTTTCACAGAAGCAAAAATCCACCTTTCTCGAAAATTCTGCTGCAGAATTTTTGCACATCTTTATTTGCTGGTAGAGCCTCTTTGTGTACAAAAAACAACTCATTGCAGAGGATAAGGTAACTATAACAACATGCCTTCAACTTAGCATTTGCTGCAAACCCCAATGCACTCAGCAAATAATTTTAAACCCTTTTGGGACGTAGTACCAGGAAGTTCCATTTCCCTACTTTTGATTGAACTCTAACTGATACCCAAATGTAGTTTGTTTGTTTTTTTGTCATTAATTTCTATCATTGTTCCCTGAACAAAATCATATATATTAACCAACATAACATTCATTGTTTTCTGTGGAGAAGAGAGAGAGAGAGACAGAAAGGGGTGGGTGGAGGAGGAATAACTAGTTACCACCACCCCAAATGATTGTTCCAATGTAGCAACTTCACTGTATACATTCATATTGTAGGCCAAGCAAGATATTTTGTACACCCAGAATTAGGGCAATAACTTAAAATCGGGGAATTTATTGATTGGATTACTCCATTCCTGATTTGTTGCAGTCTATGCATCCATGTAATAAATCTGACACTGGTGGAACCATTCATCCACTGCAAGTGCAGACAAAATATTTTATCAGATCCATCTACACCCCATAAGAGGAGAACCCTTACAAAACAAAATTTGTAGATTTACTGGCATTAACCTTATAACACAAAGGACTTAACAAGAGACTTGATTCCAAGACCCTTTAGAAATGATATCATTAGGATAAGGAAATGGGCAACAGATGGATAAAATAGTATGCAGAACTGATATATTCTTTTGAAAAATGACTAGGCTCCAAACTACTACCAGAATTAACGCTTATTTTAGGCCTCTTTTGATTATTGGATGAATGGCAGGTCTCGTTTTGAAAACATTATTGCCACTTATGATAAATATTCCCATTTCTTGTTGTTAAATTAGATGTACTTTTTGTTGATGCTGTTTGATTATTAGATTAACTATTATAAGAAACATTTTGTATCACTGCCTCAACTAATCCACTCTACAGGTATGGTTCTTTCTATGATGTTTTGAAAAATCATTTATAATCAATTCTCGTGTCTTCATACTGAACATTAGATGCATGGACCATAAATGGACAGTAATTAAATTGTTGGGATGTGTACAAGAATAGGGTGTAGTGATTGTTTCACATAATAATGGATGCTATCAGGCTTGAGAAATGAAAACAGAATTTTTTATACATTCTAGAGTACTGTAAGATTTATAGTTACACCTTTACTATAGTGGTATGAGGTATGTGGCTGGTCTAGTTATCCTTATCGGAGAGGTTCACCGTTCCTATATTGTACTCTACCATCTCCAGATGCTCCCATCAAATGCCAGGCACATATCTGGTTATTTGTGGGCTCTGGCACAGCTCCTAGTGAGAGACTGTGAGGGTCATTTCACTGAAAGTCAGTGGATCAAGTGGATGTGGGGGTGTTGAGTGGATTGGGGAAAGATTTGTCAACCATAGTGTGTGTGTGTGTGTGTGTGTGTGTGTGTGTGTGTGTGTGTTACAAGAAATAAGGAATATGTTATGTATGGATGGATGAAGATATGCATTGTTTTATGTATTAATTAATTTGTTTATTTATTGTATTACAACTCCATGTCATTGCCTGCAGGACCACTGCATTTGGCAGTGGTCCCCTTGGAAAAACTGAAGATTAGCATGAAAATAGGCAGAGAACAGCAAGAGGAAGGAGGTGCTGTTAGAACTACACTTCTCTACTGGGACTATATTGCCCTCTGCCCCCCCACCCCTACCCTTAGCCAGTTTTAATTTTATAGGCACAGGATTTGACTGACAACAGAAACTTCCTGTTTGGGAGCAGGAAGGGAGAAATCACAGAACTACAAAAGACTCTCCATCTTAGAAGGAAAAGAGTAGCTCTCCCTCGATCCCTAGCTCCTGGAGGTCTGACTCTGAGCAAGTAAGGAGACTACTGAGAAACATAGGAACTTCCTGTCTCAGAATAAGAAGATCTGGAGCTGTAAGGGCATGGAGGCAGTAGGTAAGTAGGGAGAAAAAAATAATTATATGTAAAAAAAAAAATAGAAGAAAGAGTAAGTATTCAAAACAACAGTAAAGGGCCAGCAATAAGATATTATGGGAATGGTGCAGTGCAGTGCAGTGGCTGTGGAGCAGCAGTCTTCCAGGAGACATTCTGGAGGATGCGATGTTGTCACATCTACAGGCAGCTCTCTGTGCTGAGGAAGGAGGTTGCTCATCTCCAGGCTGAGATGGCCAGGATTTGGGGGACCTCCTCTCCCACCTAGGGACCACCAGGGCCACTGCCGCTGTCTCAGACATTGCCAAGAAAAAGGAGTGGTTGAACTACAGTGGGCTCAGGGAGTGTGAGGGTGGTGAAACAGAGGAGCACCTCTCCAGCTGTACCTCTCCATAATTCGTATGCCACTCTGGCAGAGTGTGGTTCCTCTATAGAGGGACCCACCATGGAGACCAAGGAGGATGTTGGGAACTTCCACAAAGAAGACCCACAGGAGGGTGGCATTGGGCCCCACAGGGGAAGAAAACAACTCCTAGTGAGGGACTCCATTGTTAGGAGGGTAGAACTGGAGGAGGGAGTTGGAGAGGGAGGTAAGGTGCCTGCCAGGTGCCATGCCTCGGAGGGACAGGGAGTGAATCCTCAGTATCATGGGAGCAGCTGCACAGGGGAGGGAGTTGAAAGTCATTGTCCACCTAGGGACAAATGACCTGGCTGGGAAAGGGATCAGAACAGTGCAGGAGTAGTTTGTGGAGTTGGGGAGGGGCCTCAAACAAGTAGCACTTACGGTAACCTTCTCAGAGATGCTACCTTTCAATGGCATGGGTGAGGCTAGGGTGCTCAACACCATGGGATTCAATCAGTGGTTGCAAAACTGGTGCAGAGCTCAGGGGGTTGGTTTCACTGGGGACTGAGGGTCCACCTGGAGTGATGCAGGTCTGTACTGGCACGATGGTCTGCATCTGTCCAGGAGGGGAACCAGGATCTTAGGTGATAGGTTTAAATGCTTTATTGATAAGTATTTAAACTAGCCAAGGGGGAAGGCACTCTAAAGGTGCAGGGAAAAATGTTTCATTGGTAAGCATTTAAACTGGCCAAGGGGGGAGACACTGGAAAGGAGCAGGGAAATCCTAGCCCAACCCAAAAAAATCGAGTAGTTAGTGATGTAAACACCCAGACAGAGATGTCGATAGGGAGAAGGGCAGGGGGAAATGGAGAAAAAGACAAAGGCAGCAAGGACAAGGTTGGGGCAAAAAAGGGGTAAGGCCATCAAGGAACGGAGGGTAATGAGTACCAATGCCCATAGCCTGGGCAACAAGCTCCCTGAACTGGTGGCCTTGATGGAAGAGGGATGCCTGGATATTGTGGCAGTCACAGAAACATGGTAAACAGAGAAACATGACTGGGATGTTAACATACCAGGGTACACAACCTTCAGGAGAGACAGGGAGGGTAGACAAGGGGAAGGGGTAGCCCTCTATGTAAGGGAAGGCATAAAAGCAATGGAATAAAAGAGTAAACAGGGAGGAGAGGAGGCACTGTGGGTCACCTTAGAGACTGGAAATGGCACCACAATCCACACAGGGGTTGTATACAGACCCCCATCTCAGGGATAGGGAATGGACAAGGATATGATAGAAGGCATCCTTAGGATGTCAGAGAAAGGGAAGATATTGTTGATGGGGGACCTGGATATGCCAGATGTTAACTGGATCACCTTTGCTGCAGCTACATCCAAGAGCAGGGCCATTCTTGATGCCCTACAGGGGGCATGCCTCAGACAGCCAGTTTTGGAACCCACTCGGGAGGGAGCAATCTTAGGCCTGGTACTCTCAAATGGGGACAGAGAGAGGATCTCAGATCTAGAAGTGGGTAGCCATCTAAGAACAAGTGACCACCAAACAGAATGGCTCACAATAAACTCAGCTACAGTCAAGCCATACAAAAGAGAGGGTACTGTACTCAGGAGGGCTGACTTTGTCAAAATGGGAGAGTGCCTCAGAAAAGCACTAGCAAACAGATAAATAATGTGGAACCTTTGTAAACAAGTCTTTGACTCAAAAGGTATGTTATCCGATATCTTCAATAAATAAAAATAAAAGGAGGGGTGGAACAACAATTGTGAAACATCAAAACTGCCATCACAGAGGCAACAAGCCTTAGTGTGAAGCAAATAAACAAACCAAATGAAAGAAAAAGCCACTATGGTTCTCCAAAAAGGTGGCAGGGAAGGTTAAGGAGAAAAAGATAGCATTTAGGAAGTATAAGGAAACACAGAAGAAGCAGGACAGAGAACTGTACCAGTTAATGCAGAAGAAAGCAGGGAAGGCAGTTAGAATAGCAAAGGCTCAAACTGAGGAAAAGATAGCCAACTTAGTTAAGAAGGGGGATACAGCCTTTTATAGGTACAGTATGGAGTGTAGAAAGACAAAGGGAGGGATAGTGAGGCTGAAAAGAATGGACGGTGGGTGGACAGAGAGGGACAGTGAAAAAGCAGGGATACTGAATGAATACTTCTACACAGGTTTTTACAAAACAGGAAGAGGGGGAGATACCTAATCCAATTAACAGAAACACTCTGGATAGGGCGTTAGATCCAAGTCCTTTCACAGAAGAAAGGGTACTGAAAGAACTCCTATAACTGAAGGTGAACAAAGCAATGGGGCTTGACGGGATTCACCCCAGAATTCTAAAAGAATTAAGGGGAGAACTAATGACACCGCTGACAACCCTTTTTAGCAAACCATGGGAGGATGGTGTGGTACCTGAGGACTGAAGGAGAGTGGATGTGATTCCCCTTCACAAAAGTGGGAGCAAGACAGAGGCAGGAAATTACAGACCTGTCAGTTTGACCTCTGTGTTAGGGAAAATGATGGAATCATTTCTGGAGGAAAGAATTGTTGAGTACCTGGAGATCAGTGGGGCACAGGACCCAAGGCAGCATGGATTCACAGCGGAAAGGTCATGTCAGATGAATCTAACCAATTTCTTTGACTGGGTGACCAAAGTAGTAGACCATGGAGGAGCTGTGGACATGACCTACCTAGACATTAGCGAGACATTTGACACAGTCCCATGCAAAAGATTAACAAACAAATTAGCCAGCCTGGGAGTGGGTCCCAGGGTGGTAGCCTCGATAAAACATTGGCTAGACAACAGGACACAGAAGGTAATAGTAAACAGAGACCACTCTGAAGAAAAGGATGTTACTAATGGTGTACCACAGGGTTCAGTACTGGGTCCAGTCCATTTTAATGTCTTTATAACTGAGATTGCAGAGGGAATCGAAGAAAAAGCATGTCTCTTTGCAGATGACACAAAAGATTTGCAACAGGGTTGATACACAAGGGGGATGGAAAGGATGAGACAGGACTTGGCAAGGTTGGTGGAGTGATCAGAAGTATGGCAGCTTGGATTCAATACAAAGAAATGCAAAAAAATGCTCTTGGGAAGCAAAACCCAGGGGAAGAGTATACAGTGGGAGGGGGAGGTAGTAAAAACAACAGAAATGGAAAGGAACCTTGGGGCAATCATATCAAATGACCTTCAGGTTAGCTAGCAATGTGCAAAGGTAGTAGGAAGGGCTGGAGGATACTAGAATGTATAGGGAGAGGCAGCACCAGCAGAAAATGGGAAGTTGTTATCCCTCTGTACAGACAGTTGGTGAGACCCCATCTGAAGTACTATGTCCAGTTCTGGAGACCCCATCTCCACAAGGACATAGACAGGATGGAGGCAGTTCAGAGGAGGGCAACTAAAATGGTGCAGAGTCTGCAAGAGAAGCCATACAAGAAGAGAATATGGGAGCTTAATATGTATGCCCTTGATGAAAAGAGGGAGCGGGGGGACATGATAGAAACTTTTAAGTACCTCAGTGGAATCAACAAAGTCCAAGAGGATAGCATCTTTCAGAAAAAAAAAGTGTGCAAGAACAAGGGGACACAATTTGAAGATAGAGGAGGTTACGGCTCATGGCAATGTGAGGAAATATTTTTTCACAAAGAGGATGGTAGATGCATGGAACCACCTTCCTGACGAAGTTGTGGGGTCTAAAACTGTGGGAGAATTCAAGAATTCATGGCATAGATGTAAGGCAATTCTCATGGGGGGGTGGTAGGAAGAAATAGGCTGTTGGTTAACTAGGACCTGCAACTTATCCAGTAAGTAGGGAAATGGGCACACTAGGTGGGACAAGTGGTTCTTATCTGCTGTCAAAGTCTATATTTCTATGACTTGGCCCTTTTGAGAAAGCTTATTTTCAGTTAATTTCTATTGAGTTGTTTTACCAAGATACCAACAACATCACATTGCCATTTATAAGCACATAATCACAATGCATATGTTGTAAAAGAACATAGGTGTCTTGAAAAAGTAACAAAATACAGCAGTCATATATATTATTATCATTATATTCCGAAAAAGAAAAATAGAGATTGTCAGGGAGTAACAGGTAAAACTTTGGTGACATAGGGACTAAAAATCTAAGTACTCATTACCTTATGTGCAAGGTGCATGGTCTTACAATCCAGAATTGTCAAGCTTGGAGCACCTCAGCAAAGAAGATGGAATCAAGAGGTAGGGGGCTTGTCCCTACATTGAAACACTGGCTAGGTGCAGGAGGGTCAAGAATTGCTGCTCTCTCCTGTCTGAAGGTATGTTTTGGTGAAAACAATCTGCCTTTATAACACAGAGGATACAGTCAATGCACCAGACCCTCCACATGCACTTGACCACATGCCCGTCATATGTGACAACAGCAGACTAGCTCATATGTTGTTGCTATCCTGAGTAGTTGTATTGTAACTGCATTTACTGATACCTGTTGTGTATTAGACATTGCTAATACACATATGTCTGTCAGCACAATATGAAATTGGAAGGGAGTAGATTAAGAGGTAATGTGAGGAAGTTTTTGTACACAGAAAGGATAGTCAACACTTGGAATAGACTGCCACTGGAGGTAGTGGGGAGCAAGCACATTGGAGCGGTTTAAGCATGCCTGGGACAGGTATAAGGGAAGCTTGAGAGGGGATGAGTGATGTAAAGCCATTGATCACATAGGGTCAGTGGCCACATGCAATGTATAGGGCCTATGGGCAGACTGAATGGGCCTAGTGGTCTTTATCTGACAATTTCTATGTTTTTGTATGTTTCTATATCTGCTCCTGTACTTGGTTAACTACAATGCTAATACTCCTGTACTATAATTGCACTGTAATATATGGATTTTAAAAATAATACCCCCAAAAAGCATATAAAAAAAACCCAGTAATACCTTAGTCACTGCCGTAATACTATACTTCCAGTCCTAGTAACACTATACTTCCGGTCCAATTATATTATACTTCCAGTCCTCATAATACTATCATTGGGATTACCAACTTGCCTAGTGTCCAAAGCATAGTTTTTTTTCTTTCTTTTCTTTTTATTCCTGAGAGAGAGAAGCAGGACTGCACGCGGGAAAGGGGGATGTGAGTGAGGAGCGAGAACAAGCAGTATGGAACCGCCACACAAGAAATCCAGAGGTAAGACCTTGTCAGCATCTAGCATCCATATATTACAAAAAATAACAGTTAGGTTCCAGTGAATCACTCCGCTGTAATTCTGTCTCGAGGTTCTGGGGACATAGGAACCTCTCAAGCCTTGTAATTCACTGGAACCTATCTATTATTCTATTTATAATGTATGGTAGAAGGTTATTATAGGTAGAAATCTACCTTATTATAAAGACATTTTATCATCCATGCAATGTTATAATGTTGTTAACCCATCAATGGTACTTCACATCGTTGGGTTAACTACTGGAAACAGTCTGCCCATGCAGCACAACTTGATCGTGCAACCTTGAAATGGCCACAGTGGTGTCAGCATGACCCGGAGCAGAGCTTCAGTAACATAAAAAAACTGCAGTAAGGAACTGCTTTCCTTTTTTAAAAAACATAAATGGTACCATGCACTATAAAATGTCATGTATGGTACAATAATCGTCAACTGTTTTTTTTATAAACCATCTCGAGGTTGCCATGGCAATGTAAACCTCTTGAGCTTCACTTTCAAGGTTTACAGGGTCACCCTGGCAACCTCTCGATGGTTAACAAACCAGTTAACAATCGATGAAGTATTAAAAATGATATCCATATATTAAAAAAAGCATAATTTATAGTACAGTGTGTATTACCAGAACCAGCATGGTTTCCACAAAGGCAGAAGTACCGAGGCTGCCTTGGTTGAGTTCATGAACACGGTCCTGGATGGTATGGATAAAGGCTGTTTGACTGGGACCATGTTCGTGGACTTGACCAAGGCATTCGATTTGGTAAACCATCAATTACTAATTTCTAGGCTAGGGTTTTTGGGAGCAGGACAGTCCTTATTGGCCTGGATTGGGGACTATTTAAAGGATCGGCCACAAAGGGTTAAATTTGGAGGTGCCATTTCTGAATCTGCAATGATCAAGTGTGGGGTCCCTCAGGGCTCCATACTAGGAACACTTTTGTTTTCTTTGTTTTTTGATCAGCAAGTGAAAGCAATCAATAATGCTTTCCTTACTCTTTATGCAGATGATGCAGTAAGATATATGCAGGGATCTTCTGTTAGTGATTTAAGTGATTCCTTAACAAAGGAAATGTCCAACTTTCAGTCATCCCTTATTTCTATTAGAATGGTCCTAAATAAAGTGAAAACAAAAGTGATGATCTTTGGAACTACAGCAAGATTAAGAACTGTGGTTCATTGCTGCAGGTTAAATCTCTTGATGAATCTTTGTTTGAGCAAGTGGATACATTTCAGTACCTCGGGGTCTTATTAGATTCTAATTTAAGTTATGAACCTCATTTTATGAAGGTAACCTCCAGAATTCACTGTAGAATGGCCCCCTTATATAGAATTTGTTTGCTTCTTATTAGGGAATCTTGGTTAGCTATTTCTTATTATTGTTTGGCTCCTACTGTAAATTATTCTGCTATCATAACCGATACTGCTTCTGCTACAATAATTTCTAAAAAATCTACTTTATTACAATTGATTGCTAAATTCGCTTTAAACTATCCAAAATTGTCCATTCATTGTGAAATTCTGAAAGAGATAGGTTGGCTTCCTGTTTCGTTGAATTTTCATTTTTGCATAGCTAAATTTACACACAGAATTATTAGTTCTGGAGTCCCACAAAAACTTTGCAATCTGTTGAGGTCTTATGATGAGGGTTATTTTTCCAGACATAGGACAGATTGTTTGGTTTTTAAAATACCCTTTATGAGATCTAATTGTGGACAGAGGGCCTTTGCTTATATTGCTCCATCCATCTGGAATGAAATTCCTCGTGATATAAGACAGTTGCATTCTGCTAATCTATTTGTAAATGAATTAAGGATGTTTTTTTGAATTGCAATTTAATTGTAATTGTTTTATATGAGTATTTACCTAATTTGTAATGAAGACATTCTTAGTCTGATATATTTGTATTGTATATTTTTTATCTGTCTTTTTGTATGTATGTTTTTTATGTGAGTCGCACCTGTAAAAGGAACTAGTTTTCCAGTGTGCTTACCCGTTAAATGAATAAACAACAACAACCAGTCAGTAATACCATCGAGAGTTTCTGGACATGTAGGAACCTCGAGAGTGAAGCTTCGGAGGTCCCTACGTGTCCAGAACCATGAGATGGTATTGCTGACCAGTAATACACACTGAACCATACATTGTTTTTTTAATATATGGATCCGAGTGTGTTTTGGGGTCTTTTGAGATGGGCAGTCGGCCAGTTCAGTTAAGGACTGTCTGGGTCATGGCAAACCACCGCACTGTCTTGCGCTGTCATTCTCCATCTCACTCGTTCTGTCACTCAACTCATCCCCCCACCTTCTCATAAGCATGGCATAATATAATTAATAGGCCTTCCTACCTTTTCTGCTGTTGGGAAATGGTGAACACAGGATCAAGCAGATAAATCCATTTCGGGACACAGTCTAAAAAAACCCCAGGAAAATAGGGAGGACTCCCTTGTGTCTCGCTAAGCAAGGGATGGCCCCCATGTTTTGAGATTTGTTCTGCCTGCCCACTAAGGAAAAGTGGCCAATTGTAAGGCACGCTTCAGAAGACATGGGTAGGAAAACTAGCACATGTGTTGATGCCTTTTGGTGATAATACTATTGTTCAGGAGGGAACAATAGTATTATCACTTTTGAATGATACTATTATCGGTGAGCAACTGTACTATTACACTCTGTGTTACTGTTTGTACACATGTATTTTGTATGCACTGCTGCAGCCCATTACCCTTTTCTCAGGTTTCACCAAGTGTGGTGCATAGTTGTAAACTCAGCTGCTCCTGTATCTGTTTAATCTGAAATGTTATTGCTTTTGTATAATAATTTGTATGTTTAATGTATGTAGATATGTTACTTTGTATACATTATAAATTCCCTGTACCCTCCCTCCCTGAGGCACCTGTGATATGAGCAACTTGTTGTTCAGTGTGCCTTTTGCTGGTAAAACATTTCAATAAATAAACAAGCATTTGTCAATGCTGAATGTTGTCACGCAGGCATTGGTAGTGGCAGAGGTGGAGACGCATAGTGCTGTGATTTTGTTAATGTGTCCCAAAAGGTGATTTTGCACAGTGAGTACGCCATTGTGTGGCAGAGCTGCGGAAATGCATTTTGGGCAGGCTGTGGGAAAATGGCAGCTGGACTGTTGATAATGAGGTGTGCACAAATGCCAGTGGTGAAAATGTGGCATGAAAATATTGCAGATTGATGAAGTCACAAGGGTGCATGGAAACTGCGCAATGCACGCTTGCAACACAGTCATTGTATGAACTTTCGACACCAAATTTTCAACATAGGCATTTTAGGACCTCTGCGATGAATAGTGTCACTGTCATTTCCTCAAACTGTCCCGAAAAGTGACTCGCACATTGACCATGCAATTCTGCACCAGACGTGCGAAGACACATTTCAGCCAGCTGTACTGTTCATAAGGAGGTATGGAAAAATGCCAATGATGAACAGCTGGAGTGAAAGTATTACAAATTCACAAAGATATGAGTATGCGTGCAAACTGCACAATGTGCGCTCATAAAACACTCAATTTATTGACTTTCGCCCTCAAATTTTCAACATAGGCGTTTTAGGACATCTGCTAATGAACAGTGTCACTGCCATTTTCATAATGTGTCTCAAACACGGGCATTCCACAGTGACCGCTGTATTCTGTGCCAGAACTGTGAAAACAGATTTTGGTCAGGATGTGAAAAATGACAGCTGTACTGTTCATTAGGAGGTGTAAAACAATGGCACTGTTGAAAATCTGGAGTGAAAATATTATAAGTTTGTGAACTTACGAGCATGCATGCAAACTGCGCAATTCACGCTCATAACACAGTCATTTTATGGAGTATTGTCACCAAATTTTCAACACAGCTATTTTAGGACCTCTGCTCATCAACAGTGTCACAGTCATTTTCGTAATGTGTCCTGAACAGTGATTTCGCACAGCGACCGCTCTATTCTGCGCCGGAAGTGCGAAAACACATTTCGGCCAGGATGTGAAAAATGACAGCTGAACGGTTCACAAGAAGGTATGGTAAAATGCCAATGTTGAGGGTCTGGCATGAAAATATTGTGAATTCACTAACTTAGGAGTGTGTGTAGCAAATGTGCAACGCACGCTCGTAAAACAGTCATTTTTTTGATTTTTCCCACCAAATTTGCAACATAGGCTTTTTGAGAGCCCCCCTCATGAACAGTGGCACTGTCATTTCATTACTCTGCCCTGAAAGGTGACTGTGAAATCATCTTTCATGACTGAATAACGCCATGACAGTGCAAGAATTCATGAGGAGGGGTCCCAAAAACCCCATGTTGAAAATTTGGGGCCAAAATTCCCAAAAATGCCTGAGATATGCAACAAAGTTGAAACCCCCCTATTTATTCCATTATACAGCTTACCAGCATTTCCTCAGTTTGTGGTCAGCTTTGAAGAGTGCAGACATGTTCCCGGTCCACCGATGATCGTCGCGCCGGACTCCGGAGGTAAGTATGGGGTGAGGGGGGTGTGGGGAGGCAGGTGCGCTCAGGGTGGGTGCGGCTGGGGGCCATGGAGAATACGTAGGGACCGCTTTGTTTTATAGGTGGAAAAAAGACACTGCAGGACAGCTTTGTATTTCAGGGATTTGGCACACTGGGGTGGGCTCCGCATGCCACCTAAATGTTTGGGGTCTATAGCCAATGGGGATTGGGCATCCCGTTGGCACACAAAGAAAAGGTGAAGCAGCCGAGGGATTGGGCACCCTTCGCATTTAACAATGGGGGTTATGCCAACCGGGAGTGGGCTCCCCATCACACACAAAGAAAGGGGAGGGGTAAACCGACAGGGGATTGGGCACCCCTGAAGTCGGCAGTTGGGCAGCTGCCCACCCACCATGCTGATAATGTCGGCGAGCATTAAGAAAGGGTTCGCTGTGTCTGACGAGCTTTGCTTGGATTGAAGCGGACCTTTTCTTAGATGTGCTCGCCACATTATGTATGCATGTTGTGGTGCCGGCATGCAGGCTGATTAGGGAATGAGGGACGCACCTCCTGGTGTGTGCCCTGCATTCGCCCAACAGCACTGCGCCTCCAAAGCTGCACTGTCCCAAGATGTTGGCTGCACAAGCACACCAACATAAAAAACAACAGGTCTGGTATTCCCCCCTTTCAGAAAAAAATAGGTCTTCTTTTCTATTTATTAAATATTTTTCTTTTCAGCTCTGAAAAATATCTCTTATTCTCGTTATTATGAAGAGATGACTGAAATTAAAACATTCTACTGAAAAATAAGGCTCCTAGGTACAGTATTTAGGTTAGGAATTTGTCAAGACTGAAAAAGGCATTGTGGCTTTGAAAGTGGGAGTCTGTATATGGCGAATGTTTTGCTCTTGTAGTGCCCCCTGCTGAGTCTACAGTGCCTCATGACAACACTACTGATGATGGCCTGTGGTGTTTTCATCACTTTCAACAGAGGTCAACTTTCTGAATAATTGAAAATGCACGCATGCCGACGGCTGTCCAATTCGTAACGCCATGAATATGGAACCACTGCCATTTCACGATGTTTAACCCTTGGTGAGGGTTACTATCAACAGCCTTTCCTCCTCACAGAAGCAGAGAAATACAGTAATAGGTTTATTGTTCAGCTAAAAAAGCCATTACAATATCTTAAAAATGTCAAATATTTCATACAAATAACAGTATATAAAAATACAATAACAATTCAAGCGTACGCTATAATGTGCAATACATCATGATACACGATGTATTTTAAATAATATTTACTGGTACTATAACAAACCAAACAAGCATTTGTCAATGCTGAATGTTTGCTTGCTGGCATTGGCAGTGGTAGTGTAGAAGTTACAGAGCTGCGTAATAGGAACGGCAGTGAAGTATTGAACTGAAGCCAACACCACCACCACCCTGCAGAGAGTGACAGGCATTGGGGTGTGCGTTTGGGTCGTCAGGCATAACGGCCACGCCATTTCACCACACCCAACCCTGCAGACACTGACAAGTGTCACGGTGTTCCTTGTGGTCTTTGGCCCTTATACGCACCCCATTTCATTAGGAAATATGGTGAGATGGGTGCGATATAGGAGAATGGGGTGAAGTTTGGGGCTGAAGAGTGCAAGGCATACCTCAATGCCTCTCACTGACTGCAGGGTGTGGAATGGTATGAGCATCACATGCAAGAATCCCAAGTCACACCCCTGATGCCTGTCATTCTCTACAGGGTTGGGCGTTATAGTTGGAAACCCTAATACCTCAGGCATTCGTTGGTATTTTCACTCCAAATTTTCAACATGTTTGTTTTGTGACCCCAGCTCATGAACAGGGGGAATATCAGTTTGTTAGCCGAAAGCTGCTTATGCACAGTGACTACGGCATTTAGCGCCACAGGTGCAAAACATTCCGAACAGGATATAAAAAATGACAGCTGTACTCTTTCATGGGAAGGTGTAAAAAATGGCAATGTTGCAAATCTGTAGTAAAAATATTTAAAAAAATGGTGAAGTCACGAGCGTACATAGAAACTGTGCAACGCACACCCGTAATATAATTAGGCTGGGGATTTTTTACAGCAGATTGTCAACTCAGGCATTTTGGTGCCTCCGATCATGAACAGTGTCACTGTGATTTTCTTTATCTGTGCCGAACAATGATTTCCCACAGCGACCACGCATCTCTGCACTGAAAGTGTGAAAACACACTTCAGCCATGTTGTGAAAAATGACTGCTGTACTGTTCATAAGGAAGTGTGGAAAAATGTCACTGATGAAAATCTGGACTGAAAATATTACAAAGTCATGAACTAACGAGGGTGCGTGGAAACTGCGCAATGCTCACTCATAACACAGTCATTTTATGTTTTGTCACCAAATTTTCAACATAGCCATTTTAAGACCTCTGCTCATGAACAGTGTAACTGTGATTTTCTTAATCTGTCCTAAACATTGCTCGCAACAACAGCACCATTGTGCGCCACGTAGCGAAACACATTTTGGGCCATATATGAAAATTGCAGCTGTACTGTTCATAAGGAAGTTTAATAAAATGGCAATGTTGAAAATCTGGAGTGAAAATATTAAATTTGCAAACGTAAAGCATGCATAGGAACTGTGCAAGGCACGCTCATAAAAGTCATTTTTAGGAATTTTTTAACCAAATTTTCAACATAGCCATTTTAAGACCTCTGCTCATGAACAGTGTCACTGTGATTTTCTTAATTTCTCCTGTACATTGATTTCGCACACCGACTGCGCCATTGTGCGCTACATGGGTGGAAACACGTTTTGGGTGAGATGTGAAAAATGACAGCTGTACTACTCATAAGAAGGTTTGGTAAAATGGCAATGTTGAAAATATGGAGTGAAAATATTGAAAATTTACGAACTAACAAGCGTTCGTAGGAACTGTACAACGCACGCTCGTAAAACAGTCATTTTTTGGAATTTTTTCACCAAATTTTCAACATAGCCATTTTAAGACCTTTGCTCATGAACAGTGTCACTGTGATTTTCTTAATTTATCTCGTACATTGATTTCACACACCAACTGAGCCATTGTGCGCTATAAGGGGAAACACGTTTTGGGTGAGATGTGAAAAATGACAGCTGTACTACTCATAAGAAGGTGTGGCAAAATGGCAATTTTGGAAATCTGGAGTCAAAATATTAAAAATTCATGAACTTACAAGCGTGCATAGGAACTGTACAATGCTCTCATAAAACAGTCATTTTGGGAATTTTTCACCAATTTTCAACATAGGGTTTTGGGACCTTCTCATGAATGATGTCATTGTCATGGCGTGATTCCGCCCAAAGGGTGATTTCACGCAGTGATCGTGGAAATCACCCTTCGGCCCGAATAACACCATGACAGTGACATCATTCATGAGAAGGGTCCCAAAACCCCATGTTGAAATTTGGTGCAAAATTCCAAAAATGCCTGAGATATGCAATAAAGTTGAAACCCCCATCTAGCCCATTATACAGTTTACCGGCATTTCCTCAGTTTGTGGTCGGCTTTGAAGAGTGCAGACGTGTTCCGGTCCACCGAAGATCATCGTGCTGAGGTCCAGAGGTAAGTATGGGGTGAGGGGGGTGTGTGGGGAGGCAGGGTGCGCAGTGGGTGGGTGTGGGTTGTGGGAGGGGGTCAGGGAGACTACGTTGGACCGTTTTTTCTTTCCAGGTAAAAAAACAACAAAAAGGATGATGTGGGACGTTTTGTCATGCTGGGGTGGGCTCCCAGCGTGGCACTAGAACGGTTGGGGGGGTGTTCAGCCGACGGGGGATTGGGCACCCCTGTCGGCCTAAAGATCGATTGCCATGCTGGGGTGTGCTCCCAGCATGGCACTTACTACCCGGGGGGAGGACAGTGGAGCCGACGGGAGATTGGGCACCCCCATCGGCTATATTATTAGTTGCCACGCTGGGGTGGCACCCAGCATGCCATTTTGAAAGCCTTTGAGGGGGCAGGAGGAATGCAGCACAGCCGACGGGATTGGGCACCCCTGCCGGCTATACAGTGGGTGCGGGGCGGGGGACGCACGCCTGTGTGGGAGCGCTGGGTGGGGGAGCTCCGCATGAGCAGGCGATATCTTATCGCTGCTCACTCAAGCGTAGCTCCCCCTTTCAACTGTATGCCACTGCATTTTGGAGCTTGTCATATACAGCTCCAGCGTGCATTGGCTTACAGGGGCTTCGCCTGCCAGCACACTGACTGAATTGGAGGAGGAGGTGACACACCTCCGAAATCTCCGATGATGGCACTATGTTTCTTGCACATGCGTGCAAGAAAACATAATAAATGAACCCTCACTCTACTCAGACTGACAGTATCATGCCCAAAACAGATTTCTTAATAATCAGAAAACAGCCATCAAGCTAACAGGCACCACAGCAGTACAAAACCACACCAATACAGTTTTCCTCCACCACTCACTTCTTGCCCCATCAATGACTGCCGAGTAGCCAAAACTGACATGCTGCAATATAGGGCAACCATTAAAGGTACCATGCAGCGCATTCTGCTCCGTACCCTGCAAACCACTTCCTTCCTGGTCACTCCCATTTGCCATACCTGAGGATCTAAATGAAATTATGTTTCATGATGGGTCTTATCTGATTACACGATAACTCCTCTGATTCTACCTAGAAGCCAGTAGGGCCTGCTGGCATTAAGGATATGTCCATTTGGGCACCATGCAGTGCATACTACTCCATGCCTATGGATCTTCCTCCACCCAGCTACTCCAGTCAGCTACCATTAAGTATACCGTAGGGTTCCATGTTTCAGTCCAGTCCCATCGTTCCACTCCATATCACTCTGTACCTCTCTGGTGGACAACAGGACACACCGGTCTGGAAGTATGTCCACTGGGGCACCATGCAACTCATGCCGCTCTGTGCCCCACTGATTGCCCTAATCCAGTTGCTCCCAATGACCACACCTGCAGTACATACTGGAGCTCCATGCACCAGGGGGAGCCACTTAAGGTAATAATTCTGTATTGCCTGATATTAGAAGGCCTCAAGGCAATCTCATGATTTTAATAACAAAATCTGATAACTATAAACACATAAAGTAGCATAACTTCTTTCATTTCAAAGATCCCTGCATTTTAAATCTTAAATAAAACTCAAAAATATATATAACAAACTTTCCAAATACATATAATCATTCAAAGCATACCTCATTAGGCTCAATAGCTCTAAGTCAAATTGAATATCACATTAAAATATGTCATGTTCAATACATATCTTACTAAAAAACTTGAATTGGTAAAGTTTCATCAAGGCATAAGAACTACATTAGGTGCTAGGCATTAACAAAAAACAAGTTTAAGACTCTGTAAGTGCTTTCAAGGACTAAAATACTAATAATCGAATATTTATAGTATTTATTGTCTCAGTAAAGCTTTCAATATAGCCCACTGGGTTTCCGCAAACATCCCAAAAAATCCTAAAAACCATTGAAGTTTAGAGATTCTACTTGAAAAGCCTTTGTAAACTTAAATTGTTTACATTTTATACAATGGCTCTATTAAATACTAGAGTCCAAGATAAAAAAAAGGGGGAAAGAACATTCTTTCACACACATATTCTTTTGACTGTGTTCCTGCTACTAGCAGTCCAAGGGATCACTCCATACCACCATCCTCAATCAAGCATGAGTAACATTTGCCCTTTTAATCGAAAATGTTGTGGCTTTTAAAACGTTGCTTTTTGCCATGCAGAATAAATCTTTAGTCCCTTTTCCATTATTATTAAATTACTCTGTAACCCTCACCAAGAGTCCATTTAAAACCAAAGGTCTTAGGTTCAGTTTTTGCTGAGAGGCACACAACTCATTACATGCCACCAGCCCTTTCCTTCTCTTCAGCTCAAACGGCAGGAGCACCATCATTTCCAATTGCTTTCCAGTTATAGGTGGGAAATCTCCAGCAACTTATGCCCGTCGCTCTTTTTTCTTTTTTTTTTTTTCCCCCTTTTCCCCAGGTCACTGTTCAAGGAGAGATTCCAAACCTGTGAGAATCAAGCTGGTTCCTAAGATGACAAGTCCTCCTCAGTGTGCTTCTTTATTGGGGAGGAATGAAGCAGATGTGGTTTTCATGTCAAGGAAGCCTGTCCCTTCATCTTGTGTTTATCCTTCCAATCCTGCTCCCCCAGTGGTTTTTGGCAACTCTCACTTATGTATCAGCCTGGTCCAGCATTGCCTGTCAAACATCCTTGCTGCTTCCAATGCGAACCATGACTGATGGACCTGTTAAAGACTACTCTGAGCTGCACGATTCAGAAGACACTTCATATCCATGCCTATTGGTTGTGTTCAAACCCTTTCTCAGGAGTAAGATAATTAGTTTTTCCGCTGAGATCGTCTTGTCATTTGAAATGATGTCAATTAAGACCCAACACTCGGAGATTTGAAACCCAGAGAAATATAGAAATATAGATGTCGGCAGATAAGGACCTATCGGTCCACCTAGTCTGCCCTAAATTTCTTACCTGACACCAAATCTGGAAAGTTTGATCCCAAAACCAGGGAACTATATGCAGGATGGTTTACCAATGAGACTTATTAAAATGCGACTGAAGGAAATGATGGGCACGGACACCCAAAATGTGGGAAAAATCCTCAAACAAGGAGACACGAACTCAGACCGCGGTGTAAACCAGTTATGTATTTGCACAAGGTTTATTTTTGATTTAATAGCATCTTGCGAATGAATGTGTGCTGTTTAATGACTGAATTTACGGCGCATTCTCTGTGTGGGCTGCCCCCTTTCCATGAGAGACAGAGCAGCAGTTTTGAAGGGGTAACACCGTAAAATGTAGGCAGTCCCTCACAATCGGGGCAGTAGGGAGATTATGCAGAGCTACAAATTCTGTCGCAGCGGGCACGGGTAGACTGGGACTAGCACTGTGGATGTACACTGGACAGGCTTTTTCGGTATTTCATCGGGTGAAACGAAAGCAGAAAGTGTTTAATCAGGAAATGCAGAGTAAGCTGAAGCTTGTTTCCAGGTGCGACCTGGCAGTAGGAGAAGTGAAGTGACTTGCTCGGGGCATAAAGCATGCAAGTGGGGGTGCTAGGATTTAAACCCAGTTCTCCAGGTTTGCAGCTTAGTGTCCTTAGCCACTGCCTCCTAGATGAAAAGTGCTTCATTAAACTGACTTTTAAGCAGGAAGCTGTTTGGCTCACTCCTCTGTGCCTTAGTCCAAGCCGTGACCCGGTCCCCCCACATTTCAGATAGCCTGCTGTCAGATACGGGGCATTGGCGTGACGCGATTCATGCTCCCAGCGCCAGTGCCACTCAAAGGAAGGTGCCAGATTTGTGACCCTGCACTCCAATCCTATTATGAATTATTTATTTTACTTATTTATTAACTTTTGATGTCCAGGTAAGTACATTAGGCAAAACCCTGCCTATTTTCAGGTAGGACCAGGGAGAGTACAAAGTAAAATGTTGCAGACAGACACAGGTAGCATCTAAAGAACAGCGCTGCAGACTAATTTCTCATTTCTTTCAGTCCCCAATCACAGACTCAAAAAATGTATTTCCACCCGATGCGAACGTAATCCAGCGGTCAGTATGGTAACACTTCCCTGCGCGGGTTATTGAACGAGCCTCTCACTGTCTCCTGTCACTGTGTCGCTCGCACAGTAATACACGGCGGTGTCTTCAGATTTCAGGCTTTTCATGTCCAGATAGGACTCGCTCCGGGAATTGTCTCTCGAGATGGTGAACCGGTCCTTCACCGAGGGGGAGTAAGCAGTACTCCCACTGTAGTAAATATATGCTACCCACTCGAGTCCCTTCCCGGGTTGCTGCCGGACCCAGTTCATATAGTAGCTACTACTACTACTATAGTCGAACCCGGAGGCTTTACAGCTCAGCCTGAGGCTCTCTCCGGGATTGTTCACACCCCCGCCGGACTCGGTCAGAACCACATCGGAGCGGGCACCTGGAAGCACAAATTCAGGTAGTTAAGAGTAGGACACTGATTCATAAATCCAGCTTGTAACTGTAAATAGTTTACAATAACACCAATAAAAAACACTCACTAGGTAAACACCATGCACATAAAACGCATAAAATTAGAATAACTTTCATCCTTATCAGTGAAGGAAACACAATCAATGTTCTAAAGTCCTAGAAGAAACGCACACCACTGCGACCAACCTCCCCCACTGACACAGCAGGTTCTATTTAAACAGGAAGGGAGCCCTTTCATTTGCATCTGGGGTTCTAACATGGACAGAGTCCCACATCGGCTTTCACACTACCTATAAATACAGACAGGTGAAACATCAGGGCATTGTGAACTGATGTGGTCTGCTTTAAGTGAATGGATGATTTACATTGTTTGCTAAATACAGTGCCAGTCATCCTTTTTGCTTGTTTGTTTATTTAATTGAGAATTACAAATCGGAACATTTTGGTAATAAACACTTTTAATAAGGCATTCAAATAATAATCAGGTTTACTATTTGCAAGTCAGAAGCTTTTATGATTAAAAAAATCCTGCATTAAAGTCAGGGGGTCCTTGCACATTTATGGACTCAGTCTATGAAGGAATGTTTCATTAAATTGCAGTTTTCTTCCCTAACAAGTGAACTCCTCACTTACTGTCAATTTAAAACATTCTAGGAACTATACAGCATTGGCAAACGATGTAAGACTGCAGTAATGAAGCATTATCAAATAGGTAGGAAGAATTACCCAATAACAGGAACAGCAGAAGTTACAACCTGAGGCAAGTTAATCCAACAGAACTCTCCACAAGCCAACTCACCTAACAATGTATGAGCCACTTCCAACACATCTAGAATTTATGAGTCAAATCCTGTCCCCACCAACTACATACAATCTGCTCACAACAGTTCATGAACCTCTTTCACCCTCCAACTCATCTAACGTTAGTGTGTGTGTTATGTAAGTAATAATACCCGACAGGGTGGGCATTATTGGGCTATAAGGGACTGTCCAGGGGTGTAATGAGGCCCGACGCCACAGGTGGAGGGCCTTATATCCCCTGGAAAGTCCATTATATCCGATACTGTCCACCCTGGAGGGTATAATTACACTTAGAAAATGAGCACTGTAAAGGAAAAAAAAAAAAAGGAAAAGATAAGTTTAAAATAAGTTTTGTGATAAATTTGTAGTTCCTTTGCCACTATGGCTTTTTGACTTACTGGGGATGCTGGTGTGCAGTTTGTGACAGGAAGTGAAAGGTGAAGCGGGCTGGGAGCATGGCTGAAGCTGTCACCTCTGAAACTGTCGTTTGCATGGAAAGGCACCACAAAAAGAAAAACCTTGTGGTTTTATCTTTTATTTTGTTTTTGTTAGTTGTGTAAATGTGTAAAAAGGGATTTTGCGTTTCCACTAGGTGAGCGTACAGTAGTTTCAATCGGAGTGCACTGGAATGCTGGAGGGCCGCCTGGCCGCAGCGTGGAGAAAGCAGAAACCGGGGCACAAAAAAAGAGTTGCAGTGGAGACGGGCTGTATTAATGAGGCAGGAGGAAAATGGAAAAGAAAATTGTGAGTCTGGTGTCACGTTTTGTTAAAAAGGAGGCTGTGGAATGGATCGGTGACAGTACGGGGTGGGAGATGATAGTGGAGAGAAAAAATGTCAGCTGCTCGATATCAAGTTTTGGGGTACCCAATAATATCAGGGGTAATGAGGCATCTAGAATTGATACTTGTTCTGAAGCAGGCTGTTATTGAGAAATTGGCAGGCTCGTTCAGCCAATCAGGATGCTAGTTTCAATTTACCCATTATCTAATCTTTGGTAACCAAGTAAAACCCACTAGACATGAGTGCCTGTTTTCAGAGGCAGCCAGGAAGCACTGGGGAGATTCAATGACTTGCTCAGAGTCACACAATATGTAAGCAGAGGTTGTGGATATCAATCCCAGGTTCGTTGGATGTACCAAACTCATTTGCAGCTCATCATGACTCTAACCTGTAGGCTATACTGTCAGGCATAGATTTTATGACCCTTTTCCGACTGCTCAGACCCAACCCCAAATCATGTAACCATTCATGAGTAACTTACAAACTGTCTTATCTTCAGGTCTCACTTGGGTAACAGTTCACGAGCATCTTCCACCCACCAACTCAAGTTACAATTCATGAACCATTTCCAACTCCTGTGCAACTCATACAACAGAATTTCTCAGCAAACAAGCACCATTTGGCCCATGCAGTCTGTCCAGGTGGTTCCTGCCTTCACAGTCCCCCCAGATTTTAACATGTCTCAGAAAACCCTCTCTGCCTAGTTACTAATATTCCCCTATGTCTGTCCCACACATGCTTGAAGCCTCCTACTGTTGTACTGTCCACCACTTCTGCTGACAGACTCTTCCAGGTGTTTACCACTCTTTCAATGAAGCAGTACTTCCTCACATCTCTCTTAAACCCCTTCCCCTTCAGTGCATGCCCTCTGGTGCTGGTGCTCTTTCTCAGTTGAAAGGGTCTCACTCTGCACCAGTTCACCCATGGGTGCTTGTAGGTCTCTGTCCTGTCCCCTGTCACTCTCCTATCTTCCAGCATGTACAGTATATGTTGAGATTCCTCAGTCTGTCTTCATATGTTTGTTTAGTTAGCTTATTTATTGATGCTCACTGGAACTTGCTCGCCACTCATTCAGGCCACCTAGGCCTACATTCACCATGTCCCTTCACCATCCACTGCCAGCCATGAATGCTGTGACCCTGGTAACCAAACGTATCCCTGCATCAGGACATCAGGAGGGCACCTCTCCCTTATAGTGCAAACAGAAGAGGAGAGTCGCCAATAGACATTCTGCATATCCTGGGCATAGCAGTTGTTAGCATGGACACCTTCAGGCTCTGTAGCAAGTAGGAACCAGCTGCCATCATCTGGTTGATGGAGCAGCTAGTTTTCTGGTTTTGTCCTGACCCGCTTCCCACCAAAATAGTGGTCCAACCAAGGCAGTATCCTGGGGGTGGAGGGGTATGACAGTGTGTCCAGGCCACATGCTATCAAGAACGCCAAACACTAGCCACCACCAGGGGCTATCAAACTGTGGCTGAGACCTGCCTCCCCCTAGGAGGGAAGTTGGCAAAGAAGGCTCTGAGCTCCCTCTGCCAGACTTCATTCTTAATTTCTTAACTTGGGGCATGAACTTGGATTACCAGTGTGCCAAGAAAACACCCTTCGCTTGATGCCATGGAGATGGCTTCTCATAAGGCTTTTGCTGCAACCTCTGCACCATTTTAGTTGCCCTCCTCTGGATTGCCTCTACTGTCTATGTCCTTTCTTTTTTTTTCACGTCCTGCGTCCGCCGTCTGTCTCCGGTCACGGACTCCAGGATCCCCAGCTACCGGATATCGCTGACTCCTCACGGTCATCCCTGGCTTGCCCCCCAGAGAGTGGGTCCGCGGTTCCGACCCCGGTTATTGGACCACGGAACTAGTAACTAGTTGGGGGAACGGCTCCGGTGGCCAATCAGGGCAGTCCTGGAGCGGAGCGTCATATAGACGCTGGGCGTGAGCTTTTTCTCCCTTTTTTTCCTCCCCTGAGGAGGCGGGGACGTGCAATGACGCCAGTGTCTGCCCCGCCTCCCCCCCCCCATATCGAGCATCGGCTGCGTGGAACTCCCGGTCTCCACCAGGGGTCCCCAGCGCACTGAGTGCTACCCGCACCTTCCCCCCGGAGTAGGAGAGCTGCCCATCGGACGCTGATCCTACCCCCCCCGGCCGGCCCTCCGACGACCCGGATCCATTCCCGAACCCAGGTCACCGGCTTCGCAAGCAGAAATCCCACCGCTGCGCCGACGGGCCGGCTATGTCTATGTCCTTTCTGAAGGGGATGGTCTCCAGAATTGGCAACAATTCTCCATGGTGGGGTTTCATCACTGTGTGATATAGTGGCAAAACCACCCCCTTCTTCTGCTGGAGATATTTCTGCTAATGCATCCCAGCATTGTACAGTCCCTACCCACTGCTTTGTTACACTGCCCTGCCACTTTGACATCATCAAATATGATAACCCCAAGGTCTCTTAGTCTTTCCTGCTTAGTGACTGACAGAACCCTTCCCCCCAATCCTGTTCGTAGTTCCTGGGTTGCTATGCTCTAGATGAATGATGTTGCACGTTTGGCACTGAACCCCACTGCATTGCTCTTGACCACTCCATGAGCCTCCCATGATCCTTATGCATTTTTTCTGCCCCTCTCCTGAGTGTCCACCCTATTACAGATTTTGGGGTCATCTGCAAAAAGACATACCTTCCCTTCCTGTTCTTCAGCAATGTAACTTATGAAGACATTAAAGAGGACCGGTTTCCTTCATCTTTAGCTCACTTCCTTCACACAAAGGCTGATTGCCTTAATAATACCTTTCCTTATTTTTCAAGCATGTGCCACTACCCTTCCCTGGATATTCCCCCCATGGGTTAGTCAGGTAGGGAGATTAAGTTAAACAGGTGTGAAAAGCAGGAGGGGGTCTGTCTAGCCTTTAGCACCAGAAGCATCTGGGGCAGACAGCTGAAGGGGAAGGAAAATGGAGGTAGGCAGGTAGATTTTTTTTCCCTTGTTAGAGAGTTTAGGAGGAAAGATGGAGGGAAAAATAGAAGAAATGTGGGTAAAACAGCATAGTGGAGTAGGGAGACAGTTTCTGAGGCTGTCTCAATTTCTTTAAAAGCAGCACTGGCTGGCCCCTGGTGCAGTGGTAGGGCTTCTGTTCACAACTCCGATGCCCTGAGTTCAGGAATTGACTTGAGGAGTCAGAGTGCCACCCGGGGAAGGAGAATTGAGTGTCACATGGGTTGCCCTCCTACTCTGAGGGGGTGAGCATGGTTAGCATCCAGCCTGTGATCAAACCCTGGCAGAGGCTAGGGGAAGATGAGTTGCTGCTGGAGCTGAGACTTATGGAAAGCATGCCAAGTTTTAGAAGTTTGGTGCACCATGTCACTGCACATCATACCTTCTGGGGGAACAAATGCTGCACAAATGCTGGTCATATCAATGATACCCTGCTCCTCTGGTCCCACTCCACTCACCCATGATATTCAGCTGGTGACTGATTTCAGTCCTCTGTCAGGAATAGCCCCACCCTAGGGAGTAAGTCAAGGAGGACAACTGAAAGTAGAGGGCCCTACTGGGAGTGTGTCTTCTCGGTGGCCCCACCCAAAGGGGTAAGCCTGGGAGGTACACTGCCAAGCTAAGTCAGGAACACCCTTGATTGGGCATCTGCAGGATCAGTGGCTGTGGTACGGACCTCCATGGCATTAAGATATATTATTTCTCTAATCGCCTGTCTTTCTTCCTTTCAGGAACACTCTTGATCAGGCATATGCAGGACCAGTGGCCATGGCATGGACCTCCTCCAGCTGGCCACCCTACCTCTCCCACCTGCCAGAAACATAGCACAGCAATGCAGGAACACCCTTAATCAGGCATCTGCAGGATCAGTGGCTGTGGTACAGACCTCCATGGCATTAAGATATATTATTTCTCTAATCGCCTGTCTTTCTTCCTTTCAGGAACACTCTTGATCAGGCATCTGCAGGACCAGTGGCCAAGGCATGGATCTCCTCCAGCTGGCTACCCTACCTCTCCCACCTGTCAGAAACCCAGCACAGCAACGCTGGTATGGCCACACTAGGATCGTAGACTGTTGGACAGAGCAATCTCAGACCTGCCTCCCATAGGCTGTTTTCCCCTCTCCTCACCTCTTATTGTCACATGCTATGGCTCGATTCCATATGCCGTTTTCAGTCTTTTGCTGCCTGGGGAGATTTTTTAAATTGCCTTTGTGTAAGCTTCTTGACTGTACAATACCTGTACTGGTATTTTGTCCCGCTCAGCCTCCCCACCTCCTACCTTTATTAAATACACTCCTTCCCCCACCGGCACTGCCCTGAGCCAATTTAACTTCTCCCCTCTCTTTTCCAATATTGAAACTCCCCTTAAAGAAACAAATAAATTTAAAAGGCCGAGCACCTCTTACAGCTAATCTCTTAAACTGTCACTGAATTAATCTACCTGACCAAAAATTAACACTGCATTTCTCTGCAGCTGCCATTTTGCTGGACCCTAAGGAAGAGATAAAAGTCTTCTTATCTCTGATAAATATTAACCCATACATAACAAGCATTTGTCAATGCCGAATGTTTGCTTGCTGGCATTGGCAGTGGTAATGTAGAAGTTATAGAGCTGCGTAATAGGAATGGCAGTGAAGTACTGAACTGAAGCCAACCCCACCACCACCCTGCAGAGAGTGACAGGCATTGGGGTGTACAATTGGGTCATCAGGCATAAAGGCCTCGCCATTTCACCACACCCCACCCTGCAGACACTGACAAGTGTCACGGTGTTCCTTGGGGTGTTTGGCCCTTATCACGCACCCATTTCATTAGAAATGCGGTGAGATGGGTGCGATATAGAGAATGGGATGAACTTTGGGGCTGAAGAGTCCAAGGCATACATCGATGCCTCTCACTGGCTGCAGGGTGTGGAATGGTATGAGCATTACAGGCAAGAATCCCAAGTCACACCCCTGATGTCTGTCATTCTCTACAGGGTTGGGCGTTATGGTTGGAAACCCTAATACCTCAGGCATTCATTGGTATTTTCACTCCAAATTTTCAACATGTTTGTTTTGTGACCCCAGCTCATGAACAGGGGGAATATCAGTTTGTTAGCCGAAAGCTGCTTATGCACAGTGAGTACGGCATTTAGCACCAGAGGTGCAAAAACATTCCGAACAGGATGTAAAAAATGACAGCTGTACTGTTCATGGGGAGGTGTAAAAAATGGCAATGTTTCAAATCTGCAGTAAAAATATTTAAAAAAATGGTGAAGTCATGAGCGTACATAGAAACTGTGCAACGCACACCCGTAATATAATTAGGTTGGATATTTTATAGCAGATTGTCAACTCAGGCATTTTGGTGCCTCCAATCATGAACAGTGTCACTGTGATTTTCTTTATCTGTGCCGAACAATGATTCCCCACAGCGACCATGCATCTCAGTGCTGAAAGTGTGAAAACACACTTCAGCCATGTTGTGAAAATGACAGCTGTACTGTTCATAAGGAAGTGTGAAAAATGCCACTGGTGAAAATCTGGACTGAAAAACAAAGTCATGAACTTACGAGGGTGCGTGGAAACTGCACATTGCTCACTCGTAACACAGTCATTTTATGGACTTTGTCACCAAATTTTCAACATAGCCATTTTAAGACCTCTGCTCATGAACAGTGTAACTGTGATTTTCTTAATCTGTCCTAAACATTGCTTCGCACACCAACAGCACCATTGTGCGCCACATGCGAAAACACATTTTGGGCGCCTATGTGAAAATGGCAGCTGTACTGAATTCATAAGGAAGTGTAATAAATGGCAATGTTGAAAATCTGGAGGAAAATATTAAATTTGCAAACTTACGAGCATGCATAGGAACTGCACAACGCACGCTCGTAAAACAGTCATTTTTAGGAATTTTTTCACCAAATTTTCAACATAGCCATTTTAAGACCTCTGCTCATGAACAGTGTCACTGTGATTTTCTTAATGTGTCCCATACATTGATTTTGCACATACTGCGCCATTGTGCACTACATGGGTGGAAACACATTTTGGGCAAGATGTGAAAAATGACAGCTATACTGCTCATAAGGAGGTGTGGTAAAATGGCAATGTTGAAAATCTGGAGTGAAAATATTGAAAATTCGCGAACTTACGAGTGTGTGTAGGAACTGCGCAATGCACCCTCGTAAAACAGTCATTTTTAGGAATTTTTTCACCAAATTTTCAACATAGCCATTTTAAGACCTTTGCTCATGAACAGTGTCACTGTGACTTTCTTAATTTGTCCCGTACATTGATTTCGCACACCGACTGTGCCATTGTGCGCTACATGGGCGGAAACACGTTTTGGGTGAGATGTGAAAAATGACAGCTATACTGCTCATAAGAAGGTGTGGTAAAATGGCAATGCTGGAAATCTGGGTGAAATATTGAAAATTCGTGAACTTAGGCGTGCATAGGAGCTGTGCAGCGACACTCGTAAAACAGTCATTTTAGGAATTTTTCACCAAATTTTCAACATAGCCATTTTAACACCTGAGCTCATGAACAGTGTCACTGTGATTTTCTTAATTTGTCCCGTACATTGATTTGGCACACCGATGCGCCATTGTGCGCTACATGGGTGGAAACACATTTTGGGTGAGATGTGAAAAATGACAGCTGTACTTCTCATAAGAAGGTGTGGTAAAATAGCAATGTGGAAAATCTGGAGTGAAAATATCAAAATTTCGCGAACTTACGAGCCTGCGTAGGAACTGCGCAACGCACCCTCGTAAAACAGTCATTTTTTGGAATTTTGGCACCAAATTTTCAACATGGGGTTTTTGGGACCCCTTCTCATGAATGATGTCACTGTCATGGTGGTATTCAGGCCCAAAGGGTGATTTCACAGTCACTGCGCAGTCACTGCGCGAAATCACCCTTCGGGCATGAATACCGCCATGACAGTGACATAATTCATGAGAAGGGTTCCAAAACCCCATGTTGAAAATTTGGTGCAAAAATTCCCAAAAATGCCCGAGATATGCACATAAATTGAAACCCCTATGTAACCCATTATACAGCTTCACCGGCATTTCCTCAGTTCAGCGGTCGCCTTTGAAAGTGCAGAGCGTATTCCTGGTCCACGAAGATCGTGGCGCGGTCGGAGGTAAGTATGGGGTGGGGGGTGCGGGGAGAGCTGGGTGTGCAGTGGGTGGGTGCGGGTTGTGGGAGGGGGTTGGGAGACGCGCCGCGGGACAGTTTTTATTTTACAGGTCTTAAAACAAAAAAAGACGTCATGGGACATTTGCCACGCTGGGGTGGGCTCCCAGCATGGCACAAAGACTTGGGGGGGCATTCAACCGACGGGGGATTGAGCAACCCCGTGGCAATATAAAAACAAAAAAACGTGGCACCGTTTGCCATGCTGGGGTGGGCTCCCAGCGTGGCACAAGGACTTGGCAGCTTGAGCCGACACGGGGATTGGGAACCCTCACGGCAAAATAAAAAGCAAAATCAGGCACTGTGCCACGCTGTGGTGGGCTCCCAGCGTGGCACAGGACTGGGGCGTTCAGCCAGCGGGATTAGGCACCCCGTGGCCAAAATAAAAAAAATTGCGGCACCGTTTGCCACGCTAAGGGTGGGCTCCCAGTGTGGCACAAGGGACTTGGTGGGGGTGGGGGCCTTCAGCCCACAGGGATTGGGCACCGCCGCTATTCAGTACGGAGGCGCATGTCTGTTCAGGTGGGAGCTGCGGTGAGCAGCCGATATCTTATCGGTGCTCACTCAAGCGTAGCTCCCCTTTTCAACTGTATGCCACTGCATTTTGGAGTGTGTCATAGACAGCTCCAAAATGCATTGGCTTACAGGGGCCGCGCCTGCCAGCCCACTGACTGAATTGGAGGAGGAGGTGACACACCTCCGAAATCTCCGATCAAGGCACTATGGTTCTTGCACATGCATGCAAGCAAACATAAAAATGTACTCCTTTGTGCTCCCTGTTACTTCATGCACCATGACAGGCCTGCTACCAGTGACTGACCTCTGTGCTATCATCCTTGCTGCTAACCAAGCTTACTTACATGCCTTCACTGAATCACCTACACTCAGTTACCCCCTCACCCCCCCCCACATAGAGCTGCAACCTACCAGTTCTCCTCTATGGACTCTGCCATATTAGCCCTCCTGAGCAACCATGACCAGAGTTTACTTGGTCTGTTTCTCCACTCCCTCACTATCCAGTCCACCCGCTGGGGGGTGCAGCTTAAATCTGACAGATCCACAGCAGCAACGTCTTCACACAATTCACTAAAACAGAATCCACGCAAGGATAACAACTCTCATCCTCACCTCATCACTAAGGGAGTTAAAACCTCTGACAAATCATGGCTCTATAAGAGATTCCAGACATATTGTAGATCTGCCACCAATCTCTGCCAGTAGGATATCAGAGCCTATTAAAACAGGAAACGGGGTACATTGATTTTCACAGGGCGCCTAGATCTAGAGTCTGACATCAGAGAGCTTGGGAAGTACCTGATAAATACAAAATGAATGATCTGTGAAACATCACTTCATTTTAATTCATTGCATTTTACTTTCTGTGATTTAAAAATCTAATTAGCTGACACAGAATCGGTAGAACTTTTTGGAAAAATTACAAACCTGAATATTTCAGCACTAACTAAATACTTTTAAAAAGACATTCAATAATCAGGTTTGGGCTTTTTGGTGGCTGTTTTTTTTTTCATGCAAAGCAACAGTTTTTATGGTCTAAGAACACTACACTTTAATTTCCATTAAACAAGTGTGGTATCATTACATATTTATGTGCTGTGATTATAGGGAATCTCTTTATGCAACTGTAGAAGATTGCTTTCAATAAGAATGATCTCCACTCTGTGCTAGGAAATTAAACCACATCAGGAACTGCTGTATATAGGCAAACAGTGTAAAATTACAACTATACAGCATTATCAAAGGGTAGGGAAAAAAATTGTAATCAGATTGGCTGAGGATAATTTATTTTCTATGGTTCTGTTGACTTGGAAAAGAGAATTAGACAATAATGCTATGTTAAATCCTATTTGGGTGGTGGTGGTGGTGGCAGATGCAGCCCAACTGAAACTGAACTAGATTACATTTTTGGAGACGGCACTGCGCAACACATGCTCGTAAAACAGTCATTTTGGGGAATTATATTACCAAATTTTCAATATAGGATTTTTGGGGGCCTGCCTCATGAACAGTGTCACTGTGATATTCTTAATCTGTCCTGAACATTGATTTCGCACACCAAGCGCGCCATTGTGCGCTACATGTGCAAAAGCACATTTCAGGAGAGATGTGAAAAATGACAGTTATACTATTCATAAGAAGGTGTGGTAAAATGGCAGTGTGGAAAATCTAGATTGAAATATTAAAAATACTCGAAGATACAAGCGGGCATAGGAACTGCGCAATGCACGCTCGTAAAACAGTTATTTTTTTGAATTTGTTCATGTTCAACATAGGGTTTTGGGGGCCTACCTCATGAACTGTAACACCTTCATTTCATTAATCGGTCCTGAAAGGTGGTTCTACGCAGTGACCACAAAATCACCTTTTGGGACTGAATAACAAAATGACAGTGATTAAGTTCATGAAGTGGGGGTCCCAAGAACTCCATGTTGAAAATCTGGTGAAAAAATTCCCCAAAATGGCCATGATATGCACCAAAGTTGAAAAAAAGTAAAGTATGCCATTATACAGCTTACCGGCATTTATTCCCTTTAGAAACATAGAAACATAGAATCTGACGGCAGGGAAGTACCGCTTGGCCCCCCAACCTGCCTATTTCCCTTCCTAATAGATAAGCTGCAGATCCGATAACCAGCAGCCTACTTCTTTCTACCCCCACCCCCTAGAATTGCTTTATGACTGTCCCATGCATTCCTGAATTCCACCACTGTTTTGACTCACAACCTTCCTCCGAAGGCCGTTCCATGCATCCACAACCCTCTTTGTGAAAAAATACCTCCTTACATTACCTCTGAGCTCCCCCATCTTCAAATTGTGCCTCCTTCTTGCACACCTCTTTTGAAAGATGCTACCCTCTTGGACTTTGTTGATTCCTTGAGGTACTTGAAAGTTTCTATTATGTCCCCCTCCTCCTTTCCTCAAGGCTATACATATTAAGCTCCTTAGTCTCTCTTCATATGTCTTCCGTGCAGACCCTGCACCATTTTAGTTGCCCTCCTCTGGACAGCTTCCATCCTGTCTATGGCCTTGTAGAGACTGGGTCTTCAGAACTGCACACAGTACTCCAAATGAGGTATCAAAAGCTGTCTGTACAGAGGGATAACAACTTCCTGTTTTCTATTGGTGATGCTTCTCCCTGTGCATTCCAGTATCCCCCCAGCCCTCCTTACTGCCCTCTCACATTGATTTCCCACCTTTAATTCATCTGATATGTCTACCCCCAGGTTCCTTTCCATTTTTGTTGTTGTTAGTATCTCACCCCCCATTGTGTACTCTTTGACGGTCTGCTTTGAAGAGTGCAGATGTGTTCACGGTCCACCGAAGATCATCGCACTGGGCTCTGGAGGTAAGTATGGGGTGAGATGGGGGTGTGGGGAGGTGGGGTACACAGAGAGTGGGTGCAGGTTGGACAGAGGCAAGAGTCTCAACGAGGATGTTTTTTTCTTCCAGGTCTTTTTTTTTTTTAAAGATGACGGGGGACTTTTGCTACTCTGGGGTGGGCTCCCAGCATGGCACCAGGCAGTTTGTTTGTGGGAGCAATAGAGTCGATGGGGGACTGGGCACCCCCATTGGCCAAGAAGACTTTTGCCATGCTGGGGTGGTCTCCCAGTGTGGCAGATGGAAGTTTGTTTGGGAGGGGCGGGCAGTGGAGCCGACAGGGGATTGGGTACCCTTGTCATCCATGTGCTGGGGGGATGAATGAGCCATGGGGGGTGCATTATGCCAATGGGGATTGGACTACCTTGTTAGCAAATGAACTGGGAAGGGGGTCATACCAACAGGGGGATTGGGCACCTCGTCGGTTTTTTTTTATTATTTATTGAAATGTTTCACCAGGAAGGCAAACTGAACGGCTGGTGGCAGCTTTCCGTCGGCTTCCTGGGGACTGTGAGAGAACGACAGAGAAGCCGTCGCCATGGGGACATCAGCAATCAGCAGTTTTGGTAGCTTGTAATGCACCAAAACAGCTGATTGTGTGATGACCTGGCTGAATTTCTTGATACATTGTGACATGCTCCCTAACTGCTGACACAATGTGTTTCTTGCACATGCATGCAAGCAACACAAAAATGAAAAGGGATGTTATATTCCTGCAAGAGCTGCACCTTACTAAACAGGAGGCTGCAAGACTGGCATGCTCTTGGGGTGGATCCTTACTAGCAGCACCATTTACATCCAAAGCCAGGGGTGTAGCCATAGGGGTGTGCCCTAACTTGCCACACAAGGTCAATAGGGTTATTGCTGACCCCCAAGGAAGGTATAGTATAGCAGAAATAGAACTTGGGGAGCAGTCATACACTATGGTGTCAGTATACGGGCCGCGTTTCAATTCCCCAGATTTTTTCACACACCCAGGGTAACACATGCCCAGTATGCAGATAATATAGCGATGGGGGGATTTCAATACGTACCTTGACTCACAGAGAGGCCATTCTAAACATCAGTTCAAACCTCTCCCATAGAGTGTAACCTCTTTGCAGGGCCTGGCAGAGGAAAAAGCCTTAGAGGCTTGGAGACACTGCCATCCACAAGATAGAGACTATTTATTTTTCTCTCATGCCCACCAAACCTACAGGAGGCTGGACTATATATCTGCATCATCTTCTTTGGTGGGTGAGGACCTGGAAACTTCCTATGGGCCCATAGTGATTTCTGACCATGCCCCCCTGAGAGTCTCTTTGACTCCATGAATGAAGACCTCTCTCCCTCTGCAGTGGAGAATGAACCCCACAGTCTTACTAGACAAACAATACTTTAACCAAATCGCTAAAAAGATTGAGGATTTCATAGAGATAAATAGTGGGACAGAGATGCACATTAATCATGTATGGGATGCCCTGAAGGCATTTATTAGGGGAGAGACTATCTCCTACACTGCCTATAGGAAAAAGATCCACAATCAAGGAGATGAAAACCTACTTAAACAAATACAGAAGTTGGAGGAGGACGCTATGTCCTCCTCTTCTCACCCACATGTTATGGAGCTTAAAAAACTCAAAGGTCAGGCCAACTAGTTGGCTTCCAGGAAACTAGAAAGGGACCTGTTAATTACTAAGTCCCACGCATACTCTGATGGAGACAAGGCAGGTAAGTGGCTGGTGGGACTATTGGGGAAGAAAAGAGCAGAGAGGTACATTCTAAAAATGGAAAAAACAGATGGGGAGTTTACGTACAACCAAAATGAAATTAACAATATATTTAGAGATTTCTAGTCTACCCATTACTCCTCCCATGTTCCTTGTGGTCTGACCCCAGATGTCTTCCTGTGAGACATTGATTTCCCCAGACTGAAAGAAAACCAGGAAAAAGAGCTTGAATGCCCTATTACCCTGGAAAAGATCAAGTCAGTGGTCTGGCAGATTAAAAAGGGAAAATCACCCGGACCAGATGGCATTCCAGCCAAATTTTATAAAGCCACATGGGACTCCCTGGGAACCCTCATGGGTGATATTATTCCGGAGGCACTGGGGGACATGCTTCTGGCTTCCCAGCTGCTGGCTACAATCACCATACTGTCCAAGCCTGGGAAAGATCCTTTGAAGTGCAGCTCCTACCACCCTATATCTCACCTCAAGGCAGATTTAAAATTCTAGCTAAGGTCCTGGTGGCCAGACTACAGCAGATCCTCCCAAACTTGATCTACCCTGACTAGGGGGGTATTTGTTAGGGGACAACAAGCCAAACATGACTTAAGGTGATCCATTAATATTATTCACAAATGGTCCCAACAATGGAGAGGAGAGGGCTGGGGTTTCCTGACACTGGATGCCGAGAAGGCCTTCGATTGAGTGGAATGGCCATTTATGTTTACGGCACTTAGGAAGTTTGGGCTGGGGAAAGACTCTCGTGGGATGGATGAAGGCTCTCTATACTTCCCCTCAGGCCCAGATCATAACAAATAATACCACCTCAAACCCTTCTGGCCATACTCAAGGTCCTAGACAGGGTTTCCCCCTTTCCCTTCTGTTGTACGTACTCACTATTGAAGCTCTAGCAGCTGCTATTAGGGAACGAACAATCATCAATGGACACTGCTGGGAGGGTAGAGTCATGTTATTATTTGCTAATGACATTTTGCTGTTCTTTCACCACCCGGGGCTAGCTCTCCCGGCCCTGAACAAAATATTTGAAACATATGGACCCTTGTCAAGCCATACAATCAACTGGGAAAATTGTGAGTGGTTCCCCCCGGGAGATAAGAAAACCCCCAATTAACATTGCCGGCACTATCATTCCACCTTCAAAACAGATTAAATACCTTGGAGTGCTCCTTCCTAGTAAACTGTGCTAAATAGTTAGGATTAACTACAATCCTTTAGTCAGGAAGGTTAGGGAGGACTGTTTTAAATGGAGAGCACTACCACTCACGTTACTAGGCTGAATCAGCCTTACTAAAATGAACATCTTGCCGCAGGTTCTCTACTTATTGCAATCTCTCCTGATGGCAATTCCCCAGAAATATCTGAAATCCTTAGAAGGGGCAATCACACAATTGTTGTGACAGGGAAAAAGACCCAGAAGAAACAAGAATTTGTCAATGCCAAATGTTTGCTTGCTGGCATTGGCATTGGTAGTGCAGGAGTTAGAGAGATGCATAATAGGAATAGCAGTGAACTATTGAACTGAAGCCAACCCCACTACCACCCTGCAGAGACTGACAGGCTTTGGAGTGGGCCTTTGGGTCATCAGGCATAATGGCCATGCCATTTCACCACACCCTACCCTGCAGACAACGACAAATGTCACAGTGTGCCTTGGGGTCTTTGGGCCTTATGCTCATCCCATTCCATAAGGAAATGTGTTGAGATGGGTGCAGTATAGGAGAATGGGGTGAACTTTGGTGCCAAAGTGTCCAAGGCACACCTTGATGCCTGTCACTGGCTGCAGGGTGTGGGTGGGGGTGGAATGGCATGAGCATTACAGGCAATAATTCCAAGTCACACCCCTGATGCTTGTCAGTCTCTACAGGGTGGGGCATTATGGCTGGAAACTCTAATGCCCCGGGCGTTTGTTAGTATTTTCACTCCAAATTTTCAACATGGGTTTTTTGGGGCCCCCACCTCATGAACAGTGGCAATGTCAGTTTGTTAGCTGAAAGCTGATTTTGCACACTGACTACGTCATTTGGCACCACAGGTGCGAAATCACATTTCGAACATTATGTGAAAAATGACAGCTGTACTGTTCATGAGGAGGTGTAAAAAATGGCAATGTTGAAAATCTGGAGTGAAAATATAAAAAAACTGGTGAAGTCACAAGCGTGTGTAGAAATTGCGCAATGCACACCTGTAATATAAGTAGTTTGGGGATTGTTTACAGCAGATTGTCCACATAGGCATTTTGGGACCTCTGCTCATGAACAGTGTCACTGCGGTTTCCTTAATCTGTCCCGAACACCGATTTCCCACAGCGACCATGCATTTCTGTGCTGGAAATGCGAAAACATATTTCAGCCAGGGTGTGAAAAATGACAGCTGTACTGTTCATAAGGAAGTGTGGAAAAATGCCAAGGTAGAAAATCTGGACTGAAAATATTACAGATTTGTGAACTTACAAGGGTACATGGAAACTGCACAATGCATGCTCATAACACAGTCATTTTATGGACTTTTGTCACTAAATTTTCAACATGGCCATTTTAAGACCACTGCTCATGAACAGTGCCACTGTGATTTTCTTAATCTGTACTGAACATTGGATTTCACACACACCGACCGCGCCCCAGATTTTCCCCAGATGCTTTTGGCACCAAAGGCTAGACAGACACCCTCTTGCTTTTCATGTCTGTTTAACTTAATCTCCCTACCAGACTACCCTCCTTTGTCTAATTTGACCCTCCTACCATTTAGTGTAGGCACTGGCCCAATGCCTTGTACATGTATTATTTCTATAATCCCCTGTCTTTCTTCCTTTCAGGAACACCCTTGATCAGGCATCTGCAGGATCAGTGGCTGTGGTACAGTCCTCCTCTGGCTGGCCGCCCTACCTCTTCTACCCACCAGAAATCCAGCACAGCAACACAGGTACAGCTGCACTAGGATCGCAGACAGTTGGACAGAGCAATCTCAGACCTGCCTCCCATAGGCTGTTTTCCTCCTCTCCTCACCTCTTATTGGCACATGCTGTGCCTCGCTTCCATATGGCATTTTCTGCCTTTTGCTGCCTGGGGAGATTTTTTAAATTGCCTTTGTGCAATCTTCTTACCTGTACAATACCTGTACTGGTATTTTGTCCCGTCCAACATCCCCCACCTATTGCCTTTATTAAATACTCTCCCTCCCCCAACGGCACCGCCCTGAGCCAATCTATCTCCTCCCCTCTCTTTTCCAATATTGAAACTCCCCTTAAAGAAACAATTATATTTAAAAGACCGAGCACCTTTTACAGCTAATCTCTTAAACTGTCACTGAATCTATCTACCTGACCAAAAATTAACACTGCATTTCTCTGCAGCTGCCATTTTGCTGGACCCTAATCTCTGATAAATAATAACCCATTTACAACAAGCATTTGTCAGTGCCGAATGTTGATTGCGCGGGTGTGTTGGGCTCATTCATTGCCCCTCTGTCACTTGCTCAGTCTGTTTCTCCCAGTGCTGCAGGCTGCTGTTTTGTACTGGGCTCCTGCCTGCATTGGCACCTTGTTCTGCCCACTAAGAAATCCGCAGCTGTCCCGGCAGAGCTGCATTGAGGTGGCTCACTCCCCCTCTCTCACTCACTCATTCTGTTTCTCCTGGTGCTGCATGCTGCCCTTTTGTACTGGGCTCCTACCTCCATTGGTGGCTTCTTTTGCCCACAAAGTAATCTGCAGCAGTCCCAACACAGGTCTGTTGAGCCTGCTGAGTCCCCCTCTCTCAGTCATTCATTCTGTTTCTGCTGGTGCTGCAGGCTGCCTTTTTGTACTGGGCTTCTGCCTGTGTTGGCACCTTTTTCTGCCCACAAAGAAATCCACAGCTGTCCTGACAGAGCTCCATTGAGGGCGCTCACTCCCCCGTGTGACTCACTCATTCTGTTTCTCCTGGCGCTGCTGCCTGCCCTTTTGTACTGGGCTCCTGGCTCTGTTGGCATCTTTTTCTGCCCACAAAGAAATCTGCAGCAGTCCTGACAATGCTCCATTGAGTTTGCCCAGTCCCCTTCTCTCACTCGCTCATTCAGTTTCTGGTGGCTTTTGCAGGCTGCCCTTTTCTATTTGGCTCCTGCCTGCGTTGCTGCCATTTTCAGCAGTTACAATACAACTTCGTTGAGCTCGCTCACTCCCCCTCTCTAACTCACTCATTCTGGTTTTCTTGCCACTGCAGGCTGCCATTTTGTACTGGGTCCCTGCATGCATTGCTGTCTTTTTCTGCCCACAAAAAAATCTGCAGCAGTCCCAAAAGAGCTCCGTTGAGCTCACTCACTCCCCCTCCCTGACTCACTCATTCTGTGTCTCCTGCTGCTGCAGGCTGTCCTTTTGTACTGGGCTCCTGCCTGCATTGGTAGCTTGTTCTGGCCAGAAAGAAATATGAAGCAGTCCCAACACAGCTCCATTGAGCTCGGTCAACCCCCCCATCTCACTCACTCATTCTGTTTCTGCCCACGCTGCAAGCTGGCCTTTTGTACTGGGCTCCTGCCTGAGTTGCTGCATTTTCTGCCCACAAACAAATCTGCAGCAATCACAATAGAGCTCCGTTGAGCTCGCTCACTACCACTCTGTCACTCACTCATTCCATTTCTCTTGGCGTTGCAGGCTGTGCTTGTGTCCGGGGCTGCTGGCTGCATTGGCACCTTTGTCCGTCCACAAAGAAATCCGTAGCTGTACCGACAAAGCTCCATTGAGGTCGCTCAGTCTCCCTCTGTCATGCACTCATTCTGGTTGTCCTGGCGCTGCAAGCACCCCTTTTGTATGGGGCTCCTGCCTGCATTGGTGCCTTTTTCTGCCAACAAAAAAATCCGCAGCAGTCCTGATAGAGCTCAGTTGAGCTCACTCAGTCCCCCTGTCTCACTCACTCGTACTGTTTCTCCCACTGCTGCAGGCTGGCTTTTTCTACTGGGCCCCTGCCTGCATTGATGCCTTTTTCTGCCCAAAAAAGAAATCTGCAGCAGTCCTGACAGTGTTCCGGTGAGCTCGCTCACTCCCCCTCCCTCACTCACTCTCTCATTCTGTTTCTCCCAGTGCTGTAGGCTGCCCTTTTCTACGGGTCTCTTGCGTTTAGGCCTTTTCTGCCCACAAACAAATACGGAGGCAGTCCCGACAGAGCTCAGTTGAGCTCGGTCACTCCCCCACTCACTCGTTCCATCTTAATCTATCCCAAACACTGATGTCCCACAGCGACCGTGCTATTCTCCGTCAGGATTGCAAAAACATATTTTAGCCAGGATGTGAAAAATGACAGCTGTACTGTTTAAAAGGAGGTGTGAAAGAATGCCACTGTTGAAAATGTGGCATGAAAGTATTACAAATTTGCGAAGTTACAAGGGTGCATGGAAACAGTTGAACGCACGCTTGCAACACCGTCATGTTATGGAGTTTTGACACCAAATTTCCAACATAGTGATTTTAGGACCTCTGCTCATGAACAGTGCCACTGTCATTTTCTTAATCTGTCCCGAACACTGATTTCCCACAGCGACCGCGTTATTCTGTGCCACAACTGTGAAACCACATTTCACTCAGGATGTGAAAAATGACAGCTGTACTGCTCATAAGAAGGTGTGAAAAATTGCCATTGTTGAAAATGTGGCATGACAATATTACGAATCTGCAAAGTTACAAGGGTGTGTGAAAAGTGTGCAATGCACACTTCTAACACAGTCATTTGCTGGGCTATCATCACCAAATTTTCAACATAGGCATTTTAGGACCTCTGCTCATGAACAGTGTCACTGTCATTTAATTACTCTGTCCCGGACAGTAATTTCCCCAGCGACCGCTCTGTTCTGCACCGGAACTGCCAAACACATTTCGGCTAGGATGGGAAAAAATGACATCTGCACTGTTCATAAGTAGGTGTGGGAAAATGGCAATGTTGAAAATCTGGAGTGAAAATATTATACATTCGCGGAGTTATGAGCGTGCGTGCAAACTGCTCAATGCATGCTCGTAACAGTCATTTTATGGAGTATCATTACCAAATTTTCAACATAGCCATTTCAGGACATCTACTTATGAACAGTGTCACTGTCATTTTCTTAATCTGTCCCGAACACTGATTTCTAACAGCGACCGTGCTATTCTTGGCCGGAAGTGCAAAAACACATTTCCACCAGGATGTGAACAATGACAGCTGTACTGTTCACAAGGAGGTGTGACAAAATGCCAATGTTGAAAATCTGGCATCAAAATATTGCAAATTCAAGAAGTTACAAGCGTGCATAGCAACTGTGCAGCGCATGCTCATAAAACAGTCATTTTTGGGATTTTTCCCACCAGATTTGCAACATAGGCTTTTTGAAAGCCCACCTCATGAACACTGGCACTGTCATTTCGTTAATCAGCTCCCAAAGGTGATTCTACATAGTTGATTGCAAAATCACCTTTTGGGGCCTATTAACACCATGATTTAGTGTCAGTGGCTCAGTAGGTAGCACACTCGCCTCTGAGGCCGGGAGATCAGAGGGCTGTGGGTTCAGTTCCCACATCTGGCACTTGGGTTAATATCCCAGTACTGACACTGTAATGCAGCATGAGAGGGGTGCTGCATTTCTGAGGTGCCGTCTTTCAGATGAGACATTAAACCGAGGTCCCATCTGCCTGGATTGGTGGTAGTTCATGTGTATGTTAAAGATCCCATGGCACTTATCGAAAAGAGTAGGGGAATTTCCCCGGTGTCCTGGCCAAATTTCCCTCATTCACTAAAAATACCACCAACAGCTTAATCTGGTTCAAGGTCAGTTGGCATTCATCTGTATCCCCCTCCCCCGGGTCGTGCCTGAAAATAGGCAGGATTTGTTTAGTGCACTTACCCGGTCAACAAAAGCTAAATAAAATAAAATAAATAAGTTGAAGTATTCATGAGGAGGGGTCCCAAAAACCCCATGTTCAAAATTTGGTGAAAAAAGTCCAAAAAATGCCTGAGATATGCAGCAAAGTTGAAAAACCCCTGTTTACTCCATTATACAGCTTACTGGCATTTCCTCAGTTCGCAGTCGGCTTTGAAGAGTGCAGACATGTTCGCGGTCCACCAAAGATTGTTGTGCCAGACTCTGGAGGTAAGAATGGGGTGAAGAGGGTGTGGAGAGTCAGGGTGTGCAGTGGGTGAGTGCGGGTTGTGGGAGGGGGGTCTGGGAGACCGCAAGGGACCATTTTTTCTTTACAAGTAAAAAAAAAAAGACAACGCTTGATGGTTTTTAACTTCACAGGGGCATTTGGAGTCTCGCTTTTGGGGGGGCACTGTAGCCAGTGGAGGATTGGGCACCCCGTCGGCAAATAACAAAGGGGGGGAATTCTTTCTGCCAATGAGGATTGGGCATGCCGTCAGCAAATAACAAAGGGCTGGATAATCACAAACAATATCAGACTTGCTAGATCCACCTTGTAATGACGGATTGCTCCCTCATTGCAGCGGATGGCTTACGCTGCAATGACGAGGTGACCCCTGATTGCAGTGGCTGATTTGTTGGTGCGAACGTTCCAAACTTGTGTCACCAGCAGCCTGCAACAGCATTGGGGGAAGCGGGACAAGCCTTTGCAGGCTGTGGGGGTATTGGCACAACAGTGCCGTGCCTCCACAGCCTGCTTCTCAGCAAGCAGTGCCAATATGTTTCTTGTGCAGTGTGCAATCAACATAAAAATGAACTCCTTTGTGCTCCCTGTTACTTCATGCACCATGACAGGCCTGCTGCTAGTGACTGACCTCTGTGCCATCATCCTTGCTGCTAACCAAGCTTACTTACATGGCATCAATGAATCACCTACACTCAGTTACCCCCCACATACAGCTGCAAGCTACCAGTTCTCCTCTATGGACTCTGCCATACTAGCCCTCCTGAGCAACCATGACCAGAGTTTACTTGGTCTGTTTCTCCACTCCCTCACTATCCAGTCCCCCCACTGGGGGATGCAGCTTAAATCTGACAGATCAACAGCAGCAACGTCTTCACTGAAATCACTCAAACAGAATCCACACAAGGATAATAAGTCTCATCCTCATCACTAAGGGAGTTAAAACCTGTGATAAATCATGGCCCTAAAAGAGATTCCAGACATAGAAACATAGAAACATAGAATTTGATGGGAGATAAGGACCACTTGGCCCACCTAGTCTGCCCAATTTCCTACCTAACAGATAAGCTGCAGATCCTAGTTAACCAACAGCCTACTTCCTGTTACGTCCCACTAGGACTGCCTTATGTCTGTCCCATGCATTCTTGAACTCCCCCACTGTTCTTGACTCCTCAACCTCCTCAGGAAGGCTGTTCCATGCATCCACAACCCTCTCCGTGAACAAATACTTCCTCACATTACCTCTGAGCCGTTTCCCCTCAATCTTCAAACTGTGCCCCCTTGTTCTTGCACATCTCTTTTTCTGAAAGATGCTACCCTCTTGGACTTTGTTGATTCCCTTGAGGTACTTAAAGTTTCTATCATGTCCCCCCTCCTCCTTTCCTCAAGGGTATACATATTAAGCTCCTTTAGTCTCTCTTCAGATGTCTTTTGGTGCAGGCCCTGCACCATTTTAATTGTCTTCCTCTGGACAGCCTCCACTCTGTCTATGTCTTTACGGAGATGGGGGTCTCCAGAACTGCACACAGTACTCCAGATGGGGTCTCACAAACTGTCTGTACAGAGGGATAACAACTTCCTGTTTTCTACTGTTGATGCCTTTCTCTATGCATCCTATGCACCCCCCAGCCTTCCATACTGCCTTCTCACATTGCTTGCCCACCTTTAGGTCATCGGATATAATTACCCCCAGGTCCCTTTCCATTCTTATTGTTGTCAGTATCTCACCCCCCATTGTGTACTCTTCCCCTGGGTTTTTGTTTCCCAGATGCATTACCTTGCACTTCTTTGCATTGAATCTAAGCTGCCATACATATATACTGTAGATCTGCCACTAATCTCTGGCAGTAGGATATCAGAGTCTGTTAAAACAGGAAACGGGATACCTTGATTTGCACAGAGGGCTTAGATCTAGAGTCTGACATCAGAGAGCTTGGGAAGTACCTGATAAATACAAAATGAATGATCTGTGAAACATCACTTTACTGTAATTCATTGCATTTTACGTTCTGTGATTTAGGGATTCAATTAGCTGACACAGAATCAGTAGAACCTTTTTTTGAAAAATTACAAACCTGAACATTTCAGAACTAACTAAATACTTTTAAAAAGACATTCAATAATCAGGCTTGGGCTTTTTGGTTGCTGTTTTTTTTCATGCAAAGCAACATTTTTTATGGTCTAAGAACACTACACTTTAATTTCCAATAAACAAGTGTGGTATCATTGCATATTTATGTGCTGTGGTTATAGGGAATTTCTTTATGCAACAGCAGAAGATTGCTTTCAATAACAATGATCTCCACTCTGTGCTAGGAATTTAAACCACATCAGGAACTGCTGTATACAGGCAAACAGTGTAAGATTACAACCATACAGCATTATCAAAGGGTAGGAAAAAAAATTGTAATCAGATTGGCTGAGGATCATTTATTTTCTATGGTTCTGTTGACTTGGAAAGGAGAGTTAGATAATAATGTTATTTTAAATCCTATCTGGGTGGTGGTGGTGGTGGCAGATGCAGCCCAACTGAAACTGAACTAGATTACATTTTTAGAGATGGTACTGCGCAACATACGCTCATAAAACAGCAATTTGGGGGAATTATTTTACCAAATTTTCAACATAGGCTTTTGGGGGGCCTACCTCATGAACAGTGTCACTGTGATATTCTTAATCTGTCCTGAACATTGATTTCGCACACAGAGGGTGCCATTGTGCGCTACATGTGCAAAAACACATTTCAGGCGAGATGTGAAAAATGACAGTTGTACTATTCATAAGAAGTTGTGGTAAAATGGCAGTGTGGAAAATCTGAAGTGAAAATATTAAAAATACTCGAAGTTACAAGCGTGCATAGGAACTATGCAATGCACGTCCGTAAAACAGTCAATTTTTGGATTTTTTTCACCAAATGTTCAGCCTAGGATTTTGGAAACCTACCTCATGAACTGTAACTCTGTTGTTCATTAATCAGTCCCGAAAGGTGGTACTGAGTAGTGACCGCGAAATCACCTTTCGGAACTGAATAACAAAATGACAGTGAGTGAGTTCATCAGGTGGGGTCCCAAGAACCCCCATGTTGAAAATTTGGTGAAAAAAATGCCTAAAATGGCCACGATATACATCAAAGTTGAAAAAAACATTTATGCCATTATACAGCTTACCAGCATTTCTTCAGTTTGCGGTCTGCTTTGAAGAGTGCAGACGTGTTCCTGGTCCTCCAAAAATCATCGCGCTGGGCTGCGGAGGTAAGTATGGGGTGAGGTGGGGTGTGGGGAGGTGGGGTATGCAGAGGGTTGGCACAGGTTGGGGAAGGGGCAAGAGAATCAACGAGGGACTTTTTTTCTTCTAGGTCTTTTTTTTTTTTAAAGATGATGGGGGACTTTGGCCACCCTGGGGTGGACTCCCAGCATGGCACCAGGCAGTTTGTTTGGGGGGCAGTGGAGCCAATGGGGGATTGGGCATCCCTATTTGCCAAGGAGACTTTTGCCATGCTGGGGTGGGCTTTCAGTGTGGTAGAGGGAAGATTGTTTGGTGGAGCAGTGGAGCTAATGGGGGATTGGGCACCCCTGTCGTCCATACAGTGTGCTGGGGGGACGCATGAGCCCTGAGGGGGTGCATTATACTGATGGGGATTGGACTACCCTGTTGGCAAATGAACTGGGGAGGGGGTCATGCTGACAGGGGGACTGGACACCCCGTCAGCTTTTGTTTAAAATTATTTATTGAAATGTTTCACCAGGAAGGCACACTGAATGGCAGGTGGCAGCTTTCCGTCGGCTTCCTGGGGACTGTGAGAGGAAGACAGGGAAGCCATTGACATGGGGACACCAAGCAATCAGCTGTTTTGGTAGCCTGTAATGCACAAAAACAGCTGATTGCATGGTGACCTGGCTGAATTTCTTGACGTATTGTGTCATGCTCACTAACTGCTGACGCAATGTGTTTCTTGCACATGCATGTGAGCAACACAAAAATGAAAGGGGATGTTATATTCCTGCAAGAGCTGCACCTTACTAAACAGGAGGCTGTAAGACTGGCATGCTCTTGGGGTGGATCCTTACTAGCAGCACCATTTACATCCAAAGCCAGGGGTGTAGTCATAGGGGTGTGCCCTAACTTGCCACACAAGGTCAATAGGGTTGTTGCTGACCCCAAGGAAGGTATAGTATAGCAGAAATAGAACTTGGGAGCAGTCATACACTATGGTGTCAGTATATCAGCCGAGTTTCAATTCCCCAGATTTTTTCACACACCCGGGGTAACACTTGCCCCATATGCAGATAATATAGCGATGGGGGGATTTCAATACGTACCTTGACTCACAGAGAGACCATTCTAAACATAAGTTAAAACCTCTCCCATAGAGTGTAACCTCTTTGCAGGGCCTGGCAGAGGAAAGAGCCTTGGTAGAGGCCTAGAGACACTGCCATCAGCAAGATAGAGACTATTCTTTTTTTCTCTCTCATGCCCACCAAACCTACAGGAGGCTGGACTATATATCTGTATCATCTTCTTTGGTGGGTGAGGACCTGGAGACTTCCTATGGGCCCATGGTGATTTCTGACCATGCCCCCCGAGAGTCTCTTTGATTCCACGAATGAAGACCTCACTCCCTCCGCAATGGAGAATGAACCCCACAGTCTTACTAGACAAACAATACTTTAACCAAATCACTAAAAAGATTGAGGATTTCATAGAGATAAATAGTGGGACAGAAATGCATATAATGTGACTTTTGCCCATCCGCAATGCTGGGGTAAGTTGTTAACATACAGGGAGAAAAGCAGTGGGCCTAAGATTGACCCCTGTGGAACTCCAACAGGTACTGGTCTCTCTCTGATTTTGCCTGTTCCACTGTACCATTTGTGACCTGCCATGGAGGTAGTTTGTGAACCATTTTAGAGCTTGCCCATCCAGACCTTGACCCCTAAGACTTTCTAGTAGTAGCTGGTGTTTGACGAGGTCAAAGGCCTTGGTTAAGTCAATGAAGACTGCCCCTACCATTTTGTTCTGGTCTAGTGCTTCATATACATCTGTGATGAAAGTTACAGTGGTTGTATCAGTCCCGTGCTTTTTTCTAAAGCCATGTTGTTGATCCACTTGACGGTTATGCAGTTCCAGATAGTTATTGACCTGTTGGTAGACTACCTTTTCCAACACCTTGCTTAAAGTGCATATAATAGAGATGGGTCTGAAATCTTCCATGTCTTCGTGCGGTGAGCTTTTCAGGATTGGGGTCACTAGGGTGACCTTCCATAGGGCAGGGATTATCCCTTTGGTCAGGGACCTGTTAATTAGCTGGGTTACAGCTCCTGCTATAACTGGGGCTCCTATTTCCAGCAGCTTGGGCTCAAGACTGTCATGCCCTGTAGCCCTATGTGGCTTCAGGCTCCTGAGCAACTTTAGGACTTCCCCAGCTGAGACCAGTTTAAGGGTAAATGCAGAACTAAAAAAATGAATGTGGATCAAGTCATGGGTCCGGACAGAATCTACCCACGCATACTGCGGGAACTGAGAGATTGACTGAACCCCTAACAGACCTATTTAGTAGATCCCTAAGGGAAGAGATGGTCCCACTGGACTGGAAAAAGGCAATAGCAATCCCCATCTACAAGACTGGTAGCCAAGAAGAAGCCGGGAACTACCACTCAGTTAGTCTCACCTCAGCGATGGGAAAGTTGATGGAATCACTGCACAAGGAAAGAAGAATAGCATTTCTGGAGGAACAGCAGGACACCAAGCAGCATGGGTTCACAGTGGAAAGGTCTTGCCAGACAAATATGATCAAGTTCTTCAATTTGGTTACCAGGGTGATGGACAAGGGGAGTGCAGTGGATGTCACCTACCTAGACTTTAGTAAAGCCTTCAGTACTGTCCCACACAGAAGGCTGCTAAATAAAGTCAAGAATACAGGAGTAGGGAAGGAAGTGGTATCATGGGTAGGAAGCCAGCTTCAACAGTGAACCCAAACAGTAATGGTATATGGGGTAGCATCAGAAGCCAGGGAAGTGACCAGTGGTGTGCCACAACTGTACACCCCGAGACCTTTGTTCTTCAATGTGTTCTTTATTGACATCACAGATGAGTTGAGTGGGAGGGTATGTCTACAGATGACATGAAGCTCTGCAGCAGAGTGGATATGGCACAGGGGGTGGAGCAAATGAGAAGTGACCTACTCAAGCTCAAAAAATGGTCAAGTATGTGGCAGCTAAAATGCAATGCAAAAAATGCAAGGTCATGCATCAGGGGTAAGAACAACTCGGGTACTGACTACCACCTGGGAGGTGGGAGACTAGCAGTCACCCAGCAAGACAGAGATCTGGGAATTATCATTTCAGATGATTTAAAAGTGAAATTATTTTATTGTTCTTTATATAAAGTTATTAGAACAGTAACCAATGCACAAACAATTGATGTAGATGAAAGAAGGACAGATACAGTTGATGTTTTTTTTTTGGAGGAGTTCACTGAGTCCAATAAGTTTGGTGGACATTCCTATCATCATTCTGAAGGACTAGTAATTGACAACCATGAAGATACCTGTAAAAGAAGAGAGTATGACAAACTACACTCTGTCAAACTTGTCTAATAATATAAAATGTTTTTATGGTTACTTATGAGCTTGACAATTTCTTCTGTACAAGCTGTATGACCTGTGCAAATCAGAAATAAACTTGAAATTCAAAAAATTAACATGCAGCAATAAGGGCAAGCAAAATGCTAGGATGCATACAGTAGGTAGGGGCATCACTCGTAGAAGAAGGGAGGTGATCCTGCCACTGTAGAGGTCCCTGGTGAAGCCCCACATTAAGTGTTGCATCCAGTTCTGAAGGCCTTGCCTCAGGAAGGACTTAGACAGACTGGAGACAGTGCAGAGTAGGGTAACTAAAATTATTCACGGTCTCCATGAATTTTCTAATGAACACAGATTAAGGGAGCTCAGGATGTACTCCCTGGAGTAGCGTAAAGATTGGGGGGACATGATTGAGACATTCAAGTACCTAAATAGTATAAACAGACTGCCCACTCAGGAGCTTTTGTCATTAACAACCCATGAGAACAAGAGGCCATGACATGAAACTAGGGGGTGGGGCCATGACATGAAACTAGGGGGTGGGAGGCCATGACATGAAACTAGGGGGGTGGGGGGCCATGACATGAAACTGGGGGAGGGTAGATTCAGAGGCAACATGTGCAAGTTGTTTCTTCACAGAAAGGGTTGTTGTTCCTAGAATGGCCTACCTGCAAAAGTCATTGAATCCCAGACAGTATGGGGATTAAAATCAGCTTGGGATAGGCACAAGGGGATAGTGACAAAAGGTATCTGAGTCGGGGGGTAGGATCTGGGCAGACTACGTGGACCTTTGTCCCCATCTGCTGTCACTTTATAGGTTTCTATGTATAGTATATAATATGGAACCCTTTTCTGAATTCAAAACTCTGTGATAAACTATAACTCTGTAACTTTAGAAATGATTGTATTACTATAAATGAAGCATGATTTTTATTCTGAAATTAAGTCACCAGGGAAAGTGTTACATTTGTTAAGTTATTAGAACAGCCACTTATAGTTTGGGTCTGCTGCAACTCGGTTCTGATTCTGACTCTGATCTATTTCCAAAAGGTTCTGATTTACTCTGATGAACTGCAGACCTATATTTTCAATCACATGGGTGCAGTGTGCATATTTTATGGAACACATGCAAACAAAGGAGGGAAAGAAGTAAAAAAGTGGTGTAGTCATGCACAAACTCCAAACCAAATGCCCCCGCACTTCAACTGTTAGGTCTTTCTTGGGGGGTGGGCTCTAGTAGCAACTGAATCAGTTTTAAACCTAAACATCAATCATTGCATCAAAGGTCACCTGATACAATTAATTGCTACTGTTAAAAAAATAGACATTTATGCCTTGATTGCAAGTTTCAATGATATTACAGCTTACCAAAAAGTGATTCTAAAGATAAAAAATAGTAATAACAAAAATAATGCAGAAAAATATAAACAGTAATCGAGGTGCCTGTATAAATTCCTTAACTTAAAAATGACATAGTTTCTCGTGTGTAAAAAGAAAAATTTGAGAGAAATGCATGAGTGGAAACAAAAGAGTGCACATTTAACCCAGTTGAGCTACAGTAGGTATAATTCATCAACTATTGTTTCGTCACATAAGCCTCAAGAAAAGGAAAAGGATACAGGTGGAGGAGGTGGTATAAGAGGGGTACAGAGTTGTTTGTGCCTGATGACATGACTTTCCCAATTTGGATTAAATACAGTTATTTTTGGAGTAATTTGTCTCTGCAGGTCTCTCTTTTCTGGAGTGCAGCCCTTTCACATAGTATTAGGGGAATGAATCCAGTTATTATGGCTTTAGAAAGTGGCATCAGTCCAGCCAATAAATGGGCTCACCAGTAATTACAAATAATAGTCTTACTTTTAAATTATACCACCCTTAATTACAAAATACAATTGAATGATAAATATGTATTTTACATCAGCAGTATGGAATTTTGAACCTACTTTTGTGCACTGAAGAAAGTAAAGATTTTCAAGCAAGAATCTTGATTTATCAAGAGCAAAAAAATGAATAACAACATCAGTTACAAGTACACAGCTACAAACTGTATAAGACTGCAGTGTTATGCTAAAAAGTCACATGAATCTCTATTAACTATATTCAGCTAATTCTCAAGTTTTCAACAGTAAGAATGAAGCAACTTTGGTCGGCATTTCCCTCTTGTTGACACTTTCTTGAACTATTGTAAGATAATTCTTAAACTCCCCACAAAGTGTCCAGATCAGATTCTTCTTTATGTGGACAATGCAGTCCTTTTTTCCAGCAATCCTGATTGATCCACTTTAGAGAATCAACTTCAGAACAGCTTTATGAGTGTTGAGACATGGTTCCATTCCCAAAAACTCATTCTTAACTACAAAAAAAAACTAAAACAATGTTGTTCCATGGCACTCATAGTAAACATAAGTCAAGACAACTTATCACCAAGAACAATGCGGGTGTCCCTCTGGAACAAACTCAACTGTTTAAGTATCTAGAGGTGACAATTGACAACACCCTATCTTTCACTTATCACATCAATAATGTAGCTAAGGCTAACACCCATATTGGACTGCTCTATAAACATAAGCACTACCAGCCTATGAAAGCCCTTAATCATGTGATACAGAGCTTGATAGTCTCTATCGTTGATTATGGGCTTGTGGTCTATGGATCTGCAACTAACACTGCCCTATGATGAGTTGCAGTGGCTCTTGATAAGACCTGACAAATACTTACTGGGGCCTCCTACCTCACTCACACGTGTGACATCTATGAGCAGGTAAACTGGCTCCAACTACAGGGCAAAGTCTTTTACCATACCTGCCTGCAAGCTAAGAAAGCCTCCCTTTGCCTCTTGCCACCTGGGGTGCTGAGACTTCTCTGCCCATCCTCCAATATCCATCACACTAGAAGCTCTGACAACATTGTTTTCCAAGTTCCACTCTGCTGCATTATTCAGGATCAGAGGTCATTTGCTGGTAGAGGTGGACGAAAGCTGCAGATTCCACTTTTGCAGAACTTTCATGGAAATTCAGAAATGTTGCGGAATTTCCTGAACTTCTGCCATTGGTGAGATTGGAATCTTCTTAATGTGCTTGGCAGATTTTCACCCTGTTCTGTCGAAGTTTTGGGCTGAACTGTGGAATAATATGCATGAACTGCTGAATAACAGTTCTGAGGATTTTTTTTCCCCTCAGTTTAATGAATTATTCCTGAGTACATGTAATTATTCTGCAGTTCAGTGATTAGTTCTGCAGACTTTTTCTCCACAGTTTAATGCAATAATCCACAATTTACCATTTGTTTCTGCTGTTGTAAGTCAGAATTTCTGTGAAAGTTGCTAATTTAATTTCCGCACTTTAACAGAAGCAAAAATCCACCTTTCTCAGAAATTCTGCTGCAGAAGTTTTTTTTTGCACACCTCTATTTGCTGGTAGAGCCTCATTGTGTACAAAAAACAACTCATTGCAGAGGATAGGGTAACCATAACAACATGCCTTCAACATAGCATTTGCTGCAAACCCCAATGCACTCAGCAAATAATTTTCAACCCTTGTGGGGTGTAGTACCAGGAAGTTCCATTTCCCTACATTTGATTGAACTCTAACTGATCCCCAAATGTAGTTTGTTTGTTTGTTTTTGTCTTTAATTTCTATCATTATTCCTTGAACAAAATCATATATATTAACCAACACAACATTCATTGTTTTCTGTGGAGGAGAGGTAGACAGAGTCAGAAAGGGGTGGGTGGAGGTGGAATAACTGGTTACCACCACCCCCAAATGATTCTTCCAATGTAGCAACTTCACTGTATACATTCATATTGTAGGCCAAGCAAGACATTGTGTACACCAAGAGTTAGGGCAAAAATGTAAAATCGGGGAATTTATTGATTAGATTACTCCATTCCTGATTTGTTGCAGTCTATGCATCCATGTAATAAATCTGACACTGGGGGAACCATTCATCCACTGCAAGTGCAGACAAAATATGTTATCAGATCCATCTACACCCCATAAGAGGAGAACCCTTACAAAACAAAATTTGTAGATTTACTGGCATAAACCTTATAACTCAAAGGACTTAACAAGAGACTTGATTCCAAGACCCTTTAGAAATGATGTGATTAGGATAAGGAAATAGGCAACAAATGGATAAAATAGTATGCAGAACTGATATTTTCTTTTGAAAAATGACTAGGCTCCAAACTACTACCAGAATTAGCACTTATCTTGGGCCTCTTTTGATTATTGGATGAATGGCAAGTCTCATTTTGAAAACATTATTGACACTTCTGATAAATATTCCCATTTCTTGTTGTTAAATTAGATGTACTTTTTGTTGATGCTGTTTGATTATTAGATTAACTATTAAAAGAAACGTTTTGTATCACTGCCTCAACTAATCCACTCTACAGGTATGGTTCTTTCTATGATGTTTTGAAACATCATTTATAATCAATCCTCATGTCTTCATACTGAACATTAGATGCATGAACCATAAATGGACAGTAATTAAATTGTTGAGATGTGTACAAGAACAGGGTGTAGTGATTGTTTCACATAATAATGGATGCTATCGGGCTTGAGAAATGAAAACAGAATTTTTTATACATTCTAGAGTATTGTAAGATTTATAGTTTCACCTTTACTATAGTGGTATGAGGCATGTGGCTGGCCTAGTTATTCTTATCGGAGAGGTTCACCATTTCCATATTGTATTCTACCTTCTCCAGGTGCTTCCGTCAAATGCCAGGCACATATTTGGCTATTTGGTGGCTGTGGCACAGCTCCTAGTGAGAGACTGGGAGGGTCATTTCACTGAAAGTCAGTGGATCGAGTGGATGTGGGGGTGCTGAGTGGATTGGGGAAGGATTTTTCAACCATAGTGTGTGTGTGTGTGTGTGTGTGTGTGTGTGTGTTTGTGTTACAAGAAATAAGGAATATGTTATGTATGGATGGATGAAGGTATGTATTGATACACAAGGGGGATGGAAAGGATGAGAAGGGACTTGGCAAGGTTGGAGGAGTGGTCAGAAGTATGGCAGCTTGGATTCAATGCAAAGAAGTGCAAAATAATGCTCTTGGGAAACAAAAACCCAGGGGAAGAGTATACAGTGGGGGGGAGGTAGTAACAACAACAGAAATGGAAAGGGACCTTGGGGTAATCATATCAGATGACCTTAAGGTTAGCAAGCAATGTGCAAAGTAGTAGAAAGGGCTGGGGGGATACTAGAATGTATAGGGAGAGGCATCACCAGCAGAAAATAGGAAGTTGTTATCCCTCTGTACAGACAGTTGGTGAGACCCCATCTGAAGTACTATGTCCAGTTCTGGAGACCCCATCTCCACAAGGACATAGATAGGATGGAGGTAGTCCAGTGAAGGGCAACTAAAATGGTGCAGAGTCTGCAGGAGAAGCCATACAAGGATACAATATGGGAGCTTAATATGTATGCCCTTGATAAAAGGAGGGACGGGGGGGACATGATAGAAACTTTTAAGTACCTCAGTGGAATCAACAAAGTCCAAGAGGGTAGCATCTTTCAGAAAAAAAAGTGTGCAAGAACAAGGGAACACAATTTGAAGATAGAGGGGGTTACGGATCAGGGGCAATGTGAGGAAATATTTTTTCACAGAGAGGGTGGTGGATGCATGGAACCACCTTTCTGAAGAGGTTGTGGGGTCTAAAACTGTGGGAGAATTCAAGAATTCATGGGATAGACATAAGGCAATTCTTGTGGGATGGTAGGAAGAAATAGGCTGTTGGTTAACTAGGACCTGCAGCTTATCCAGTAGGTAGGGAAATGGGCAGACTAGGTAGGACAAGTGGTTCTTATCTGCTGTCAAAGTCTATGTTTCTATGACTTGGCCCTTTTGAGAAAGCTTATTTGCAGTTAATTTCTATTGAGTTGTTTTACCAAGATACCAGCAACATCACAGTGCCATTTATAAACACATAATCACAATGCATATGTTGTGAAATAACATAGATGTCTTGAAAAAGTAACAAAATACAGCAGTCACATATATTATTGTCATTATATGCCGAAGAAAAAATAGAGATTGTCAGAGAGTAACAGATAAAACTTTGGTGACATAGGGACTAAAAAAGCTAAGTACTCATTACCTTATGTGCAATGTGCATGGTCTTACAATCCAGAATTGTCAAGCTTGGAGCACCTCAGCAAAGAAGATGGATTCAAGAGGTAGGGGGCTTGTCCTTACATTGAAAGACTGGCTAGGTGTGGGAGGGTCAAGAGTTGCTGTTCTCTCCTGTCTGAAGGTATGTTTTGGTGAAAACATCTGCCTTTATAACATCGAGGATACAGTCAATGCACCAGACCCTCCACATGCACTTGACCACATGCCCGTCATATCTGACAACAGCAGACTAGCTCATATGTTGTTGCTATCCTGAGTAGTTGTATTGTAACTGCATTTACTGATACTTGTTGTGTATTAGAGATTGCTAATACACATATGTCTGTCAGCACAATATGAAATTGGAAGGGAGTAGATTAAGAGGTAATGTGAGGATGTTTTTCTACACAGAAAAGATAGTCAACACTTGGAATAGTCTGCCACTGGAGGTAGTGGGGGGCAAGCACATTGGAGTGGTTTAAGCATGCCTGGGACAGGCACAAGGGAAGCTTGAGAGGGGATGGAGTGATGTAAAGCCATTGATCACATAGGCTCAGTTGCCACATGCAATGTGTAGAGCCTATTTTTTTTTTTTTTATTTATCAAGTCTAGGATTACAAATACCTTTGAGCCATGGCTCTTTTACAAAGGTTCCACGTCAGAGAAATACAAATTATGGGGAACATCAAGACAGGCATTACAACAATGTGGACATTGCAAACAGAGTACAGATTAATACAGTTCAAGGTAGCATTATAACAAGGCAGCAGTGGCATTTGTCAGAAAATAGACAACAGATAAAGTGCCAGAGTCATAGGGAGAGGGAAGAGGGTGGGGAGAAGGAATGTAGGAAGGGTGGCGAGAGGGTGAAAAGTGCAGCACTGGGTATACCAAGATGTGAGGGTAGAATCCAGTGGGGGGGGGACAACTAGAGCAGAAAGGGAAGCCTATGGGCAGACTGGATGGGCCTAGTGGTCCTTATCTGACAATTTCTATGTTTCTATGTTTCTATATCTGCTCCAGTACCTGGTTAACTACAATGCTAATACTCCTGTACTATAATTGCACTATAATGTATGGTAGAAGGTTATTATAGGTAGAAATCTACCTTTTTATAAGGGCATTTTATCATCCATGCAATGTTATAATTTTGTTAACCCATTAATGGTACTTCACATCGTTGGGTTAACAACTGGAAACAGTCTGCCCATGCAGCACAACTTGATCGTGCAGCCTTGAAATGGCCACAGTGGTGAGAGCATGACCCGGAGCAGAGCTTCAGTGACATAAAAAAACTGCAGTAAGGAACTGCTTTCCTTTTTTTAAAAACATAAATGGTACCATGCACTATAAAATGTAATGTATGGTACAATAGTTCAAGTTCAAGTTCAAGTTTATTGCAGGAAAACTCCATTGAGCAAGCTCATTCACAAGGAGGTCCTGTGACATAAACACTTAAAGTACAAACACAGATAGGTAATAACAGTATATACATGAAATACACGTTACATGATGCAGGCTGGATATACATACAAGGGTACCACATAGGGTGACCGCAGGTGGTAAACATTGATATGAGACAGGAAGCGACTATAGGTCGCATACTGATAAATGAAACATGATGACTGGTGTGATTTGATTTAATCAAATCAAATCAAATATACAGTATTTTGGCAGCTAGGACAAACAACAGTCTACAACTGATATGGGAGGAAGAGATTTGATAGAGTAGCAGTGGAGCGTAAGCAAAGATAAAGCTAGGAGTAGAAGGGAAGGAAAGCAGTTAATATGACAAATCAATTATACCTTACCAGTGGATAAATATGGCACACACATGGGGAAGGAAGAGACTTAATGACAGTTGCAGGTGTCTTTTATTTTGGCTGAACTTAGCAATTTGTAGAAGTTTATTGAAACTGTGCTAGTTAGTTTCAGTACGGTTTGTAATTGGTTCCAAATGGAGGGAAGGGCATATACACTTGCGTTTACAAAGAAGTCAGCGTCCTTGGTATGTCAAGCATAATAAAGTCAGATTTTCTTAACGAGTATGCACTATGTGAGATACTAATAAGGGAAGAGAGATAGCTTGGCAATTTCTGCAGGAGCAGTTTAAGAGTCCATAGCCCAGCATGGAGCAGGCGTCTAGTAGTAAGGGATGTCCAACCAACAGCTGCATATAAGTCACAGTGGTGCGAATGGTAAGGGGAGTTGGTAATGAACCGTAACGCACGGTGATAAAGGATGTCCAGTTTACTTAGATTTGCAAGAGTGGTGGAGGAATAGATTACATCGCCATAGTCGAAGTAGGGGGAGAAAAGTGGCCTGTACAAGCTTGTTTCGAGTTTCAAGGGGGAAAAGGGGCCTATTTCTGTAGAAGAAACCTAACCTTGCTTTTAACCTTCTAGAGACATCTTCGATGTGATCACTGAAAGATAATTTATTGTCGATCCAGATACCTAGTCAACTGTTTTTTTTTAAACCATCTTGAGGTTGCCATGGCAATGTAAACCTCTCAGGCCTCACTTTCAAGGTTTACACAGTCACCTGGCAACCTCTCGTTGGTTGACAAACCAGTTAACAATCGATGAAGTATTAAAAATGATATCCATGTATTAAAAAGAGAATAATTTATAGTACAGTGTGTATTACCAGAACCAGCATGGTTTCCACAAATGTAGAAGTACCGAGACTGCCTTGGTTGAGTTCACGGAATACGGTCCTGGATGGTATGGATAAAGGTTGTTTGACTGGGGCCATGTTCATGAACTTGACCAATACATTCGATTTGGTAAATCATCAATTACTAATTTCTAGGCTAGGGTTTTTGGGAGCAGGACAGTCCTTATTGGCCTCGATTGGGGACTACTTAAAGGATTGGTCACAAAGGGTTAAATTTGGAGGTGCTATTTCTGAATCTGCAATGGTCAAGTGTGGGGTCCCTCAGAGCTCCATACTAGGACCACTTATGTTTTCTTTGTTTTTTTGATCAGCAAGTGAAAGCAATCAATAATGCTTTCCTTACTCTTTATGCAGATGATGCAGTAATACACATGCAGGGCTCTTCTGTTAGTGATTTAAGTGATTCCTTAACAAAGAAAATGTCCAGCTTTCAGTCATCCCTTATTTCTAGTAGAATGGTCCTAAATAAAGTAAAAACAAAAGTGATGATCTTTGGAACTACGGCAGACTAAGAACTGTGGGTCGTCGCCTGCTGGTTAAACCTCTTGATGGATCTTTGTCTGAGCAAGTGGATACATTTCCATACCTCGGGGTCTTATTAGATTCTAATTTAAGTTATGAACCTCATTTTATGAAGGTAACCTCCAGAATTCACTGTAGAATGGCCACCTTATATAGAATTTGTTCGCTTCTTATTAGGGAATCTAGGTTAGCTATTTCTAACCATTGTTTGGCTCCTATTGTAAATTGTGCTGCTATCATAACCGATACTGCTTCTGCTACAATAATTTCTAAAACATCTACGTTATTACAATTGATTGCTAAATTCACTTTAAACTATCCTAAACTGTCCCATCACTGTGAAATTCTGAAAGAGATAGGTTGGCTTCCTGTTTCGTTGAATTTTCAATTTTGCATAGCTAAATTTACATACAGAATTATTAGTTCTGGAGTCCCACAAAGACTTTGCAATCTGTTGAGGTCTTATGATGAGGGTTATTTTTCCAGACATTGGACAGATGGTTTGGTTTTTAAAATACCCTTTATGAGATCTAATTGTGGATAGAGGGCCTTTGCTTATATTGCTCCATCCATCTGGAACGAAATTCCTTGTGATAAAAGAAAGTTGCATTCTGCTAATCTATTTGTACATGAATTAAGGATGTTTTTTGAATTACAATTTAATTGTAATTGTTTTATATGAGTATTTACCTAATTTGTAACAAAGACATTCTTAGTCTGATATATTTGTATTGTATATTTTTTATCTGTCTTTTTGTATGTATGTTTTTTATGTAAGTCGCACCTGAAAAAGGAACTAATTTTCCAGTGTGCTTACCCGTTAATCGAATAAACAACAACAACCAGTCAGTAATACCATTGAGAGGTTCTGGACATGTAGGAACCTCGAGAGTGAAGCTTGAGAGGTCCCTACATGTCCAGAACCATGAGATGGTATTGCTGACCAGTGATACACACTGAACCATACATTGTTTTTTTTTTAATATATGGATCCGAGTGTGTTTTTGGGTCTTTTTAGACGGGCAATCGGCCAGTTCAGTTAAGGACTGTCTGGGTCATATGCAACCACCACACTGTCTTGCGCTGTCATTCTCTATCTCACTTGTTCTGTCACTCGACTCTTCCCCCCACCTTCTGATAAGCATGGCATAATATAATTAGTAGGCCTTCCTACCTTTTCTGCTGTTGGGAAATGGGGAACACAGGATCAAGCAGATAAATCCATTTTGGGACACAGTCTAAAAAAAAAAAAGGAAAATAAGGAGGAATCCCTTGTGTCTCGCTAAGCAAGGGATGGCCCCCATGTTTTGAGATTTGTTCTGCCCGCCCACTAAGGAAAAGTGGCCAATTGAAAGGCACGCTTCAGAAGACATGGGTAGGAAAACTAGCACATGTGTTGATGTCTTTTGGTGATAATACTATTGTTCAGGAGGGAACAATAGTATTATCACTTTTGAATGATGCTATTATTGGTGAGCAACTGTACTATTACACTCTATGTTACTGTATGTATACATGTATTTTGTATGCACTGCTGCAACCCATTACCCTTTCCTCAGGTTTCACCATGTGTGGTGCATAGTTGTAAGCTCAGCTGCTCCTGTACCTGTTTAACCTGAAATGTTACTGCTTGTATAATAATTGTATGTTTAATGTATGTAGCTATGTTAATTTGTATGCATTATAAATTCCCTATACCCTTCCCGCCGAGGCACCTGAAAGATGAGCAACTTGTTGTTCAGTGTGCCTTTGCTGGTAAAACATTTCAATAAATAAACAAGCATTTGTCAATGCTGAATGTTGTCGCGCTGGCATTGGCAGTGGCGGAGGTGGAGATGCATAGCGCTGTGATTTTGTTAATGTGTCCCAAAAAGGTGATTTTGCACAGCGAGTACGCCATTGTGTGGCAGAGCTGCGGAAACGCATTTTGGGCAGGCTGTGGAAAATGGCAGCTGGACTGTTGATAATGAGGTGTGCACAAATGCCAGTGGTGAAAATGTGGCATGAACATATTGCAGATTGATGAAGTCACAAGGGTGCATGGAAACTGCGCAATGCACACTTGCAACACAGTCATTGTATGGACTTTCGACACCAAATTTTCAACATAGGCATTTTAGGACCTCTGCGATAAATAGTGTTACTGTCATTTCCTCAAACTGTCACGAAAAGTGATTTTGCACAGTGACTGTGCAATTCTGCACCAGACGTGCAAAAACACATTTCAGCCAGCTGTACTGTTCATAAGGAGTATGGAAAAATGCCAAACATGAAAAGCAGGAGTGAAAGTATTACAAATGCAGAAAGTCATGAGCATGCATGCAAACTGCACAACGCACGCTCATAAAACACTCATTTTATTGACTTTCGCCCTCAAATTTTCAACATAGGCATTTTAGGACATCTGCTAATGAACAGTGTCACTGCCATTTTCATAGTGTGTCTCAAACACTGTCTTTCCACAGCGACCGCTCTATTCTGTGCTGGAACTGCGAAAACAGATTTTGGTCAGGATGTGAAAAATAACAACTGTACTGTTCATTAGGAGGTGTAGAATAATGGCACTGTTGAAAATCTGGAGTGAAAATATTTAAGTTTGTGAACTTATGAGTGTGCATGCAAACTGCGCAACGCACGCTCATAACACAGTCATTTTATGGAGTATTGTCACCAAATTTTCAACACAGGCATTTTATGACCTCTGCTCATGAACAGTGTCACTGTCATTTTTGTAATGTGTCCTGAACAGTGATTTTGCACAGCAACCACGCTATTCAGCGCTGGAAGTGCAAAAACACATTTTGGCCAGGATGTGAACAATGACAGCTGAATGGTTCACAAGAAGGTGTGGTAAAATGCCAATGTTGAGAGTCTGGCATGAAAATATTGCGAATTCGCTAACTTAGGAGCGTGCATAGCAACTGCGCAAAGTTCGCTCATAAAATAATAATTTTTTGGATTTTTCCCACCAAATTTGCAACATAGGCTTTTTGAGAGCTCCCCTCATGAACAGTTGTACTGTCATTTCATTACTCAGCCCCAAAAGGTGATTCCGTGCAGTGACTGCAAAATCACCTTTCAGGACCGAATAACGCCATGACAGTGCTAGAATTCATGAGGAGGGGTCCCAAAAACCCCATGTTGCAAATCGGGGGCAAATTCCCAAAATGCCTGAGATATGCAGCAAAGTTGAAAAAACCCTATTTATTCCATTATACAGCTTACCAGCATTTCCTCAGTTTAGGTCGGCTTTGAAGGTGCAGGCGTGTTCCCGTCCACCGAAGATGAGTCGTGCCAGACTCGAGGTAAGTATGGGGTAGAGGGGTGGGGAGGCAGGGTGTGCATAGGGTGGGTGCGGGTGGGGCTAGAGAGAATACGAGGGACCGTTTCATTTACAGGTGGAAAAAAAAACCCACTGCGGGACAGTTTTGAATTTCAGGGATTTGGCACACTGGGGTGGGGTAGGCTCCCAGCATGCCACCTAAATATTTAGGGGTATGTAGCCAAGGAGATTAGGCACCCCATCAGCACACAAAGAAAATGGGGATGAGCCAAGGGGATTGGGATTGGGCACCCCCCTAGCATTTAACAATGGGGGTTATGCCGTGAGGAGTGGGCTCCCCTTGACACCTAAAAAAGTGGAACGGGTAAACCGACAGGGGGATTTGGCACCCCTGAAGTCGGCAGTTGGGCGGCTGCCTACCCACCATGCTGATAATGTCGGTGAGCATGAAGGAAGGGTTCGCTGTGTCTGACAACCTTTGCTTGGATTGCAGCGGACCTTTTCTTAGATGTGCTCACCACGTTATGTATGCATGGTGTGGTGCCGGCATGCAGGCTGATTGAGAATGAGGGACGCACCTCCTGCTGTGTGTCCTGCATTCGCCCAACAGTGATTGTACCTCCAAAGCTGCAGTGTCCCAAGATGTTGGCTGTGCAAGCGCACCAACATAAAAAACAACAGGTCTGGTATTCCCCCATTTTCTAAAAAAAATAGGTCTTCTTTTCTACTTATTAAATATTTTTCTTTTCACCTCTGGCAAATATCTCTTATCCTCTGTTGTTATGAAGAGATGACTGTAATTAAACCATTCTGCTGAAAAGTAAGCCTCCTAGGTACAGTATTTAGGTTAGGTATTTGGCAAGACTGAAAAAGGCACTGTGGCTTTGAAACTGGGACTCTGTATATGGCAAATGTTTTGTTCTTCACTGCCCCTGCTGAGTATACAGTGCCTCATGACAAAACTACAGATGCTGGCCTGTGGTGTTTTCATCGCCTTCAACACAGGTCAACTTTCTGAATAATTGAAAACGCACGCATGCCGATGGCTGTCCAATTTCTAGCATCATGAAAATGGAACCACTGCCAGTTCACGATGTTTAACCCTTGGTGAGGGTTACTATCAACAGCCTTTCCTCTTCACAGAAGCAGAGAAATATAGTAATAGGATTATTGTTCAGCTAAAAAAGCCATTACAATATCTTAAAAATTTCAAATATTTCATACAAATAACAGTATATAAAAATACATTAACAATGTGGGCGTACGCTATAATGTACAATACATCATGATACATGATGTATTTTAAATAATACTAACTGGTACTATAATAAATGAAATAAATGAATCCTCATTCTACTCAAACTGATAGTATTAAGCCCAAAACAGATTTCTTAATAATCAGAAAACAGCCATCAAGCTAACAGGCACCACAGCAGTACAAAACCACACCAATATAGTTTTCCTCCACCACTCACTTCTTGCCCCATCAACGACTGCCGAGTAGCCAAAACAGACATGCTGCAATATAGGGCAACCATTAAAGGTACCATGCAGTGCATACTGCTCTGTACCCTGCAAACAACTTCCTATCTGGTCACTCCCATTTGCCATACCTGAGGCTCTAAATGAAATTATGTTTCATGATGGGTCTTATCTGATTACACGATAACTCCTCTGATTCTACCTAGAAGCCAGTAGGGCCTGCTGGCATTAAGGATATGTCCATTTGGGCACCATGCAGTGGATACTACTCCGTGCCTATGGATCATCCTCCATCCAGCTACTCCAGTCGGCTACTATTAAGCATACCATAGGGTTCCATGTTTCAGTCCAGTCCCATCGTTCCACTCCATATCACTCTGTACCTCTCTGGTGGACAACAGGACACACCGGTCTGGAAGTATGTCCACTGGGGCACCATGCAACTCATGCGACTCCGTGCCCCACTGATTGCCCTAATCCAGTTGCTCCCAATGACCACACCTGCAGTACATACTGCAGCTCCATGCACCAGGGGGAGCCACTTAAGGTAATAATTCTGTATTGCCTGATACCAGAAGGCCTCAAGGCAATCTCATGATTTTAATAACAAAAATCTGATAACTATAAACACATAAAGTAGCATAACTTCTTTCATTTCAAAGATCCCTGCATTTTAAATCTTAAATAAAACTCAAAAATATATATAACAAACTTTCCAAATACATCTAATCATTCAAAGCGTACCTCATTAGGCTCAGTAGCTCTGAGCCAAATTGGATATCACATTAAAAGATGTCATATTCAATACATATCTTACTAAAAAACTGGAATTAGTAAAGTTTCATCAAGGCATAAGAATTACATTACGCTCTAGGCATTAACAAAAGTCAAGTTTAAGACTCTGTAAGTGCTTTCAAGGACTAAAATACTAATAATCGAATATTTATAGTATTTATTGTCTCAGTAAAGCTTTCAATATAGCCCACTGGGTTTCCGCAAACATCCCAAAAAATCCTAAAAACCATTGAAGTTTAGAGATTCTACTTGAAAAGCCTTTGCAAACTTAAATTGTTTACATTTTATACAATGGCTGTATTAAATACTAGAGTCCAAGATAAAAAAGGAGGAAAGAACATTCTTTCACACACATATTCTTTGGACTGTGTTCCTGCTACTAGCAGTCCAAGGGATCACTCCATTCCACCATCCTCAATCAAGCATGAGTAACATTTGCCCTTTTAATCGAAAATGTGGCTTTTAAAACATTGCTTTTTGCCGTGCAGAATAAATCATTAGTCCCTTTTCCCTTATTATTAAATTATTCTGTAACCCTCACCGGGAGTCCATTTAAAACCAAAGGTCTTAGCTTCAATTTTTGCTGATAGGCACGCAACTCATTACATACCACCAGCCCTTTCCTTCTCTTCAGCTCAAACGGCAGGAACACCATCATTTCCAATTGCTGTCCAGTTATAGGTGGGAAATTTCCAGCAAGTTATGCCCGTCGCTCTTTTTTCTTTCCTTTTCCCCAGGACACTGTTCAAGGGAGATTCCAAACCTGTGAGAATCAAGCTGGTTCCTCAGATGACAGTCGTCCTCCTCAGTGTGCATCTTTATCGGGCGGGGGGTGGTGGATGAAGCAGATGTCGTTTTCATGTCCAGGAAGCCTGTCCCTTCACCTTGTGTTTACCCTTCCAATCCTTCTGCCCCCCCAGTGGTTTTGGCAGCTCTCACTTATGTATCAGCCTGGTCCAGCATTGCATGTCAAACATCCTTGCTGCTTCCAATGCGAACCATGACTGACAGATCTGTTAAAGACTACTCTGAGCTGCACGATTCAGAAGACACTTCATATCCATGCCTATGGGTTGTGTTCAAACCCTTTCTCATGAGTAAGATAATTAGTTTTTCCGCTGAGATCGTCTTGTCATTTGAAATGATGTCAATTAAGACCCAACACTCGGAGATCTGAAAGCCAGAGAAATATAGAAATATAGATGTCGGCAGATAAGGACCTATTGGTCCTCCTAGTCTGCCCTAAATTTCTTACCTGACACCAAATCTGGAAAGTTTGATCCCAAAACCAGGGAACTATAAGCAGGAAGGTTTACCAATGAGACTTATTAAAATGCGACTGAAGGAAATGATGGGCACGGACACCCAAAATGTGGGAAAAATCCTCAAACAAGGAGACACGAACTCAGACCGCGGTGTAAACCAGTTATGTATTTGCACAAGGTTTATTTTTGATTTAATAGCATCTTGCGAATGAATGTGTGCTGTTTAATGACTGAATTTACGGCGCATTCTCTGTGTGGGCTGCCCCCTTTCAATGAGAGACAGAGCAGCAGTTTTGAAGGGGTAACACCGTAAAATGTAGGCAGTCCCTCACAATCAGGGCAGTAGGAGATTATGCAGAGCTACAAATTCTGTCGCAGCGGGCACGGGTAGACTGGGACTAGCACTGTGGATGTACACTGGACAGGCTTTTTCGGTATTTCATCGGGTGAAACGAAAGCAGAAAGTGTTTAATCAGGAAATGCAGAGTAAGCTGAAGCTTGTTTCCAGGTGCGACCTGGCAGTAGGAGAAGTGAAGTGACTTGCTCGGGGCATAAAGCATGCAAGTGGGGGTGCTAGGATTTAAACCCAGTTCTCCAGGTTTGCAGCTTAGTGTCCTTAGCCACTGCCTCCTAGATGAAAGATGCTTCATTAAACTGACTTTTAAGCAGGAAGCTGTTTGGCTCACTCCTCTGTGCCTTAGTCCAAGCCGTGACCCGGTCCCCACATTTCAGATAGCCTGCTGTCAGATAAGGGGCATTGGACGCGATTCATGCTCCCAGCGCCAGTGCCACTCAAAGGAAGGTGCCAGATTTGTGACCCTGCACTCCAATCCTATTATGAATTATTTATTTTACTTATTTATTAACTTTTGATGTCCAGGTAAGTACATTAGGCAAAACCCTGCCTATTTCCAGGTAGGACCAGGGAGAGTACAAAGTAAAATGTTGCAGACAGACACAGGTAGCATCTAAAGAACAGCGCTGCAGACTAATTTCTCATTTCTTTCAGTCCCCAATCACAGACTCAAAAAATGTATTTCCACCCGATGCGAACGTAATCCAGCGGTCAGTATGGTAACACTTCCCTGCGCAGGTTCTTGTACGAGTCGCTCACTGTCTCCTGTCACTGTGTCTCAGGCACAGTAATACAGGGCGGTGTCCTCCGGTTTCAGACTCTTCATGTCCAGATAGGACTCGCTCCGGGAATTGTCTCTCGAGATGGTGAACCGGCCTTGGACTGAGGGGGAGTATCCTGTACTGCTCCCACCAGAGCTGCTGATGTATGCAACCCACTCGAGTCCCCTCCCGGGCTGCTGCCGGACCCAGTTCATACCGTAGCTGCTGAAGGTGAACCCGGAGGCTTTGCAGCTCAGCCTGAGGCTCTCTCCGGGGTTTCTCACACCCCCTCCGGACTCTGTCAGTACCACATCGGAGCGGACACCTGGAAGCACAAATTCATGTAGTTAAGAGTAGGACACTGATTCATAAATCCAGCTTGTAACTGTATATAGTTTACAATAACACCAATAAAAAACACTCACTAGGTAAACAGGATACACATAAAACGTATAAAATTAAAATAACTCTCATCCTTATCAGTAAGGGAAACACGATCAATGTTCTAAAGTCCTAGAAGAAACGCAGACACTGCGGCCAACCTCCCCCACTGACACAGCAGGTTCTATTTAAACAGGAAGGGAGCCCTCTCATTTGCATCTGGCGTAATTATAAGGGGGACAGGGTCCGACATCGGTGTTCACGCTACCTATAAATACAGACAGGTGAAACATCAGGGCATTGTGATTTGATGAGGTCTGCTTTAAGTGAATGGATGATTTACATTGTTTGCTAAATACAGTGCCAGTCATCCTTTTTGTTTGTTTATTTGAGAATTACAAATTGGAACATTTCGGTAACAAAGACGTTTAATAAGGCATTCAAATAATAATCAGGTTTACTATTTGCAAGTCAGAAGCTTTTATGATTAAAGAAATCCTGCATTAAAGGCAGGGGGTCCATGCACATTTATGGACTCAGTCTATGAAGGAATGTTTCATTAAATTGCAGTTTTCTCCCCTAACAAGTGAACTCCTCACTTACTGTCAATTTAAAACATTCTAGGAACTATACAGCATTGGCAAACGATGTAAGACTGCAGTAATGAAACATTATCAAATAGGTAGGAAGAATTACCCAATAACAGGAACAGCAGAAGATAAAACCTGAGGCAAGTTAATTCAACAGAACTCTCCACAAGCCAACTCACCTAACAATGCATGAGCCACTTCCAACACACCTAGAATTTATGAGTCAAATCCTGTCCCCACCAACTACAATCTGCTCACAACAGTTCATGAACCTCTTTCACCCTCCAACTCATCTAACGTTAGTGTGTGTGTTATGTAAGTAATAATACCCAACAGGGTGGGCGTTATTGGGCTATAAGGGACTGCCCAGGGGCTTAATGAGGCCTGACGCCACAGGCGGAGGGCCTTATAGCCCCTGGAAGGTCCATTATATCCCATAATACCCACCCTGGAGAGTATTATTACACTTAGAAAATGGGCATTGTAAAGGACAAAAAAATTAACAAAAAAGGTAAAAGATTAGTTTAAAATAAGTTGTGTGATAAATTTGTAGTTCCTTTGCCACTATGGCTTTTTGACTTACTGGGGATGCTGGTGTGCAGTTTGTAACAGGAAGTGAAAGGTGAAGTGGGCTGGGAGCGTGGCTGAAGCTGTGCGTCTGAAACTGTCTTTTGCGTGGAAGGGCACCACAAAAAGAAAAACCTTGTGGTTTTATCTTTTATTTTGTTTTTGTTAGTTGTGTAAATGTGTAAAAAGGGATTCTGGGTTTCCACTCGGTGAGCGTACAGTAGTTTCAATCGGAGTGCACTGGAATACTGGAGGGCCGCCTGGCCACAGCGTGGAGAAAGCAGAAACCGGGGCACAAATAAAGAGTTGCAGTGGAGCCGGGCTGTATTAATGAGGCAGGAGGAAAATGGAAAAGTAAATTGTGAGTTTGGTGTCACGTTTTTGTTAAAAAAAGGAGGCTGTGGAATGGATCGGTGACAGTAGGAGGGGAGTGGGAGACGCTAGTGAGGAGAAAAAAATGTCAGCTGCTGGATATCAAAATTTGGGGTACCCAACAATATCATGGGTAATGGGGCATCTAGAATTGATACTTGTTCTGAAGCAGGTCTTAAGAAATAATAGCCAGGGTGGCACAGCTCGTTCAGCCAATCAGGATGCTAGTTTCAATTTACCCATTGTCTAATCTTTGGTAGCCAAGTAAGACCCACTAGACATGAGTGCCTGTTTTCAGAGGCAGCCAGGAAGAACTGGGGAGATTAAATGACTTGCTCAGACTCACACAATATGTCAGCAGTGGTTGTGGAAATCAATCCCAGGTTCGTTGGATGTACCAGACTCATTTGCAGCTCATCATTACTCTAACCTGTAGGCTATACTGTCAGGCATAGATTTTATGAGCCTTTTCCGACTGCTCAGACCCAACCCCAAATCATGGAACCATTCATGAGTAACTTACAAACTGTCCCATCTTCAGGTTTCACTTGGGTAACAATTCATGAGCATCTTCCACCCACCAACTCAAGTTACAATTCATGAACCATTTCCAACTCCTGTACAACTCATACAACATAATTTGTCAGCAAACAAGCACCATTTGGCCCATGCAGTCTGTCCAGGTGGTTCCTGCCTTCACAGTCTCCCCAGATTTTAACAGGTCTCAGAAAACCCTCTCTGCCTAGTTACTAATATTCCCCTATGTCTGTCCCACACATGCTTGAAGCCCCCTACTGTTGCACTGTCCACCACTTCTGCTGAAAGACTCTTCCAGGTGTTTACCACTCTTTCAATGAAGCAGTACCTCCTCACATCTCTCTTAAACCCCCTCCCCTTCAGTGTATGCCCTCTGGTGCTGGTGCTCTTTCTCAGTTGAAAGGGGCTCCCCTCCTGCACCAGTTTACCCCTGTGAGGTGCTTGTAGGTCTCTGTCTTGTCCCCTGTCACTCTCCTATCTTCCAGCATGTACAGTATATGTTGAGATCCCTCAGTCTGTCTTAATATGTTTTTTTTTTTAGCTTATTTATTGATGCTCACTGGAATCCTTGGCTCGCCACTCATTCAGGCCACCTAGACCTACCACCACCACGTCCCTTCACCATCCACTGCCAACCATGAATGCTGTGACCCTGGTAACCAAACGTATCCCTGCATCAGGACATTAGGAGGGCACCTCTCCCTTGGAGTGCATACAGAAGAGGAGAGTCACCAATAGACATTCTGCATATCCTGGGCATAGCAGTTGTTAGCATGGACACCTTCAGGCTCTGTGGCAAGTAGGAACCAGCTGCCATCATCTGGTTGACTGAGCAGCTATTTTCTGGTTTTGTCCTGACCCGCCACCCACCAAAATAGTGGTCCAACCATGGCAGCATCCTGAGGGGTGGAGGGGTATGACAGTGTGTCCAGGCCACATGCTACCAAAGACGCCAAACACTAGCCACCACCAGGGGCTATCAAACTGTGGCCGAGACCTGCCTTCCCCAGGAGGGAAGTGGGCAAAGGAGGATCTAAGCTCCCTCCATGCCAGACTTCATTCTTAATTTCTTGACTTGGGGCATGAACCTGGATTACCATTTTGCCAAGAAAACACCCTTCACTTGATGCCATGGAGAGGGCTTCTCATTAGGCTTTTGCTGCAACCTCTGCACCATTTTAGTTGCCCTCCTCTGGATTGCCTCCACTGTCTATGTCCTTTCTGAAGGGGTCATCTCCAGAACTGGCAACAATTCTCCATGGTGGTGTTTCATCAGTGTGTGATATAGCGGCAAAACCACCCCCTTCTTCTGTTGGAGATATTTCTGCTAATGCATCCCAGCATTGTGCAGTCCCTACCCACTGCTTTGTTACACTGCTCTGCCACTTTGACATCATCAAATATGATAACCCCAAGGTCTCTTAGTCTTTCCTGCTTAGTGACTGACAGAACCCCCCCCCACAATACTGTTCGTCGTTCCTGGGTTCCTATGCTCTAGATGAATGATGTTGCACATTTGGCATTGAACCCCAATTGCACTGCTCTGACCACTCCATGAGCCTCCCAAGATCCTTATACATTTTTTCCACCCCCCTCCTGAGTGTCCACCCTATTACAGATTTTGGGGTCATCTGCAAAAAGACATACCTTCCCATCCTGTTCTTCAGCAATGTAACTTATGAAGACATTAAAGAGGACCGGTTTCCTTCATCTTTAGCTCACTTCCTACACACAAAGCCTGATTGCCTTAATAATACCTTTCCTTATTTTTCAAACATGTGCCACTACCCTTCCCTGGATATTCCCCCCATGGGTTAGTCAGGTAGGGAGATTAAGTTAAACAGGTGTGAAAAGCAGGAGGGGGTCTGTCTAGCCTTTGGCCCCAGAAGCATCTGGGGCAGACAGCTGAAGGGGAAGGAAAATGGAGGCAGGCAGGTAGATTTTTTTCCCTTGTTAGAGAGTTTAGGAGAAAGATGGAGGGGAAATAGCAGAAATGAGGGTAAAACAGTATAGTGGAGTAGGGAGACAGTTTCTGAGGCTGTCTCAATTTCTTTAAAAGCAGCACTGGCTGGCCCCCGGTGCAGTGGTAGGGCTTCTGTTCACAACTCCGATGCCCTGAGTTCAGGAATTGACTTGAGGAGTCAGAGTGCCACCCAGGGGAGGAGAACTGAGTGTCACATGGGTTGCCCTCCTCCTCTGAAGGGGTGGGCATGGTTAGCATCCAGCACGTGATCAAACCCTGGCAGAGGCTAGGGGGAAGATGAGTTGCTGCTGGAGCTGAGACTTATGGAAAGCATGTCAAGTTTTAGAAGTTTGGTGCACCATGTCACTGCACACCACACCTTCTGGGGGAACAAATGCAGCACAAATGCCGGTCATATCAATGATGCCCTGGTTCTCTGGTCCCACTGCACCCACCCATGATACTCAGCTGGTGACTGAGTTCAGTCCTCTGTCAGGAATGGCCCCACCCTGTTTCCCCACCCTAGGGAGTAAGCCAAAGAGGACAACTGAAAGTAGAGGGCCTACTGGGAACCTAGTTCAGGCTCCATTGGGGATGTGTCTTCTCGGTGGCCCCACCAAATGGGGTAAGCCTGGGAAGTACACTGCCAACCTAAGTCAGGAACACCCTTGATCAGGCATCTGCAGGATCAGTGGCTGTGGAACGGACCTCCTCCGGCTGGCCACCCTACCTCTCCCCGCCTGCCAGAAACGTAGCACAGCAATGCAGGAACACCCTTGGTCAGGCATCTGCAGGATCAGTGACTGTGGCACGGACCTCCTCCAGCTGGCCACCCTACCTTTCCCGCCTGTCAGAAACCCAGCACAGCAGCGCAGGTATGGCCACACCAGGATCACAGACTGTGATTGCTATTAGACAGAGCAGTCTCAGACCTTCCTCTCATAGGTAGTTTCCCTCCTCTCTACACCTCTTATAGGCATAAGCTGCAGCTCGCTTCTATGCAGCGTTTTCTACCTTTGCTGCCTGGGAGGAATTTTGAAACGGCCTGTGTGCAAACTTCTTGCTTGTACAATATCTGTACTGGTATTTTGGGTGGATTTTCTGAATTGCCTCAGCTCGTTTAACTGTGCCAGTGAGTTAGCCTTTCCTAACACTGCTTAGCCAGCTATTTGTTGTTATTTTCTCTTGCCTATGTGCTGTATTTATCGACCTAGGTAATGGGGTATTGTTTTTAGACTAGCCAGACTGTTCAGTTTATTTTATGTACTAGCTAGTCAGTCTAAATTGTGTTTTGCCTAATTTATCCCTCCAATCTCCCTACTCCACTATGCTGTTTTACCCAGATTTCTGCTGTTTCTCCCTCCCTCCATCTTTCCTCCTAAACTCTCTAACAAGGGAAAAAATCTGCCTGCCTCCATTTTCCTTCCCCTTCAGCTGTTTGCCCCAGATGCTTTTCACAGCAATGGCTAGACAGACCCCCTCCTGCTTTTCATGCCTGTTTAACTTAATCTCCCTACCTGACTACCTTCTTTTGTCTAATTTGACCCTCCTACCATTTAGTATAGGCGCTGACCCCGTGGAATTTAGATATATTATTTCTCTAATCCCCTGTCTTTCTCCCTTTCAAGAACACTCTTGATCAGGCATCTGCAGGACCAGCGGCCGTGGTATCGGACCTCCTCTGGCTGGCTACCCTACCTCTCCCGCCTGCCAGAAATGTAGCACAGCAATGTAGGAACACCCTTGATCAGGCATCTGCAGGACCAGTGACTGTGGCACGGACCTCCTCCGGCTGGCCACCCTACCTCTACCACCTACCAGAAACCCAGCACAGCAATACAGGAACAACCTTGATCAGGCATCTGCAGGATCAGTGGCTGTGATACGGACCTCCTCCAGCTTGCAACCCTACCTCTCCCACCCACCAGAAACCCAGCACAGCAATGCAGGTACGTCCGCACTAGGATCGCAGACCGTTGGACAGAGCAATCTCAGACCTGCCTCCCATAGGATGTTTTCCTCCTCTCCTCACCTCTTATTGTCACATGCTGCGGCTCAATTCCATATGGTGTTTTCTGCTTTTTGCTGCCTGGAGGAATTTTTTAAATTGCCTTTGTGCAAACTTCTTGACTGTAGAATACCTGTACCGGTATTTTGTCCTGTCCAGCCTCCCCTACCTCCTACCTTTATCAAATACTCTCCCTCCCCCAACAGCACTGGCCTGAGCCAATCTACCTCCTTCCCTCTCTTTTCTAATATTGAAACTCCCCTGAAAGAAACAAATAAATTTAAAAGACCGAGCACCTTATACAGCTAATCTCTTAAACTGCCACTGAATCTATCTACCTGACCAAAAATTAACACTGCATTTCTCTGCAACTGCCATTTTGCTGGACCCTAAGGAAGAGATAAAAGTCTTCTTACCTCTGATAAACATTAACCCATATACAAAAATGTACTCCTTTGTGCTCCCTGTTACTTCACGCACCGTGACAGGCCTGCTACCAGTGATTGACCTCTGTGCCATCATCTTTGCTGCTAACCCAGCTTACTTACATGCCTTCACTGAATCACCTACACTCAGTTACCCCCTCACCCCCCCCCCCACATAGAGCTGCAACCTACCAGTTCTCCTCTATGGACTCTGCCATACTAGCCCTCCTAAGCAACCATGGCCAGAGTTTGCTTGGTCTGTTTCTCCACTCCCTCACTATCCAGTCCCCCCATTGGGGGGGAAGCAGCTTAAATCTGACAGATCAACAGCAGCAATGTCTTCACTGTAATCACTCAAACAGAATCCACGCAAGGATAACAAGTCTCATCCTCATCACTAAGGGAGTTAAAACCCATAGATCTGCCACCAATCTCTGCCAGTAGGCTATCAGAGTCTATTAAAACAGGAAACGGGGTACCTTGATTTGCACAGGCGGCTTAGATCTAGAGTCTGACATCAGAGAGCTTGAGAAGTACCTGATGCATACAAAATGAATGATCTGTGAAACATCAGTTCATTGTAATTCATTGTGTTTTACATTCTGTGATTTAGGGATTTAATTAGCTGACACAGAATCAGTAGAACCTTTTTACGTTCGCTTTCACGCATGCGCAAGGAACGTCTTGGGAGAATGGGACACTTTGGAGGTGTGCCTCCTGTAATCCCTGCTCCATTGAGCAGGTGTGAGTCCTGCACCAATCGGATGCGGTGCTGTGTATGACAGCGGTGGTCTTCTCTTCAAAAGAAAACCACCGCTGTGTGCTTACCCGCGTCACGCCCCAGTCATCCTTCTGCGACGCTGGGCCCACCCCAGCGTGGCCAGCATCTGTCGTCCGCCCGACGGGGTGCCAATCCCGTCGGCTCCATAACCCCAGCCATCCGTCTGCCATGCTGGGTGCCCACCCCAGCGTGGCAAATGTCCCATCGTCTTTTTTTAAAAACCTGTAAATTAAAAAGCGGTCCCACGGCGCTTCTCCTGGCCACCCTCCCACAACTCGCACCCACCCACTGTACCCTGCCTCCCACACCCCTCACCCCATACTTACCTCCGGAGCTCGGCGCAACGATCATCGCTGGACCGGGAACACGTCTGCACTCTTCAAAGGTGACCGCGAACTGAAGAAATGCTGGTAAGCTGTATAATGGGCTAGATGGGGTTTTTCAACTTTGTTGCATATCTCAGGCATTTTTGAATTTTGCACCAAATTTTCAACATGGTGTTTTTGGACCCTTCTCATGAATTCTGTCACTATCATGGTGTTATTCAGGACCGACGGGTGATTTCTGATCACTGTGTGAAATCACCTTTCAAGGTCAATTAATGAAATGACAGTGCCAGTGTTCATAAGGTGGGCTCTCAAAAGACTATTTTGAAAATTTAAGTGAAAATCCTAAAATAAACCATTATACAACTTGCATTATGCGCAGTTCCTCACGAGCTCATAAGTTTGAATTTTCAATATTTTCACTCCAGATTTTCAACATTGCCATTTTACCACACCTCCTCATGAGCAGTACAGCTGTCATTTTTCACATCCTGCCCAAACATGTTGTTACCTCATGAAGCATAATGGCGCAGTCGGTGTGCGAACTCAATGTATGGGACACATTAAGAAAATCACAGTGACACTGTTCAAGAGCAGAGGTCTTAAAATGGCTATGTTGAAAATGTGAAAGTAATAAAAATGACTGTTTCTGACGGTGTGCGTTGCGCAGTTCCTATGCATGCTCGTAAGTTTGCGAATTTTCAATATTTTCACTCCAGATTTTCAACATTGCCATTTTACTGCACCTCCTTATGAGCAGTACAGCTGTCATTTTTCACATCCTGCCCAGAATGTGTTTCCGCCCATGTAGCGCACAATGGCGCAGTCGGTGTGCGAAATCAATGTATGGGACACATTAAGAAAATCACAGTGACACTGTTCATGAGCAGAGGTCTTAAAATGGCTATGTTGAAAATTTGCTGAAAAAATTCTTAAAAATGACTGTTTTACGAGTGTGCGTTGCGCAGTTCCTACAAACTCTCGTAAGTTCGGGAATTTTCAATACTTGCACTCCAATGACTTCCAAATACCTAAACAGCACATAGAAGCAAGCAACATTCAGCATTGACAAATGCTTGTACTTCTTTGTCACTGATTTTTTTAAGCCATGTCCAAGTGCCAAATACCACTGCAAATACCTGCAAGCGAACGTTCGGCATTGACAAATGCTTGTTTTAAAGAATTACAAACCTGAATATTTCAGCACTAACTAAATACTTTTAAAAAGATATTCAATAATCAGGTTTGGGCTTTTTGGTTGCTGTTTTTAATTTTTCATGCAAAGCAACAGTTTTTATGGTCTAAGAACACTACACTTTAATTTCCTTTAAACAAGTGTGGTATCATTGCATATTTATGTGCTGTGGTTATAGGGAATCTCTTTATGCAGCTGCAGAAGATTGCTTTCAATAACAATGATCTCCACTCTGTGCTAGGAATTTAAACCACATCAGGAACTGCTGTATACAGGCAAACAGTGTAAGATTACAACTATACAGCATTATCAAAGGGTAGGAAAAAAAATTGTAATCAGATTGGCTGAGGATAATTTAATTTCTATGGTTTTGTTGACTTGGAAAGGAGAGTTAGATAATAATGCTATTTTAAATTCTATTTGGGTGGTGGTGGTGGTGGTGGCAGATGCAGCCCAACTGAAACTGAACCAGATTAAGTTTTTAGAAATGGTACTTCGCAACACACGCTCGTAAAACAGTAATTTGGGGGAATTATTTTAACAAATTTTCAACATAGGCTTTTGGGGGGGGGTCTACCTCATGAACAGTGTCACTGTGATATTCTTAATCTGTCCTGAACATTGATTTCGCACACCGAGAGCGCCATTGTGCTCTACAAGTGTGAAAACACATTTCAGGCGAGATCTGAAAAAATGACAGTTGTACTATTCATAAGAAGGTGTGGTAAAATGGCAATGTTGAAAATCTGGAGTGAAAAGTTAAAAATACTGGAAGTTACAAGCGGGCATAGGAACTGCGCAATGCACACTCGTAAAACAGTCATTTTGGGGAATTTTTTCACCAAATGTTCAATATATGGTTTTGGGGGCCTACCTCATGAACTGTAACACTGTCACTTCATTAATCGGTCCTGAAAGGTGGTTCTGCGCAGTGACAGCAAAATCACCTTTCAGGACTGAATAACAAAATGACAGTGACTGAGTTCATGAGGTGGGGTCCCAAGAGCTTCATATTGAAAATCTGGTGAAAAAATTCCCCAAAATGGCCATGATATGCACCAAAGTTGAAAAAAAAATGTATGCCATTATACAGCTTACCGGCATTTATTCAGTTTGCGGTCTGCTTTGAAGAGTTCAGACGTGTTCCTGGTCCAACAAAGATCATCGCACTGTGCTCCGGAGATAAGTATGGGGTGAGGTGGGTGTGTGGGGAGGTGGGGTACACAGAGGGTGGGCGTGGGTTGGGGAGAGGCAAGAGAATCAACGAGGGTGTTTTTTTCTTCTAGGTCTTTTCTTTTTTAAAGACGATGGGGGACTTTTGCTACCCTGGGGTGGGCACCCAGCATGGCACCAAGCAGTTTGTTTGGGGGGGGCAGTGGAGCTGATGGGGGATTGGGCACCCCATTGGCCAAGAGACTTTTCCATGCTGGGGTGGGCTCCCAGTGTGGCAGGTGGAGATTTTTGGAGGCGGGCAGTGGAGCCGGCGGGGGATTTGGCACCTCTGTCGTCCATACAGTGTGCTGGGGGATGCATGAGCCATGGGGTTGCATTATGCCAATGGGGATTGGGCTTCCTCATTGGCAAATTAACTGTGGAGGGGGTCATACTGACAGGGGGGATTGGGCACCTCGTCAGCTTTTTTTTTAAAATTATTTATTGAAATGTTTCACCAGGAAAGCACACTGAACGGTGGGTGGTGGCTTTCCGTCGGCTTCCTGGGGACTGTGAGAGGACGACAGAGAAGCCGTCACCATGGGGACACCAAGCAATCAGCTGTTTTGATTGCTTGTAATGCACAAAAACAGCTGATTGCGTGGTGACCTGGCTGAATTTCTTGACGTATTGTGTCATGCTCCCTAACTGCTGACGCAATGTGTTTCTTGCACATGCATGCAAGCAACACAAAAATGAAAGGGGATGTTATATTCCTGCAAGAGCTGCACCTTACTAAACAGGAGGCTGCAAGACTGGCATGCTCTTGGGGTGGATCCTTACTAGCAGCACCATTTACATCCAAAGCCAGAGGTGTAGTCATAGGGGTGTGCCCTAACTTGCCACACAATGTCAATAGGGTTGTTGCTGACCCCCAAGGAAGGTATAGTATAGCAGAAATAGAACTTGGGGAGCAGTCACACACTATGGTGTCAGTATACGGGTCGAGTTTCAATTCCCCAGACTTTTTCACACACCCGGGGTAACATTTGTACCGTATGCAGATAATATAGTGATGGGGGGATTTCAATACGTACCTTGACCCACAGAGAGACCATTCTAAACATCAGTTCAAACCTCTCCCATAGAGTGTAACCTCTTTGCAGGGCCTGGCAGAGGAAAGAGCCTTGGTAGAGGCCTAGAGACACTGCCATCCACAAGATAGAGAATATTATTTTTTTATCTCATGCACACCAAACCTATAGGAGGCTGGACAATATATCTGTATCATCTCCTTTGGTGGGTGAGGACCTGGAGGCTTCCTATGGGCCATGGTGATTTCTGACCATGCCCTCCAGAGAGTATCTCTGACAACACGAATGAAGACCTCACTCCCTCCACAATGGAGAATGGACCCCACAGTCTTACTAGACAAACAATACATTAACCAAATCACTAAAAAGATTGAGGATATCATAGAGATAAATAGTGAGACAGAGATGCACATTAATCATGTATGGGATGCCCTGAAGGCATTTATTAGGGAACAGACTATCTCCTACACTGCCTATGGGAAAAAGCTCCACAATCAAGGAGAGGAAAACCTACTTAAACAAATTCAGAAGTTGGAGGAGGAAGCTATGTCCACCTCTCCTTACCCACATTTTAAGGAGCTTAAAAAACTCAAAGGTAAGGCCAACCAGTTGGCTTCCAGGAAACTAGAAAGGGACCTGTTAATTATTAAGTCCCACGTATACTCTGATGGAGACAAGGCAGCTAAGTGGCTGGTGGGACTAGTGGGGAAGAAAAGGGTGGAGAGGTACATTCTAAACATGGAAAAAACAAATGGGAAGGTTACGTATAACGAAATGAAATTAACAATATATTTAGAGATTTCTAGTCTACCTTTACTCCTCCCAGGTTCCTCATGGTCTGACTCTAGATGTCTTCCTGTGAAACATTGATCTCCCCAGACCGAGAAAACCAGAAAGAGGAGCTTGAATGCCCTATTACCTTAGAAGAGATCAAGTCAGTGGTCTGGCAGATTAAAAAGGGAAAATCACCCAGATCAGATGGCATTCCTGCCAAATTTTATGAAGCCACATGGGACTCCCCGGGAACCCTCATGGGTGATATGATTCTGGAGGCATTGTGGGGGGGGCATGCTTCTGGCTTCCCAGCTGCTGGCTGCAATCACCATACTGTCCAAGCCTGGGAATGATCCTTTGAAGTGCAGCTCCTACCTCCCTATATCTCTCCCCAATGCAGATTACAACATTCTAGCTAAGGTCCTGGTGGCCAAACTAGAGCAAATCCTCCCAAACTTGATCCACCCTGACCAGAGGGTATTTGTTAAGGGACAACAAGCCAAACATGACTTAAGGCGATCCATTAATATTATACACAAATGGTTCCAACAATGGGTAGGAGAGGGCTGGGGTTTCCTGGCACTGGATGCTGAGAAGGCCTTCAATTGAGTGGAATGGCCATTTATGTTTATGATACTTAGGAAATTTGGGCTGGGGGAGACTCTCTTGGGATGGCTGAAGGCTCTCTATACTTCCCCTCAGGCCCAGATCTTAACAAATAATACCAGCTCAAACCCTTTTGGCCATACTCAAGGTACTAGACAGGGTTTCCCCCTTTCCCTTCTGTTGTACGTACTCACTATTGAAGCTCTAGAAGTTGCCATTAGGGGACATACAGACATCAAGGGACACTGTGGGGAGGGTAGAATCATGTTAACTCATTATTTGCTGATGACATTTTGCTGTTCCATGACCACCCATGCCTAGCTCTCCTAGCACTGAACAAAATATTTGAAACATATGGACCCTTGTCAGGCCATCAAATTAACTGGGGAAAGTGTGAGTGGCTCCCCCTGGGAGATAAGAAAACCCCAATTAACATTGCCAGCACTATCATCCCACCTTCAAAACAGATTAAATATCTTGGAGTGCTCCTTCCTACTAAACTGTCCCAAATAGTTAGGCTTAACTACAATCCTTTAGTCAGGAAGGTTAGGGAGGACTGTCTTAAATGGAGAGCACTACCACTCACGTTACTAGGCTGAATCAGCCTTACTAAAATGAACATCTTGCCGCAGGTTCTCTACTTATTGCAATCTCTCCCGGTGGCAATTCCCCAGAAATATCTGAAATCCTTAGAAGGGGCAATCACACAATTGTTGTGACAGGGAAAAAGACCCAGAATAAACAAGCATTTGTCAATGCCAAATGTTTGCTTGCTGACATTGACATTGGTAGTGTAGGAGTTAGATAGATGCATAATAGGAATAGCAGTGAAGTATTGAACTGAAGACAACCCCACCACCACCCTGCAAATACTGACAGGCTTTGGGGTGTGCCTTTGGGTCACAAGGCATAACGTTCATGCCATTTCACCACACCCTACTCTGCAGACACCAAGTGTCACAGTGTACCTTGGGGTCTTTGGGCCTTATGCTCACTCCATTCCATAGGAAAATGTGGTGAGATGTGTACAGTATAGGAGAATGGGGTGAACTTTTTGGCTGAAGACTCCAAGGCACACCTCGATGCTTGTCACTGGCTGCAGGGTGTGGGTGGGGGTGGAATGGCATGAGCATTACTGGCGACAATCCCAAGTCACACCCAATGCCTGTCAGTCTCTAAAGGGTGGGGCATTATGGGCATAAACACTAATGCCCTGGGTGTTCATTGGTATTTTCACTCCAAAATTTCAACATGTGTTTTTTGTGACTCCCACCTCATGAACAGTGGCAATATCAGTTTGTTAGCCGAAAGCTGATTTTGCACAGTGACTACGCCATTTGGCACTACAGGTGCGAAAACACATTTTGTACAGGATGTGAAAAATGACAGCTGTACTGTTCATGAGGAGGTGTAAAAAATGGCAATGTTGAAAATCTGGAGTGAAAATATAAAAAAACTGGTGAAGTCACAAGTGTGTGTAGAAACTGCGCAAGGCACACCCGTAATGTAATACGTTTGGGGATTGTTTACGGCATATTGTCAACTCAGGCATTTTGTGACTTCTGCTCATGAACAGTGTCACTGTGATTTTCCTAATCTGTCCCAAACACTGATTTCAAACAGCGACCACACATTTCTGTGCCGGAAGTGCGAAAACACATTTCGGCCAGGGTGTGAAAAATTACAACTGTACTGTTCATAAGGAGGTATGGAAAAAAGCCAATGTAGAAAATCTGGACTGAAAATATTACAAATTCGTGAACTTACGAGGATGCATGGAAACTGTGCATGCACTCCCGTAACACAGTCATTTTATGGACCTTTGTCACCAAATTTTCAACATAGCCATTTTAAGATCTCTGCTCATGAACAGTGCCACTGTGATTTTCTTAGTCTGTCCTGAACATTGATTTCACACACAGACTGTGCCATTGTGCGCTACATGTATGAAAACACATTTTGGGCAAGATGTGAAAAATGACAGCTGTGTTGTTCTTAAGAAGGTGTGGTAAAATGGCAATGTTGAAAATCTGGAGTGAAAATATCAAAAATTCTCAAAGTTACAAGCATGCATAGGATTTGCGCAATGTACACTTGTAAAACAGTCATTTTGGGGAATTTTTTCACCACATTTTCAACATAGGGTTTTGGGGGGCCTACCTCATGAACTATGACACTGTTGTTTCATTACTCAGTCCTGAAAGGTGGTTCCACGCAGTGACCACAAAATCACCTTTCGGGACCGAATAACAAAATTACAGTGACCTAGTTCATGAGGTGGGGCCCCAAGAACCCCATGTTGAAAATTTGATGAAAAAATTCCTCAAAATGGCCGAGATATGCACCAAAGTTGAAAAAAAATAATTAATGTCATTATACAGCTTACCGGCAATTCTTCAGTTTGCGGTCTGCTTTGAAGAGTGCAAACGTGTTCCGGGGCCACTGAAGATGGTCGCGTTGGGTTCCGTGGGTAAGTATGGGGTAGGAGCGTGTGAGGAGGTGGGTGTGCAGAGGGTGGTTGCGGGTTGGAGGAGGGGGCAAGACAGTTAATGAGGGACCTTTTTTTAACAAGCGTTTTTTTTTTCTTTTTAGAAGATGACACAGGACTTTTGCCATGCTGGGGTGGGCTCACAGCGTGGCAGCTGGAAGTTTATTTTTGGGGAGCAGTGGAGCCGAAGGGAGATTGGGCATCCCCATCAGCCATACGGATGTTTACCACGCTGGAATGGGCTCCCAGTGTGACAACTGGAAGCCATTTTTTTGTGGGGGGGCAGTGGAGCCGATAGGGGATTGGGCACCCCCATCAGCCATACAGTGTCCGGGGGGAGCACATGAGCAAGCTGGGGTGGGCTCCCAACATGCTATGTAGGTGTTCATGGGGGGAGGATGAACTGTCTATGACAGTTCAGATGCAGTGCTGATGTGTAGGCAATTTGCATACTGCCAATGGCGGTATGTAAATTGCCTACATGTTTCGACCACTGATTGTGGCGGGGTTTTCCTCAGAACTGTACACCATTGCATCTGAACAGCTGTCATAGACAGCTTGGACATTCATTGGCATGGTGCAGCTGCACCTGTAAAAGGCAACAGGGCATTGGAAGTGGGTGAGGCACACCTACAAAAACTCGTATGGTGGCACTATGTTTCTTGCAGATGTGTGCAAGCAAACATAAACAGAAGATACTCTGGTGCCCAGAGGAAAAACAGGTGTTGGGATTACTCAAGTTGCAGCTGTATTACTTGTCTTCCCAACTAGCTCACATCCAAGACCTCTTAAAGGAAGGGAGGGATGCACCTGCTTAGGGGGATCGCGAGAGCCAGAGGGGGACCTCCCTATACTACCATCTTCTAATGGATTCACTCAGGGAGATGAAACCTCCAAAAACTATGAACCCATATACCAGAGCCACCTGCAGGGCATGGATATAGGCCAAACCCTAATTGGGGAGAAGCCATCCCTATCCGCGGACACCACACTGAAGTCAGTATTGAACACAGGGCATGGCGTCCTTGAAACTGAAACCCAAGGCTTAAGGCAATGGCAAAAGCATGGCCTGTTCCACTTGCAACAAATGCTGAAAAGGGGACAGGTTAGAAAGTATAAAGAGTTGATGGAAGGCTTCAGTTTGAGCTCCTCGCAGTATCTCCTTTAAATCAGAATAAAAGCCAGAATAGAATCAATGTTGGACACCCAAGAAAATAGAGAAAACCTTAAACATATCCCCCTGGAAGAACTTTTTTGAGGTACTTGAACACCGGCTCTTTTAAACCCTTGAAAAGATGTTACAGACTCTTCCTGGAGGGCTTGCCAGACCCCTTAGAAAAAATCAAAAAAGCATGGGAGCCAGATATTTACCCAGGCAGGGTTAACAAGGGTGATTGGACCATTATCTTAAAACTGCCCTGCACTGTTCAGTTAATAATAGGCTCGAGCTGTGCAATATAATATTCTAATGCAAACATATTTCACTCCAAAGCTGGCTCACAGGATAGAACCAATCAACTCCCAGTATTGCCCTAAGTGCTCAGTTCAGGTGGGAACCTTTTTCTATATGATTTGGGAATGCCCAAAAATTCATCAGTTTTGGGTGGGGGTGGTCACCATCCTCTCTGGGACTCTCCAGATCCCCTCTAGATTGGACCCACTGGAGAGCCTATTGGGGCTTCCAGATCCCAAGGGAATAACCTCTATGAGAGGGCACAAGTTATGGCGACTGGGGGCAGTGGTGGGAATGCATGAATTGGCTGTATACTGGAGACTGAAACAAACCCCCACAATTGCATCATGGCTCAACTCATTATTAGCAACGATGAAATTGGAAAGGTCACAGTACTACATCAGAAAGCAGACAGAGAAATATGAGGAAGTCTGGTGCCCTCTAGAGAATGCTCTTCTCCAAGTCTGGTTCTCTGTATTCTAGATGAACAGTATGATGGTTGCTTGGCATTCCAAAAATATGACCTAACAAGACAAAATTTCTATTTTTTTACCTTTCTCTTGAAGTACTAACCCACTCAATTCCTAGGAACCAGATCCTAGCATAGGCCAGGATACTAGGCAGGTACAGATTGACCAAACCTATTAATTTGTAAATGTATACACAAACTATAATAATCCCTGCTTTGCCAAATGTTATCATCTTTATATAAATTATGGAGAAAAATTTGTTTTTTTAATAAATAAAAACACAGAGGATTTTTTTTATTTTCTGGTCAACTGTAAAAATGTTTTTATTTCTCTTCTTAATTGTATGATATGAAATGTTGTGCTTCCAATGTAGGAAGAGAGATCTGTATCTGAGACTCTTTCTGAAGTTAAATAAAGTTACAAAAAAAATAAATAAATAAAAGGAGGGTAAATGACCAGAGTTATGTGGAAGGGCATGGAGGGCAGGGAGGTGCACTCTCACCCACTCAAACAAGGTAGAGTACTGGGAATGAAATGCGCAAGTTGAGGGTGGAAAAGGCAATGGTTCTGGACACCCTACACACTAGAGTGCTACGTGAGCTAAGGGAGGATCAGGCAGCACCATTGCAAACTGTTCAGTCCATTGCTAGACACAGGGAGGATTCTAGGTGACTGGAGAAGGGTGGATGTGGTGCCACTCCTAAGAGTGGCAGCAGTGAGGAGGCGGGCAATTATTGTCTGGTTAGCCTTACCTTGTGTTGGGTAAGATTATGGAGTCACTCCTGAAGGAGAGGGTTGTCTATTACCTTGCAGCCAGTGGTCTCCAAGGTGACAGACAGCACAGGTTCACTGAGGTGAGGTCATGCCAGTCAAACCTGATTGAGTTGTTTTGACTGGGTGACGAGGGTGGCTGATCAGGGAGGGGTGGTGGATGTGGCATATCTTGACTTCAGCAAGGCATTTGACAGCGTCCCTCACTGGAAACTGGTGAACAAGCTGGGCAGCATGGGGCAGGGATGAAACTAGCTAAATGGGTGGAGAGTTGGCTTAGTGGCAGATGCCAGAGTGTGGTGATAAATGGGGTACATTCAGGGGAGGAAAAAGTGACTAGAGGGGTGCCGCAGGTGTTGGTATTGGGGCCCTTCTTCTTTAACATCTATGCTGGTGATATTGCAGAGAGAGACTGAATGTGAAGGTATGCCTGTTTGCAGACGATATGAAGATATGCAATAAGGTAGACTCACGGGGAAGGGGGGAGCAGTGAGGGAGGACCTGAGGAAATTGGAGGGGTGGTCAGAAATTTGCAGTTGAGATTTAATTCAAAGAGGTGTAGAATAATACACATTGGGCACAAAAACCCACAGGACACATACACACTTGGGGAGAAGAACTTATGGTAACATAACAGGAGCAGGATCAGGGGAGTATTATTTCAGATGACCTACAGTAAAGGTAACTAACCAGTGCAATAGAGCAGTAGGTAAGGCAATTTGCATGTTGACATGCATAGGGAGGTGTGTAACTAGCAGGAAAAGGGAGGTGTTAGTGTCACTTTACAAGACCTTGGTGAGACCTCATCTTGAGTATGGGGTCCAGTTATCGAGATCTCACACCTCATAAGGATATCGATAGGTTGGAGAGTGAGTGGGGCAACCAAAATGGTGCAGGGTGTGCATTGGAAGCTCTATGAAGAGAAGACAGAAGTACTAGATATGTATCCTCTAGAAATAAGGAAGGAAAGGGGGTACATGACTGAGACATTTACATATTTGAAGGGGATTAACAAGGCAAGGGAAGGAAGCATCTTTCATAGGAATACAAGTACAAAAACTAGAGGGCACAATTTGAAAATAGAAGCAGGAAATTTCAGAGGGCACAGGAGAGGATACTACTTCATGGAGAGGGTGGTGGCCCCCTGGAACAGACTGCCAGCAGAGGTGGTGGGAGCCAAAATGGTAGGTGAATTTAAGATGGCATGGGATAAACACATAGGAATAACCAACAACAGGAGGGGGAAAACCTGGAAAAAGAACAGGGACTGGAGTCTCCATCGGAGGGGGAGGGAGCAAAGGATTAGGGTCCAGGGTTACCTATGGGGCGGAGTATAATGGGCAGACTGGATGGACCTGGAGGTCCTTTTCTGTTCTCAGATTATTACGTTTCAATTAATCCTCATCCAGGACAGACTTCATTCTATTGTTCTATGTTTATCTAATGTAGATCCATATTATGAAACTGAGTGTAGTACTAAATCACACATGCCCCCACAATGCAAAGCATCATGGGCTGCATATGCAAATCACCACAGAAAAGTGTAGTACTGTTCTTTAAAAAAAAGAAACCTTGTGCTGGCATCATTTCAAGTATTTTTTCCTTAACTCTTGTCCTAAAGAATGAGGTTCTGTAATGCGCACTATTCATATGGTACCTTGATGTATACGGAGGAGAATACATATCTTTGGCTCCCTTTTTATGGAGCAAAATACAAGTGGATCCTAGCTGGGTCACCATATGTCTTTTTAATAAGAGTAAAATCTAGCCGGCCCACCAGTGCAGTGGTTGTATTTCCACTTGCAACGCCAGTGACCTGGGTTCAGGAACGGACCAGGGGAGCTGGAGGGCCATCCGGGAGAAGGATTGAGCAACTCAGAGCTGCTGTCCTTCTCCGGAGAGAGGACATTCCCCAGTGCATGAGGATTTCTGGTGGAGGTCAGGAGGTCCGCAAGCACCGGCATTGGGCACGTGAGTGGGGCAGGCAGGACGCATTGCACGCTCCCACCCTGGGGCTCAAAGAAGTAAAACCTTACTTGCGGCCACCAGCACACGCCGCCCCTGGCCCTAATCAGCCTCCAGGCCAGCCTCCGATTCTGGTCCCACAATCATGGCACTGAGCTCAGGTGCTGCAACCCCACCCCAAGGGGGAAAGCCGGGGGTCTCGGGGGGAACCACAGCCAATATGGAGGTGGGGTCCAGGGGTCCATGACTGGGTCAATGATCCAGTGGCTGTGGGCAGTATAAATAAAGAATTAAAAAAAAAAGAGTAAAATCTAATGTTGTCACACTGTATTTCCTGTGGTGCAAAGTTAAATCAAAGTAGCCCCTGCATTATGCACATTTCTGGTAGAAATGCTGTTTCACAACTCGGATGATTATTTTAAAATGTTAATAATATAACCCTGAAAAACATGCATTTCTGTACAATATGGTTCTTTATCTCTTCATTTTGCACAAACTACAAAACATTAAATATCATATGTAATAGTATTACTAGTCTACAGTAATTTGTGGGGGATTGTAGCACATCACAGTGTAAAAAATTGGATCCTTTCATTACAACAGTGACAAAATAATTGTTGTATTGTCAGCAATATAATGTTTAGTATGCACATTTTGTGCTGTAAAATATGTCTTATTATGGTTGAAATGTTCATACATAAATTTACAATAAACAAACCACTGGCTGAGCAGTCTCCACTCCTAGCTGCATTCCTCATACACCCCAGCACCACCCTGTACTGTAAAACCCTAGTAAATCCTGAGACACTTTCATTACTGGTGGCTTCCCATTACACATGCAATATTCTCTTATTTATTTAGTTTTTGTTGACCAGGTAAGTGCACTAGACAAATTCTGCCTATTTTAAGGCATGACCCAGGGGAGGGGGATACAGATGAATACCAACTGACCTTGAACCAGATTAAGCTGTTGGTGGTATTTTTTTAGTGAATGGGGGGAAATTTGGCCAGGGCACCATGGAAATTCCCATAATCTCTGTTTGGGGGGGATGTTGCTTTGCTGTGTGCCATGGTAGATGGCATTAGGTTCCCAGTAGAGGAGGATGTGCCTGAATGTCAGTGGACCAAGGGCTCATCTCTGACCTCAGTTGCAGAGCTACAAGGGGACTTGTGTACTGCTCTTTTTCAGGATGTTGGGCACCAGTGATATGCATGGGCCAACCCATGCAGAGGGAGCAGTGGAAGCGATTTTCACAGAGTTTCAACCCAATGGAGATGACCCAAAGATTTCCGAGGAGATTGTGCAACTTACAGTTTCTGGAGAGTCAGCTGTTTCTCAACTACATAAGGGAAGTGATCCAACAGGAGTTAGTCAGAGTGCCGATGTGGAAGCAGAAAAAATGCAGAAGAGCAGTACGGTTGATGCAGTGCAGTCTCATAGCCACTGAACAAAGGAGCAAGTGCTACTGAATGCTGGTTGGATTTGTCTGAACGGTAAATGGATTCCCAGTTCCAAATGGGTTTCATTTTCCTCTATGCAGTTGGATCCTTCAGGAGCCCCCAACGAAGCTACAGGTCAAGTAGAGGATTCCTTTTCTAGGGGGGAGGGTGTGCTGGAGGGGGTGCTGGGGAACACTGTAATAATGAAAAGGGTACTGAGTTTGACAATGAGCCTTTGAATACATCTCCTGTTAATTCCCCACCCCACTCCCCATACAGAGACACTAGGAGACCTGGACCAAGGTTTTCTGATTTATTTCACCACAATACTTTGGAGCAGGCACCTCGCCGCAATGCAGTCTGCCTTCACTATCGGGGCGGCCTGCAGAAGCATCCGGACAGGTCATATGTGGTCAGAAGACTTTTGAAGGACTCAATGAACTTTTTAGCATTGGATGTTTGTGCTGTAATTAATGTTATGGGGAGGATACTTTTGATGTCAGTTTTAAATCATTTGCCAGTTCGGATACATTTTGGTTAATGTATGAAAACTGTAAAACTACACCTTTGTGAACCCTTTTTTGGGCAATTCCAGTTACCAAACCACTATTTACAACAGTACATATTATGTTCCAGAACGAGGGGGTAAATGTGGGGGATATCTGGTTCTGGCTGGAGCAGAAATGTATTGTTTTGGGGCCTCTGAACCCATTATAGATGATGAAGGTATACGGACGGGCAGCTGGAAATTTAAGGTGAAGCCACACATTATTGGTAATGAGGTTCAGCATGCTCCTAACAGCTTTTCTTTGGGTAAAGACCGAGGGGTTTGTTTTAATCCAGGCCAGCCCAAGACCTGTTATAAATGTGGGAGTAGGAGACACCTCAGTACTGTGTGTGACAAGATTAAGTGTGCCCTTTGTGGAGACTTTTATCATGATAGTAGGACATGCAGAAATGTTTTTCGTTGCAATTTGTGCGATGAACGGGGACAAGCTTATCACCAGTGTCCCTGGGCTGGCAAAATAGGCAGGGTGGGCCAGATAAAGAAGACCTAATTAATCATGCTCAAGAAAGATTTAGGCCTAATTTTCCTGATAGAAACCCACGCCAAACAGGGCCTACCACTCCAGATACAGATCATCCAACCCCGGAGACCAACAATCCCTCAGACCAGTCAGAAGCTCCACAGGGTAGGCAGGACCCAGTTCAGGAAACCACACCTGATCTTCAAATAAAAACTACGGCTCAGGTTATGCCTCTCCCACCTTCCCTGGAGTTTCAGACTCCACACCCCAGAAGGCTTACAAGAGCATCAAGCAGACAAAAACAACCCCTAGTGGAGTTCCTACACAAAATGCTTCTAAAGTGTTGCAGGATCAAGAAAGGGGTTCTGAATCTAACATCTCCTCCATATCTGGGGCATGTTCAGAAATGGAATGTGAGGAGGAAGATACAGCAGAAGTCCTGAAAACAAAAAAAAAAAGAAAGGGAGAAAAAGGAAAAAAGACATACAACCTGAATAGTTTGAAATGGCTACTTTAAAACTAGTTTCCCTTGGCCCACCAGCACAGTGGTTGGTTTTTTGCTTGTGGTGCCAGTGACCAGATTCAGGAATAGACTCGGGTCGCTGGACGGCTGGCTGGGGGAGAAGGATGGAGCATCCCATGGACTGCTCTCCTTCTCTGGGGGGGAGGGGGGATGCCGTCTGATGTTTGATGGACCCGTGGCAGAGGCTGGGGACTCTACAGCTACTGGCGCTTAACAGATTTCAGGGGGTGCAGGGTCCCTGCCTCCGGGAAGGGAGAAGAAAAAAAAACACCCTGCTTCTGCCACCTTAATGATACTCGCTCCAGCTGCATTGGCTCTCAGGCTGACTCCCGCCTCTCCCACGTTCATGGTGCCCTTGGCCCCAGAGTGCCGCAAACCCACCCTGGGGGGTAAGCCAGAGGGTCTAGGGAGGATGGCTAATATGAGTAGCCACAGCCAGAGTCCGTGACCGGGCAGATGGTCCCGGTGGTAATTGGAAGCAGGGGCCAAAAATACAGAATTGAAAAAAAAAATAAATAAAACTAATTTCCTTTAACACCTGCAACATGAACATTACCAAAAGTGTTTGGCATGCTTACATTTTTGCAGGCGTTTAAAAACAGATATTTTGTTTCTGCAGGAGGCTAGATTTAGTACATTACAGGACGTAGCCCAAGCAAAAAAAACGTGGATTAGTGGCCCTTCGTTTTGGTCCTATGGAACAGATATGGCAGATGGCCTGGGAATTTTGTTTGGACATACACAGGTTCAGGTGCTTAGGCTGGTAGATTTAATACCTGGGAGAGTCCTGATTCTGGATTGTTTTTACAAAGGGTTTTCCTTAAGGCTAATCAATACTTAAGCACCACAAGTAAAGACTGAACACATAGAACTCTTTAATACAGCACAACCTTATCCATTTACCAAAAAAAATTAATCTGGGGTGGGGATTTCATTTGTAGTATAGATTGTAAAATTAGGGACCAGATTCAAAAGAAAATATATTGTGACACGTGCACTCCAGGAAATAGTAAGTACATCAAAATTAAAAGATGCATATAGAAAACTTTTTTCAGACCCAGGGTACACATACAAAGGGAGTATTTATTATTCCCGAATTGATTACTTTTTTCTTTCTAAACTTGTGATTCCCAATAAATTTTCCTTAGTTTTGTGAAGTTTCTGATCATTAGGCTTTGATATGCAGCACAGGCCTTTTATCTGTCCCGCCACGGTTTCCAGCAGTATCCAGCAAATGGAAATTAAATTCCATTTTTTGGGATCAGGTGGAAATAAAAAACAAACTAATTAATATCATTCATTTCAGAAAATCAGTAGTTGAAATGCATGATGACTGGGTAACATGGTGGGAAGAGACTAAGTTGGAATAAGAATTGTTTTGTAACCTTAGGGAAAAATAAAAATAGTGAAGATTGTATGAAATATCTAGATTACAGAAACCAATATTATCAGCTTATGTCTTAGCCAAATATTTCAGATACACATATACAAGAACAGGTACACAGAATAAAAAAAAAATTAAGTTTTATCAGTATGATAGACCAACATCCTTACAGGCCGAAATGCAATTTGGTTTACAGAAAATACCACATGGAGATCCTTTTTCTGCTTGTAAGCAGTGTCTAAAGAAGAAGCAAATGGAAGGTTTATGGGATGAGATGGGGCAAGTCAGTTTCTCTGATTTTGGAACGTTAGAGATTATAACTCAAAATTTGAAGGCTCAAAACGGGGTAGGTTTTAGTACAGATAAAGTGTGAGAGGATTTTGAAACTTTTCAAGCACCTGGGACAACAAAGTATCAAAAAGTAGTATTAGAAAATCCCAAAACCATTGAGGAGGTTAGGAAGGTCATTCTACAACTAAAATTGTGAGTTTCACCAGGTAATGATGGGATCACCAATGAAGTTTATAAAAACTTCCCAGAAGAAATGAGCAAAACTTTGTGTAATGTATACAATCAGATACAGGAAAAGTTTCAAAACATTTTTCTGATGCTATTATATTTTTACAGAAAAAAGGGCAGAAATATAACCTAAATAATTGGAGGCCAATCAGTCTTCTTAACACTGATTACAAAATCTTAACTACTATCCTAGGTCATCGACTTCAAAAAAATAGCTGAATCAGTGATACTGCCAGCACAAACCTGCTCGATACCACATAGGAACATACAGCAAAATTTAATTTTCCTAAGAAACTTATGTGAATATGGAAGGCAGAATAAAATATCTGGTTATTTGATAACCCTGGATGAAACTAAAGCCTTTGACAAAGTGTCCCATGAATTCCTATACACAGTTTTAGAAAAATATGGGATCCCAAAAAATTTAGGACATGGCTTCAAGTTTTATATAGGGAAGCAATAATCTAGCCGACAGTTAATGGACTTTTGGGCAGTGGGCTACATTTTAAAAGAGGAGTGCGGCAAGGGTGTCTGCTCAGCCCTCTATTATACACATTTTTACTAGACCCAGTAATTAGATTAATCATACAGGACACTGGGATTTGGGGAATTTCACCAGCTTTGAACATAGCACCCCAGAAGATAGCTGTTTATGCAGACAGTATTTGTCTAATGGTGCAAAATCAGGAATCCGTGACTAAAAGATATTAGAACAATATTCAGAAATTGTTGGAGCTGAAGTAAATTGTAATAAAAGTTTAGGTGTCTATATAGGAAATGGGACTTTTACCCCTTCAGTAGGCCCACTTCAGATATCCAACACAACCATCAAGATTCTAGACTGTTATTTTGGCAATCGGGATCTGGCTCTTTTAAACTGGGAAGATAAATTAAAACAGGGAGAGAGTAAGGTAAATCAATGGAATACTTGGTCTTTGTAAAAAAAAAGAATTATGATTAAGAAATGTTTGCTTACTAATTTTTTATATATTAGTTCCATTTTCCCTATTCCTATAACTTTTGAGGCAAGATTATTAAGTTGTTTCTTTCAGATAGTTTGGAGGAGCTGTCTGAACCCTGTAAAAAGAGAGTTTACTTATTTACAATCAAAGAAGGGGGGTTAGGGATGATTCATTCCATAGTGTTCTACCTCACCTTTTTCTTAAAGATTAATTTTGGGACAGGAGGTGGAAGTAATAGACACCCTTGGGAGGACTGGACTTTAGATTTGTTTAGTTCATTTATGCAGAAATGGGAGGTACAGGTTCCTTGGTTTACAGCTACCTTAGTGGATCTGGATTTTGGTAAACCAGCAATAAGAAAACTGATCAGCTGGGGGATCACAGAAGCACACATACATGACTCTGCAAGAAAATCCCTGTATAACAGTATAATGGCAATAAATTTTACACTCCAGGTGGACTTTCCAAAATGCATACCATCAAAGCTGGGGATTGCTCTAAAAATTCTGACTGACTATAGAATTCCAGTTATGATGTGGGATATACAATGGTTGTGCTGCCATGGTAGGTTAGGGGTTAAGGGCAACCTGAAACACAAATCCATTCTTGAGAGACTATGTAGAAGACAAGAATGCATGGGGGAGGAGGAAACAGTGGAGCACTTTTTATGTTGCTTGCACGCATGTGCAAGAAACATAGTGCCATCATTGGAGATTTCGGAGGTGTGTCACCTCCTCCTCCAATTCAGTCAGTGTGCTGGCAGGCGCGGCCCCTGTAAGCCAATGCCTTCTGGAGCTGTCTATGACACGCTCCAAAATGCAGTGGCATACAGTTGAAAGGGGGAGCTATGCTTGAGTGAGCAGCGATAAGATATGCATAACTCATGTAACTCCCCACACACCACACCACTCGCGCCCACGCAAGCGTCGCACCCACCCTGCACTGTATAGCCGACGGGGTGCCCAATCCCCATCGGCTGTGCTGCATTCCCCGCCTCCCCCAAAGGCTTCTAAAATGCCAGCTGGGCGCCCACCCCAGCATGGCAACTAATAATAGCCGACGGGTGCCCAATCCCGTCGGCTGCACTGTCCTCCCCGAGTAGTAAGTGCCATGCTGGGAGCCCACCCCAGCATGGCAATCTATTCCTTAAGCCAACAGGGTGCCCAATCCACCATCGGCTGAACGCCCCCAGCGTCCTTGTGCCATGCTGGGAGCCCACCCCAGCGTGGCAAGCGTCCCATGTCGTTGTTTTTTTACCTGTGAAGAAAACGGTCCCACGGCGTAGTCTCCCGCCCCCTCCCACAACCCGCACCCACCACTGCGCACTCAGCCTCCCACACCCCCCACCCCATACTTACCTCCGGACTTGCGCGACGATCTTGGTGGACGGGAACACGTCTGCACTCTTCAAAGCTGACCGCAAACTGAGGAAATGCCGGTAAGCTGTATAATGGGCTAGATAGGTGGGGTTTAACTTTGTTGCATATCTCAGGCATTTTTGGGAATTTTTGCACTAAATTTTCAACATGGGGTTTTTGGGACCCCTTCTCATGAATGATGTCACTGTCATGGCATTATTCGTTGCCGGAAGGTGATTTCGCAGTCACTGCAAAAATCACCCGCCGGACTGAATAACGCCATGACAGTGACATCGATCATAAAGAAAAAGTCTAATTAGTGCCAAAATCCCAAAATGTTTGTTTCTGGCGTCGTTGCAGCAGTTCCTCACGAGGCTCGTAAGTTCCCAAAATTTCAATATTTTCACTCCAGATTTTCAACATTGCCATTTACCAGACCTTCTTATGAGTAGTATAGCTGTCATTTTCACATCTCACCCAAAATGTGTTTCCGCCCATTAGCGCACAATGGCGCAGGTCGATTATCTTGAAATCAATTTATGGGACAAATTAAGAAAATCACAGTGACACTGTTCATGAGCAGAGGTCTTAAAATGGCTATGTTGAAAATTTGGTGAAAATTCCTAAAAATGACTGTTTCACAGGTAGTTGCGCCAGTTCCATCGCACTTCGTAAGGTCGTGAATTTTAATATTTTACCCAGATTTCCAACATTGCCATTTTATCACACCTTCTTATGAGTAGTACAGCTGCCATTTTCACATCTCACCCAAAAGCGTGTTTCCACCCATATGGCACAATGGCAGTCGATTATCGCGAGATCAATGTCTGGGACAAATTAAGAAAATCACAGTGACACTGTTCATGAGCTCAGGTGTTAAAATGGCTATACTGAAAATTTGGTGAAAAATTCCTAAAATGACTGTTTCTGAGCGCGTTGTACAGTTCCTATGCTTGCTTAGTAAGTTCGCGAATTTTCAATATTTTCACTCCAGATTTTCAACATTGCCATTTTGCCACACCTTCTTATGAATAGTACAGCTGTCATTTTTCACATCTCACTCAAAACGTGTTTCCGCCAATGTAGTGCACAATGGCGCAGTCGGTGTGCGAAATCAATGTACGGGACAAATTAAGAAAATCACAGTGACACTGTTCATGAGCAGAGGTCTTAAAATGGCTATGTTGAAAATTTGGTGAAAAAATTCCCTTCAGATGTTCTGCAATATTACTAATGAAGACATTGAACAGAACTGCCCAGGACCAATCCTGCAGCACCCACTGGTCCCCTCCCTAGACTGCATACCATTTACCACCACTCTCTGCCTCCTGTCTGTTAGCCAGTTTCTAACCCAGTTTGCCACCCTTTCCCCTATGTCCAGCCTACCCAGCTACTTTATCAGCCTCCTATATGGGATGGTGTCAAAGGCTTTGCTGAAATCAAGGTAAGTGTTTTCCACTGCCCCACCCTGATTCACTTCCTTTGTCACCCAGTCAAATAAATCAACCAGATTTATCTGACATGATGTCCCCACTGTGAATCCATGTTGTCTATGGTCATGGGTTCCGATGGCATCTAGATGCCCCACTATCCTTTCTTTAAGCAATGTCTCCATGATCTTCCCCACTACTGAGGTGAGGCTGAATGGCCTATTGTTCCCTGCCTCATCCCTGCTGCCGGACTTGTGTAAAGGGACCACATGTGCCCTCCTCCAATTCACTCATGTTGAATGACTCAGTGAACATGGCTGCCAGAGGTACTGCTATCTCCCTTCGCAGTTCTGTTAATATCCTTGGGCGTATGCCACCTGGTTCCATCGCTTTGTCCACCTTCAATTTAGTGAGCTCCTGCAGGACTCTTTTGCCTTTGAATGGACTATTGTCCACCTCTTCACCCCCTTGGCAACTGCTGTACTGCTGTGGCCCTTGCCCCTCCCTCTCTTCTGTGAATACTGAACGGAAAGACACAGTGGATGTCTTGGGAGGAAGGCATGAAACTGTCACTTCCAAATACCTAAACAGCATATACAAGCAAGCAACATTCGGCATTGACAAATGCATGTTTTTAAACTGTGTACACACTAAAACGTTTTGGGAGTCTTTGGCCACTAGATGGCAGTGGAGGCTAATTCAACATATAATGTATGAAATGTTAGTACTCTGAGATTATACAGGTTTTTGTTCCAGATACCATCCTAGCATGTTAAATCTGATTTTTGCTTGTATTAAGTATTATATGTGGCAGGAGAGATGAAGACATTCATTACAGTACTCTAATACACCAATGTTAACCCTAATAAAACAAATTGAAGTTGCCATTATTAAACAAAAAGAGAAAGAAAGATTAATAGAAGTTAAGAAATTCCAGATGCTGTAGAAGAACATTTCTTGGTTAAAGATCAATGACAACCATTTTACACATTGTAAAAAACGCCTGAATTCGGGCCCCAGTGTTATAAGTAGTGCTTCCTGAAAGTTACATGCTATTTAATTTTGCGGTTTTCTTTAGATCAGCATTTAATAACCTGTTCTGCACTAACTGAAAACAGGCTGTTTCTGTCCCTCTGACTGAGTTTGGGAGAGTGATGGCATCATATGGAACTAGGCTACAGCTTCAGCAGTGTAAGTACCTACTTGACTGACGAGCTGTTAACTTCCCAATTAGAGCAATCTGTGAGTTAATTATTTGCTGTCCAGGGTTTTTACAAACTCAGTCTCTGGAGTCTGTTGACGAATTAGCTGAAAATCCCCACTTTGTCCTTCTAAAGAGCTAATCTTTTGAGTTTCAGTGCTGAACTGAAGTGATATGCATTTGAGAAATCAGCTTATCTCCATCACAGCTGCTGCCAGTTCTTTCTTATTAAAACTCTGTTTTGTTTAGCTACATAACACTAGCTTATTTATTTAATGGATATAAAATAAATTTAAAGTTTGTTAATTCATACAAGTAGTTTGATGTAGCCTCATAAATAGGTACATATAAGAATAATTTGTCTTCCTCTCAGATTGGCAAACAGTTGCCTTCCGCACTCTCCTATTTCAGGCACATGTGCGATAAGAAACTCACAAATTTCAGTTCTTTGATGGTTTCTGTGTGAAAATACATAATGTATAACTAAACAGTGTATAGCATCTTGATGCCCCTTGTCACCTGCACCATAGCTGAGGCAGCTGCACTCTGATGCCCTGTCCTCTGTTCCCCCACAAGACCTATGTCTCTTGCCCCACATTCAAGGCCATCGTACCCTGCTGCCCACTGTCTTCTCCCACACAGTTGGGGTTGCTGAATCCTGTTGCCCACAATCAACCTGAACAATCAGGGCTTCTGCACCATGCTACCCCATGCCAGAACATTTGGGGTTGTTGCAACCTGCTACCCACTGTCCCCAAAACCCACAGTTGGGGACGTTGCACCCTGTTGCCCCTTGTTCCTGTCTCCACAGTCAGGGCTGCTGAGCTCTGTTACACCCTAGGATCCATTGTATTTTGCCTCTACAGGTGGGGCTGCTGCACTATGCTGCCCCATGCCACCAGAGGTGGGGCTTTCTTCACTCTGCTATCCACATGCAATGTCCCAAATGAGCCAGGCTGCTGCATCATGAGCACCCCATCCCAGTGTCAGAGTTGCTGTACCCTGATGCCCCCTGTGTCCTGCACCACAGTCAAGACTTCTGCACCATGCTGTCCACAGTCCCTACTACTAAAGCCAGGGTATCACACCCTGCTCTAGACTACTCAGGCAGGGATGCTGTAGCCAGCTGTGCCCAGAGCCCCTTGCCTCTATAGTTAGGGTTGGTGCACCATGTTGCCACTTGCCACAAGGGTTAGGGCATTTGCTGCCCACTGTCCTCTGCCCCCATAGTTGTGTCAGTTCCACCTGGGTGTGGCTGCTGCATCCTGTCCCACAGCTTGTGCTGCTGTATCCTAATGCCTCCCTTGTCTCCTGACCAAACAGTTGGGACCTTTGCACCATAATGCCCTCTGTCCTTCACCCCCATAATACAAAATGAAAAAAAAATATATGTTTTTTTTTTCTTTTGGGCAGTGCAGTAAACAAATCTGACTTTGTTGGCAGGGGGCAGCATGGTACAGCAAGCCTAGCTGCAGAGTCATAGGGCTGTGGAGGAATTGGGTTGTAGGGTGCAAGAGGGTACATCAGCCCTGACTGTGTAGACAGGAATGGGGTGCAGCAACTCTGGCTATGGTGGCAGGAGACAGACTACAGCATGGTGAAGAGGCCTTGATTGTGGGGCAGAACATGGGGGGGGTAGCATGGCACAGCAACCCTGACCATGGGATGGGATGTGCACGGTGCAGCGGTCCTGTCCATTAGGAAAAATGACAGGGTGCAATAAAAGCCCCACCTCTAGTGACATGGGCATCATGGTGCAGCAGCCCCAAATGTGGAAGCAGGGGGCAAGGGATTCTAGGGTATAGAAGTACACAGCAGCCCAGATGGTGGTGATAGGAACAGGGGGAACAGGGTGCAGTGGTTCTGATGGAGGGAGTGGGGGCCAAAGGGCCACAGTAGGGTACAGTAACCTCAACTGTTCAGGTAGGGGGCAGCAGGGTACCGAGGCCCTGATTGCATAGGTAAGTAATGGGGCATCAGGGTGCAGCAGCCCTGACTTTATGGGACAAGAGAGTGGACAGCAGAGTGCAGCAACCTCAAATTTGGAGCAAGAGATAGGGTGTATGTGGGGCAGGTGACATAGGGCAGCAGAGTGCTGCTACCTCAACTGTAGGTAAGAGATGAGGGCATCAGGATGCCATGTAGCATTTCTAGTTATACATATGCATAATGCATTTTAACTCAGAAACCATCAAAGAACTGAAATTTGCAAGTTCAATAGTACATGTGCCTGAAATAGCAGAGTGTGGCAGGCAGCCGTCTGTCAATCTGAAAGGAAAATAATGTTCTTACATGAACCTATTTATTGAGACTACATTAAAAAGACAAATATTTTGTATGAACTAACAAACGTTTGACTTATGTTATATCCATTACATAAACAACCCAGTGTTATAGCTAGAGCAAAACACAGAGGACGGATATTCAAACACGCCTGACAGTGGCACAAGCATGGGCGCAGTGCAACTGGATGCTTGAGGCCAGGACCAGGTGATATTCAACGGTAATGCACCATGGCGCAGCACCATTGAATATGGCATGGACAGCACACTTACTGTTCACAGCGCAGTGGCACTGTGCCGGCACAAGCCACAGATAGGGTGTACGGAGATGCACCAGCACAAACGCAGTTGTGCTGGGTGCATCACCCATGATATTCAGCAGAGGACATGCAAATGAGGCCATAATATATGCAAGGTGCAAATGGGGCCATTTGCATGTCAGTATGGCCCCCATTTGCATGCCTTGCGCAGGGCAGCCTAGTGAATTGCACCTGGTGCCCTGCGCAGCATGAGGTGTGCACAGTGGGGGTCCCAGGACATCCCCGGCCCCGTAGCCATGATCAAGGTAAATCTCTGTAACGTAATTCCATGGTAGTCTAGTGGTGCCCTCCTCCCCCCGTGTCTCTGATCGCCGGGAGCTGTAGCTGAAAACATTCCCTGGTAGTCTAGTGGTACCCCCCGCCTGTTGCCATGATCGCGGTACATCTTTGTACAATAAGTCCCTGGTGATCCAGTGGCACCCTCACCTCTCCCACACAGGCCCCTTACCCCCCGCTCCCCCCTGTCATCAGCGGGCAGCAGCAACCCGCTAGCCCACCAAATGACAGGTACAGTATGGGCTTGCAGGCCATACTGTACTAGACAGTTCCAAATATATGAATGAAGTCATTTACATATTTACACTGTCTAGTACAGTATGCCCTGCAAGCCCGTGACTGTACCTGTCATTCAGGGCGGTGGCCGGGTGGTATGTGGGTGGGTTGCAGCCACCTGCTGATGACGGGGGGGGACAGGGTGGGCAAGGGGTCTGTGTGGGTGGAGGGGACGGGGTACCACTGGATCACCAGGAACTTATTGTATGGAGATTTACCGCGATCATGGCAATGGGCAGGGGGTACCACTAGACTACCAGGGAGCCATGGGTGCTTGTGAACTGTATTCTGGCTGGGCGGGTGGCCACCCATGGCTGGCGGCTGCTGTGTTGCCCACTGCAATACAGCAGCCCACCTGTGGGTGGCCAGGATTTGTTCCCACATTTCACGGGCTCAACTTTGAGCCCCCCTATGTGGCACAATGCGGGGTTCTACCAGCATATGCACCACACATCCTGGGTCGGGCCCCTTGCATCTGTGCCACATAAAATTACATTGCACCCAGCCACATTGGGATTTGTGCTGCGCCTGGCAACCTTTCCAATATCCCACCGGGGCACAATGCGGGGTTGTGCCAGCACCACTCTGTCGCGCCATGTGCATCCCCATTGAATATCCGGGCCAGTGGTTTGATCAGAAAGAACTGGCAGCAGGTGTGATACAGATAAGCTGTTTTCTCAACTGCATACCACTTCAATTCAGCATTGAAACTCAAATGATCAGCTCTTTAGAAGAACAAAATGTGGATTTTCAATTAATTCATCTGAACAAAGACCAGAGGCTGAGGCCCAGATATTCAAAGGGCTTGCGCCTGGCACAACAGGGTTGTGCCAGGCGCGGCTCACTAATGCTCCCTGGCGCGATATTCAAAGGAGCAATTTGTGCTGCACAAATCTCGATGCGCTGGGGCACATTGGTAATGTATGCGGTGCAGATACAGGGGGTGTGCCAATGCATATGCGGCACATCCCGATATTCAGCCCAGGATGTGTGGCGCATATGCTGGCACAACCCTGATGTGCACCGCATATGGGGGCACAATGTTGAGACCATAAAATGTAGGAATAATCTCTGGCCTCCCCCAGGCAGGTGCAACACAGCACCCAGCAGCTGTGGGTGGCCACCAGCCCAGCAGGGGCACCGTCCACAAGCAACCATACTCTCCCTGGTGGTCCAGTGGATCCCCCCATCATGCCCAATCACAGGCATCAGCACCATTACATACAGTACCTGGTGGTCTAGTGGTTCTCCCTTCTTCCGACATACCCGCTCACGGGCATCTGTATGATAAGATAGCACCCAGTGTGCTAGATGCACCCCCTCCCTCCCGTGTTGCCCGATAGCGGGAAGGAGTACTCCAAATCCCTATACCTGGTGGTCTAGTTGTTCCCCCTCCATTCCACCTGATCATGGGCATGTGACTTATATAGTCAACCTGGTGGCCCAGTAGACCCCCCGTCCCATCCCAACCACAGAGGACACAGCAACCCAGCTCCCTCCCCCCGTCATCGGTGGGTGGCAGCACCCCACCCACATACTGCCTAGCCACCCACTGAATGACAGCGTACAGTATGCGCTGTATGCCCATTGGTCCACAGTGTGGACCAGTAGGCATACAGACTCATACATACTACACATAGGCACGGTTATGTGACTGAACGCTTCATTCACATAACCGTGCCTGTGTAGTACATTATGGTCTGTATGCCCACTGGTCCGTACTGTGGACCAATAGGCATAGAGCACATACTGTACGCTGTCATTCGGTGGGCGGCTGGGCAGTATGCGGGCGGGGTGCTGCCACCCACCGATGATGGTGGGAAACTGGGTGTCTGGGTCCTCTGTGGGTGGGATGGGAGTGGGGTCCACTGGGCCACAAGGTTGACTATAAATGTCACATGCCTGTGATCGGGTGAAAGGGGGGAGACATTAGACCACCAGGTATAGGGATTTGGAGTACTACTGCCTGCGATTGGGCAACACTGGAGGGAGGGGGGGCAACTAGCACACCGGGTGCTATCTTATCGTACGGATGCCTGTGATCAGACATGTTGGAGGGAGGAGGGATACCACTGGGTAGCCTATTCCACTATGGGAGCCCGTGATCAGGCATTGGGTTGGGTGGGGAGATCGCTGGCCCACCAGGGAGGTTGGTATGGCACAATGCCCATGATCAGGCATCAGGGTGGGGGGGGCACCACTAGACCACCAGGTTGGGGTTCTCTTCCTATGACTGCCCATGATCAGGCATACAGGAGGGGGCACTAGCCCACCAGGGACCCAGCGCCTACTGCAGGCAGCTATGCAGGGTGCCAGGCACATTTTGCCGGGCTGCTCTTCGCAACACATGCAAATGGGGCCATAATGACGTGCAAATGGCCTCATTTACTCCATGTATATATTATTGCTCCATTTGCATGCCCTCCTCTGAATATCGCAGGTGGTGCATACAGCACAACTGCATTTGCTCTGGAGCATTCCTGGACCTCCCTGTCTGTGTGATGCACTGGCGCACTGTACTTGCACCATGCGCATTCTGTACCATATTCAATGGCGATGCGCCATGGTGCATCACCTTTGAATATCACCCTGTCTTGGCCCCGGTGCAGCTTGGTAGCACTGCTCCCCCATTTGCACCATTGCCTGGCACAGTCTGAATATCCTGGCCTGAGTTTGTAAAAGCCCTGGACAGCAAACAATTACCTCACAGTTGTTCTAACTGAGAAGTTAACAGCTCGTCAGTCAAGCAGGTACTTACACTGTTGAAGCTGTAGCCTAGTCCCATATGATGTCATCTCTCTCCCAGTCTCAGTCAGAAGGACAGAAACAGCCTGACTGCTTTCAGTTAGTGCAGAACAGGTTATTAAATGCTGATTTAAAAAAAAAACACTAAAGTAAATAGCATGTAACTTTCAGGAAACACTACTTATAACACTGGGACCTGAATTCAGGCTTTTTTTACGTGTAACATGGGTTCCATTGATCTTTAAATATCACTTGATAGGATGAATTGTATCTTGTAGAAAACCTTTTTTTGTTGCTATTTTATTTTTTTGTTAACATGGAGAAAGCAGTGTTTTGTCTAGAGAATGTTAGATATGATTTGTGCTTTCTTTTGTTATCTCTTCTGTAACCTGATCTGATGTCTTTGTTTATGTCAATAAAAATTCCCCTATTCTTTGGTAGGGGGCACCACATTCTTCCGGTTGGTGTTGGAGTGCAGAGTGCAGATGGCGGCCCAGGTGGAGGAGGACGCTTCCCTCCCCACCCAGAGCGTATGAGAAGCACCGTGTGGAGCTGGTATGGAGCACATTATAGAGGAAGATGGTCCAGTGAAGCCGGTGGTACAACCATTGGAAAATGTTTTGTCAGAGGGTAACGCCACTAATAAGAAGGAAAATTTAGTTGATCACCGAGCGTACCTAAGAGAGCTGCTGGAAGAAGAAGAACGCCACTGCCATGCACAGGAGGGAGCTAGAGAAAATGTGAGGAGTGACCAGGAGCTACACAGAATATTGCCCACAGATAAGACCGAGAGCTCCACACAGCTTCAGGAAGTATACCCCTTCCTTGTACTGCTGAAAATGATGTACTGGGAACTCTTGTGACTGTCTCTGATGAAATGGTTTCCCCAAAAATGGGGAAGGGGGGATGGAAGAGATAAATACAGAACAGACTAGGTGCACTGAACTAGTGAACAGAGGAATGGAAGTAGACATATCTGAAAGAAATAGGGACAGAATACTTACTGAAACTAAAAATATATGCCAGGAGGCAATATCTGAGACTATGAGACCAAATTTTGAAGAAAATATATCCGCATCCAGTCTAACAGTAGCTGAAGCTCTCCGACAGGCTGGGTGGGTTAGACACTCCTCAATGCAGCCATGGGTTTTGCCAGCATGAAGTAATCTGAACCAGGAAGATCTCCTCTATCTTTAGAACTGGTAAATTCACCGGTGTTGACATTACACTGAAACATAGACTTTGATGACAGATAAGGACCGCTTGGCCCATCTAGTCTGCCCATTTCCCTACCTAAAGAATAGGCCACAGATCCTAGTTAACCAACAGCCTATTTCTTCCTACCCCCCATAAGAATTGCCTTATGTCTGTCCCATGCATTCTTGAATTCTCCCACAGTTTTAGACCCCACATCCTCCTCAGGAAGGCTGTTCCATGCATCTACTACCCTCTCTGTGAAATAATACTTCCTCACATTGCCCCTGAACCGCCCTCCTTCTATCTTTAAATTGTGTCCCCTTGTCCTTGCAAGTCTCTTTTTCTGAAAGATGCTACCCTCTTGGACTTTGTTGATTCCACTGTGGTACTTAAAAGTTTCTATCATGTCCCCCCTCTCCCTTCTTTCCTCAATGGTATACATATTAAGCTCCTTTAGTCTCTCCTCATACGGCTTCTCTTGCAGACCCTGCATAATTTTAGTTGCCCTCCTCTGGACTACCTCTATCCTGTCTATGTCCTTGCGGAGATGGGGTCTCCAGAACTGGACACAGTACTCCAGATGGGGTCTCATCAACTGTCTGTATAGAGGGATAACAACTTCCTGTTTTCTGCTGCTGATGCCTCTCCCTATACATCCCAGTATACCCCCAGCCCTCCCTACTGCCTTCTCACATTGCTTGCTAACCTTAAGGTCATCTGATATGATTACCCCCAGGTGCCTTTCCTTTTTTGTTGTTGTTACTACCTCCCCACCTATTGTGTATTCTTCCCCTGGGTTCTTGTTTCCCAGGTGCATTATTTTGCACTTCTTTGCATTGAATCCTAGCTGCCATACTTCTGACCATTCCTCCAACCTTGCCAAGTCCCTTTTCATCCTTTCCATGCCTCCTTGTGTATCAACCCTGTTGCAGATCTTTGTGTCATCTGCAAAAAGGCATACTTTTCCTTCCAGTCCCTCTGCAATGTCACTGATGAAGACATTAAAAAGGACTGGACCCAATACTGAACCCTGCGGTACACCACTAGTAACCCCTCTTTCTTCAGAGTGGACTCCATTTACAATTACCTTCTGTGTCCTGTTGTGCAGCCAATGTTTTACCCAGGCTACCACCCTGGGACCCACTCCCAGGCTGGTTAATTTGACTGTTAATCTTTTTGTGTGGGACTGTGTCAAATGCCTTGCTAAAGTCTAGGTAGGCCATGTCCACAGCCCCTCCCAAATTACCCTGCAATTTATCCAGGATTGTGGCAGTGATACCCCAAGAACAGGGATGTGAGAATTCAGTTATCACAGTGGAAGTTCAAGCCCAGGAAAAAGCATGTATCCTTAACCCCCCCCCCCCCGAGTCTGACCCAGTAAACCAAGAAACGGATTCCTTCCCTAGACCTAATAGGGCAGATAAGGGAAGACCAGTGCATGAAGAAGCAAGAGAGAACAGACATCGGACGAGGACTTTTGCTGGGCTTTTCCATACTCCAACAGAACATGCAAGGTGAAATATAGGGAGGGCATAAAGATCTACCCAGACCGAAATTATATGGGGAAAGAATTATTGAAAGATAGTATGGGGTTCTCAGACCATGAGATATATGCATTAATACACACCTCTGGTGAGCCGTATTTTGATGTGAGTTTCACAGCAAGGAGCCCAATGAACACCAGAGTGGGCAATGATTTCAGCTATTCCATTAACAAACTGGCCTTTCGAACCATTACTGTCCTCTATATAAATGGACTTGTATTTCAGACATTTTGTACTGGTTGAGGACTAAATGCACAGTTCTGGGTTTTCCTGACCCTATTATGGATACGGAAGAGATTTGGACAGAGGAGTGGTGCATTAGAGTATGGTTACCACAAACAAATGGGAAAACACAGCATCTCCCAAGCTGTTTTTACTTGGGTCGAGATTGTGGATTTATTTTCTATGCTGGGCAGCCTAAATCGTGTTTTCGACATGGGGCCTGTATGCACCTCAGTAATGCGTGTGATAAGCTTAAGTGTTCTCTGTGTGGGAGAACTGGACATGCTGCCATCAATTGCCTGACACCGGTTAATTGCAACCTATGTGATGACACCTCCCACAGCTTCCAACATTGCCCATGGGCCTCACACAACAGCCAGGATAATGACCAAGTGCAGAGGAAGAACAAGAAGCTGCATTTCTGAGAGGCCGACAGGCTGCTGTAGCCATGGATCCCAGATCTGGACAGCGCCGCTCCACTCCCCAGGAAGACAATGCTGGGATGCCTCCATCCATAGGGACAGTTCAGTTAAGGGAGCCACATCTGAAGAGTGCTCCCTCAAGAATTCCGAACCTTCCCTCTGACTCTCAACCTACATCAGAAGGATATACATTGGTAGAGATTGACACTTATTCACAAGAATCAATGGTATCAGTGGATAATGGGCCTCAGAGTACACCACCTGAAGAATTGGTAGCTTTTCCTTCTACATCTATTACAGTACCTATTGAGATGCCTCCACCTATAACGGATAAATGGGAACACCAGAAATCCAGGCGCTTCACGTGCTACTCTGATATAAAAGAAGGAAAGCAGTTAAAACAGCAGGAGGAACCAGTGCTTAAAACAAATAATAAATATGGTATCCTGGCTAAACAGAAGCAATGGAAAGAGGAGGATGACGACTCTGATATTTCATCCTTGGCATCTTCTCAACCTGAGAACTTGACAGATTCGGAGGTACCATAAAGGGAGATAATGATCAGCAAAAAAAAAAAAAAAACAGGTTTAAAAGGCCAGAATAACGGAGGCATGCATGATCCTGGGTGATTTCCATTAAAAAATGGACTTTGACTTATCCTGTGGGATGCTGAATGTCAACAGTATAAAGAACTCAAAGAGGAGACAAACAACTTTCTCTAGTCTCAGAAGTCTGAATTCACAAATTTATTTCTTGCAGGACACCAGATTGCATACCTTTTCGGAACAAAAGAGAGCCTCCCGGGAATGGTTCCCTGGGACATCTTTTTGGTCCTTGGGAGAAGACCCTTGTTCTGGACTTGGAATAGTATTTATGTCTCATGATTTTTCTGTTTCATGCTTAATAGATTTGGTCTCTGGGAGGGTGCTTATACCAGATTTTAAGTATCGAGCACAGGCTATAAGGCTGATTAATATTTATAATTATCAAACCAAATTTCAGCGGGTAGAATTATTTTAAAAAAATCCAGCCTTTTTTGCATAACTCCAAAACAGTCATATTTGAGGGGGATTTTAATTGTATTTTAGCCCTTACAGACAAAACAGGGTGCACTCAGAAGTTACATAATGATATTAATTACCTCCAGAAAATGTGCAACACTACGCATTTGAAAGATAGTGCAGCAGGATTTCGGCCAGTTGCGAAGCATACTTTTATAAAGCGCAGACTGTTCACAAGACTCGACCTATTTATGGTGTCTCAGTGGTTGCCCGTGGTAGGTAGAACCAAGGTACCCATTGAGTCGTCTGACCATAAGATGGTCCGAGTACGATTTGGGAACCTGATAAACAAACCTTCTTCTTGTTCGGTATGGAAGATGAATGTAGCAGTTCTGGCAGATCAAGGCATATGGGATGAAATTAGAGCTGAATTGGATGTGAGGTTGTCGGTGTTTGAGTTATATAATAACCTCTACTATGGTGGCAGGACACAAAGACCAGCATTCATAGGATTTGTAGTATACAGGCTAAGGATGCCTTGAGGAAGAAATATTTCAACTATCTTTGTTTAAGGGGACAATTACAGAAGCTCATGTCACAAATGATAAAAACAGGGACAGATTATTCATCCCAGATCTGGGACATCAAAGCTGACATGTGCTCTTTCCATAATGAAAGGGCACAGGCCATTTTTATTGAATGAAAATTTGGAACACGAGGGTGGGGCACAGCATATTAATCCCTATGATAGTCGTAATCAGAGGGTAGATACTAAATATATTTCAGAGATAAAAATACCATTGGGGAAAGTATAAAAGAACTTAAGGAAATGGAGCAATATACAGAGCAGTGTGTACAGCATACCTTTGGGCAACAAAAAGAGATACCCAGTACCTTGGAGGGTTTTTTCAGGGTTTAGATACTCCACAGCTTGGGGAGGCAGATAAGAAATGTTTAGTACTACCAATTAATAAATCTGAGGTACAAAACACGATTTCTGCTTTAAAGTCAGGAATCTCACCGAGACTGGACAGAACAGCAAGTGAATTTTATAAGAAGTCAGTTGATATTCTAGTGGACCAATTGGGGATTATTTATAATAAGATACTTTCAGGAGTAGTCCTTTTACCGTCCTCCTTGGCAAAGAGTTTACTAATTTTCCTATATAAAATTGGGGTTAGGACTGAGTTTAATAAGTGGAGGCCAATTAGTTTGATTAATGTAGACTGAAAGATACTATATAAAATATTTATTTATTGACCAGGTAAGTGCACTAGACAAATCCTGCCTATTTTTAGGAATGACCCGGGGGGAGGGGATACAGATGAATGCCAACTGACCTTGAACCAGATTAAGCTGTTGATGGTATTTTTAGTGAATGAGGGAAATTTGGCCTGGACACCAGGGAATTTCCCCTACTCTTTTCAATAAGTGCCATGGGATTTTTAACATCCACCTGAACTACCACCAATCCAGGCAGATGGGACCTCAGTTTAACATCTCATCCGAGAGGCAGCACCTCAGAAGTGCAACACCCCTCTCCTGCTGCACTACAGTGTCAGTACTGGGATATTAACCCAAGTGCCAGACATGGGAACTGAACCCACAGCCCTCTGATCTCCCAGCCTCAGAGGTGAGTGTGCTACCTACTGAGCCACTGACACTGCCATTATGCACAAGACTGTCAAATGTGGCTCATATAGTTATATCTCCTGTACAGGCATTTGCTATACCTCCTGTAATATGATGGATAATCTGAAAGTAGTGAGAGAAGTTTCTGACTGCCCAGTGATGTCTGGTTATTTATTAGCGTTAGATCAGTCAAAAGCATTTGACAAAGTTCTGCATGAATATTTGTTTTTTGTTCTACGTGCATATGGGCTCCCACATGTATTTATTGCTTGGGTTCGAACATTGTATAAGAATGTGTATACAAGGCCTGTTGCAAATGGGAAGGTGGGTAGACATATCTGAATTCAGAGGGGAGTGGGGCAGGGGTGCCCACTCAGCCCTTTGGTCTATGTGTTTGCTATTTACCCACTGTTAAGGAGCTAGATATAGATGTAAGAATAAAGCATATTGGGGTGACACACAATTTATGATTTCCAGTGGCACTGGTTATGCCGATGAAGTGACTATTTTGGTTTTGGATAAAAACTCAGGGGACAGTGCATGGCAATTGGTAGCTGAATATTCTGAAATATCAGGTTCTGCTATAAATAAATGAAAAAGTAGGGAAATTGGAATTCATGGGAACATATCCGGGGTAGATAACATTGCAGATATTCAGATTTCCATTACACCTATTAAAATATTGGGTATTGAATTTGGACACATGGGTCCCACAACAGTTAATTGGGAGCAAGCTATTATACAGGCAGAAGAAAAGATAGACAGATGAAAGACTTAACCCATGGAAAGGGAAAAAAAAGAATACATATGTACAAAGCATTTATTCTTTCATTATTTTTAGTGGTGAGCACTATTTTTCCACTCCCGAATCATTTGGAAGCCAGAATATATAAAGTAGCTTTTTGATTAATTTGGGGAAGCAGGCTTGATCCCATAAAGAGGACATCTACATATTGGCCAATACAAAAAAGTGGCCTTAATATGCTTAATCCAGTGGTGTTCTTTTTCTGATGTTCATATATTCCAGTCTGTTGCCTGTTTGTCTTGACAGTCAGACAATTTGGGCCCTGATCTTTACAAAGCATTGTGGAATGGTTTGCATAAGTGGGAATCAGGGCACTGGGCTGTCTTTAGGATGGTTCCATCAGATTTGAAAATATATCTGTTGGATTTATTCAAAAAGGTAAAAAATTGGGAACCCTCGATCCATGAGGTAACCCACATGAACAGGAAGGATGCTTACAAAAAAATCATGACTACTAAGTTTTTGGTTTCCCCGTGTCTTACCATCCCTGATGACGTTAGTATAGATGGGGTAGTAGCTCAGTTGGTGGAGGGACGGATTCCTCCTAAAGTTGGGGATACTCTGTGGATTAGCTTCTATGGCCACTTGAATGTAAGGGGTAATCACCATCATAAAGTGAGGGAAGGGTGCATTAACCAAATTGAGACTATGGGACACCTATTTTTTGATTGTGTGTATATCAAAGGTTTTTGAGATAAGTTGGCCAAGGAATGGATGCTTCCTCAGTTTTGAGAAACATCATATAATGAACTGGTGTGTGGCCAGTATGGACATGAGTGGAATGGGTTCCATAAGGGTGCTTTAAGAATGATAATGGCTTTAATAAAATGGGGAATTTGGCAGATTAGGTCCAGTATGTGTTGCGACAAAAATGAGTCAATAGTGTAGGTTTGATTGAGACTATTACAAGCAAAATGTTCATGATATATAAAAAAGAGGAAATGTTCCCTTCCAGGACATATCCATAATGCTTGGTGGAGACAGTGTTCCATGATTATTGAGGCGGGCGAGACATAAAGTTTTCTGATTGGAATATACTTGGTGAGGGGGTTTACGGACACCACATGGTATATGGTTCTGTGTATAGAGTTGGGGTATACTAATATTGTTATTGGTAGAGCTATAGGCAAGTATGGGGTTTTGGGTATACCCAGCAAGGTTGTTGAGACTCCCTGAGTACTAAACATATAGTTTTGCTGGGTTTATAATTGTGAGGTTTTCTTTTTCTCTGTGTGGTATCTGTAGCTGTGTGAAAAAATATTGTTATGATATGAATTTTTGTCAGTGTTTTATGAGAATAATGTGTATTTTTGGGGGTATGTGTAGTGCTGGGTTTCCTTGGGTAACTCATGTATGTATTAAGAACGTCTTTTTCTTAGTTCTGGTGATAAAAAAATTCCCTACTCTTTTCGACAAGTGCCATGGGATCTTTAACGTCCATCTGAACTATAACCAGAAGAGGCAGATGGGACCTCAGTTTACCATCTCATCCAAAAATGGCACCTCAGAGTGCAGCACCCTTCATGCTGCACTGTAGTGTCAGTATTGAAATTTAACCCAGTGCCTGGTGTGGGTATAGAACCCACAACCTTCTGATCTCATGGCTTCAGAAATGAGTGTGCTACCTGCTGAGCCACTGATACACATATTCACTCCAAGAGACTTGTTGAAAGAGAAAGCTGCACTGAGCTGCAGCAGGTACAAAAGGACATGCTTGCTAATATGTTCGGTCCCTGAAAAAACAAGATAGCCACAGAAAATTTTAAAAACAACGTCAGTAAAAATAAAACACAGTGTACGTCCATCCTGGGGGATAACCTGAGTACTGTTGGTTTTGGAGGGAGCCCACTACTGGTCATGAAGCTAATGCAAATACAGCATACTATACTAACAGGGGAACAATTTTTTAGTACTTGAGCCAAAAAAACTCATTTTATCCATTTTCACATCTTTTTGTGTCTGTTGTCTAAATATTTTTAGGAGACTCATTTTAAAATGTGAATAATACACTTTGAGGTGTGGTTTATGGTCTGAAAAGAACACTTCCAGGTGCTAAAGGCATTCAGCACAAGGGCAATGTGTCTCATTACACACTTGGGGCATACTGTTATCGACCCATAAACCACACTTCCTGGTGTCTTATTCCTTATATAAACCACCAGTGGGAAGCAGAAGTGGTTTGTGATGGTATTACACATGCAGAGTGTGAAAAAAGGTAATATTATGCAATGGGCATCCAGAATCCATCGTTTTGACTGGCTGAGAGGCAGTTTTAGCCATGGGTAAATTGCACAACAACCCTCACAAAATTTGTCAGTTGGTAGCAGCACAACAAATTAAACTGATAGGCCCAATTCCTCCTAATGCTGACCAAGAGAAAGTAAAGGGCACCAGTCATGTGCTCATCCACTGCTCATCCCACAGCTCCCTGGCAAGTAGCAACCACCCCCAAAAAATCAGTTTCTGTGCTACAATACCTGGTGCTCCAGACTGTCTATCAGCTCTCTCCCAAATACTGTTGCTCCCTCCACACTTTAAGTTTTAGGGATGCCACCCTCCAGAACCTCACTTGCGCCTCTGAACAATAAGCCGCTCTTATCCATGCTCAGAAGTTCAGCCCCCAGCTGCAGTTCAGTTAAACTCCAGAACTGACCTGAGGAACTTCCAGCCACAGTTCAATATGGCTCCCACGCTGCTCAACTATAAAAAAAAAACACATAATAATTATAATTATAAAAAGGGTCTCAGAAATGCTGCAATCTGATTGGCTGTTAGGATTCCAACAGCCTTACATTAATCCATGTTATACTGTCATGTACAACCTGATTACCATGGCACATTAATTCTTCCTGTCAACATTTCATGCTCTAGCACTGCTGAATGTGTGGAATGATGCATTCTGATTTTGAACCAGCATTCTTAAACTTTTGGTGGAAGAACTGTTTTATTAAAAATCTCCCTCTAAATGAGGAAAACACTCAAAAAGTATACTTTTAACATTTTTCTTTTGGAATCATTTTTATAGCGAAGACTTTAGGAGTGTCCAGTCTTGGATAACGTCCCACAAGCTGGTCCTCAACCTCAAAAAAACCCAGGCCATGCTTTTCAGGTCCCTGGCCAAGATTAAGGCCTCCCCTGCCCCCTTGTATATCACTGGTCTTGATGGAGCCCCGGTCCTTATCACCAACTCCATCAAATAGCTCCTGCACCCTTGTATATCACTGGTCCTGATGGAGCCCCGGTCCTTATCACCAACTCCATCAAATAGCCCCTGCACCCTTGTATATCACTGGTCCTGATGGAGCCCTGGTCCTTATCACCAACTCCATCAAATAGCCTGTGCCCCCTTGTATATCACTGGTCCTGATGGAGCCCCGGTCCTTATCACCAACTCCATCAAATAGCCCGTGCCCCCTTGTATATCACTGGTCCTGATGGAGCCCCGGTCCTTATCACCAACTCCATCAAATAGCCCCTGCCCCCTTGTATATCACTGGTCCTGATGGAGCCCCGGTCCTTATCACCAACTCCATCAAATAGCCCCTGCACCCTTGTATATCACTGGTCCTGATGGAGCCCTGTCCTTATCACTGACTCCATCAAACACCTTGGGGTTACACTTGACCTCAGCTTGACCTTGGACTCTATCCTTAGTGTCTGCAGAGCCGCTAACTGCAAACTGGGTCTAGCCTATCGTGCCAAGAGCAATCTTACTCCTTAGCCTACCTTGCGCTGGCTAGAGGTGTGTTCCTACCCTCTGCTATGGGCTTCTCCTGTTTGCCAGTACATCCAAAATCTACCTCACCAGGTGGGCGTCGCCTGTAACACTATCTGCCGCTTTGCACTTGCTGACCCTTGACTCACCCACCACTGTAACCTGTACAGCAAGCTTAACTGGCTCTCACCATCCAATTACATAAATTGTATCCTGGGCTGCTTCACGGGCAAGGTCCTTGGGACTGGCACCCCGCCTGGTTTAGCAGATCTCCTTGTGCCAGCGGCCACCCTGTACTCCCTCAGATCCCTTGGCCCTGCTCTAAGGATTCCTGCCACATGCACTCAAATGGGGGAGCAGGGATTCTGCATCATGTGCCGCCAGACTATGGAACTCCCTTCCAGCCCAGGTTCACACGTCCTCCTCACAGGCTTGCCTCCAAACCTCCTTGTGGAGACATTTGAAGCTCTCATCAGTGTGTGACTGTCCCAAGCCTCCGTAATCTCACTTGGACCCCTGCACTGAACATCCCTCCTAATGCACTGAATGTCTGCATGGATTCTGTCCTGCACTCAATTCAATTAATAGGGTGCAGGGTGCTGCTCTGTCGGTGCCCCCCTTTCTGGAGACTTATACTGTATATAACTGGACTCATACTGTGTAATGATTTGTACATAATGTGCTGCTTACAGTATTGGTTCTCTGATGTATTTGTTATGACCATTGTACCTGCTGACTATGTTATGCTTTCTGTTTTCTCTGACTCTGTAACTGCCTAAAGTGTATCTTGTTGTACCATGTCGTATTTCCTGCACACTCCCGGGTTGTACCTGAAAATAGGCAAACGTCTTATCTAGTGTACCTATCTGGTTAACAAAAGCTAAATAAATAATAAATAGCAGTAAGGCACTCCCAGGAGTTAGATTAACAGTCAATCACCCCCTAGGGGCAATATGGCACTTGGCTGCACCTCATGCCACATTACACCCCTGGAGGTGATTAACAGACTGTTAATCTAATTCATGTCTTATTGCTTAAATAGAGTATATATTTTTTTAAAAGTCTAAATAACACATTTATTATGGCGCAATAATAAAGTCAACAAAAATTTAAAATACAGCAAAAAAAATTAACTTTGTTCTTTATTTTGTGTCACAAAAACTAAAGGGGAACATTGTATAATGACAATAATCCACTCTAGGGTGTGGGTTATGGTGGGATTTATCCAAATCTGGTATGATTAACTCAGCAGGCCTGTAGCCTCCTGACCAAACCATAACAGACCTGGATAAATCACATCATAAACCACACCCAGTCCTGGATGATTGCTTAACTGTAACTCCCCCTACTTTTTGTATATAATTGCAAGTCTGTTTAGTACTGTGTGGTAAAGTGACCCCAGGTCCATCTTGTAAATGAGTTTATTTCTCAATGATGTTTCGCCTGGTAAAATAAAAATTGGTTGATTGTCATTTCTGTGGCATTTCCTTTTATGTAAGTATGAGATGGTGGCATCTCTCACTTTCTGTTTGACTGGCCGGTTATTTGGGAATGGAACTCAGTTATTATGGCTTTAGAAAGTGGCATCAGTCCAGCTAATAAAGGGGCTCACCAGTAATTATAAATAATAATCTTACTTTTAAATTGTACCACCCTTAATTATAAAATACAATTAAATGATTGATATGTATTTCCATCTGCAGTATAGAATTCTGAACCTACTTTTGTTCATTGAAGAAAGTAAAGATTTCAGGCAAGAATCTTGATTTATAAAGTGCAAAGAAATGAATTAGGACATTAGTTAGAAGCACACGACTAGTGTACACACCTTATGAGATTTCACTGTTATGCTAACAAGTCACATGAATCTCTGTAACTGTTTTCATCTTATGCTCTAGTTTTCAACAATCTGATTGAAGCAACCTTGGTATCGACATTTCCCTCAATTGACACTCCGTTTCATGAATACTAAGATACATTTGCAAACCAATACTGTGACAGAAGTTGCAGAGGTTAGGGTAACCATAACAACATGTCTTCAACATAACATTTACTGCAAATCCCAATGCACTCAGCATACAATTTCCCACCCTTTTTGGGTGTTGCGCCAGGAAGTCCCATTTCCCTACTTTTGACCAAAGTCCAACTGATCCCTAAATGTAGTATTTTGTCATTAATTTCTATCATTATTCATTTAACAAAATCATATGTATTAACCAACACAACATTCATGGCTTTCGGTGGATGAGACAGAGTTAGCGGGGGGTGGAGGGGGGAGATAACAGGTTACCACTACTGTCAAAAGGATTCTTTCAATGTAGCAATTTCACTATATACATTAATATTGTCGGCAAAGCAAGATATTGTGTACACTCAGAATTAGGGGCAATAATTTAAGATCAGGAAATTTAACAATCGGATTACTCCATTGGTGATTTGTTGCATTGTATATATCCATGTAATAAATCCAACACTGGTAGAACCATTCATCCACTACAAGTGTGGACACAAGATCTTATCAGGTCCATCCACACACCAACAGAGGAGAACTGTGTTACCAAAAGAAATTCTGTCAATTTACAGGCATAAAAGCTTGAAAGCTAGGCTACAAACTATTACTACAAATTGTGCTTATCTAGGATTTTGTTTGATTATTATATGAATGACAAGTCCTATTTTGAAAATATTATTGTCACTAAAGATAATTATTCCCATTTCTTGATGTTAAATTAGCTGTATTTTGTTGCTGTTGTTTTATTATTTGATTAATTGTTAAAAGAAAATGTTGTATCCCCACCTCAACTAATCCAATCTATGGTAGGGCAGGGACACCCGGGGCCATGATATGAGACTGGAGAGAGGAAGGTTCAGGAGGGAGATGAGGAGACACTTTTTACGGAGACGGTGATATCTAGGTGGAAAGTGTTACCAGCAGAAGTGGTATCCAGTAGAATAGTGGACTGCTTCAGAAGGAGCTGGGACATGGCAAGGGGGAGCGTCAAGGGAGGGGGAAGGTGGGAGGAAGGGGCAGCTGCAAAATAAGGGGTGCGAGCTGCACATTCAAGCAGGCTCAATAGACCACTAAGCCTTTATCTGCTGGCATAGTTTGTATATTCGTATGTTCTTTTTAAGATGTTTTGAAACATCATTTATAATCAATTGTCATCATATAGAATGTTAGACATGTGGACCATAAATGACCAGCAATTAAATTGTTGGAATGTTTACAAAAATGGCACATTGTGATAGTTTCATATGATAATGGATGCTATGGCACTTGAAAAATGAACAAAGACTTTTTATAAATTCTAAAGTAATATAAATATATTAAAGGAAATTTCTGATATAAGCTATGCATGAGCTGACAGGCACCAAAAAGTAAAGCAAAACATCTTACTTGTTGTTGTGGAAGGTATCGTAACTGGCGCGGAAGCCTCGGCCAGCCGATCCCTTCAAGCTCCCTGGTGCCCCCCTCCCCAAACTCAACCCCCATGCTCTCTGATATTGTTACGTGTGGCCAGGGAGAGCACAGGGGCAGGCCAATTAAGTCTACAGTGGCTAGTTTTAAGTCTTTTTCGTTATTGTAATCATCTTAGAGAATTGCAGCAGTCGCTTGGAACTAGTAGGACCTCACTAGTTGCCACTGCTGTAATTTTCCTAAGATGGTTTACAATGGCAAAATGACTTTAAAACAGCCCCTATAGACTTAAATGGGGCTTTCCCCATGCCTCCCTGGCCGCACATCATAATTTCAGAGAGCACGGGGCAGAGTGGAGCAGGAAGATGGAAGGGATCAGGCTGATGAGGCTTCAGCCAGTTACGATCCCTTCCACAACAAGAAGTAAGATGTTTTTGCTTAAATTGTTGGTGCCTGTCAGCTCACACAGCTATAAGGTATTGGGCTATGATGCTCAACACCTTATAGCTTTAGGTCGGAAAATCACTTTAAATCCCTTTGCTATAGTAGTACGTGATGTGGGACTGGCCTAGTCATTCCTTTTGGAGTGGGTCACCAACTCCATATTCTGGTTTTCTAAGGTGCTCCCACTGAATGCCAGTCCACTGATTTGGTTCTTTGGTGGCTATGGGAAACCTCCTAGTGAGAGGCTGTGGGGGTCTTTTAACTCAGAGTCTGTGGGTACAAGGGGGGGTGAGTTGGATGGTGAGTGAATTGGAGAAGGATGTGTGAACCATACTGGGGCTCTGGGGGCATGTGTGATGCAAGGAATGGGGAAAGATGTATGTATGTAGGTATGTAATGTATGTATGTTCTGTATGTATGTATGTATGTATGCATGTAGTATCACAACTCCAAGTCATTGCCTGCAGACCCGCAATATTTGGCAGTGGTTCATCTGGTAAAATTGAAGATTAGTATAGCCAGCGAAGGGTACTTGGCGAATTTGAGGAAGCTTTTTTTGCAGTTAATAATTTTTACTGAGTAGTTTCAGCAAGACACAAACAACCTTACCATACCAAGTATAAGCGCAAAACTACAATGCATATATACGTAGTGCCCTGGAGTTCGTCTGCATGCAGACAAGGGAAAACTTCAGTTAGAGAAATGGTTAACCCCCCCCACCCACCTCCTACACAGCCAGCTGGCTTGCTGACCAAGCTAGCTGACTGACCACTTCCTGTCCCTATCCCCCTCGCCCCTTCCCCCTCCTGGACTTTTCCCAGGCTGGATCCTTTGTCCTGGTCAGGCCAGGGCTCCAGCCAACACCTTAAAGGGGCCACAAATCAGCCCAACGTGCTGATCCAAGCCCAGGACACAATCATCTGGCCAAAAGCCAAGTCCTCTCCAGGCTAGAAAAGGGTCTCCCCCTTCTAGCTGGAGGGCAGTTCTGGACTGGGTGACTTTAAGAGTGGAGAACACATGGGGTACTGATGCCTGGAAGCTTACCTGTAGTTCGGGTCCTTGGCTCCCTGATGACTGCTCCTCTGTAGCTAGTGGTCCTGGGGTTTTCACCAGCAGCAGCAGCAGCAGCAGTAGTCCTCTGGAATGGAGGGGTCAAGCAGCTGGTCCAGCATCCAACAGCAGCAGTCGTCCTTCGTCGAGGAGTCCAGCAGCCCCCGCCGTTGAGCAGCAGCCAGCCCCATAGGGTAAGTTCCCCTTTTTTTTTACAATTCTGTTTTATCTCCCCCCCGGCACCAGAACTCTCTTAGGCCTCTCTGCTCACCTATGCCACTCTACCACCCACTGTGAACCCTGCCATCTTCAAGGGCATTACTTTCTCCCCATTCCCCGGGAGGGATGAAAGGCCCGAGGAGACCGAAAGGACAGTGGCAGGGCTCCAGTATTGGTCGTGTGGTGGTACGGCACTGGAAGGGGCATCGTCTCTCTGGGCTGGAGGGGTATTTTGTGATGTTTATGCCCCTGACATAGGACATGCAATGCTTCCCAGCCCATGACGTGGGTGCTCTCACCCATGTTTGGAAGGCAGCTGCCCGACGTCGTCCCCTACTTGTGAGCCCCTGTGCACTGCAGTGCCGTCAGACTCTCCACCGAGGGCCACTGCTGCACTGGGCTACCCCTGGATCCCTCCGCCCTGAGAGGAGAGCAGTCCTGCAGACACTCAATCTTCTCTCTCCCCTGCTGACCCCGGCAGTCTGGACACATTCCCAAACCCTGTTCACTGGCATGGCACGGGGTGTGGCATCCAGCGCCTCAACCCTCAGTGCCGCTAAGCCAGCCAAGTTCATTTTAATTGTCTGCCCCTGGGCTGGTGGGTTTTCCATCAATTTCTTTTGTAGGTGTCTGGGGTATTTCTCCTGCCTGGGCAGTCCTCCCATTTTTCCCTCCAACTGCAAGCTTTGGGGCCCAGCATGGTGGACAGCCCCATCTGTCCCCGTCCAATGGGTCTTAGTGTCAGCTATTGTTTCACCTCCATCCCTTTTATTTTGGGTTTCTCTCTTCTCCCCTTCCCCTTCTGTGCAAGTTTCTCAACATTGTTGGAATTCCTCCCATCCTTCTTCAAGTCAGGCGGAGTCCGGTTCAGTGATCGGAGGCAGCGAGGGGGGTGCTTGTTGGGATCCTCTTCCCAGTTTCCCTGCTTCCCTTGCCTCCCAATTGACTGGGAGGCACACAAAGTGCCACAGCAGCTACAGACCCAGTTTCACGCTGCGGCAGTCAGTGTCATATCAGGAGAGAGGGGAGCGGTTTAGCACCTGGACCACAGTGTGTCACTGTAACTTGTGTCCAGGTGAAAATTCCCACCCCTGCTCTTACGTTCCACCCAGCAGCGGATTAAGGCAACGGAGATGTTGGGGAAAGAGCTAGCTCCCCGGCGACCTCCCCAAAACCAGCCACAGTTGTCTCTGCCTCTGAGGACATGGGCCCAGTGGTAAGTCAGCTGCAAGCCAAAAATGAATATTGTTTAGCGCCAAAGGTGCTGGAGAGGGCAATAAGGAGGGAGATGGCAGAAGTGGGCATACCACCCACAGGAAAATAACCAAAGGAACTCCGTGGATTTTAGCCCCAGGAACATAGTTTGGTGCCAGATTGGCACCCCACTTGAGGACAAGCAGGAAAGGAGGGGTCAAAGTGGTGCAAGAGGGGTGGGATTTGTGCCATATTTATGACGAGAGCACAGGGGTGGGGTCTCAGACCTAGGACTGCCGCAGTAGGTTGGAGGGGATGGAGCCAAGCCAGAGGGGTGGAGCCAAGCCATAGGTCCTGTACTATGAGGCTGCAGACCAAACTGTAATATTCAAGAGGAGTGGAGCACCATCTGGGCCAGCTGCATAGCCCAGCTACTACCTCCCCCATTCCTATGCCAATGCTGTGAGCCCATCCTAGCAATCCCCTGTAGACCTACCAAGCCCACTGATCCCTCAGGGGTTTAAAGTGCCAGTGCTCCATCTTAGGAAAGTTGGCCACCAAGGCCTCAGTTGCCCTCTGGGAGCCCCCACCACCCCAATCAGCCACCCCCTTCTTCCCCTGGACTGCTTACTGATTGTGAGGGTACGTGACGGCTGTAGGAACTGTCCAGCCTGTGCTGTACTGCCTGTCACCCGGACCCTGGCCATCAGGTAAACGCAGTCCTGACGTAGAAAAAGTAATTATTGTGTATTTGCTGTGGTCAGTGTCTGCCCGGGTTGCACTCTGGAATGTTAGCGACACCAACTGACTGAACTAATTGCATTGGGGTCTGATAAAAATTGCAGCAGGGCCTGAACTGCCTGCCCTGCACCCACCAAAGCCACCTATATATGTGGGGGCAGAGCTGGCCTGCCCTGCACCTTGACCAGTTGGTTCCTGCCCTGTCCTGAAAGGGGCTCGAACTGCCTGCCCCCTCGCCAACTGCATCGAACCCTGTCATTTCTCTTTCCACCCCCAGTCTGAGCTGTTGCCATGGGGAAGGGGAAGGGCTGCCCAACTGTGGTAATCCCATCACTCAGCTAATTGCCATATGAATACTGCAACTGCATGCACCCCTGAGGGCAGGGGTCCTCCGCCTTTCGACCAAGCATCTAGTGCCTCCTGCCCAGCCTACCAGCAACTCCCTAAGATGATGAAAGACTGAATTAGCCAGTGTAGTGGTAGTCAGCTTTCCCCCAGTCTAGTCAGCTTAGGAGCCACCCCGGCTCATGATAGTGAGGTTCCCTCCAAAGTACTGGATTAGGAAATTACCACGTTTTTGTTTTACTTTTTTGAGGTGGGCACAGCTCCTTTCCCCAGCTGGGCGGCAACTCATCAGGGGCCTTCCAGAGGATCCGCCATTGAAGGATATCACCTTGACCATCCTCCATCCTCTTATCACCTGCATCTCCAGCTCCAGACCAGCCTGCATCTTCTTCATTTTCTTCAACTTCACCTCCATATTGTTTTCCTCAGCCCTACTGCTGGCCAATGAGACTGATCAGTTGCTCAGGTACTGTATCCCATTCCTCAAAGCTAGCTAGCAACCACCTGTACTGCACCAAAATGACTGGTCCTCTACAGGACTGTCGGACTATAACTGGTGTGCCTTTCTAAGTATCTTTGGCCAAGGTGGTTGGGTATTGATAAATTATCGCTATTGATGTCTGCAGACATAGGGCCCTAGGTGACCCAGTTAGAGGTATACTGCACATTGATAGCAAATGTGTGATTGTTTACCCCTATAGTCACTCTTGTTAGACCTGTATAATTACCTCCTACTGCTAAACACTGTTTTGTGCATGACGGTCACCTAACCTATTGCTTTCCAGTGGAACCAGTGACTACTACCAATTAAAGCTTGTTGTTTGCACCTGGAACTGTTGTGCCTGCCTCTCCTTGAAAGGAAGAGAAGAACCACCCTCTTATGTCTAGTCACCACAACTTGGCGTAGTTGGCAGGATTAGGAGTCCAAAGCTGGCCCACGCTAAAGAATAGCCTCAAGATGGGAAGCAGCCACTACTCCAGTTTTAGCATCAGTGAGGAGGAGGAGGAGGAAGAAATGCAATCCCCCCTCACCATGCCATACTACTTTGGTGCCCCCTGACTCCCAATATACACGGGTGACCCCACTGACCCCAATAGTACCCGCCTGGGAGAATTCAAGCATAAAATAATTTAAAAAAAAAATAAAACTTTATTTTTATGGCGCCTTTCCAAAACCAAGGTGCCAAACACAACTTAAAAACATACACATATTACATACATTACAGCAGCTTAGTTAATATACAAACGTCTAAACAAATTTCTTAAATTAAAATAAATACAACCAATCAGTCAATGAGTCGCTGAAAGCTTGGTGCCAAAGATGGGTTTTTAGGGCTCATTTAAAGCCCTCCATGGTCGCGCACTCATGTAACTGGTGGGGTAGAGAATTTCAAAGAGAAAGGGCTGCATGCATAAATGCCTGGGCCCCAGAAGATTTTAAGTACACTCTTGGAATCTCCAGCAACCCCTCACCAGCTGAGCGGAGTGATCACCTGGGGCAGTAAGGTACCAGGAGCTCTTTCAGGTAGTCTGGGCCCTGTCCCTGTAAGGCTTTGTAAGTTAGGAGACTGACTTTAAAGGTGATCCGCCATTGTACTGGCAGCTCGTGCAGATTACGCAGCACTGGAGAAATATGACAGAACCAAAAGGTTCTTGTCAAAAGTCAAGCTGCTGCATTCTACACTAGCTGCAAATGTCGGATTTCAACCCCAGATAGCCCTAGATACAGGGAGTTGCAATAATCCAAGCAAGAGGACACAAAGGCGTGAACCAGCATAGGAAGGTCGCCAGATGGAACAAGGTGCTTAATCCTGGCGATATTCCTCAGGTGATAAAAAAAGGTCTTGATGACGGCTGACACCTGTGAATGCAGGGCCAGCCCTTCATCAAAGATTATCCCATAGGTTACGCACCTGTTCAGAGACTGGGAGTGATAAACCCCAAGGAAAAGCCCCGAGGGTAAACCTACCCCAGACCCCCCCATTCGGCATCCTGGGTCCACAACCAGCACTTCAGTCTTTCCCAAGTTCAACTTCAACCAAGTCGAATCCATCCACTCCTAGATCTCCACCAGGCAGTTATTAAAGACTGAGAGAGCTCAATTCTGGAAGGGTGCAAAAGAAAGGTAGTGCTGGGTATCATCAGCATAGCAGTGAAACCTCAGCCCATACCTCCTTACAACGTCTCCGAGGGGCAGCATATACACTGTGAACAACATGGGGACAGCATTGATCCCTGAGGAACTTCACAAGACAGAGGGATAGGGTCTGAAGAATAAATCCCGGACACCACCGTCTGAGTTCTTCTGGTGAGAAAAGATGTAAACCACCTGAGGACTGTACCCAACAGGCCACAGATGAACCTCAGATGGTCAAGCAGAACCCCATAGTCCACAGTGTCAAACACTGATGAGAGATCAAGAAGGACCAAGATGAGAGCACTATTCTGGCTGCACAGGATCCAGGAGCACCAAAAGGTAGAAATGCTAGTTGAACAGCTGGGGGGCAGCCCATCGAGAAGCCATGAGCTGGCCTGAGAGGGAATGAGTCACCGCCGACTGGATCCTGACTCAGCTAAGCTGCACCTTCGAGACTAGTACCCTGTCAAAACTGAAGATGCAGTTCTTTGCCCTCACCCAAAGTACTGGAGAGAGTCTCCGAGAGTCTGCGCTGAACCTCCAGGAAGCCCTATGTGCCGTGGAGTGAGAGGACCCGGATACCATGCACGACCCAGATGGTATGTTGTTGGACAAGTTTATCAATGGGGTAAGGAGTGAGATTCTCTGAAAGGACCTCCAAATACTCCAGGGGCAAGCCCTTAAAGAGACCTTCCAGAATTTCAAAGAAAGGGCAAATCCAAATTCTGGGATGCAGCCAGCCAACTGAACAAGCCACGGCTAACATGCAATGTACCGGCTGTCACCGATGATGTGGCCAGATGGCACAGCTCCTGTAGAGGCCTTCTGCATGAAGGGCTGGTGGACAGAAGCCAGTCACACCTCAAATCACCCCACTGAGTTTGCCCAGCAGGTGCACCACATGGCTACAGCACCTGATCAAAGTCCCAACCAAGGAATGGGCCCTCCTCCTGACCCTAGCCAGGAGCTCTGGGACCAGATGAAGGAGCTCATCAAGCAGGTGGCCAACATGTGCCTGGAAATAAGAGAGCTGAAAGGGGGTCCGCAATGTAAAAATGGGCATCCAACTGACCGGGACTCAAGGAATCCTGGGAGGAGGCCGACCGACTGGTTCAACAAACGTGGCAGGCCCATTTGCAGGAGGTGTAGTATGAGCAGCCATGTGGAGCGGGAGTGTATGCAGCATCCAGTAAAGGCTGCTGGTTTAAACACTGAGCCCCCAGGGCTGTGGGCCAAGACCTGGGATAGAAGAAGGAGCTAGGCCCACAGTATGAGACAGGACGCCTCAAGTATGTTGGTAAGTGCCCCATCATACCCTTCTGGATTAACGGCATTAAGTTCATGGCACTCTTTGACACCGGCTCTCAAGTCACCACTATCCAGGGCAAATACTTCTTCCAGCACTGGCCTGAGAAAAACCTCTAGACCACACTCCAAAAGTGGCTCTGGCTGATCGCGGGAAATGGCCTAGACATCCCATATCATGGCTACCAGGAGGTTGACATCCAGTTGGGCACAACCACATACCTGGATCAAGGAATCATCATCACCCAGACTTCAAACAACAGGTTAGCCCCTGTTATCTTGGGAATGAATTGCCTCCCCAACTGCTACCAGGAACTGCTAGAGGCCCTAATGGCTCTAGCCACCAATGTGCCAAAGCCTGAGAGACGTGTCGGGCAACGAGCCATCCAAATCATACAAAGGCATCAACAGTTTTCCAGTGACCAAGAAGAGACTGACCTTGTGCCAGTGGTGGATCCCCGACCCATTGTGCTAGGCCCTGGGTCTGAGACTATCATCATCTGTAAAGCCAGAAAGGGGGTACAAGGAGATGACTATATAGCCCTGCTAGAACCCCACATCCAGGATGAGGATAGCTCCATAGCCATTGCCCGGAGCCTGGTGGTAGTAAAAAAGGGGCAGGTACCAGTGAGAGTCCTTAATTAAGGGGTGACCCCAACAAGACTGTACAGGCAACAGCCAATTGGATGTCTGGTACAGGTTAATCTGGATAGCGTGGTGGAGGCAAACCCCAAGAGCACCTTTAGCATGGGAGGTGCAGCCGTCTCTGCAGTCACCATGGCAGGGTCCAAAGACTGTTTGGAGGAAGAGTGGCTCCAGGAGATTGACCTGGGCATCTCAGACATCATGGAGGAACAGCGGTTTGAGGTGCTGCAGCTGATCCGAGAGCATTGCACAGCATTCTGCCAGCATCCGCTTCATTTTGGATAAGCTAAGTTTGTGCAACACCACATTCCCATGGGAACCACCCCCCTAGCAGGGAATGCTTCTGACCAGTACCGCCTACCCTGTACCAGTCTGCCAAAGATCTGATCCAAGAGATGCCTGATGCCAACATTATCCAAGAGAGACTCAGTCCTTGGGCCATGCCCATCATTCTCATCAAAAAGAAAGATGGGCAGCTCTGGTTTCGTGTCGACTACCACAAGGTAAACTAGATTACTCACAAGGATGCCTACCTCCTGCACCGAATTGAAGACTCCCTCACTGCAATGAAATCCACGACTTGGTTCTCCACCCTAGATCTGGCCAATGGATACTGGCAGGTGCCAAGCGCTCTGGGAGACCAAGAAAAGATGGCCTTCACCACACCAATGGGACTGTATGAGTTCACCAGAATGTCCTTTGGTGTATGCAATGCCCCTGGCACTTTCCAAAGACTGACTGAATACTGCCTGGTGCACCACAACTATGATATCATCCTGCTGTACCTGGATGATATCATCATCTATTCGGCCAACTATCAAGAGCACTTGCGGCACCTACCGAGCGTCTTTGAACATCTGACTGACTACGGCCTAAAGATCAAACCTTCCAAATGTCATCTTCTTATGGACAAGGTAAATTACTTGGACCACATCGTTGGCACAGCAGGAGTTTCCCCTGACCCAGACAAGATTCGAGCTGCACAGAACTAGTCTGGACCAACCACCATCAAAGACATCCTCAGATTCCTTGGCTTCATGGGGTACTACCCACCGATTCATCAAAGACTTTGCCAAAATTGTAGCCCCACTGCATAAACTCTTCCAGGGGTCCAAAGACCCAAATGTGACCCACAATGTTCCAGTGCACTGAGCAGAACCTCAGCAGGTGGCCTTTCAGCACCTGAAGAGCATCTTAACAGAGGCATCTATCCTGGCCTACCCCGACTACATGCAGCCATTTTTTTTTTGTTTGTTTTTTTGTTTAACCATGAGTAGCACACTAAGCTGAAACCTTGTTTACAGGTGCAACCTGGGAGCACAGGGAAGTTAAGTGACTTGCTCAGGGTCACACAGTATGCAAGTGGGGACTGTGGGATTCAAACTCAGGTCTCCAGATTTGCAGCTCAGAGCCTTAAACCACTATTCTATACTGCCTCCATTTGTTTTGTATGCAAATGCCAGCAATCGAGGACAAGGGGCGGTTCTATCCTAACACCAAGATGAGGACAAGAGGGTCATTGCCTACACCAGCCGAGGGCTACAAGGAGCGGAATGCAATGACGAGTGCAACAGCTCCTTCAGGCTCAAGTTCCTGGAGCTGGTGTGGGCAGTGACTAAGAAATTCAAGCATTACCTGGCAGCCACCCCCTTCATTGTGTACATGGATAACAAGCCCCTAGCTCACCTGAACACAGCTAACCTAGGGGCCCTAGACAACGGTGGCAATCCCGACTGCCAAACTTTAACTTAGCGATCCGCTGCAGGGCAGGGCGAGTAAATGTCAATGCTGATGCGCTATCATGGTAACCTGACAAAGATGAGCCTAAAGAAGATGGGATCGCCCAAGAAAATGTGGACATGCCACCATTTTCCACACTTCACCCTGACATGGTACAGGCTTGCAGCTGCAGCCTCCCACAGAGCTTACCTCCCAAACAGGGGAATCCACCTTCCCCACCTCTCCAAGACGCAGACCAGTGGGGCCAAATTCAAGGTGACACTCTGATTATCCAGCAGATCCAAGAGATACCAGTGACTGGGATGCCACTCTCCCCCCAAGCACAACTACGGGCCCCAGAAGAACTCCTTAAACTACTCCGGCACAGAGACCAGTGCTCCATTCAACAAGTGAGGCTGGTTCAAAGATCCTGGTGCCTCACAACCCACCGGCCTCGTGTGCACATTGTCTTGCCAAAAGCGTCTGTGCCCCTAGTGCTATGAGCCTTCCACAATCTGTCTGGACATTTCGGGCATGCAAAAACTGAAGGCAGCCTACGAGAGCATTTTTACTGGGTTGGTATGAGGGAAGAAGTCACCACCTGGTGCAATGTCTGTGCAGCATGCAGTCTGAAATGCAGTCCAGACTCTGCAGCTCGAGCACCTTTGTTACCATAGTCAGCCATGTACCCCTAGAGTTGGCCACAATGGACCACCTCAAGTTGTATCCCAGCAGAGATGGGCAAACCTACATGCTGACCATCACTGACCATGACAGCAAGTTCCTGGTGGCTGTACCCATCCAAGACATATCCACAAAAAACACTGCTAGAGCCTTTTGGACTCACTTCATTCAGTACTATGGGTTCCCCACCCATATTCTCACAGCCCAAGGTGCAGCCTTCGAGTGGCAATTTTTCCAGGAGTTCTGTTCACTTTATGGGAGTGACAAATTGCGAACCACTACATATAAGCCACAGTCCAATAGGCTCTGTGAAAAGGCCAACCGCACTATCATCAACATGCTGAGGTCTCTGCCAGATGACCAGAGCATTAACTGGCCCCCCCCCCAGAGCTGATCTATATTTACAACAACACCACCTACTGCTCCACCGAGTACATGCCCTACTACCTCCTATTTGTACAACATGGATGCTTCCCCATGGACTTGGTTTTTGGGGTACCAGGGCAATCTGAACCGGCCCTCATCAACGATAGGGTACAGGAGCAACATAAGTGACTCCAAATGGCTGGCCAAGTGATCTCACAGCAAATGGACAAGGTGCACCAGCAACAAAAGGATCTGTATGATAGTTGGGCCAAAGCCCAACCCCTTGCAGTCGGAGACAGGGTCCTGCTCAAGTGAATGTACCATGCCAAAATGCTCAAGACTAAGTGGGAACCAGACCCCTACCTAACTGTGGACACCCCAATCCGGACCTTCCTGCCAACCGCATCTGACAGGAGTTGGACCCCTCCCAATGGAAGACAGTGCATCACAACCTCCTCAAGCCCTGCACCTTCAGAGCTGACCAGCCATCGGAAGAGGCAGATCCAGCATCTGCAAATGCCAACCCCAAGGAGAGACAGGAACAAAGATCCAGGGGGCTACCAGGGTGCACCCTAGAGGACCTCTTCTTGTGGCCCTGCCTCAGTCATGTCCCAGCCCCCATATTTCAGGGGCCACCTTTCATGGCAGAGCAGCAGGCAGCACAGCCACCCATGATAGGTAGGCAGGCCCCTGACCCACCCTGTGTGGGCCTGCCAGCATTGGACCCATCCCATATGGGCATGCTGGCGCCCGATCCACCAGTGGGCTGAGGCCTCAAGGGTTGAATCAAACATATTGAGCTTGCCCGCACCCAACTTACTGGCAGATGAGGCCCTGGTGGCTGACCTGTCCTTGGTTGACCAGCCAGCACATGACCAACCCATGGGGGAGGCACTGTTGCCCAACCTGCCCATATTAAGACCACGATCACAGGACCTACTCTTGGAAGACCAGCTGGCATCAGAACTGCCTTTATGGCAGTTGCAGTGGGCAACAAAGGGAGTGCCCACTATTTGGCTCATTCAGCAAATTTAAAGTCCAAATGGGGGGCCCTGTCATTGTGCCATGTACTGCTCAGACATAACTGTCCTATGGTATTACTACTGTAAATGTGTTAATGTTATTGTGCATTAGGTGCTTTACATTTTACTCCAGTAAAGTACTTTACTAACATGTAATAGTAACATGTTTGCTCAAATTCTATAGCTAAAGTGGTATTCAAGACCCATACATGGGGACATGTATGTTTAAGAAGGGGCGGAATGTAGTGCTCCAGAATTCATCTGCACGCAGACCAGAGAAAACTTCAGGGAGGGAAAGGGTTAATCCCCCACCAACCCCCTACACAGCCAGCTGGCTTGCTGATCAAGCTAGCTGGCTGACTACTTCCTGTCCCTATCCCCCTCTCCTCCTCCCCTTCCCCCTCCTGGACTTTTCCCAGGCTGGATTATTTGTCCTGTTCAGGCCAAGGCTCCAACCAACACCTAAAAGGGGCCATAAATTAGCCCAAGGGGCTGATCCAAGCCCCAGGGGCACAATCAACTGGCCAAAAGTCAAGTCTGCCCCCAGGCTAGAAAAGGGTCTCCCCTGCTACCTGGAGGGCAGTTCTGGACTGGGTGGCTTACGGAGAGAAGAGCACAGGGGGTACAGATGCCTAAATGCTTACCTACAGCTTGGGTCTGTAGCTCCCTGGTGGCTGCTCTTCTGTAACCAGGGGTCCTGGAGTCTTCACCAGCAGCAGTAGTTGTCCTCCAGACTGGAAGGGTCCAGCAGTTGGTCCAACATCCAACAGCAGCAGTCATCCTTCAGCTCAAGGAGTCCAGCAGTCCCCCCATCAAGCAGCAACCAGCCCCATAGGGTAAGTTCCCTTTAATTGTCTGCCCCGGGCTGGTGGGTTTTCCCGTGTTTTCTTTTGTGGGTGTCTAGGGTGTTTCTCCTGCCTGGGCAGTCCTCCCATTTGTCCCTCCAGCTGCAAGCTTTAGGGTCCAGCGTGGTGGACAAACCCCATCTGTCCCCTTCCGATGGGCCTTGGTGTCAGCTACAACCCATTGGGTTGTTCTGTTTCACCTCCATCCCTTTTAGTTTGGGTTTCTAACTTCTCCCCTTCCCCTTCTGTGCAAGTTCCCCAATGTTGGTGGAATTCCCCCCACCTTTCCGCAAACCAGGCAGAGTCCAGTTCAGTGATCAGAGGCAGCGAGGGGGGTGCTTGTTGGCATCCTCTTCCCCGCTCCCCTGCTTCTCTTGACTCTTGATCACCCAGGCAGCGCACACGGTGCCACAGCAGCTGTGGACCCGGTTTCACGGTGTGGAAGTCAGTGTCACATTGGGAGGGAGGGAGGGAGGGGCAGTTTAGCATCCGGACCACAGTGTGTCACTGCACTTTGTGTCCGGGTGGAAACACCTGCCCCTGCTCTTAGGATCCACCCAATGGTGCATTAAGGCAAAGGAGACATTGGGGAAAGAGCCAGCTCTCCGGCGACCTCACCACCACCAGCTGCAATTGTCTCTGCCCCAGAGAACCCAGGCCCAGCAGTAAGTGGGCTGCAAACCCAAATGAATATTGTTTAGCGATAGAGGCACCAGAGAGGGCAATAAGGAAGGAGATGGCAGAAGTGGGTAGAGCGACCACAGGAAAATAACCAAAGGGGCACCATAGATTTTAGCCCCAGGAATGTAGTTTGGTGCCAGATCGGTGCCCCACTTGAGGACCGGGGGGGATCAAAGTGGTGCAAGAGGGATGGGATTTGGGTCAGATTCATGCTGAGAGCACAGAGGTGGGTCGCAGACCTGGGACTGCAGCAGTAGGTTGGAGGGGGTGGAGCCATGCTGGAAGGGGTGGAGCCAAGCCATAGGCCCTGTACTGTGAGGCCACAGACGAAACAGTAATATTCATGACCTGCAGAGCAACGACTGGGACAGCTGCATAGCCCAGCTGCTACCTCCCCCATCCCTATGCCAATGTTGTGAACCCATCCTAGGCAATGCCCTGCAGACCTGCCAAGCCCACCAATCCCTCAGAGGTTTAAGGGGCCAATGCCCCATCTTGGGAAAGTTGGCCACCAAGGCCTCAGTTGCCCTCTGGGAGCCCCACCACCCCTATCGGCCATCCCTTCTTCCCCTAGACTGCTTGCTGATTGAAAGGGTACCTGATGACTGTACGGACTGTCTGGCCTCTGCTGTTCTGCCTGTCACTCTGACCCTGGCCATCAAGTAAACCCAGTCCTTGCATAGAAAAAGTAATTATTGTGTATTTGCTGTTTTTGATGTCTGCCCAGGTTGTACCCTGGGACATTAGCAACCCCAGCTGACTGAACTAATTGCATCAGGGTCTGATCAAAACTGCAGCAGGGCCTGAACTGTCTGCCCTGCACCCACCAAAGCCACCTATTCATGTTGGGGCTGAACTGGCCTGCCCTGCACCTCGACCAGTTGGTTCCTGCACTGTCCTGAAAAGGGCTCGGACTGTCTGCCCCCTCACCAACTGCATCAAACCACGTCAGTTCTCTTTCTACCACCAGTCTGAGCTATTGCCATGGAGACGTGGACAAGCTTCCCAACTGTGGTAGTCCCGTCACCCAGCTAATTGCCCTATGAAGAGTGGAATTGCCTGCACCTCTGAGGGCAGGGGTTCCCCGCCTTTTGACCAAGCATCTAGTGCCTCCTGCCAGGCCTACCAGTAACCCCCAAAGATGATGAAAGACTACATTATCCTGCATAGATGTGGTCAACTTTTCTCCCAGTCTAGTCAGCTTAGGAACTGCCCCGTCTCACAATACAGTAGTGAGGTTCCCTCTGAAGTAAGTGATTAAGAACTGCCCTGTCTCACAATACAGTAGTGAGGTTCCCTCTGAAGTAAGTGATTAGGAAATTGCCCCGTTTTTGTTTTACTTTTTTGAGGTGGCCATAGCTCCTTTCCCCGGCTGGGTAGCAACTCATCAGGAGTCTTCCAGAGGACCCGCCATCGAAGGACATCACCTTGACTATCCTCCATCCTTTCAACACATGCATCTCCAGCTCCAGACCAGCCTGCATCCTCTTCATTTTCTTCAGCTTGATCTTCACCTCCATCTTGTTTTCCTCAGCCCTCCTGCCAGCCAACGAGACTGATCGGTCACTCAGGTACTGGGAGGCAGTATAGCGCAGTGGTTTAAGGCTCTGAGCTGCAAATCTGGAGACCTGGGCTTGAATCCCACAACCCACACTTGCATACTGTGTGACCCTGAGCAAGTCACTTAACTTCCCTGTGCTACCAGATCGCACCAGTAAATGAGCTTTCAGCTTAGTGTGTGACTCCTGGTTAAACAATTGGGAAAAAAAGGTACTGTACTCCATTCTTCAAAGCTAGCTAGCAACCACCTGGGCTGCACCAAAATGACTGCTCCTCCTACAGGACTATCAGACTATAACTGGTGTGCCTTTCTAAGTATCTTTGGCCAAGGTGGTTGGGTATTGATAAATTATCGCTATTGATGTCTGCAGACGTAGGGCCCTAGGTCACCCTGTTAGAGGTATACCGCACATTGATAGCAAATGTATGATTGTTGACCTCTTTAGTCACTCTTGTTAGACCTGTATAATTGCCTCCAACCACTAAACACTGTTTGTGCATGACGGTCACCTAACCTATTACTTTCCAGTGGAACCAGTGACTGCTACCAATAAAAGCTTGCTGTTTGCACCTGGAACTGTTGTGCCAGCCTCTCCTTGAAAGGAAGAGAAGAACCACCCTCCTAAGTCCAGCCACCACACACGTATATTGTGAAACCTCACTGTACCAAGTATAGGCACATAACTTCAATGGATATATTGTGAAACCTCACAGTACCAAGTATAGGCACATAACTTCAATGGATACATTGTGAAACCTCACAGTACCAAGTATAGGCACATAACTTCAATGGATACATTGTGAAACCTCACAGTACCAAGTACAGGCACATAACTTCAATGGATACATTGTGAAACCTCACAGTACCAAGTATAGGCACATAACTTCAATGAATATATTGTGAAACCTCACAGTACCAAGTACAGGCACATAACTTCAATGGATACATTGTGAAACCTTACAGTACCAAGTATAGACACATAACTTCAATGAATATATTGTGAAACCTCACAGTACCAAGTACAGGCACATAACTTCAATGGATACATTGTGAAACCTTACAGTACCAAGTATAGACACATAACTTCAATGGATACATTGTGAAACCTCACAGTAGTCTTGAAAAAGTAACAAAATACAGCAAACATATGATCACTATATGTTGAAGAAAAGTATGAGAGATTGTCAGGGAATAACAGATAACAGTTTGGTGACATGGAGACTGAAAAGTTAAGTACCCCATTGCCTCATGTGCAAGGTGCAGGGTCTTACAATCCAGAATTATACAATAGGCAAGCTAAATCCTGGCTTCTGATTGGCTGGCTGGCTGGCATGATTTACAATGTGTAAATCCTGCTATCACCCTATGTGTAAAAGTGCCAGCCAGCCAGCCTAATCAAATGCCCGCCAAGTATCACTCTGACCCTTCCAACAGCAGAACTAGTTGCCGCTATACTGGTGCCCGTACCTCAGATGCAGCTGGTTGGCTGGCTGGCACTTTTTCCCGTGGGGTCATAATATGATTTACACATTGTAAATTGTAGCAGCCAACCAATCAGGAGCCAGCATTTTTGATGCCGTTGTATAATGCTTAATCATCAGGCATGGAGCATCACAGCAAAGAAGGAGGGATCGACAGGGAGGTAGGGGGCTTGTCCCTAGGTTAAAAGAATGGCAGGGTCTGGGACAGTCAAGAAGAGTTGTCACTCTCCCCTGCTTTAAGGTATGTTTGGGTGGAAACACCAATATGCCTTTATAACAATAAATAAATAAATATTACTTAAAGAAGTTTCCATTTCTCCGATCTTAGCCTGAAAACTAGGCCTTTACAACATGTGTATTATTTCTATGCATTTAATGTTTTTCTTTTCACCTCTGGTTACTATCTCTTCTCCTCTGTTGTTATGTAGCGATAACTGAGATTAACACTTTCTACTAAAAAGTAAGCCTTCTGGGTATTTAGGGTAGATGATTATTTTAATAATGAAAATGCTGCTATGGCTTTAAAAGTGTGACGACATGTATGGACATCTATGTTTCTGTGAGTAGGACTGTGGGCAGTAAACCTCATTAAGGGTTAAACATCCTAACTGACAGTGGTCCGGTGTTCAACCTACTAATACTGATATGTATGGACAATGCTGTGGCTTGTACCGCCCCCTGCTGAACCTGCAGTGGGCCATGAAAACAGTTCTGATGCAGGTCTGCAGTGTTTTCACTGCTTTCCAGGAGGTCACATTTCCAAATAATTAAAAAAACAAACACACACACACACACACACACTTTCGCATTCAACCATTTTCATCTGTTTGCCATCTGATTAGTAGGTTGAACACCGGACCACTGTCAGTTAGGATGTTTAACCCTTAACGAGGTTTACTACCCACAATCCTCCTCATAGAAACATACATACCTCTCAACCTCTTGTCTCATAAATCAGGGACAAGGCTTAAAAAAATCAGGGACAAAGGATCAAAATCAGGGACACGTCTTCAAAATTAGAGATATCCACTCAGGAAGCTGGGAGAATAAAGGGCTTAGTGTAAAATGCATTTCCTAAAGAAGAACATATCTGTAACTTTAATGTTTGACATTAGTTTGTGCTTATAACCCCTGCTGTTTGGTCACAGAAACACAATTTTTATGAGGGACAGAGTAAAATTTTGAGGCAAAATCAGGGACGTCCCTGAAAATCAGGGACAGTTGAGAGGTATGGAAACATAGACGTTGCCGGCAAATAAGGTCCTACCTACCCACTCTCCATACCTCTCATCCTCTTGCCTCCTGAATCAGGGACAAGGCTTAAAAAAAATCAGGGACAAAGACCCCAAATCGGAGACATATTTTAAAAATTGGTACTATTCACTCAGAATGCTGATAGAATAAGGGGATTTGTATTAAGATGCATTTTTTGAAGAAGAACACATCTGTAACTTTAATGTTTGACATTATTTTGTGATTTTAATCCCCACTGTTATATTACAAAAATACAAATTTTATGAGGGACAGAGGAAAATTTTGAGGCAAAATCAGGGACAGTTGAGAGGTATGCCACTCTCTATTTTCCTTACCTGTCACCGCAACTGGAAAGCTTGATCCAAAAGCCATGCTGCTACATTAGATGCAGGATGATTTTCACCAATGAGGCTTATACCACTAGGACTCATGGAAATGAGGGACAAGGACACTCACAATGAGGGGCAACGAAGGACAGTGACCCCCATAATGAGAGACAAATCCTCAGACAAGGAGGTACAAGCTCAGACCGCCGTGCAAAGCACAGTATTGCTCTCACATATATTTCTGAGTTAGCATCTTGTGAATTTCTGCTTTAAAGACTGAATTTACAGGCATTCTCTGTGCGGGCAGTCGCTTTTCCATGAGGGACAGAGCAGTTTTGAAGGGGTAAAATGTGGGACCTCCCTTCATAATCCGGGACAGCTGAGAGTTTACACAGAGCTACGTGTTCTGTCACAGGGGTGTCCAGAAGCTGGTATTGGGCAGCTTGTGGAAGTAAGCTGGGCAGGCTTTTTCGGAATTTTCTTCAGATGAAAGGGGACATCGTTTAATCAGGAAAGGCACTCTTTAGCCGAAGCTTGTTTCCAGGTGCCAGCCGGGAGCACAAGGAAATTGAGTGACTTGCTCAGGGTCACACAGTATGCACGTGGGGGCTGTGGGATTCAAGGTCAGGTCACCAGGTTGGTTTGCAGCTCAGCATCCTATAGCACAGTGCTATACTGCATCCTAGATGAGAAGTGTTTCATTAAACTACTGTGCAGGATGTTTGGCTTTGTTCTCTCTGCCTTATTCAGAACAGTGACCTGGTTCCCTGACATTTCCTGTCAGATAAGTCCCACTGGAGTAACGCAATTTTATAGGCATCAAGCGCCAGTGCCATTCAAAGGGTGGTGCCAAATTTGCGACCCCGCACCCCGGTCCATTATGAATTATTGAGAAAGGCTGTAGAACAATTTCACATCATCACATGCCATTCATTCACTGTGTCAGAAATATTGATAATCTCGACCCGCTGAGAGCCTCATGCAGTGGTCAGTATCTGAACACTTCCTGCTCAGCAGGGTGCCCGGCATGTTATTGTATGAGCCCCTCAGTGTCCCCAATCACTGTGAGTCTCTGGCACAGTAATACACTGCAGTGTCTTCGGGTTTCAGGCTCTTCATATCCAAATACAGCAGGCTCTGTGAATTGTCTCTGGAGATGGTGAACTGGCCCTGGACCGAGGGAGAGTAATATATATAACTGGAACCGCTGCAGATAGCAGCTACCCACTGGAGTCCCCCCCCAGTTGCTGCCGGATCCAGTACATCCAGTAGCTGCTAAAGTCAAACCCGGACGCTTTACAGCTCAGCATGAGGGTATCTCCAGGCTTTTTCACACCCCCGCCAGACTCCGTCAGTACCAAGTCAGAGAGGACACCCGGAAGCACAAATTATTGTATTTAAGAGTATAGCATCAATTCATAAATCCATCTTGTAATTGTAAATAGTTTACAAACAAAAAAAGAAACACTCACTTGGTAAATATGGTGCACGTAAAACATATAAAGATAAAATAACTTTCATCCTTATCAGTAAAGGAGATACAATCAAAATCCTACGAGATACTCAGACACCACCACTGTTCTCCCCCAGTGGGGCATCATATTCTATTTAAACAGGAACTGGGTCCCTTCATTTGCATATGGGGTTGTAATTTGTACGGAGTCCAACATCGGTGTTCACACTACCTATAAATACAGACAAACATGTGAGACATCAGGGCATTATAAATTGATGTGGTCTGCTTTTAGTGAATCAGTGATTTAATCTACATGGAAAATACAGTGTCGGGCACATCCCCCCCTTTTTATGTTGATTGCATGCAGCGCAAGAAACATATTGCCACAGCTTTCTCAGAAGCAGGTTGTGGAGTCGCGGCACTGTTGTTGCCAATGCCCCCACAGCCTGCAAAAGCTTTTCCTGCTTCCCTCAATGCCGTGGCAGGCTGCTGGTGACAGCAGTTTGGAACGTTGCCACCTACTTGTGAGAAATCAGTTGCTGCAATCAGGGGCCCCTCATCACTGCAGCGTAAGCGATCCGCTGCAATGAAGGAATGACCCATCATTGCAGGGCAGGATCTCACAACACTGGTATTGTTTGTGAACATGGCGGCAGCTTGCCGCCATTTTCTAAACAATACCCCTCACCCACCATGTGTTATCTGCCCATGGGAGCCACTCCCCATTGGCATAATGTAACCCTCTTTTGTTCTTGCCGATGGTGCCCAGTCCCCATCAGCAGAATGGCATCCTCCCCTTTTGTTCTTTGCTGATGGGGTGCCCAATCCCTGTTGGCAGAATGGCATTTCCCCATTATTGTTGTTTGCCGATGAGGTGCTAATCCCCATTGGCTACAGCTGCCCCCTCAGAAGCATGACTCCAGTGGCACACTGGGAGCCCACCCAGCATGCCACGTGCCCCAGAAAGTGAAAAACAGTCCCGCTGATGTCTTTTTTTTTTGTTTTGTTTTGTTTTACCTGTAAAAAGGAAACTGTCCCTCGGCACTGTCCTTGCCCCCCACCCACAACCCACACCCACCCACTGTGCACCCTGCCTTCCCACACACTCCCACCCCATACTTACCTCTGGAGTCCGGTGCGATGATCTTCGATGGACCGGGAACACGTTTGCACTCTTCAAAGCCGACCGCGAACTGAGGAAATGCCGGTAAGATGTATAATGGTAGAAATAGGGTTTTTTCAACTTCAATGCATATCTCAGTCATTTTTTGGAATTTTGGCACCAAATTTTCAACATGGGATTTTTGGGACCCCTCATGAATTCTCAAACTGTCATGACATTAATAAGCCCCGAAAGGTGAGTTTGCGGTCACTGCATGGAATCACCTTTCAGTGCTGATTAACAAAATGACAGTGCCAGTGTTCATGAGGTGGGCTCTCAAAAAACCTATGTTGCAAATTTGGTGGAAAAAATCCAAAAATGACTGTTTTGCGAGCGTGCGTTGTGCAGCTGCTACGCATGCTCATAACTTTGCAAATTTGCACTATTATCATGCCAGATTTTCAATATTGTCATGTTGTCACATCTCCTTGTGAAGAGTATAGCTGTCATTGTTCACATCCTGGCCAAAATGTGTTTTCGCACTTCCAGCGCAGAATAGCGCAGTCGCTGAGGGAAATCAGTGTTTGGGACAGATTAAGAAAATGACAGTGACACTGTTCATGAGTAGAGGTCCTAAAATGCCTATATTGAAAATTTGGTAACGATACTCCATAAAAAAGACTGTGTTATGAGCGTGCATTACGCAGTTTGCACGGACGCTCGTAACTTTGGGAATTAAAAATATTTTCACTCCAGATTTTCAACATTGCCATTTTCCCACACCTACATATGAATAGTGCTGCTGTCATTTTTCCCATCCTGGCCGAAATGTGTTTTCACACTTTCGGCGCCGAATAGAGCAGTCACTGTGGGAAATCACTGTCCGGGACAGATTAATAAAATGACAGTGATACTGTTCATGAGCAGAGGTCCTAAAATGCCTATGTTGAAAATTTGTTGATGATAGCCCATCAAATGACTGTGTTACAAGTGTACGTTGCACACTTTCCACACAACCTTGTAACTTCACAGATTTGTAATATTGTCACGCCAGATTTTCAACAGTGGCATTTTTTCACACCTCCTTATGAGCAGTACAGCTGTAATTTTTCACATCCTGACTGAAATGTGGTTTCACAGTTGCGGCACAGAATAACGCGGTCGCTATGGGAAATCAGTTTTCAGGACCAATCAAAAAAATGACATTCGCACTGTTCATGAGCAGAGGTCCTAAAATCCCTATGGTGAAAATTTGGTGATGAAACTCCATAACATGACTATGTTACAAGCGTGTGTTGAACTGTTTCCACGCACCCTTGTAACTTCGCAAATTTGTAATATTTTCATACCACATTTTCAACAGTGGCATTTTTTCACACCTCCTTATGAACAGTACAGCTGTCATTTTTCGCATCCTGGTTAAAATACGTTTTTGCACTCCTGCTGGAGAATAGCATGGTTGCTGTGGGAAATCAGTGTTTGGGACAGATTAAGATCGAACGAGCGAGAGGGGAGGAGTGACCGAGCTCAACTGTGCTGTGTCGGGACTGATTCGGATTTGTTTGTGGGCAGAAAAAGGCCCCAACACAAGATCCCAGTACAAAAGGGCAGCCTGCAGCACTGGGAGAAACAGAATGAGAGACTGAGTGAGGGAGGGGGAGTGAATGAACTCACCAGAACGCTGCAAGACTGCTGTGGATTTCTTTGTAGGCAGAAAAAGGCGTCAATGCAGGCAGGGGCCCAGTACAAAAGGCCAGCCTGTAGCAGTGGGAGAAACAGTACGAGTGAGTGAGACAGGGGGACTGAGTTGCAGCGGATTTGTTTGTGGGCAGAAAAAGGCCCCAACGCAAGAGCCCAGTACAAAAGAGCAGCCTGCAGCACTGGGAGAAACAGAACGAGAGACTGAGTGAGGGAGGGGGAGTGAGTGAACTCACCGGAGCGCTGTCAGGACTGCTGCAGTTTTCTTTGTGGGCAGAAAAAGGTATCAATGCAGGCAGGGGCCCAGTAGAAAAGGCCAGCCTACAGCGGTGGGAGAAACAGTATAAGTGAGTGAGACAGGGGGACTGAGTGAGCTCAACAGAGCTCTATCAGGACTGCTGCAGATTTCTTTGTGGGCAGAAAAAGGTGCCAATGCAGGCAGGAGCCCCGTACAAAAGGGCCACTTGCAGCGCCAGGACAAACAGAATGAGCGCATGACAGAGGGAGACTGAGTGACCTCAACGGAGCTCTGTTGGGACAGCTGTGGATTTCTTTGTGGACAGACAAAGGTGCCAATGCAGTCAGGAGCCCCATACATGAGCGCAGCCTGTAGCGCCAAGAGACACAGAACGAGTGAGTGACTGAGCGGTAGTGAACAAGCTCAACGGAGCTCTATTGTGACTGCTACGGATTTCTTTGTGGGCAGAAAATGCGGCAACGCAGGCAGGAGCCCAGTACAAAAGGCCAGCTTGTAGCGCCGGCAGAAATGGAATGAGTGAGTGAGAGAGAGGGGGATGAGTGATCTCAATGGAGCTGTGTCGGGACTGCTTCAGATTTCTTTCTGGCCAGAACAAGCCGCCAATGCAGGCAGGAGCCCAGTACAGAAGGGCAGCCTGCAGCATCAGGAGACACAGAATGAGCGAGTGAGGGAGGGGGAGTGAGTGAGCTCAACGGAGCTCTGTTGGGACTGGTGCAGATTTGTTTGTGGGCAGAAAAAGGCAGCAATGCATACAGGGGTCCAGTACAAAAGGGCAGCCTGCAGTGGCGGGAACACCAGAATGAGCGAGTGAGGGAGGGGGAGTGAGCGAGTGCAATGGAACTGTATTGCAACTGCTGCAAATTTCTTTTTGGGCAGAAAAAGGTGGCAACACAGGCAGGAGCCCAATAGAAATGGGCAGCCTGCAGAGCCAGCACAAACGGAATGAGCGAGTGAGAGAAGGGGAGTGAGCGAGCTCAATGGAGCTTTGTCAGGACTGCTGCAGATTTCTTTGTGGGCAGAAAAAGGCACCAACAGAGGCAGGAGCCCAGTACAAAAGGGCAGCCTGCAGCGCCAGGAGAAACAGAATGAGTAAGTGACACAGGGGGAGTAAGCGACCTCAAAGGAGCCTGTCGGGACAGCTGTGGATTGCTTTGTGAGCAGAACAAGGTGCCAACGCAGTCAGGATCCCAGTACAAAAGGGAAGTCTGCAGCACCGGGAGAAACACAATGAGTGAGAGAGAGAGAGGGGGGGGGAGTGAGCGAGCTCAATGAAGCTCTATCGTGACTGCTGCGGATTTCTTTGTTGGCAGAAACGGTGGCAATGCAGGCAGGAGCCCAGTACAAAAGGCCAGTCTGCAGGCCCGGCAGAAATGGAATGAGTGAGTGAGAGAGGGGGAGTCAGCAGGCTCAACAGACCTGTGTCAGGACTGCTGCAGATTTCTCTGTGGGCAGAAAAAGCCACCAACAGAGGCAGGAGCCCAGTACAAAAGGGCAGCCTGCAGTGCCAGGAGAAACAGAATGAGCGAGTGAGATAAGGGGAGTGAGCCACCTCAACGGAGCTCTGTCGGGACAGCTGCGGATTTCTTAGCGGGCAGAACAAGGTGCCAATGCAGGCAGGAGCCCAGTACAAATGAGCAGCCTGCAGCACTGGGAGAAACAGACTGAGCGAGTTTCAGAGGGGCAGTGAGCGAGCTCAACACACCAACGCAATTAACTTTCGGCATTGACAAATGCTTGTTTTATGAGAATTACAAACCGGAACATTTCAGCAACAATGAAACACTTTTAATAAGACCTTCAAACAATAATCAGGTTTACTGTTTGCAAGTCAGCAGCTTTTAGGGTCAAAATAATTTAATTTCCTGCATTAAACGCAGGATGTCCTTGTACATTTATGTACTCAGTATATGAAGCAATATTTGTATTGAATTGCAGATTGATTTGTTCAGTAACAGGTGAACTCCTCACCTGCTGCAAATATACAACACTTTAGGAGCAAAACTGATCTATAGGCAAACAGTGTAAGACTGCAATAATTAAAGAGCAGGTGTGCACTGTCATGGTTCTACCCCTGCCAAACATATATGATAGCTGACCGGCTACAGTGTTGAGGGATATTAATAATTCCATTTTGTTCTGTAGAGTAAAAAAAGTTACAGCACTTCTAATGTGTACCCCAGGGAAAAACAGAGCCCCTTCCTGAAGGAGCAACAGGCCTCCAGGCAGGCACACACACAACCCTTTTGTGATGTCAGAAAATGAAGGGTGCATATGCGCTCCATTGACTTGTAGGGTGGCCATTGTTCTATAGCTGTTAGTACTATTTATTTATTTATTAGCCTTTGGTAACCGGGTAAGTGCACTAGGCAAAACATCCTGCCTATTTTCAGGCACAACCCGGGAGAGTACAATATCACAACACAGTATGAGTACAGAATACAATCAGCAGTGATACACAAACTGACACATAGCGCATAGGAGAACTGTCCAACAAATACCATGACAGAGGACAGCCATCGAATAGCATACACCCGCTGGAAAACACTAACAGTGGTCAAGTTATTAAACATCACATCAAACAAAACAAGTAATGTGGTCAGTCTGACAGGCCTAGCTGTGAAACAGGCAGGTAGGCACGCTAATCAGACTTCTTAGGACTAGGAGTGGGAGAAACAGACAGTTAGAGTCATTAGTTTCCAAAAGGCAAATCCCAAAGGATGAGCTAGTAGCAAACTGAATAGACAAAGTAGAGAGATATAGTCTAGGTGGAGAGACAGGCAGAAGTTAAGCACAAACACAGTTATCCAGAGAGAAGAGCTGGGGAAAAAAGGACGGTCTGGAATGAGAGATGAGATGAGGAGTTATTTAGAGTTGTGATATAAACAAAACAAAGTGACCACTCAAGTAACATCCCTGTCACTCGAGCAGTCGATTTGATTTGTTTATATCACAACTCTAAATAGTACTAACAGCTATAGAAAAATTGCCGCCATACAGGTCAATGGAGGGCACATACATCCTTTGTTTTCTGACATCACAAAACACTGCTGTGTGTGTGCCTGCCTGGGGGCATGTTGGCAGGTTCAGGAAGCAGCTCTGTTTTTCCCGGGTTACACATTAGGAGTGCTGTAACTTTTTCACTGTACTGAACCGAATGGAATTATTAATACCCCTCAACACTGAAGCAGGTCAGCTGTCATATATGTTTGGGAGGAGCTGGAACCATGACAGTGCACACCTGCTCTTTAAGCATTATAAAATGTGTAAGAATATGCCACAGATCTCCAGATAGAAGGTCACCTGGGGGCCAGTGACCATCACATGGTATGGTTCAATTTGGCTACTACATCTAAATCATCCCATTCCAAGGCAAAAATATGGGACTTCAGAGGAGCTGACTTTGATAAGATGGCCAACAGAGTTAAGCTAGCCCTGGCAAAAAGAAACACAGGTGAGGGGTACAGGCAAAGTGGGCAAGCATTAAGGATGCAATACTTGAAGCAACATCCCATTGTGTTAGACAGAAAAGGAAGTGCAAAGAAGAAGGAAACCACTTTGGTTCTCAAATACAGTAGCAGAAAAGGTCAGAGCCAAAAGGCTGGCCTTCAGGAAATATAAGGAACACAGCGGGATGAAGATAGGAGGCATACCAAACTGCCCTAAGGGAAGCAGGTAAGGCAGTAAGGCAGGCAAAGTCCCAAACTGAGGAAACACTAGCACTAACAGTAAAGAAGGTGACAAGACTTTCTATAGATACATTAGTGAAAGGAGAAAGTCCAGAGGGGTATTGCATGTTTAATGGAGAAAAGGGAGCATGTGAAGAGGAGGACCCTGTAAAGGCATCTATCCTAAATAGATACTTTTGCTCAGTATTTACTGAAGAGAAGGTAGGGCAGGGCCCACAGCTCAGCATCATTGACACAGGGGGGAGGGAGGTGAGCACTACTCCCTTCACAAAAGAAAGGGTCCTACAAGAGCTTGCTAAGCTCAGGGTGGATAAGGCAATGGGACCTGATGGCATACATCCCAGGGTACTTAAGGAGCTAAAGGAGGAACTAGCAGAGCCATTAGCAGAATTGTTTAGTGAGTCTCTGAGCACAGGAGAGGTCCCAGAAGGCTGGAGAAGGGCTCATGTGATCCCGCTCCACAAGAGTGGTAGCAGGGAGGAGGCGGAGAACTACAGACCGGTCAGTCTTACCTCAGTAGTGGGCAAGATTATGGAGGCACTCCTTAAGGAAAGGATAGTGCAACACCTGGAATCCATAGGGGCACAGGATCCAAGACAGCATGGGTTTACAAAAGGAAGGTCCTGTCAAACTAATCTCATAGATTTCTTTGACTGGGTAACCAGAGTGGTGGACCAAGGTAGAGCAGTTGATGTCGCCTACCTTGACTTCAGCAAAGCTTTTGACACTGTTCCACATAGAAGATTGATAAATAAGCTGGGTAGGCTCGGTGGGTCAGAAGTTGGTCAACTGGGTGGCAAACTGGTTGACGGGCAGAAAACAGAGAGTGGTGGTAAATGGTATACAGTCAGAAGAGATGCAAGTCACAAGTGGGGTACCTCAGGGATCAGTCCTGGGGCCAGTCCTCTTCAACATCTTCATTAGTGACCTTGCAGATGGACTAGAGGGTAAGGCTTGTCTGTTTGCAGATGACACCAAGATCTGCAACAGAGTAGATGATCCAGATGGGGTGGGCAGAATGAGAAGAGATCTGGATAAACTAGCAGAATGGTCAGAAGAGTGGCAACTGGGATTTAATGCAGAGAAGTGCAAAATCATGCATATAGGGAAGAGAAACCCTGAAGCCACCTATAGGCTGGGAGGAGTTGCTAGCAGTCACAAAGGAAGAAAGAGACTTGGGCATCATCATCACTGATGACCTAAAATCATCCAAGCAGACCTCTAAAGCAGTAGGTAAGGCTAGGGGGGTGTTAGGGTGTATTAGTAGGGGTATCACAAGTCGTAAGAGGGAGGTAATAATCCCTCTGTACAAGACACTGGTTAGACCCCATCTGGAGTACTGCATGCAGTATTGGAGGCCACACCTTCACAAGGACATTAACCAAATTGAGGCAGTCCAGAGAAGGGCAACCAAAATGGTGCAGGGACTGCATCAGAAGACATATGAGGACAGATTAACGGAGCTCAATATGTATACCCTTGAGCAAAGGAGGGAGAGAGGTGATATGATTGAGGCATTCAAACACCTTAAGGGCATAAACAAGGTGAAAGAGTCTAACATGTTTAAATATAAGAAAATAGCAGGACAAGAGGACACAGCATGAGATTAGAGGGAGGCGATTAAGGGGAATGTGAGGAAATTCTTTTTCACAGAAAGGGTGGTGGATGCATGGAATGGCTTACCACAAGAAGTGGTGGCTATGAATACAGTGCAGGGCTTCAAACAGGCATGGGATAGGCATAAGGGAGCAATACAAATGACTATGAATAGATAGGCCACTGACAGACCAAAGGCCAATGGCACATTTATAAGGTAGAAAAGGAAATGGGCAGACTGGATGGGCCTTGCAGTCCTTATCTGCTGTCAACTTCTATGTTTCTATGTAACCCAAACAGCAGAAGACAAAACCCTCGGCAGATTAACAACAAAACTCTCCACGAGCCAACTTACCTAAAGATTCATGAGCCACTTGTAGCTCACCTGAGCATATATGAGTCACATCCCTCCCATCCACCCTCAACTCACAATTCATCAGCTTCTTTCAATCTGTGTGAGTGTGTGTGCATATGTGTGTGTGTGTGTGTGTGTGAGAGAGATAGTCTTTGTTAACCAAGTAAGCCCACTAGGCACAAGTGTGTGTGATATTTATGCTATATACCACAAGAGGGTGTGGGTGATGTCAGGATTTACCCACCTGGTGTGGTTTTCTCATGAGGCCCAGGCTGAGTGAGAAAACACACCAGAAGTGGGTAAATCTTGGCTTAACCCACACAGTCAAGTGGGATATTGTGATTATACAATGTCTCCTTTTTTTTCCCCTTTGCGATTAAAGAAGAAAAATTGTTTTTCAGGCTGCCTGGCATGTCTTCCCATGAGGTCATACTACAATTTACACATTGTAAATCATGCCAGCCAGCCAATCAGCTTGCAGTATTTTTAGTCATTGTATAATCTTTGTTAACCAAGTGAGCCCACTAGGCTCACGTGCCTGTTTTCAGAGGGAACCAGCAAGTGCTGTGCAGGTTAAGTGAGTTGTTCACAGTCATGCAGTATGTAAGTGTAGATTGTGGGAATCAAACCCAGCTCTCCTGGGTGTACCAAACTCATTTGCAGCTCATTACTCTAAAGTCTAGACTATACTGCCGGGGACAGCTTTTATGAGTCTCATCTAACTGCTCAGACCCCCTCCCAAATCATGTAACTATTCATGAGTAACTTTCAAAATCTTCTAACTTCAACCCTCACATGGGTAACAATTAATTAGCAACTTCCACCCACTGACTCTAATTACAGTTCATGGCTGGTCTGCATGCACAGCAGTAGTGGTACGGCTCCAAACACTAGTGGCCTGGGTTTGGGAGCACATCAGGATTGCTAGAGGGCCAGCTGGGGAGGAGGTGAACTGGTGACTGTTGTCTGTAGTCTGCCTCTGGGGTTGGGGGGGGGTGCAGTGTCTGCAGTGCTTCGGCCCTGGGTGACTATAGAACAATTTATTACAGGAGCTCTGGTAGGGGTCAGGTGGCATGCCAGATGCTTGTTACTCACACATCTTCATGTCTTTGTGTGTCATGCCTCCCACTTCCACTTCCACTCTGTAGCACAAAACATCTATCCACAACTGAATGACGCTGACCTCGACCCCCCCCTCACCGTGTAGCTGAACCTGGTGTCACTTCCATTGGACACCAAAACATGATACCCAGTGGGAAAGTGGGGGGACCCCAGAGGCCCCACCTGGGGGCTAAACGAGGATAGAACACTAAGGGGGTGCGGTACCCTGGTGGATGTAACAGCAGATGGGTGTGCACTGGGCCCTATAAAGCATGCTATAAAAAGAAGTTACAGTTCTTAAACCATTATTAATTCCTGTGCAACTCACAGAACATAGAATCTGTCAGCAAAGAAAGACCATTTGGCCCACCCAGTCTGTCCAGGTGGTTCCTGCCTAGTCAGTTCCCACAGATCCTAACTGGTCTCAGGCAGCCCTCTCTGCCTATTTACCTATATTCTACTATGTGTGTCCCACACATGCCTGAAGCCCCTACTGTTTTAGCCTCCTCAACTTCTGCTCACGGTGTGTTCCAGGTGTTTTACCACTCTTTCAATGAAGTAGTACTTTCTCACATCCCTCTTAACCCCCCCCCCCCCACACCTGTGCATGCCTTCTGATACTGGTACTGGTGCTCTTTCTCATTTTTTTTTTTTTTTTTATTATTACAGTTTTCACCCCTTGCAGCCACTGACCTGCCTTTTACCAGCCACCACTCCAACTTCACCCAACCCGAAGCTGCTAGCCCAGCTGCATATACAGCTATACCTTGAGAGGGCACCCCCATTGCTCCCCGTCAGGCAAGGATCCAATACCCGACATGTACCATCCAGGCATCGTCAGTGATGGGTGGCGTCATAGCTGCACACTGGGTCTGTGTGCCACTTTTCCCAGTTTTCTTTCCCCCAGGAGTGTGAGCATGCAATGATGTCATGGCATATACATGCTGACGTCTACCACACTCCATACTACTGCCACCCCTCTAGCAGGGTCCCTGGCTGTCACTGGGGGCCACTGCAGAGCGGTGGTACCCTGGATCCCTTCCCAGAGATAGGAGAGCAGTCCTCTGGATGCTCAATCCTATCTCCCCCTCCCCCTGCCGACCCTCGACGGCCCAGACTCGCATTCGAACCTGGGTCACCAGCATGGTGCAAGGTGTGGCGTCTAGCACCTCAACCCTCAGCACCACCAGGCTGGCCGTGCTCTTTCTCATTTGAAAGAGATTCCTCTCTTGCACCAGTTCACCCTGTGAGGTACTTGTAGGTCTCTGTTTTGTCCACTTTCACTCTTCAATCTTCCAGCATGTACTGTACATGTTGAGATCCCACAGTCTGTCCTCATAGGTCTTTTAGTACAATGCCTGCACCATTTTAGTTGCCCTCTTCTGGACTGCTTCCACTATCTATGTACATTCTGAGTTGTGGACTTCAGAACTGGTCACAATACACCAGGTGTGGTCTCATCAGAGAGCAATGTAGTGGCAAAACCACCCTCTTCATCTGTTGGAGATACTTCTCCATATGCATCCCAGCATTGCACAGGCCCTAGCCACTGCTTTGTCATACTGGCCTGCCACTTTGAGGTAATCAGATATGATAATCCTAAGGTCTCTTTCCTGCCTAGTGACTGATAGTACCTCCTCCCATCCTGTTTTCAGTTCCTGGGTTCCTATGCCCCAGATGCCTGATTTGGCACTTTTTGGCATTGAACCCCAACTGCATTCCTTTTGACCACTCTATGAGATTGCCAAGATCCTAATGCATTCTCTCCACTCCCTCCTGAGTGCCCACACTATTACAGATATTGATGTCATCTGCAAAAAGGCCTATCTTCCCTTCCAGTTCTTCAGCAATGTAATTTATGAAGACAGTGAAGAGGACTGGTCCCAGCACTGAGCCTTGCTGCACCCTGCTGGTTACTGTCCCATTATTAGAACGAACGCCATTAACCACCATCCTCTGATGCCTATACGTTAGCCAGTTTCTAGCCCAGTTCACCACTGGGGCTCACCCCCCCCAACCAGGCTGCTGAATTCTGTAATGTGTCCTATGCAGCACAGTGTTGAAGGCCTTGCTAAGTCCAGATATTTCACGTCCACTTCCCTTCCCTGATCTGTTTCTCTTGTCACATAGTCAAAGAAATCACTATGATTTGTTTGGGATGATCCTCACCCCAGTACATCCATGCAGCCCATGGTTTTCCTTCCACTGGATTCAATATAGTCTACCAGCCTTTCCTTTACTAGGGTCTCCGTTAATTTCACCACCATTGAAGTTATACTGACCCACCTACTGCATAGTTTCTAGCATTCTCCTTGCTGTCACTCTTATATAGAGGGGCAACATCCACTCCCCACCAGTCCTCTGGAACCATGTCTTTTTCTGGTGAAATTTTGATTATGGCCATCAGGGAGCAACAAGCACTTCTCTGACCTTCTTTAGTACCCTTGAATGTATTCCATCTGGTTGAATCGCCTTGTCTTCCTTCAGAGCTGCAAGTCCCTTCAGGATTCACTCCTCTGAAAATGGACTTATGTTCATCTCCTACCTTCTCTTTGTTCCAGCTGCTCCTTCATGGTCCACCCTCCCCCCATGAAGACAGCAGAAGGTTTTGAGGATAGCAGTTTTTTCTTGGTCCTCTGACTGGGTGACCAAAGTAGTTGATCAGGGAGGGGCTGTGGACATGGCCTACCTAGACTTTAGCAAGGCATTTGACACAGTCCCACACAAAAGATTAATATACAAGTTAGCCAGCCTGGGAGTGGGCCCCAAGATGACAGCCTGGGTAAAGAATTGGCTGGAGAATAGGACACAGAGAGTAATAGTAAATGGAGTCCACTCTGAAAAAAGGGGGGTTAGTAGTGGGGTACCGGAGGGTTCAGTATTAGGACCGGTCCTCTTCAATGTCTTTATAAGCGACATTGCAGAGGGACTGGAAGGAAAAGTATGTCTCTTTGCAGATGACACAAAGATCTGCAACAGAGTTGCTGCACAAGGTGGAGTGGAAAGGATGAGAAGGGACTTGGCAAGGTTAGAGGAATGGTCAAATGTATGGCAGCTTAGATTCAATGCTAAGAAGTGCAAGGTAATGCACCTGGGAAACAAAAACCCAGGGGAAGAGTACACAATGGGGGGTGAGATACTAACAACAACAAAAATGGAAAGGGACCTGGGGTAGTCATATCAGATGACCTAAAGGTGGGCAAGCAATGTGAGAGGGCAGCAAGGAGGGCTGGGGGGATACTGGGATGCATAGGGAGAGGCAGCACCAGTAGAAAACAAGAAGTTATTATCCCCCTGTACAGACAGCTAGTGAGACCCCATCTGGAGTACTGCGTGCAGTTCTGGAGACCCAATCTCCACAAAGACATAGACAGGATGGAAGCTGTCCAGAGGAAGGCAATTAAAATGGTGCAGGGTCTGCACCAGAAGACATTGAAGAGAGACTTAAGGAGCTTAATATGTATAGCCTCGAGGAAAGGAGGGAGGGGGGACATGATAGAAACTTTCAAGTACCTCAAGGGAATCAACAAAGTCCAAGAGGGTAGCATCTTTCAAAAAAAGAGGTGTGCAAGAACAAGGGGGCACAATTTGAAGATAGAAGGGGGGTGGCTCAGAGGTAATTTAAGGAAGTATTTTTTCACAGAGAGGGTTGTAGATGTATGTAACGGCCTTCCAGAGGAGGTTGTGGAGTCAAAAACAGTGGTGGAATTCAAGCATGCATGGGACAGTCATAATGCAATTCTTGGGGTTGGGGGTAGGAGGAGGTAGGCTGCTGGTTAACTAGGATCTACGGCTTATCCATCAGGTGGGGAGGTGGGCAGACTGGGTGGACCAAGCAGTCCTTGTCTGCCGTCAAATTCTATGTTTCTATGTTTCCTCCATCTGCATTTCCTTATACCTCCTGAATACCATACCTTTCTTCACCACCTTAGCCACTTTGCTAAAAAACCATAAGAATCTATTTTTCCCTCTTCTTTAGCTCATTTCCTTCACACAAAGGCTAATTGCCTTAATAATGCCCTCCCATTTTTCCCCCCAGTGTACCTCTTCCCTTCCCTGGGGATCCTCCCCCCATAAGACAATTTCTGTGGTTGTCTCCCATTTCTTAAAAAGCAGCACTGGCTGGCCCACTGGTGCTGTGGTAGAGCTTCTGCTCATGACACCAATGCCCCGGGCTCAGAAACAGTCCTGATGAATCAGAGGGCTGGCATGAGGAGGAGAATGGCATGTCACATGGGCTGCTCTCCTCCTCTGGAGGATAGGCAGGGTTAGCATCTGGCATGTGATAGACCCTTGACAGAGGCCTGGGAAAGATGAGTTGCTGGTGGAGCTGAGACCTATGGGAGGCATGCCAAACATCAGTGCTTTGATGCACCATGTCACTGCATGCCACTCCTCCTGGGGGAACAAACACAGCAAAAATGCTAGCCTTCTCAATGACACCCCACTCCTCCAGTCCCACTGCACCCAAAAGTGACACTCGGCTAGTGACTGAGTTCAGTCCTCTGTTAGGAATGGCCCAACCCTGTGGCCCCACCCTGAGGGGTAAGTCAAGGAGGACCAATGATAATAGAAAGGCCCTACCAGGAACCTAGTTCTGACTCTGTCGGGGGTGCATGTACTCAGTGGCCCCATCCTGGTGGCAAGCCTCAGAGAAGCACTGCCAAGTTATGTCCTGGGAGCTGAGCAGGGGCCAAGGGGAGTGGAGGCAGAGCTCCTGTGGAGTTGGCAAAACCAAAAAGCAACACTGACTTGCTCAGTATGTCTGTGTTTCTTGGGAGGGGCTCCCCTGTGCTAGCACACTGGCCTTCACTGCAGAGTGCACATCTTCCCAGCCTCAGTTATTTTAAATAAGTTGCATCAGAACTGTACAAATCCTGTGCATTGAGACACAGTGCCACTCAATGTGCAATGTGACTTTTGAAACACCACTTGAGAAACAACGGAGCATCCTGATTTCAAATTGATTTAAAGTCTTGATTCCTTGACCCTAATCCTAGCACCACCATTGGCCCATAGGTAAGTGTATGAATTTTTCACAGTTTCAGATCACTGTGATTCTCTCACACAATAACAGATTGCAGTATCCTCATATTTCATGTTGCTCATATCTAAATACAACTGGCCTGGGAATTGTGTTTAGAGATGGCAAACTGTCCCTAGACAGAGGGAGAGTAATGTAGTTGGCTACCTAGTCAGTCAAGTCCCCTCCCAGGTTGTTGCCTGAACTTGTGTATCCAGTAACTGAAAAAGTTAACTCAGGGCCTTTGTCACGCAATGTGAGTGTCTCTCCTTGCTTTCACATTTTCACTAGAGTCAGCCCGTACCACATCGGACAGAACACCTGGAAATAAAAAAATAGCGTGTTTTGTAGTTAACAATATATCACAGATTCATAAAACAAACTTTTGAAATAAAAACTTGCATGGTGAATATGGTGCATATAAAATATAGAAACCTTTTCTTTTTAATTAAAATGTATTAACCTGGTAAGAACCCCAAGGACATAAATGCCCATTTTCAAGGGAGTCCTGAACACATACATTCACCGTACATGCAAAGGATTACACACATAAAAACAAGAGAATCTATTTACAAAGCATAACTTAGTCCAGCAAATACACATAAAAATAAATAATTACATAAAGGAAATAGTGTATTCCTGCACCCTGTTCCTCCCTGTAAGATACTTGTATGTCTCTATCATATACCGTCTCTCCCTCCTCTCCTCCAGGGGAGTACATATTCATGTTCTTCAACCTGTCCTCATAGGACTTGTGATGCAATCCATGTACCATCTTTGTTGCCCTCCTCTGAACCTTCTCTACCCTGTCTATGTCTTTACTTAGGTAAGGTCTTCAGAACTGTACACTGTACTCCAGGTGGGGCCTCACTAGTGTCTTGTATAGTGGAATTATGACCTCCCTTTTCCTGCTGGTGATGCCCCTGCCTATACATCCCAGCATCCTATTTGCTTTACCTGCTGCCTTGTCACACTGTTTCCTACCTTGAGGTCATCAGAGATGATAACCCCAAGATCCCTTTCCTGCTTGGTGCATGCTATATCCTCACCCCCCCAGCTGATATATTGTGCCAGGGTTTTTGTGCCCCATATGCATTATCTTGCACTTCTTTGCATTGAATTTCAACTGCCAAACCCCTGACCATTCTTCATGTTTCTGCAGGTCCATTCTCATTTTGTCTACACCCTTTGGCATGTCCACTGTATTACAAAGCTTTGTGTCATCAGCGAGCAGGGAAAGTCTGCCTTCTAGGTCCTGTACAATGTCATTGTTGAAGACATTGAACAGGACTGGTCCCAGGACTGATCCCTGTAGTACCCCACTGGTCACTCTTCCCTCTGTGGAGTGACAGCCATTTATCACCACCCTCTGTGTCCTGTCACCCTGCCAGTTACCTACCCACCGCAGTACTGTCCTGCCCACTCCCATATTCCCCAGTTTGTGTAATAGCCTTCTATGTGGCACAGTGTCAAAGGTCTTGCTGATAATTTTCCTCATTTTTGGACAAGAAACATAGAAACATGGAACATAGAAACTTAGAATTTGATGGCAGATAAGGACCGCTTGGCCCACCTAGTCTGCCCATTTTCCTACCTAACAGATAAGCTGCAGATCCTAGTTAACCAACAGCTTACTTCCTCCTACCCCCCATTAGGACTGCCTTATGTCTGATAGAAACCCACAATCTTTTTCCTCTAAGGTTAGTTACCAACCCACTTAGCCAATAACACTACTAAATTACTAGAATTTCCAAGATGTTTTCAAAAGTTTAAAATTGTGTAATAAAAGCATCTCAGTTCAAGAGAAAACCATTCTAGCGAACTGTAATGTTCACAATGATGTATTCCACATGAACTTATAAGTGCAAAATGACAAATGCAATTGTACAGAACCTGTATTTGTGAAAAAGAAGTATCTGACGCTGTACTATAAACAGTAAATCTGTTGTCCATCAAAGATAGTAATAGCAATCAATCTAATACACTGGCCATAGGACTAGTGGCCACCAGCCGGTCGGCGCTTCCCTAGCTGCTGCCCGAGACCACTGCCCCAGATGGTCCCCTGCCAGCAAGGGACTCCAGATCACCGGCCGTATGACTAGTGGACACTGGGTGGTCGGTGTTTCCCTAGCCACCGGCCGAGACCACTGCCCCGGATGCTCCCTGCCAGCAAGGGATTCCAGATCACGGCCATAGGACTAGTGGCCACTGGTTGGTCTGCGCTTCACTAGCCACCACCCAAGACCACTGCCCTGGATGGTCCCCTGCCAGCAAGGGACTCCAGATCACTGGCCGTATGACTAGTGGACACTGGGTGGTCGGTGCTTCCCTAGCCACCGGCCGAGACCACTGCCCCGGATGCTCCATGCCAGCAAGGGACTCCAGATCACCGTCCATAGGACTTGCGGCCACCGGGCAGTCCGCGCTTCCCTAACCGCCACCCAAGACCACTGCCCCAGATGCTCCCTGCCAGCAAGGTATGGCAAAGCTGCAGCCTATCGGAGCGTGAGCGAGTTTTCTTAGGTGGACTCCGATTGGCTCGCCCTATAAATCCTTATTTTTACTTTAATTTTACCAAAAAGTAGCTGTTCTCTCGATTACTAGAGGGAAACTTGAAATGTAAATGTTTAAATGCTAAGTAGTAAGCCAAACTGTGTTAGAAATCTTGCCTGATTTGTTTGGGGAGGGTACAATTTGAGTAATCACAGCCCTTCTTTTGATTCAGTATGGACACCAACTAGATACAGGGGCACCCAGGAAATTGCTTCTTTTGTTGTGCAAATTGTAGCTCTGCATCACCACTGGTCTGCTTGGCCTCAGCTGACTGGGACTGGTACTAATAGTCCCCCCTTCTGTCTCCCTTAGGGACTCCAGATCACCGGCCGTAGGACTAGCGGCCACTGGGCGGTCGGCACTTCCCTATCTGCCACCCAAGACCACTGCCCCAGATGCTCCCTGCCAGCAAGGTACGGCAAAGCCACAACCTATCGGAGCGCGAGCACCTTTTCTTAGGCGGACTCCGATTGGCTCACCCTACAAATCCTTATTTTTACTTTAATTTTGCCAAAAAGGAGCTGTTCTCTTGATTACTAGGGGGAAACTTGAAATGTAAATGTTTAAATGCTAAGTAGTAAGCCAAACTGTGTTAGAAATCTTGCCTGATTTGTTTGGGGAGGGTACAATTTGAGTAATCACAGCCCTTCTTTTGATTCAGTACGGACACCAGCTAGATACAGGAGCACCCAAGGAACTGCTTCTTTTGTCGTGCAAATTGTAGCTCTACATCACCACTGGTCTGCTTGGCCTCAGCTGACTGGGAATGGTACTAATAGTCCCCCCTTCTGTCTCCCTAAGGGATTCCAGATCACCGGCCATAGGACTAGCAGCCACCTGGCAGTCGGTGCTTCCCTAGCCCTCACCCGAGACCACTGCCCCGGACGCTCCCTGCCAGCAAGATACGGCAAAGCCCATCCCCCTTACTGAGCATTATTTTATAGGCCCACTAGCCCCGCCCTCAATCTTCCATTGTCCCACTCCACTCTGCATAGGCACCTCTACCAGCCCACACTGAAGAAATATATCTTTTGCAACTTAGATATTCTCCGTCCTCCTCTTCATTCCCATTCCCTCCATGAAGAACCCACATTAAATAAACTTTGTTTGAGACGTGCTCCTGTCAGGGCAACTCTTAATTTTCCATTATTGTACACTGACTCCTAACATATCGCAGCAGTAACAACCTATACAACAAATTTGGGGACCTAAAGACCCTGGTTAGCAGCTCCCGTGGTAGTACACTTCACTTTTTTGCAAAAGCAACCATGGGCAGTCTCAGCTGGCTTTCTCTATTAGCCAGCCTTTCCCTGTTACCCCATATTAGTGGACCTCCAGACAGATCTGATTCAAATGAAGGGACATGCTCTATGCTATCAGTATACCCACGTAATAAGACTATGTACTTAGTATACTGCCCCTGGTTGCCTCTGATTCAGTCAAATTATATTGAATCTATTCAAAGTGGGACAGCAATCTACTCGGCTATACATGGCCCCAAACCCCAGCCACCCATACGCTGCCTAGTCTGGTGTTACTCTGCATGGACCTTGAGCTACGCATTGGCAGGGCAACACAAGAGGACGACTCAGTCTCTGGATCCCTGCAATCCAATTTACACAAATCACAACAAGGCCCATGCTTTTAAATATATCCTTGCCAATCTGAGAAGAACTGTGCTCCTCCTACTACTGTGCTCAGGAGACGTCAAGCTCAATCCTGGCCCCTCAAAGTTAATTTCATCTCCCCCCAAAATTACTACTCTAAAATGAATCAGTTTCCTGCATGCCAATGTCTGCAGCCTTCTGAAGAAGTTGGATTCAGTCCAGGCCTGGATTATTCATACTGCCCCAGACATACTTGTGATCTCGGAATCCTGGCTTCGGGCATCCACACCAGACAGTGAGGTTAATATCCCTAACTACCTCCTCTTCAGAGCAGACAGAAAGACCGGGGGGGAGGAGTAGCCATTTATGTTAAAAATAAATTCACGGTATCTGTATTAGATACTACTTCCATTGCAGGGGATTTGAATGCCTGTCTCTCAGGGTCGATCCATCCCAATCTGTGGCATTCCGCAAAATAGGCTGCTATAGACCCCCAGCAGCAGGACCACAGCTCCTGACTCATCTGTCTTCACAGATGGACACAACACCTCTGGAAACAATTATATTAGGTGACCTTAACTACAACTGGTTATCGAACGGATTGCTACCCCTGAAACAATTCTGTGACTCCCATGGGTTCACCCAACTTATAACTGAACCAACGTGCATCAACAAGAAAAACCCAATGAGAAGCACCCTCCTGGATGTCCTCCTTCTCAACAAACCACACTACTTTTCCCATGCCGGTATCCTTCCAGCAGATGTTAGCGACCACTGTCTTATAGCTGGCATAAGAACCATGATGAAACCACTATCTACTTCAAAGTTTTCTACTAAAAGATCCAGACGGAACTTTGACCCTCTGGCTTACTTACATGAGCTAAAAAACTCTTTGCTCTGGCAGAGTTTCTACCTGGCTAAATCAGTGGGTGATGCCTATGATGTTCTCCATGAAATCATAGCCAGTGCCCTAAACAACCATGCTCCTCTAATTAAAGCTTGAATAAAAACCAGAACCTGCCGTTGGTTTTCACTGGAACTGAAGAATGCCTTACTCAAAAGAGAACAGGTATGGAAAAGGTCCGGAAATCGCATGCTGGTGCAGACTGGTGTCTCTTTAGGACAGGTAGAAATGCCTGCATGAAACTGGTCAGACAGGCCAAGGCCAATTTTTATCAAAACGAATTACTGTCTGCATCCAACAGCCCAACCAAATTCTGGTCCACCATAAAGGAACTGTCTGGCCACTCCACAGGTAGTGTACTACCTTCCAAAATTACCATCGACAATGTCACTATCAGTGATAAATCTGAGATTCTGTAAGCCTTCAACAACCACTTTGCCACTGCAGGCATGGCATTCGATAATGCACCAGTAAGTAGTCTCCGTCTGCAGTTCAACGCCCAGCCTCCAGAACTGAATAACAAAGATATGATCTTCTCCTTTTCCCCAATCACCATAAAAGAAGTTGAAGACCTTATGCTACGGCTGGATACTAGAAAAAGCACAGGAGCTGACTCCTTCGACCCATACTTTCTGAAAATAGCATACCACATACTTGCCACACCTATATCACACCTATTCAACCTGTCCCTAGCCCAGGGCTTTATCCCCATGGAATAGAAAACTGCTCATGCTATCCCACTATTTAAAGCAGGGACCCATGTGACCTAAACAATTATAGGCCAATCTCTCTTCTACCTATACACTCGAAAATGCTGGAAAAAATCGTGAATTTACAGTTGAGATTGTTTCTAGACAACTCTACGTTGCTTAACCCCATGCAGTCCGGCTTTAGAGAAAAGCATGGCACTGTCACGGCACTGGCCAAAGACACTAATGACTGGCAATGGGACCTTGACAATAAAAAATTTGTTTGTTCTGTGTTTTTAGATCTTAGCAAGGCCTTCGATACCTTCAACCACTGCCTACTTCTCCACCTTAAAAACGATAGGCATGGACTCAACCTCATTGGACTGGTTCCAGGACTACCTCTCTGATAGGCAGCAACAAATGAAGGCCAAAGGAGAGCTCTCACCACTCAAACCAATAAAAAGAGGAGTCCCACAGGGATCCATATTGGGCCCTCTACTGTTCGCCATCTACATTAACAACTTGGACTTAGGCATTACGGAAGCCAGTATCCACTTGTTTGCCGATGATACGGAGCTCTATCTAAGCCGTGACTCTCCCGGAGCCACATGCACAGCACTACAAACCGAATTCAATATGCTGCAGCATCAGCTTCTCAGCAAAAAGCTACTGCTAAATGCAAAAAAAATCAAGGCCATGCTTTTTTCACCATCTAGTACTAGGGTCTACTCTGCTGCTGCTGGTACTCTTCCTCCCATAACCACTCTACTAGGCAAAAATCTTGAGTCTGTGCCTCAATTCAAATATCTGGGCATATGGCTGGACAACAAACTCTCCTTTGTGGAGCACACAGAAGAACTGATGGAAACGCTTAGGCAGAGGCTTGGTCTCTTCTTCAGAATTAAGCATCTCCTGTCTGCAGACGCAAAAAGACAGCTTATTCAGTCAACATTCCTCTCATTAATCGACTACACTGACATTATCTATGGCCAATGCTCCATCTCACACCTTGCAAAACTGGATGTCCTATACCATAGAGCATTAAGATTTATAACTGGTCTTCCGTCCTCCATACATCACTGCTCTCTATACACAGCCATAGGGTGGCCTTCCCTTCAATACAGGTGGTATAGAAATGCAGCCCTCTGGATATTCCGAGCCCTTACCAACAAACTCTCAGATTACATTGTTGCCTGCCTCCCCTTGAATCCAATCAGTAGCTATGCCCTAAGAAACCACTCTCTAATTTCTCTGAAAATCCCCAGGATTAGTACCCATTTTGGTAGGGCTGCCATAAGCCACTCTTTGCCCACACTCTGGAACAGGGTACAAAGATCATTGAGACTCAGCTCTTCTGTCAGTTTTGCCCTGTTTAGGACCATTTATGAAAAAACGTTTGCCGAAATCTGTAAGCGTCTCCATAGTTCCTAGCAGTCCTGCTGACGGTTCACTCCTTATCCTTACCACATCCAGCCATGAACCTAGTTCCTTCCTTCCTTATCTTAACTAAGTTCACTAGGCAGCTGCCATACTGGCCCTCGCATCCATGGCACCACTTTCTCCCATACCACTCTCCTCTCGCCACTTAAGCAGCAGATACAGACTTCATTAGGGGCCCCTCTGTAAAATAGGATCCTCACCCTAGCATGTTAAGCGCTCACTGAGGCCTGAAATGCAAAGAATTGTACCTTCCGATAGAGGCTCGATTAAGAATGAATAAATATGCTACTTCAATTTCTGAATACATGGAGGTTGTATATACCACAATAATGTTGTGTGATGCATATATGTTCTTACAAGAACACTTGGAATGTATACGTTGCGCCTACCATTTTTCTGTAACTTTGCTTGTATCTCTTTGCACATTTTGTATTATGTAACTTTAATCTATGTATGTATAACTGTTTTTGACAACAGCAGGTCCATCTTGTAAATGAGCTTGCTCAACAATGATCGTCTGGATAATAAAGATTTGATTTGATTTAGTACTTTCCTAGATTGTAAAGTTAGGCAATTCTTTTTGATGGTAAAATGAACCCAGGCATATATGAACTGATTTATCTAATAAATTAATATGAGAGTCAAAAGTCAAATTCAATCAATAATAAAACCTACATAACAAAAGGTATCAACACATTCAATTTCAAATCCCACCCTGTCCAAAACTGGCAAGAGGTGGTTGTGGTGGTGGTGGGGGGCATTTTCTGATGAGTACCAAATGTCATATACTTTGTTTTAGAACCATTCAACAGACGTACATATTTATTTATTTATTTTTATTTATATAAAGTCTAGGAATTACAACCCTTTGAGTCAGGGACTCATTTACAAAAGCTCCGCTTCATACATTGAATGAGGACAAATACAGAGTATAATAAAGTACAGTGACTGAGTACAGAGACAAACTGGATAATACACATACAGAGCAACACCAAAGGTGTGTAATTGTGAATCATATATTAAAATCAGGGTACAATTTAGCAATGGAACTTTGCCCTTGCAGAGGAGTTTATCTGCAATCACAGTTACAGCTGGACATAATGTAGTTACGTAGCTCAAATTTAAAAGGCCCTACCCTGGGAATAGATAGGGCAGTATCAGGAAGGGAGTTCATCTAGAGTGGAGCCCTTTAGTGAAAGGACCTTTGGCTGGCAGTGGTCCTTGAAAAAGGGATGCAAAAGGCAGTAGTGTCTGAGTGTTTTGTGGCCCGCTTCGGCAAGCATGTTTGGAGGAGCGAGAGACAGCCGGGGGGGGCTAGCCCTAGTTGTATTTTTTTTTGCTAATAAGCAAGTCTGATAGAGTTGGCACCCCTGAAAGTTTAGCCATGATGACCGTTGGTAGAGGTCATAGGTATGTGTGAGGTGGTCACAGCCTGTGGCCAGTCGGCATGCTTTGTTGAGGGTGTGTTTAATGCTGGTCAGGGCAGTGTTGGAGGTGGCGCCATATATGACAATGCCATCGTCTACCATGGAAAGGATGGAGCTAGAGATGGCTAACCAGAGGGCATTCGGAGGGAGACAGGGCCAATATTTATACAGGAGACCGATTCTAATGTTTATTGCAGAACAAGTCAATGCTATATGCTCACAGAAGGTAAGGGCCGAGTCTAGGGTGACCCCTAGATATTTAAAACTGGCAACTGATTCCAGCGTGGTACCCTGGGAATTTAATATAGCTAGTTTGGTCATGTTGTGTTTATGTTGGGGTTGGGCGAATAGCATGACCTTCATTTTTTTGTAGTTGAAGACAAGTTTGTGGGAGGTGAGCCATGATTCTATTTCTGTGAAGGAGTCCTGCAGGGATTGTTGGAGCTGGGTAGGGTCTGGGTGCCAGCTAAAGATCACAGCATCGTCTGCATAAAGGAGTAGGTGCCCAGAGGAGGACAGAGAGAGGGAGTTTGGTACAGGGAGAAAAGGAGCAGGTCAAAGATGTACCCTTGTGGGACACCTGACCAGACTGGAAGGCTAGTAGAAAGGGTGCTATTTATTTTTACTTGCTGGGTACGGCCATGGAGATATTTGAGAACCAGCCAGCTGTCTCATGGGATACACCAACAGAGAGGAGGGAGTTCATACTGGATTTCATACTGGAAGTTTAAGGAAGTCAAGAAGGCAAAGCCCATATAGACCTCCCCCACAATTCAGTGGCGATGACCTACGTCACCAACTTCCATAAGGAACTTATCCAATCTTCTTTTGTAATTTACCACACTATCAGCATCCACCACTTCCTGTGGTAGACTATTCCACATTCTAATTGCCCTACATTTGAACCCATTTCTTCTCAATTCTGTTTTTACTGTGTCCTCCCTCAGTTGTTTGTTATGTACCCTTAGGTGATATGGCTTCACCACCAATTCTAAACCCAATTCTACTTTAAGATCTTCATCTCCCAAAATGTTATATAATAGTAATAGATCTCCCCTCACCCTTCTATCTACCAATGACCACAAACCCAGTTTCTCCAATCTCTCCTCATAGGATCCGCCCTGATCTCCTGCAATTATCTTCATAAAAGTTCTTTGGGGTCTTTCCATTACCTTAACATCCTTATTAAGGAATGGACAAAATCTGTGGAACTGTAATCCAGAATTGGTCTAACCATTGTCCTATACAGGGGCAGCAAGACCACACTACTACGTGATTGGAAGCCTCGTCTCATACAGTTAACCAACTGCATTGCTTTATTAGATACTACTGTACTTTGGGCTCCACTTTTCAAATAATTTTGTACATACATTCTTAGGTCTTTTTCATATTCTGATACCTTTAATTTTAGGCCTTGCATATTATAAGTCTGCTGAATGTTATGCTTTCCAAAATGCATTATCACGCATTTCTCCTTATTAAACATCATCTCATTTTGAATTGTCCATTCCATTATGGAAATCAAGTCCTGCCCAAATATCAGTCTTTCGTTGAAAGTATCCACTACCCCCACCCACTTTGACATCATCAGCAAATTTTATTAGCTTATTTTTACTAGATATCTTTAAATCACTAATAACAAGCATTTGTCAATGCCGAATGTTTGCTTGCTGGCATTGGCATTGGTAGTGCAGAAGTTACAGAGCTTCATAATAGGAATGACAGTGAAGTATTAAACTGAAGCCAACCCCACCACCCTGCAGAGAGTGACAGGCATTGGGTTTGTCTTTGGGTTGTGAGGCATAACGGCCACGCCATTTCACCACACCCTACCCTGCAGACACTGAAAAGTGTCACGGTGTGCCTTGGGGTCTTTGGCCCTTATGCACACCCCATTCCATCAGGAAATATGGTGGGATGGGTGCGGTATAGGAGAATGGGGTGAACTTTGGGGCTGAAGAGTCCAAGGCATACCTCGATGCCTCTCATTGGCTGCAGGGTGTGGAATGGTATGAGCATTACAGGCAAGAATCCCAAGTCACACCCCTGCTGATTGTCATTCTCTACAGGGTGAGGCGTTATGGTTGGAAACCCTAACAGCTCAGGCATTCGTTGGTATTTTCACTCCAAATTTTCAACATGTTTTTTTTGAGACCCCCACCTCATGAACAGTGGCAATATCAGTTTGTTAGCCGAAAGCTGCTTATGCACAGTGACTATGGCATTTAGCACCACAGGTGCAAAAACACATTCCGAACAGGATGTGAAAAATGACAGCTGTACTGTTCATGGGGAGGTGGTAAAAATGGCAATGTTGCAAATCTGCAGTAAAAATATAAAAAAAACTGGTGAAGTCACGAGCATGCATAGAAACTGTGCAACGTACACCTGTAATGTAATTAGTGTGGGCATTTTTTACAGCAGATTGTCAACTCAGGCGTTTTGGGACCTCCCATCACGAACAGCGTCACTGTGATTTTCTTTATCTGTCCCAAACAATAATTTCCCACAGCGACCACGCATCTCTGCGCTGAAAGTGTGAAAACACATTCCAGCCATGTTGTGAAAAATGAAAGCTGTACTGTTCATAAGAAAGTGTGGAAAAATGCAACTGGTGAAAATCTGGACTGAAAATATTACAAAGTCATGAACTTACGAGGGTGCGTGGAGACTGCGCAATGCTGACTCGTAAAACAGTCATTTTATGGACTTTTGTCACCAAATTTTCAACATAGCCATTTTAAGACCTCTGCTCATGAACAGTGTAACTGTGATTTTCTTGATCAGTCCCAAACATTGCTTTCGCACACCGACTGCACTATTGTGCGCTACATGTGCAGAAACACATTTTGGGTGACGTGAAAAATGGCAACTGTACTGTTCATAAGGAAGTGTAATAAAATGGCACTGTGGAAAATCTGGAATGAAAATATAGAAAATTCGCAAACTTATAAGCATACGTAGGAACTGCGCAATGCACGCTCGTAAAACAATCATTTTTAGGAATTTTTTCACCAAATTTTCAACATAGCCATTTTAAGACCTCTGCTCATGAACAGTGTCACTGTGATTTTCTTAATGTGTTCCATACATTGATTTAGCACACCGACTGCGCCATTGTGCGCTACATGGGCGGAAACACATTTTGGGAGAGATGTGAAAAATGACAGCTGTACTGCTCATAAGGAGGTGTGGTAAAATGGCAATTTTGGAAATCTGGAGTGAAAATATTGAAAATTCGTGAACCTACAAGCATGCATAGGAAGTGCACAACGCACGCTCGTAAAACAGTCATTTTTAGGAATTCTTCCACCAAAATTTCAACATAGGCTTTTTGAGAGCCCACCTTATGAACAGTGGCAGTGTCATTTCATTACTCAGTCCTGAAAGGTGATTTCATTCAGTGACTGCGAAATCACCCTTCGGGCCCATATAACGCCATGACAGTGCAATAATTCATGAGGAGGGGTCCCAAAAACACCCCATGCTAAAAATTTGGGCCCAAAATTCCCAAAAATGCCTGAGATATGCAAAAAAGTTGAAAAAACCCTATCATTATACATTATACAGCTTACCGGCATTTACTCAGTTCGCGATCAGCTTTGAAGAGTGCAGACGTGTTCCCGGTCCACCGATGATCGTCGCGCCGGAATCTGGTGGTAAGTATGGGGTGAGGGGGGAGGTGTGGGGAGGCAGGGTGCGCAGTGGGTGGTCGCGGGTGGGTGCAGAGACTGCGAGGGACCGTTTTTGTTTTTCTGTTTTTTTTTTTTTTTTATTACGACGACGCGGGATGTTTGCCACGCTGGGGTGGGCTCCCAGCATGGCAGAAGGATGGCTGGTTGGGGGGGGTGTGGAACCTACAGGGGATTGGGCACCCCCATCAGCCATAACATTTGTTGCCACACTGGGTGGGCTCCCAGCGTGGCATCCTGTACTGGGGGGAGACAGTGGAGCCGATGGGGATTGGGCACCCGTCAGTTATTCAACGTGTAGCCACGCTGGGGTAAGGCACCCAGCGTGGCATATGGTTATGTTTGGGGGTGCAGCACAGCCGATGGGGGATTGGGCACCCCGCCGGCTATACAGTGTGTGCATGGGGGCAGCACGCAGCTTGTGTGTGTGTGTGTGTGTGTGTGTGTGTGTGTGTGTAGGGGGGGTGTATGAGCAGGTGATATCTTGTCATGCTCACTGGAAGGTAGCTCCTCCTTTCAACTGTACGTCACTGCATTTTGGAGCTGTCATAGACAGCTCCAGCAGGCATTGGAGAACTGCGGCCGCGCCTGCCAACACACTGACTGAATTGGAAGAGGGCTGACACACCTCCGAAAACTCGGATGATGGCACTATGTTTCTTGCACATGCGTGCAAGCAAACATAAAAATGCTGAACAGCAACGGCCCAAGTACTGAGCCCTGGGGTACACCACTCACTACTTTTAGCAGATCGGACATGTGGCCATGCAGTCTCACCCTCTGAACTCTATTTGACAGTCACCGATCTACCCATCTTACTATGGTTGAATCCAACCCCATCCCAGTAAGCTTTTCAATAATTTTACAATGTGGAACAGTATCAAAAGCTCTACTAAAGTCGAGCATAACCATATCTACCTTCCTCCCTTCATCAATAAGCCTACTAATGAATTCATAAAAAGCCACTACATTTTTTTCACATGATCTATTTGCCACAAATTCATGTTGCTCAGCATACTGTGATTGACAGTATCAAAAGCCTTGGACAGATCAATATAGACAGATCCAGCCAGGGCTCCCTGGTCCAGAGCACCCCATCTAGATTGTTTTTTGGGGATGTCGAGCTACAGGTCTCTGAACGGGTGCGAGATCTGGGGGTGATCTTAGATGCGGGTCTGACTCTTCGGTCCCAGGTGTCAGTGGTGGTAAAGTCATCTTTTTACCATCTGACAAACATCACCAGGATCAAGCACCTTGTTCCATCTGGTGATTTGCCAACTTTGATCCATGCCTTTGTGACCTCGTGCCTGGACTACTGCAACTCGCTTTACCTTGGGCTTCCGGGGGTTGATATCCGTTGCTTGTAGCTGATGCAGAATTCCGCAGCCTGGGTGTTGATGGGTACCCCTAGATCTTCCCATATTACACTGGTGCTGCGGGAACTGCACTGGCTGCCAGTTCAGCGGGTGGATCACCTTCAAAGTCGGACTACTGACTTTTAAAGCCCTGCACGATCTGGGCCCTGCTTACCTGAAAGAACTCCTGATCCCTTATCGGCCTGTGAGATCACTCCACTCAGCCGATGGGTTGCTAGAGATTCCAAGGGTGATGTTAAAATCTGCTGGGGCCCTGGCTTTTATGTTTGCGGCCCCTTCCCTTTGGAACTCTCTACCCTGTCGGACTAGGGAGTGTACGACACTGGGAAGTTTTAAACAGGCTCTTAAAACCTTTCTTTGGGAAAAGACGTATGGTTTTACTGTTCATTGATTTGCCTTTGTGTGTTTTTATAATATTGCTTTTTGTATCTCTGTTTTGTACTCTTGTATTTTTATCTTATTTTATTGGAATGCACCTTGACATTTGAAAGGCGCAATATAAATAAAAATATTTATTTATTTTTTATTTATCATGGATAAAGAATATTCCATCAACCAACTCTGTACTAATAAAAATCAGTTTGCAAAGCAGAATTAACATCAGACCAAGAGCTTCTCTTATTAAACAACACTATATCATTTGCATAATATGCTGTCTTGGAATAAAATGAACAAGAATCGAGATCATTAAAAAAACAGAAAATAAATTACGCCCCAATATCAAACCATGTGGTATACCAATTTTTTTTTTGTGGAAGGCTACAGCCAGTAGTTTAAGGGGGCAGTGCAACTGGCCACACCCCCATTCAGCCCAATAAAGGGCTGCTCTCCTAACTCCATACACAAGCATTTTTTCCTTACAGCCAGAGGCTCTGTCGGTCTGCCATCTCTCCTGGGGCCTGATGGGGCTTTGCCACCCCACCCCCATGTGCTTTCCTGGACTCTGCTTGGTTTGTTCTGGACTTCTGTTTTTCTGTTATCCTGCTCTTGGTTTGTACTACTCTGTGCTTCTGTGTGTGTTGGTTCCCTTCTTGCTCCTGTCCTTGTGTTCACTTTGTTTGTTTCTTTTGGGCTTGTTAGTTTAGTAACACCCTATGTATACAGTGCCAATTGTGCTTCAGGTTACATTGTGTTTCCTTGCCTCAAGCTGCCCTCTGCCTGTATCCCCAGGCTCCATTTCTCACCTGATACTGCGGACCTCTGTCTGTTGCATGGTTCTCTGTATGCTTTAGCTCAACCTGCTTTTCTTCCAAACAGTCCTCAGTTTCTGCAATTGTTATTGTATGTTTCAGCTCACAGTGTGGTCTGCTGCCTTGCTTCACTTAACTGATTACCCCACATGCGGGTCCCAAGCTCATTAAAACTCAATCCTCCACATTTTGGAGACACGCCACCCATATCCATTACTTCCAGGACTCAGAGCTAACCCTGTGGCTGATGGTCTCTCTCTGCACCTGAAGTCCGCATCTTGAGCGTGCAAAGCTTGGGCCGGAGTCCTTCTCACCTGACCCACAGTTTGGAAGGTCCTTTCTCTCTGGGTGTACTTTCAGTTGTCACCTGTACTGACGGCACCTCTCAATGTAGCATTTAAGATTTCAGCAGTGAAGAGGTGGGGCTCTCATGGGAGGGGCCCCTTTAGCTGCCCCAGTGGGTTAGGAGGCACTCTTTCATGGTATTTTCCCTATAACTTCCTCTGGTTCACCAGGTTTGTTCATAGATCAATAGGCTGGCTGAGTGCCTCAGCAGTCATTACTCTCCTTCTCCTGCCTTGGTTGACTCTTGTTGCAGAGTGTGCTTGCAACCCTCCATGGCATTCCTGTTAGAGGGATAGAGTGAGAATTTTCCCTGAAATTGCAGTTCCCTTTGATTGATCTACTAAATTGCAGTAACAGAGTCGTCACTACCCAAAACTGTCCCAAAGCTTGGAAGGAAGGTGACCTAGGCTTTGGATCTCCAGCGGTTTCCTCCTCAGAGAGGGGTTTTCCTCTCCTCCATGCCAATGGTCATAATACTTGCTAGGCATCCTTGTAGTCCTTAGGTCACTTAGGTAGGTTTCATGCTTAGGTTTCTGCTGTTGGATGGAGTCAGGTGGATGTCCAGTAATCGTCCCATCTCCCCCTTTGGCTGTTCTCACTCTCCTTAGGAAGCCAAGTCTCCACGCCTTACAGTCAGACCTCCAAGTGGGTCACTATTTACCAGTCATTTCCTGTCTACTTTGCTCAACAATACAACCAACTAAACTATGCTTTCAGCTGAACCCCATTACCAACCAGCCTACGTATAGGTCTTCATTGACCCATGCTACCAACTGAACCTATGCTACCCATCAACCTACACAGGTCTTCAACTCCGAAAAGTGTTTACCACCTTGTGTGCTTTGCTTGACACTCTTTTTGGGCTGCTTTCTAAGGTACCTTTAGCCAAGGGAATCACTTCTGCAGCACCTAAAGGGGTGGCATCTTCCTCTAAGGTTCCTTGCCTTCATACCCCTACAGAGTGGTATATCCCATGGATAGAGAGGCGAACAGCCAAAGATTATCTATGTTACACAAGCACAAAACCAGTTGCACAGGCACGTTGACTTGGAAGGCTATAGCCTGTAGTTCAAGGAGGTGGTGCAACTGGCCACACCCCCATTCAGCCCATCAAAGGACTGCTCTCCTCACTCCACACCCAAGTATTTTTTCCTTGCCCCTCCATCCAACCCTCCTCCTCCAGTGGCACACCTCTGTCTCCCATGGGCTGCTTCCTAAGGTACCTTTAGCCAAGGGAATCACTCCTGCTGCACCTCAAGGGGTGGAACCCTTCTCTAGGGTTCCTTGCCTTCATACCCCTACAGGGTGGTATATCCCATGGATAGAGAGGTGAACAGCCAAAGATTACCAGTATCTATGTTACACAAGCACAAAACCAGTTGCATAGGCACATTGAAGTACAGTAGTTGTTTACAGTTTTATTGAAAAAAAAAAAAACACTTTACAACACATAATACAAACACCAAAAACATATGTGCCCATGACAATGGGATTTGTTACAAGGCCAGTAAGTGTTAAGTAAGGTTACAAGCATTAAATTGTCAAGAGGTTAATGAAGAGGTGGAGATAGACAGCACTAAACTGATACTGTGATGGGAGACATTTGCTTGGCTAAAAAAAGGAAGACAGCAGTGTTGTGTGTGACCAAGTGTTCAGGGCAGGTGGGGGTGGGCATCTAAATCTACTGTAGATAAGACTATATCTAACTATCACTAAAATGGTTCAGGTAGGTGTGAGGAGGGGCTCTGGTCATGTCAGGAGCTCAGTGTGTGATACTAGGATAAGCTGTACCTGGGATAGGGCAGTATACAGGCAGCGGGGAACAGTATGGACAGGATCTTGATTGTCCATATATGTCTAAACATGGAGTAGGGTTTGTCCTTAGGGATGGAGAGAGGGGGAAAAAAAGTAGTGTGCTCTAATGGAGGGCACATGCACACAAAGGGACAGGAGGGGTATGGTAAAAGGGAGAATTTGGCTTTGGAGGGGAAAGCGATATCTGGTTTAGCCCACTCCTTGTCAGGGTAATCTTGCATACAGTGGAAGTGGATTACTTCAAATCATAATAGAGATGTCCCCACTTAGGGCTGAGGTATGGATCGGGTCCAGAGGCAGTGGCCTCAGGTAATCAGATAGGGGCTCCCATTCTCTTCTTTGGAGGTGGAGTGTCTGACTTGCCACATGAGACAATCTGTCATAGGATGAGAGTCGCACTAGCTCTGATAAAAATTCTGATTCAAGAGGGATGTTGGCTATCTTACATCTGTGTACCACGAGGTGTTTGGCTGTGATGCTGACATGGATCACTAGATCTTTTCTTGAGTTGTTAAGGTAAGGGATGTCCATTACGTTGCTGATGAGAAAGGGATCTGGGACCCTGGTTATGGGAACATGTAATATCTTGGATATGGCTGTCTGTACTGTGGTCCAAAAGTTGGCCAGTTTGGGGCAACCCCAAAAGTTATGAAAGAGGTCTCCCCCGATATGCTGGCATCTCCAGTATATGTCCGAGGGGGACTGGTGGGCAGCATGGAGGTATGTCGGGGTGTGGTACCAGCAGTGCAGAATTTTGTTCTGAATCAATCTGCTGATTTAATCTTTGATGAGATTCTGTGAATTGTGCCAGCATTCGCACCTGCTACATCGGTGAGTGTGTGTCTAAGAATTGGGCCCTGGAGTGGGTAGTTTGAACTGGGTTGGAATCTCTAATATATGCATACATTTTGATGGCTTTGCCTTTTGTGATGAGCCAGGATGCCAGGGGATGTTGAGGGAAGGGGGGATCAGTGTAGACATCCTCTGTTAGGATGCTGGTGAGGAGTTTCACTTCACTTCTGGAGGAATTTCCAGAAATTCGATTTGGGCAAGGAATACTAGTTTTGGTGGTTTTGGAAGGAGTCAAGAGTGTTTGCATTAGCGGAGAGTAAATCTCTAATTGTATGGATCCTTTTTTCTTCCAGTCCTGCCAATGGGGAGAGATACCCCCAATAAGCAGGTTCAGGTTGTTCCAGGGAGGAGGTATGGGCAGCGTGGGCTAGGATTGTATTGGTCCATTTGCTGACATTATTGCCCAAACACCAAAAACCCAAAGCTTAGCTCCCTTCTTGACCTAATCCTTGTAAGCAAGCCTCATCTCTTCTTCCACGCAGGTGTATTGTTTTATGACATTAGCGACCACTGTACCATTGCATGCATAAGGTCGACACAACTCCAAACCTCCTCTTCCTCTAAATACATCCATAAGAGATGTAAATGGAACTTCTACCCATATGCTTTTCTCTATGACCTCCAGTATGCTAACTGGCAAACATTTTATCAAGCATCTTCTGTGGAAGAGGCACACCAGGTACTTCATGAAATACTTACCAAAATCCTAGACCTCCATGCCCAGTTACCAAAAGCAGAACCAAAAGAAAATCCTGTCCCTGGTTCACAGATAACCTAAAGACTACCTTATGGCATAGGGATGCTCTTTGGAAAAGAGTCAGAAAGTCTAAATTGGCCACAGACTGGTCTATTTTCTGAACCGCAAGGAATTTCTGCATAAAAACTATCAGAGCTGTGAAGTCTAGTTTTTTCTGCTCTGAACTTAACGCATCCACTAACTCTGTTACCAAGTTTTGTAAAACTTTAAGGGAGATAGAAGGCCATAACAGCAATGGCACACTTCCCCACAAACTTTCGACCGGTGGTACCCACACTACAGATAAAAATGAGATCCTTGACATCCTTAATCACTTTTCCACAGCAGGGATGGCTTTTGATACCTCCCCAGCAGATGCCATCAGGGCACAGTTCCTTAGTCAGTCATCTGTTTGACATGATCCAAAATCTGTTGATCCTTACCACTCTTTCTCCTTCTGTCTGGTCACTGTCAAATAGGTTGAGGATCTCCTTCTTCAACTTGATACTAAGAAAAGTGTGGGCGTGGATGTGATTGAGCCTTTCTTCCTAAAGTTGGCCTACTATATTTTGGCTCCCCCTGTTACCCACCTTTTCAATTTGTCTCTCAATCAGGGCTCCCTCCCCAAGATCTGGAAGATGGTCCATGTCATCCCTCTATTCAAATCAGGGGACCCTTGCGACCTAAAAAATTACCGCCCAATCTCCTTGCTCCTGGCCTTGGCAAAACTATTGGAGAAGGTAGTAAATGAACAACTCAGATCTCATCTGGAAAGTTTTAATCTACTAAACCCGATTCAATCCAGTTTCTGTCCCATGCATAGTACCTCCACTGCCCTTGCTAAGGTTATAAGTGACTGGCAGTCCGCACTTTATAACAAACAATACATATGCACCTTGTTTCTGGACCTTAGCAAGGCTTTCAACACTGTGGACCATGATTTGCTCCTTGTGACCCTGAAGAAACTTGGGGTGGACAACCTGGCCCTAAGTTGGTTCACAAACTATCTTGTGGACAGAGAGCAGCAGGTTAAGCCTGAAGGAGACCTATCGCCAAAAAAAAAACTCCTTAGAGGTGTCCCCCAAGGTTCCATACTTCATCCACTTCTCTTTGCCTTTTATATTAATCAAATTGACACTGGCCTAAAGCCATCTAGAATCCATCTCTTTGCTGATGATACAGTACTATACATTGACAGATCAACTCCGGATCAAGCCATTTTGGACCTCCAGAATGATTTTGACATCCTTCAAAAAAATCTACTCAACTTGAAACTCCTGCTTAATGCCAAAAAAACTAAGGCCATGATTTTCTCTCCATTGGCCCCTCATCTCAAAATAAAAACCACCCAGATAAGGTTCCTCACATAAGCACCCTTTTGGGAGAAGCCCTGGAGTTTTCGGAACAATTCAAATACCTGGGGGTTTCAATTGACTACAAATTGTCCTTCATTGATCACATTGAAGAACTCACTAAGAAACTGCATCAAAGACTTGGTATTTTCTTCAGGATCAAGCACTCACCAACCCAGGAGGCTAGAAAACTCCTAGTCCAAACTACCTTCTTGCCTCTCCTAGACTATGCAGACTTTCTATATGGCCATAGCACTAGCACAGCTCCCTCCAAGGTTGATACTCTATACCACAAAGCCCTTAGGTTCATTTTCGATGCCCCTTATGACACACACCACTGCATCCTCTATTCTTCCATAGGCTGGAGCTCTCTTAGCTCCAGGAGACAAAAGAATGCTATTCTAGGGACATATAAGGCAATCACTCATAAATTACCTCTGTATCTCACAAACTGCCTAACTCCCTGCATCCCTAGTGCCTATTCTCTCAGAAGTCATAACATCTTGTCTCTGGCTATCCCTAAAGTTAAAACGCACTTTGGTAGAGCCTCGGTAAGCTTCACTCTTCCTACACTCTGGAATAAGATCCAGAAAACCTTAAGGCTTACTTCCCCTGTCTCGTTCTCCCTCTTCAAGTCCTTGTTCCTGAGGACCTTCTCTGAGGTCTGTCATTGCTTCAAGTCAAGCTCTTAACATCACAATTTGTTACTGCTTTAAATTCTGGACTTAAACCTCAATCATTGCCAGAGGTGCCGTTTGAGTCCTCCTTTCTGTCATTGTCCAAATCAAGGTCCCAACATCACGATCTGTCTTTACTTCAAATATTGAAGTTAAACCCCAACCATTGCCTGTGACATCTGTTGTGTTTCTCCCTTAGAACAGTCCTTCCTTCCTAGGCCATCATGTCCAACCCTCTCCTATCTCAAATGATCTTCCCTCCCCACTCCCTATAACCCCCTTCCCCTTCCCACCCCACTTGCCAGGCCATGCCTACAATACTTATCAAAGGACTCTTACATCTCAGTCTTCTTCGTACTTTAACACTAGAGGAACTGCCACTCCTGCTCACTATGACTCCTCCAAAGATGTTTACTGTATAAATTTTAGCTCATTACTTTACGTCCTTATATCTGTATCTATGCAATTGTATTTAAATGGCACTACCTCCTGTTGAACCTATTACTATGTTCTGGTAGAAGTATCTTGTCACATGTGATGGTTATATGTTGTTATTATTACTATATAATTGTTATGTACATTCACTTAACCTGTTATGTCTTAACCCTGTTGGCAATTGTTATGCCCCAGGTCCATCTTGTAAATGAACTTGTCTCAATGATATTCCACCTGGCAAAATAAAGTTTCTGATTGATTATTCCATGCGTGAAGCAAAGAGGTTATTGGAGGAGATAGGAGGCCTTGATGTTTGGACTTTTGGAAAGGCATATTGATGGGTAGGGAGTCTTTAGAATGTAGGCTTCTACATCCAGCCATAAAGGGGGTGAAGAGCAGTCAGCATCAAACCATTTTAATGTCTGCGTGTGTTTAAATGCCCAGTGATATCCTTGGAACCTGGGAAGGTTCCATCTACCCCTTCACCAGTGGGAGCGTAGTTTGAATCTACTATAACAGTACGGGTGGCCATTCCACAGAAATGTACCTATCAGTTTATCAATTTGGGAGAGGCAATGTTGGGTGATGAGTGTGGGGATATAGGAGTGGAGGTCAGTGATTTTAGGTACAGTAACTATCTTCACTGCTTCAATTGTACACACCAATGGGAAGTGGAGTTGTTGCCATCTCTCTAGTTCTGTTTTGATTTTGGGGATAAGTTTATTGAAGTTTTACTTACATAGTTTGGGAAAGGGGGTTATTGTGATGCTTAGGTATGTCAGAGGAAAGAAACCAATTGAGCGATGTGAGGTAAGCAGGCCCGGAAGCATTTTTTGTGTAGGGGAAGGACTTCCATCTTGGTTTGGTTCATTTTGAGGCCTGACAGAGAGGAGAATTTATGAAGTAGGTGAAGAAGTGGAGTGATTGTCTTACAACGTAGGATATCATCTGTGTACAGCACTGTCTTGAATTCGTGTTGCCTGACCTTTATTCCTGAGATTTTTGGATGTTGCCAAATTGCAGCCATGAGAGGTTCTATTGCTAGCACAAAAAAGAGAGGGGAGAGTGGGCAACCTTGTCAAGTGCCCCTGCTAGAGGGAAAGGTGTGGAAATGGTGGAGTTAGTGAGCACCTCTGCTGAGAGAGAGGAATACATAGTTTTGATGGTTGTGATGAAAGTGTTTACAAAGCCATGGTGTGTTAATACTGTGTACAAGTCTTCCCAGAATATGGAATCAAAGGCCTTTTCAACGTGAATAGCGACTGCTGCTGACAGGGAGGGGTGCATGAAGATAATACGCATTAAGTTTGTGATGCTTCATATATCATCAGCGCTGAGCTGGCCTTTGATGAAGCCCACTTGTGAGGGATGAATTAGCAGTGGGAGAAAAGATTCTAGTCTGTCAGCGAAGACTCACGTGTATTTTACTGTCTGCAGTTATGAGGAAGCAGGATGGTAGTTTGCAGGCTGTGAGTGGTCCTTGTCCGGTTTGGGGAGGAAAGTGATGATGGCTGTCAACATAGACAGTGGGAAGGAGAGTGACCCTTTGCATTCTGTGAAAAGGCATTGAAGGATGGGACAAATTTGGAGAGAGATTATCTTATATAGGTCTACAGGTAGTCCATCACCCACTGGGGCACTCCTGGATTTCAAGGCTGCAATAGCTGTCTCAATTTCCTGTAATGAAAACTCTTTATCCAGAAGTTATGTTTGCTCAGGCATGAGTTTTGGGAGTTGCAGGTCATTTAGGAATTCCATTATTTGTTTGGGTAGGGAGCTGGGGATAGCTGAGTAGAGCTGATGGTAGTAGGTCACCATTATGTTGTTAATCTAATGTTGTTAAGTGGTTCATGCTGTATACTTGGACTTCAGTAAGGCCTTCAATTCAGTGCCACGTGGGAGGTTGGGAGGGAAGATGAGATATGTAGGGGTGGGGACTAAGATGGTTAAATGGATTGAGAGTTGGCTACAGGGGAGACAGCAGAAGGTAGTGGTGGTGGTGATGGGGGAACTCTCATCTCCAAGGGCTGTGATGAGCAGGGTGCCTTAGGGGTCATTACTGGGGCTAGTGCTGTTTGGAATATTCGTAATGGACATCTGGTATGATGTCAGGAATAAGATCAGTCTATACATTGGTAATACCAAATTGGGGGTGGCAGTGGACAATATACTGTAGCAGGTTGGCAGGAGCTGCAGGACAATGAAGTCGTAGTGGCCTTGAAGTGCTGGGCTGCTCACACTGACATGGTATGTGCATCTTGCACATTAAGTGTTTTGAATTCTGATCACATATTTATATGTAAGTATTTATTTAAAGACTGCTTTTTTATTAAGAATATGCTTTTGTCTTATTTTGAGGCAAACATGAAAAAATAAAATGATTCTTACAAGATTTAACACTGCCTGAGTGCCTTTTCTTGTATATAGAGGCTGCAGGATGACCTGACCAAACTAGTGGAGTGGTCAGAAGCATGGCGGTTGAAGTTCAATGCGAAAAAGTGCAAAGTCCTGCACCTTGGAGCAAAGAACCAGGAAGGGGTAACCAGCTGGGAGGGGTGCAGCTAGGTTCCACCGAGGAGGAGAAGGATCTAGGGGTGTTTGTAATGGGGAAGATGAACAATACAGAGCAGTGTAAGAGGGCAGCGAAAGCCAACAGGATGCTGGGTTGTATTGCGAGAGGGATCTCCTCCAGGAGCAGGGAGGCATCCTGCCTCTCTACGGGGCACTGGTCAGGCTGCACATGGAGTGCTGTGTTCAATTCTGGCACCTGGGCCTTCTCAGTCCACGCGCCTAAACTATGGAACTCCCTTCCCACACTAGTGCGGGCCTCGCCCTCCCACCACTGCTTTAAAACATCCCTCTGGCATTTTCTCAAGACTTCAGTGGCCTGCCTATGCTCCTCCTAGGCCAGGCATACCCTCTACCCCTCCTGCCCCTGGGAGGAAGGGGCGCTGCTGCAATTATCTCTATACCCTCCACCAGTATAGTTCTCGCTGCCCCCCCTTTATTGTGCACTTACTATATATTGTCATTTTCGTTTTCCTCCCTGTCTTTGTATTTATCATGGACTGCGTAGTGTTGCATACTATAACTTGACTGCCATCCTAGCCTCACTTGAGCTTGATCTGTACCTCTCACCATTGTATAGCCTGCAGCTCCTGACTGTAATTTCTCTTACATTGTATTTCTGTTTACTTAGCGTGTATCTTGTTACCTGTATGCTCTGTAACTCTCCTGGGTCGCACCTGAAAATAGGCACCTGGTTGTGTAGCGTGCTTACCTGGTTAACAAAATCAAATAAATAAATAAATATCTGAAGAAGGATGTGAAATTATTGGAAAGGTTACAATGCAGGGCAACATGGATGATTCAGGGATTGGAGTACAGACCATATGAGGAGAGGCTGAGAGAGTTTAAAATGTACTCCTTAGAAGAGAGAAGGAACTGGGGGGGATATGATTGAGACCTTTAACTATGTAAAGAGGATAAACAAGACAGGCACTGAGGGGATACTCAAACAGAGGAGGGGGAGGGACATGAGAGAGCATGGCCTTAGATTGAAGGTGGAAGATTTAGGACAGAATTGAGGAGACACTTTTTCATGGAGAGGTTGTGATAGAATGGAATACTGTACTGGAGGAGGTGAACCTGTAAGACAGTGAGTAGTTTCAAAGGTGATGGGACAAGAAGAAAGGGATTAATTAGGAAGGCTAGGGAAATTGAGAAGGGAGGGGTGGGGCAGCTGTAAGGGTGAGGGTGCTAGCTGCACACCCGAGCAGACTTGATATACCTGGTGGCCTACTTCTGCTGGCAAATTTGTAAGTTTGTATGTTCATATGTATCTCTTTATGTGACAAATGGAATTGCTCCTTCAGGTTGAAAAACCTGGGATTGAACTTCGGCTTGTTATTTTTAGCTGGAAAGCTAATAGTTTCCTGCCCTTCCCCCCTTTCCCAGTATTTTTGTTTTAGGCACCATATGGCTAGTTCCACTTGGTGAGCCATAAATTGGTTAAGCTTGTTTCTAATTGTTGGTGTCTCTTTCCAGATTAAGGCCTTTTTGGAAACTACTGGATTGGATTTGAGCTGTGCTTCATTCGTTTTCAGCTGTCTTTCCAGGTCAACCTTGAGTCTACGTCTGTGGGAGGCATAGCTTATGATGCAGCCCCTCAGATAGGATTTGAAAGCCGCCCATACTGTGAGTGCTGAGGTTGCATCATTGTTATTGATGGAGAAAAAATTCATCACTTCCTTGTGTAGTTTAATATGCTTATTAGCTAGTGTGGAATTGCCTCCATAAGGACCTGTGCTCTGCCTTGCTCCTGAGTCCTAGCCTGCATTGCAAGTTCCTGGAGGCATGCCATTGCTGTGAAAGTTGGGCAGCTGCCTAGACTCTCATTCTTCATGCCCATCTTTGCCTTTTGGAACAGCAGCAATGGGACAGGCTAAGTGCCTAAGAAGGCACAAAGCATTGAGATGCATGGCACCTTGCTAGTAGTGATTGCAGCTTGATGGGGTGAAACATGATGTCCACCAATTAGAGATGGTCAGGGGGAGTTACTCAGGATGATTAGAGGACTGTATACTCCAGAGCGGCTCAACACTCAGGAGAAGACTGAGGGAAGAATGTGTAGGTGCTTGAGCCTTCGGGTCTTGTATTAATCGGGGCACTAGTGGCACTAGGAGGGTAAAGGAGGAGATCAGGGTGGTAAATAGACACAAGAAAGGGAGGAGTAAGAAAGCAAACAAGGCTGTTTATCCATGGATCTCATCCTGGAGCTGTCATATGTCACTGTGAATAGGAGGAAGAGCTTGCAGAAGCAAGGGTGTAATTATGCGGGGAATGGGGACACAAGTCCCCCCCCCCAACAATTCAGCTCATCACTGTTGTCCCCCCCTAATTTCAGCCTCTACTTTTGTTGCTGGTGGGCTGGGAGGCTCAGTGGCCTGGGCAGGACTGGGTTAGGTGGGACTTTCAGAAGCTGAAGGCGTGCCAGGCGCCATCAGCACTGCATGGCAGGAGTAGCAGCAAAGCAAGCAGTGTGTTGGGAGAGAGAAGAGAGTGACAGCCATGAGACAGTGTGGCTTGGCCAGCTTAGACAGAATGGGGAGAACCATCACTGCTCAAAGTAGGTTGGCCAGAACCAGGATGGAGCAGGATTGAATGCAGCAGGGAGGGAGAAAGTGACGGACCGTAGCTGGAAGTATGATGAGCGGGAGACTGCTGGTGTTGGTGAGAGAACTGCAGTGCTTCACTTCCCTCCGTGCCACATTTCTTACTTAAAAATGAGTGCTGCTGATGCTGAATGGCCCACGGGACAAAGAAGTCAAAGAATTGGAAGATGAAGCTGGACGCCTGTGATTGTGAGGGATGTATTCTTTCTTTCCAAAGGCCGGAATCTCACCCTATGCTGCTGCCTACTTCTGTGCCAGTTAGAAGTTGCAGACAGTGTTACTAGAGCTGAACTATGAATCTCTGGGAGGTAGGAGATTACTGGTGGTGGTTTTAGTGAGTGAATGGGTGCTTTGCTTGGTGGGTGTGAGGAGCCACATCTATCATGCCGCAGGTACCATGCAGAGGAGACTGTGGGAGGGAATTCTACCAGTGAGTTTGAACAGGTGTTCTGTCAGCTGGCGGGGGCCACATACTATTGCCCATTAATCTAAATTTGGCATGAGTCGAGGGGGAAAGAAGCCTGCTGCAATCTACAACCTCTTTCTGCTGGCATTTATTCCCTGCTACTGTAGTGCCTGGCTCTACCAGTGACAGCACAACCAGTTGTACCCTCAAAGATTCTACTTGAGCTAACTAGCTCTAGTCTGCAAGAAAGCAAGGGCAGGTGGTGTTTATGTGTAATGGTGGTCTGCTGTGTTGGCCCTGTGACTGTCTGGTTTAAAATGCTGTCTAGTGTCTCTCCTGTGTGCCACCTGACTATGCCTGCTTTGAAAGGGCTGCTGGCTGGGTGGGGTGGGTATTATAGTTAGCCAAACATGCAACTCAGTCTCTCAGATGTTTTCCTTCATCAAGCGTTTTCTGTGTTACCAAAGTTAAAGTAATTAAAACAAAAAATCAAACCTTGTAGGTGGATGGATGAACAGTGTGTGGTGAGGACAGGTGGAGGGCTTGAAAGGCAGAGGTATGTCTTTTTTCTTTTTGCAAAAAAAGCTACCCGTATAGCTGTTCCTCCTTCCTTAATTGAAACTGCTGCTTTAAATACAATAAGGACTCAGGGCAGGCAGTCATACCAAGTAATTTTTGCTACTTTTAAACCAGAATAATATTAAAGAGGAAGCCAGAATAGGTGAGCAGCTACATTACAGTGTATTGTGTTGCTCCACTGTGGGAGCAGGCGAGCGGCTACATTATAATGTATTGTGTTGCTCCACTGTGGGAGCAGGCGAGCAGCTACATTGCAATGTATTGTGTTGCTCCACTGTGGGAGTAGACACGCAGCTACATTACAATGTATTTTGTTGCTCCACTATGGGAGCAGGTGAGCGGCTACATTACAATGTATTTTATTGCTCCTTGACAGCCCATATACTGTATGTGGAATTATGTCCCTGGCATCCACTGGTTCCCCCTTGCCCTCTGATTGCTGGCACCAGTATCATAATGTACCTCTTTTGCCTCTAGTGGCATCCCCCTCACTTACTGATCCCCGTCTCTATCCCAAGTTACCTATTCTCTGGTGTGTAGTGGCTCCCCTCTTTAAATCATGGTCACTGATCAACCCACCCTGCCAACTGCCTTCTTACCTATGGGCCGGTGTGGCAGGAGACCATATGGTGACCAGCACAGCCCACATCTCACCTCCCTCCTCAGTTGTCTGCCAAATGGGAACACCAAGAGCACATGTTCAATGTACATTACAGGGCACGCATCTCCTGTATTTTACAGCTAGTGGGGACTGTGTACTGTACAGATAGCATGCGGCCTGTGTACTGCACAGAGAGCATGCACCCCATACAGCACACAATCTACACTCCCTATACAATATGGGGGCATGTACCTTGTACTGTGCATTGGCTGCACACTCCCTGTCTTCCCATTTGGTGGACAGCCAAAGAAGTGAGACATGGCCTGTGTCAGTCACCATATGGTCTCATGCAGCACCAGCTCTTCAGCTGATAGTGGGTTGGAAAGGTGGGTCGGCTGGTGCCTGCAGTGTGGGGGGGGGGATAGATAACAGGGAACTGGTAACTTGCTGTAGGGACTGAGATTGATGAGTGGGGGCTGCCAGTAGATGCCAGGGAGGTAGAATATGTCACAAAACCAATCAGCAGGTCAGCCCTCTACTCCCAAAATGTTAGCCTCCGAGCGCAGTCTTGTGAACAGTTAACAGAACAAGGCAACCCTCTTGTCTGTTTTTGTGGGTTCAAATCAACCTTTGGTCTCAAGTCTTGGAGGGATTCAAACTGTGAACCTCTTGCTAGCATCCCCAATGTACAGGCTCAGATAATTCTGTCTTCGGGGGGCTAGATATCTTTGCCCATGGGCACCTAACCAGGTGTACAGAAATGAACCCTTAAAAACTGTAATAAAAGATCTCAGATTTTAAACGCTTACCTTTTTCCAGTTTGGTATCACCATTCAAGCTTATGTATAGTGTCTGCTTTAACCATATATACTCTACTTGTAAAGGAAAGAAATCAAAGACAGACCAAGTAAGCTCTAAAAACAGAGTTTTACTAAGATAGATAAAAAATATGTAACACATACTGTAAGATACAGAACTATATATCACAAAACCTTCAAATCACTTAAAACAGGTTTAAAAGTGCAGATTTCTACCACTAATACACTTACTTGTCTGTTCTAAGGTATTCTTATCTCACAGTACTGTAGAAGTTTCTTTTGTCAGAGTCCAAACATTTGTGTCTCTGAAGTAAAACAGAATATTATCTAACAGCTGGCTTTGCCCACCTCTTTGTTTGAGGTCACCAAGCTCCTCCCTGTCAGAATATATCTAATATATATATATATATATATATATATATATATTATTTATATATAAAAACAGGATGTCTTTCCAAGTATTAAATTCTGCAACCTCAGCATAACTCATGTTCTTATTCAAATTACATTTCTTTGATCAAGAGTGGCCCCAAGGATGAACCAGGAAACTACAGACCAGTGAGCCTCACATCCATCGTGGGTAAGCTAATGGAGACTATCCTGAAGGAGAGGCTGGTGGCCCTCCTAGAGGCCAAAGGATTACAGGACAGCAGACAGCATGGCTTCATACATGGCAGATCCTGCCAAACCAACCTGGTCGAGTTCTATGACTGGGTAACTAGGCAACTGGACAGGGACCATGCAGTGGTTGTCCTGTATCTGGACTTCAGTAAGGCATTTGACTCAGTGCCACATGGAAGGCTGGGAAAGAAGTTAGTAGGCACAGGGGCGGGTGTAAAGCTGGTGAGATGGGTAGGAAACTGGCTGCAGGGAAGGCAACAGAGGGTGGTGGTGGGTGGGGAGCTCTCACACCCAAGGGAAGTGACAGTGGTATTCCACAGGGCTCGTGTTGGGACCAGTGTTGTTTGGGATATTCATTGCAGACATATCATGGGACATCAAGAGCAAGATCAGTCTGTTTGCTGATGATACCAAGGTAGAGCGGTGGTGGATGACCTAGGGGATGGCAGAGGTTGCAGGATGATCTGGCAAAGCTTGAAACCTGGTCAGACACCTGGCAACTGGGCTTTAATGCCAAAAAGTGCAAGGTGCTGCATTTTGGGATGAAGAACCCAAGGAGGAGTTACCAGCTGGGGGAGTGCAGCTATCCCAGACAGAGGAGGAGAAGGATCTGGGTGTGCTAATTACAGGGTCAATGAACAACTCGGCACAATGTAGGAAGGCAGCTGCAAAGGCCAACAAAATGCTGGGTTGTATTGCAAGGGGTATATCCTTGAGGAGGGAGGAGGTGATTCTGCCACTGTATAGGTCATTAGTTAGACCACACCTGGAGTACTGCGTGCAGTACTGGCATCCGTATCTGAAGATGGACATTAAGTTACTGGAGGGGATGCAGCTCAGAGCAACAAAGATGATCAAGGGGCTGGGGGACTTATCATACGAGAGGAGGTTGAAGGAGTTGAACATGTACTCACTGGAGGAGAGGAGAGACAGGGGTGACATGATTGAAACCTTTAAATACATGAAAGGAATAAACAAGACAGGTACAGAGGGGCTGTTCAAAGTAAGGGAGGGGAGGGACACCAGGGCCATGATATAAGACTGAGGCGAGGAAGGTTCGGGAGGAGATAAGGAGACACTTTTTAAGAGAGGGTGGTGGCTGGGTGGAATCGTTACCTCCTGAAGTGGTATGCAGTAGAACAGTGGACTGCTTCAAACGAGGATGGGACAGGACAAGGGGGAGGGTTAATGAAGAGGAAGGGTGGAAGGGAGGGGCAGCTGCAGAATAAGGGGTGCTAGCTGCACATTTGAGCAGACTTGATAGACCTCTAGGCCTTTATCTGCTGGCAAATTTTGTATGTTCGTATGTTCATATCTCATGAGCATCTTCCCCTTCCCAGGACATCAAGGCATCTTTATGATTTTGCACCAGTGTACTAAACCTGGTTTCCCCCTTGAAACATCATAAAAGGGATACTGATTTCTCTCTAAGCAGCTAAAGCTATAATTAACTTAGAAAAACAGGAGATTCCTGATTAAGGCCTTCCAGGTAACACCTTGTACCTAAAACCTTTGTGTGTGTATGTGTGTGTGTGTGTGTGTGTGTGTGTGTTTGATCTCACATGCTGTTTCAGCATTTCTCATGGGAGACAGTCCATACACATTTTTATATTACAAAAAATGATCATACAACACTCAGAACTGGCTGTCCATGTCACAATCCTCCCCACCTAGACTGAATTTGGGAGCTCGATCCCCTGCATGGGATGAGCTTCCCAAATCAGTGCACTCCTCAAAGAAATGAGACGGGCCATCTGAGTTCTGGTTCCTGGCTCCAGCTCTATGTAAGATTGTCATATCATACCCTTGCAAAGCAAGACTCCATCTTAGCAATCTACCATTGTTCTTTCCCATCTGCGTCAGCTAAACCAGGGGGTTGTGGTCAGTCTGCACCACAAAATGCTGCCCATACAAGTATGACTCCAACTTCTTGAGGGCCCACACTATGGCAAGACACTCCTTTTCCACCGTGGAGTATGCTTGCTCCCTGGGAAGTAACTTCCTACTCAGTTACACTACTGGGTGATCTGTCTCTTGGCTAGGTGTCTGACTCAGTACTGCCCCAATACCCATGTCTGAGGCATCAGTCTGAACTATAAAGGTTTTGCTATAGTCAGGACTTGTCAAAACAGGAGCACTACACAGTGTCTCCTTTAGTTTGGAAAAGTCTTCCTCACAAGCTAAAGCCACAGGTAATTTTCCTGGGCATCGTTTTCTTTGTCAGGTCAGATATGGGAGCAGCCAGGGCACTGTAATTGGGTACAAATTTTCTGTACTACCCTGCTGTCCCTAGAAAACTCCTTACTTGATTCTGTGTTTCTGGTCTGGGCCATGCCTGGATTACCTCTATCTTTATTTGGTTAGGACGGAGCTGTCCCCGGCCTACCACATGCCCAAGGTATGCCACTTCTCCCTTGGCCATCTGGCATTTCTCGGCTTTGACAGTGAGCCTGGCCCTCTGTATCCTGCCCAGCACTTCCCTAAGGTGGGATAGGTGTTCCTTCCTGCTGGTACTAAAGATGGCAATGTCATCCAGGTACGTCATGGTGTATTCCTCAGCACCATTTAACACCTGGTTCACCAACATTTGCAAAGTGGCTGGGACATTCTTCATTCCAAAAGGCATTACTTTAAACACAAATAAGCCTATTGGAGTGATGAAGGCTGACCTCTCCCTAGCTCTGTCTGTCAACTCTACCTGCCAATACCCCTATGTCAGGTCAATGGTCATAAGGTAGGTTGCCCCCCAACTTATCCAGGAGTTCTTCCATCTGGGGCATCGAGTGGGTGTCTTTGTGACTGCATTCAGTCCATGATAGTCTACATAGAAACAAGTAGAATCATCTAGCTTGGGCACAGTGGGCACAGGTGAGGCCCTGGGGCTGTGGGATCTCTGGATTACGCCTAAATCCAGCATCTCCTCCACTTCCCTTCTAATGTCCTTTTGGACAGCCTCTGACACCCGATATGCTGTCCTCTGTATGGGCGTCTGTGTCCCTGTCTCCACATTGTGTGTCACTAAGGGGGTTAGTCCAGGCTTGGTGCTAAACAACAGAGCAAAGTCTGCTGAAACTTTCTGGATCTGGTCCAGGGCCAGTGGGGGAGACAATTTACTGCCTCCACAGAAGACTCCCACTTACTTTATTCTAGCAAATCCAGAAGGGGGTCTCCTTCGTCCGTCCCCTCCCCATGACTACACACTACAAACACCATGTCAGCCCTATTTACATATGGCTTCATCATGTTGTCATGGTACATCCTTTCTGTCTGTCTTCAGTCAGGTAACTCCATAATGTAGTTCACATCATTTACTTTCCTAACCCCTTTCTACGGTCCTGCCTACTCAGCCTGCAGCTTGTCTTTCTGGACCAGAATTAGGACCATGACTTCCTGACCCACCGTGTATGAGTGAGTGCGGGCTCTGCGGTCGTACCACACTTTTTGTTTCTGATGGGCAGCTGCCAGGTTGCTCTGGGCTTTCCCCATAAGTTCCTTCAGCCTTTCCCTAAACCTAAGGACATAATCCACAATGGGAGTTTCCTGGGTGGAGTGCTTGCCTTCCCAGTCCTCCCAGATCAAGTCTAGGGGTCCACGTACCCTGTGTCCATATAAGAGTTCGAAGGGGGAAAATCCTGTCGACTCTTGGGGCACTTCCCTGTATGCAAACAACAGGTGGGGAAGGTATTTCTCCCAGTCCCTCCCATGCTGTTCAGCAAATGCCTGCAGCATTGACTTTAAGGTTCCATTGAATCTTTCCACAAGCCATTGAGAAGCATGGGTGTCTGATGTTGCATCTACAGCACCCACACTTCTCCCAAAACATTTCATCAGATCGACATGAAGGAACCCCCTCGACTGGTGATTACCTCCTGCCCAACCCAACATGGGAAAAAATCCCAAGTAAGACATCTACCACTTTGTCTGTCCTCAGTGAGGATAGGGTGACTGCCTCTGGGTACCAGGTGACATAATCCACCACAGTCAGGATGAATATCTTCCCTGAGGAGCTGGGGTTATTTAAAGGCCCCTCAATATCCATTCCCACCCTCTGGAATGGCTCCTCCACTATGGGAAATGGAATCAGGGCAGCTTGGGTTTTCTTGCCCACTTTCCCTATTTCTTGACACCGGTGACAGGACCTGCAATACTCCTTCACCTGCTGGGTGAAGATAGGCCAGTAGAAATTCTGGGCTAACTGCTGCATAGTGCATGTGATTCCCAGATGACCAGACAAGGGTATATCATGGGCAACCTTGAGCAACTGCTCACGATATCCCTGGGGAACAACAAGCTGCCTGCCTAGCATCCCTCCCTCTGTCTGCACAGCCTGCATATACATAAGTCCATTTTCCCAATAAACCTTATGTCTGCAGTCACCTTCCTGTGCTCCGTCTGAGTCTGTCCAAGCCCTCAGCTTCTCTAAACTAGGGTCACTTCTCTGAGCAGCTGTGAACCCCTCACACATTCCCAAGGCATGGGACAGGTCCCCTTCAGTCACTAAACTAGGGTCCCTAGCACTAGCGTCAGGGCACTCAGGATCACTGTCAATCCCAACCCTCTGACAATTTATATATTTATTTTATTTAGTTGCTTTTGGTTACCGGGTAGGTGCCCTAGACATAAGCATGCCTATTTTCAGGCACGACCCGAGAGAATACAGTTTGAAATATGAGTATGCATTTGATGCAGCACATGGTATATGTAACACAGTTAGGAGGGGATCACAAAGATTCAATTTTAGGTGTAGAGAAACATTGTTCGGTATAATACCTTCAAATACATTTTGGACAAATAACAGTACGATCAGAAAACAATGTGAGAGAAATAATATACACAGACAAGTACAATAAGTGCCATTTGTGGAGAATAAAGAGGCGAGAAAAAAAAGGGGGGGAGCAGAAGAAGAGGGTAAAGGATGAAAGAGAAACATGTAGGAGGTATTAGGAGAAATGGAAGAAGTGACAAGAAGTAGATTTCCTAGAGTAAACAGAAGGCAGGGAGAACAGATGGTCTAAGGTGGATGAAAGCAAGTGCAGGGGATAGCAGCACGCAGATGATCTCAGTGAAGTTTCTTAAAACTGGCATGGGTGGGAGCTCGACGTATAGTTTGGGGTATGGAATTCCAGTACATTGGTGCGGTGTATGAGAAGGCATGTGTACCCATATTGGTTTTGCACCTAGGTATGTAAAGAGAGGTTTGGTCAGCAGATTGGAGCCCATAGTTGAGAGGTTGTGAGTGCGGTAGAGAGGCAAGGGATAGGGGGAGGCCTGATCTGGTAATGCAGTCAATCAGTGAGCCATAGGACTGGAGTCGATTGGCAGAGGGGCAAGGTCAATTTAGGACAGCATAGAGCTAGCAGTGATGTTTGAAGCGTGGGGATGCAGAGGCATAGCGGCAGATGCTATTATAGATGGTGTCCCATTTAAGCAGGGAGGATTTAGAGGCAGATAGGTAGGTGGCTGAGCCATAGGCAAGGGCTGGGAGCAGAAAGCCTTGTGCCACAGCTAGTCTAGCCAAAGGGGTGAGGGCATAACTAGTATGGTATGCACCTCCTATCTTAGCGTTGACAGATTTACAGGTGGTAGTAATGTGCAGGTCAAAATCAAGAGAAGAATCAAGAGTAATGCCCAGATATTTAAAAGAACTAGCACTGACCAGTGGAGAGCCATCTGCACATGAGATTTTGAGGGCATTATGGTTCGCTTTAGGTCTGGCAGGTGAGCCAAAGAGCATGGAGTATGTCTTACTAGTATTGAGAACAAGTTTGTTCTCTGCTAGCCAGGATTGAATGCTTGCAAAGTACAAGGCAAGAGGGTGGTTTATGTCGGCAACGTGTCTTGCACTATGGTAGATAACAAGGTCATCTGCATATAGCAGGGTTGAATGTGTGGGTGCAAGCAACGGGATGTCATTAATGAAGATTGAGAAGAGCAAGGGGCCAAGTATAGAGCCCTGAGGCACGCCAACATGTATAGATGAAAGGTCTGATATGGCTGAGTTAAAAACTACTGCTTGCTTTCTGTCAGTCAGATAGCTGCAGAACCAGACCACTGCATTGGTGGAGAAGCCTAGGAAGCGTAGTTTAGAAAGAAGGGAATGGTTAACCAAGTCAAAAGCCTTGGTTAAATCGATGAAAACTGCACCTGTCATAAGACCAGAGTCCATGGAAGCATAGATGTTGTTAGTGAGTTTAAGAAGGGCGGTGGAAGTATTGTGGCCTTTGTGGAAGCCATGCTGGGAACAGGAGAGAAGGTTATACTTCTGAAGATATTCAATGGATTGTGTGGCCACTAGTTTTTCCAAGGTTTTGCTAAGCACAGAGAGAATTGCTATAGGATGGTAGTTCTTAATTTCTTTTGGATCACCCTTTTTGGGGATGGGTGTGACTCTAGCCATTTTCCAGATATTAGGAACTAGACCATGGCATAGAGATAGGTTAAAGATTTTGGTTAGGGGAGATGCTATGAGTGGGACAGCAGCTTTTAGGAGCCTTGGTTCCAGACCATCTGAGCCCGAGCTGGTACTGTCAGGGATGGAGAGGAGCAGTTTTAGAACTTCTGTTCTTGTTATTCTCCAGAACCTGAAAGGAGGATGTGTGTGAAGAGGTTTAGTATCACCGGGGGGGGGAAGCGGTGTGTGCATATGGGAAGGAGGCCAGGTAGCTGGTTAGGTCTGAGAAGAGTCAATTGAAAGCGTTGGTAATAGTCAGTGGATTATTGCAGTGTATGCTATTTATCAGCATATCACTTGAGTGGGCCTTATGATTAGTTCCAAGGAGGGTTTTTATGGTTGACCAGAACTTCTTAGAGTCCCCTGCTGCTTTTGTAAGTAGGTCTTTGCAGAAAAGGCTTTTCGCTAACAGAATGTTTCTTTTGCATGTGTTTCTCAGAGATCGGTAGTTGTTATAGTCAGTCTGAGACCCAGAGGCTTTGAAATGCCGCCACATTTTGTCCCTGGTCCTTATTTGGGTGAGTAGGTCTTTGTTTAACCATTTAGTCTGTGTCCCCCGAATACAATGAGTGACACATGGAGCGTGGGTGTCTTGGAGCAAACCAAACTGTGCCAGGAAGTAGTCTAGTGCTGACTGGGCATTAGCAGAGGTGTAGAGGGGTGACCAGTCAATCAAGGAGAGATCATGTGTAAACTGTATTAAGTTTAAGTTGGCCACGTTGCGGAAGGTGATGAGTTTAGGAGGAGAAGGTTTACTGGTAGATCGCCAGATGCAGTAGATTGGGGTGTGATCACTTAGTGCATCTGCAAGGGTGCCGGCGCAGACTATGTTGTTGGGGCAATTTGTAAGGACCCAGTCAATAAGTGTGCTAGTCCAAGGAGGAATCATGACCCTGGTTGGGTCTGTGATTAATTGGTGAAGGTTGTGGGTTTGTACCATGGTATGAGAGGACTGGTTAGGATTGCTAGTCCAGTTTAGGTTTAGGTCCCCCAATATAAGGCCTTCATTACGGCCAATGGTGCTGTCCACTTGGCAGAGGAGTTCTTCAAGACCAGTAGTACCACCAGTGGGTGGGTTATAAGCACAGACTATGTATAGTTTCTTAGAGCCAAGCTGTAGGGTTGCATGGATTGTTTCACAGTGAGTTGGGGTAGGCAGGATGTTGTGGGATAGCAAATGTGGTTTATAAAAAATAGCAACACCACCTCCACGCTTTGTTGAGGGCCTGTCTTGTCCGATTAAATTGTAATTTGGTAGCGAGCAAGGGGGATTGGGGGTGGAGGGTTTTAGCCATGTTTCTGATAGGCAAAGGATGTCAGGGTGGTATTGAGCAACCCAGGCCTCGGGTTCCGTTTTGTTATGAAGAAGGCTCCTGATATTCTGGTGTAAAATACGGAGGCCCTTTGTGTCATTCCAGGTTGTATCAGTGTGTGATAAGTTACTTATGGGCCCTGGGTTAAGCTCAATATCCCCAGTTAACATTAGGGCCAGGAGTAACAGATACCAAAGCTTACGATGGATGAAAGGGTAGACAGGGTGGGGTTTAGCAGAGAGGATTTATGTAGAGTAAAGGCAAAGTGGTAGATGAACTTGTAGTGGACAAGAAGTGAGGAGGTGTCTCTGGTCATGTGAAGTGGCATACGCATAATGGAGAGCCTAGAGACATCAAGGTAGGTGTTTTGCCAGTTCCCCCGGTTGGTGGGTAGTAAGATAGAGGGAACCATATGAGGGTAGAAAAAACAGATACTAGCAGGAATATTGTACAGCAAATTCTGGCCATGTTGATTATAAAAGATTGGGTCATAAAGTGGTGTGTGCGGGAGGAAGGCATGATTTAGAAATAACAATGTGATTTGCTAGCAGAGTTATGATAAGGGAGCCAGAGAGATGGAAGCAAATACCAGGTGCCCTCTACCAGTCAAGAAATATATTCTGCTAATGGTAAAGTGAGGAGATAGTTAATTTTCTTCTGGGAGTGGTTTAGGCTAAGCCTCGTGCTGTATAACTGGAGCCGGCTAAGGGTGGGAGTGATGGGGGGCGGGTGGGGGAACAGTCGCGAAGCACCCGACAAGCTTTGAGCACTTCTTGCAGTAAACTGCAGCTGCTGGTGCTGTGAGTTGTAAAGCAGCTGCTAACTTTGTAATTTTAGAGCGAGGAGAGCAGTTCTAACACTTACTTTCAGTCTCTCCGATGCAAATTAAATTTCAGCAGCTGCTGGCATGTAATTTTAGAGCAAAGAGAGCAGTTCTAACATTAAAATACAAAATCACACATGCCCACACAATGCAAAGCGTCATGGGTTGCATATGCAAATCACCACAGAAAGTTATGCTGGTTCAACTTTAAGCAGAATTGCATGGTGCCGAAAGGCCTCTCACACAGTTTGCAAAGGGTGCTAACAGATCTGTTAGCACCCTTTGCAAATTGTGTGAGAGGCCTTTCGGCACCATGCAATTCTGCTTAAAGTTGAACCAGCATAACATTCTGTGGTGATTTGCATATGCAGCCCATGATGCTTTGCATTGTGTGGGAATGTGTGATTTTGTATTTTCTTGAAACTTGGCTTCCCAGCCAAATGCCCTTTGTGGTAACCCTTGCCTCAGTGTTTGCGCACAGAGGTTCTTTGTCTTTTGAGTTCTAACATTTACTTTTAGTCTCCCGATGCGAGTTAAATTCAGCAGCTGCTGGCATGTAATTTTAGAGTGAGGAGAGCAGTTCTAATACCTCGTTTCAGTTTCCCGATGAAAGTACAGTTCAGCAGCTGCTGGCATGTAATTTCAAATGTGCAGAGCGAGTCGAGTAGTTCTTGCACTGATTTTAGAAGGGGCACTAAAATAAAGCACTCAGTACACAACTAGCTGCTCAGTCTCCCTCCTAAGCTGCTGGCAATGTGAATTAATTTTACAGCAGCTTAGATGTTGAGTTCCTATAAATTAATCTTGCGCAATTTCAGTATTAGCCACAGACAGAATTCAAACTCCAGGTTTTGGCGCCAAGTTCGAGTCAGAGACCGGGAGCTGAGATACAGAAATTAATTCATTTCAAAGTGCCCACCTAGTGAGCACACATTTAACATAAGTTTCAAACTACTACAGCAGCTGGTGCAAGGCCTGTGCATTTATGCAGTTATTTTCGGCAGTTTCCACAGGGTAGAGATCCAGGATAAAATGGCACCAAAATTCAAAACCCAGACAAAGAAGGCAAAAGCTATGAGGCGCTGCTAGGACTGGTGATTTACTTTTAGGGTAGGTGCTTTTGTTCTTAGTCATAGGGAGAGTGCTCCAGCATAGTGTGTGCCCTCCTGTAGCTGAGGCTTTAGGGTAGGAGCCTTTGTTCGTAGTCATAGGGAGAGTGCTCCAGCGCAGGGTGTGCCCTCCTGTAGCCGAGGCTTTAGGGTAGGAGCCTTTGTTTGTAGTCATAGGGAGAGTGCTCCAGGGTAGGGTGTGCCCTCCTGTAGCTGAGGCTTTAGGGTAGGAGCCTTTGTTCATAGTCATAGGGAGAGTGCTCCAGGGCAGGGTGTGCCCTCCTGTAGATGAGATTTTAGGGTAGGAGCCTTTGTTTGTAGTCATAGGGAGAGTGCTCCAGCGCAGGGTGTGCCCTCCTGTAGCTTTTTGTTCGTAGTCATAGGGAGAGTGCTCCAGGGTAGGGTGTGCCCTCCTGTAGAGGAAGGTCACCCCTCCCTCTTCAGAGTAACCCTCTGTAGCTGTGGGTTTACTTGCTACTGGGAATTTTCTACCCCCTTTTTATTAATCCCCATATCGGGAGACACAGGCTGGGGAACCAGCCTCTCAGTGGTTTCCACAATGGCTTCTGTGGAGCTCAGAGAACTACAATTTTCCCTTGCTGCTTGGCTACGGATAACTGCACATACCATCCGCTGTCTTAGATTGTTGCCCAGGATCACATCCACTGCTAATGTTTTGGCTACAGCCACCTGTTGCACAGTTCCCCCATTTCACCCCAGGCCAGGAGAACACTGGCCAGTAGTAATGTTTTCTCTTCACTACTAAAATTCTGTACAGTGATGTATTTATTGGGTATAAGCTGACCAGACTCTACCAGATTCCATTTCACCAACATCAGGGATGCCCCTGTGTCCCTTAATCCATAGCATTGGCATAGCAGTCCGAGAGTCCATCTTCTTCCAAGTTGTGTACTGGGTGTGCTTTGAAACAACTGAGAAGCTGCATGGAATGTATTATATTGGACTAGATATCTGTAACTAATCTCTCTCTCTCTTGCTTACCTCTGAGAGAAGTTTTCCTTACTTTTACAATTGGTATTGCTTTGTGTTTAATTATTTTAGTTTTTAATTCAGGAAGGGGGTTTTCAAAACTGCTTATCTTGTCAGCATCTTCAGAAGGGCTGAAATAACTGCATATTTGATTTTCCTTTGTGGCTAACTGGACTGATTACTAGAATTCTGTGACAATCTGCATCAATATATTTTGCAATATTTGCTGGTGGTGGTGTGTGATTTAAAATAGCAAAGGCTGCAATTTGTAAACTTCTTCCAAATTGTATACTGATTTAAAATAGCAAAGGCTGCAGTTTGTAATTGGATGCCAGACATAGCCTGAGGTGGGGGAAATTGTCTTCACAAGTCAGGGAGGACTTGTAGGGTCATAGCCAATTGTTCTGGCATGACCATTTCAGCATTGTTCAATTACTATAAACTACTGGTGTGATCCTGTGTCAGACAGAAGTCCATCTTCTTCTAAGTTGTGTACTGGGTGTGCTTTGAAACAACTGAGAAGCTGCATGGAATATATTATATTGGACTAGATATCTGTAACTAATCTCTCTCTCTCTCTTGCTTACATCTGAGAGAAGTTTTACTTACTTTTAGAATTGGTATTGCTTTGTGTTTAATTATTTTAGTTTTTAATTCAGGAAAGGGGTTTTCAAAACTGCTTATCTTGTCAGCATCTTCAGAAGGGCCGAAATAACTGCATATTTGATTTTCCTTTGTGGCTAACAAACCACCAGGCTGTTTTGGGGCTGGAGAGGTTTACATGTGTCTGACTTGGATGTCTGGATTTTCTCTGTTTGATTAGCAGGGTATTTTCTCTGTCAAATTGTTGTGTAGGGCATCTTGCTGACAGAACGGCACTCATCATGGCGGTGGGTGAGAGCTTTTAGCTGATTGTTTTGTGAGGGCACAGTTTGGGCCCAATCCCTTCCCACCCTCACCACCACCCTGGAATTAGTTCATTTATGCCTGAGGTTCTGACATAATTTCCTCAAGAGTGCAAGGTGCATTTCACTGTCATATCCTCTCTAGCACACTGCACTGACAATATAAGCATACACATTGCATAATATATATATTTCTATATAACAAACCAATCACACATGCGTGCGCGTGTGCACACACGCACACACACACACACACACACACACACAAAAACGACCAAAAAAAGTAGATAAACATGTGGGGAGTAGTGCAATGTAATGGCTGTGGGGCAGCAGTCTTCCAGGAGTCTTTCTGGAGCCTGAGATGCTGCCCTATTTGCAGACAACTCTCTGCCTGAGGAAGGAAGTTGCCCATCTTCAGGCCGCACTGGACAGTACTAAGGAAACCTTCCCCCAAGCCACACTGGACAGTAGAAAGGGAACCTCCCCCATCCAGGGAGCACCAGCGCCACCACCACTACCTCAGAGGGTGCGAAGAAAGCACAGCAGTTGTACCACAGTGGGCTCAGGGAGGGTGAGGATGGTGGAACAGAGGCACACCCAATCAATTGTTCCACTCCACAATCCATACACCATTCTGGGGGAGCATAGCTCCCCTATGGATGCAACCACAGAGAAGACTGATGACAACTGTCACGAGGGAGGCCCACAGGAAGGAGGCAGAGGACACCACAGGGAAAGGAAGCAGCCCTTGGTGGGGGACTCAGTTATTAGGGGGATAGAACTGGGGGGAGCTGGGAAAACTGAAGTAAGGTGCCTGCCTGGTGCCATGGCTTGGAGGGACAGGAAGCGCATCCTCAGGATCACGAGAACAGCTGCAAGGGAGTCTGAGCAGGACATAATTGTCCACCTAGGGACAAATGACTTGGCTCATCATGAGATTAGAGCAGTGCAGGAGGACATTGTAGAGTTGGGGAGGGGCCTCAGACAAGTAGCAGACACAGTATCCTTCACGGAGGTGCTGCTTGTCAATGGCATGGGGGAGGCGAGGGTAATTAGCACCATGCAGTTTAATGAATGGTTGAAAAAATGGTGTGGAGCACAGGGGTTTGGCTTCATTGGGGACTGGGGTTCCACCTGGAGGGACACCAGCCTATACTGGCAGGATGGTCTGCATCCATCCAGGAAGGGAACAAGTCTTTTGAGCAATCAGTTTAAATGCTTCATTGACAAGCTTTTAAACTAGTCAAAGGGGGAGGCACTGATAAGCAGCAGGAAAATCCCAGCCTCTCCCTACAAAACAGGGTACTAAACGAGAAAAAGACAGAGGTAGAAAAGTCAGTGGGGGTTGCTGCAACAGAAGGTAAAGTCATCCAAAAATGGAGAGCAATGAGTACCAATGCCCGTAGTCTGGGTAACAAGCTTCCTGAATTAGTGGCCTTGATGGAGGAGGAACATCTGGATATCGTGGCAGTCACAGAAACATGGTACACACAAAACCATGACTGGGATGTAAACATACCAGGATACACTATCTACAGGAGGGATAGGGAGGGTAAAAGAGGAGGAGGAGTAGCTCTTTACATAAGGGAAGGAATCAAAGCAACAGAACAAAAGGGTAAACAGGGAGGAGAAGAAGCACTGTGGGTAAATCTGGAGACCGGCAATGGCACCACAATCCGCACAGGGGTTGTATACAGACCCCCTTCTCAGGGGGAGGAAATGGACAAGGAAATGATAGAAAGTATACTTAGAATGGCAGAAAAAGGGGAGATATTGCTGATGGGTGATCTGAATATGCCAGATGTTAACTGGAGTGCAGTTGCAGCAGCCACTTCGAAGAGTGGGGTTATTCTAGATGCCCTACAGGGGGCATGCCTTAGACAACTAGTATTGGAGCCCACTCGAGAGGGAGCAATCTTAGACCTGGTTCTCTCAAATTGAGATGGAGAGAGGATCACAGATGTAGAAGTGGGTAGCCATCTGAGGACTAGCGACCGTCCGAACAGTATGGTTCACAATAAACACAGCAATAGAGTCAAGCCATACAAAGGCAAAGTACTGGACTTTAGGAGGCTGACTTTGCCAAAATGGTGAGTGCCTAAGGAATGCACTAGCAAATGGGCAGGAAGGAGGGTGGAAGAACAATGGGGAATAATAAAACTGCCATCACAGAGGTAACGAGCCTTTGTGTGAAGCAAATAAACAAAACAAAACGATGTAAGAAACCACTATGGTTCTCAAAGGAAGTGGCAGTGAAGGTTCAAGAGAAAAAGGAAGCATTCAGGAAGTACAAGAAATCGCAGAAGGAGCATGACAGAGAACTGTATCAGTTAAAGCAAAGGAGGCTGGGAAGGCAGTCAGAACGGCAAAGGCCCAAACTGAGGAAAAGATAGCCAATTCAGTTAAGAAGGGGGATAAAACTTTTTATAGGTACATCAGGGAGCAAAGGAAGACCAAGGGAGGGATAGTGAGGCTTGATAAAGGGAGGAGGGTGGGCAGAGGGTGACTGTGAAAAGGCAGAGATATTAAACAAATATTTTTGCTCAGTATTTACAAATGAAGAGGGGGAGGTACCTAAAACAAACAGTAGAAACACTCTGGATACAGAAGTTGATACCAGCCCATTTACAGAAGAAAGGGTCCTGAAAGAACTCTTAAAACTGAAGGTGGACAAAGCAATGGGTCCTGATAGGATTCATCCCAGAATTCTAAAAGAACTAAGGGTAGAACTAGTGACACCACTGACTACCCTTTTTAACAAATCATGGGAGGATGGGGTGGTACCTGAGGACTGGAGGAGGGCAGATGTGATTCCCCTTCATAAAAGTGGCTGCAAGACAGATGCAGGAAACTACAGACCTGTTAGTTTAACCTCAGTGATACGGAAAATGATGGAATCACTTCTGAAGGAAAGAATTGTAGAGTATCTAGAGGCCAGAGGGGCACAGGACCCTAGGCAGTGTGGATTCACAGCGGGAAGGTCATGCCAGACGAATCTGATAGATTTCTTTGACTGGGTGACCAAAGTAGTAGATCAGGGAGGGGCTGTGGACATGGCCTACCTAGACTTTAGCAAGGCATTTGACACAGTCCCACACAAAGATTATTATACAAGTTAGCCAGCCTGGGAGTGGGTCCCAAGATGACATCCTGGGTAAAGAATTGGCTGGAGAATAGGACACAAGATTAATAGTAAATAGGAGTCCACTCAGAAGAAAGGAGGGTTACTAGTGGGGTACCGCAGAGTTCAGTATTAGGACGGTCCTCTTCAATGTCTTTATAAGCGACATTGCAGAGGACTGGAAGGAAAAAGTATGTCTCTTCGCAGATGACACAAAGATCTGCAACAGAGTTGATGCACAGGGTGGGGTGGAAAGGATGAGAAGGACTTGGCAAGGTTAGAGGAATGGTCAAATGTATGGCAGCTTAGATTCAATGCTAAGAAGTGCAAGGTAATGCACCTGGGAAACAAAAACCCAGGGGAAGAGTACACAATGGGGGGTGAGATACTAACAGCAACAAAAAAGGAAAGGGACCTGAGGGTAGTCATATCAGATGACCTAAAGGTGGGCAAGCAATGTGAGAGGGCAGCAAGGAGGGCTGGGGGAATACTGGGATGCATATGGAGAGGCAACACCAGTAGAAAACAGGAAGTTATTATCCCTCTGTACAGACAGCTGGTGAGACCCCATCTGGAGTACTGTGTGCAGTTCTGGAGACCCAATCTCTGCAAAGACATAGACAGGATGGAAGCTGTCCAGAGGAGGGCAACTAAAATGGTGCAGGGTCTGCACCGGAAGACATATGAAGAGAGATGAAAGGAGTTTAATATGTATAGCCTCGAGGAAAGGAGGGAGAGGAGGGACATGATAGAAACGTTCAAGTACCTCAAGGAATCAGCAAAGTCAAGAGGGTAGCATCTTTCAAAAAAAGAGGTGTGCAAGAACAAGAGGGCACAATTTGAAGATGGGGAGGCGGCTCAGAGGTAATTTAAGGAGTATTTTTCACAGAGGGTTGTGGATGCATGGAAAGGCCTTCTGGAGGAGGTTGTGGAGTCAAAATCAGTGGTGGAATTCAAGCATGCATGGGACAGACATAAGGCCATTCTAGGGGGTGGGGGTAGGAAGAAGTAGGCTGCTGGTTAACTAGAATCTGGAGCTTATCCAGTAGGTAGGGAAATGGGCAGACTGGGTGGGCCAAGCAGTCCTTATCTGCCGTCAAATTCTATGTTTCTATGTTTCTATGTAATCCTTGCATCTGTACACCATTCACCATGACTGGGTGCATGTGCTACTTCATGTTCACAGGCATGCTTCCAGGGACACACAAACAGCTCACTTCTTTTCTAGCACCCGGTTGTGTATTATTGCTCATTCTTTTGTAACACTGTCTGGCAATATGCCCAGTTTCTTTACACAACCAACATTCATTTCTTCTCTCAGAGAAATCTTTTCTCTGAAACCTGGCGCTAACTGGTTTCAGTGGAGGCAGTGAGGGTTTTAGCTGACCTGAAGGCACACTTTTCCCTTTCTGCGTTGCCACGCCCGCCCCATTCGCTCTCAGAGCAGGTCTGCTCTTGGCATAGCAGTCCGAGAGTTCAGCAGCCTCTTGCACTGTTTTGGGATCTCAGTCCAGAACCTCACTGAATTTTTTGACTGGGTGACTAGGGAGGTGGATCAGGGGAGGGCAGCGGACATGGCCTATCTGGACTTCAGCAAGGCCTTTGACACTGTGCCACATAGAAGACTATTACACAAACTGGGGAATATTGGTTTGGGTGGGACAGTAGTGTGGTGGGTAGGTAATTGGCTGGGCGGCAGGACACAGAGGGTGGTGGTAAATGGCTGTCACTCCACAGAGGGAAGAGTGACCAGTGGGGTACCACAGGGATCAGTGCTGGGACCAGTCCTATTCAACATCTTCATCAATGACATTGCGGAGGACCTAAAAGGCAGAATTTCACTGTTCGCTGATGACACAAAGCTCTGCAACAGAGTAGACACACCAGAGGGTGTAGACAGAATGAGAAGGGACCTGCAGAAACTTGAAGAATGGTCAGGGGTTTGGCAGTTGAAATTCAATGCAAGGAAGTGCAAGATAATGCATATGGGGCACAAAAACCCTGGCACAATATATCAGTTGGGGGTGAGGATATAGCATGCACCAAGCAGGAAAGGGATCTTGGGGTTATCATCTCTGATGACCTCAAGGTAGGGAAACAGTGTGACAAGGCAGCAGGTAAAGCAAATAGGATGCTGGGATGCATAGGCAGGGCATCACCAGCAGGAAAAGGGAGGTCATAATTCCACTATACAAGACACTAGTGAGGCCCCACCTGGAGTACAGTGTACAGTTCTGGACATCTTACCTACGTAAGGACATAGACAGGGTAGAGAAGGTTAAGAGGAGGGCAACAAAGATGGTGCATGGATTGCATCACAAGTCCTATGAGGACAGGTTGAAAGAACTGAACATGTACTCCCTGGAGGAGAGGAGGGAGAGACGGGATATGATAGAGACATACAAGTATCTTACAGGGAGGAACAGGGTGCAGGAATACACTATTTTTAAGCAAAAAAGATGTTCCAGGACTAGAGGGCATGGGATGAAGTTGGAGAGAGGACGATTCAGAGGAAACGTGAGGAAGAATTTCTTCACAGAACGGGTGGTGGACAAGTTGAACACCCTGCCAGAGGAAGTGGTGGGGGCTGAAACAATCACGGGATTTAAGAATGCATGGGATAGACATAAAGGAATTCTGGTGGTCAGGGGTAAGGGGCAACAGACTTCTAGGAAAACATAAACTGAACTTCAAGCTCAAATGGGCAGACTGGGTGGGCCATAGGCCCTTATCTGCCAACACTGTCTAAGTATCTATGTATCTATGTCCACTAGCCAGGTTTTTAGCTCTTCTGGGCATGCCCAATAAAACTGTTCTAATAAAATCACATTTTCAATTTTATCAACAGAGTTTGCCTCAATTCCTTCCCATCAACGTTTTAAAAACTGACGTTGTTTCGTGGCTAGCTCCTCATAGCTCATATCAGGGCTTCTCCTGAGCTTAAGAAATTTAACTCTGTATGATTCAGCAGTTAATTCAAACTTTTTTAACAGTGCAGCTTTTAGTTTGCTGTAATCATCACATACGAACATACGAAATTTGCCAGCAGATAAAGGCCTAGAGGTCTATCAAGTCTGCTCGAATGTGCAGCTAGCACCCCTTATTCTGCAACTGCCCCTCCCTTCCACCCTTCCCCTTCATTAACCCTCCCCCTTGTCCTGTCCCATCCTCGTTTGAAGCAGTCCACTGTCCTACGCATACCACTTCTGCAGGTAGCAGCATTCCACCAGCCACCACTCTCTCTGTAAAAAGTGTCCTCATCTCCTCCTGAACCTTCCTCGCTCCAGTCTCATATCATGGCCCCTGGTGGCCTCCCTCCTGCTTTGAACAGCCCTCTGTACCTGTCTTGTTTATTCCTTTCATGTATTTAAAGGTTTCAATCATGTCCCCGTCTCTCCTCTCCTCCAGTGAGTACATGTTCAACTCCTTCAACCTCCTCTCATATGATAAGTCCCCAGACCCTTGATCATCTTTGTTGCCCTCGCTGCACTCCCTCCAGTAACTAATGTCCCTTTTCAGATCTGGGCCAGAACTGCACGCAGTACTCCAGGTGTGGTCTAACTAATGACCTATACAGTGGCAGAATCACCTCCTCCCTCCTTGAGGATATACCCCTTGCAATACAACCCAGCATTTTGTTGGCCTTTGCAGCTGCCTTCCTACACTGTGCCGAGTTGTTCATTGACCCTGTGATCAGCACACCCAGATCCTTCTCCTCCTCTGTCTGGGCTAGCTGCACTCCCCTAGCTAGTAAGTCCTCCTTGGGTTCTTCATCCCAAAATGCATCACCTTGCACTTTTGGCATTAAAGCCAGTTGCCAGGTGTCTGACCAGGTTTCAAGCTTTGCCAGATCATCCTGCAACCCTGCCATCCCCTAGGTCATCCACCACCGCGCCAACCTTGGTATCATCAGCAAACAGACTGATCTTGCTCTTGATGTCCCATGATATGTCTGCAATGAATATCCCAAACAACACTGGTCCCAACACCGAGCCCTGTGGGACACCGCTCGTCACTGCCCTTGGGTGTGAGCTCCCCACCACCACCACCCTCTGTTGCCTTCCCTGTAGCCAGTTTCCTACCCATCTCACCAGCATTGCACCTGCCCCTGTGCCTACTAACTTCCTTCCCAGCCTTCCATGTGGCACTGAGTCAAATGCCTTACTGATGTCCAGATACAGGTCATCCACTGCATGTCCCCTGTCCAGTTACGTAGTTACCCAGTCATAGAACCCGACCAGGTCACTGTCCTCATTGTCCATTTGATCCAACGCATCCCGAGCTTTCCCAGTAAGTAGAGGGGATAGTTGGAAGCTCCAGGACTCCATAGGAAATTTAGCCTGAATACAAACTTTTTCAAAAGAATTTAAAAAAGCATCCATGTCCTCCCCCTCTTTAAATTCGGCTATTAATTTGGAGTTCAATTTGTACCCCAGTCCTGCAGTCCCAGATAAACCCAAGCCACTTACCTGCTCTAGTGCCGCTGGTCGGAGTCTTGTCTTCTCCAGTTCATGTTGCCTCTGGCACTCCTGCTCCTCACGGTCTGCGTCTCTCTGTGCTTGTGCTGCCTCACAGCGTTCTCTCTCTCTCCTCTGCAGCTCGCTGGTGCTCACGCTCCTCATGCTCTGCCTTGCGACGTTCTCGCTCTGCCTCATGGTCCACTTCTCGCTTTACCCGCTCCCTCTTCTCCTGGAACTCCAACTCCATCCTGCACAACTCAGTTGGCAGCCTGAGTACTTCTGGATCCAGGATACTGGTGACCTTCCCCTGCTGCTGTGGCCCCTCACTGGCCACTAGCCCTGCCACACTTGAGGTCTGGTCCTTTTCAGTCATGGTTTGTGACTTGGTGCTCAGGGTATCTTCTACCATCAGGGCATCTTTGAGGTTCTGCTTTTTGGCTGTCACCTCGAGTGGGACTCCTCTTTCCTTGCACAACTGCTTTAAGTAATCCACAGTGAGCCTGCTGTAGTTGGAAGCCATCTTCTTCTTCCCTCACTATGGCTACTCTGACTTGCACTTAGGAAAAAAATAAATAAAATGGGTAGGAACTTGACTACGCCAAGTGATATAAGTTCTGTTTCCTTTTTAAAATAAATCACTGCCTTTTTCTTTCTTTGCAAATGAGCTAACGGTCTCAGCTGACACACTGAATCATTCAAGCTTGTAATACCAAAATGTTGCCACCACTGCCAACCAATCTGTCACAAACACACTCAGCAGGTCAACCCTCTACTCCCAAAGTGCCAACCTCTGAGCGCAGTCTTGTGAACAGTTTTACAGAACAAGGTAACCCTCTTGTCTGTTTTGTGGGTTCAAATCAACCTTTGGTCTCAAGTTCTGGAGGGATTCAAACTGTGAACCTCTTGCTAGCATACCCAATAACAGGCTCAGATAATTCTGTCTTTGGGGGGCCAGATATTTTTGCCTACAGGCACCTAACCAAGTGTACAGAAATGAACTCTTGAACTTTAATAAAGACCTCAGATTATTCTTACCTTTTTCCAGTTTGGTATCACTATTCAAGCTTATGCACACAGCGTCTGCTTTAACCATATATACTCTACTTGCACAGGAAAGAAATCAAAGACAGACCAAGTAAGCTCTAAAAATGGAGTTTTACTACAATAGATAAAAAATATGTAACACATAAAATACAGAATTATAATATCACAAAAAACATACATGTAACCCTCCTACAAATGGGGGTTTCTAACAGCCATCTAGGAGCTGCCAAAGTGTCTCCCTGGTGGTTGGTGTTCGGCGCTTAAGCCATTTAAATGGATCTGTGAGTGCTTGTAGAGTCTTCACGTACTGTCTCTTTAACAGCTGTCTGCTTGCAGACATATTTGTTGCTTATGAGGGGAGCTTTGTGTTCTCCTGCTCGAGTCCCACTCAAGCCACTGACAAATTGCTCCAGTTTCATCCGTCGCCGAAGGGGCAGAGTGAGCACAACCCAGAAAATGTAATTGTTTGCCCCATACCTTTTAGAGTGTTTGTGGGATTGTAAACTGTTTAACCTGCCTTTCTTGCAGCTGGACTTTGTGTGCTGTATCCCTCCATTTTGGACCAGGACTGTCTGAAGGATCCAATAGGGGCAAAGGGGTATCTACAATGGAGTAACCAGAATCAGGACTCTCGATGCAGCCTGTTGACCAATGGGGATACAGCTAGTGGTTCTGGGAAGTGAAGTTCTGGACCATGGCACCTTTTTTGCACCGGTGAGGGGCGAACTTAGTGGCTGGCTTCAGCAGCTCACCAATGGGATCAGGTGGCACCTGACTTCAGAGGCTTGCCCATACTGTCCAAGGGCAGAGATGTTGTGGCTGTGAGCAAGGAAGGAGCTCGGGGGCTCCTGTGCCGTTTGAGCGGTCGCACGGGAAGCGCATGTAAGGCCAGCGTCAGGCATTTGGAAATGCCAGTAATCTTGGACTAAATCTGCTGGGAAGCCATCAGAGGAGGCTGTGCAGGAGCGCAGTTACCTACCAGGCTCACCCTGTAGAAGACTGGAGAATCTGCTTGAATCGCACTTGGTCTGTCAGGAACAGTGAAGCTGCATCGCTTTGGCCCAGTGTATAGCAGGCAGGTGATCGAGAAGGACAGCAGCTGCTTGGTATGGTACCCCTCTGCCTTGCCTATAAAAGTGTGGAGAAGTGCTTGAAGTACAGGCTTGGTCCTGTGAGAGGTGCAAGAGCGCTCTGTCTGCTGGAGTCATGAGTACTAAATCAGGGTAGCTCCCTGGCCAATGGTCCTACACTACACATCAACGGGATTTAACATGGGTGGGAGCAGTGATCAGGAGTGACACTGACTAGGACTGTAAAGGGGTGAGGGTAAACTATACACCAGTGAGGATGTACCAGTGACAGCAGTGTTGACCAAGGGGTGGATGGTACACTACCCAGCAATGGGATGTAACTTGGGTGGGAGCAGTGATCAGGAGTGACACTGCCTAGGACTGTAAAGGGGTGAGGGTAAACTATACACCAGTGGGGATGTACCAGTGACAGCAGTATTGACCAGGAGGGTAGATGGTACACTACACATCAATGGGATGTAACATAGGTGGGAACAGTGATCAGGAGTGACACAGATAGGACTGTAAAGGGGTGAGGGTAAACAATACAACAGTGGGGATGTACCAGTGACAGCAGTGTTGACTGGGGGGGTGGGTGGTACACTACACATCAATGGGCTGTAACATGGGTGGGAGCAGTGATCAGGAGTGACACTGCCTAGGACTGTAAAGGGGTGAGGGTAAATTATACACCAGTGGGGATGTACCAGTGACAGCACTGTTGACCAGGGGTGGATGGTACACTACACATCAATGGGATGTAACATGGGTGGGAGCAGTGATCAGGAGTGACACTGCCTAGGACTGTAAAGGGGTGAGGGTAAACTATACACCAGTGGGGATGTACCAGTGACAGCAGTGTAAACCAGGGGGTGGATAGTACACTACACATCAATGGGATGTAACATGGGTGGGAGCAGTGATCAGGAGTGACACTGCCTAGATCTGTAAAGGGGTGAGGGTAAACTATACACCAGTGGGGATGTACCAGTGACAGCAGTGTAGACCGGGGGTGGATGGTACACTACACATCAATGGGATGTAACATGGGTGGGAGCAGTGATCAGGAGTGACACTGCCTAGGACTGACAGCTCTTGCTGTCACCCCACTAACACACCACTTTGCCAGCGGGGTGCGGGTCTCACAACACTGTGTGCAGGGATAATGGTAGGGTTTGGCAGCATTAAACAGTGCTGTGATGGAGGCTGTTTAGTGCTGCCCAAACCTTTGAATATACTGCTGCATACTGTATGCAGTGGGATTCCTCATTTGCAAGGGTGCAGCAGTATGTCCCAAATAATAGTACTGTCAGGTCAGTGCTGTGCACTGGGGGGCCTTAATATGCTCCCCACTCCACTGGCTCATGCTATTCTAAGCTTGGAACTAACAGTGTTAGCATGGTATTAACCTTTTGAATAACGGGGACCCGTATCACCTTCACACATACAAGGTGGAGGCGTTGGAACATGTTTTAGCCATGTGTCAGAATCCATGCATATTAACAAAGAACTAAATACCTCATACAATAAATAATATTGCAATATAATCCATTTATCAGTAAGTCTTTACATTTATCCAATGAGGGCGAGGTTACAAATTGTGGAATACACAATATCCAGAAGGAAGCAGCATTCTAAGTGACAATTAACTGTTTTTCTCACTGTGAATTGATTCACATATTCTGCACATCACAGTCCCCCAACGCAGCTATAAGATTTATATTTAGAATGCGTTTCAGAGAGGTGCGGTTAAACAGAACCTGAACAGCTTTAAAGTGTGTGGTCCTGTCACTGTGCTGTTCACCCATTTGTGAAGGGCCACATATCAAAGAGGAAGCAGATGGAGTAAATCAGAAATCATCAGTTGTTTTTGTGCCAAAATGAGCTCTGCTGACTCCATCTTTCCCCTCGAGATTGAAAACTTAAAAAAAATCGACGTTGAGAAAATCATGGAACATGAGCTCCCTCCAGTGGTGTCATTCTACATTGAATGTGAGGCTAACAGTATTATCCCCTGCAACCTTTCCAGTGCTCAGACATTCCTCACATATGGGTTAACCTCCATCATCCTAATGGCTGATGCATGATCGTAAATCTTTTGCTGCCGGATGCCAATCCTCTTGCCTGGATAACCAGTCTTCAGTTTACTTCGTGCATCACTAGAGGTTGGTCACAATCTGTAATCGTTCCTCTACTCTCAGGTAATTATTCCAATAGAATTACACTTTTTTCACCTATTTCTATTCTTACATAGCACATATCAACAGATGAGTGCCTGTTAACCTTAGGACTTCTCCTACCTGTCTGCATGCTTGCTCTATCACAGTACTTAACAACATAAAAGCTCACAGTAAACAGACAGGGGCACAAGTCAAGCTGGACCCTTCAGCAGCATCCTAGCTTAAGACCCACTGTCCTGGTTGGGACCCTCATGTAGCATCCCCACCGGCTGGCTCACTGAGGACTAGACCTCATGAAGTGTCCATGTCATGGCAGGCAGCTCTCACTACGAGCCCATGCACTATGACTGTGGCAGGCACTGGGCAACAGGTAGCATGACATTCTTCACAAGCTCCTGGAAAAGCAGTATCAGGATCAGCTGGGTGACCCTGTGGTATTTTAATTACTGTGCATGAGGTTATGGGACCCTCCGGTAGCATCCCATCTCTTCTCCATGCAGCAGCCATAATGAGCATGGTACCCTGGTAACTGCAGGCATTCTCTGGCAGAGTTCTGTGCTGCCAGGGCAACAGTAAACAATTATTAGCCACACATATCAGTAGTGAGCTGGATTAGAAGAGAAAGCACTGAGCCTCAGCTGGTGGAGCAGGGTTCAGTTTGGCATACCTCCCTTATGCTGCAGAGATCCACGAGCCACACAGGCTCTATGAACCAGTGGCCCCTCCACATCTTTGCAGGCATTTGGGGTGATGAGGTGCTATGGTGAATATACCAAACATTTTTTTCCTGCATTTTCTGCAGATGGGAGGGGACTGCACCATATTGGGAACTTCTTCTGATACAACTGGTTGCTCCTGCATTTCTCCATGGCCAGGATCTCATGCTAGCTGGTGGAATCTCGTGAGGTTCCCAGTCACATGAGATAATGGCCATGTTGCTCCTGCAGTTCCCATAACCATGATCTCGAGGGAATGTTTGCCATCTTGTGTGGGTATCCCACCACAGTGACCGTCTTGGGCAGGTTCTTGGCCAGGTTCTTGGCCATTCATGAAGTGTCCACCTCACTGGCTAGTCCTCTGTTTACTCTGTATCCTCTGTTACTCATTTTTATGTTTGCTAGCGTGCATGCACAAGAAACATTTCATCACAGCTTAGGAGAGAAGCGAAGTTTTGGAGGTGCGGCACTGTGGGGGCCAATGGCCCCAGTGCCTTTTGAGGCTTGGCCCACTTTTCCCAATGCGGCGGCACATTGCTGCTGACACAAGTTCAGCCAGCATGCTACCACCTTGAAATGAATCCACCACTGGAATTATGGAGTGACCCATCATTGCAGGGCAGTACCTTGCCATCCCCTACCCAGTTCATTTGCAGACGAGGGAGCCCACTCCCCGTTGGCATACTGTAACCCCCTCCCCCATTTGTTGTGTGATGAGGGGGTGCCCAATCCCCCTCAGCAACATGCACCCCCCAACAATCTTTCTTTGCTGATGGGGGCCCCAATCCACATCGGCTTCAGTCCCCCCTTCCCACTTCAATTTGCCAATGGGGGAGCCCACTCCCAGTCAGCATAATGTCCCCACCCCCAATTTGTTGTGTGCCAAGGAGGGTGCTCAATCCCCCTTGGCTCTCCCCCCTTTGGTATGTACCAATGGGGGTGCCCAATCCCCCATTGGCTACAGCGCCCAAAAAAAACACTCAGGTGGCATGCTGAGAGCCCACCCCAGTGTGCCAAATGTCCCTGTTAAAAAAAAAGTCCCACAGTATTTTTTAAACCTGTAAAACAGAAAATGGTCCCTCGTTAAGTTTGGTGGCCTTCCCCCAGCCTGTACCCTCTGCACACCCTCCCTACTCCCCCCCTCTTTTTATACTTACCTTTGGGCCCAACACGATGATCTTGTGTGGACTGAGAACCGTCTGCTCTCTCCAAAGCCAACCATGAACTGAAGAAATGCCAGTAAGCTGTATAATGGCATAAATAGGGTTTTTTCAACTTTGGTGCATATCTCAGGCGTTTTGGGGAATTTTGGCCCCAAATTTTCAACATGGGGTTAATGGGGCCCCTCCTAATGAATTCAGCCACTGTCATGACATTATTCGATCCCAGAAGGTGATTTCGCGGTCACTGCGTGAAATCACTTTTTGGGACCAAGTAATGAAACAACACTGCCAGTGTTCATGAGGTGGGCTTTCAAAAAGGCTGTGTTGCAAATCTGGTGAAAAAATCCCCCAGATGACTGTTTTACCAGCGTGTGTTTCCATGCATGCTCGTACCTTCGCAAATTTGTAATATTTTCACTCCAGGTTTTCATCATTGGCATTTTTCCACACCTCCTTATGAATAGTATAGCTGTCATTTTTCACTTCCTGACTGAAATGTGTTTTTACACTTCCAGCACAGAACAGTGCAGTCACTGTGGGAAATCAGTGTTTGGGACACGTTAAGAAAATCACAGTGACACTGTTCATGAGTAGAAGTCCTAAGATGCCTGCATTGAAAATTTGGTGATGAAAGTCCATAAAATGACTGTGTTACGAGCATGCATTGCACAGTTTCCATGCATGCTCATAACTTTGTGAATTTGTAATATTTTCAATCCATATTTTCAACACTGGCATTTTTCCACACCTCCTTGTGAACAGTACACTGTCATTTTTCACATCCTGGCTGAAATCTATTTTTGAACTTGCAGTGCAGAATAGCGTGGTCACTGTGTGAAATCAGTGTTTGAGACACATTAAGAAAATTATAGTGACACGGTTCATGAGCAGAGGACCTAAAATGCCTATGTTGAAAATTTGGTGATAAAAGTCCATAAAATGACTGTGTTACAAGCATGTGTTGTGCAGTTTCCACTTATGCTTGGAAGTGTGCAAATTTGTAATATTTTCACTCCAGATTTTCAACATTGGCATTTTGCCACACCTCCTTATGAACAGTACAGCTGTCATTTTTCATATCCTGCCTGAAATACGTGTTTGCACATCTGGTGCACAATGGTGCGGTTGCTGTGGGAAATTAAAGTTTCAGACAGATTATGAAAATCATGGTGACAGTGTATATGAGCAGAGGTCACAAAAGGCCTATGCTAAAAATCTGGTGAAATAATTCCACTAAAATGATTGTGGTACAAGCTTGTGTGTGCAGTTTCCACGTATGCTCGGAACTTCGAGCATTTTTAATGTTTTCACTACAGATTTTCAACATTGCCATCTCTTCACACCTCCCTATGGATGGTACAGCTGTCATTCTTCGCATTCTGCCTGATCCGTGTTTTCACACATCTGGTGCAGAATGGCATGGTCACTGTGGTAACTCGAAGTTCTGGACAGATTAAGCAAATCAAACCACCATATTTCATGAGAAGAGGTCCTACATGCTTTCATGAGGTGGGGGTCACAAAAAGGCTATGCTGAAAAGTTGTAGTGCAAATATCAACACACACCTGTTTCGTTAGGGTTTCTAACCATAACATCACACCCTGTACAGACTGACAGGCATCGAGGTGTGCCTTGCACTCTTCAGCCCCAGACTTCACCCCATTCTCCTGTACTGCACCCATTTCAGCGTATGTCCTTGTGAAATGGGGTGACTGTGAAGCTGAACACCCCAAGGTACACGTCAACACTTGTCGGTGTCTACAGGATAGAGTGAGGTGAAATGAATGCCATGTGCATTATGGGCAATGCCCCATGGGCACACCCCAATGCCTGTCCATCTCTGCAGGGTGGAGGTGAGACTGGCGTGAGTTCAATACTTCACTGCCACTCCTATTCTGCATCTAACTCCTACACGTCCAATGCTAATATCCCCAAGCAAACAGTAAGACAACATTCGGCATTGATAAATGCTTGTTTATCAAGTCTCAGCTTTTCTTTTTAGCTGTTGGACCAATGGGGTCATATTCATAATCCTCAAAATAGCCTGTTTAGTATTAAAGATATGGGCAGTGATCAGCAAGCCTAGAGACCTGGGTTTGAATCCCATCAGCCCCCACTTGTATTCTGTGCAACTCTGAGCAAGTCACTTAACCTCCTTGGGGTCCCAGGTCATGCCTAAATTGTTGCTCTGTCTTCCCATGCCTGTACAGGATACAGTTTACCTGTACCTTTTACCCACCACTGGCATACTGGGAGAGCAATTCACTTTACTACACCAAGGAAAAAAAACCTTGGTCTAGCTCACAGATGAGGGCATTTCCTAGGGGCAAGGTGTTAAAGTCAGTCAGACCCTCCAGCAGCATCTGTGCTGGCAGTTGTTCACTCTGGTTGGGGCCCTCCCGGTATGGGTTTGCTTCTCTACCTAGGCCATCAGCACCGCAAGCGGCAGGCCAGCCAACAGACTTATTTCCTACTAACATTTTTCAGCCACTTTATAGTTTTCCACAGTAGTCTCTTTTTTACCCCACCCCTGTCAATTCTTTTCTTGCACGTGTGCATGACACATTTGCATGTGAGAGGATGCCTGTACACATTTCCATTCTGTGTGTGTGCGTGGGGGGATTGGCATCCTCACATGGGCATTCCAGCTACGTGTGCACATCTATTTTCATGAGATGTCTCCATCCCTGTCTCCTTCCCCCTCATGTGTTACCTTTCAACTTTGTTACTAGGCCATGTTAATTAGTCCCCAGCTGAGGACTCCTCAGCTCATTCACTCCTACTCTACATTGTCATACCTATCATCACCTTTTTGCTTTCCAGATTCTTTTCTTACTTTGCCTTTTGTCACTGTTTCTGCTAGAGCCTCACCCTATTTTCCTTTCCCCACATGTACTGTATATCGCTTATTTCCCCTTACTTCTCCACTAATTTTGCTTTTTTTTCTCTTTCAGATAATTCCTGAAGGAAATCTAAGGTCAAAACATCAATTTTAATTCTAGTTTTATTGTCAGCGTGTGTTTAATATTACCATTTTGTTTGGCTTTCAAACCACACGATGCAGCTCCTTGATTTTTGTTCTTAGAGAAATGCCAAAGTTATTAGTGATTTTGTGTGATGCCTTTGAAACAGAGTCACTGTTACACAGTGAAATGGCAGCCTCTGGTTTAAAAAGCACCACACAGACACACCAGTTGAAAACCAGTTTACACTTCACATTTTGATCAGGGCTTTTGGGATAATTCTGGCGACAACTTGAGGAACACATACCCAGAATTCCAGGTCAATATAACCAGAAATGCCACGCCTGTGGTTTAAATTTGTCACACACAGATTCAACCCTTGAAAAGCAACATACTCTTTCAATTTCAGCTTGGGCTTTTGGGGAAGTCAAGGGGCACCGTGAGGAACATGTATCCAGAATTTTAGGTTAATATAACCAGAAAAGCCAAAGTTATTATTGGTTTTGTATGATGCCCTTGAGGCTTAGGCGCTATTACTTAGTGAAAAGGCAATCTCTGTTTTAAAAGTAATTTCATACACTTAAAAAGACTGACAGAATTATTATTTTTTTAATTAGCACAGCTTTTGTTAAAGTCTTCACCATATCTTCAGTAAACATCTTTTGAGTCATCTTGAATAATACAACACTGGTTAGAGTACTTTTTTTTAGAAATAACTTTTAAAGATGCTGTGATTCTACTCCAAAAGAGACTTCAGCTGGATCCTTCAGCTTCAAGAAACCTGATACCTGCTGTTTTAATACCAGTACATTCTCTAAAGGATTAATTGCTCACTTCGTATCTTTAGCAATACTGTGAGGCATTCCATATACCTGATTCCTACTGCTTTAATACCAGTACATTCTCTAAAAGATGAATTGCTCATTTCATATTTTCAGCAATATTGTGAGGCATTCCATATACCTGATTCCTGCTTGTTGACATCTAGTATCATGTTTTCTCCTGGTCACGTTAGTCAACAATGCTTTCTCCTCTGGAGCTAATTAGCTAGGGCAGTGATGTGAAACCATGGGGACTGGCTCAATTTTCTAGACTGCCCCAGGAGTGCAAGACTTATTGCTTAGTGATTACATATGTAGAAAAGCATTTGGGGTGTGTATTCATTCTGTTTGTGGGACCTTCAACCTTAATCTAAGAATCTGGTCTGTGGATTCCTTATTTGCCACTTGGTCAGTGTCAACTCATCTGCTTGTGTTTAAGTCTTAAACTGGGTTCCACCTGAACCCCTGTTCTGCCTCCAGAGTGTGAACTTGTGTTCCTTTTCCAGTTAGACTTGGACCCACAGGACACATACTAAGCCTATTGTTTGCCAGCACTCCGCTGTCTGCCTCCAAAAGTTGCAGGCTTACATTGTTATTTGCCACTGTCTTGTCTTGCTTGGTGGGACTGTACACTGTTACTTCTGTTTTATGGTGTATAAAATGTTCTGTCTGCCTCCAGGATTGGGCACCCTAGAAATAAAATCGCCTTGCCTTGCCTAATAGTATTCATTTTGTATAATACTCAGTGCTGCCACCCTTACCTCTATGGTAGCATTGCTAAACCCTACCTGGGTGGATTGTGCCTTAAAGTTAGCTAGTCAAGGACCTACCAGAATTGGCTTCTGCTACTACCTGGTCCTGAATGGCAATATTGTTTTGATTCTTTATTACTGGTGCTGTCACCTGCACTGTTATTGTAATTTTGTTAACATCTCTCATGGCTGATTGTGTCCTAGGGATACCGGTTAGTGACCTACCTGATTTACTTGCAAACTGTTGTCACCCCTGTCTCACTGCAGACATGTTCCTTGCAATATTAATGCTGCTGAACCTACTTACCCACAGCATTACTACTTGAACCTATAGAGCCCTCAGTGATAAAGGAGACTATCTACTTCAGTGTAACATTGATATCAAAACCTACTGAGCCTCCAGCCATTCGCCTACCTGTGCCCCCAGCTATTTGCACTCAACATTGGACTCCTATACCTGGTAGCACATGGGCAGTGCTAAGGGTTTGTCTGACATGACCATGTCTCCAGGAGCACACATCTGCCCATCATTCCTAGGAGGAAAACCTGGAGACTGAAGTGCTTCCTCAGAGCAACCAGGAGCCTTACAATAATGTTACTCATAATGTCCAGCAATGTCCACTGCAACCTGGGCCCTGCTGGAAGCTATTGGTCTGGAACCCACAGGCTAGGACTGCTGAACATAGCCTCCCTAAATATTGGTAGCCTCCTACCTAAATGTCCCAGTTCAAAGCCTGGCTCAAGTTAATGCAACCAGATGTAATTTTCCTAACTGAAACTTGGCTCAGTCCACACATACCTGATGCCACCATCTCACTGCCAGGCCTCAGTATTACTGAGACTTGGCTCAGTCCACACATACCTGATGCCACCATCTCACTGCCAGGCTTCAATATCTTCAGGGAGGATAGAAGGGAGAATAGAATAGTCAAGTGAGGTAGCTGGCTTCCTTATCTATCTCAGATCAGACCTGCAAGCCTCTAAAATCACGATCAATGATGTAACCAGGGACTGTGAATGCCTCCCAATAAAGCTTTTGATAGGGCCAGTGTACACATCTCTTGTCATCTTGTCTGTATATATCCCACCAGGTAAACAGAATCTGGGCATAGAGACACTTATCCCTTACTGACTACTTCATGCAATGCCATTAGAACTGGGAATATGTTGTTAGTGGTGACTTTAACATCAATTGGAATGTGAAGTCCAACACAGATCTTAGGGATAAGAGGCTGGATTCACAAAGACAGCTTGAAATCCCACAGCTGCAGGAAAAAGGCCTGCAGTGCTGCAGAAATGCTGGTGTGGGATATTCTGAAAGAAAAATTGCACATGTGTGAAAATCCATAAAAAACAGCAGCTGCAAAATTCCACAAGAGCTGAAAATCCACAATTGCAGATCCACAGCTGTAGAAAAGGCTTAGGAGGTACAGTAACAGGTGATCCATATTAGCTGGAGCAGGAGACTTTGACAATCTTGTCAACAATGTAGCTGAAAGTACCCTCAGAGAGACCAGCAACCATTCCCTCAACTGGGACAACTGCAGCACCACTGGTACCAGCAAAGCCATGCACCACAGTGGCTGTCTGTAACTGCTGGTTGTGTCTCTCCCTGGAGTGTTTCTGTTGCCTGCTGCAGTAGCCCTCACTGCTGGCTGTTCAGCCTCTACTGCCTGTGGGGCTCCTTCTTGGGCTTCACTGGGTCTGGTGGTGGTTTATTGTCTTTCAATGACAATGTGTGCTAGTGTTGCCGTAACAACTGACACTGATATCCACCCACTGGTTTGCTATTACTTGTGCCTGACCTCCACTATAATTGTCTGTCAATTGTTGGGGCACTGCATTTTGCTCAGGGAGTGTTATGCCTCACTATTGTGTGTGCAACATTTTTTCAGCAACTGCGGAAAAACACTGGTTGAGAATAGCCTTTAAGGGGATGTGCCATACTTATCGATGACTTTTTTCCTTGGAACTTCTGCAGCTGCACTTTTTTCCCACAGTCCATAGTGTATTTTGTCTGCAGCTGCGGGCATTTTGTGTATAGCACTCAGAGCAATTTTCCCTTTTTTTTTCCGCAGCTATGGAATTTTTGGGGACTTAGGGAAGGCTTTGCACTTTCAGTTTGTTTTGTGAATACCCCCCAAGATGTCCAGCCTATTTTGGTTTGTATATGACATCCATACACATCCTGCTCCTGTGGGAACTGTACATATATATATATATATATATATTACGTTCGGGTTGTGTTATGTATATCTTTCTTGTACATGTGACTTGGAATGTAAATACTCTGCTCCCATCAGTATTAGTGTGGTGGGTAGGTAACTGGCTGGGCGACAGGACACAGAGGGCGGTGGTAAATGGCTGTCACTCCACAGAGGGAAGAGTGACCAGTGGGTACCACAGGGATCAGTGCTGGGACCGGTCCTATTCAACATCTTCATCAGTGACATGGCGCAGGACCTAGAAGGCAGAAGGCCCCACCTGGAGTACAGTGTACAGTTCTGGAGACCATACCTACGTAAGGACATAGACAGGGTAGAGAAGGTTCAGAGGAGGGCAACAAAGATGGTGCATGGATTGCATCACAAGTCCTATGAAGACAGGTTGAAGGAACTGAACATGTACTCCCTGGAGGAGAGGAGGGAGAGGGATATGATAGAGACATACAAGTATCTTACAGGGAGGAACAGGGTGCAGGAAAACACTATTTTAAGTGAAAAAGATGTTCCAGGACCAGAGGGCATGGGATGAAGTTGGAGGGAGGATGATTCAGAGGAAACATGAGAAGGAATTTCTTCACAGAACGGGTGGTGGACAAGTGAAACACCCTGCCAGATGAAGTGGTGGGGGCTGAAACAATCACGGCATTTAAGAATACATGGGATAGACATAAAGGAATTCTGGAGGTCAGGGGTAAGGTGCAACAGACTTCTAGGAAAACAAACTGAACTTACAAGCTCAAATGGGCAGACTGGGTGGGCCATAGGCCCTTATCTGCCGACACTGTCTATGTATCTATGTATGTATCTATGTATCATGTTGCCACTCAACTGGTTACGAGTTACACACCCTGACAGGGCTAAAGTCAATCAATCAATCAATCAATCAATCAATCAATCAAATCTTTATTTATCCAGGCGATCACCATTGAGCAAGCTTATTTACAAGGTGGACCTGCTGTTGGCAGGGAAAATTGTACAGTTACATATAAATATACATAATACAAAAGGAACAACATGTTCACAATACTGATGGGAGCAGAGTATTTACATTCCAAGTCACATGTACAGGAAAGATATACATAACACAACCCCAACGTAATATATATATATGTACAGTTCCCACAGGAGCAGGATGTGTATGGATGTCATATACAAACCATAGAAGAAAAAAAGAAAGATTATTGATATTCCTGTCCAGCAAACACGTTACAGGCCTGGATGGAAATTCCAAAGCTATGGAGGTACACATAACAGCGTGTAAGCCTTAGGTAAATGCAGCAGAAGGGGGGTGGTGAATAAGAGGGATGCAGAGGGTGCTAAGGGCAAGTGGGGCAGAGGAGGGGGGAGTAGCAGTGGCAAGGGCTGGTTTGGATAAGCAGCTGGGACCAGTGTTGAAGAAGAGAGGAACAATAGTCAAGCTGCTAGAAGCGATAGAAGCAAGTACAGATTTCAGCAAACGTTTTGCCATAGAAGGTCTTAAAGAAGGCAGGACTGACAGGTGAGCTAAGTCTCAACGATTTTTGTATCCTATTCCAGAGAGTAGGCTGGGCATAGCTTATGGCGGCCCTTCCAAAGCTAGTGTTGTCCCTTGGGACGTTCAAAGAAATCTGCGATTGACTTCTTTAGGCATAGTTCCTAACAGGACTAAGGGGGAGACAGTCAACAACAAATTGTGGGAGTTTGTTGGTAAGGGCTTGGAGCGTCCATAGGGCTGCATTTCTATATCGCCTGTATTGAAGGGAGGGCCACCCTATGGCTGCGTATAAAGAGCAGCGATGTGTAGAGTAGGGGAGGCCAGTTATAAATCTCAGTGCTCTGTGATATAGTACATCCAGTTTTGCAAGATATGAGGCAGGGCAATGGCCATAAATTAAGTCAGTATAGTCAGTTAATGAACGGAATGTAGATTGGACAAGCTGTTTTTTTGCATCTTGGTCAAGAGGCGTTTAATTCTGAAAAAAAGACCAAGTCTCTGCCTCAGTTTTTTCAGCAGTTCTTCTGTGTGTTCCACAAAAGAGGGTTTGTTGTCTAACCAAATACCAAGGTATTTGAATTTAGTCACAAATTCAAGATTTTCTCCTAATAAAGTAGAGACTGATGGTAATGGACTAGCAACAGCAGAGTAAGCCCCTGGGCCTGATGGTGAGAAAAGAATGACCTTGTTTTTTTTTTTGCATTTAGTAGTAACTTTTTGCTAAGGAGCTGGTACTGCAGAGTATTAAAGTCAGCTTGTAACTCAGCGCAGGCAGCTTCAGGTGATTCCTGGCTTAAGTAGAGCACCGTGTCATCAGCAAATAAGTGAATACTGGCATCTTCGATGCCTACTTCCAAGTTGTTGATATAAATAGTAAACAGTAATGGTCCCAGTATGGAGCCCTGGGGGCCATCTCTTTTTATTGGTTTAAGTGGAGAAATCTCTCCATCAGCCTTAATTTGTTGCTGTCTATCAGAAAGGTAGTCTTGGAACCATCCCTGTGCGGTGGAGCCAATGCCTATAGTTTTTAAGGTGGAGAGGAGCAGGCAGTGGTCGACAGTGTCGAAAGCCTTACTGAGGTCCAGAAACACGGCACAAATGGATTTTTTGTTGTCTAGGTCCCATTGCCAATCATTAGTAACTTTTGCCAGCATCGTGATTGTACTATGCTTAGCTGTAAAGCCAGACTGCATTGGGTTGAGTAGTCTAGCATTGTCCAAGAAAGATCTCAGCTGCTTATCCACATTTTTTTCCAGAAGTTTTGAAAGTATGGGAAGAAGGGAGATTGGTCTATAGTTATTGTCTGCAAGACACCCCAAGTGACCACTCCCCAGTGCAATATCTATGTGCAGTTAAACAGACAAGGCCACCCCCCACCCCGATCACAATCAGCTGAGTCCTAAACAAAATGAAGGTGCCTTAATTCAAATCTTATTCGGCCCAAATTGATTGGCGCTTCTTAGATGCCATTTCCAATTAAACTCAGCCTTGGAATTCATTGTCTCTGAGTTCACATGTACCTGTAGTAAATGTACATCCTTTTGTGATGGTGTGGGATGAAAGACACAACAAGCAAGGATACAGTATATAAAAAATGCACAAGCGCATTCAACAATTTATTTTCTAAAAAAATAAAATAAAATATATACAAAATGAAAACAAAAATTGTTAGTCCTAAACCAAATGAATGCAGACCTCTGCACCCATCAGCAGAGTCTGTGGCTTTGCTCCAGCCAAGATAGCCAAGGTAGTGTGAACACAACACACTGTCACCTTTCTACAACTGTGTCAATGCAGCACACCCAATATAGGTGTTATACCTCTTACCATCGGCACTAGACTGACCTGACTATCTGAGGTACCTCTAGTGGCGAGCCTTGTTACAGCCCCTTAGGCTGACATCATTACCTAGGGATCTTCTCACTATTTCTTTATCTCAGGAGAACAGGTCTCACATACATCACATCTTCCTTTTAGTTACATACAGGGGAGGTATGAAATAATTTCTTATACTAAACATCATATATACTGTATATTATTTCATAAAGGCATTATAAAACACTTTGAAAGCCTAATAAGCCCTAATGGGGCTAGGCTCCTCCTTTTGGCCATAACATCACCATCCCTGGGTGCCACAAAAGATGCCAGACTGAGGGCAACCAGCCCTATAGGAACATCTCTGGCAGAAGGCTCCCCACAGGTGATACATTTCTATTCACATTTTCCAAGAATTTCCCATTTTTCAGGTGTCTCTGAGTTAGCAAGGGGAAGGAGAAATTGAGGGCACGCTCCTCATCTCCCTTCTCCTGCTAGCTAATGAGACCTGCATTTAGACTGTGAAAACCAAGAAAGGAAAAATATCTTTTTGGTTTATATATTTTTTTAATTTTATTTTCAGGATGCTTTATTCCAGTACATTTCCTGTTTAGAGCACTATCGCTGTGCCCACATTTATTGTCTGTATAATAATCCTTCCCTGGGCACTTTCCACAAGGGAAGAACCTTTCCCCACTCTTCTGACAGCTGAAATGTCAGCCGTTGGGTTTAATTTCATTTGGGCCCTTATTTACTCTTTGCCCCTTTTCTCATCTGGTGGCTAAAATACATTTGTTGGAAGGCTGTTTCAGGGGCCATATCATTGCATACACTATGGGGCTTTACGTTGCCTCTGCCCGTGGTGTCCGCTTCAGTAGGAACTCTTGCCGTATCTTGTGGCATCCATAATGCTATGGAGCACCATCCTGCTCCGAACTTTGGGGCTGTGGCCATGCAGCGCATTCTGCTCCAAACTTTGGGGCTGTAGCCACGCAGCGCATCCTGCTCCGAACTTTGGGGCTGCGGCTCCGCAGCACATCCTGCTCCGAACTTTGGGGCTGCGGCTACGCAGCACATCCTGCTCTGAACTTTGGGGCTGCGGCTACGCAGCACATCCTGCTCTGAGCTTTGGGGCTGCTGCTATGCAGCACTTCCTCCTCTGAACTTTGGGGCTGTAGCCACGCAGCGCATCCTGCTCCAAACTTTGGGGCTGCGGCTACGCAGCACATCCTGCTCCGAACTTTGGGGCTGCGGCTACGCAGCGCATCCTGCTCTGAACTTTGGGGCTGCGGCTACGCAGTACTTCCTGCTCCGAACTTTGGGGCTGCGGCTATGCAGTGCATTCTGCTCCGATAAAGAATTTATTTCCAAAGCTGCACTTGACAGTGAGAGGCTTGTGGTTCCACTCAGTCAGCACCTCCTGAGTGGGGCATCTCAAAAGGGACACAGGAGTGTTTTAATATTTTGAATAAAGTGCATTCACGTCATTCCAGATCTCCCACTTGGGAGATCCATTAGAGAAGTGCAACTCGCACCTGCAATGCACAGCATCAGGGATTATTAATGACATGGATCGTGCCAACAACGGGACAGTAAAAGGACAGCAAAGATTTTAAGAATAGCGTCAGGTTGGCCACTCTGACAGAGAAATCAACAGAAAGAGAGAAGAAATAGAAAAAGAAGATAGGACAGATAAGAAGGAAATATTTGGGTGGGGGGGTTCATAACCCAAGCTATATATATACTGTATATATATATATATATATATATATATATATGTATATTAACAGGAACACCCTGTTACACACACCCCTACCTAGGAGAGCAACAGAATACTGTTTGCAAACACCCTCCCTGCATCCGGGAAAGGTTGCAACTTCCCCCAACCCACTCTCAGAATCTCTGCCTCAGGGATCCTCAAAAGTCAAACGGTATCAACATCCAGATACATCAATATCTCCAATACCATACTATTCCCTGAGGCATAATACAATGGGTTGTAATCAGACACATATTTTGTGTATTTTTTTGTTTATTGAAAGTCTAGGATTACAAATACCTTTGAGCCAAGGCTCTTTTACAAAGGTTCCATATCAAGAGAAGTACAAACATTTTGGACTAAGCTACATTCATCTACATAAAGACAAACTAAAACAATTGTATATAAACAGAGATTAAAGTAAACAACAGCCATTGGAGCATACGCTGCATTAAAGAAATTAAGTAATGAGACACTTAGGTTAGGAAAGTTCAGGGGTCTATGATTGGGGTGGAGAGGGGGTATGGGAAGGGGGTAGCAGCCAAAGAGAAACTAGAGCAGAGTCTCAGCATTGTCAAAGAACAGAGGAAAGGGGAGGTGTGCCACAGGGGAAAAGGGAGTTAGGAGAGGCAGTCACAGCTACTGGTGGTAGTGAGGTGAAGGTGTAATCTTGATTTGAAAATGCCCAGTGAAGGGAGGAGGTGATATGAGTGCTGAGGGCATTGATCCAGAAGGGGGCTCATTGTGCAAAGGATCTTTGACCCAGTGATGTGCAGCATCGAGGTACTTGGACGAGTTGTTGTTCTGACCCTCTGGTGCAGCGTAGATTGGTGGTTGGACTCAGGAGGACTTGGACACATGGTGGTGAAAAGCCCATGATAGTTTTTTTTGCCATTAGACAAGTTAGGTACTTTATACGATTTGCGAGTTGAAGCCATCCTGATTGGGCGTAGAGTTCACATGTATGTGTGAGTCGGTGGGCTCCAGTGAGCAGTCGGCAGGCCTTGTTTAGGAAGGTCATAATGCGCCTAAGGGCAGTGGTGGTGGCAAAGCCATAGACAATGAAGCCATAGTCTACAACGGAGACAACAGAGCTCTGGATGGCCATCTTTAATGCTGCCTGGGTGAGGTGTTGCTTGTTTCGACAGAGAATTCCAATGCGTGCATTTACAACTCTGGCGACGTTATCAATGTGGGTCACATATGACAGGCCATGGTCAGGAGTGATTCCCAGGTATTTAAAATCTGACACTTGTTCAAGGGTATGACCAGCATTTGTTTTGATGTCAAGGGGGTATTGTCTATGCTTGTTTTGCGAGCTGTAGAAGAGCATTGATTTAGTCTTTTTGTGGTTAAAAACCAGCTTGTGAGAAAAGAACCAGTTTTCAACAGATGAGAAGGCGAATTGAAGGTTGCAAGTTAATGGTGCTGGGTCTTTCTGTGGGGTGAAAAGCACAGCATCATCGGCATAGAGGATAATTTGTTTTGGGCAGGAATGTGGGAGGGAGTTTAGGAAAAGACTGAAAAGTAGGGGACCCAGTATTGAGCCTTGGGGGATGCCAGAATGGACTGGTTTGGAGTCAGAGAGATTTACCTGAGATTTTCACTCTTTGCATGCGTTGGCAAAGGTGACTATTGAACCATGCTGTAGTGTCCAGGGAGAGACCGGTATTCAGCAGCTGTCTGGAGAGTAGGCCGTAGTGAACAGTGTCAAATCCTTTGGTTAAGTCAATGAATACAGCTCCAGTTAAATGACCTTTGCCGTAGACTTGTGGAGAGCTCCAGTGAACTCCAGGAGGGCTGTAGAGGTGCTGTGCTCTTGCCTGAAACTGTATTGCTGTGGACAAAAGATGTTGTATTTGTCCAGGTAGTCTGTAAGCTGGTCGGCTACAATGCGCTCAAGGGCTTTCGAAAGAGGGGGGCAATATGGAGATTGGTCGGTAGTTTCCCAGGATTGAGTTGTCGCCACTTTTGAAGACTGGTGTGACAATAGCTGGTTTCCATTTGCTTGGGCATTGACTGAGGCTGAGTGAGAGGCTGAAAATTCTGGTAAGCGGGTGAAGCACTTCCTCAAGAGTGAGGGATAGCAGTTTCAGGTCCAGTGAGTCACCACTGGCTCTGGTCTTGGAGATGGACTTTTTTAAGTATTTGCAGACTTCACTTGAGTTGACTTTTTTAAAGTGGAATGGTGGATGGATTGGGGGGTGGGGAGGGAAGTTGATATAGGAGTATCAGTTTTCAAGAAAAAGTCTGGGGAGACAACGCTACTGAAGTCCACGAAGGCAGCACTGAAAGCGTTTTCTATGGCCAATAGGTCAATGGTTGTGGTACCATCAATATTCAGTAGAGTGGGGGAGAATTTGGACGGTTTCCCTGAAATCTCCTTTATATTATCCCAAAAGGCTCTTCCGTTACCCCAGGTGTTGGTGAGGGCTTCTTTGTAGTAGGTGCTCTTTGCCATTCGTATTAGTTTCGTGCAATTGTTGCGAGATTGTTTGAAGGCTTGAATGGCCGGTTGGGCACCTGTGGCCCTGGCAATTGCCCAGAGGTGGTACCTTGTTTTTAGCTGTATCAGAAGTTCAGTATTAAGACAGTGATTGGATAGTGCCTTGACCTTGCGCTTTTTTACTGGGGCGTGTAGTACACAAGCGGCATTGAACGTTTTGATGAAATGTTCAAGAGCCGAGTCTACATCTTGTGCAAGGTGTATTGGAGACCAATCTTGTTACAAGAGGCAGGATTTTAGGTGGGACAGTTTGCCATGGGGGAGGACCCTGCTGGAGATAGTTAAGGGAGTGGGCTTGCAGTATTTATTAGACCAGTTGCAGATAACAGGAGAGTGGTCACTGAGTGAGTCAGAGAGGACAGTGATGTTGCTGACGAGGGCTGGGTGACTGGTGAGGACCCAGTCCAGGAGAGTGCTGGTACCAGACTTGAAGTTCTTCCTGGTTGGGGAGTCGACCATCTGCGTGAGGTTAGCTGAGGAGACAGCATACTTGTAAGTTCCAGGGACATGTGCAAGCCAGTTGATGTTGAAGTTACCAAGAAGAAGGACCTCAGATTCAGAAGGTTGGGAACTAACAAACATATCACAATAAATGCAAAACATTTCAGCATTTTAACTGTAACATATATTTATCAGAACAAAACTTTCTATCATTTTCATTTTTCATCAGCATGAGCCACTTAACAGGACAGGAAGTTGTCGTTCTGGTGTTTAGACCCTGCCCTATGTCGGACTGTAAAGCGGTAAAGTAAGGCTGTGACGCCAGGTACTACTGCATGATCCCACCATTCTTGTCTTTCATTTGCTGAAGCCAGCACAAAGGGTTGTGGTCAGTGAGTACCTTAAATTCTGTTCCCCATGAATAATATTCCAAGGCCTCAATGTTCCATTTCAGTGCTAAACACTCTTTCTCCACATTCGAGTACTTTCTCTCCCTTTCATGGAGCTTTTGACTAATTTAGATGACAGGATGCTCCTCACCTTTTCTAGTTTGGGAGAGGACTGCACGGACGCCTGTATCAAAAGCATCGGTGTGCACTTCAAAAGGGAGAGGAAAGTCTGGGCTAAGCAGCACAGGGGAGGAACACAATGTAGTTTTTATGCTATGGAAAGCTTTGTCACACTCCTGGGACCATTGAATCCTTTTACAGCATTTGTTTTTGGTTAGGTAGGTCAGGAGAATTGCAATGGTGGTAAAATTTGGTATAAACTGATGGTAGTAACTGGCCAGGCTCAAAAAGGAACATACATGTTTCTTTGTAAGGGGGATGGGACCTTACTGACATCTGGTTTGACTGTACCTTCCCCAATAACAAATCCCATATATTTAGTCTCTCTCTCCTGGCGATGGTGTACTTAGCTGGTAGTCAGTCCTGAGTCTTGAATGAACTGAATGACAGCACTAAGGTGGATAAGGTGTGTGTCCGTCAGGGCTAAAAATGACAACGTCATCAAGGTATGCAGCACTATACTGGGTATGGACATGCAATACCTTGTCCATATACCTTGGAAAGGTAGCATGGGCACCGTGCAGGTCAAAAGAGATTGTGGTAAACTGGTAAAGGCCTATAGGGGTGCTAAAAGCAGTCAGCTCCTGTGCATACAAAGCTAGGGATATCTGCCAGCAGTCTTTTGTCAGGTCAAATGTGTTAATATACCTGGCATTCCCAATCTTGACTAGCAAATCATCTATGCACAGCATAGGGTATCCATTAAAAATGCAGAGATGGCATTTATTTTTCTAAAATCCAGGCAGAGTCGGATTCCCCCTTCCTTATTATCGGCCAGTACTATAGGTGATGATCAGGCACTGTGGGAAGGTTTTATCACTCGCAATTGTTCCATCCTAGTTATTTCTTGTATAACCTTGTGTCATACCCTTTCGGAGAGCCTATATGGCTTCTAGTGGATAGGATTGGACTGGGAAACTTTGATAGTGTACACCACCCTGGTGGGCTGGTTAATGTTTCCCCATAGTATTATAGCAACTGGTCGACCTCATGCCTTTGGGCTACATCCAGTCCTGGATTAATTGAAACCCCCACCATTTCCATTCCACTTTCAAGCCTCTCACAGGCCTCCTCCAATTCTGTCATGTCCTCTTCTGGATGCATAAAAACTGGGTAAGGGGTCCTGCCTGTTAAACCATTTTCTCAGGAGGTTGGCATGATAAATTCTTTTCTGGGGTCATCGTCCCGACATCTTGATTTCATAACTGACTTTCCCAGTCTGCCTGATGACAACAAAAGGGCCTTGCCACTTCATTAATAGCTTGTTCTCTGAAGAGGGCAACAATAACAGTACCTTGCCCCTCTGGCTGGTAAGATTTATCTTTTAACCTCTCATCATAAAATTCTTTCTGCCCCACCTGTCTCTGGGAAACATTCTGGTGGGCAATGGTAACATTTTGACCAAGTTCTTTCTCAGGCTGGACATATAGTCCACAATATTTGTATGGCACATATCTTTCGCCTCTTCCCAGTGTTCCCACACCATGTCCAAAGGGCTCTGGGGTTCCTCCCATACAATAAGGTAAAGGGTGACAATCATGTGGTGGCTTGGGGCACCTCCCTGTATGCAAACAATAGATATGGCAGATAATTGTTCCAATCTCACTCCTTTTCTTGCACACACTTCTGCAGCATTTATTTAAGTGTTTTATTAAAACTTTCCATCAACACATCAATCTGTGGGTGGTAGGTAGATGTTTTGACTGCTGACACCCTTAGCAACCTGTACAATTCCTTAAGGAGAACTGAGGAAAAGTTACTACCTCTATCTGTAGGCATGCCTTGAAGAATGCTCAATAGACTAAAATTTTGGCAAGCTCCTTGGCAATCCAAGGCACCGTTAGAGTCTGAAGGGGGTATCACCTTAGGATAGCTAGTGGCATAGTCACAAACCACTAAAAAATGATTCTCTTTTCAACTTTTTTTAAGGGGCCTACCACATCCTCTGCTATCCTTGAACAGGGGGGATATCACAGCAGGTATTGGCTGTACTGGTATCTTGTCTCTTTCTCCACCTTTTGCCACTAGCTGGCACTCAGGGCAGGTGTGGCAATACTCAGCCACACTTTCATGCATACCTGACCAAAAGAATCAGTTAGACAACCTGCCTAAGGTCTGATCCTGGCCTTCATGTCCAGCCATGTCCACCATGGCCTGAGTCCACTAGATCTTCTCTTGCGCAGCACCTCTTATCCTGTGCATGTGTCAGGTACTGGACAATACCCTGGCAGCATCTCCCAAGGAGACTAGATGAGCCAGTTATCCCAGTACTAACACCAGTGTGAACGTGTGGGATAAAATGACACAGCAGCCAAGGATAAAGAGTACAAAAAACACACAAGTGCAATTATAAATTTATTTTCAAATAAATATAAAATAAAAAAATACAGAAATAAAAATAAAAGGTTAGTCAAATCAAAAGAACTCATACCTTTGCTTCCGTCAGCAGAGCCTGTGGTTTTACTTCAGCCAATACTAAATTCAGCAAATCTCAGTGTGAAAACAGCACACTCTTTCTAAGGTCTCTCACCCTCCACCATTAGCCTTCATCTGACCTAACTATCTGTGTTACCCCTGGTGGAGAGCCTTTTTATATTCCCCAAGGCTGCCATCATCACCTAGGGATCTGTCCCCATTTCTTGTACCTTTGAAAAACAGACCTTAAATAACATAACGTCTCCTTTTTGGTCACATATGGGGTAAGATACAATCTCATAACATATAATAAACTTCTTATACCATACATTTTTTTGAAAGGAAGCATTCTATTCCCTTTGAATGCCTAATGAGCTGTAATGGGACTAAGCCCCTTCCTTTGGCCATGACATCACTCTCTCTGGATGCCATAAACAGTGCCAGACTGAGGGCAGCCTACCCTAGAGGAGCAGTACACATGCAGACAGCCCCCATAGGTAGTGAACCTTTTTTATATATTATTCAAACAATACTTTGCTTCAGGCAGTTCTGAGTTGGCAGGGGAATGGGAGATTGAGGGTATGCTCCTCATCTCCCTTCTCCTGCCAATTCAGGATATCTGCAATGTAGAAGTGTACCAAATAAATAGCCCCACAGTTTTAGTTTTATTATTTTTTTTCCATAGGTGGCATTAATCTACCCACAGTATAGAGCAGTGGGTTAAGGCTCTGATCTGGAGAACTAGACCCCCATCTCAGAGAGAGGCAATGGACAAGGAAATGATAGAAGGCATCCATAGAATGGCAGAGAAAGGGGAGATACTGCTGATGGGGAACGTGAATATGCCAGATGTTAACTGGAGCAGCTTTGCTACAGCCACATCCAAGAGCAGGGTTATTCCTGATGCCCTACAGAAAGCACACCTCAGACAGCTAGTGCTGGAACCCACCTGGGAGGGAGCAATCTTAGATCTCATACTGTCAAATGGGGACGGAGAAATGATCTTGGATTCAGAAGTGGGTGGCTATCTGGGGACAAGTGACCACCAAACAGTGTGGTTCACTATAAACACAGCCATAGAGTCAAGCCATACAAAAGGAAGAGTACTGACTTTAGGAGGGTTGACTTGGAAGAGTGCCTCAGAAAAACACTAGCAAATGGGCAAGAAGGAGGGGTGGAGGAATAATGGGGGGAAAATCAAAACAGCCATCACAGAGGCAACACACCTTTGTGTGAAGCAAATCAACAAAACAAAATGAAGGAAAAAAACACTATGGTTCTCAAAAGAGGTGGCGGGGAAGGTTAAGGAGAAAAAAGTAGCATTCAGGAAGTATAAGGAAACACAGGAGCAAGGAAGAGAACTGTACCAGTTAAAGCAAAAGGAAGCAGGGGAAGGAAGTCAGAATAGCAAAGGCCCAAACACAGAAACATAGAATTTGACAGCAGTTAAGGACTGCTTGGCCCACCTTGTCTGCCCATTTCCCTACCTAATGGATACGCTGCAGATTCTAGTTTACCAACAGCCTACTTCTTCCTACCCCCCACTAGAATTGCTTTATGTCTGTCCCATGCATTCTTGAATTCTCCCACTGTTTTTGACTCTACAACCTCCTCAGGAAGGCTGTTCCATGTACCCACAACCCTCTCTGTGAAGAAATACTTCCTCACACTACCTCTGAGCCATCCCCCCCATCTTCAAATTGTGCCCCCTTGTTTTTGCACATCTTTTTTTCTGAAAGATGCTACCCTCTTGGACTTTGTTGATTCCGTTGAGGTATTTGAAAGTTTCTATCATGTCCCCCCTCTTCTTCCTTTCCACAAGGTTATACATCTTTAGTTCCTTTAGTCTTTCTTCATATGTCTTCTGATGCAGACCCTGCATCATGTTGGTTACCCTCCTCTGGACAGCCTCCACTCTGTCTATGTCTTTGAAGAGATGGGGTCTCCAGAACTGAACACAGTATTCGAGATGTGGTCTTACCAAATGTCTGTACAGAGAACCAACAACTTCCTATTGTCTACTGGTGATGCCTCTCCCTATGCATTACAGTATTTTCCCAGTCCTCCTTACTGCCTTCTCACATTGCTGGCCCACCTTTAGATCATCTGATATTATCACCCCCAGGTCTCTTTCCATTTTTGTTGTTGTCAGTATCTCACCCCCCAATGTGTACTCTTCCCTTGGGTTTTTGTTTCCCAGGTACATTACTTTACACTTCTTTGCATTGAATCTAAGCTGTCATACATTTGACCATTCCTCCAACCTTACCAAGTCCCTTTTCATCCTTTCCACCCCATCTTGTGTATCAATCCTAATGCAGATCTTTGTGTCATCTGCAAAGAGACATACTTTCCCTTCCAGTCCCTCTGCAATGTCACTTATGAAGACATTAAAAAGGACTGCCCCAGTACTGAACCCTGTTGTACCCCACTAGTAACCCTCCTTTCTTCACTGTTGTCTCCATTTACTATTACCCACTGTGCCCTGTTGTTCAACCAGTGTTTTACCCAGGCTACCACCCTGGGACTCACTCCCAGGCCGGCTAATTTGTTCATTAATCTTTTGTGCAGGACTGTGTCAAATGCCTTGTTAAAGTCTAGGTAGTCCATGTCCATAGCCCCTCCCTGGTCTACTACTTTGGTCACCCAGTCAAAGAAATCAATTAGATTTGTCTGACATGACCTTCCCACTGTGAATCCATGCTGCCTTGGGTCCTGTGCCCCACTGGCCTCTAGGTACTCAACAATTCTTTCCTTCAGAAGCGATTCCATCATTTTCCCTACCACTGAGGTCTTGCTCTCACTTTTGTGAAGGGGAATCACATCCACCCTCCTCCAGAAAAGGGTAGCCAGTGGTGTTACTAGTTCTTCCCTTAGTTCTTTTAGAATTCTGGGGTGAATCCCATCAGGCCCCATTGCTTTATCCACATTCAGTTTTAAGAGTTCTTTCAGAACCCTTTCTTCTCTGAAAGGACTAATATCAACCCCCCCCATCCAGAGTTCATCTATTGGCCAGATTAGGTATTTCCCCCTGCTTTTCCATTGTGAATACTAAGTAGAAGCATTTGTTCAGTTTCCCTGCTTTTTCACTGTTGCTTTCTGCCCAACCACCTTCCTCTTTGTTCAGCCTCAGTATCACTGCCTTAGTCTTTCTTCTCTCCCTAATGTACCAATAAAAGGTTTTATCTCCCTTCTTAACCGAGTTGGCTATCTTTTCCATGGTTTGGGCCTTTGCTATTCTGACTGCTTTACCCACTTCCTTCTGCTTTAACTGGTACAGTTATCTGTCCTTCTCCTTCTGTGTTTCCTTATACTTCCTGAATGCTATCTTTTTCTCCCTTACCTTCCCCGCCACTTCTTTTGAGGACCATAGTGTTTTTTCTTTTGTTTTGATTTATTTGCTTTGCACAAAGGCTTATTGCCTCTGTGATGGCGGTTTTGATGTTTCCCCATTGTTGCTCCACCCTGCCTTCTTGCCTGTTTGCTAGTGCTTTTCTGAGGCACTCTCCCATTTTGACAAAATCTGATGAAGTGCAGTACTTTCACTTTTGTGTGGCTTGACTCTACAGGTAAGTTTATTGTGAACCACACTGTTTGGTGGTCACTTGTTCCCAGATGGCTACCCACTTCAAGAGCAGAGATCCTCTCTCCATCCCAATTTGAGAGTACCAGGTCTAAGATTGCTCTCTCCCAAGTGGGTTCCAAAACTAGATGTCTGAGGCATGCCACCTGTAGGGCATCAAGAATGACCCTACTCTTGGAAGTGGCTGCAGCAAAGGTGCTTCAGTCAACATCTGGCATATTCAGGTCCCTCATCAGCAATATCTCCCCTTTCTCTGCCATCCCAAGGATGCCTTCTAGCATTTCCTTGTCCACTTCCTCTCCCTGAGACGTGGATCCGTATACAACTCCTGTGTGGATTGTGGAGCCATTTCTAGTCTCCAGGGTGACCCACAGTGCCTCCTGTCCTCCCTGTTTACTCTTTAGTTCTGTTGCTTTGATCTCTTCTCTTACATAGAGAGCTATTCCTCCTCCTCTTCTTCCCTCCCTGTCCCTCCTGTAGATTGTGTACACTGGTATGTTGACATCCCAGTCATGGTTCTCTGTAAACCATGTTTCTGTGAATGCCACAATATACAGGCATCCCTCTTCCATCAAGGCCACCATTTCAGGGAGCTTTTACCTAGAATATGGGTATTGGTATTCATTACCCTCCATTTTTTAATGACTTTATTTCTTTTTGCCTCATCCCTGTCCCTACTGCCTTGGTCTTTTTCTCCATTTACCCCTGCTCTTTTCCCTATCAACTGCTCTATCTTGGTGTTTGCCTCACTAATTACCCTGATTTTATTGGGGGGGCTAGGATTTCCCTTCTCCTCTTCAGCGCCTCCCCCCTTGGCTAGTTTAAATGCTTGCCACTGAAGCATTTAAACCTGTCACCTAGGATCCTGGTTCCCCTTCTGGATAGATGCAGACCATTGTACCTGTATAGGCCTGTATCCCTCCAGGTGGAGCCCCAGCCCCCAATGAAGCCAAATCCATGAGCTCTGCATCAGCTTTTCAACCAGTCATTGAATCCCATGGTGTGAAGTACCCTAGCCTCGTTCATGCCATAGACAGGTAGCACTTCCGAGAAAGTTACCATGTATGCTACTTGTCTAAGGCCTCTTCCCAACTCCACAAACTGTTCTGATTCCATTCTCAGCCAGGTCATTTGTCACTAGGTGGATAATGACATCAAGCTCCCTCCCACTTGCCGCTGTGCCCACAATCTTGAGGATTCATTTCCTGTCCTTCCAAGCCTTGGCGCTGAGCAGGCACCTTACCTCCCTTTCCCCTCCCTCCCCCAGTTCTACCACCCCAACAATTGAATCCTCCACCAGGAGTTGTTTCCTTCCCTCTGTGGGGTCCTGGGCCACCCTTCTATGGGTCTCCATTGTAGAGGTTCCCACCATCCTCCTTGGTCTCCACTGCAGGTGCCTCCAAAGAGGAACCATGCTTCACCAGAGTGGCAAATGAATTATGGAGAGGCACAACTGGAGGGATGTGCCTCTGTTCTACCACCCTTATCCTCCCTGAACCCACCGTGGTCCAACCACTCTTCTTTCTTGGTAACCTCTGAGGTAGTGGCAGTGGCCCGGTTGGGGGAGCAGGTTTCCCACATCCTTGCCAGGTCAGCATGGAGATGAACAACCTCCTCCCTCAGACCAGAGAGGTGCCTACTAATAGGGCAGCAACGCTGTCTACATAATGTCTCCCTGAAGACTGCTACTCCACAGTCAGTGCATTGCACCACTCCCACACATGTCTGTGTCCCCTTCCAGTTACAGATGCTTTTCTTGTTTTTTGTTCTTGTTTTAGTGTGTGCAAGCTAGTGAGTGTCTCTACCTCCTATTCAGTGTGCAGTGCCTTTAAGGATATTAACAGGTGTATGTTGTTAGCAGTTTTGAGGAAGTCATGTCAGAGCCCCTGCACAGGGTGGGATGGAAAGGATGAGAAGGGCTTGGAAAGGTTAGAGGAATGGTCAAATGTATGGCAGCTTAGATTCAATGCTAAGAAGTGCAAGGTAATGCACCTGGGAAACAAAAACCCAGGGGAAGAGTACACAATGGGGGGTGAGATACTAACAACGACAAAAATGGAAAGGGACCTGGGGGTAGTCATATCAGATGACCTAAAGATGGGCAAGCAATGTGAGAGGGCAGCAAGGAGGGCTGGGGGGATACTGGGATGCATAGGGAGAGGCATCACCAGTAGAAAACAGGAAGTTATTATCCCTCTGTACAGACAGCTGGTCAGACCCCATCTGGAGTACTGTGTGCAGTTCTGGAGACCCAATCTCCACAAAGACATAGACAGGATGGAAGCTGTCCAGAGGAGGGCAACTAAAATGGTGCAGGGTCTGCACCGGAAGACATATGAAGAGAGACTTAAGTAGCTTAATATGTATAGCCTCGAGGAAAGGAGGGAGAGGGGGATATGATAGAAACTTTCAAGTACCTCAAGGGAATCAACAAAGTCCAAGAAGGTAGCATCTTTCAAAAAAGGTGTGTAAGAACAAGAGGGCACAATTTGAAGATAGAGGGGGCTCAGAGAGGTAATTTAGGAGTATTTTTTCACAGAGGTTGTGGATGCATGGGACAGCCTTCAGAGGTTGTGGAGTCAAAATCAGTGGCGGAATTCGAGCATGCATGGGATAGTCATAAGGCAGTTCTGGGGGTGGGGTAGGAAGAAGTAGGCTGCTGGTTAACTAGGATCTGCAGCTTATCCAGTAGGTAGAAATGGGCAGACTGGGTGGCCAGCGGTCCTTATCTGCTGTCAGATTCTATGTTTCTATGTTTCTATGTTTCTATAAAGGAAGTTATGTGCTTGGGGCGGGTGGGGTGAGGTGAAGGGTGGGTGGGAGTAAGCCTATGCCGTTCAGAAACAATCACCTACAACTCTTACCCTCCACCCCAGGGAGTGCCTTCCTTTCTTTCAGATGCCTATTTCACAAAGGCTAAGTAACAAGTCTAGTCACAACTGACTGCAAATATCTCCCAGCTACAGTTCCTCCCTGGCAAATTAAAGTTAAAACTAAGAAACGTCCACCCCAAAAACAGAATCAATACTAGTTACTTACACAGGTCCAAAAAGTGATAATTCAGTTCAGTGTAGTCTAGAAAATAACCTCCTTGATTCAAGTAAGCTGTGGCTGCTTTCTCACTCTGTTTGTCTCAGTCTCAGCGGACAGAGACCACAAACAACTCCCATTATCAATACTCAGTTCAACTATGCCCCTTTCAGCTCCTCCCCTTAACAGACACGTATTTCACAAAGGCTAAGTAACAGGTCTAGTCATAACTGACTGCAAATATCTCCCAGCTACAGTTCCTCCCTGGCAAATTAAAGTTAAATCTAAGAAAAGTCCACCCCAGTAGGCCCGCTGGCGCAGTGGTGGGATTTCCGCTTGCGACACTGGTGACCCGGGTTCGGGAACGGACTCTGATCATCGGAGGGCTGGCTGGGGGGAGAAGGATGGAGCATCCTATGGATTGCTCTCCTTCTCTGGAGGGAGGACGGGGGAAGCGATCAGCGCACTGAGGACTCCAGGCAGAGGCTGGGAGATCTCAGGCGTCCGACGAGTACAGTTCTGAGAGGTGGGGCAGACACTGGCATCATTGCACGTCCCCACCTCCATAATAAAAAATGGTGGAAAATGGAGGTGGGCAGGACCACCACACACGTGAAGCCCTCCCGGAGGACCTCACTACATCACTGTCGCTGCGGGTCCCCGACTAGACATTGGTTTCGTGGTAACCGTAGAAGGTGGCTGTGGCCCCACCCTCCGGGGGTAAGCCGGGAGTGACTGAGGTTCCTCAGCAACCATAGACGGTGATGGAGGTCTCTGGGGGCAGTGCCCAGGGCTGATGGAATGACGGGGTTCTGCCAGGGGGAAAAAAGATAAAATTAAAAAGAAAAGTTCACCCCAAAAACTGAATCAATACTAGTTACTTACACAGGTCCAAAAAGTAATAATTCAGTTCAGTGTAGTCTAGAAAATAACCTCCTTGATTCAAGGAATCTGTGGCTGCTTTCTCTCTCTCTCTGTCTCAGTCTCAACTGAGAAAAAGATAGCCAACTCAGTTAAGAAGAGGGATAAAACATTTTATAGGTACACTAGGGAGTGAAGAAAGACCAAGGGAGCGATAGTGAAGCTTAACAAAGGGGAAGGAGGGTGGGCAGAGGGTGATAGTGAAAAAGCATGGACACTGAACAAATACTTCTGCTCAATAATCACAAAAGAAGAGGATGGGGAGGTATCTAAATCAAAGAATAGAAGCACTCTGGATAGGGAGGTCCATACCAGTCCATTCACAGAAGAAAGTGTTCTGAAAGAACACTTAAAACTGAAGGTGAACAAAGCAATGGAGCATGATGGGATTCACCCCAGAATTCTAAAAGAACTAAGGGTAGAACTAGCGACACCACTGACTACCCTTTTTAACAAATCATTGGAGGATGGTGTGGTACCTGAGGACTGGAGGAGGGCGGATGTGATTCTCCTTCACAAAAGTGGGAGCAAGACAGAGGCAGGAAACCACAGACCTGTTAGTTTGACCTCAGTGGTAGGGAAAATGATGGAATCACTTCTGAAGGAAAGAATTGTTGAGTTCCTAGAGGCATTGGGGCATGGGACCCAAGACAGCATGGATTCACAGCAGGAAGGTCATGTTAGATGAATCTAATAGATTTCTTTGACTGGGTGACCAAAGTAGTAGACCAGGGAGGGACTGTGGACATGACCCACCTTGACTTTAGCAAGGTACCCTTACTCGGTTACCAAAGACTAAAATAAAAAGAAAAAGGCATTTGACACAGTCCCACACAAAAGATTAATATACAAGTTAGCCAGCCTTGGGGTAGGCCTCAAGGTGGTAGCCTGGGTAAAAAATTGGCTGGAAAACAGGATGCAGAGGATAATAGTAAACAGAGTCCACTTTGAAGAAAAGTGGGTTACTAGTGGGGTACCACAGGGTTCTGTACTGGGATCGGTCCTTTTTAATGTCTTTATAAGTGACATTGCAGAGGGACTGGAAGGAAAAGTATGTCTCTTTGCAGATGACACAAGAATCTGCAACAGGCTTGATACAGAAGGTGGGGTGGAATGGATGCAAAGGGACTTGGCAAGATTGGAGGAATGGTCAAATATATGGCAGCTTAGATTCAATGCAAAGAAGTGCAAAGTAATGCACCTGGGAAACAAAAACCTAGGTGAAGAGTTCACAATGGGTGGTGAGATACTAACAACAACAAACATGGAAAGGGACCTGGGGTAATCATATCAGATGATCTTATGGTGTGCAAGCAATGTGAGAAGGCAGTAAGGGCTGGTGGGATACTGGGATGCATAGGGAGAGGCATCACCAGTAGAAAACAGGAAGTTGTTATCCCTCTGTACAGACACTTGGTGAGACCCCATCTGGAGTACTGAGTACAGTTCTGGAGATCCCATCTCTGCAAGTACATAGACAGGAAGGAGGCTGTGCAGAGGAGGGCAACTACAATGGTGCAGGGTCCACACCAGAAGTCTTATGAAGAAAGATTAAAGGAACTTAATATGTATACCCTCGAGGAGAGGAAGGAGAGGGGGGACATGATAGAAACTTTCTAGTACCTCAAGAGAATCAACAAAATCCAAGAGGGTAGCATCTTTCAGAAAAAGAAATGTGCAAGAACAAGAGAGCACAATTTGAAGATAGAAGGGGGACGGCTCAGAGGTAATGTGAAGTATTTTTTAATGGAGAGGGTTGTGGATACATGAAACAGCCTTCCTGAGGAGGTAATGAAGTCGAAAACAGTGGGTGAATTCAAGAATGCATCTGACAGCCGTAAGGGAATTCTAGTAGGGTAGGAAGAAACAGGCTGTTGGTTAACTAGGCTCTTCAGCTTATCCAGTAGGTCGATAAATGGGCAGACCGGGTGGGCCAAGCAGTCCTTGTCTGCCATCAAATTCTCTGTTTCTATGTAGGTTTGAATTTCACAGCCACCTAGGTGCATACTGTGTTATCCTGAGCGAGTCACACAACTTCCTTGAGCTCACAGGTCACATCTGGAAACAAGCTTCAGCTTAGTGTGCTACTCCTGGTTAAGCAATGTTCCCCGTCCTTCCTTTCCTCCTTATTGCTAGAGCACTTTTACTGTGCTCTCTATTTCTTTGCATAACCAGCACTTTTCTGGGCACATTTCTGTACTGCTAAAAGAGAAATGGAGCAATTCCATTTTGTTCTGACAGCTGAAATATCAGCTGTCAGGTTTAATTTTCATTCTGGCCCTTACTTTCTCAAGCAGCCCCAGTTACACCATCTCTGGGGCTGCACTTACTTCATTGGACACTTATAGCACTGTTCAGACACTACGGGGCTTACTTGACTCATTGCCCATACTGTCCACTTCATTCATACTTCTTTTACTGCTTGCTGCTGTCTTTTTGCAAGTTCAGAGCACTGTCCTGTTCCAAACCGCCTTCTCATTTCCAAGCCCCAACTTACGGCCAACTTCTATGCTTCGGAGCACATTTCTGCTCTGAAGTGTTTTTTTTTCAATAACCCACTCTGATACAGGAGCTATTTCTGAGATGCAGTATGCGGTATTCAACTGGCTCATGGAGCAAACCTGCTCTGATTCAGGGTTCAATCTTGAGATGCAACTTTGAACATAAGGCACACTGTACGGCAAGGGCTCCAATATTCAGCACTGAAGAACGACACCACTTACAGGGGTAGTATTTCAGGGCACAAGTTTCTAATGCAGGGGTACCTTTTCCCAAACAGATGTTTTATTTTTAAACAGGGGCACTTCATTCAAAACAGGGCACTGCTTAAATGATAGTGCGACTTGAGCTAGAACATATCTCCCATTTGGGAGATTACGGCAAAGTGCTCCTAGCACCTATTAGTGCACCCTAAGAGGGTTTTCTTCTAAAACAAAAGGGATAAAAAAAGAAAGAAAAGGCAGAGTTCTGTCAGGTTGGCCACCCTGATAGAGAAAAAACAGGACAAGAGAAAAAGGAAGAATACGGAACATTGTGAAAAGAGCTGGGGGGTCCATGATGGCTACATATACACATATTAGGGGTAACCTTGTTACATGGTTGCATAGCTACCTTCTAGCATCCATTAGATGGAGGGATAAAACCTGGGCCAAAGCCAAGCATTTCAAGTAATCTGCTGACTGGGCTGAATACAGAAGAGTAAGGCGTTCAACCTTGTGGATCACCCCTTGCTGTTATCTAAACTAATTACCCAATCTTCTTGTCTTCTACTACCTTCTTGTTTGAGGATGCAGTATGGTGCAGTGGTTTAAGGCTCTGAGCTGCAAATCTGGAGACCTGGTTTTGAATCCCACAGTCCCCACTTGCATACTGTGTGACCCTGAGCAAGTCACTTAACTTCCTCATGCTCCCAGGTTGCACCTGCAAACAAGCTTAGTGTGTCTCACCTGGTAAAATAATTGGTAAAAAAAAAAAAAGCTACCTTACTGGTCAACAACAATTCATCCAAATTGATGAAGTCAAATCTGAACTCTCCCCCACTAGTGTTGGTGTCCCTCAAGGATCTATACTAGGTCCCTTACTATTCTCCCTGTTTATCAACAGGCTGCCCACATTGGCAGGCCCTTGCTCAACCTTACTGTACGCAATTGACATGTTGTTATTCGCTAGTGCCATGGAAATATCCAACATTAATTTGATCCTGATTGTGGATTTTGATGTCACACAAAACTAGTTAAGGCAAAACAGGCTCCTTTTGAACTCTAAGAAGACAGTCACCATGTTATTTGGCTCAGTGCCTGGACTCAAAGCCTGTCCCTCCACACTTACCATCCCCAGTCCATATGGTACATTGCTAGATGTAGCAGTGTCTTTTAAGTACCTTAAATTCACCCTTGACCCTGCTCTGGAATTCAGCATCCATCTGGCAACTGTCTGCAACACTGTAAATACTAACCTGGGGCTTACCTATAAAATTAGTCACACCCTTACTGCAGCTGCTGGACTGACTATTGTCCAGGGTGTCCTGTGGCTGAGTCTTACCTATGGTCTGATAACCTTCCTGGAAGCCAACAAAAGAATCCTAAACAGAGCACATGCTACAACAGTATCTGCAGCTTTGCCCTATCTGTGCCCTGGCATATCCATCACTGTGTCCTCTACTATAGTCTTGGGTGACTCTCCCCATCACTCTATCAACTTTACACCGCAGGCTGTACCACTGATAATATTATAAGAACTGTCATACCAACTACACTAGCCAGCACATTAAAACATGCCCCACGGGCATACCCCTTGAGGTCTGCAGATAGGTCTCTCCTTGATGTTCTTAAATATGCGACAAAGATGGGTGAGCATGCTTCCAAGCTCTTAAACTGCCTTCCAATGACCTTAATGCACTTCCAGTCTCACCAGGTTCTTAAAAACGACCTTTGTAAATTCCTCATGTGCACTGATAAATGCTCATGAAATTTGACCCTGCATACTCCTACTTAACCTGGCTTCATATTTTCCTCCACGTCTACTTTGCACTTAATTGAATTTGTTCTCTGATTTGCTCATACTGTACAACGTTTTGGGGTACCTCTGTATTATGTCAGACAATTGCAAATGCTTTTTCAATTGTTGTATCACCTGTTAATGGTGCTTGTGTTGTCTGTAACCCCCTGGGTCATATCTGAAAATAGGCAATGCTCTTGTCTAGTTCATCTGCCCAGTAAACAAAAAACTAACTTAATACATAAATTAAATGTGTATGCCACCCAACTTTCTGAACCTTAGTTTAGAGTTCTGAGTTACTTTCTTTCCAGACTGAAGAGGATGGAAATTAAGGTTAATTCTATTCAAATTTCAGACTCATGGAAGAGAAAATCTCTTTAGTTTGCCCATACTGTACATTCAAAAGGACTTCTCTTATTAAGACTTTTAAAAAAGTTCCTTTCCATTACACCATTCCTCAGCTTGCCAACAACTAAAGGTATTCAATTTCAGTTATAAGCCATGTGTCATGTTGTGTAAGGCTCACACATGGAGCTGGGAGGAAGTTACAAATTCCACTTTCATGGAACTTTCATGAAATTTCATACATTTTGTGAAATTTTCCAAATATCTACCCTTGTGAGATCAGAATCTTCCAAATGTCTTTGGCAAATTTTTGCACTGTTCTGTGGAATTTTCTGGCTGAACTGCAGAATCATACACACAACCTGAGGAATGACAGTTCTGAAGGATTTAATTTTGCAGTTTAATGGATCATTTCACAATACGTGTAATCACGCTCCACAATACATGTAATCACTCTGCAGTTTAATGGATCATTCCACAATACGTGTAATCACTCTGGTTTAATGGATCATTCCACAATACGTGTAATCATTCTGCGGTTTAATGGATCATTCCACTATGTGTATAATCACTCTGCGGTTTAACGGATCATTCCACAATGCGTGTAATACTCTGCGGTTAAACGGATCATTCCATAATGTGTGTAATCACTCTGCGGTTTACTGGATCATTCCACAATACATGCAATCACTCTTCGGTTTAATGGATCATTCCACAAAGTGTGCAATCACTCTGCAGTTTAATGGATCATTCCACAATACATGCAATCATTCTGCAGTTCACTAATCAGTTCTGCAGAATTTCTTTCTGCAGTACAATTAATTAATCCACAATTCATAAATTATTTCTATAGTTCAGTTACCCACTGAACTGCAAAATGAATGTATGAATTGTGGATTAAAGTATTAAGCTGTGGAAAAATAATTCCACAGAACTGACCACTGACAGCGATCCATTCCCAGAATTTTGTTTCACAGTTTAATACAATAATCCACAATTCCTATATTTTTTTCCACTTTTCTTAGTTGAAATTTCCATGAAATCTGCCAAAGTGCATTCTGAAATTTCTTTAAAGCAAAATTCTTACTTTTCCAAAATTCCACTGGTGGAAGTTTAATTTCACACATCCCTACTCACATATTTGTTATACAGTTCAACACTCCAGAACCCTGAGTATGGCCATTGGTAACTATATTGCAATGCACTGGTTGAAAATAAGTGTGATGCTCAGTGTTACACCCAATTTTTGCACCTTAATAACAGTTTATGAGGAGGAATCATAAGACAACGATCTTGGAAATGTGGGATCAATATTTAAAAAAAACACAAATATCAAGAAAAGTTGTGTATAGTGCCAGACTTTACCCCAGCAGGTAGTATTGTGATCCCGTGCTGGTGAGCTGAGTTTGTGGGTGAGCTCAGTGAACCTGCTGTGTGGGCTGAGGCTGAAGTGTCTGAGCTGTCATGCTGCACCCCTCCAGCCTGTGAAAGGAATGTTCAGAGTTGCTTGCATGGGCCCAAGTATGCAATAGTGAAGGGAAATGTTCTCTTGGCGTAAGTTCCTGTACTTGTGGGTGCCACAGGGCCTCATATTTAAACTAAGACATGGATTCTTTGCCCTGTGTATCTGTGTCTGTGGCCACATGGAACTGCAGGACCCAGAGGGCCTCGTACTTCTGCAGTCCACCAGACAATTTCATGAGTTTTTGACATATGTTGCAAACAGAGACTGCACTTCCAAAGGTAGACAGACTCTTCCCTTGGTCCTGTGTATCTGCATCTGTTGGGACCAGCATGAATGAGGTTTTAATTTGACAATCTCAAAATGACAGAAAACTCTTTGTGAAAACAACTGTGTTAATTCACCAGTTAGGGTTCAACTTAATGCCACAAAAGTAGGAAAATATGGCATTTTAGTTCCCAACCTGAACTTCCTACCCCCCTTCCCCAAGCAGTAAAATGGCAAGACCAAACAATCCACCATAGACAACCATCACCATATAAGACAAATAACATACAACTGTTATCAGGTTACATAAGTGCAGTAGCACTAATGTGCTAACTTCATGGATTTGTATTTGCAACTGCATAAGCAATGGCCCTGCAGGGTCCTGTGCTGCTACAGCCACAATTGTGTGTGTTTGTTATACAGCATGCATGAGCAGGGTAATGCAGCTTTAGGGTTTCCATCCTTAACTCCCCATCCCCTTCTCTCAAGCAGCAAATGGACAAGACCACACAAACAACCAAGAGACAACCATCATCAGGTAAGACAAATAACACACAACTGTTTCCAGATTACACATGTGCAGGAGCACTGATGTGCTACCTTCGCAGATTTGAATTTGCAACTGTTTGTTCATTGATGACACGAAGATGGGGTCTGAAGTGGATGACATAGAGGGGTGACAGAAACTACAGAGTGACCAAAACAGACTTGAGTAGTGGTCGGCAAGGTGGTAACTGGGTTTTAATGCAAAAAAGTGCAATGTTATGCACTTCGGGATGAAGAACCCGAGGAGGGCGTATTGGGTGAGTGAGGTGAAGTTAGGTGTCACTGAGGAGGAGAACGATCTAGGGGTCATAGTACCGGGGAGCATGAACAACTCTGCTCAGTCCAGGAAGGCTGCAGCTAATGCCAGTAGGATGCAGGGGTGCATCACACAGGGCTTCTCATCAAGGCACAAGGATGTGATCTTGCCCCTGTACAGGTCCTTGGTCAGGACGCAGATTGGAGTACTGCATGCAGTACAGGCCTCTGTATCTAATGAAGGATATTAGGATGCTTGAGGCAGTACAGTGAAGGGTGCCAAAAATGATTCAGGGGATGGACGGCAGAACCTCTGAAGAAAGATTGAGCCACTTGATTTTGTATACCAAGGATGAGCAAAGGGATAGGGGGATATGATTGAAATTTTCAAATATTTGAGTGGAATCAACAAATCTGGCACAGAGGGGTTGTTTAAGCTGAGGAATCAAAGGGACATGAGGGGGGAATTGGCTAAGACTGGAGGGTGGCATATTCTGGAGGGGGATAAGAAGGCATTATTTCACTGACAGGATGGTGTCAAAATGGAATGCTCTACCTTTGGAGGTCACATGCAGGATGGTGGGAAGTTTCAAAAGGGCTTGGGACAGGGCAAGGGTTGAGCTGGATAAACAATGCTGAGCAAGTTCCGGAGGTGAAAAGGAGGAGGGTATCGGCAGCTGGAACTTTTGACCTGGGACTAGGAGCGCCGCTCAAAAGCGCCTCCCTACCCGCTTAAGGTTAACTCCAAGCGGTCACAAGACTTAAGTGATACAGCCCCTTCGGTGGCAGTTTTAACTCAATTACTGTGCTAAAGTCCATATACTTAACAAAGTGCTTGATTTTTATAGAGCCTATAGTCACAATTTGTAGAGAAACCTAGAATTTAATTTAGAGCTTGATTTACCTGACTTAAGTGTAGTAGCTACTTTTCTCTCACTGTTTTCCTTGGATCCCCTCCTCTACTTCACACTCCCACCCTTTCTCTTTGTCCTCTGACCGCGCCTTGTCTCTCAACTCTCCTACTTAAGTCTCTCCCTTGCTGTCCTTCTCAGGTCCTCTCCTGGCCCATCGGGGCTTAGGAACCCTCCATCTCGACCCCTAGTGCTGCTGTGGACCCTCCGCTGCCTGCCCAGGAACCCACTGAAGATCCACCTGCCCTGCCGAAGCCACCAAAGTCTTGCGCCTTGCTCCTACAGTAAGCCGTTGCTAGGCGCCGCCCACCGAAACTCACGCCCAGAAGCAGAACCAGGAGCCCGACCGCAACCTGGTCCTTAGACCCGCTAAAGCCGTAAAAGCCGCCAGGTACATTTTTCACCGAATCCAGCTGCTGGTTGCCTCCAGCTCAGTCTGAAGTGCTGCCTGGCTGTACTCTTTCAGGAAAAGTGGCTGTTTTCACCTGAACTCGCTGACTTTGGGGAACTTTTTCGACCTGGGACTAGGAGCGCCGCTCAAAAGCGCCTCCCTACCTGCTTAAGGTTAACTCCGAGCGGTCACAAGACTTAAGTGATACAGCCCCTTCGTGCCGGCTCCCCACCCCCCCTACCTCACCCACCCTGGTCGACCCTCTAGATTTATAGGACTCAGCCCGTCATATGACTAAGTGCCCACTTTCCCATTGGTTCCTTATATTCTCTCACCGCTGGGGGTGATCTACCCTCAATGTCTGCCAAAAGTTCATAATCTCCTTCATGCCAAATCATCCTCCCCTGATCTATTTCCTTCCTCCCGAGCACACTATACAGCTTTTCTTTTACACCCCCTTCCCCTATTGAACTCTCCCCCATATCCTTAGCATTACCTTTGCTTTCCTTCTCTTTCGCCATGCCTGCTTTAGCTCTATTTCCCTGAACCTAGCTCCAGCTTTACCTCTCCTCCAACCCTACTCTGAAAAAACTTTCAGCTGCTCAAATAAAAAGGATCTCGGCACACAAGTGGGAAACATGTCTTCCTCACCTACATACGCACAGTGTCCTCACAGCAGACCAAATGGGCTTAGTATCCTAATCTGCCTTTTTCTCCTTTGGGGCATGAACGAAGTCTCTCTGACACTGCGCTGCAAGATTCTTAACCCCCCCCCAGCCACTGACTTTAGTCTCTCCAACCTCATGATTGCAGACCTAAGACCTAAACCCTCTTGGGAACATCTTCTCCTAAACAAAGGCTGCACTTATTGATTTCTGTCTTCCCTCAAAAATAAGTGGAGGGTATGCAGGAGTGCCCTAGACCTCCTCAGTTCACCGCTTCTGTTCCTAGCATCACTCCTGATTAAACTTTCTGGCGATATTGAACTGAATCCAGGCCCACCTTGCAGTGGGGCTCCCCTGAAAGTGTTAACAAAGCAAACTAAAGGTCTACTTTTATCGCATATGAACATCCGAAGCCTACTGAATCACCTGCCTGAAGTGGAAGCATGGCTCAAAATATATGATCCTGACATACTGTGCCTATCTGAGACCTGGCTGAAACCTAGAACCCCAGATACCATGTGCACTATACCTAGCTACTCATTTATTCGTCAGGACAGACCGGGGTCAAAGAGGGGTGGAGGTGTTGCCCTTTACCATAAGTCTTACCTGGACATCAGTATAATCTCTGACCCAAACCCCCCAACTTCGTGCATACGCTCCTGACACTTGGTTCTAAAAAACTCCATATAATCTGCATTCACAATCCACCCTCAGGAGGAGTGAACGGGCTCCAGGAAGCACTCCAGCTAACTCTAAAATCCATCAATAAAAATGAAGCTGTCATCCTTGGTGACATTAACCTGAACTGGCTGGGTCCCTCTCACAATACCCTGGCTTCACTAGTGCAAGGCTTAAATTTTCACCAGCAAATCACGGAAAATACCAGATTGTCAACACCGAAGTCTGGTGCACTTATTGACTGGATCCTGACAAACAGACCTGAACATATAACTAGCTCTGAGATCTTAGCTGATTCCATCACTGACCACTCTCCTATCTACTGTCAATGGCGCGCTGGTCAGCCACCTCCCCACCTCGGCTGGTCACTTTCATGAACTTTACAAACTTGGATGAAAATTCCTTCCTCCTGGATATATCAAACATTGACTGGTCGGGCACATACCTTGCAGTGAATGTAGAAGATACCCTAAATGCATTTCTACAGCAGTTTCTCCCTGTGCAAAACAAGCATGCTCCAAAAGCCACGCGAAGAGTTGGGGAAAACTAACCAGATGGCTCCATAAAGATGTCCTACAACAACTTCGATGCAGGGACAAACTCTGGAAAATGTTCAAAAGCTCTGGGTTGCCTAGGGACTACTCCATATACAGACAGCAAAGGAATTCATGCAGAAAGAACATAAGGCTTGCTAAAAGCCTGTACTATCAGAACTTGCTAAAAAACTCAGCCCATGACCCCCGTAAATTCTGGGGGCACATAAAAACCTTCCTGGGGACACCTCAATCAGTTACACCCTCTGATATGGTTATAAGCGGCTCCCATTGTAACAACCCCATCACCATAGCAAATGCTTTCAACAATATGTTCTCTGACCTCTCATCTTATACCAGTGCACTGCCATCAGCAACCCCCACTTCTAACAATGTGCCTCCTTCTGACTCTGCCTCCCACACCAGTAACCCTGACTCTGCCTCCCAAACCAGTAACCCTAAACCTTACCCCCTCTACTCCAAAGCCATTACTAGCACTCTGAACCTTCTAAAGAAAATATCGGAATATACCAGTCCTGGTTCTGACCAACTCGAACCTCGCCGGCTAAAACTAGCTGCGCATTTTATCTCTAAACCACTAGCAAGAATTTTCACTTTGTCCCTTACCAGTGGCATAGTCCCAGACCTTTGGAAAATGGCCAGGATCTCACCAATCTACAAAAAAGGGAACAAAAATGACATCTGCAGTTACAGGCCTATTGCAATACTATCACCTCTTAGCAAAATCCTTGAAAAACTGGTTGCCACACAGATCCAGGAATTCCTCGACACTACTAAGCAGCTCAATGATGCACAGCATGGGTTCCGGAAAAACCACAGCACGACGACGGCTCTAGCTACGTTCACCACGGACATCCTCGCTGGCATGGATCAAGGAAGGCTCACAGGGGCTGTCTTCATTGACCTTACCAAGGCGTTTGACCTTGTGGACCACCCCCTGCTCCTGTCCACCCTTTGGAAAATAGGCTGCTCCTCCCCTGTACTTAACTGGTTTAGGAGCTACCTGACAAACAGGTCTCAGGCTGTTAAGTTCAATTCTGCCATTTCTTCCACAGTGAAAATGAACATCAGTGTTCCCCAAGGCTCTATTCTGGGTCCTCTTCTATTCACACTATTTGTTTCAACCTCCCAGATGAAATACCTGCCTGCTCCTTGCTTCTCTATGCAGATGACCTGGTCATCTATGCCAGCTCACACAATGTTGAGCACATTAACTTATCACTAAATAGAGCCTACTCCAGCGTCCAGAAATGGTTAAACTCCCACCGCCTTATTCTCAATTCCACCAAGACAAATGCCATGTTACTAGGCACTACACAAAAGCTACGATCGTGTACCACCCCTCTGAATATCCTAGATCTAAATGGAAATCTTCTACAGGTGGTTACCTCCTTCCGCTACCTGGGCAACCTACTGGACCAATCTCTTGATTTAAATCTACACATCCAAACCACATGCAAAAATGTTAATTGCAAGCTGGGAGCAGCCTACAGAATGAGCTATATGCTTACATCTTCTGCTAAGCTAGCCATAGCCAGGGTGATCCTATTACCTACGCTTACCTATTGTGCACCCATACTTACTTCTGCCCACAAATCTGCTCTGCACAAATGGGATGTAACCTACAATAATATATGTCGGTACACTGCTAAAACTCCATGACTTTTTCATCACTGCCAGCTATACACTGACCTTGGGTGGCTCTCCCCCTCGGCCACCAGGAGCTACTACCTGGGCTGTCTAAATGACTCTGTTCTCAGACAAAGACAGCCTGCAGCACTTGCTAAATTACTTCTTCCTTCAATTCCTAACCGTGAGCTAAGATCAGCAGACAAAGTCTTTCTGGATGTTCCCCGCTGTCATACCAAAAAAGGAACTGGCTCCTTCCAATATGCAGCCCCTAAGTTGTGGAACCAGCTTCCTCTGGACCTCAGACAGGCACCCTCACACCCTGCCTTTAAGCGTGGGCTGAGACTTCACCTGGCCACCCTTGATCAATGCACCTGCTTCGACCCTACCTGATCTTCACATCTCCCCTGTTTCTACTCCCTCCCCTTGCTACCTTTCTCCTCACTTCTCTCCTCCCCCTCCTCCTAAGACTTACCCCTCTCCTTAAGCTCCCCTATCTTCTTGTCCATTCGATACAATTGTACTAGATAGATATGAATGATCGCCTTATTTAACTGTTATGTGTTATTCTCTTAACTATCATGTTTTTTTTCTTCTTCCACTACCTGGGCACTGTCTAAATAGACTACAGCCAGAAGTTGATACTGTAAGGTCCACTTCCCCCTTCCCCACTTTCTCCTACTCTTTACCTCTGAACGGCCACGGCCAGGGACTGTTACCGACTCGTATGCCCACTCTCGGTACCGTGAGCACGGCTGCACTTACCCTCCTACTACCGCTGAAGCTGTAAATGTGCCAAATTTTCTTTCCCGTCCACTGCCCCCCTTTCTCTCATTCCCAACAGTGGGAGCATGTACCCGGCGTCCCCCTAGCCTGCCGCCGCAACAGCTGCTGGTATATCTCTGAAACTCCACGGGCTGCCTGGTGCTGCTCACCAGTTTACGGCTCCTTCCTATCCAACCTAGACTACTAACTCGCTGCTGGGTGTCTTAATTATCTCCCCCGATGTGGCTCACCCTCTCTCCTCCCTACCACGTTTCTGGCTGTCTACCCCCACCACAATCTCCTTGGCCTGTACCCCTCCCTACCACTCCACACCATCTGGCCCAGTGGGAGAACCACAAACCCAGCTAATATCTAGTGCTTTTTCTGGTAAAGCTGTAAGTGTTCCCCTATGGCTCTCAGACTCCCTGATCCTGACCCTTTACTAGTACCAACACTCCCCTGTAACCTCCTTGTACTGTACTGTTTGCTCATTGCCTAGACTAGCCTACATCATGTTAGCCTAGCTGAAATTGCCTCTGTATATGTCATGAATGTACTCTGTACTGATTGCCTCAATTGTAACGTTTGCTTCCTTGTGTTATCCTGTATTTTACTCTCCCAGGTAGTGCCTGAAAATAGTCACCTGCTGGCTACCACACCTACCCGGTAAACAAAAGCTAAATAAATAAATAAAATAAATACAGGGGTGCTAACTGTGCATTCGAGCAGACATGATAGACCTCAAGGCATGTTTCTGCTGGCAAGTTTCATATGTTCATATGCATAAGCACTGGCCCTGCAGGAGCCTGTGCTTGTGCAGCCAGAACTGTGTGTGTTTGTTGTACAGCATACTTGAGTACACATGACTGAAGAAGCAAAGCCCACATGGGGGCCTGCACTTCTGCAGACAGAAGTATTGTTGCAATGTGGGTATCATGGCTTCATCAGCAAATCTAGAAATTGTTCAAAGAGGTAGCAGTTTTTTTGATGGGTACCACGTTCCCCAAGAAAGTAAAATGCTACCTTTGAAAGCTCATATTAGGTCAAACAATTACTTTCTTCTGGCCTGACAGGGTAGCAGGTGCTACCTCGCTAAATAACTGGATCTGCTAGTGCATATCTTTCTGTATGCAGCAGTGTTAATGCAGGCCACATAGGGGCCTATGCTTCTGCAGACACAAGTTGGTGTGCATGTCTTATACCTGTGGCTGAAGACATACAGGCCTCTCAGGGGCTTGGGGCATTGCAGATAGAAATAATTTTGCTATTTTTGGTATCATGAATTTTGTGACAGCTGTGTTTCTGCAGCCAGAGGTTGGTGCGTATGTCTTAACACCTGTGGCTGCAGAAGCACAGGCCCCTGCAAACAAAACTGTGTGTATGTCTTACAGTGTGAATGACCACCTGTGGCTACAAAGGTGCTGGCCCCATAGGAGTCTGCACTTTTGCAGACAAAAGACCTCTTGTAATTTGGGGATTGTGGATTAGTATCTGTAGCTACAAGGGCCTGTGCTCCTGCACATGGAAGCTGTGTTGTGATTTTAATATCATGGTATTGTATTTACAGTCAGAAGTGACTGTTTATGCCTTGCTGTGTGCATGCCACAGCTGCAAATCTTCAAGTAACACATCAGTGCTACTGCACTTATGTCATTTGGAAACAGTTGTGTGTTGTTGATCTTACCTGATGATGACTGCCTATGGTTATTTGTGTGGGCTTCTCCTTTTTACGACTGTGGGTGGAGCCTACAGGAGTATTGCATGTACAAAAGGAGTGATGTCATGTTTTCTGTCTGTGAAACTAATTGAAGGTGTAAATAGTCTCTTCTGCATTACCCTCGTCCAAGAAATGTTTTCCACCCTCAAATAAATACGCTTTCATGTTAGTCATTGGTTGCAGGGTACTATTTTCTTTCTTAAATGGGTGGTGCAAGAATTGGAACCTGAGTAGTGGTAGGCAGCATTTTTTTGGGGGAGGTCCACCCCACCTCCACCCAAGCAGCTCCAAAAGGTCCACCCCACCTTGATTTTTATTCATGTGGGAGGGGCATGAGGTGGATCTATCATCCTGAAAGAAGACTTGCATGTTTGGGATATGGACCAAGGAACAGAAGTCTGTGGAGTCCCTGCATTTTGTTAAGGACTAGAACAGAAGATACTTAAAATGCATTTGAACTGACTTAAAAACTCTTGGAACAAATGATTATCAGAATCACCTGGTGTCTCAAAGGAAAGACTAAGAAGTGTCTAAAAACTAAGGAAAATAGACAGCTTTCAGTTATTTCTTAAACATTTATATACTAAAAACAAAGTTCAGCTTTTGGGATTAACAATATTTGTTTACCATATTCTATCTATCTATATATATATAGTTTGTCTTTTTAGTACTTTCAAAATCTTGAAAGCATTGGTGTTACTAATGCATTTAGAAATACATTTTTTTAATTATCGTTACAGATAACCTTGAAAGCATTGATGTTAGTAATGAATTTAGAAATATTTTTTTTAATTGTCTTTACCAATAAACCGTACATGTACATGTGAGGGCACATTTTTTGGGGGATGGGGTTCAATTATTTTAATCATGGGCAAAGTGCTTGGTAAACACAGTCTATGATGAAGTGTATTTTCCTTTTTAAGTTTGAGAAGTGGAGTTGACTTGCACAAATGGATAGTACAGATACCACAGAAGTAGAATGGGTTAAACACTTCCTGGAACTTTCTGCATAACAAGTTCCCCATGCCACCTCACAGCATTTGACACTACTATCCTAAGAGCAGTCAGTGTGTTATTTTAAGAGTCCATTGCATAGCAAGAGACCTAGCCTTCCCTTTTTCCAAATAATATACCAACTTCATTCTCAGGCAGGCAGTTCTGGGCTACTATTTATATTCTACTGAATCTTCTTAAAGGAAAACTGCTTGTTAAAATCAGGAATATATGTATTACTACCAGTTTTGAGTTCTCATTTCAATCCAGTGTTTTGTTTCTGCCTAGGTTGTTAGAGGAGTTTTTCTAATTTTCCCTGGGTGTTTTATGACATCTGGGGGCTGTCATTCAAGTTTATTTTATTGCATCTTCTCCAAGTTAGTCTTCACACTGTACCCTTTGGTTTGATGTCTAATAGCACCTATAGCAGGCCAATGTCTTGTTACAGTGTCTTGCTTAGCCACAGCAGAGAAAAAACACTGCAGCCAGGATTCACAGTGATATACAATATACTATGGAAAGTTACATGTTTAAACACACACACACACACACACACACACACACACACACACACACACACGTATATGCACATACACACCAAGCAGAACACAGTTGGATAAGGTACCAGTGTTTAGGAAACTTGTTACACTTATTCAGTGTCTAGCAATGTGAATCCTGGCTATGACCATAGGTGTTTACAACTGAACGATAATAGCCACATTTGCATCACTTGCAAATAGGTAGATATTTGTGTCTAATTTCTGTTTGACTTACTGTAGGTTACACATAGAATCTGAAAAATTCATAACATGCTGTATTGTGATTCAATGAACTGATAAATGAAGATTTTGGTTTCTCTTACAAATTCATTTTTCCTGACCATAGATATACTATAACAAAAGTTTCTCAACAAAATGATTTTAAATAAAGAGTTTAACTCACAGCAGCAGAAGAAGAAGCATGTTGGCATTAAAAGCTTAGTGGCATGGATGTAGAGGCAACAGTATTTAAGCATGACTTTGGTAGAGGATTAATTGTGACTGGGGGAGGGAGGGAGGGAGAGGTCTTGATATTTGTAGCATACTGGTTTTCGGAAACTTCAACCTTCAATGGGTTAGACTCTGCAGCCATCTGTACAGTATCTCACTAAGCCATATGCAGTATGGTATGGGTAAAACCCAGACCACCAGACCAGGACCAGTGCTGTAAAATCTGCACTGGGCACAGCTTGTGCAAATGTTGCTGATATTGCTGATCCAGTGGATCAAATAAATACGTGAAAATAAATACATACTCGGCTTCGCTGCATCCCAGGAGTGACGTTATTACATGACAACACACACCCTGTTCTGCCTTATTGCTTAAATATGCCCTTTCTCAATGTACTACACTTTGATTCAATTAGTGTATGCAACAGCCTTCATGTGAACACCCTGGGCTTCTCTTTGACTCCTGATCTCTATTTGCTTTAGCTATTGTATATTGTTTGAACTGCTTTGGTCTTCTTGATGTGGTGCCTGTGTGCCTAAACTATGTAATCTGTTTATCTATTGCTACCCATGTATGTCTGGTGAATGATTGTTATAACTGTCTGCTCTCCGAGCCATTGTTTTTGGACTTGTTAACTGTGCTGTCTTTGTATTAGTTTTCGACGAGGTGCCTTTGTAAATGAGTCTCTGACTCAAAGGTTTGTAAATCTGATATTTTTAAAATAAATAAATAAATGTTTATGTTTAGGCCCATGAAACACCCTTATCTAGTTAATGCATTCATAGTCGTAGCGGCTCTGCCAGAGCTTGTACTGCTTGGGGGAAGGGGTGGGGAATTAAGGATGGAAACCCTAAAACTGAATGTCCCTACTTTTGCAGCATTAAGTTGAACCCTAACTGGTCCAATAACAAAGTGTTTTGCAAAGAATCTTAAATGCGAGTAGCACCACAGCAGCAGCTTTAACTGTTGAACTGAGCTCTAGAAACTTTCTCTCCTCTTGTTTCTGACTATTCTCAGATCAGGACATTGCACCTGAGATATTGTAAGCTGATGACAATGAGTCCAGTACTGACAGTGGGGATCCCAAAACGTAATCTGTTTCTACTGAAAAAGTACAGAACATTTTAACCTGCATCTGCTATTTAACATAATAAAACTTAATTCAGACTGACTCTGCCTGTGCAACTTTATTAATGATGGCAACATTGTTTTCATCTCAGTTTAGTTTCCATTACACGCTGCCTATAGTAATAGCTCAGGTAAATTAATAATTTCTTTGGAAAAACAGACCATCTGTTCAGCTGGCTCTTTTGTGTGTGTGTGTGTGTGTGTGTGTGTGTGTGTGTGTATGTGTCCATGCACATGTATGTGTGGGGGTGGAGAGGTTTAATGCCCCAAAGTATGAGGGCACTACAGAAGTAGGGGCTTATTTAATTGAATAGTGTACCCTGGGGTGCCCTGTTGTCAGTATGGGCTATAAGGGGGCCAAGTATAGGGGATCTTGTGTGCATACTCCCCCCCCCACTATGGCAAGGCAGGGCCAACAAAGAAAAGAAAAAGGTTTTTTTATTCTCTGCTGCCTGTTCTGCTCCTTTCTATCCCCCCTTTCCTGGAGCAGGCAGCATGACAACGGGTGAACAACACACTGGGACCGCTGTCCCTGGCCGGTGTATGGTGTCCATTTTCAATCCTGGCCATTGGTTTTGGGCACGGACTCAGAGTTCAAAACCTAGAACCTCGAGCTCCTTTTAAATAGAGGAGAGACATTTTTTCCATAGATTGAGCTGAGCTGTGGAGTGGAGAGGATCACAGGAGTGCAGCAGGGACTTGCAGCTTACCTGTAGTTGTGTAGCTGGTCCTGCTGAGTCCACGTTGTTCCCCCTCCTCCAGCCAGTGAAGACTCCCAAAGACTGCTGCTCCTGCTGTGTGCCCCAGGTCCTGCAATTGAGTCCAGTGGTCTGGTGCCAGGAAAAGAGTGGCCAGTTCCCTGTAGCAGTGTGGGCTCAGTTCAGCCTCATTTATTGTTTTTTCAATAGCAAATAGGTTCAGTCCCATGTTGGCGGTGAGAGAAGAGCCACATCTTTAGACAGAACTGTCGGCATTGCAAGGCCCCCTGCCGTCCACTGCTCACCTGCTGCCTCCTGCACCAGTTTCCCCTCCCTCTACCATCAAGACCTCCCTCCTTCCAGCATCAGCTACACCCCAGTCTGAGTCAGCGGCAGCACAGAGAAGAGTACTGACTGCCAGAATTACTTTTGTATAACATTTAAATTGTTTTTGCTCAGGAAGCATTACCAGGGAATTGGGCGGGATGCCCTTTCTTTAATTTTTCAGGACATGGTGATGGTCACGAGGAGGGGACTGCCTATAGGCCCAGAGGAAGATTTATAAATATTCATATGGTGGGTGGATTTAAGGAGAGGAAAGCCTTGAGTGACTGGCAGCTGGGACTAGGTCAGGCCAATAGATTATTTAAAAGGGCAGCAAAGCCCAGAAGACTAAAGGCGGGGCAAGCCTTGGGTGACTGGCCAAAAATTAAAGGGGGCACTGTCCAGCTCAAAGAGTTAAAAGGGGGCCAACAACACAGAGAAAGCTTCAGAGACAGTAAAAGGGGCCCAGAAGAAGAGACCCATGTTTAAAGGGGCAACGTCAGGACCACTGAAGATCTGAGGGGAGCAAAAGGTTCCAATTCTTTTAAAAAGGGGCAGCTTTAGGCTTGAAATTGAAGGGGACAGGAAAAGGGCCAAGTACCTAAAGGGGGTAGCAAGGCCCACAGAGAGAGAGAGAGAGAGAGAGAGAGAGGGCTCAGCAGCGTAGGTCAGGTGGCCATAAAGGTAAAACCCCACAACAGTGACAGGGACACAGGCTCCCCTTCGGTCACCAGTAAGCCCAGTGGCCAGGAGCAAGAAGAGCTTGGGGAATAGAAGGACATTCATCCTGAGGTTTGTCAGGGGTAGCCAGATCTGAGTACCCAAAGGGACCCACAAGTGTGGACGGTCAGCAAAAAGAAAGGTGCTTAGCACACAACTGCTATCTAGTGACTGTCAGTTTATGAGAATGTGTATCTGAAATGTTGTTGTAAAGTACCAAGACTGTGTTATACTGGGATTGTGATTATTTGCCCCTGCAATGAACAATTGTCCTAGACTTTGGTGATTTGTCCCTGCTCCTGGCAAATTGCCCCTGCAATGAACAATTGCCCTAGACTTTGGTGATTTTCCCCAGTAACAAACAATTGCCCTAGACTATGATGATTCACCCTTGCTCCTGGCAAACTGCCCCTGCAATGAACAACTGCCAAAGATGTCAGTGAATTGCCTCTACTCCTGGCAAATTGCCTCTGCAATGAACAATTGCCCTGGATTCCAGCAATTTTCCGCTGTAACAACCAAACAGCTTGGTGTAGTGAAAAGTGCATTTGCCACTGTTTGTAGTGCCAACTGAATGTGTATGGGCTTAATCTTCTGCAGCAACACCCCTGGTGGGGTTGTTCACAGTTGATTCTTCACTGAAGCAGTCTTTAGCCAGCGAAGAACTTCACAGCAAGTCCCTGCATCTGCCATTGGCTGAAACTGATGTAACCCTGTATAACTCATGACTGCTGGTTCCTGGTTTCCTTATGGTTTGGTCAGCCTGGAAGTGGAACATCCTGAAAGAAGCCTGGTCTGTCATTCCCAGTCATTCGCTGATATTCAAGTTTGATGTGACTAGTGTGTAGCCATGTCCACCGGTTTGTTGTTTTTCTGGTTCTGGACACTACAGGGAACTGATCTTCGTCCTGCATCTTACTCTTCCTTCTTGTCTCATCCTGCTTGCACCTTGATGTCCTCTGGGATCCAGTTTGTTCTTGGTGATTGTCTCGTGGATGCTTCGCCAATGAAGCTTCAACATTCCTCCATCCTTGGCAGCCTTGGTCGAGGGTTTGTGCAGGGGAAATTGCAGTGGATCTTACCCCTTGGCAATCCTTTCAAGTGGATTCAATGCCAAGTCTTTGTTCCTTCATCCTTGGAAGCCCTGGTGAAGGGTTTGTGCCATGGAAGAGTTTAGCAGATTTCAGTCCTATTGTACTAAAGTATTCTGGCAACCTTAGAGAGTGGGTTGGCCAAAGAATCTGGGTCTGTTTAAAAATCTCTCACATCCCTCCAACCTCTCCTAGGTTTTTTCATAGGTGTAGCTCGGCACCAAGTAGGAAACCCATTCTCCCTTTTGCCCTGTTGCTTCTTCACTCTTCAGATGTGTGCATGAAGATGGCAGAAAAAAGTTGGACTTCCATTAACACCAATAGAATCTAAGAGATGATCACTCCACCCGGCCCCTTGAAGTCTGCAACTTGTTTCCATTTTTCACGTCAGTGATTGTCTAATATCATTATAGAGTAATAGATGTTCTTAAACTGTTCACCAAATTGTTTAGTGTAAGCATAAAATAGAGCTTAATGGATAGTGGCTTTTGGCAGAGGTGCACCTCTTAGGGACATTACAGAACGTTACATACTGTTCATGTTTGGTTTGGTTCCCTCTTCCCTTGTGACCCTGTCTACCTTTCCCTGTGGTATGCATAAAGGCAGTTGGGCATCAAACTTATAGATTGTCTTCTGCCTCTTCTTACCGGTTGCCTCCATCCACCCACCCCCATTCGAACCACAGCATTGTCTCACCATTCCACCTGCTTGAGGTGACGCTGGTGGTGCAGCTGAGATAGATGATCTTCGTGTTCAGCATTCAGTTAATTCACCACAGAGGTGCCTATAAAACCTACAAATCTATGCAGGGGAAAAACAAAGTGGACTTCTCAGAGTTAACGTAAGAAGTAACATGACCACCATGGGAGCCAACCCCAAACTAGCAGGCAGAAACTTCAAAAAGGAGATCAGAAAGTATTTCTTTAGCATTGCAAGGTTATATTTGTGGTTTGACAGGGGGCTAAAAGACTCATTCTCCTCACCTGACATGAGTCACAATTACCCACATAACCAGGGCTTATGGCTCGGGGGTGTCCAGCTGACTACCGCAGACCAGGTGCGGAACCTGGGTGTTGTACTAGATGACTGTCTGACATTTAAATCTCAGGTGTCGGCAGTTGTCAAAACCTCTTTTTACCATCTGAGGAACATCACCCGGGTGAAGCACCTGGTTCCTCCAGATGATCTTCCCACTTTGCTCCACGTCTTCATTACTTCCCACCTTGACTACTGCAATGCCCTTTACCTTGGGCTACCGGGGTCTGAAATTCGCCACCTGCAGCTAGTGCAGAATGTGGCAGCCAGGCTGTCAACTGATTCTTCTAGGTCCAGTCATATAACGCCTGTGCTCCGCGGACTGCACTGGCTGCCAGTTTGCTGGCGAATCACCTTCCAGGTCAGTTTGCTGACCTATAAGGCCCTACACAATCAGGGACCTGCTTAACTGAAAGAGCCCCTTTGTCCCTACTATCCCTCCCGCTCTCTCTGATCCATTGACGAGGGATTGCTAGAGATTCCCAGGGTTCACTTAAAAACTTCAGGGGCCAGATCTTTTAGTTTCATGGCCCCAACTCTGTGGAATTCTTTACTTCGTCAGGTGTGAAATTGCCTGACTGTCCAAAGTTTTAAAGGAGCTTTGAAAATCTACCTTTTTAGTAATGCCCATAATGATTTTTGAATATTTTAATGCTGTTTTAACTATTTATTGTTTTATGTATTATTGTACAGGCACCTTGGTTTAAGAAAGGCGCCTTATATAAATAAAGAGTGACTTGATCTGATTTGATTTCATGTCACCGCCTACCCCTTTTCCTTCTCCTGTGCTGTTTTTCTGGAACATCTCTTTAAGATACCATTTCCCTTAGCCTTGAGAAACAGTATCTAGTAGAAATGAGTCAATCCAAGCAAACATCTAAGTTATGTTGTATAAGCACATTCATGTCTGGTAGCCATGCTCTGAAACATATAAACATGGGGCTTGATTTTAAGGAGATTGGTTTGATTAGCATATGCTGGGCCGAACCTCCACCTGCAGCAAACAAGGTGTGTCAGGGACCATGCAATGATTTTACAAAAAGTGGGATCTCTTCACCAAGTTCTAGGTTTGCAGCAAGTTGACAGCAGTGATAAAGAAAAGGTGCATGGGTGGAATGCCCCAAGCTGCAGGATGGGCTTGTGACAGCAGTGGCCAGTGAAGGCAACCTATTAGTCTGTGGCTCTGGTGACTGGCAGGTGATTCTGGCCATGCCTTGGCTAGTGTGGGGTTGAGATGGGTCAGGCTGGGGAGAGAGGAGTGGCAACTGCCTTTGATGGGGCAAGTGCACGGCCAGTGTAGGTCTGTCAGGGAGCAGATGCAAGAACACCACCATGGGAAGTAGAGAATTGTGGGCTCATATCTGACGCAGTCCAGCAGCCACTCCAGCAATGGTCTGGCAGTTGTCAGGGGCGGTGAATGCGCCCTTTCCGAGAGGGGTAAAGGGTCACTTACAACCCAGTAATGGCTCCGGGAGTGGTACATGGCAGATTAGACCATCTCCAGGTTGGTCTAACAGCAGGCTCCATGGCCCATAGGGGAGCTTGCAAAATCTCACTTTAGGGGATATTGTCACACTACCCCAGAGTAAACCTAATTTTGCTATGGTGCACTGATTTTGCTGTTAAAAGGATGGTACAAGACCGGATGGTGCAGATTGTCACTCCACTGGTGCAGGATGCCTTACAAAATCAGGACTGGCACAAGCTGTGGCACAAAATGCTCTTTGCACCATTTCTCCTTGCTGCAAGTCCCTGGTACCAGTCCCAAGCATTTCAAAAATCATGCCCCTAGAATTCTTTTTTTCACTTTATCTTGTTATTGAAATTTGAGTATATAAGAAAGCACACATCTTAAACAATAAAAGAATATCCTCCATATAAGGTATAAAATATTACTTAAACACAGTATTTAGGGTAAACATATTGGAGAAGCCTTATATACATGTATTGATAATAAAACACAAACCTAGACAGGTTATGAGTGGAGAGCAGAAGGGTTACAATCAATAGGGTATTATAGAATCAGAAATGGCAACTACGTACGAAATAAATGCAAGGGCAGGCTACGGCAAGGCATTCAGTAAATTACAAAAAGTGATAAATGTGGTAATATGAACAATGTTCAGTAATGGAGAGGTAAAGATAAGAGAAAAGTGGGGAAGGAAAGAAAGAAGGGAAGGAAAGAGGGAGACAATAGAGAAGGAGGGAAAAAAGAAGAGATATATCTGTGCAAAAAAGTTTCAGGAAAACCTAATCTGAGAGCAAAATAAGAAGAGAGCTAAATATCCCTAAGAATTAGGGTCTAGAAGAACTAGATTCAATGTACTTGAAGTAATCCTGCCAGTATCTGTCATACACACCAAGTCGGTTATGAGTAACATGAGATAATCGGTCTAAGGAGGCATACTGAGAAAGGCTTTGAAGAACATCTGAAAGAGAAGGCACCAGAGTTGATTTTCATTTCATAAGAATCAAGCGTTTGACCAGAAGAGGAAGTATGTTTAGCCATCTAAAATGTGCATGTGAGAGGAGAGAGCTATTGGGGATAAGGATGCCTAGAAGGAACAGCTTGGGGTCAAAAGGTAGTTTTTGTCCTGTTACTCTGGAGGCTAGTAAATAGACTTTATGCCAGAGCTTATTAATGGGAGCACACGACCACAAGATATGAAGTAGATCCCCGTTGGCCAAATTACAGTGCTAGCAGGTATTATTATTTAATAGGCCCATTCGTTGAAGCACAGAGGGGGTTCTATACCAAAAATGTAGGATTTTAGTTTGTATTTAAGAACTGCGGGCATCTTTAAAGATATTGGCCCAGATATTCAAAAGAGTTGAGCCATGCACAATAGGGCTGCGCCTGCGTAAGTCCAAAATGCGCTATCCTTTGATATTCAGCAGAAGGCAGTTGTGCCCCCCCCAAATCATGCTGAGCAGCAGCGCAATGATAATGAAGGCATGCGCTACTGAAGAGGGAGGAACCATGCATAAACTACATAGCCCGATATTCAGCCGGGCTGTGCAGAGTCATGCAGGCGCAACCCCTATCTATGCCTTCACAACTTTATGCCAAAAAAAAAGGATCAAGTCAAGGGCCACCCACAGGTGAGCTGCCCGCGTGCATGGCACAACACAGCAGCTACCTGTGGGTGGCCTCCACTGCTCCAGGCACACCCCCATGCCCCAATTGTGGCAGAATGTTATCCCCATTAGCCCAATCGCGGGCAGAATGGTATGTCCCCAGTAGCCAATCGCGGGCATCAGACCTCCCTCCCCAAAGTCCAATATCCTGGTGGTCCACTGGACGTGAGAAGCCAATTTGGGCATAAAGTCAACCCCAAAGTCCCATATCCCTGGTGATCAAGTGCCCCCACCTCCCACCCATGGAGCTCCCACCACCGCCTCCCCATCAGCCGGCAGGCTGCAGCACCCCACCCACCTGCCACCCGCTGACTGACAGCTCAGTAGGGCCACACACCCATTGGTTCAGAGCAAGAGCCAATGGGCATGCAGCCAATACCATACAAGGCAGTGCAGATATGTGAATTCATTCATTCATTCATTGAGTACTGCGTGCAGTTTTGGAGGCCACACTTAAAGAGGGACATTAACCTCCTGGAGAGGGTCCAGAGGAGGGCAACCAAAATGATTTGGGGCTTGGGGGACAGGACCTATGAGGAGAGGCTCGAAGAGCTAAATATGTACACATTGGAAGAGAGACGGGATCGGGGGAACATGATAGAGGTCTTCAGGTACATGAAGAGGGTAAACAGGGGAGGAACAGCCAGGGTGCTTCGAAGGAAGGAGGAGGGGGCCACTAGAGGGCATGGGTGGAAGCTGGAGGGGGGAAGATTCAGGGGAGAAAGGAGGAGGTGCTACTTCACTGAGATGGTGGTGGAGCCATGGAATGCACTGCCTAGGGGGCTGGTGGAGGCAGAGACAGTGGAGGGGTTCAAGAGGGGGTGGGACAGGTACAGGGGAAGGGTTCTAGAAGCAAAATCCAATGCAGCAAGAATATCCGGAACTGGGAAGGGAGAAGCCAGAGAAGGCGAGGGGGGCAGCAAGGTCAGCACCCAGGGTGGGGACTGACCAAACGAGCAGACACGAAAGACCATTAGGCCTATTCTGCTGGCATTTTAGTATGTTAGTATGATTCTAGTATCTCCGGGTAACAAAGGGGTTACATATAGTTTTTGGTAAAAGGTTTTCATGATATGGTTTATAGAGGGGTTGTCAGAGTGAGTTGTACCATGTTCATCTTTTAGGCTTGGATATGTCATTCCATTTCTTGTGCTTTGAACTGGTTAGAGATGAGTTTCCAATTTTTATTGCCGTGTTCCCAAAACTTATATTTAAGTTTAAACAAGGCAAGTTCGGTTTTATGAGAAATTAATTTATTTATTTTAACTCTAAGTTGAAGAACTGCAAGATGAAATTGAGAGTCTGGACAGTGCTTCTTAGAGGAAAAGTATAAATTCTCTTTAGCCTTAAGAGATTTTTCCAAATCCACCAGTTGTTGTTCCCTTACTCTTTTCCTATGAGCAGCATAACTGATCATTTTCCCTCGAATAGTAGCTTTAAGAGCTTCCCATACAGAGGACATAGAAGATTTGGTTGAGGTATTCTGAAAGAGGAAGTTCTGACTTTGTGCTTTGATCATGGTAAGAAATTGGGATCCTTGAGAAGGAGAGGTTCTAGCCATCAGTAAGAAGATTTAGATGCTAATGGGCCCCACAAAAGTTGCAATTTGATGGGGGAATATCCGAGATGATGGTGGGAGAGATGGATGAATCAGTAGTTTTTTCCATTATAACAGGAGAGGCTAACCAGTAGTCTATTCTACTGTATGTCTTATGCAGAGAGGAGTAAAAGGTAAATTCTCGATCGTGCGGGTGAAAGAGGCACCATACACCAGCTAATCCAACATCTTGCATTAGTAATGAGAGGGCTTTAATACTTCTATGGTGGGCATCTGTAGTGGGGCTACTTCTGTCAATGTTGGCTTTTAAAGCTAAGTTAAGATCCCCTCCGAGAATAACTGATGTATTATCAGTGTTAAAGGATAAAATCTGTTGAGCTAAATTATCAAAAAACTCTGGGGAATTGGAGTTGGGTGCATAGACATTAACAAGCAGAAGAGGACCAGAGATGGTGTTCAATTTAACCATCACCCATCTGCCGTCAGTGTCGGAAAGGGAGTTTACAAGGGACCATTTGAGACTCTTATGAATAAGAATGACAGCTCCTCTTTTTTTTGAAGTATAGGTTGATTCATAGATCTGACTGACCCAATCTTTCTTAAGTCTGTGAACATCCTCTGCTAATAATTTTGTTTCTTGAAGGAAAGCAATTTGTGTTTTATTTTTTGAGATGTGAAAGAGCTTGCGTTCGCTTACAAGAAGAATTAAGTCCCTTCACATTCCATGTATATAAAAGTATGTCACTCATATTGTCAGTGTTAAAGAAAGGGAATAATTGCTGGAATGTGAAGGGACAAATAGATGAGGTAGAGGATGATCAGAATACAATATAGAGAGCTTACGTATATGCAGAGAGTGGCAGGAACACTCAATCCAAAAAAAGTGAAATATATGATACATGAGCAGCACAGATATCTTATTAAAGTTAGAATAGAGAAAGAGAAGGAGAAAAGTCATTCATAACAACAACAATACTAGTAAGCTAAATAACAAAGAAAACCTTTTATGGGTGTGAGGAGAAATGAGTCGGCCAACTGGCTAAGAGACTGTCTCACCACACTCTGGGGTGTCGATGAAGGGAGGAGACTAGGGAGGACTGGTTACAAATATCTGCCCAAACCTAAGTCTGATCCCAGTAATATAATAAAGTAAGTATTCCTGGTAAGCTAAACTGAAAGAGAATAATACCAAGAAAGGCAGAGGACTGTAATAACCTCAGCTTAATTCTAAGCTAACAGGACATGGTATAAGGATAAAGCTAAACACCAGAACTTATTTATAAACATTAATAGTAATACCACAAGATATACCAACTCGAAATAACAATAAATTAAAGAACCATGTGTGAGATGCCAGTACAGCATCGACACAGAGCAAGGAATTCAGGGAGCTGAGGAACTGCCATCCAGGCTCCCAGCTTCAAAGCCGTGAGACTCCCGGCTACCGGGTGGTCGGCGCCTCCCTAGCCAATGCTCGAGATTGCAGACACAGACTCTCAGCCTTCCAAGCCAAGGAACTGCCATCCAGGCTCCCAGCTTCAAAGCTGTGGGACTCCAAGTTACCAGGTGGTGTGTGCCACCCTAGCGGATGCTCGAGACTGCAGACATGGACTCTTGGCCCTCCAAGCCAAGGAACTGCCATCCAGGCTCCCAGCTTCAAAGCCATGGGACTCCCAGCTACCAGGCTGTCTGCACCTCCCTATCCAATGCGCAAGACCAGTGACACGGACTCTTGGCCCTCCAAGCTGAGGAACTGCCATCCAGGCTCCCAGCTTCAAAGCCGTGGGTCTCCCGGCTACCAGGCAGTCTGCGCCTCCCTAGCTGATGCTCGAGACCGGTGACACGGACTCTTGGCCCTCCAAGCCGAGGAACTGCCATCCAGGCTCCCAGCTTCAAAGCCATGGGACTCCCAGCTACTGGGCAGTTGGTGCCTCCCTAGCCAATACTCGAGACTGCAGACAGAGACTCTCAGCCCTCCAAGCCGAGGAACTGCCATCCAGGCTCTCAGCTTCCAAGCCGCGGGACTCCCGGCTACCGGGCGGTCGGCGCCTCCCTAGCCAATGCTCGAGATGCAGACATGGACTCTTGGCCCTCCAAGGTACGGCAACTGCCGCAACCAACTGGATTGTGAGTGCCCTTTCAGACTACACTCTAATTGGTCCCTGGCGAAAGCCGACTTCTGCTTATTGAAATTAGACTTTTAAATGTTTGACTTGGGATAAATGTTAAAAATGATTAAGTGCCTAACCAGACTGTAACTGTGAGGTTTTGAACTGTGCTTTTGGGGAGGAAAATTTGTGATTACAGCCCTTTTCTGCTTACGTGCACTGGTCCCAGACTTTTGGGCACTAAAGTAATACACGTCCATTGTACTTCAAACCTTGGGCTCCCCACTGCTCTGTCTGCCCCTTTGTTTGAACCCCTGTTATTAATCCTTACTCTCCTTCTCTCCCTCAGCTGAGGAACTGCCATCCAGGCTCCCAGCTTCAAAGCCGTAGGACTCCTGGCTACCGGGCGGTTGGCACCTCCCTAGCCGACGCTCGACACCGCAGACACGGACTCTTGGCCCTCCAAGGTAAGGAACTGCCATCCAGGCTCCCAGCTTCAAAGCCGTAGGACTCCTGGCTACCGGGCGGTTGGCACCTCCCTAGCCGACGCTCGAGACCGCAGACACGGACTCTTGGCCCTCCAAGGTAAGGAACTGCCATCCAGGCTCCCAGCTTCAAAGCCGCAGGACTCCTGGCTACCGGGCGGTTGGCACCTCCCTAGCCGACGCTCGACACCGCAGACACGGACTCTTGGCCCTCCAAGGTAAGGAACTGCCATCCAGGCTCCCAGCTTCAAAGCCGCAGGACTCCTGGCTACCGGGCGGTTGGCACCTCCCTAGCCGACGCTCGACACCGCAGACACGGACTCTTGGCCTTCCAAGGTAAGGAACTGCCATCCAGGCTCCCAGCTTCAAAGCCGTAGGACTCCTGGCTACCGGGCGGTTGGCACCTCCCTAGCCGACGCTCGACACCGCAGACACGGACTCTTGGCCCTCCAAGGTAAGGAACTGCCATCCAGGCTCCCAGCTTCAAAGCCGCAGGACTCCTGGCTACCGGGCGGTTGGCACCTCCCTAGCCGACGCTCGACACCGCAGACACGGACTCTTGGCCCTCCAAGGTAAGGAACTGCCATCCAGGCTCCCAGCTTCAAAGCCGCAGGACTCCTGGCTACCGGGCGGTTGGCACCTCCCTAGCCGACGCTCGACACCGCAGACACGGACTCTTGGCCCTCCAAGGTAAGGAACTGCCATCCAGGCTCCCAGCTTCAAAGTCAGAGGACTTCCTTACCGGGCGGTTGGCACCTCCCTAGCCGACGCTCGACACCGCAGACACGGACTCTTGGCCCTCCAAGGTAAGGAACTGCCATCCAGGCTCCCAGCTTCAAAGCCGCAGGACTCCTGGCTACCGGGCGGTTGGCACCTCCCTAGCCGACGCTCGACACCGCAGACACGGACTCTTGGCCCTCCAAGGTAAGGAACTGCCATCCAGGCTCCCAGCTTCAGTCAGGACTCTTGGCTACCGGGCGGTTGGCACCTCCTCAGCCGACGCCGACACCGCAGACACGGACTCTGGCCCTCCAGGAAGGAACTGCCATCCAGGCTCCAGCTTCAAAGCCGAGGACTTCTGGCTACCGGGCGGTTGGCACCTCCCAGCCGACGCCGACACCGCAGACACGGACTCTGGCCCTCCAAGGTAAGGAACTGCCATCCAGGCTCCCAGCTTCAAAGTCGAGGACTTCCTGGCTACCGGGCGGTTGGCACCTCCCAGCCGACGCCGACACCGCAGACACGGACTCTTGGCCCTCCAAGGTAAGGAACTGCCATCCAGGCTCCCAGCTTCAAAGCCGAGGACTCCTGGCATACCGGGCGGTTGGCACCTCCTCAGCCGACGCCGACACCGCAGACACGGACTCTGGCCTCCAAGGTAAGGAACTGCCATCCAGGCTCCCAGCTTCAAAGTCAGAGGACTCCTCATTACCGGGCGGTTGGCACCTCCCAGCCGACGCCGACACCGCAGACACGGACTCTGGCCTTCCAAGGTAAGTGAACTGCCATCCAGGCTCCCAGCTTCAAGCCGAGGACTCCTGGCTACCGGGCGGTTGGCACCTCCCTAGCCGACGCCGACACCGCAGACACGGACTCTGGCCCTCCAAGGTAAGGAACTGCCATCCAGGCTCCCAGCTTCAAAGCCCAGAGACTTGCCATACCGGGCGGTTGGCACCTCCTAGCCGACGCCGACACCGCAGACACGGACTCTGGCCTCCAAGGTAAGGAACTGCCATCCAGGCTCCCAGCTTCAAAGCCGGAGACTCCTGGCTACCGGGCGGTTGGCACCTCCCTAGCCGACGCCGACACCGCAGACACGGACTCTTGGCCTCCAAGGTAAGGAACTGCCATCCAGGCTCCCAGCTTAGTCAAGAGACTCTGCTACCGGGCGGTTGGCACCTCCTCAGCCGACGCCGACACCGCAGACACGGACTCTGGCCTCCAAGGTAAGGAACTGCCATCCAGGCTCCCAGCTTCAAAGTCAGAGGACTCCTGGCTACCGGGCGGTTGGCACCTCCCTAGCCGACGCCGACACCGCAGACACGGACTCTGGCCCTCCAAGGTAAGGAACTGCCATCCAGGCTCCCAGCTTCAAAGCCGAGGACTCCTGGATACCGGGCGGTTGGCACCTCCTAGCCGACGCCGACACCGCAGACACGGACTCTTGCCCTCAAGTAAGGAACTGCCATCCAGGCTCCCAGCTTCAAAGTCCGAGGACTCCTGGCTACCGGGCGGCTGGCACCTCCCAGCCGACGCCGACACCGCAGACACGGACTCTGGCCCTCCAAGGTAAGGAACTGCCATCCAGGCTCCCAGCTTCAAAGCCGAGGACTCCTGGCTACCGGGCGGTTGGCACCTCCCAGCCGACGCCGACACCGCAGACACGGACTCTGGCCCTCCAAGGTAAGGAACTGCCATCCAGGCTCCCAGCTTCAAAGTCAGGACTCCTGGCTACCGGGCGGTTGGCACCTCCCTAGCCGACGCCGACACCGCAGACACGGACTCTGGCCCTCCAAGGTAAGGAACTGCCATCCAGGCTCCCAGCTTCAAAGCCAGAGACTCCTGGCTACCGGGCGGTTGGCACCTCCCTAGCCGACGCCGACACCGCAGACACGGACTCTTGGCCTCCAAGGTAAGGAACTGCCATCCAGGCTCCCAGCTTCAAAGTCAGGACTCCTGGCTACCGGGCGGTTGGCACCTCCTCGCCGACGCCGACACCGCAGAACACGGACTCTGGCCCTCCAAGGTAAGGAACTGCCATCCAGGCTCCCAGCTTCAAAGCCAAGGACTCCTGGCTACCGGGCGGTTGGCACCTCCTAGCCGACGCCGACACCGCAGACACGGACTCTGGCCCTCCAGGAAGGAACTGCCATCCAGGCTCCCAGCTTCAAAGCCGCAGGACTCCTGGTCACCGGGCGTTGGCACCTCCTAGCCGACGCCGACACCGCAGACACGGACTCTTGGCCCTCCAAGGTAAGAACTGCCATCCAGGCTCCCAGCTCAAAGTCAAGAGACTCTGGCTACCGGGCGGTTGGCACCTCCCAGCCGACGCCGACACCGCAGACACGGACTTGGCCTCCAAGGTAAGGAACTGCCATCCAGGCTCCCAGCTTCAAAGCCGAGGACTCCTGACATCGGGCGGTTGGCACCTCCCAGCCGACGCCGACACCGCAGACACGGACTCTGGCCTCCAAGGTAAGGAACTGCCATCCAGGCTCCCAGCTTCAAAGTCAAGGACTCCTGGCTACCGGGCGTTGGCACCTCCTCAGCCGACGCCGACACCGCAGACACGGACTCTGGCCCTCCAAGGTAAGGAACTGCCATCCAGGCTCCCAGCTTCAAAGCGCAAGGACTTGGCTACCGGGCGGTTGGCACCTCCTAGCCGACGCCGACACCGCAGACACGGACTCTTGGCCCTCCAAGGTAAGGAACTGCCATCCAGGCTCCAGCTTCAAAGCCAGAGACTCCTGGCTACCGGGCGGTTGGCACCTCCCTAGCCGACGCCGACACCGCAGACACGGACTCTTGCCTCCAAGGTAAGGAACTGCCATCCAGGCTCCCAGCTTCAAAGTCAGGACTCCTGGCTACCGGGCGGTTGGCACCTCCCTAGCCGACGCCGACACCGCAGACACGGACTCTGGCCTCCAAGGTAAGGAACTGCCATCCAGGCTCCCAGCTCAAAGCCGAGGACTCCTGGCTACCGGGCGGTTGGCACCTCCCAGCCGACGCCGACACCGCAGACACGGACTCTGGCCCTCCAAGGTAAGGGAACTGCCATCCAGGCTCCCAGCTTCAAAGCCAGAGACTCTGGCACCGGGCGTTGGCACCTCCTAGCCGACGCCGACACCGAGACACGGACTCTGGCCCTCCAAGGAAGGAACTGCCATCCAGGCTCCCAGCTTCAAAGCCGAGGACTCCTGGCTACCGGGCGGTTGGCACCTCCTAGCCGACGCCGACACCGCAGACACGGACTCTGGCCCTCCAAGGTAAGGAACTGCCATCCAGGCTCCCAGCTCAAAGCCGCAGGACTCTGGCTACCGGGCGTTGGCACCTCCCTAGCCGACGCCGACACCGCAGACACGGACTCTGGCCTCCAAGGTAAGGAACTGCCATCCAGGCTCCCAGCTTCAAAGCCGCAGGACTCCTGGCTACCGGGCGGTTGGCACCTCCTCAGCCGACGCCGACACCGCAGACACGGACTCTTGGCCTCCAAGGTAAGGAACTGCCATCCAGGCTCCCAGCTTCAAAGCCGAGGACTCTGGCTACCGGGCGGTTGGCACCTCCCTAGCCGACGCTCGACACCGCAGACACGGACTCTTGGCCTTCCAAGGTACAACAACAACTGCTGCAACTTTTTCGTCCACCCCATCCCCCCACCTCCACTGGTTATTAAATACACTAGCTCCTGCCAACACATTCCACGCCTGGCGAGCGCCTCCAATTGGAGACTTAGCTCGTGATCCCCCTCTTCTCTGTCCAATTCATAGGGTCACACCTTACCCAAATGAATAGGTTCTCCTTGGCTCTGCCTCCCTCACTAAATATTCTTTAATGCTCAAAGATTTGAGTTGACCTGGATCTGCAAGCTACTGATAAGCTTCATTAATTCAGCAACCTCTCTGGGCACTGGGCTGATCTAGTGGCTCCATTTTCTCGAGGTTCCATCATGTGGGGCTCTATATGGCTCCTCAAATTGCCCCTTCTTCTGGTGGTACAGCTGTCCAGCATTGGACACCTGAACTATCGTCATGCATGGTCTACAACCACACCTTGTGCTTATCCTTTAATTGCCTCTGTGATTTCAAGCATCAATACCTTGAACCCTGCTCTTGGCCTACACATTCCAGCAGTACTTATAACACGTCCCCACCACAAGACCCACCTCCTACCATGCAGACTACTATCCCCTCCCTGCCCTTTGTGGTTGGGGTATTAGTTCTTGCTACAACAGGTCACCTCTCCTATGGTGGCAACATTCCAGTCCCTAATAACAACAGATCTACTAGACGGGAAAAAGGCAGGAATTATAAGCTTACAATTGGTACACTTAGGAAAATCCTACTTATCCTCCTGCTATTGTTCAGGCAACGTAGAACTTAATCCTGGCCCTCCAGAAGCTATTGCATCACCAGCAGAACTATCAAATCTAAAAGGAATAAGCTTCCTGCATATTAACGTATGTGGCCTCCTAAAAAAGATCACCTTAATCCAAGCTTGGGTAAATCATACCTCTCCTGATGTACTTGTGATTTCTGAAACTTGGCTTAGACCCGGTACCACTGATAGAGAAGTAAACATCTCCAACTATGCCTTGTTCAGAGCTGACAAGCATACTAGAGGAGGATGGGTAGCCATCTATGTTAAAGACAAATTTTCTGCCTTCTGCTTATCCTCGGCATCTATCGCCAATGAATTTGAATGTCTAACTCTCAAAGTGGAAATTACACAGACTACTGCACTCTGCGTAATAGGATGCTACAGACCACCATCTGCTGGTCTACAGCTTGTATCATATCTAAGTGACAAGTTGGGACAGGGGCTGCCAGAAACTATTATCCTAGGAGACCTCAACTTTGACTGGCTCTCTAACGCAGCAGCCCTACTTGCATCCTTCTGTGATGCCCATGGGTTGACACAACTTATTACTGAACCAACACACCCAAACGTGGAAGAACCCCAGTAAAAGCACCCTTTTGGATGTGCTAATGGTGAGCAAACCTCATCTTTTCTTCCACACTGATGTCTTCTTCTCAGACGCCAGTGACCTTAGTTTTATTGCGGGAGTAAGATCAACCAACAACTCATCACCCATTACCAAGTTTTCTATGAAGAGATCCAGGTGCAGCTTCAATGAACCTGCCTATCTAAACGAGCTTAAGTACTCCTCTCAGTGGCAGGATTTCTACCTGGCCAAAACGGTTACGTCAGCTTACAATATCTTACATGACATTCTATTGAGGGCCCTTAATAAGTATGCTCCCTTGATTAAAGTTCGAACTAGTAACAAAACCTGTAAATGGTTCACCCCTCAAATCAAGTCCTTGCTCCTAGAAAGAGTTAAGCTCTGGAAAAAAGCACACAGACTACTGCTAAGGACTAGAATCAGTTCAGGAGACTATGAAATTTATGCAGTAAAACAATCAGAGAATCGAAGACTTCCTTCTTCAAATCCGAACTCGACTCTGCCACAAAGAGCCCAGTCAAGCTCTAGAACACTTAACGATCTGCTAGACCACTCCCCAGGAAATTCACTCCCAACCAAGATTACCTCTGGCAACTCAACTATCACCAAAAAGATGGATATACTTGATGCATTTAATAACCACTTTGCTACTGCAGGCATGGCATTTGATAACTCCCCTGCAAACATACTTCCCATCCCAGACTGCCAACCACCTTCCTGAAACACCAATTGCCTCTTCGCCTTTCACATTTCAATCTGCCTCACTGTAAGAGGTAGAGGACCTCTTGCTACAGTTGGACATTAGAGAAAGTGCTGGGGCCAACACCCAATACCCATACTTCCTAAAAATTGCCTACCATGTCCTAGCAATACCCGTCACCCACCTTTTTAACTTATCCCTGTCCCTGGGCACCTAGCCACCTGTATGGAAGACAGCACATGTCATACAACTATTCAAATCCGGTGGCCCCTGTGATCCCAAAAACTACAGGCCAATTTCTTTCCTTCCAGTCCTGTCAAATCTCCTGGGGAAAATTGTAAATGCACAGCTGAGGACTTACCTTGAATCCATGGAACTGCTAAATCCTATGCAGTCCAGATTCAGAGCTAAACATAGCACTATCACAGCCCTCGCCAAAGTAACCAATGACTGGCAGTGTAATCTTGAGAACAAAAAGTTTATTGGTGCTGTTTTCCTTGATCTAAGCAAGGCTTTTGAAACCGTCGACCATAGTCTGCTCCTCTTCTCCCTACAAACCATAGGTGTGGACCCCTCCTCTCTGTGTTGGTTCACTGACTATCTTACAGGGTGCCTTCAGCAAGTTAAAGCTGAAGGAGGCCTGTCCCCCTTAAAAAATCTGCAAAGAGAGGTACCCCAAGGATCTATACTAGGGCCCTTACTATTTGCAATCTACATTAATAACATCGACCACTGTATAAAAGAAGTCAGCATCCATCTGTTTGCAGATAATACAGTTCTCTATGTGAGTCGCCCAACACCCAAAGCTGCCTGCAATGATCTACAGTCTGAATTCAACCTTTTGCAAAGCCAACTTCTCCAAAAAAAATACTCCTTAATGCCAAAAAACTAAAGTGATGGTCCTCTCCCCTTTCATCCGTACAGCTAACCCTGTGTCCAGTGGGACAGTTCCCCAAATTACCACAATTCTAGGTGAAAAACTAGAATTTGTTACAAAATTCAAGTATCTGGGAGTCTGGATAGACCACAGACTCTCCTTCATTGAACATATCGAGGACTTGCTAAAATGACTCCAGCAAAGGCTTGGCCTGTTTTTTAGAATCAACCAATTCCTTACCAAAGATGCCAAATAACAACTGGTCGAATCCACTTTCCTATCACTGGTTGATTATGCTGATTTCCTGTACAGCCAATGCCCCAACTCTTACATGGCAAAGCTGGACACGCTCTACCATCGAGCACTGAGGTTTGTAACGGGACTTCCCTTTGCCATGCACCACTGTACCCTATATGCAGCAGTGGGGTGGACATCACTAAAGCTCAGGCACCACAGAAATGCAGCTCTCTGGACCTATAAAGCTATCTCTAATAAGCTGCCTTACTATATCTTCTGATGTCTTCCCCTGAGTGTAATCAGGAAATACACGCTAAGAAGTTACTCAGTTATAACACTTAAAGTACCCAAAGCAAAATCCCGATTCGGCAGGGCAGTTATAAGCTTTGTACTACCAACCTTATGGAATGATCTGCAAAAAATTCTCAAATTAAGCACTCTAATCTGTTTAAATGCCTTCAAGACACTATATTTCTGTACAATCAGAGAAGCGTGTAACTGCTTCATCTACTCAGATCCAACACCAGTGCCTGCACTGGTATACAGCCACACCTAGACCCAACTTTAAGTACTAACCCCCCAGCCCGCTCCTCCCAAGCCTACATGTCCTATCTTCCATATCCCTTGACTTAACTCTATACCCTACCTTCTCCTAATTTTTCCTACATCAGATAGGAGCTCATTACCCCTGGGTTGTGACAACCTCCCTGCCCCGTATTTTATATCATGCAATCCCAGGGCCCACACACTTCTTTCCTCCATCCCCCATCTCTATATTCCATTTTCCCAGCTCCGCTCTGCGCACCATGCCCTCCTAGCCTTTCTCCCCCTACCTCCCTTCCTTCCCCCCACCTCTGCCTGTACCTTGTGTATTTTTTTTCCAACAACTTATATAATCTGCCTTATAACTGTCTGTAGAGACTTCTGTGTGCGTAGATACCCTGCAATCTGTACAATGTCTGTATAATTCTATGTACAAATGAATATCTTTTTTTTCTTTTCTGTAAAATGTATTATCTGTATTGCCTTGTAAATACCTGTGTTGACCCGTATAAACAATTGTTCATGTTCTACCCAGGTCCATCTTGCAAATGAGCTTTGGCTCAACGATGACCTCCTGGTTAAATAAAGACTTGATTGATTGTCTCAGAACCCTGGTGCATTTATTAACATATAAAAAGTAATTCTATTATTCTAATTTTCATATGGACTGTTTATTTAACCTGGAATGGATGGCTGTGTAATTCTGCCCATTTTCAGTGGTGTGTTGTGTGTGTGGGGGGAGGGATACGGATGGCAACTAACATGCTGAATTTAGTTACGCTGTTGGTGGCATTTTAGTGAATGAGTGGAACTCTGGGCAGTACACCAGACACCATTCTTCAGTGTGTCGTCACAAACATTCATGACAAATAAATTCAACACACCAATAGCATTAAAGGAGCAGCAGAAGGTGTGACACATGCCATTATTATATAGTACCATATAGGGTTAGCCCCTATTGTATATGGATTTCTATACATGCAACTTTCTGTTTGTAGGACAGTTCAGAGGTCACCACACATTGCTGTGGTACTGTTCAGAGGTCACCACATGATGCTGTAGTACTGTTCAGAGGTCACTACATGATGCTGTAGTACTGTTCAGAGGTCATCACATGATGCTGTAGTACTGATGCAATTTTCTTATTGTAGGACAGTTCAGAGGTCACCACACATTGCTGTAGTACTGTTCAGAGGTCACCACATGATGCTGTAGATGTAGTACTGTTCAGAGGTCACCACATGTTGCTGTAGTACTGTTCAGAGGTCACCACATGTTGCTGTAGTACTGTTCAGAGGTCACCACATGATGCTGTAGTACTGTTCAGAGGTCATCACATGATGCTGTAGTACTGATGCAACTTTCTTATTGTAGGACAGTTCAGAGGTCACCACACATTGCTGTAGTACTGTTCAGAGGTCACCACATGATGCTGTAGTACTGTTCAGAGGTCATCACATGATGCTGTAGTACTGATGCAACTTTCTTATTGTAGGACAGTTCAGAGGTCACCACATGTTGCTGTAGTACTGTTCAGAGGTCACCACACATTGCTGTAGTACTGTTCAGAGGTCACCACACGATGCTGTAGTACTGTTCAGAGGTCACCACATGATGCTGTAATACTGTTCAGAGGTCACCACATGATGCTATAGTACTGTTCAGAAGTCACCATATGTTGCTTTAGTACTGTTCAGAGGTCACCACACGTTGTAGTACTGTGCAGAGGTCACCACATGATGCTGTAGTACTGTTTAGAGGTCACCACATATTGTAGTACTGTGCAGAGGTCACTACGTGATACTGTAGTACTGTTTAGAGGTCACCACATGTTGCTGTAGTACTGTTCAGAGGTCACCGCATGTTGCTGTAGTACTGTTCAGATGTCACCACATGTTGCTGTAGTACTGTTCAGAGGTCACCACATGATGCTGTAGTACTGTTCAGAGGTCACCACATGATTCTGTAGTACTATTCAGAGGTCACCACATGATGCTGTAGTACTGTTCAGAGGTCACCACATGTTGCTGTAGTACTGTTCAGAGGTCACCACATAATGCTGTAGTACTGTTCAGAGGTCACCACACATTGCTGTAGTACTGTTCAGTGGTCACCACATGATGCTGTAGTACTGTTCAGAGGCCGCTTGGCCCTTCCATATTTCCTGTGTTTGTTGCTGACACAGCAGATGGTTTATCTAAAGATATAATGTAAAACCCATATACTATAAAAAGTAATATATGGATAACCAAAACATCACTCAGCATGCGTTTCTATCTTATGATATAAGGTAAAACCCATACACTATAAAAAGTAATTTATGGGTAATCAAAACATCACTCAACATGCATTTCCATCTTAGGATATAATGTAAAACCCAAATACTATAAAAAGTAATATATGGGTAACCAAAACATCACTCAGCATGCGTTTCCATCTTAGGATATAGTGTAAAACCATATACTATAAAAATAAATATATGGGCAACCAAAACATCACTCAACATGCGTTTCCATCTCAGGGTTGGGATGACATCAGAGAACTCTTGAGCTTTGCTCTTGATGTCCTTATGATATCACTACTTTCCCTCAGTAGTAACATAGCCTTGTATATGGTTACCCATACACTATTTTATTTATTTAGGTTTTGTTTACTGGGTAGATGCACTAGACAGAGACTGTCTATTTTCAGGCATGACCCGGGAGAGTTACAACACAAATAGAAAGACAGGTTACAAAGGTAAAACAAGAGATAACACAACATAGTCAGAACTGAATAATGGAATTCAATACAAAACTCACATGACATTGGGATGAAAACATATAAGTGGTACAAGTGTCACATCAAATTTCTAAGTAGTAATAGCCGTAAGTGCAGGAATACCTACAGGTATAGGGGTTAGAGGAGAGATTCAGGGTACAACACAGGACCATTTGTCATTGGCAAGGAGAAAAGTGTAAAGGTCCTTCTTAAAGGTCTGGTGTGACTGGGACAGTCTGATATGATCCGGGATGGAGTTCCAGAGCCTAGGTGCTGCAGAGGCAAAAGCATGTTCACCCATTTTGGTTGCACATTGAGGAGTTGATAGAAATGACCCCTCAGCAAATCTCAGTGTGTAAAACTGTGAGTTTAGGTATAACATGTTGGCAAGGGATTCAGGTGCTCTAGAATGGATAATGTTATCTGTTAGGCAGCCAACTGTGTAAGTTCGAGAAGAGGAGGAGGAGGACAGCCACCCTAGACTGGAGTAGAACACACAATGATAGGTGAGTTTAGGAACAGCCAGAACAAAGTGACAGATATTATTAAAGCAGGTGTCCCATTTCTGAAGAGCACTTTTGTTGGAGTCAATGAACGCTGCGAGGTCATAGGTGAGATTTGGCCAGAGGACCTCTTGAGCAATATATATATATATATATATATATATATTTTTTTTTTTTTAGTTTTTGATGATGGGGTAAATGCACTAGACAAATTCCGCCTGTTTTCAGGCATGACTCAGGGAAGGGGGATACAGATGAATTCCAACTGACCTTGAACCAGATTAAGCAGTTGGTGGTATTTTTAGTGAGCTTAGCAGCAGCTGTTATTGAAGATCTAATTTTATATGCCATTCCCAGTTTAGTGTTGACAGCTCTGCGAGAGTTAGTTATGTGAAGCCAGAAATCAAGCGAAGGGTCAAAGGTGACTCCCAAATATTTAAAGTGAGCCACTGCCTCCAGGAGGGAGCCATCGGGACCAGTTGTAGTGAGCAGTGAAGAACAGGACTTAAGTCTGGCGGCTGAGCCAAACAGCATGGTAACAAATTTCTTTGCATTTAGCAGGAGCAGGTTATGCATCAGCCATGTATTCAGACAGTCAAAGTCAGTATTCAGTGTGGCATTTATTGAAACGAGGTCCTTGTTGCTGGTGTACAGAACCATATCATCAGTGTAGCAGATAATGGAGAAGAGGCCAGCCAGTTGAGGCAGGTTGTTGATAAAGAGAGAGAACAGTAAAGGTCCAAGATTAGATCCTTGTGGAACACCGAGGCAGATAGGGACAGGATTGGACTTGATTTTGTTGATTTCAATGAACTGAGTCAGACCTGCGAGGTAGGAAGCAACCCAGGAGGTGGCGCTACTGGAGAAACCTAGCGATGACAGCTTGGATAACAGTAATGGGCGCTTGAAACAAATCAAACGCCTTTGGCAGGTCAAGAAGGACAGTCCCAGTGAGCTGGGCTTTATCCATGGCTAATCTGATATCGTTCGTTAGCTGGATGGGTGCAGTATTGGTGCTGTGGGAATGCCTAAAGCCATGCTGGGTGGTGGAGAGCAGGTTGTTCTGGGCAAGGTATTCTGACACTTGAGTTGCCAAAAGTTTCTCCAGTAGCTTGCTCAGAACAGAAAGGATAGCTGTAGGGTGGTAGTTGTTTAAACTCAAAGGATCTCCTTTCTTAAACACAGGCATGACTGTAACTATTTTCCGGACAGTGGGTACCACTCCAGTGGTAACAGACAGATTGGGGATCCTCGTTACTGGTACAGCAAGGGCTGGGGCAGCCCTTTGAAGAACTGTGGCAGCAGTCCATTCAATCCTGCAGAACCATAGGCAGAAATTGATTTCAGAAGACACCGGACCTCCTAGGTGGATACTGCTCTTAAATTGAACACACTTGGTTCGAAAACCTTACTTTCAATGATAGGGTCGGGGATTGCCCTAGAAGCCTAGTAAAGTCAGAACGGTCAGAGAAGCTGGAGTTGAAGGCATTAGTGAGAGTGTTTAAATTGTTACAATTGATACCCCAGAGAACAGGACAATCAGAGGTAAACAGGAACATTATCCAAGAAATAAATCCAGTGACTGCCGCCCCAGAGACCAGACCTGGGTTTGAATCCGCAGCTTCCACTTGCTTTCTGTGGAACGACACAGGCAAGTTACTTAACTTCCCTGTGCTCCCAGGTTGCGCCTGTAAAAGCTTTCAGCTTAGTGTGTCTCACCTGGTTAAATTACTAAACAAAAAAAGAACATGACAGTCAGCAGTAAAACAGGGACGTTATCCGAGAAATAAATCCAGTGACTGCCGCCCCGGAGAACAGGACAGTCAGCAGTAAAACAGCAATGTTATCCAAGAAATGAATCCAGCGATTGCCGCCCCAGAGAACAGGACAGTCAGCAGTAAAACAGCAACATTATCCGAGAAATAAATCCAGTGACTGCCCCCCCCCAGAGAACAGGAAAATCAGCAGTAAAACAGGAACATTATCCAAGAAATAAATCCAGTGACTGCCCCCCCCCGGAGAACTGGACAATCAGCAGTAAAACAGGAACATTATCCGAGAAATAAATCCAGTGACTGCCGCCCCAGAGAACAGGACAATCAGCAGCAAAACAGGAACTTTATCTGAGAAATAAATCCAGTGACTGCCGCCCCGGAGAACAGGACAATCAGCAGTAAAACAGAAAGATTATCCGAGAAATAAATCCAGTGACTGCCCCAGAGAACAGGACAATCAGCAGTAAAACAGGAACATTATCTGAGAAATAAATCCAGTGACTGCTGCCCCAGAGAACAGAACCATCAGCAGTAAAACAGGAACATTATATGAGAAATAAGTCCAGTGACTGGCCCGGAGAACAGGACAATCAGCAGTAAAACATTTATTAATTCATTCAGTTTTGATAACCGGGTCAACTCATTGAGCCCAAGGTCCCTTTTCAGGGCAACCGGAATTAGTTCATAGAAAGCATTTCATGCAGAGAAGCAAACCGACCTTGAGGTGATCCACCACTGTACTGGCAGTCAGTGCATTCCACGGAGGACAGGTGTTATATGACTGGTCCTAGAAGTACCAGTCAGAAGTCTGGCTGCTGCATTCTGCATTAGCTGCAAGTGGTGGATATCAACACCTGGTAGCCCAAGGTAAAGGGCATTGCAGTAGTCGAGGCGGGAGGTAATGAAGGCGTGGACCAAAATTGTAAGATCATCGGAAGGAACCAGGTGCTTCAGCTGGGCAATATTCCTTAGGTGGTAAAAAGAGTTTTTGACAACAGCTGACACCTGTGATTTAAGGGTCAGGCAATCATAAAGTATAACACCCAGGTTCCGCACCTGGTCTGAGGTGGCTAACTGGGCACCCCCAAGCCAAAGACCGAAGGTGATCCTGTCAGCAAACCTGCCTCCCGACAATCTGGGTCCACAACCAACACCTTAGTTTTTTCAGGGTTTAACCACAGCCAGCTCACACTCATCCAATCCTGGATCTCAGTCAGACAGTTGTTAAAGAGCGAGACAGCATCACCGTGGCCAGGCACAAAGGACATGGTGAGTATCATCTGCATAGAAGTGAAAGCTCAAGCTGTACAGCCTAATAATCACTCCCAATGGCAGCTTATACGCTGCAAACAGCATGGTTGCCAAGATGGAGCCCTGTGGCACCCCACAGGATAGGGGGAGTGGTGCCAAGGAAAAAATCCCAGACACCACCCTCTGAGTCCTACCCTCGAGGAAAGATCGAAACCAACTGAGCACCGAACTAGACAGTCCACAGATAAACTGCAGGCGCTCCAACAGCACTCCATGGTCCATGGTATCAAGTGCCGCAGAGAGATCTAGAAGGATCAAGATGGAATGGGTCTTTCAATCTCTCGCTATTAAGAGGTCATTCAGTACCCGAACAAAGGCCATCTCGGTACTATGTCTCTTCCTAAATCTGGACTGGAGAGAATCATAGACGTTGTGGCTGGTCAAATGATTATCCAGCTGTGATGCAACCACCTTCTCAATAACCTTACCCACAAAGGGTAGGTTAGAGACAGGCCTGTAGTTAGCCAGACAGTCCAGGCCCATCGAAGGCTTCTTAAGAAGGGTCCGAACCACAACTTCCTTCAGGGGATCAGGAAAGATCCCCCTCTCCAAAGACAACCAGACTATCTTGGCAAGGACTGGACCAATTTTATCCACACATCTTATTAAAAGGCGTGTGGGGCCCAGGTCCAAACTACAGTTGGTTGGTCGCAGCCACTGGACGACCATCACAATGTCATTGATTGTGGGTAGTTCGAAGTCAAACCACACAAACTGGGTGTCCGACATCTCCTGCAGACCATCACAACTCCTATTTGAGAGAGTTAGGAGGAGATCAGACCTGATTGTGGCAACCTTATCTGTGAAGAACTGAGCAAACGTCTCACACCGTTCCTGTGAAAAAAACACTTCCAGGCTGAAGACAGATTGGATTGCACAATCTGTCCACGGTCCAGAAGAGCTGGGCTGGTCAAGTCTGTACAGCAGCAATTTCCCTGGACAGGAATTCTGCCTTCTTACGAGAAATTGCTGATTGATAGACCCGATAATGGTCCATCAAGCTAAGCCTATCACACTCCCGGCCCGACTTCCGCCAACATCTCTCAAGCCTTTGTTCCACTGTTCTTTACTCCCTCATGGACTCATCCAACCAAGAAGACCTGGGGCGAAGAGTGAGGGGGTGAACACGAACAGGAGCAATGGAATCCAGGGCCCCTACCACTGCCTTGTTACAGGCAAGTACCAGGTCCCAGGGATCCATGCATTCACTCAGTAGACTCGATAGGTCCAGCACCACCATCAGACCCTCCTGAGAAACACCCCTCAAAGGGTGGTACCGGACCTCCCCCATAGGAGCCAGTTTACTAGGGGGGGGGGGCCAGGAAATTGAACCAAATGGTGTGATGGTCAGACCACCTGACTGGTTCCGCCACCAAGTTGGATATCTCCATCCCCAGGAGAAACACCATGTCCAATGAATGACCATCTATATGGGTCGAGGAGGAAATAACCTGTGTGAAGCCCAGAGAATTAAACAACTGGAGGAAGTTCTGACCAAACTGCGAGAGTTCATCATTGACCCAGGCACTGGAATACCCCAGGATCAGCCATCTGGAGAATCCCAATGTCATGTCGACAAAGAAGTCCGCAACTTCCAGCAGGAAAACATTCCCATTACCTGGTGGATGGTAAATGAGAAGAATCCTGCACCCCACACCCTCACCCATGATACATTCATAGGAGTTGGTGGTTCCCACTGGTACCTCCACCAGGTTAAGTTCCGATCTAAAGCAAATGGCCACTCCCGCCCTACGATCCAACCTCAGACGGTATATTACCGAATACCCGGCTGGTATAGCTGAAGCCAGAACAGGGCTTATATTCAAGTCTCCCAACCTGTTCTCGTAGGGCTTGCTCTCCAGTCCCTGGATCATCTGTGTGGCTCTTTGCTGCACCCCCTCCAACAATTTGATGTCCTTCTTCAGGAATGGTCGCCAGTACTGCAGCCTGTACTCCAGATGGGGCCTGACCAATGACATATACAGGGGCAGGATAGCCTCCCTCCTTCTGGAGATCTCTCCTGCAATATATCCCAGCATTTTGTTGGCTTTTGCTGTTGCCTTCCTGCACTGAGCAGACTTGTTCATGCTCCCCATAATAATAACTCCTAGGTCCTTCTCCTCTGTGGAGCCCCAGAACTGCACTCCACTCAAGTGATAATCCTTCCCCGATTTCTGGCTCTGAAGTGCATAACCTTGTACCGCTTTGCTTTGAACCCCAACTGCCATGTTTCTGCTCACTCCTGCAGCTTAGCCAGGTCCTCCTGTATCCCCTTCCACCACTCTGCATCATCAATCACAAATCGCATGTTGGTATCACCTGCGAACAGACTAGTATTGCTCCGGATCCCATGTGAGATATCTGCAATAAAAATCCCAAACACCACTGTTCTCAGTACTGATCCCTGTAATACCTCACTCGTAACCGGTCTGGGTGATGAGAGGTCCCCCCACCACCACCACCCTTTGCTGCCTTCACCTTAGCCAGTTTGTGATCTATGTCACCATTTTTGGTCCTGCCCCCACATATTCCAGTTCCTCCCTCAAACTCACATGTGGCACTGAATCAAAGGCCTTGCTGAAGTCCAAATAAAGGACAGCCATGTGGTCCTTGTCCAGTTTCCATGTCACCCAGTCATAATACTCTACAGGGTTTGTCTGGCAGGAAATGCCCACTAAAAACCCATGCTGTTGACCATCCTGGAGACCATTTTCTCTAAGAGGCTCACTAGCCTCTCTTTATCTGATCTCCATGATCTTTCCCATGATCGATGTGACACTTTTTCTAGATGGGCACCACATGGGCCATTCTCCAGTCCTGTGGTACAAATCCGTGTCCAGGGAGGTATTGAACAGGTCAGGCAGTGGCCCGTTAGGACCTCAACCAACTCCTTAGTACCCGAGGGGAATGCCATCAGGTCCAGGTGTTTGTCCACCCTTAATGCCCTCAACCCATCTAGTACTCTGCTCTCTGTCAGCCCTACATCTGTCATTCCCCGCTACCTCCCCCCTTGCCTGGGGTATCTGCCTACCCTTCTTCTGCTTGAATACAGAGCAGAAGTATTTGTTCAGTGCCTCTGCCTGTTCTGTGCCTTTCTCCACCTTCCCCCCCCGTGCTTCTTAATCCTCACCAGCTCATTCTTGCTGTTTCTTCTCTCTCTGATGTAGCAGAAGTCTTTTTCCCCACATTTGATTCCCTGTGCCAGTCTCTGCTCCCTGGATGCCTTGGCCACCAAGACCAGTATGGTAACCTCCCTGGACTTCTCCATGTACGTATCCTGATCTTCACCCCTCCTCAATTTCTTGTACTTTCAGAATGCTTCCCTCTTGGTTCTCACCCCTTCCATAACCTCCAGTGTCAGCCAATTGGGTTTCTTTGCCCTTCCCGTCTTGCTTCCTAGTGCAAGACTCTATTGCCTCTGCCAGCCCTTCCTTTATGATGTCCCATTTCTGGTCTTTTTAATGTGTGGTTGCATTCCTGCCAGGTGCCTGCCCAAAATTTCCCATTTTCTTAAAGCCTCCCCCCCTAAACTCAATCACCCTTGAACCTGTGCTGCCTGTTTCCCTCCCAATGTTGAGCATGAACCACACAGAACAGTGGTCACTCCCAGCCAGTGGTTCCTCTACTTCCAGATTCCTTACAGTTTCCCCATTATCCAGTACAAGGTCCAGAATCCTTTCTAACTGAGTCAGTCCCTGGACCAGCTGTGTCAGAAACCTGTCTTGAGATGCTTCTAGCAGGACCCACTCCCTTGCACTTGTGGTGGATGGGGTGCCCCACTCCACCCACGGTAGGTTGAAGTCCCCCACCACTGTGCTCCCCTTCCTGCAGACCCTCCTAATTTGTTCATCTAATTCCCTATCAAGGTCAATCCCCTGAGCTGGTGGTCTGTACACCACCCCCATCCTCAATGTCCTATTCTTTGAATCTTGGAACTGCATCCATAGTGCTTCTGTCCTCCCCTCCTCCCCTTCCCCCCTTACGCACTTTATCCCCTCCCTTATATAGATCGCCACTCCCCCATTCCTCCCTCCCTATGCTCAAGATAACCTGAACCCGGGATCATCATATCCCAGTCCTGGTACTGGGTGGCTCCCGTTTCCGTGATGGCCACAATGTCAACCCCCTCTACTGCCAAGAGAGCCTGTAACTCTGCTGTCCTGTTACTTAGGCTTCTTGCATTCATTGAGACCACCCTCCAGCCTGTCTCCTCCCTTCCCTAACCCTATTCTTCCCCCCTTATCCCTCCCTGTGCCACTTCTCCACTGACTTTACCCATAACTAGGGGGTGAGCTCACTAGGCTCCCCTTTCTGGACCCCTTTCCTATCATGTAGGTCCTGTATCCCTTCAGCTGTGTCCACTCTCTTGCAGAGCTTAGTGTCATCCACAAATAGGCACATTTTGCCCTTAATACCATCCTCAATGTCACTGATGAATACATTAAACAACACCGGCCCCAGCATTGAGCCCTGCAGGACCCCACTGGTAACCTCTCTGGTGCAGATAGGAAGGAGGCCTCCTGAAACTAGCAGCACCTTTGATTGCCTCACCACTGGCTAACATTTTCATACTGACTGCCTCTCTCAGCACTGTCCCAGACCTCTGGAAAGTTGCTCAAGTTACACCTGTCTTTAAAAAAGGTGACCCGAAGGAAATTTTCAACTACAGGCCCATAGCCATCCTCTTGGTGTTAAGCAAAATACTGGAGAAGCTTGTTGCAAACCAAACCATTGACTATCTCACAAAGGACTACCTTCTCTCTGACACTCAGCATGATTTCAGAAAAGGCCACAGTACTTCAAGTGCTCTTTTCAAATTCATCACCGATACGCTTCCTAACATGGATGCAGGTACGCTCACAGGAGCAGTATTCATAGACCTTACCAAGGTTTTTGATCTTGTTGATCATCTCCTGCTTCTCTCCACTCTTCATAGATTTAACTTCTCACCCACAGTGGTGACTGGTTTAGCAGCGATCTGTCAAACAGAACTCCAGTTGGTAAATTCAACTCCTCTCTCTGTGACGAGACTAATGTTAACATTGGAGTTCTCTAGGGCTCTATCCTGGGACCCCTGCTTTTTTCTCTCTACACAAATAATTTAGATAATTCCCTTCTCTCTTGCTCAACCATTCTCTCGCTGATGATCTCATCCTCTACTCAAAACAATGTCAGCATCATAAACACATCCCTCTATGCAGACTTCAAGAATGTGCAAATATGGCTGAATAAAAATAAGCTCGTACTCAATACAAAGAAAACCCAAGCCATGCTATTTGGTACTGCCCCCAAACTCAGGGTTTGCAAGCAGTCCCTCATGGTGTGTGATTCAGGTGTGTCTCACACCGAGTGTGTCATAGCCTTTAAATACCTGGGAGTCCTCCTTGATCAGTCCCTTGATTTCAACTTGCACATTCAGTCCACCTGCAAAGCTGTGAATGCTAAATTAAGAGTTGCCTACAAGACAAGTCATATATTATTGCCATCTGCCAAGTCACCCATTGCCAGAGATATCCTCCATCCTGCCCTGACATATGGTGTTTCCACCTTTGCTAATGCCCATAAAACTGCTCTTCATAAATGGGACGTTACATACAATAATATATGTTGGTGTGCCTCCTCCTCCTCCTCCCATCACCTCAAGCACCACTGCCACCTGTACAGGGACCTAGACTGACTCTCCCCATCTGCTTGCCGACAAAACTCCTTCGGCTCCCTTATAGATTCAGTAATTCAGAATCAAACCCCCTCCTCCCTCGCGGCACTAGTTGTACCCCAGACACCTGCCTATGGACTATGCTTGGTATAAGTCTCTACTTAATGTACCTCGGTGTCTCACAGTAAAAGACTCTGGAGCCTTTCATCACGCTGCCACTACCATCTGGAACTCCCTTCCTCTTGCTCTTCTGCAGGCCAGCTCCCATCCAGTCTTTAGAAAGGAACTGCATCGCCATCTATCCCTGGACCCTTGCACTTGCTTCGACCCCACTTAACCTTACTCCTCACTGTCCTCATAAATCACAGTCCACCACCTTACTCCTCTCTCTCTTCCACTCTGTTTCCTTCCCCATCCCTGCTGGCAAATTCTTGCCTCGCATGCTATACATCTTGGCTAATGTATCTGATGCTTAAATCTAACCTTGCCCACCTCTGTTATCCCTGTTTCCTTCCTAACTCATTCTCTCTGCTTACCACACTAGAACTTCCGCTAAGCTATGTATCTCAGCCTAAATGTATCTTTTATTTGACTGCCAGCTCTGTGCTTTATACCATTTCAATGTAATTAGTCTTACCTTCTGCCACATCGCATGGTTGTATGTATTATCTCTATAACTGTCTGATCTGACCCATATGTAATTTACCTGTACTAATGCAATGTATGTGTCTTTCAGTTTTGTATGTACTCTCCCGGGTCGTGCCTGAAAAATAGTTGTTTTTTGGCTAGTGCACTTACCCGGTTAATAAAAACTAAATAAATAAATAAAGGGAATATTGTTTAACCAGGAGTAGCACACTAAGCTGAAGCTTGTTTCCAGATGCGACCTGGGAGCAAAACGAAGTTAAGTGACTTGCTCAGAATCACACAGTAAGCACCTAGATGGCTATGGGATTCAAACCCAGGTCTCTAGATCAGCAGTTTAGAGCCTTAACCCACTGCGCTATACTACCTCCATTCTTTCCCCACAACTACCTTCTCGGTTCTAGCCTTAAGCCAGTTTTCCACCCATCTGGCCATCATATCTGCACCTGCTCATCTTGTACTTAATCCCCCCCCTTCTTTTTAGCCTTTTGTCTTCTATCAGATGCTTAGTTTCTTTCACCTGTACTCACTATCCACACACTTAATTCCCACTCCCCCTTCTACATCCTATTCTTCCTCTAAGTCTAGGCTTTGCCAGTTTCCCTGCCCCTTCCCTTCTTTTCCAGTCCTTCCTCCCCCCTGAACTTGTCACCTACCTAACCATCTGCTCCCCTCCTCTCCAGCACTTAGATGCGCGTTGATGATTGCTGTCATTCATATCAGGCTTCCTGTAGCATGATTTGGTTACACAAGTAGTATACTCTGAATTAGTATGTGCACTCAGGAATGTAATTTGCATTGTTTTTGTCTCTGACTTATTCTGTATCTGGCTTGTTTTTGTTATTTTGCCTGTAATTGTAATGTACTCCCTCTATCCCCTCCCCCAGGTTGCAACAGGGGATGAGCAACTTGTTGCTCAGTGAGCCTTCCTGGTGAAACATTTCAATAAATTAATAAATAAAATATCCTCAACCTTGAAATCCGCCAACTTCCTGATCAAGATTTTGTGGGACACTGAGTCAAAGGCCTTGCTGAAGTCTAGATAGAGGATCTCTGCCGCTTGGCCCCTTCTACTATCTTAGTGACACAGTCAAAGATGTCAATCAGATTTGCTTGACATGATCCCCCCCCCCATGAACACATGCTGCCTCGAATCCTGGAGACCATGCTCCTCTAGATATTCCACCAACCTTTCCTTTAGTATGGTCTCCATGAGCTTGCCCACACTTGAGGTAAGACAGACTGGTCTGAAATTCCTGGGTCATCCTTGGGACTGCTTTTGTGGAGGGCACCACATGTTGTTCTCTAGTCCTGTGGTACCATGTCACATGGACTCTAGTGACCTGTTAAATATGTCTGTCAGTGGCCCTGCCAGCTCCTCAGCCAGTTCCATTAGAAACATAGAAACATAGAAGCTGAGCAGATGAGGACCAAGGCCCATCCAGTCTGCCCATTTTTCTACCTTATGAATGTGCCATAGGCCTTTACTCTGTCAATGGCTTATCTATTCATACTCATCTGTATTCCCTTATGCCTATCCCATGCCTGTTTGAAGCCCTGTACTGTATTCATATCCACCACTTCCTGAGGTAGGCCGTTCCATGCATCCATCACTCTTTCAGTGAAAAAGAACTTTGTCACATTACCCCTTATTCGGCCTCCCTCTAATCACATGCTGTGTCCTTTTGTCTTGCTATTTTTATTATATTGAAACATGTTAGACTCTTTAACCTTGTTAATGCCCTTAAGGTGTTTGAATGTTTTGATCATATCTCCTCTCTCCCTCCTTTGCTCTAGGGTATACATATTGAGCTCCATTAATCTGTCCTTGTATGTTTTTTGATACAGTCCCTGCACCATTTTGGTTGCCTTCTCTGGACTGTCTCCATTTTGCTAATGCCTTTGTGCAGCTGTGGCCTCCAGTACTCCAGATGGAGCCTAACCAGTGTCTTGTAAAGAGGGATTATTACCTCCCTCTTATGACTTGTGATATCCGTACTAATACACCCCAACATTCCTCTAGCCTTATATTTTGCTTTAGTGGTTTATTTGGATGATTTCATGTCGTCTGTGATCATGATGTCCAAGTCTCTTTCTTCCCTTGTGATTGCCAGTAACTCCCCTCCCAATCTATAGGTAGCTTCAAGGTTTCTCTTCCCTATGTGCATGATCTTGCACTTTTTTGCGTTAAACCCTAGTTGCCACTTTTCCAACCATTTTGCCAGATCTCTTCTCATTCTGCCCACCCCATCTGGGTCATCTACTTTGTTGTAAATCTTGGTGTCATCTGCAAACAGACAAACCTTACCCTCCAGTCCATCTGCAATGTCACTGATGAAGATATTGAAGAGGACTGGCCCCAGGATTGATCCCTGAAGTACCCCACTTATAACTTGCATCTCTTCTGACTATGTACCATTTACCACCACTCTCTTTTCTGCCTAACAACCAGTTTGCCTCCCAGTTGACCAACCTTTTACCCACCCTGAGCATACCCAGCTTATTAACATTCTTTTATGTAGAACAGTATTGAAAGCTTTGCTGAAGTCAAGGTGGGCTTGCATCCCCTTGGTCCACTACTCTGGTTACCCAGTCAATGAAATGTACAAGATTAGTTTGACAGGACCTTCCTGTTGTGAGCCATGCTGTCTTGGATCATGTACTCCTATGGATTCCAGGTGTTGCACTGTCCTTTCCTTAAGGAGTGCCTCCATAATCTTGCCCACTACTGAGGTAAGACTGACTTGTTTGTACTTCTCTGCCTCCTCCCTGCTGCTACCATTGCTGGGCAGGATCACATGAGCCCTTCTCCAGTCTTCCAGGATCTCTACTGTACTCAGAGACTTACTAAACAGTTCTGCTAATGGCTCTGCTAGTTCCACCCTTAGTACTCTTGGATGTATTATATCTGGGCCAGAAGAATTGTCCACCTTCAATGCAAGTAGCCCCTCTCTCACTCTATCCTCCTCTATCACTCCATCTGTGTACTCCTCTCCCCCTGCTTCTCTTCTCTCTCCTAAAGGCACTGGTCCATCCTGCTCTCTGTTGAAGACCGAACAGAAGTATTCCTTTAGTATCTCTGATTTTCCCCCATTATCCTCCACCTGCTCCTCCCCTTTGTTAAGCCTAACAATCCCTTCCTTTTAGTCTCTTGCTGCACTTATATAGCAAAAGAAAGCCTCCCCCTCACCTCTTAACTCCTTCAGCTATCTGCAACTCCTTCTGTACTTTAGCTTAATGGACTTCCTTAATTACCTGACTAGCCAACCTTAGGTAATTTTCCATATCTACCTCTCTCTTGGTCTTCCTGAACATTCTATAGGCCAGCTTTTTCCCTTACTGCCTGGGCAGCCCAAGAACTGAACCAGCTGGGCACTTTGGCTCTTGTGTTCTTACCCCTGAGCCTAACATGCTCCTCTGTGGCAATCAGTATTCCTTCCTTAATGATGAATCCCCTTTGGTCCACCCCATATCTGCTCTGATGCCTGCCAGGTGGCTCCTTAGAATTTCACCCATTTTCCTGAAGTCCAACCTCCTAAAATCCAAGATTTTCTTCTTAGTCTGGATGCTTTCTCTGCCCATATCCAACTGGAACTTCACTCTGCAATGGTCACTTCCACTCAATGGCTCCCTGACCATTAATCCCACTGATGATGGAAGTGACAAATGGAGAGGTCATAGTAGGAAGGCAGAATAGTTATTGGAAGGAATCCAAGGAGTGCAATTGATTGTTGGTTGAATGCTAGATGGTGGCACATTGGAGGCCCCAAAAGGAATACAGAAGGAGGCAGTCCAGAAGGCAGTACAAAACCAGGCTGAAAGCAGGGAAGCCAATCCTATGGTGAAAGAGGTGCCAGTACTGAGGGGATCTGAAGTAGGTAGATGATGTATGGATGGTAGGAACAAAATATGGATTGTGAGGAACAGACTCCCATCACTGTCAGTGGGAAGGCCAGCCTTCATTTTATGCCACCCAAACAGAGCTAGAAACTGTCAAAGGAGTGGAATGAAGCGGAACAAGTGGAGAATGAAGTTGGAAGATGTGCCCTCCCATCCCTAGTGGCTGGGGGTGCTCGACTTCTCTCAATACTCAAGAGGCAGAGCTAAAGATGGAGAAGGCCAGTGTGTCAGAATAAAATGAAAAGAACAAAAACAAAATTGGAAGACGAGGACACCAGCTGAGACCAGATACTTCAAAAGTTTTGCCATAGCATCAGGTAGATTTGTAGGTCATATTGCAGCAGTAATGAGAAAATTCTGGAAGGGAGAATGTTCTCCAGTGAGACTGCTGAGGCAGATATCAGTAGTTCATAAATGCTGAAGTAATTGATATAAAGGTAGTGAAGGCATATGGGGAGGAGACGGAGTCAAACTGCAGAGGAGCATCAGTCTTATAGCTGGAAATGCTGGAGCTCGGTAGTGGAATAACACTTGTGGCATTTGCTCATTATAAGCTAAAAACAAGAATGGATCCAGGAAATGAAAGCAACAGAAGGTAGAGCACTAGACAGTGGTGTACTTGGAGGCCTCAGAAGAGAAGATCAATAGCAGCAGATGGTGAGCATTAACGAATCTCAGCCAGATGCAGGACACTCGAAGGTGGACCAAGTAGCGATAGATACATCAGCCAGAGTCAATTCCGGAAGGAGACAGGCAAGCTGTTGAGGAGCATACGAAGGTAGGAAGGTAGATGATGTTCCAAATTTGACTGCTTACAGAGCATGGCAGGAAATACTAAGCGGAACTGAGCTTCAAAACTGGAGAGTATGCAGACAGGACAGCAGCAACATACATGAGACAGGCAGAATTCAATGCAGGGATTTTATCAGACTTCTACTAAGTCAAAAGTAATCTTTGTAATCCCAGTGCTGCTGCTAACCAACACAGTTACTGTGGTTTGTTCAAATTATGCAGTGATGAGCTATACAAGTAAAACCCTGTAGCTAAAAGCAGAATATTTTCCCTACAAGTTGTTAGCACACTTGGCAGACCTCTGCACATATGTTAGTTTAGGACAACTCCAGATCATATACAGTATTATAGCCTGCATGATGGATTCCCATGTAATATACAATATTGTATGTGGCATGTTGTATGCAATACTCTATGGCATTACATGGGACCCTGCTCATCCCAGGAAGGATTGTTGTTTTATACCTGCTTGCACCCAAACCACTGTAGGGTGTGTATAGGCATGTGGAACTCACATGGGTGTCCCAGCCAATCATGGCCATGCACACCCCATGCAATCAAAGGCATGCCCTGCTGTGTGGGATTCATAAGGGTTCTAGCAAGTCATGACCATGCACACCCACGCAACTGAAGGGCAACCTTGGTGTGAGGGATTCATAAGAGTCACTGCCAATCTCAGGGTGGGATTCTCCTTCTATGACAGTGTGCACACCATGTAACTGCAGAGCATCCACCGCTGTGTGGGATTTGCATGGTCCCTGCCAATCACTGAGTGGGATTCTCCTTCTATACCAGTGTGCACACCCATGTAACTGCAGAGCATCCACCACTGTGTGGGATTTGCATGGTCCCTGCCAATCACTGAGTGGGATTCTCCTTCTATGCCAGTGTGCACAGCCACGTAACTGCAGAGCATGCACAGCTGGGTGGGATTCCCATGGGTCCCTGCCAATCACAGGTTGGAATTTTCTTTCTATGACAGTGTGCACACCCATGTAACTACACAGCATGCACAGCCATGTGGGATTCCCAAGTGTCCCTGCCAATCAGTTTGTGGAATACTCCTTCTATACCGGTGTGCACAGCCATGGAACTGCAGAGCATATGTAGCTGTGTGGGATTCCTGTGGGTCCATGCCAATCACAGGGTGGGATTCCCCTTCTGTACCACTGTGTACAACTGCAGAGCATACACAGCTGTGTTGGATTCCCGTGGGTCTCTGCCAATCACAGGGTGGGATTCCCCTTCTATACCGGTGTGCACACCAATGTAAATGCAGAGTATGTACAACTGTGTGGAATTTCCATGGATCCCTGACAATTACATGGAGGGATTCCCCGTCTACGCCAGTGGACCCACCCATCTAACTGCAGACCATGCACAGCTGTGTGAGAGTCCCATGGATCCCTGCCAATCACAGGGTGGGATTAACCTTCTATACCAGTGTGAACACCCATTAAACTGCAGCGCATGCACAGATGTGTGGCATTCCCATGGATCCCTGCCAATCACAGCTTGGGATTATCCTTATATACCAGTGTGCAGACCAATGCAACTGCAGAGCATACACAGCTGTGTGGGATTCCCATGGGACCCTGCCAATCCTGGGGATGGAATTCAGTTTTATACCCATGTGCACATCCATGCAACTGCTGTGCATGCCTCTCAACTGTCCCTGCACCTCAATGCAACTGAAGAGCAAGGGTGGGGGAAAGAGGCAAGAGAGAGACAGAGAACAAGAACAGAGGGAGGACAGGGTGTACAACATGGAAGGACATGTCTGCAAATGTCTGCAGTCTAGGAAATATGGTTCCAGACCTGGAAGCTTTGATGACAGATGCAGACCTTGACATAGCAGCAATAGCAGAGATATGGTACTCTGCTAATCACATCTGGGAGGTCCACGTCCAGGCTATACACTGTTCAGAAAGGAAAGGGGAGGTACAAAGGGGGGGTAGCCCTGTACATCAGAGAAGGTATAAATGCTACAGAATTACAGGGAAGACAGGGGGAGGATGAGGCAATGTCGGTCACCTTTGAACCAGGGAATGGCACAGTAGTACATACTGGGGTGATCTACAGACCTTCAGCACAGAGGGAAGATGTGAGCCAACCAGAGACAAATTGATTCTGAACCTGAAATAGACCAATGGAAACAGAGTCAAAGGAGTCCAGGTGGAAGGGCAGGTGGTCTGGGATCCAACGACCACCACATGGTGTGGTTTGGCATGCAGACAGGGACTCAATTAAGCCTCACAATGTCAAAAGTATTAGATTTCAGTAGGGTGGATTTCAGTGAAATGGGAAGATGTTTAAGAGCAGCCCTGGAGAAGGAAGAGGTAATGGTGAGAGTAGAGGAACAGTGGGGGAAACTAAAAGGAGCCATAGTGGAGGTAACTAACCATTGTGTTAGAATAGTGGCCAAAGAAGGAAACCACTATGGTTCTCTAAAGAGGGGGCAGACAAAGTATGGTCTAAAAGAGCAAGTTTCAAGATGTAGAAGGAGACCCAAAGGGAGGAGGTCAGGCAGGTTTACCTTGATTGTCTAAGAGAAGCAGAGAAAGCTATTAGGAGAGTCAAAGTGCGGACAGAGAAGGGTTTAGCACGGACTGTGAAAAAAGAGGACAAGACATTCTATAAGTACATCAGTGATAGAAGAAAAAACAGTTTTGGGGTTGTGAGGCTGAAAAGGGAGAAGGGAAAGTGTAACGAGAGGGATCTAGACAAGGCAGAAATACTGAACAAACACTTCTGTTAAGTATTCAGTAAGTAAGCAGGGAGAGGGTCAAGGACCACAGTAGGGGGCCAGAGGCAATGGTGGGGAGTGGACACCAGTACATTCACAGTGAAGAGAGTTCCAGAAGAACTCACAAAACTGAAGCTGGATAAAGCCATGGAGTCAGATGACATACACCCAAAAATATTACGGTAGCTGTGAAGGGAACTAGCAGCACCTCTGGCTGCAGTGTTCACAGAGTCCCTCAACACAGGTGGGATTCCCGAGGACTGGAAGAGGGAAGATGTAGTCCAGCTGCACAAAAGTGGCAGTAGGGTGTAAGCAGGGAACTACTGGCCTGTCGGCCTCACCTCAGTGGTGGGGAAGATCATGGAGACACTGCTGAAAGAAAGGATAGAGGGACACCTAGAATCCGTTGGTGCCCAGGATCTGAGGCACCACAGATTCACAGCAGGAAGGTCTTGTCAAATGAATCTGATAAAATTGTTTGATTGTGTGACTAGAGAAGTGACTCAGGAACAGGCGGTAGACATCGCCTACCAAGATTTCAGCAAAGCCTCTGATCCATCCCACACAGAAGGCTGGTTGGCAAGATGAGTAGTCTCTGGATGGGACATAAGGAGATACATTGGGTTAGAAACTGGCTAATGGACAGAAGGCAGAGGGTGGTGGTAAATGGGATCCAATTTGGGGAGAGAGAGGTGACCAGTGGAGTACCACAAGGATCAGTACTGGGACCACTCCTGTTCAATGTCTTCATTAGTGACATTGCAGAGGGGCTAGAAGGAAAGGTCTGCCTATTTGCAGATCACAATTAGATCTGCAACAGGGTGGATACTCCAGTAAGGGTGCAGAAAATAAAGAGGGACCTGTAGAAGTTTGAAAGATGATCAGATGTGTGACAACTGAAGTTTAATGCAAAAAAGTTTAAGATAATGCCCCTGGGTAGGGGAACCCTGGGGAGAGCTACAGGATGGGGGAGGTGCTGATGGTCACCAAAGAGGAAAGGGACCTAGGGATTATCATATCTGATAACCTTAAGGTATCAAAGCAGTGTGCAAAGGCTGCAGGGAGGGTCAGTGGCATGCTGGAGTGCATAGGCAGAAGTATTACTAGCAGGAGATGGGATGTGGTGATGCCACTGTATAAAACACTGGTAAAGCCTCACCTGGAGTACTGCGTGCAGTACTAGAGACCACACATCCATAAGGACATAGAATAGGTGGAGGCTATAGAGAGAAGGGCAACAACGATGGCGCACGGCTTACATCACAAAACATATGAGGAGAGACTAAGAGACCTCAATATGTAGTCACTGGGGGAGAACAGCGAAAAAAAGGGACATGATGGAAACTTTCAAGTACCACAAGGGCATAAACAAGGTGCAGGTGGTGGATCTTCTCTAATGTAGAAAAGATACCAGAATGAGAGGACATGATATGAAATTGAAAGGGGTAGATTAAGAGGTAATGTGAGGGAGTTTTTATACATGGAGATAGTGGTGGACACTTGGAACAGTCTGCCACAAGAGGTGGTGGGAGCAAGCACAGATGAGGGGTTTAAGGATGCCTGGAACAGGTATAAGGGAACCTTGGGTGGGGAGGGAGTGATGAGGGAGTGATTGCTATTTGGAACAACCAAGGAGTCACCCTCGAACAAATCCAGCACTTCAAGAAACTAGGTGTAACCTTAGACAGCCACCTTACTTATGTGTCTCACGTAGAGAATGTTGCCAGGGACGTAAACATTAGGATTGAGCTCCTCTATTGTCACAGAAGGAATCTTACTAATAAAGCTCTTAAACTCGCAGTTCACAGCTCAGAGCTGTTGACCATCGATTATGGCATAGTCATATATGGAGCTGCCTCCCCTACAACACTCAAAAGGCTCGCTGTTGCCATGAACAAGATCAGTAACTGGTGCTGACTGTTACACCCATACTTGTAAGCTCTATGTTCAGTCTGGGTGGCTCCAGCTAAGTGGGAGGATTAAATACTAAATGTGCCTTCTTGCAAAAAAGGTGCTCCTTGGGCTCAGGTGCCTACTAAACAAATCTCTCAGGACTCGACACACTCCCTCCTCCGATACTGAACTCCTCCATGCCCAGAGGTGCAGGACCACTCAATGCCAACACTCCTTTCTTTTCAGAGCCCCTTCCTGGTTTCATGGGCTGTGTAGTGAACTGGCTAACCTGACTAATCTCAACCAGTTCGAACATGCTCCATCACTGTTTAACTGACTGCTCCTGTGAGTGTGTCTCCTAATTTCCCGGTACCCTAATCCTCGTCTCCTCTGCTCCTGCTGTATGTTCCCTTGACTATGATACCACCTCCTGTTTTGTTGACCAGCCACTTCTGCTCACTCCCTTCCCATGCCTGCCTCCACCCCCCCACCTGTTTTTCACCTCCCACTCCCTACCTGCCTTAATAGCAGCTATAACCATGCCTCTGGCTGGTACCTTCTCTTCTTTAAATCAAAATCCCTGCTTCCTTCCCCTCCTCACATTACTACTAACCAACTCTCTCTCCAATCTAGATCCCCCTCCAAGTTGTATCATAATGATTACATTGTTGTATATGATGTATTACAATTGTAATGCTTATGTATCTTTAGTAGCGCTTTATGTTCAGTTCCTCCTATGTCTGCTGCAATCCCTTCCCTGCTGATGTGGAACCTTTGTAAATGAGCTGCTCTGTGCTGAAAGGTATTTTGTAATCTGAGAATGAATAAATAAATTAATTAAATAAAATATATATAGGGCATACGGGCAGACTGGATGGGCCTAGCAATCCTTATCTGCTGACAATTTCTATGTATCTACGTATCTATGTCTCTGAGTTTTCGGGACATCCACAATTTTGTCTTAAAATGTTTTTCTGTTTGTTTTTCCCATGACTGAACAATGAGTACTGTAAGCTCAAAATAATGTAAAACATTAGAGTTAAGACGGTCTCTTCTTCAGAAAATGGATCTTACACAAATCCATTTATTCTCCCAGCTTCCTGAGTGGATTTTTAAGACGTGCCCCTGATTTTGATCCTTTGTCCCCGACTTTTTAAGTCTTGCCCCAAATTTATGAGGCAGGTGCTTGAGAAGTTTGTTACAATACACACACAGCCACATGGGTTTCACAAGGGTCCCTGCCAATCAAAAGGCTAGATTCCCATTTTATAATCATTCCCTCCTGTGCACCGATACAACCGCAATGTATACACAGTCATGTGGGATTCACATGAGCCGTAATATTATAACTGTTGCATGGTGCTGACCGCATTAGTCTTACTGGAGTCCATTGCATCTCGCCTCCTGTGAAGCCAAACAACAGGGAGGAGTCAGCTCCAGAGAAGGCCTGGCTGTATACAGACCACCTCTGGAGATAATGACTCACTCAATAATCAACTTTTATGACATTTTATTATGCTCCAATTGGTGACAGGATTGCTAAAAGTTACCTTTGCCAATGTTTCAAAGGAAAAACCTTCTTCCTCAAGGGGAATAGTTACTGCCCCAAATGCTTCTGTTCTTCAGGCTGTATTACAATTCTTTTTAACTGACAGTTGGTAGGAAGACTCTGGTTTGCTTACCCTGCAGAGACTGGGGAATGGCACAGTCAAGGCTTGCTCTCTCGATAATGCCAACAAGGCTCTATTTACTTATTACAAAAGGAAATTGATGAATGTAAAAAAACAATTGTGATAGAGTCTGAAGAATGGAATCCTGTGGGGCAGTAACTGTTTGCCCTGAGGAAGAAGGTTTATCCTTTGAAATACTGGCAAGGCAACGGATAACAGCTCTGTCACCAATTAAGGCATAATAACATGATAAAAGCTGACTTCACTGTCTGGTGAGCTAATCACATTACTGCCACCCTGAGAGTACCATCATCTGAATGGGCAGGCGGTATACTCAAAGACCCCATGTGTGCTCTAATGGATAGTCTTTGAGAGAAGTGTGGGGTGCAGCAGCTCAGGGTCTCCCCATACCACCTGCAGACTAATGGCCTGGATGAGTGATTTAATGTGACTCTTCAGTCAGCATTAAGGGCACTCACTGACCAGCATGTGAAACAGTGGTACAGAAACTTACCCCCTCCTTTATTTGCATGAATGGAAATCACCCTTGAGTCCACAAGGTTTTCACCATTCCAGTTCCTGTTTGTCCATAGGGCAAGTGATCCTTGATATGGCAAGGGATGAATGGGAGGCAAGCTTGCACCCAAAGGAAATCTGTTGTGGAGTATGTCCTGAATTTCATGCCATGGCTCAACAAACTCATGGGGTTTACACAGGAGCACTAAACAACAGAGACAGAAGACAAGATACAACCTTGGGGATTGAGCCCAGGAGTACATAGTGGCAGCAGGTGATGGTCCTCATCCCCTCCAACAGAATAAATTACAAGTGGCTTGGGGAAGATCCACAATTGGTGGTCTGGAGGGTGAATGATGTTAATTATATGGAGGACCTACTCAACAGGAGGTGCAAACAGTGAGTCTACTACATAAACATGATGAAGCCATACGGTTTTATTTATTTATTATTTATTTATTTAAAATTTGATGACCGGGACAGGTACACTAAGCCGAGGCTCATTTCCAGGTGTGACCCAGGTACAGTTTGTACTGGAAGTATCAAGAGAAAACAGGACGTATAGGCAGTAATCACAAACATTAAATATACAGTACAGGACACTTATTGAAGATGTAACATTTGGTCAAATTAGGAGTGTGAGAGGGATGAGGAGAGGTCTGCTATGGGTGGCATCGAAGGTGAGTTGGAAAGGGCTGCGTGGTGCCTCTGCAGCACATCTGGACCGATTGAGCATGTAGGACAATGCGGGTTTGGTAGGAGCCTGAGGAGCTGGGTAAAGGCAGAACATGAAGGGCCTTGTGAAGGTCGGAGGGCAAAGAGTTCCAGAGAAGGGGGGGTCGGTACGAGAAGGCAAGTTGGCCAGAAAGAGTGCAAGAGCAGGGGAGGTGGAATATACGAGGGTCCCTGTGGAGAAAAGAGTAGTTTGGGGGGGAGGTTTGGTTGAGTAGGGACTCGAGGTATGGGGGGAGGAGACCAAACCAGAATTTCGCTAAGAGGGAGGCACAGTGGATGGCATACCTGTGAGAGAGCGGGGTGATAAACAGTGGGGCGTAGAGCAGGCAATGGTAAGTGAAGGGGGAGAGGCGATGGTGAAACAGCAGAAGGCATCGAGCAGGATGTCAAGTCTGTAGAGGGAGGATGTAGGGGCTGTACCATAGACTATGTCTGCATAGTCTGTAACTGGCAAGATTGTTTTGTGTATGAGCTCACATCGGGTGGGGATCAGTAAGCAGGATTTGTGGCAGTAGAGGATAGCAAGTTTAGGTCGGAGTTTAGTGCAGATTGCCACGATGTGGGTGGAGAAGTTGAGGGGACAGTTCAGCCATACACCCAGGTATTTGAAGGCTGAGACTTGCTCCAGTGGTGAGCTGTCCAGGGTAGAAAGTGCTGGGGGCTGGGAGGGTTGCCAGCTTCTGTCTGGAGCCAAAAACCATGGAGACCGTCTTTTTAGCATTAACAGTGAGTCGGTTCTCAAGGAGCCAGGATTGGACTTTGTTGAAGTCACTTTGCAGAATGGGGAGGACACTGTCATGGGAGGTGCCCGAGGCAAAAATGACCATGTCATCTGTGTACAGATGGTTGTTGGAGGAGAGGCAGATGGAGGGAAGGTCATTGATTAAGAGAGAGAAAAGGATGGGGCCCAGAATAGATCCTTGGGGAACGTCGGATACAATAGGGAGAGGAGGGGAGACAGTGTCACAAATTTGAACTGATTGTTGCCTGTTGTGGAGGTATGAGTGGAGCCAGACAATTGCTGGGGGGGGGGGGGCGAGGCCAAAATTGCAGAGTTTGCGGAGCAGCAGCAGCAGATGTGATACTGAGTCAAACGCTTTGGCCAGGTCTATGAATATGGCTGCTGTGATTTGACTGTTATCCATGGCCGAGAGTAGGGAGTCAGTGACACTTAGAATGGTGGTTATGGTGGAGTAGTGTTTTCAAAAACCAGACTGGACTGGGGAGAGTAAGTTGTTAGCTGTGAGGAAGATGGACAGTCTGGACAGTATAAGGGATTCCTGGACTTTGGCCAGGGAGGGTAGGAGTGATATGGGCCTATAGTTTCCCGGTTGGGAGGGGTCACCACCTTTGTACAGAGGGATAACTTTGGCAGATTTCTAGGTTACAGGTACAGTGGCAGTGGATAGAGATAGGTTCAGTTTGTGAGATGGGGCAGCAATAGCTGCTGTTGTGATGCAGAGCATTTGAGGGCGTATACCGTCTGGGCTGGATTTGGAAGAGTTGAGGGAGGAGAGAGCACGGTATACTTCAAGGGGCGAGGTGGGAGGAAAGACGAAGCCAGCGGCTGCGTAGGAAGTTTCAGCCGAGATTGGGGAGGGGGGGAGTCGGGGATGGCACAAGAGATGAAGAACCTTTTGAATAGGTCTGCCACGGTGGCGGGATCTGAGACTGTTGTGCTGTCTAATTTGAGGGATGGACATGCCTGTTTCATGGGGGGGTCAAGAAGGAAGCTGATCAGCTTCCAGAAAGAAGCATTGGGATTTTGGTTTTGAGTGAACTGAGCTTTAAAGTAGGAAGATTTAGATAGCCAGATGGCTTTGGTGCAGTTATTGCTGAGGTGTTTGTACATTTGGAGGTCATGAGCTGTGTGGGAGGATTTGTAAAGTCTCCAAGCTTTGTCCCTGGACCGACACAAGGTGATGAGGTTGGCTGTGATCCAGGGGTGGTGGTGGCTTTTTACCCTAGTTTTTCTTAGGGGCGCATGTGAGTCCTAGATCCTCAGGAAGATACCTCAGAACTGAGATAGTACCAGGTCGACATCAGACAAGGAGAGGACCGGCAACCCGTCAGAGTTTGCAAAGTCATGTAGCAAGGCAGGGATATTTAGGCGATGAAAGTGTCAAGACCAGATAAATTTGGGCTGGGAGAGTGGTGAGTGGATTTTTTGGACACAGTAGGTGACACAGCGGTCATTGAGGGTGTCAGAGTATATGCCTGAGGCAGAGATACGGTGGGGGTGGGAGGATAATACCCATTCCAGGAGGTTGTGGTTTTGGGATGGATGATTTAGGCGAGTAGGTTCATGGATTAGCTGGGATAGATTCAGGTCTTCGATTTTTAGGATGGTGGGTTTTGCAAAGGGGGAGAGCCAATCAAGGTTGAAATCCCCCAGAAGCATGAGTTCCCCGTTAGAAGTTTTGGAGTGGATGGAAGTTATGGCTTTGATAATGGATTTGAGTGAGGCCTTAGGGGTGGCATATAGGGCCCCAATGTAGAAGGGGGAAGAGGAGGGGAAGGATAGATGTTCCACAATTGATTCATGGGATGAAGGGCAAGATTTGTTAAACAGGTTGGAGCACGAGAGGGGTTGCCTGACGAACAGTGCCACACCCCCGCCTTGTTTGCCACGGTCCTGCCAGAATATATTGTAGTCTGGGATGTTGAGTGAGGAGTTTGGGATCTTGGTGGATAGCCAAGAATCTGTGATGCAGAGTAAGTCTGGGTGGTATTGCGTGACCCATACAGTTACGGCATCCATTTTAGGGAGGAGACTCCTGGCATTGAGGTGAAAAATGCAGAGGCCCTTGGAGAGTGAGTTTGGGGATGGACTTGGTGGCAGTCCGGTTGAGGTGTTTCTGGACTCAAAAGGGCCTGGGTTGGGATGTATGTCACCAGCCAGGAGTAAGAGGAGGACTGAGTATGTGAGTAACAGGGAAAGTTTGGACTGCCGGAACAATGGTTAGAGGGAGGCATGTGGAGATGTAGGCATCGGTAAAGAGCTTCCAGATTTAGAAAATAAGATTGGAGTAGTGATGGGTGGATGGAGGGGAGATGTTGGAAAGTGTGGATTGGGGGAGGGATGTAGGGGAGAGAGGTGGACGGGAGAAGAGAAGAGTTAGCATAGGGGTAGGGCAAGAGGGTGTGGGAGGAGGTGGTACCTGAGGTAGGGAGGGGGTGGAGGGTTCTTTGGAAAGGGGAGAGTGGCCACTGAAAGGAGGGTGAAGGGAGGGTGAGAAGAAGGTGAGAGGAAGGTTGTAAGAAGGAGGAGGCAGTATAGTAAGCACAACTGCATTTTGGCGCCACTAAACAAGGGTGTTGCCAAGTGAAAAAGAAAGAAGGAAGGCAGGTTGTAGTAAGAAGTAGACGCCACTAGAGGGAGTGGGATACAGTAGTGAAGGGGGGATACCAGTGAAAGAGTTGGGTTTTTGTGTATAGCGGCCACTTGAGGCCAGAGCTGATAACCTGCGTGTGGAAAACTTGCCTGATAGGTTAAAAACTATCAGGTGTCTGTAGCTATATATAGCAAGGATGACCAAGGGTGGGTGGGGTGGTGGGCAGCCAATCGCAGCATCGGCGGGATCTGCACAAGTAGCTGTCGCACCACTTTGATCCACACCTGACTGCAAAAACGTAGGCATCTTTTGGTCTGTGGGGAGGGCTGTTCGGGCACGAGCTCTCGCGACCCTGGGTGCTCAAGGAGAACCGGCTGCTGTGTCTGTGTGGAAATGGGAGAGAGAGAAAGAGAAATTATAGTTTAGGTATGGGATAGGAGGGGCTCAGGAACAAAGAGGGAGGGGAAGGGGTTCGCGATAGCACAGTGAGATACTGGGAGGTAGAGCTGGTAGTGATCACAATGAGCCTTGCAAAACTTGATTTCTGCAGCACTGCTATACTTAGCAGACAAAACTTAATTGCTGCTGGGATTAGCTAATGTGCAAACAAAATAAACATTGATATATGCAGTAGGGTAGAAAGCTAAGTTTTAGCAAACAACTTTATCATGCTGCTATGATTTATAATTAAAATGCAGTTGGCTTTAAGAAAATAAATTGTTGTAAAAGAATTAAGGTGATCAGCTTATAAAGCATATAGGCAGGGCTGTAAGCAGAGATTTAGGGACAAAAAATCAGCATTTGTCTGGCGACAGAAAATAAGCAGAGTCTTTTAAAAATGGCGCCAATCAGCACACATAGCTGAAGCGCACCACTGGGATCCGTACCTGACTGCAAAAACGTAAGTGCCTTTCGGGCTGTGGGGACGGCTGTTCGGGCACCCACCCTCGTGACCCTGGGTGCTCATGGAGAGCCAGCTGCTGCGTCTGACTGCAAAAATGTAGGCGCCTTTTGGGCTGGAGAGGCTGTTCTGGCACCCTACCAGAACCCTGGGCGCCTCGAGAGCCGGGCTGCTGCGCTCTGACTGCAGAAATGACTGGGAAAAGATGATCCTGGATGTGCAGCTTTCTAAAAGAGGAGGAGGTGGAAGCAGACCCAGTGGTGGATCTTCAAGGAAATGTTAAAGGAGGATCCTGTGCAAATTCTGTCACCCTCTTGAGGCAGCACTTATGCAAGTTGCTGAAATGCATAGGGTGCCACACACATTTGGGGAAATGTTCTCAGGGAAACCAGAATGTACCATGCTGGCAGAGCACCACATGAATACAGGGTCCCAGGACCCGCTGCAGCCACCCTACAGAGTTCTGAGGGGTGTGGAATATGCCATTGAGGAGGACAGCAGGGAAATGCTGGCTCTTAGGGAAATCCAGAAATTCAGTAGACCCTGAACTCCCCCATTGGTACTGCTCCACAAGAAGAATGGGAACACAAGGTTCTGTGTTGACTACTTTAAACACAGCAACAATACAGAATCGGTCATATACCCCATTCCAAGGATGGATGAGGTCTTAGAGAGGTCAGGGAGAACCATGTTCATTTATTTTTTTTAAATTGTAACCAGGAGCAGCACACTGAGCTGAGGCTCATTTCCCAGTGCGACTTGGCAGAAAGGGGAAGAAGAGAAGCACAATTACAAACAAAATGTAGCCAGTCTGATAATGTGGTTACGGTGATGATGACATGAAGAGTGTAAGTTTTTTTTTTTTTAGTTATTTAACCAGTAGTAGCACACTAAGCTGAAAGCTTTTTTGCAGGTGTGATCTGGGAGCACAGGGAAGTTAAGTGACTTGCTCAGGGTCACACAGTATGCAAGTGGAAGCTGTGGGATTCAAACCAAGGTCTGGTCTGCTGGATGTCACCAGATTTGCAGATTAGAGACTTAAACCACTGCGCTATACTCCTCAAGTTGGTTGTAGTACAAACAAGATGGCAAAATATTGTATGTGGAGGACAAATAAATTAGGCAGACTCATCTGTGCAAATTGGGAAAACATGAGAAGTACATAGTGCCAGAGTTATGGAAGGCTGAGCTGGTGCTGAAAGGAGGAGTCATAACAGGTTGCTAAACTAGATGTGGTTGCCAGAACTACAAGATTAGGGAAGAGGGAGTGGTACTGGGTGGTCAGATGCTAGGCAATGCAAAGGAAGGATTCAGGAAAAGGGTTGGGAAAGCAGGGTGAGGGTGGAGTTTAAGCTGATGTCTAATGGGAGAAAGAGAGTGGGGGAGATGGATTTATTTATTTAGTTTTTGTTGACCGGGTAAGTGCACTAGACAAATCCTGTCTATTTTCAGGCACGACCTGGAGGAGGGGGATACAGATGAATGCCAACTGACCTTGAACCAGATTAAGCTGTTGGTGATATTTTTAGTGAATGAGGGAAATTTGGCCAGGACACCGGGGAAATTCCCCTACTCTTTTTTGATAAGTGCCATGGGATCTTTAACATCCACCTGAACTACCGCCAATCCAGGCAGATGGGACCTCGGTTTAACGTCTCATCCGAAAGACGATGAAGGAGAGTAACTGGTTTCAGAAGGTGGGCAGTCGAGAGAAAGTAGATTTCCAAGCTGAGGAGTGTGGGTGGAAAGAGAAAGTGCTTTGGTCTCTTGCACACAGAGTGAAGGTGAAGGAGGGACGGGAGAGGAAATGGGATATGGCAGAGAAGGTCTCTTTCCAGCGATGCTCTTCTTATTTCCCCTGCCACACTAAAACCACTCACCTTCCTCTTTCTCCATATTCATATTTATCCTCCTTGGCTCTGCAGGCATTATCAGTCCCTTCCCCAGTCTGCAGTTGCCACCCCCCCAGGTACCCCTGTGCCCTAGTTCCCTCACGGATTCCCCCCCATGGCAGGGTGAGAGGGGAGGGGGCTGTCCTCCTCTTCCCCCATGACCATATGCAGAACGGACTATTGCGGGTGGTCCCGAGGTGGTAGCACCAGCTTGCTGGATCGAACTTCATGGAGCCTGCAGTCATTTTTCCTCCTGATTTTCTAGTCCCTCCCCATGGCCATGAACGCGTGTGTGTGGAAGCGCGTGCACATCACAAAGCCACATTCTTGCATCTCCTGTGGTCTGGCTCTGCCCACTAACATCCAACAGGAGGCAGCCATACAGTGGGTTGACATACCCACCTTTTCCTGAGGGAGGAGATCTGTCGTGGGATGCTCAATTCTCTCCCTCACCTGCCAGCTTCCAGTGACCCAAGTTCACTTCTGAACCCGGGTCGCTAGTGTGGCACAAGGTGTGGTGTCCAGCACCTCAACCATCAGAGCCACCAGGTCAGCCTTCTCACCTTCCTCTTTAACCTGGCATTGACAACCTCTTCAGTGGCTAGCACCTGGAAGTATGCCAGGGTGGTCCCAATTTTTAAATCTGGTGACCCCCTATCCACAGGCAACTACTGACCCATCTTCTTGCTCCCCCAGCACAGCAAGTTCCTAGAAAGGACTGTCCACTGACAACTGTCTGACCAAATTGACAAGCAGAATCTGATGTCCAGACAGCAACACGGCTTCCATAAACACCACTCTACGTCATCTGCACTGGACCCGTTTACTGACCATATTCACAGCTACACGGCTCTAGGGAGAGCAACAGGTGCTGTCTTTGTTGACCTGTCCAAAGTTGTTGACTTGGTTGACCACCCCTTGTTGCTTTCCTCCTTCTGTTACCTTGGCTGTTCATCTGAGACCACATAATGGTTCCAAAATTACCTCTTCAATAGATCCTAATCTGTATGTATAGGTCCCGCCACCTCACCTGCCCTCCCAGTCACCATAGGGTTACCATAGGGCTCCATCCTGGACCCGCTTCTATTCTCCCTGTTTATCAACTCGCTCCCCTCTGACAGTCGTACCTGTGATGCCCTGCGGTACGTGGACGGCCTTCTCCTCTACTCCAGTGGCAAGACTCTAGAGAATATATCGCTGGTCTTAACCCAGAACTACATTTATGTGCAATTCTTGTTTGAGTCGCATAGCTTACAATCAACGTAAAGAAAATCAAAGCCATGCTCTTTGGATCTAAACCTTTCCTAACAAAGGATGCTAAGTCCAATTCTACCCTCTCAGTACTAACTCCAGATGGCACTGCACTTGAAAATGTGCCAATTTTCAAATATCTGGGCATAACCTGAACCCCTCCTCTCTTACATGGACCATGTCACCTCGATCATACTCGGGTAAAACAGAAACTTGGGAGGCCTACAGAAAAAGCTGGACCTAACCCAGGAAGCCTGATTAGCCATTGCCCAAGGCAACAATCCCCATTATGGATTACTGCTCCCCTATTTACTCATGCATGTCCTCAGCCCTGTGTGTGCACGCCGCTGCTCGACATATAACAACATCTGTCACTTCACTCTCCTGGCACCTTACTCCACCCATCACTGCCACCTCTGCCAGTCAGTGGGATGGCTCCCACTCACCCATAGATTTGACTATGCACTGGGCTGTATTATTGACAGCACTGTCAGATGCAGTGATGCCTCTCTGTATGCATCTCTACTCAAGGCCCGTGCTCCTTTGAGATGTTTGTGTGCATCCTTGGTCCCCCCTTGGAAATCCTGATAGTCTCTATTGCTATGGGGGAAAAGCATTATCTGTTGCTCCTCCCACTTTGTGGAACAGTCTCCCTGTACCCGTCCGCTCCCTGGAAACCCATAACAAGTTGAAGGTACATCTCAAATCCTGGCTGCTGGCTGAGGCCAAGTGTCTATGCCCCTCAGTTAACCCCTCCCCTCACCAGCCACTTTCCCTCCTCTGCTGCCTTATCTCCTAAACACTTTCTCCCATTTCACTGCCTTGTCTAATTCCATCCTCTCTGTACTCATCCCTGCTCTGTCTATGTGGGTTCCTTGACCATCACTGTGTCTTTGTATGTTTTATTCACCTATTTTCCCTGTCTTTTATTCTGATGTAATATACTGTACAGTTATGTCTAACTCCTGTGGAGGAACTGTGAGTTTTTATTGAATTGTGTATTTCCCGCCTGCCTGATCCTGCCACGTTGGTAATGACTACTGTACTACTCGATGTGTTATCCATTGTACAGATGTTTTATTTTCTCTGTTCACCACCTGCTGCAGCCCGGGTCATACCTGAAAATGGTCATCCGGATCAGTGCACTTACCCGGTTATCGAGGGTTAAATTAAATTAAATATGTATAAATGGAGTGATGGAAACCAGTATTTAGAGATGAGGGGAGCACAGTTAGACTGGTGATGTGATCATGGGAGAGGGAGGGTGGACAAGGAGGAGCAAAGGGAACAGGGGTGGGTACAAGAGGGTGAGTTGATAGCAAAGTGGCAGAAGGTGTTAAAGAGGGTGTCCAGTCTGACAAGGGAGGGGGAGGGGCCAGTTCCATAAACCTCATTTGCATAGTTGAAAACCAGAAAAACCTTTTGGGGACCATCTCCTGGCAGATCTGGGGAGAAAGACAGTCCTTACTGTGGTGCAGGGCACTAAGTCTGGGGTGGAGTTTGGTAACAATGGCATCAATGTGGGCAGAGAAGTCAAGAATGCTATCTAACCATACGCACAGGTACTTGAAAGTTAGGACTACAGCAAGTGGTGTGTCACTCAGCATGGAGAATACGGGGGCTGGGCCAGCTGCTGGCTGGTACCAAGGTCATAGTCCATTTTTTTTTTTATGTTGACCCAATGTTGGTTGGACTGGAACCAGCACAAAATATTGTGAACGTTTTGCTAAATTGAAACTTCCAGAGGTGCAATCAAGGGACCACTGGTGCAGAGAACTGTGTCAACTACATACATGTAAATATGTGAGTTGACACAGGCAGAGCAGAGGTTGTTTAGGAAGATGAAGAACAGGATTGGACACATATTTTGCTGATTTTGTTCTGAAATGTAATTGTACAGTGCATGAAGCCTCCAGGAAGGGGTGCTTTATAAGTAAAGTATTTATCTGTCTGTCTATAATGGACCCCTGTGGGACCCCTTCCTTAATAGCGAAGGGTGAGGAGATGGCACCTCCTACCTCCACTGACTTTTGATGGTCCAAGAAGTAGGAACTGAACCAGTTGACAGTGGGGGCTAAGAGGCAGGCTGAGCTCAGCTTATCCAGAAGGAATGAGTGAGCCACTGAACATGTACATGACCACTATAGACCTGACAAAGTGATGTTGGAAGGTATCCCTGACACCTGAAGCCAGTGAAAGGTTGGTCTTCCTCACTCTGCTTGGCCTATTTGAGTTTCAAGTAATTGCATTAGGGATGCAGAATTCACCATTCACCTTGTAACAACTTGTGGACTGCATTCTGTCTGGGGCAGGAGATTTTGTTCTGACATACATGGATGACATTGCCATCTACAGTCAGAGATGGGAGGATCACATCAGGCATGTGACTGAGGAGCTCCACTGACTGAAGGCTGCAGGGCTGACAGTGAAGGGGGAGACGTGCCGAACAAGCAGAGGTGCCATACTTTGGGCTCAATGAGGGAAGTGGATACATCCAGCCTGACCCAGTAACACTTTAAACCATACAGGGGTGGACCATACCTACAACCAAGAGAAAGGTATGAGCCTTCCAAGGGATGACAGGGTACTATTGAAAGGTTGTGCAAAACATCAGTAGCATGGCCAAACCCTGGTCCAATCTCACAAGGAAGAAAATATTGAAAATGTACAGTGGATTTATCACCAGGTGAAGGAGGCTTTGTGCCAGGCACCTGTGCTTGCTGGCCTTTTCAGTTCTCAGAAATTCATTGTGAATCTAGATACATCTGATCATTGGCCACTGGTGGTTTTGAGTCAGGTCACACACACACCGGGAAAGAACACCCTGTCATGTACCTCAGTAGGAAGCTGCTGCCCAGACGGGAGGCCTATACCACAATTGTGAAAGAATGTCTGGGTATCACCTGGGCTCTGCAGAAAGCTGCAACCTGTGTTTGCATGGGAGTCTGTTCACACTGGTCACCAACCACAACCCTCACATGGACCAAAACAAAATAAATTGTTTGGACGAGGTCTGGTGCTGCAGTCTTATAAAATGGACATTAGACACCTTAGTGGGTCACAGGATGGCACTGTAGGTAGTTTGTTTTGGCAATAACCACGGGACTAGTAAAAGTGAGGTATTTAAAGAATTACCAATTAAAAAAGAAACTTAACTGGGAGCATAGCAGGTAGAACAAGTCTTATGACATGAAAACACATCTTTGGTTCATCCAGCTCAGTGTGACAATCTGCCAACATCCTGTAGAGTGACAGCACAATGCTGATGGCAGTCACAGCACCAGGCAATTGTACCAGCCAACATCCATGGTGCCCAATGCCCCATGGCAAATACCCACACCCCCCCAAAAATAAATTATAATAATCACCTCCACAGCATAGATGTATCATGGAGGGGGCACAACACCCATTTGGCACCCTCCCTGCAGGGTGCACTGATAACCAATTCACCACTGTGACAGGCAAACATTTTGCATCGCCTGAAGTTCATCACCCTAATTCTGACACTCTTTTGATGGGATACCATATCTTTTAGAGTCATTAAAAGATGTGATTTTCATTTTTTTCAGGGGCTAGAGATGTACCAGATGTAATACACAGTCCACAGAAAATTATTTTTTTTATTTTTATGTTACCAGTTATGTAGTCGGTAGAATATTTTAGCTGTGGGATATATAATATTTATTTATTTTTATGTTACCATTTATGTAGCCAGTAGAATATTTTAGCTGTGGGATGTATTGGAAGAATTGAAATTGCCTCATATTGCAATCCTAGGTCTTGGCCTTTCGGGAGAGGGGTGAGGGGCTTCATCTAAGCAGTCTTGTTCCTGCCCAGTAAAAGGTTTTTGCTTTGGTTAAGCTTCAAGGGGCTAAATCATTTTCATAAAAATAGACATGTTTTGAATCTAAACAGGACTGAGTCAGAGCAAGATGGCACTCCACTGGTTATCCAGCCACGAAAACTAAAAGACCCAGTTTTCAATCCAAAAAGACAGTTTGGATCCATTTTGGAAACAGGTGATCTCCAGGGATCAATGAAATGATCTTGCATGTGATGACAGAGCCAAACCATGGACAGACTGGATGGACCATCAGTCTTTCTGCCATCATTGTCTATGTTTCTGTGTATAATAATGTGGAATAGTGGGCTAGCAAGCTGAAGATATTTCTCTGTGTTTGCTCTGAGAGCGAGTTATGTTTGAGATTTTCAGCCAGCAAAGTCAAGGGTTTGAGTCTGCCATAACTCACCAAGTCCCATTTGTGGGATGTAAGCTTTCTCTAACTCAACTTAGAATTTAATCAGCTTTGAGTTAGATTATTCTGTGTTATCTCTGTCTTTTCAAATGTGTTTTTTTAATCAGTAGAAATATTGCATTCCCCTTTGTCTTCAGTACATATTCTAATTGCATATGCAAATATCATGGAGTGTTAAATGTTTAATCTGTATTCTTAATGCTTTCTGTGACAGAGTCCTTGTAAGTAGAGATAACCACCGGTACACTGGCAAGTCTGCGATCCATATAAGAAGGGGCAGACTAAAAAGTTACCATATCTAAGGCAAAGAGTTCTCAGCTGTGACAAAAGGGGTGGCTCATTTGCCCTTTGGTAAGGAGTTCTGTACTGTGTGAGCATTGGCTCTAGTGGGATTCAGACCTAAAGATGCCCAACGTGAGACAGCAGCTGAGTGGCGGCAGGATACTAACCCTTTCAGGCATCGGAAGGGTTGTGAAACTGGTAGCAGTGCAGACTGAGTTCTGAGAGAGAACAAATTCTTGACAGCGGCAATGCAAATGAGAGATCCTCTTTGCTACAGGGTACAGGGGCATCGTCAAAGGTGGAGTAAGATGGCCGCCAGGCTGGGCGTGCTGGAAAGACTGCTCTAGGTTTTGCAGTTTCAATTAGACTTTTATCACAATTTTTTCAGTGTTTAACTAGGATCTGACCTCAATTCATTTTATTTTATGTTTTTACTTGATTTTCGGCCAGTTGGTCTTATTTTCCGTTGCCGTTGTTTTATGGAATCTGTGTTTATCAGTGCTGGTGCCGCGCGGCGTTATTAACTTGGACTGCTGAAATCTTTTTCTTTGTATGAGAATCTCTGAGGAACTCTGTAACTCTATTTACTTTATTTAGCAGGATGTATTGGATATTGTCCCTGTATTAAAGAACTTATTGTTCTTATAGCCCCACTTTTATCAGGCTGTGCCTCGGATTGATGTGGAGAAAGCGTGTCGAGGAAAGGAGGCGGAACTGTGGGCGGTGTGATTACTGGAAATTTTTGTATTGGTTGTCTCAGTGACATAGTGAGGAATAGGACTGATACAGTGAGGAGAATAGCTGTGGAACCTTGGAGTGATTTCATCCTGTAGCAGTGGATTTTATAACCGGGCCTCTTCTGAAGGCACTGGAGCTGTTTTTTTTAGAGAGTTGAACTCTCTGTTGGGTGATTTCGCTGGAGTCTGGGGCTGCTTGGGGTGTTGAGCTGTAGTCTTGTCAGGTAACAGGCAGAATGGGCTGTCGATTCCCTTAGGTTCCTCGGGGGGGGGCAGCCGTTGGGCTGGTGTTATCGGGGACTCGAGACAGTAGCTGAGGATATTCTCCAGCGGTGGTCCCCTGAAATGGATTTCTGCTAAGCTGTTTGGATGAAGACCCGAAGTTTCTGGATTTGAAATTTTCTGCCTTCAATAACATGGTTTGACTTTAAATTATCCTTATTTCACTTGATTTGTACTGTTTATACAGGCAGTGAGAGTGCCTGTATTTTATCTGTTTTTTTGGATCATGAGAGGGCCTGGATCTGGAAACTTTCTTGACATTACTCTCAGACAGACAGTGAGAGTGTCTGCATTCAGTTATATCCCTAAGGCAGTGAGAGGGCCTGGGGAGTTATATCTCTGAAGAACTTTGACTGTTCATTCATTTGTTCTGTTTTGAATGTTTTATAATGATTGAGTTTTTGTTCTATAATGATAATATTTTGAGTTTTATAGGTATATTGTAACTATTCTAGGGTCGTCATTTATAAGAAACCAGGATTTTGTTGTGGTGTTTGGCTCTAGCTGTAGTTATTTGTTTCGGAACGTCCTGTTTGCCCCATTGGTCTTATGTTATTCATCCTCCTCTCTCCATGCCTCTGCCCGTTCCCCCACACCTTTTTCTATCTACCTCGTTGTCAGGTACTGATTATTACGTAGGAGGGATGGGGTGGGCGTGGTGGGGTCATGGACATTGGAGGTCAAGGAGCAACCCTCTCACATAGGGTTGGTTAGATCCAGAAGACTCTCTGGGGCAAAATGGAGCCTGGAGCATGGTAATCCATGTCTAGTCCCCATGCCAAGGGCACCATCTCCTTAGATGGGCAAGTAGCTGGGATGGCTCATGAACCCCGTCCAACTCGGGCAGTGCTATGCAATGCCAGATCTATTAAGAACAAAACTGCTATTATTGCAGATTTTGTTGGAACAGCTGATCTGGCTTCCATCACCGAGACCTGGCTGGATGAAAATGCTTGGCCCCATTTGGAGGCAGCAATTCCAGTTGGGTACTCGGTGATACACGAAGATTGGACTGTGGGGGAGGGTAGTGGTCTGTTTCAAGACGAGATGGGCTTCACTGGTGTACCAGCAGAGGAAGCCGAATCCTTTGAGTGTACTGTGGTAGCTTGTGTGGACTGCAGGATAGCTCTCATCTGTCATCCACCCTGGAACAAAAGTGATTCCTGCAGGAAGTGGCAGATTTTGCCGCCGACATGGCATTGGAGTCGCCCAGACTGATGGTTCTGGGCGACTTCAATGCCTGGGTCGACAATGAACTCTCGCCTTTTGATCAGCACTTCCTCCAGTTGATGACATCACTGGGCTTCACACAGATTGTTTCTTCAGCTACCTATAATCATGGTCACTCTCTGGATTTGGTTTTCTTCCTGGGGATCGAGGCCTCTGACCTGGGGGTGGAACCTGTCAGTTGGTCAGATCATTACACTTTGAGGTTCAACTTTTGTGCCTCTCTTCGTAGGTCTGCCCCTGTGGAGATGGTCAGTTACTGCCCTTTATGGGATGTGTGCCCTGAAGACCTGGTGGCGGTAATTGACCTCTTGGTGTTTCCTGATGCCAGCTCGAGTCCGGAGTTATTGGTTCTGGCCTATAATAAGGCCATTTCCTTAGCCTTAGAACAGATAGCTCCTGTCTGTGTTTGTCACCTCCCACTCCGACCTTAGGCCCTTTGGTTTGATGGGTCTTTGAAGACGTTGCACTGTGTAGTATGAAGGTTAGAATGTCGCTGGTGGAAATCTGCCCTGGAGGTCAACCACCTTAGTTTGGTGGAGCATTATCAATTCTACCAATCAGTGATCTCCTGTAAGAAGGCAGAGTTCCTGTCCAGGGAGATCGCTGTCACTCAGAATTGACCAACTTGACTCTTCCGAACTGTGGAGAGGTTTTGCAACCCAGCCTGTCTACAGCTCTGTTTAGCTTTTTCACAAAAAGAGTGTGATAAGCTTGTTCAATTCTTTTCGAATAAGGTGGTCGACATCAGGTCGGAGATCTGCTTGACTCACTCTATAGTGGTGGCCGCGGTTGGTTGGCACTTGGTCACTATATCTCGATCTTCCTGGAGTACCTTTGACCTGCTGCAGTTCGAGGATATTATGTGGATTGTGCAGGGGATGCGCCCTACATGCTGTAGTTTAGATCTGGGCCCAACATCCCTAGTTTTGGGTTGTTATGAGATCATTGGCCCATTTCTGACTCAAATTGTCTGGTGCTCCTTGGAATCGGGTGAGTTTCCAAGCTCCCTGAAGGAGGCGGTAGTGACACCCCTCTGAAGAAAGCTTCATTGGACCCAGACATTTTTGCTAACTACAGACCTATCTCAAACCTTCCCTTTATAGGAAAGGTTATTGAGAAGGTAGTGGCAATCCAGCTGGAGAACCATTTGACTGTCCATAATGTCTACGAACCTCTCCAGTCGGGTTTTCGTAAGAGGCACAGTACTGAGACGACTCTGGTTCGGGTGCTCAATGATCTCCTGATAACAAGAGATCAGAGAAACCGTTCCATTCTAGTACTCCTTGATCTCTCTTCAACCTTTGACGCTGTAGATCATGGAGTCCTGCTCGAGTGCCTGAAGTCCATCTGTGGCCTGTCAAGTACAGTGCTCAGATGGTTTACATCTTTCCTAGCAGGTAGAACACAGAGAGTTGTGTCGGGGATTTTTTCCTCTGACCCTTTCTCTCTGTTTTGTGGGGTTCCTCAGGTGTTGTCCCCCATGTTGTTTGCAGTGTATATGCTACCCCTCGGAGACATTGTTAGATGGTATGGGCTGAGGTTTCACTGCTATGCTGATGATACCCAGCACTACCTGTCTTTTGCCCCCGACTAGGCTAGTGCTCTCTCAGTATTTAATAACTGCCCTGCTGAAATCCAAGACTGGATGAATCTGAGCTGGTTAAAGTTGAACGCAGGAAAGACTGAGGTTATGGCTATGGACCCGGGCCACAGGATAGAGGGGTTGAGGACCAATCAGCCCTCTGGATTATTTCTGGGGGGCGTTCCGATCCTTACCTCAGAATGGGTGCACAACCTTGGAATGGTGCTTGACAATGGGCTGACCCTCCATTATCAGGTATCGGAGTCGTTAAGTCAGCCTTTTATCATCTTAGGAACATTGCCAGGGTCAAACACCTTGTTCCATCTAACGATCTGCCTGTGGTCCATGCCTTTGTGACCTCTCGCCTTGACTACAGCAACTCCCTTTACTTAGGGCTTCCTGGGGTTGATATCTGCCGCTTGCAGGTAGTGCAGAGTGCTGCTGCCCGATTGTTGACAGGGGTGCCTAGAAGATCGCATATCACCCCTGTGTTGCTTGATCTGCACTAGCTACTGATTCAGTGGCAGATCACCTTTAAGGGTTTATTGACCTACAAAGCCCTACATGGACTTGGTCCTGACTACTTGAAAGAGCTTCTGATTCTTTACACCCCTGTGTGACAGCTCCGTTTGGCTGTCGAGGGGTTCCTGGAGATTCTGAGGGTTATCTTGAAATCTTCTGGGGCCCGTGCTTTTATGTTTGCAGCCCCAACCCTCTGGAATTCTCTGCCCTATCAGCTTAGGGAATGTACGACCGTGGGGAGTTTTAAGCAGGCACTTAACACTTATTTGTAGAGTCAAGCTTTTATGAACTGTTATGATTTTAATGGTCTAATTTTAATAGTTATATTTTTATGGAATTTGTTCTTAAATACTGTAAAACACCTTGGCATTTGAAAGGCACTCAATAAACAAAGTTTTATTATTATTATTATAACAATCCTAAATAGCCACTGTTGCAGCTCTGTTTAATGCTGCGTGAACCATTCCCTTATTCCTGCACACTGCAACAATCCTCATGATTACTGAGCTGGTTGAATTATCTGCTGTACCCAGCATTAAATACCACCTCTCATATATGCAGCGTATGTTTTTGCAAAGGTTAACACAGAAATGTAGAAACACAGAAGTTCTCAGCAGATAAAGACCACTCCGTCCACCTACTGTAGTCTGCTCAAAATTTATTATGTGTAGTGCCTCCAGAGACCCTATTTGGACTTAGCTTACACCCCCCCCCCATTGCTTCTAAGATTCCCTTATGTCTATCCCATGCATTTTTAAATCCTGCAACTGTTTTGCTCCCCACTTCCTCTGGAAGGCTGTTCCAAGTGTCCTCACCCTCCATGAAGAAATACATCCTCATGTTACCCTGGGCCTCAACCCTCCCACTTCATTTGTGTCCTCTTATCCTTGAGCATCGTTTCCTTGGGAAAATGCTCCTTCCTGTTCCTTGTTTATCTCTGCTAGGTACTCGAATGTCTGTCACATCCCCCTGTTACCTTTTGCTTTCCAGTGTGTACATATTCAAATCCTTGAGCTGCTCTTCCTGGGGCTTCTGATACAGGCCTTGCTGCACCATTTTGGTTGCCCTCCTTTGAACTGCCTCCACCCTGTCTATGTCCTTTTGGAGATGAGGCCTCCAGAATGGAGCACAGTACTCGAGATGTGGCCTCACCAATGACCTGTACAGGGGCAGTCTTACCTCCCTCCTTCTCCTAGTGATACCTCTCCCTATGCATCCGAGCATTCCACTAGCTTTTCCTACAGCCTTGTCACACTGTTTAGCTACCTTTAGGACATCAGAAATGGTCACCCCAGGTCCATTTTCTGATTTGTAACTGTTCGTACCTCTCCTCCCATTTGGTATGTTGCCTCAGGATATGTTATAGAACTAGTTTCAGCCTATTAATAACAGCTATTCCTGACAGATTATTCTGCTGATAATTCTGACATACTGCTCTTCATTCCTAGTGTGCACTGGTCCTTGCACTCCTTCCAAGTTTTGATCCACTAATAGTAGTCTCATACCTTGGTGTTCAGTGGTCTCCCATCCTCCAGTTGCTGATTTGCCAAATTGTCACTATATGAACTGGTTTCTAGCAGTCCCCGCCCCCAAACCTTTTTACAACTTGATGTTGCAAAGTTTGATTTTGAACATGAACTGCCCCTTTCTAAACTGTAACTGTTTTATTGAATAGACTGGAACAGAATGTTGATGCAACTGTTTATATATGAAACATATGTAAAAGTGGTTTAGAAAAGAATGAATTATGTGCAGTTAGTGCATTAACTATGTGGGTAAATGTGACAGATACCCTACACAAGCATCAAGGCACAACCAGGATTGGGTGACGTCACTTGCCCCTCTACCATCCATCTGGAAACATGCCACTGTAATCCCACTACCTAAAGGTAATGATCCCACCTGCCCTGGTCACTACGGCTCATCTCTTTACTACCCATTATTGCACTAAGCTTCAAAAGTGTTTGATTCTTTCCAAACTCTCTGCCTACTTGACTCATCCTCCTTTTCACACTTACCAGTTTGGCTCCGGAAAGGTCACTCAACTACCTCCTCCCTCCTTAGGCTCACTGACTCCTTACCAGCATGGATCAGGGACTTATCACTCCCACAATCTTTGTCAACCTAGCCAAGGCTTTCAACACTATCTCCCATTCCCTCCTGCTCACCTATCTCTCCGCTGCTGGACTCTCAGATACTGCTACCAGCTTGTTCCATTCTTACCTAGTTAGAAGAAGACAATCTGTTTGGATCTCGGACAAAACATCACCCCCGCTTCCCATAACTACAGGGGTCCCTCAAGGCTCAGTGCTCGGCCCGCTGTTATTTTTTATTTTCTTAACTGACCTTCCCTCTGCTTGTCTTACCACCTCCATCCAAGTGTATGCTGATGATACTGTCCTGTACACATCTGGAGCCTCCCCTGCTGATGTAGCATCTAGACTTCAGGCTGATTTTGATAACATTCAGCTCTGGTTTTGCCCAAATCATCTATTCCTGAATGCAAAGAAGACAATCTACTTGACCTTCGGCACTAGGCAGAGACTCTCTCGGCTCACATCCCCTCCATCCTTCCACACCCTTGATGGGACTTTGCTTGAAGACACCTCCTCATTTCACTATCTAGGGGACTGGCTTGACCAGAACCTCTGTCTCTGGACACATTGATGCCATTCACAAAAAGTTGCATCCCAAACTACATGCCCTATACAGAAATCTTGGCTGTATCCCATTGCTGGCTTGACATGCACTGATCCAGAAAATTATACTCCCCATCTTTGAATTCGGTGATGCAGTCTACAGACCCACTCCTAAATCTTCTTTAACCAGGCTGGACACTCTTTTTCACTCCTTCTGCCATTTTGCCATTTACAGTCTCCCGTGCACCCATCACTGCAACCACTACCAGTCTCTCTCCTCCCCTCCCTAGCTAACAGATGACATATCCCCTGTGCTTCCTTCCTTACTAAATTCTGGTTTCACATTCTTCCTTCATATCTCTCAGCCTTTGTCTCTCCCAGACCTCCTTCCAGTCACTCCCTTAGAAAACATGACTCATGAACACTAAAGCTTCTTCACATATCCTCATCTGCAGGTAAATCAGCTTTCTCCCACCATTTCCCAAAAATATGGAATTTCCTCCCTCAGCCTGTCTGGCACCCAGTCTCACCTAAGATCCATTCCTTCCTCTTAACCTCCTCCTCACCATCTGTTCTAGCTTTAATTCTAAACATACTAAACACATATTAGAAAAATATAGAAAATAGCAGGACATGAGGACACAGCATAATATTAGGCAGGCCGATTAAGGGTAATGTGAGGAAGTTATTTTTCACGAAAGGGTGGTGGATGCATGGAATGGCCTACCTCAGGAAGTGGTGAATATCAATACAGTGCAGGGCTTCAAATAGGCATGGGATAGGCATAAGGAGCAATACAGATGAGTATGAATAGATAGGCCATTGACAGAGCAAAGGACTGGATGGGCCTTGTGGTCCTTATCTGCCGTCAACGTCTATGTTTCTATGTCTATATTCTCTCCCTTATTTTGCCCCTGGGCTACATATGTACTACTAGCACTTATAATGTTAAATAGCTATATTACTTTGTCCTGTGTAGTATTTGGTATGATAATGTATGTTTTATTGCTTTGATCTCTATTTTTTGCACTGTTTTAACTTTGCCTGTGTCTGACTCAGTATTTGCCTTGTCATACAGTGTACAATGTACACAGATATCTCACTTGGGATCTGGGTAAGATAAGTCTGCTCAGAAAATACCAAGATTGGGGCCATGGTTGATGACATGGAGGGGTGGAAGGGGTTGCAGGAGGACCTGACTAAGCTGCAGGAGTTGGCAGAAACATGGCAGTTGGGGTTGAACACCAAGAAGTGCAAGGTTCTGCACTTCAGAGCCATGAACCAGGGGAGAGATTATCACTTGAATAGGGTACAGTTGGGGAGCTCCACAGAGAAGAGGGACCTAGGAGCAATCATTACAGGGAGCATGAACAACTGCTCAGTGCAGGAAGGCGGCAGTAAAAGCCAACAAAATGCTGGGGTGTATTGCAAGAGGATCTCCTCAAAGGAGGAGGTTATCCTGCCCTGTATAGGTCATTGATAAGGCCCCACCTGGAGTACTGCATGCAGTACTGGTGCCCATTCCTGAAGAAGGACATCAGATTGTTGGAGGGGCAGCGAAGAGCCACAAACATGATTCAGGGATTGGAAAGCAAGCCCTCGAGGACAGGCTAGGAGAGCTGAACATGTATTCAGTGGAGGAGATGAGGATGGCGGATATGATCAAGACCTATAAGTATCTGAAGGGGATTAACAAGACCAGCACAGAAGGGTTTTTCAGATGAGAGGGGAGGGACATGAGAAGGCATGGACTGAGATTGGAGGGGAAGATTCAAGAGGAAATGAGGAGACATTTTTCATGGAAGGAGGTGGTGGACAAATGGCACACCTACCAGATGAGATAGTGTCCTATAAGATGGTGGGCAGTTTCAAGAGGGTTGAGACAAGGTATGGGTAAAGGATACTGGGAAGGGAGGGAGGGCAGCTGCTAGATGAGGGCTAGCTGCACACTTGAGCAGATTTGATAGACCATGAGGCCTGTTCTGCTGGCAATTTCATATGTTTGTATATCAAACTTTTACCCTCTGTAAATATTTTAATATTACATTGTATAAGTTTATACCACTTGTGACGCTTGTATCTGTTTGTATCCCTAACCTTTATCCCTATCCCCTCTCTCCAATGCATCTGGAAATGAACTTTTGCTCAGTATGCCTTTCCCAGTAAAACATATTAAATAAATCAGCTAATTTTGCCCTAGGGGCTCATGAGACAGGAGGAATAGCGAAGTGTCTTGTGCCCCAAGCAAGAAGCTAACTCAGCCTCTAGAGTGCATTTATGCTATTCTTAGTATTGCCCTGTCTGTGGCTCAGCAGATTGCACATTGCCATGAGGCCAACCCAATCACTAGGTTGTTGGTTCCTAGTCCCACAAGGGGCACCTGGGCAAATCCAGTACTGAGGCTATAGTGTACCATAAGGAAGTACTCCACTCCTAAGATGCTGTCTTTCAGATAAGACATTGCACTGAGATCCCATCTGCTTGTTCTGGTGGTTGTTGTTTCGGTAAAGATCCCATTGCATTCCTCAAAATAATAGGAGAGCTGTTTATTAAAAAAAGAATGATTATACAAAATACATCTAAAAAACAGTTACAATGGTAGGTTTGGAGAAGAACAATAAAAATCATAATCAAAAAGGAATTTCCCCAAATTAAAAAAAAATCCACTAGCAACTTAATCGTGTTCAATATGTCATTTTCTGTGTACGCCCCCCCACACACGCAGCGCACACCTGACAATATGCAGAATTGCCTAATCCACCTTTCCTCGGAAATAAAAAAACTAGACATACAAGGTTCAGTATTAGGGATGTATTATCAACAGCTGACTGTTTTCCAAACTGCTCTCAATGTAAATATTTATCAGACCAAAACATTTTTTTAATAAGACTGATAATTTGACAGCGTGCCAGTCACTGCATCAGATTCCATGGCTACTGGTAGGGTGCCATAAACAAACGCCTGTGAACGCCAGACCACCGATCAACCCTGCAGTATTTGTAGGAGTTGTGGATCGGTTCCGCTCACTGTGAGTCTCTGGCACAGTAATAGACGGCGGTGTCTGCCCCCTGCAGGCTGTTCATCTGCAGATAGAGATTGGAACTGTCCTTCGAGGCGGAGAACCGATCCTTGATCGCGGGGTTATAGTAGCTGGTGCTAGAGGAGCTGTAGTATAGCACGAGCCACTCGAGCCCCTTTCCCGGGAGCCTGCCTCACCCAGCTCATCCAGTAGCTCCCCAGACTGAACCCGCTAGCCGCACAGCTCAGCTTCACCGACTGACCGGGCTGTTTCACTTCGGGACCAGACTGGGTCAGTACAATATCGGATCGGGCACCTGGAAATATAGCAAAGGCAGTGTTATGGACATAGCACCTATTCTAGGTTAACTCCTATGTAGAATAAAAAGGTATAATTTACAGAGTTCTTACACTGCAGTGAACAAGCCAGTAAAACAATCAGTGACCCTGAAAGGTGCATCCTATTAACAGTCTGAATGTGGATTATAACTGTTCCGGATAAGAACTGCTGTGCAGAGCCGTGTCTCCGTCCCTCTCCATGACAGCAGGCAACATTTAAACAGGAGAGACCGAGCCCTGCTTTGCATATAGTGGTGATAACAGAAGTGAGCGACTAGTCAGAAAGGATGCTGATTACTAATCGTGCCCTGAGAGGAATCTGGCGAATATGTTATGACACAGGAAACTGTCAGTTTGAACATTTATCAGTTATAACCTTTATAACCTGACACTAGACACCTTACTGATAATAAATGTAAATGGTTAATGTGGATGAACCCAGACCCAAACAATGCATGTTATATAAATAACGTAATATTTAGTTATAATATATGCTTTGTAATTCCGACATCCAAATACCTTTGTACTATTCTCATGACTGCAGAAAAAATAATTGTAGTGTTTAAACATACAAAAGAATCTAGCTGACAACTCTTAGATGCTGGTATTACCGCGGTAGAATGTGTCGGAGGGCAGGTTTTCCACATAGTGATGCTTGGCGGTTGGACTCATGGGGAGAGGTGTGCAGTTACCCTGAAACTCGGTCTGCGACTTTTTAATGCAGCACAGAATATTTTCATTTGCAAACACACTATCATAATCAACTCGTCTATAGGGTAGTGGGTGTTAGTTCATTTAAAGTGTTTCTCACTTTGTGCTCTGATGAACTAAAGCTACATGCATTTCCCCTGAAAACAGGAACATTTAAACATAGATATCATATTTGGATACAGTACATGCACAAGTTAGCTATGGTCTTCAACCTTTCACTCATTTTTATTATTAATGAGAGAGAACATGAGCTTTGCTCATAGCCTTTGGCAGCTCCTACAAGGTGTCAATCAACACTTGACATCATAAGTCAGGAACCTCTTCCAGTGACACCAATTAATGGTTTCAAGTACTGGGGAAGCAGCTGAAGACAAATGGCAGAGGCAGATGAAACGCACGGAACAGCGATATTACTTTAGTACAGGTGGCATTTGTAATAAATAGGTGAGAATTACAGATAAAATTAAGTATCAGCTGAAACCTGTGTTTTGCACGCCCCTCGGTGGTGTCGGGGACTCTCAACATTTTTCATAGCTGTGAAGTGATAAAAAGAAAGCAAGCATGCAAAATGATGTTTCTGTTATCACCTGTCCCATCTAAAGTGGCATTTCAATTTACAGTGCAGTAAGTGTAGAGTAATCGAAACAATGTAATTACTTTACAAATAATCTTCACAAACACTCAGTTACTGACTAGTTAGTGCTTCTAGGTGTTCTCCTTTAGGAAGCAACGCAGGAGGAGGCAGCATAACATAGTGAATAGGAGCACTGAGCTGCAAACCTGAAAACTTGGGTTTGAATCCCATCAGCTCCCACTTACTGTACATGCTGGGTGATTTTGAGCAAGTCACTTAACTCCCTCTGCTCCCAGGTCACACCTGGAAACAAGCTCTGGCTTAGTGTAGCTTTCCTGATTAAATCATTTCCCAATATGGGAAAGAATCTCTAATTTATTCTTATGTGCAAAAAAAAAATAAATTAATAAATACTTTAAGAGCCAGTGGCTCCAAAACAGGCAGACAGGAAAATAATACAAATTTTAAGTAGTAGTAATTAGTAACTTTTCATTTCTGAAGTATTTCTCTTTTCCATTTGCTCATCAGAAAGTATTGTATGTGATAATATTGTGCTGGATGTGTGGAATAGCTCTTAGCCTGGCAGCTGACCTATCTAACTCCACTGCCCCACACTACATCATCAGCATTGTGATCTCGCTGATCGTGACATCACAGGTGAATGCCCTGGCAGTCACTCACTGGCTGTTGCTAAGTAACAGTGATGTCACAGTCAGTGAGGTCAGTGCTGATGATGTAGTGTGGGGCAGTATAGCAAGATGTGTCAACTGCCAGGCTGAGAGCTGTTCCACACATCACACCTACTAACATCAGGCACACAAGCTTCTAATTAAATAAGGAGAAAAGAAAAAGTACCTCAGATAGAAAAGCCAGTGGTTGGCTGCTTTTAAACCGAGAGTAATGTGTGAGAAAGGGGTTATAACAAGGATTTTACATCCCTCGAGGGTTGGGATGCCACATAAACCCTGAGAGCTAAGCTTAAGGGGTTTATTAAGGCATCCCACCCCAAGGGGGTGTGTAAAATAAAAATCTGTACTCCCTACCCATCCTTAATTTTGCATAATTGACACAGCAATTACACGAAATAAATGGTTGTGTGTCCAAGTCGAGCCGCTGGATCGTTGGGGGTACAGCATGGTCCGGGCAGCTGCTAAGGTAAAGCTGCATTCAGTTATTTATAGTTGCTCTGCCCAGAAATATTTTTTGTTAAAAAGTAGGTTACCACCAACTCCTTCTGTCAGGGAACTGACCTAAATGCAAAGACGACGGCACTTAAGATCGTGATTGGCACACACACACAGGTAGGGAAACTGGGCACGTGTTTGTCACTTGGGCACTTGGGTTACTATCCCAATACTGACACTTCAGTGCAGCATGAGAGTGGGGTGCTGCACTTCTGAGGTGCCATCTTTTGGATGAGACGTTAAAACCTAGATCCCATCTGCCTGTTCTGGTGGTAGTTCAGGTGGATGTTAAAGATCCCATGGCACTTCTTGAAAAGAGTAGGGAAATTTCCCCGGTGCCCTGGCCAAATTTCCCCCCATTCACTAAAAATACCACCAACAGCTTAATCTGGTTCAAAGTCAGTTGGCAAACATGTGTATCCCTTCCCCCGGGTCGTGTTAACAATAGGCAGAATTTGTCTAGTGCACTTACCCAGTCAACAAAAACTAAATAAATAAATTAATTATAACCAGTTGGTTATAATGACAAAATACAACCAGTTTCCCTATGGGAAAAAAATGGGCACCATATTAGTTTGGGGCAGTACACTAGCTCTTTAAAATGATTAGGTTTATAGCAATATCACTGGGAAGACATAATTCATTATAGCGATCAGTTGCAGAGTTTTTATGACAGCTGTAAAATTGGTAGCGCACTTGCGTTCAGCTCAGAAAAAAATGTCAAAGCCACTGTTTTTATTGAACTGCACTGCAATATGGGGCCACCTGCTGGGCAGTGATGGTAATGCCAAATTATTTTATTGATCATCCGCTAGAAACATCAATGTGTGTGCACTACTTGGAGTGCCTTTACAATAAATTTCAGACACCTGATATATTCACATGTGAATATGTTATTAACTATATTACTCATTTTACATTGACTGTTTTTTTTAACCTGGAAATGAGGGTGAGGCAAACCTGACTATTTTCAGCCTGTTGTAGAGAGGGAGGGTACAAATGCCTACTAAAATATGTCTCACAATTATGGTGTCCTTAAAAAAAATCTGAAAGTCAACAGCTGGGAAGGGAACAAAGACCATATATCAAATGTATTGTTGGGTTAAAAGATTCCTCATATGATGAACATTTAAGGACACATAACTTAGGCCCTGTCCACTCTACACTGAAATCTCCCCTCTGTAACATTACAGGGGTCCAAACTGTTACTGCAACAGTTTGTGTTTACACCTGTAATGTTACAGGAAGAAGAAGAAGAAGAATCAGTATTTATATAGCACTTTTCATACATCCAAAGTGCTTTACAAGCGATGCTAGACTGGTAGTGAAGTGACTGAATGTGTGGTGGTGGCCATATCGCACATCATCACCCACACACAGTCTGGATAATTGCATGAATCAGTTTTATGGGAAGGAAAATGTTGGCCAGGACACCGTGAATACTTGCTACTCTTTGCGAAGAGTGCCCTGGGTTCTTTTACTTCCACCTGGACACCCACCAGGACGGGCAAAAGGGACTTCGGTTTAACGTCTCATCTGAAGGACGGCACACCCCAGCAGTACAGTACCCCCCAATACTGCACTCAGATGCCAGTGATTTCTAGGTGCAAGTCCAATCCTGGTGTGGAACAAGAACCCACAACCTTCTGGTCCAGAGGGAGATGTGCTACCAACTGAGCCATGCTGACACCTGACACAGAGGAGTCATTTTTATAACCATTGTTGAAACCACTTATGAGTGGTTTCAGACAATGGTTCAAAATAGTTCTGCCTCTGTAATATTACCAGCTGTGGTGTGGACACGTGAGTGTGCAGCCAGTATTTCCCTCAATGCAGCACAAACTGCATTGTGAGATAGGGTGCCGACAGTAACGGTCACCCATCACCTACAATGTGGACTGGCTGTAACGGTTCCGAACTTTTATCGTGATGGTTCACTGGCAGCGTGGACACACTGAAATGTTTACCATCTGTAATGGTTTGAAACCGTTACAGGGTTTTAGTAGTGTAGTCTGGACAGGGCCTTAACGTCAGCTGAAACTAGAAGAATTAGAGGCGACTGGCTCCTTTTTATGATATGGTTCTTGATCTGGCTCTGATGTCACAGCTAGGCGTACATTTTAATAACAACCTAAGGGACACAAGGGGTACCCACTACAAACTGCGGGCAAACCTTTCAAAACTGTTCCTAGAAAATATATTTTTACACTTAGGATGGCGAATCCATGGAATAATTTACCATTTGTAATGTTAAAAGCTGACTTCACTGTCTGGTGAGCTGCCATTATTGCCACCCTGGGGAATACCATCGCTGAATGGGCGGGGGTATACCAAAGACCCCGTGTGTCTAATGGAAGTCTTTGAGGAGAAGTGTAAAGTGCAACAACTCAGGGTCTCCCATACCACCTGCAGACTAATGGCCTGGATGAGTGATTTAATGTGACTCTTCAGTCAGCATTACGGGCATTCACTGACCAGCATGGAAACAGTGGCACAGATACCCCCTCCCTTATTTGCTGCATGGAAATCGCCCATGGTCCACAAGGTTTTCACATTCCAGTTCCTGTTTGTCCATGGGCAAGTAATCCTTGATATGGCAAGGGATGAATGAGGCAAGCTTGCACCAAAGTCTGTTGTGGAATATTCCTGACTTTCATGCCATGGCTCAACAAACTCATGGGGTTTACTGGAACTAAACATAGAGACAGAAGACAAAGATACAACCTTGAGGGATCCCAAGCCCAGAGAGTACATAGTGGCAGCAGGTGATGGTCCTCATCCTCAACAGAATAAATTTCAAGTGGCTTGGGAAGGTCCACATTGCTGGTCTGGAGGGGTGATGTTAATTATATGGAGGACCTACTCAATAGGAGTGCAAACAGTAGTCTACTGTATAAACATGATGAAGCTATATGGTTTTATTTATTTTTATTTATTTATTTAAAATTTGTTGACGGGACAGGTACATGAGCCGAGGCTCATTCGAGGTGACCCAGGTACAGTTGTACTGGCAGTCAAGAGAAAACAGGAATTGGCAGTAATCTGACATTAGTATACAGTACATTACACTTATTAGAGATGTAACATTTGGTCAAATTAGGGGTGAGAGATGAGGAGAGGCTTTAGGGTGGCGCGAAGGTGAGTTGGAAAGGCTGCGTGGTGCCTCTGCAGCATCTGGACGGTGAGCATGTGGGACAATGGGTTTGGTAGGAGCCTGAGGAGCTGGGTGAGCAGAACATGAGGGGCCTTAAAGTGGGAGGCAAAGTTCTCAGAGAAGGGGGGAGTGCATGAGAGGCAAGTTGGCCAGAAAGAGGCGAGAGCAGGGAGGTGGAATATACGAGGGTCCCTGTGGAGAAAAGAGTGGTTGGGAGGTTTGTTGGTAGGGAGGCGAGGTATGGGGGAGGAGACCAAACCAAATTTCGCAAGAGGAGGCACAGTGGATGGCACACCTGTGAGAGGCGGGTGATAAACAGGAGGTAGAGCAGGCAATGGTAAGGGCTGGGGGAGGCGATGGTGAAACAGCAGAAGGCATCGAGCAGGATGTCAAGTCTGTAGAGGGAGGATGGAGGGCTGTACCTAGACTATGTCCTAGCTGTAACTGGCAAGATTGTTTTTGTGTGAGCTGCCGTCGTGGGGATGTGTAAGCAGGATTTGTGGCAGTAGAGGATGGCAGTTTGGGTGGGAGTTTGGTGCGATTGCTACGATTTGGGTGGAGAAGTTGAGGGACAGTTCAGCCATACACCCAGGTGTTTGAAGGCTGAGACTTGCTCAGTGTTGAGCTTGTCCAGGGTAGGAGTGCTGGGGGCTGGGAGGTTGCCAGCCTGTCGGAGCCAAACCATGGAGAGGTCTTTTAGCATTAGAGTGAGTCGTCTCAAGGAGCCAGGTTGGACTTTGTTGAGTCACTTTGCAGAATGGGAGGACACTGTCATGGAGGTCTGGGCAAAAATGACCTGTCATCTGTGTACAGATGGTTGTTGGAGAGAGGAGATTTATGGAAGGCGTTTATTAAGAGAGAGAAAAGGATGGGGCCCAGAATAGATCCTTGGGGAGCGTCGGATACAATAGGGAGGGAGGGGAGACAGTGTCTGAATTTGAACTGATTGTGTTTGCTGTTGTGGAGGTATGAGGGAGCCGACCTTGCTGGGGGCTAGGCCAAATTGCAGGTTTGCTGGCAGCAGCAGCAGATGTTATATTGGTCAAATGTTTTGGCCAGGTCTATGAATATGGCTGTGATTTATTATCCATGGTCGAGAGTAGGAGTCAGTGACATTGAATGGTGGTTATGGTGGTGGTGTTTCAAAACCAGACTGGACTGGGAGAGGTTGTTGGCTGTGGGAAGATGGACAGTCTGGACAGTATATGGTTCTTGGACTTTGGCAGGAGGGTGGAGTGATAGTGCCTATAGTTCCGGTTGGGAGGGTCACCACCTTTGTGCAGAGGGATGACTTTGGCAGATTTCTAGGTTGGGTACAGTGGATATAGAGATGGTCAGTTTGTGAGATGGGGCAGCAATGGCTGCTGCTGTGATGCAGATTTAGGCGTATACTGTCTGGGCTGGATTTGAAAGTTGAGGAGGAGAGTGCTGTATACTTCAAGGGGTGGGAGGAAGGCTGTGCTGGGCGAGTAGGGGTTTCAGCCAGTTGGGGAGGGGGAGTGGGGATGGCACAAAGTTAAGAACCTTTTGAATAAGTCTGCCACGGTGTCTGGATCTGAGACTGTTGTGCTGTCTAATTTGAGGATGACATGCCTGTTTCATGGGGGGTCGAAGGAGCTGACAGCTTCAGAAAAGCATTGGATGGTTTTGGTGAACTGAGCTTTAAAGTAGGAAGATTTAGATAGCCAAATGGCGTTGGTTCTGTTATTTCTGGTGTTTGTGCATTTGGGTCATGAGCTATGGAGGATTTGTAGAGTCTCCTGAAGCTTGTCCCTGGACCACACAAGGGATGAGGTTGTTGTGATCCAGGGGTGGTGGTGTGTTTTTTACCCTAGTTTTTCTTAGGGGCATGAGTCCTAGATCCTGGGAAGTTACCTCAGAACTGAGATAGTATAGTCGACATCAGACAAGGAGGAGCCGGTAACCAGTCAAGTTTGCAAGTCATGTAGCAAGACAGGGATATTTAGGTGATAAGTGTCGAGACCAGATAAATTTGGCTGGAGTGGTGGTGGATTTTTGGGTGCTATAGGTGATGCAGTGGTCATTGAGAATTAGAGTATATGCCTGAGCAGAGATACGTGGGGGTGGGAGGATAATACCAGTCCAGGAGGTTGTGGTTTTGGGATGGATGATTTAGGCGAGTAGGTTCTTGGATTAGCTGGGATGGTTTGGGCTTCATTTTTAGGATGGTGGGTTTGCGGGGAGGCAATCATGGTTGAAATCCCCAAACATGAGTTCCGTTAAGTTTTGGAGTGGATATGTAGGCTTGATAATGGATTTGAGTGAGGCCTTGGGGTGGTATATAGGGCCCCAATGTAGGGGGGAAGAGGAGGGGAAGGATGATGTGCAATGGTTTGATTCATGGGATGAAGGGCAAGATTTGTTAAACAGGTTGGGAGCATAGGGGTTGTTTGATTAATAGTGCACACCCCTTTGTTTGCCACGTCCTGCCAGAATATATTGTAGTCTGGGATGTTGAGTGAGGAGTTTGGATCTTGGTGGTGTAAGAATCTGGTGATACAGAGTAAGTCTGGGTGGTATTATTGACCCATACAGTTGGGCATCCATTTTAGGGAGGAGACCCTGGTATTGAGGTGTAAAATGCAGAGGCCCTTGGAGTGAGTTTGGGGTGGTCTTGGTGGCAGTCGGTTGAGGTGTTCTGGACTCAAAGGGCCTGGGTTGGGATGTATGTCAGCCAGGGGTGAGGAGGACTGAGTATGTGAGTGGCGGGAGTTTGGGCGTGCCGGAACAATGGTTAGAGGAGGCATGTGGTGATGAGCATCTGTAAAGAGTTCAGGATTTCGAAAATAGGATTGGAGTAGTGATGGACTGGATGGAGGGGAGAGGTTGGAGTGTGGATGGAGGGAGGCTGTGAGGGAGAGGGGGACAGGAGAAGAAGAGTTAGCATGGGGATAGGGCAAGAGGGAGCTGGAGGAGGTGGTACCTGAGGTAGGGAGGGGTGGAGGGTTCTTTGGAGGGAGAGTGGCCACTGAGGAGGAAGGTGAGGAGAGGGTGAGATGAGGGTGAGAGGAAGGTTGTAAGAAGGAGGAGGCAGTATAACAAGCACAACTGCATTTTGGCACCACTAAACAAGGGTGTTGCCAAGTGAAAAAGAAGGAAGGAAGGCAGGTTGTAGTAAGAAGTAGACGCCACTAGAGGGAGTGGGATACGGTAGTGAAGGGGGGATACCAGTGGAAGAGTTGTTTTTTTGTGTATAGCAGCCACTTGAGGCCAGAGCTGATAACCTGCGTGTGGAAAACTTGCCTGATTGGTTTAAAACTGTCAAGGTGTCTGTAGCTATATATAGCAGGGACGACCAAGGTGGGGGTGGTGGTGGGGCGGTGGGGCAGCCAATGCGCAGCATCGGGTGGGATCTGCACAAGTAGCTGTAGCGCATCGCTGGGATCTGTGCCTGACTCCAAAAACGTAGGCGCTTTTCAGTCTGTGGGAGGGGCTGTTCAGGCACGAGCCCTCGCGACCCTGGGTGCTCAAGGAGAGCCAGCTGCTGCGTCTGTGTGGGAGAGAGAGAGAGAGAGAGAAATTATAGTTTAGGTATGGGATAGGAGGGGCTCAGGAACAAAGAGGAGGAGGGAGGGGGTCACGATAGCACAGCGAGGTAATGGGAGGTAGAACTGGTAGTGATCACAATGAGCCTTGCAAAACTTGATTTCTGCAGCACTGCTATGCTTAGCAGACAAAATCTAGTTGCGGCTGGGATTAGCTAATGTGCAAACAAAATAAACATTGATATATGCAGTAGGGTAGAAAGCTAAGTTTTAGCAAACAACTTTATCATGCTGCTATGATTTATAATTAAAATGCAGTTGGCTTTAAGAAAATAAATAGTTGTAAAAGAATTAAGGTTGTCAGCTTATAAAGCAAATAGGCAGGGCTGTAAGCAGAGATTTAGGGAAAAACAATCAGCATTTGTCTGGCGGCAGAAAATAAGCAGAGTCTTTTGAAAATGGCGCCAATCTGCAAACATAGCTGTAACGCACCACTGGGATCCGTACCTGACTGCAAAAACGTAGGTGCCTTTCAGGCTGTGGGGAGGGCTGTTCGGGCACCCTCCCTCACGACCCTCTGTGCTCACAGTGAGCCAGCTGCTGCGTCTGACTTCAAAAACATAGGCGCCTTTTGGGCTGTGGGGAGGGCTGTTCAGGCACCCGCCCTCGCAACCCTGGGTGTTCACGGAGAGTCAGCTGCTGCATCTGACTGCAAAAATGTAGGCGCCTTTCGGGCTGTGGAGAGGGCTGTTCGGGCACCCGCCCTCGTAACCCTGGGTGCTCACGGAGAGCCGGCTGCTGCGTCTGACTGCAGAAATGACTGGGAAAAGATGATCCTGGATGTGTGCAGCTTTCTAAAAGAGGAGGAGGTGGAAGCAGACCCAGTGGTGGATCTTCAAGGAAATGTTAAAGGAGGATCCTGTGCAAATTCTGTCACCCTCTTCGGGTGGCAAACACTTATGCAAGTTGCTGAAATGCATAGGGTGCCACACACATTTGGGGAAATGTTCTCAGGGAAACCAGAATGTACCATGCTGGCAGAGCACCACATGGATACAGGGTCCCAGGACCCGCTGCAGCCACCCTACAGAGTTCTGAGGGGTGTGGAATATGCCATTGAGGAGGACAGCAGGGAAATGCTGGCTCTTAGGGAAATCCAGAAATTCAGTAGACCCTGAACTCCCCCATTGGTACTGCTCCACAAGAAGGATGGGAACACAAGGTTCTGTGTTGACTACTTTAAGCTCAGCAACAATACAGAGTCGGTCATATACCCCATTCCAAGGATGGATGAGGTCTTAGAGAGGTCAGGGAGAACCATGTTCATTTATTTTTTTTAAATTGTAACCAGGAGCGGCACACTGAGCTGAGGCTCATTTCCCAGTGCGACTTGGCAGAAAGGGGAAGAAGAGAAGCACAATTACAAACAAAATGTAGCCAGTCTGATAATGTGGTTACGGTGATGATGACATGAAGATTGTAAGTTTTTTTTTTTTTTAGTTGTTTAACCAGGAGTAGCACACTAAGCTGAAAGCTTTTTTGCAGGTGTGACCTGGGAGCACAAGGAAGTTAAGTGACTTGCTCAGGGTCACACAGTATGCAAGTGGAAGCTGTGGGATTCAAACCAAGGTCTGGTCTGCTGGATGTCGCCAGATTTGCAGATCAGGGACTTAGACCACTGCGCTATACTCCCTCAAAGTTGGTTGTAGTACAAACAAGATGGCAAAATATTGTATGTGGAGGATAAATAAATTAGCAGACAACTCATCTGTGTAAATTGGGGAAAACATGAGAAGTACATAGTGCCAGAGTTATGGGAGGCTGAGCTGGTGCTGAAAGGAGGAGTCATAACAGGTTGCTAAACTAGACGTGGTTGCCAGAACTACAAGATTAGGGAAGAGGGAGTGGTACTGGGTGGTCAGATGCTAGGCAATGCAAAGGAAGGATTCAGGAAAAGGGTTGGGAAAGCAGGGTAAGGGTGGAGTTTAAGCTGATGTCTAATGGGAGAAAGAGAGGAGATGGATTTATTTATTTAGTTTTTGTTGACCGGGTAAGTGCACTAGACAAATCCTGTCTATTTTCAGGCACGACCTGGGGGAGGAGGATACAGATGAATGCCAGCTGACCTTGAACCAGATTAAGCTGTTGGTGATATTTTTAGTGAATGAGGGAAATTTGGCCAGGACACTGGGAAATTCCCCTACTCTTTTTTGATAAGTGCCATGGGATCTTTAACATCCACCTGAACTACCACCAAACCAGGCAGATGGGACCTCTTTTTAACGTCTCATCTGAAAGACAATGAAGGAGAGTAACTGGTTTCAGAAGGAGGGCGGTACGAGAAAGTAGATTTCCAAGCTGAGGAGTGTGGGTGGGAAAGAGAGAAAGTGCTTTGGTCTCTTGCACACAGAGAGTAGGTGAAGGAGGGGACGGGGAGAGGAAATGGGATATGGCAGAGAAGGTCTCTTTCCAGCGATGCTCATCTTATTTCCCCTGCCACACTAAAACCGCTCACCTTTCTCTTTCTCCATATTCATATTTATCCTCCTTGGCTCTGCAGGCATTATCAGTCCCCTCTCCAGTCTCCAGCTGCCACCCCCAGGTACCCCTGTGCCCTAGTTCCTCTCGGATTCCCCCATGGCAGGGTGAGAGGAGGGGCTGTCCTCTTCTCCCCATGACCATATGCAGAGACGGACTATGCGGGTGGTCCCGAGGTGGTAGCACCAGCTTGCTGGATCGAACTTCATGGAGCCTGCAGTCATTTTCCTCCTGATTTTCTAGTCCCTCCCCATGGCCATGAGCGCGTGTGTGGCGGTGCACATCACAAAGCCACGTTCTTGCATCTCCTGTGGTCTGGCTCTGCCCACTAACATCCAACAGGAGGCAGCCATACAGTGGGTTGACATACCCACCTGTTCCTGAGGGAGGAGATCTGTCGTGGGATGCTCAATTCTCTCCCTCACCTGCCAGCTTCCAGTGACCCAAGTTCACTTCTGAACCCGGGTCGCTCAGTGTGACGAGGTGTGGTGTCCAGCACCTCAACCATCAGAGCCACCAGGTCAGCCTTCTCACCTTCCTCTTTAACCTGGCATTGACAACCTCTTCAGTGGCTAGCACCTGGAAGTATGCCAGGGTGGTCCCAAATTTTAAATCTGGTGACCCCCCTATCCACAGGCAACTACTGACCCATCTTCTTGCTCCCCCAGCACAGCAAGTTCCTAGAAAGGACTGTCCACTGACAACTGTCTGACCAAATTGACAAGCAGAATCTGATGTCCAGACAGCAACACGGCTTCCATAAACACCACTCTGTCATCTGCACTGGACCAGTTTACTGACCATATTCACAGCTACATGGCTCTAAGGAGAGCAACAGGTGCTGTCTTTGTTGACCTGTCCAAAGTTGTTGACTTGACTGACCACCCTTGTTGCTTTCCTCCTTCTGTTACCTTGGCTGTTCATCTGAGACCACAGAATGGTTCCAAAATTACCTCTCCGATAGATCCTAATCTGTATGATAGGTCCTACCCTCACTGCCCTCCCAGTCACCATAGGGTTACCATAGGGCTCCATCCTGGGCCTGCTTCTATTCTCCTCATTTATCAACTCGCTCCCCTCTGACAGTCTTACCTATGATGCCCTGCTGTACGTGGATGACCTTCTCCTCTACTCCAGTGGCAAGACTCTAGAGAATATATCGCTGGTCTTAACCCAGAACTACATTTATGTGCAATTTTGTTTGAGTCGCATCGCTTACTCGTCAACGTAAAGAAAATCAAAGCCATGCTCTTTGGATCTAAACCTTTCCTAACAAAGGATGCTAAGTCCAGTTCTACCCTCTCAGTACTAACTCCAGATGGCACTGCACTTGAAAATGTGCCAATTTTCAAATATCTGGGCATAACCCTGAACCCCTCCCTCTCTTACATGGACCATGTCACCTCCGTCATACGTCGGGTAAAACAGAAACTGGGGAGGCCTACAGAAAAAAGCTGGACCTAACCCAGGAAGCCTGATTAGCCATTGCCCAAGGCAACTTAATCCCCATTATGGATTACTGCTCCCCTATTTACTCATGCATGTCCTCAGCCCTGCGTGCGCGCCGCTGCTCGACATATAACAACATCTGTCACTTCACTCTCCTGGCACCTTACTCCACCCATCACTGCCACCTCTGCCAGTCAGTGGGATGGCTCCCCCTCCCCCATAAATTTGACTGTGCACTGGGCTGTATTATTGACAGCACTGTCAGATGCAGTGATGCCTCTCTGTATGCATCTCTACTCAAGGCCCGTGCTCCTTTGAGATGTTTGTGTGCATCCTTGGTCCCCCCTTGGAAATCCTGATAGTCTCTATTGCTATGGGGGGAAAAGCATTATCTGTTGCTCCTCCCACTTTGTGGAACAGTCTCCCTGTACCCGTCCGCTCCCTGGAAACCCATAACAAGTTGAAGGTACATCTCAAATCCTGGCTGCTGGCTGAGGCCAAGTGTCTGTGCCCTCCTAGTTAACCCCCTTCCCCTCACCAGCCACTTTCCCTCCTCTGCTGCCTTATCTCCTAAAACACTTTCTCCCATTTCACTGCCTTGTCTAATTCCATCCCTCTCCGTACTCATCCCTGCTCTGTCTATGTGGGTTCCTTGACCATGTCACTGTGTCTTTGTATGTTTTATGCACCTATTTGCCCTGTCTTTTATTCTGCAGTAATATACTGTACAGTTATGTCTAACTCCTGCGGAGGAACTGTGAGTTTTTATTGAATTGTGTATTTCCCGCCTGCCTGCTCCTGCCATGTTGGTAATGACTACTGTACTACTCGATGTGTTATCCATTGTATAGATGTTTTATTCTCTCTGTTCACCACTTGTTGCAGCCTGGGTCATACCTGAAAATGGTCATCCGGATCAGTGCACTTACCCGGTTATCGAGGTTAAATTAAATTAAATATGTATAAATGGAGTGATGCAAACCAGTATTTAGAGATGAGGGGAGCACAGTTAGACTGGTGATGTGATCATGGGAGAGGGAGGGTGGACAGGGAGGAGCAAAGGGAACAGGGGTGGGTACAAGAGGGTGAGTTGATAGCAAAGTGGCAGAAGGTGTTAAAGAGGGTGTCCAGTCTGACAAGGGAAGGGGAGGGGCCAGTTCCATAAACCTCATTTGCATAGTTGAAAACCAGAAAAACCTTTTGGGGACCATCTCCTGGCAGATCTGGGGAGAAAGACAGTCCTTACTGTGGTGCAGGGCACTAAGTCTGGGGTGGAGTTTGGTATCAATGGCATCAATGTGGGCAGAGAAGTCAAGAATGCTATCTAACCATAGCACAGGTACTTGAAAGTTAGGACTACAGCAAGTGGTGTGTCACTCAGCATGGAGAATACGGGGCTGGGCCAGCTGCTGGCTGGTACCAAAGGTCATAGTCCATTTTTTTTTTTATGTTGACCCAATGTTGGTTGGACTGGAACCAGCACAAAATATTGTGAACGTTTTGCTAAATTGAAACTTCCAGAGGTGCAATCAAGGGACCACTGGTGCAGAGAACTGTGTCAACTACATACATGTAAATATGTGAGTTGACACAGGCAGAGCGGAGGTTGTTTAGGAAGATGGAGAACAGGATTGGACACATATTTTGCTGATTTTGTTCTGAAATGTAATTGTACAGTGCATGAAGCCTCCAGGAAGGGGTGCAGCCTCCAGGAAGGGGTGCTTTATAAGTAAAGTATTTATCTGTCTGTCTAGAATGGACCCCTGTGGGACCCCTTCCTTGATAGCGAAGGGTGGGGAGATGGCACCTCCTACCTCCACTGACTTTTGATGGTCCAAGAAGTAGGAACTGAACCAGTTGACAGTGGGGGCTAAGAGGCAGGCTGAGCTCAGCTTATCCAGAAGGAATGAGTGAGCCACTGAACATGTACATGACCACTATAGACCTGACAAAGTGATGTTGGAAGGTATCCCTGACACCTGAAGCCAGTGAAAGGTTGGTCTTCCTCACTCTGCTTGGCCTATTTGAGTTTCAAGTAATGGCATTAGGGATGAAGAATTCACCATTCACCTTGTAACAACTTGTGGACTGCATTCTGTCTGGGGCAGGAGACTTTGTTCTGACATACATGGATGACATTGCCATCTACAGTCAGAGATGGGAGGATCACATCAGGCATGTGACTGAGGAGCTCCACTGACTGAAGGCTGCAGGGCTGACAGTGAAGGGGAGAAGTGCCGAACAAGCAGAGGTGCCATACTTTGGGCTCAAGGAGGGAAGTGGTACATCCAGCCTGACTCAGTAAAACTTTAAACCATACAGGGGTGGACCATACCTACAACCAAGAGAAAGGTATGAGCCTCCAAGGGATGACAGGGTACTATTGAAAGGTTGTGCAAAACATCAGTAGCATGGCCAAACCTGGTCCAATCTCACAAGGAAGAAAATATTGAAAATGTACAGTGGCTTTATCACCAGGTGAAGGAGGGTTTGTGCCAGGCACCTGTGCTTGCTGGTGTTTTCAGTTCTCAGAAATTCATTGTGAATGTAGATACATCTGATCATTGGCTACTGGTGGTTTTGAGTCAGGTCACACACACACACACACACACACACACACACACCGGGGAAGAATACCCTGTCATGTACCTCAGTAGGAAGCTGCTGCCCAGACAGGAGGCCTATGCCACAATTGTGAAAGAATGTCTGGGTATCACCTGGGCTCTGCAGAAGCTGCAACCATATTTGCATGGGAGTCTGTTCACACTGGTCACCAACCACAACTCCTCACATGGACCAAAACAAAAATAAATTGTTTGGACGAGGCCTGGTGCTGCAGTCTTATAACATGAACGTTATACACCTTAATGGGTCACAGGATGGCACTGTAGGTAGTTTGTTTTGGCAATAACCATGGGACTAGTAAAAAGTGAGGTATTTAAAGAATTACCAATTAAAAAAAGAAACTTAACTGGGAGCATAGCAGGTAGAACAAGTCTTATGACATGAAAACACATCTTTTGGTTCATCCAGCTCAGTGTGACAATCTGCCAACATCCTGTAGAGTGACAGCACAATGCTGATGGCAGTCACAGCACCAGGCAATTGTACCAGCCGACATCCATGGTGCCCAATGCCCCATGGCAAATACCCCCACACCCCCCCAAAATAAATTACAATAATCACCTCCACAGCATAGGTGTATCATGGAGGGTACACAACACCCATTTGGCACCCTCCCTGCAGGGTGCACTGATAACCAATTCACCACTGTGACAGGCAAACATTTTGCATCGCCTGAAGTTCATCACCCTAATTCTGACACTCTTTTGACGGGATACCATATCTTTTAGAGTCATTAAAAGATGTGATTTTCATTTTTTTCAGGGGCTAGAGATGTACCAGATGTAATACACAGTCCACAGGAAATTATTTTATTTATTTTTATGTTACCAGTTATGTAGTCGGTAGAATATTTTAGCTGTGGGATATATAATATTTATTTATTTTTATGTTACCATTTATGTAGCCAGTAGAATATTTTAGCTGTGGGATGTACTGGAAGAATTGAAATTGCCTCATATTGCAATCCTAGGTCTTGGCCTTTCGGGAGAGGGAGGGCTTCATCTAAGCAGTCTTGTTCCTGCCCTGTAAAAGGTTTTTGTTTTGGTTAAGCTTCAAGGGGCTGAATCCTTTTCATAAAAATAGACATGTTTTGAATCTAAATAGGACTGAGTCAGAGTAAGATGGCACTCCACTGGTTATCCAGCCACGAAAACTAAAAGACCCAGTTTTCAATCCAAAAAGACAGTTTGGATCCATTTTGGAAACAGGTGATCTCCAGGGATCAATGAAATGATCTTGCATGTGATGACAGAGCCAAACCATGGACAGACTGGATGAACCATCAGTCATTCTGCCATCATTGTCTATGTTTCTGTGTATAATAATCTGGAATAGTGGGCTAGCAAGCTGAAGATATTTCTCTGTGTTTGCTCTGAAGCGAGTTATGTTTGAGATTTTCAGCCAGCAAAGTCAAGGGTTTGAGTCTGCCATAACTCACCAAGTCCCATTTGTGGGATGTAAGCTTTCTCTAACTCAACTTAGAATTTAATCAGCTTTGAGTTAGATTATTCTGTGTTATCTCTGTCTTTTCAAATGTGTTTTTTTAATCAGTAGAAATATTGCATTCCCCTTTGTCTTCAGTACATATTCTAATTGCATATGCAAATATCATGGAGTGTTAAATGTTTAATTTGTATTCTTAATGCTTTCTGTGACAGAGTCCTTGTAAGTAGAGATAACCACCGGTACACTGGCAAGTCTGCGATCCATATAAGAAGGGTCAGACTAAAAAGTTACCATATCTAAGGCAAAGAGTTCTCAGCTGTGACAAAAGGGTGGGTCATTTGCCCTTTGGTAGGAGTACTGTACTTGTGAGCATTGGCTCTAGTGGGATTCAGACCTAAAGATGCCCAACGTGAGACTGCAGCTGAGTGGCAGCAGCATACTAAAATAACCCTTTCAGGCATCGGAAGGGTTGTGAAAACTGGTAGCAGTGCAGACTGAGTTCTGAGAGAGAACAAATTCTTGACAGCGGCAATGCAAATGAGAGATCCCTTTGCTACAGGGTACAGTGGCATCGTCAAAGGTGGAGTAAGATGGCCGCCAGGCTGGGCGTGCTGGAAAGACTGCTCTAGGTTTTGCAGTTTCAATTAGACTTTTTATCACAATTTTTTTCAGTGTTTAACTAGGATCTGACCTCAATTCATTTTATTTTATGTTTTTACTTGATTTTCGGCCAGTTGGTCTTATTTTCCGTTGCCGTTGTTTATGGAATCTGTGTTTATCAGTGCTGGTGCCGGCGCCGGCGTTATTCGCTTGGACTGCAGAAATCTTTTTCTTTGTATGAGAATCTCTGAGGAACTCTGTAACTCTATTTACTTTATTTAGCAGGATGTATTGGATATTGTCCCTGTATTAAAGAACTTATTGTTCTTATAGCCCCACTTTTATCAGGCTGTGCCTCGGATTGATGTGAGGAAAACGTACCGAGGAAAGGAGCGGAACTGTGGGGCGGTGTGATTTACTGGAAATTTTTGTATTGGTTGTCTCAGTGACATAGTGAGGAATAGGACTGATACAGTGAGGGAGAATAGCTGTGGAACCTTGGAGTGATTTCATCCTGTAGCAGTGGATTTTATAACCGGGCCTCTTCTGAAGGCACTGGAGCTGTTTTTCTTTAGAGGAGTTGAACTCTCTGTTGGGTGATTTCTCGCTGGAGTCTGGGGCTGCTTGGGGTGTTGAGCTGTAGTCTTGTTGGGTAACAGGCAGAATGGGCTGTCGATTCCCTTAGGTTCCCCGGGGGCAGCCGGTGGGCTGGTGTTATCGGGGACTCGAGACAGTAGCTGAGGATATTCTCCAGCGGTGGTCCCCTGAAATGGATTTCTGCTAAGCTGTTTGGATGAAGACCCGAAGTTTCTGGATTTGAAATTTTCTGCCTTCAATAACATGGTTTGACTTTAAATTATCCTTATTTCACTTGATTTGTACTGTTTATACAGGCAGTGAGAGTGCCTGTATTTTATCTGTTTTTTTGGATCATGAGAGGGCCTGGATCTGGAAACTTTCTTGACATTACTCTCAGACAGACAGTGAGAGTGTCTGCATTCAGTTATATCCCTAAGGCAGTGAGAGGGCCTGGGGAGTTATATCTCTGAAGAACTTTGACTGTTCATTCATTTGTTCTGTTTTGAATGTTTTATAATGATTGAGTTTTTGTTCTATAATGATAATATTTTGAATTTTATTGGGTATACTGTGACTATTCTAGGGTGTCATTTATAAGGAAACTAGGATTTTGTTGTGGTGTTTGGCTCTAGCTGTAGTTATTTGTTTGCGGAATGTGCCTGTTTGCCCCATTGGTCTTATGTTATTCATCCTCCTCTCCAAGCCCTGCCCGTTCCCCCACCTTTTCTATCTACTTGCATTGTCAGGTACTGATTATTGCACGTAGGAGGGATGGGGTGGGCCTGGTGGGGGTCATGGACATTGGAGGTCGAAGGAGCAACCCTCTCACATAGGGTTGGTTAGATCCAGAAGACTCTCTGGGGCAAAATGGAGCCTGGAATGTGGTAATCCATGTCTAGTCCCCATACCCAAGGGCACCATCTCCTTAGATGGGCAAGTAGCTGGGATGGCTCATGAACCCCGTCCAACTCGGGCAGTGCTATGCAATGCCAGATCTATTAAGAACAAAACTGCTATTATTGCAGATTTTGTTGGAACAGCTGATCTGGCTTGCATCACCGAGACCTGGCTGGATGAAAATGCTGGCCCCATTTTGGAGGCAGCAATTCCAGTTGGGTACTCAGTGATACACCTCCTAAGACTGGACTGCGGGGGAGGTAGTGGTCTGTTTCAAGACCGAGATGGAAGCTTCACTGGTGTACCAGCAGAGGAAGCCGAATCCTTTGAGTGTACTGTGGTAGCTGGTGTGGACTGCAGGATAGCTCTCATCTATCATCCACCCTGGAACAAAAGTGATTCCTGCAGGAAGTGGCAGATTTTGCTGCCGACATGGCATTGGAGTTGCCCAGACTGATGGTTCTGGGCAACTTCAATGCCTGGGTCGACGATGAACTCTCGCCTTTTGATCAGCACTTCCTCCAGTTGATGACATCACTGGGCTTCACACAGATTGTTTCTTCAGCTACCTATAATCATGGTCACTCTCTGGATTTGGTTTTCCTCCTGGGGATTGAGGCCTCTGACCTGGGGTGGAACCTGTCAGTTGGTCAGATCATTACACTTTGAGGTTCAACTTTGTGCCTCTCTTAGTAGGTCTGCCCCTGGAGATGGTCAGTTACTGCCTTTATGGGATGTGTGCCCTGAAGACCTGGTGGCGTAATTGACCTCTTGGTGTTTCCTGATGCCAGCTCGAGTCCGGAGTTATTGGTTCTGGCCTATAATAAGGCCATTTCCTTGTATAGAACAGATAGCTCCTGTCTGTGTTTGTCACCTCCACTCCGACCTTAGGCCCTTTGGTTTGATGGGTCTTTGAAGACGTTGCACTGTGTGAGTATGAAGGTTGAGAATGTCGCTGGTGGAAATCTGCCCTGGAGGTCAACCACCTTAGTTTGGTGGAGCATTATCAATTCTACCAACCAGTGATCTCCTGTAAGAAGGCAGAGTTCCTGTCCAGGAGATCGCTGTCACTCAGAATTGACCAGCTCGACTCTTCCGAACTGTGGACAGGTTTGCAACCCAGCCTGTCTACAGCTCTGTTTAGCTTTTTCACAAAAGAGTGTGATAAGCTTGTTCAATTCTTTAGAATAAGGTGGTGACATCAGGTCGAGATCTGCTTGACTCACTCTATATGGGGACGCGGTTGGTTGGCACTTGGTCACTATACCTCGTACTTCCTGGAGTACCTTTTGACCTGCTGGAGTTCGAGGATATTATGGGATTGTCCAGGGATGCCCTACATGCTGTAGTTTAGATCTGGGCCCAACATCCTAGTTTTGGGTTGTTATGAGATCATTGGCCCATTTCTGACTCAAATTGTCTGGTGCTCCTTGGAATCGGGTGAGTTTCCAAGCTCCCTGAAGGAGGCGGTAGTGACACCCCTTCTGAAAAGCTATTGGACTCAGACATTTTGCTAACTAAGACCTATCTCAAACCTTCCCTTTATAGGAAAGGTTATTGAGAAGGTAGTGGCAATCCAGCTGGAGAACCATTTGACTGTCCATAATGTCTACGAACTCTCCAGTCGGGTTTTCGTAAGAGGCACAGTACTGAGACGACTCTGGTTCGGTGATCAATGATCTCCTGATGGCAAGAGATTGGAGAAACCGTTCCATTCTGGTACTCCTTGATCTCTCTTCAGCCTTTGACACTGTAGACCATGGGGTCCTGCTCGAGTGCCTGAAGTCCATCTGTGGCCTGTCAAGTACAGTGCTCAGATGGTTTACATCTTTCCTAGCAGGTAGAACACAGAGAGTTGTGTCGGGGATTTTTTCCTCTGACCCTTTCTCTCTGTTTTGTGGGGTTCCTCAGGTGTTGTCCCCATGTTGTTTGCAGTGTATATGCTACCCTCGGAGACATTGTTAGATGGTATAGGCTGAGGTTTCACTGCTATGCTGATGATACCCAGCACTACCTGTCTTTTGCCCCGACTAGGCTAGTGCTCTCTCAGTATTTAATAACTGCCCTGCTGAAATCCAAGACTGGATGAATTTGAGCTGGTTAAAGTTGACATAGGAAAGACTGAGGTTATGGCTATGGACCCGGGCCACAGGATAGAGGGGTTGAGGACCAATCAGCCCTCTGGATTATTTCTGGGGGGCGTTCCGATCCTTACCTCAGAATGGGTGCACAACCTTGGAGTGGTGCGACAATGGGCTGACCCTCCATTATCAGGTATCGGCATCGTTAAGTCAGCCTTTTATCATCTTAGGAACATTGCCAGGGTCAAACACCTTGTTCCATCTAACGATCTGCCTGTGTTGGTCCATGCCTTTGTGACCGCTCGCCTTGACTACAGCAACTCCCTTTACTTAGGGCTTCCTGGGGTTGATATCTGCCGCTTGCAGGTAGTGCAGAGTGCTGCTGCCCGATTGTTGACAGGGGTGTCTAGAAGATCGCATATCACCCCTGTGTTGCATGATCTGCACTAGCTACTGATTCAGTGGCAGATCACCTTTAAGGTGGGTTTATTGACCTACAAAGCCCTACATGGACTTGGTCCTGACTACTTGAAAGAGCTTCTGATTCTTTACACCCCTGTGTGACAGCTCCGTTTGGCTGATGAGGGGTTCCTGGAGATTCTGAGGTTATCTTGAAATCTTCTGGGGCCCGTGCTTTTATGTTTGCAGCCCCAACCCTCTGGAATTCTCTGCCCCATCAGCTTAGGGAATGTACGACCATGGGAGCTTTAAGCAGGCATAACACTTATTTGTAGAGTCAAGCTTTTATGAACTGTTATGATTTTAATGGTCTAATTTTAATAGTTATATTTTATGGAATTTGTTCTTAAATACTGTAAAACACCTTGGCATTTGAAAGGCACTCAATAAACAAAGTTTTATTATTATTATTATAACAATCCTAAATAGCCACTGTTGCAGCTCTGTTTAATGCCGTGAACCATTCCTTATTCCTGCACACTGCAACAATCCTCATGATTACTGAGCTGGTTGAATTATCTGCTGTACCCAGCATTAAATACCACCTCTCATATATGCAGCGTATGTTTTTGCAAAGGTTAACACAGAAATGTAGAAACACAGAAGTTCTCAGCAGATAAAGACCCTCCGTCCACCTACTGTAGTCTGCTCAAAATCAGGAGTGACACTGACTAGGACTGAAAAGGGGGTGAGGGTAAACTATATTCCAGTGGTGATGTACCAGTAACAGCAGTGTTGGTTAGGGGGGTAGATGGTTCACTACACATCAACGGGATGTAACATGGGTGGGAGCAGTGAACAGGAGTGACACTGCCTGGGACTGTAAAGGGGTGAGGGTAAACTATACACTAGTGGGGATGTACCAGTAACAGCAGTGTTGACCAGAGGGGTGGATTGTACACTACACATCAATGGGATGTAACATGGGTGGGAGCAGTGATTAGGAGTGACACTGCCTAGGACTGTAAAGGGGTGAGGGTAAACTATACTCCAGTGGGGATGTACCTGTGACAGCAGTGTTGACCAGGGGGGTGGGTGGCACTACACATCTATGGGATGTAACATGGGTGGGAGCAGGATCAGGAGACCTGCTTGAGGACTGTCAGGTGTGGGGTAAACTATACACCTTTGGGGATGTACCAGTGACAGCAGTGTTGACCAGGGGGGTGGATAGTATGCTACACATCAATGGGATGTAACATGGGTGGGAGCAGTGATCAGGAGTTACACTGCCAAGACTGTAAAGGGTTGAGTGTAAACTATACACCAGTTGGGATGTACCAGTGACAGCAGTGATATTTGACCAGAGGTGGATAGTACCACACATCTATGGGATGTAACATGGGTGGGAGCAGTGATCAGGAGTGACCCTTCTTTGGACTATAAAGGGGTGAGGGTAAACAATACACCAGTGGGGATGTACCAGTGACATCAGTGTTGACCAGAGCGGTGGATGGTACACTACACATCAACGGGATGTAACATGGGAGGGAGCAGTGATCATTAGTGACACTGCCTAGGACTGTAAATCTGTGAGGGAAAGCTATACACCAGCTGGGATGTACCAGTGACAGGCGTGTTGACCAGGGGGATGGAAGGTACACTACACATCAGTGGGATGTTACATGGTTGGGGGCAGTGATCAGGAGTGACACTGCCTAGAACTGTAAATGGGTGCGGGTAAACTATACACCAGTGGGGATGTACCAGTGATAGCAGTGTTGACCAGGGGGATGGATGGTACACTACACATCAACAGGATGTAACATGGGTGGGAGCAGTGATCGTGAGTGACACTGCCTAGTACTGTAAATGGGTGAGGGTAAACTATACACCAGTGGGGATGTACCAGTGATAGCAGTGTTGACCAGGGGGATGTATGGTACACTACACATCAACAGGATGTAACATGGGTGGGAGCAGTGATCGTGAGTGACACTGCCTAGTACTGTAAATGGGTGAGGGTAAACTATACACCCCTGGGGATGTACCATTGACAATACCATAGGCCAGGGGGGTGGATAGTAAGCTACACATCAACGGGATGTAATATGTGTGGGAGCAGTGATCAGGAGTTACACTGCCAAGGACTGTAAAGGGGTGAGGGTAAACTATACACCAGTTGGGATGTACCAGTGACAGTAGAGTTGACCAGGGGGTGGATGGTACACTACACATCAGTGGGATGTAACATGGGTGGGAGCAGTGATCAGGAGTGACACTGTCTGGGACTGTAAAGAGTTGAGGGTAAACTATACACCAGTGTTGAAGTACCAGTGAAAGCAGTGTTGACCATGGGGTGAACGGTACACTACACATCAGTAGGATGTAACATGGGTGGGAGCAGTGATCAGGAGTGACAGTGTCTAGGACTGTAAACAGGTGAGGGTAAACTATACAATAGTGGGCATGTACCAGTGACAGCAGTGCTGACCAGCGGGATATATAGTACACTACACATCAGTGGGATGTAACATGGGTGGGAGCAGTGATCAGGAGTGACACTGCCTAGGACTGTAAAGGGATGAGTATAAACTACACACCAGTAGGGATGTACCAGTGACAGCACTGTTGACCAGGGGGGTAGATGGTTCACTACACCTCAACGGATGTAACATGTGTGGAGCAGTGATCAGGAGTGACACTGCCTGGACTGTAAATGGGTGAGGGTAAATATGCCACCAGTGGGGATGTACCAGTGACAGCAGTGTTGACTGGGGTGTTGATGGTACACTACACATCTATAGGATGTGACAGGGGTGGGAGCAGTGATCAGGAGTGACACTGCCTAGGACTGTAAAGGGGTGAGGCTAAACTGTACACCAGTGGGGATGTACCAGTGACAGCAGTGTTGACCAGGGGGGCGGATGGTACACTACACATCAATGAAATGTAACATGGGTGGGAGCAGTGATCAGGAGTGACGCTGCCTTAGGCTGTAAAAGGGTGAGGGTAAACTATACACCAGTTGAAATGTACCAGTGACAGCAGTGTTGATTAGGGGGGTAGATGGTACACTACACATCAATGGAATGTAACATGGGTGGGAGCAGTGTTCAGGAGTGACACTGACTAGGACTGTAAAGAGGTGAGGGTAAACTATACACCAGTGGGGATGAACCAGTAAGAGCAGTTTTGACCAGGGAGGTGGATGGTACACTACACATCAACGGAATGCAACATGGGTGGGAGCAGTGGTCAGGAGTGACACTGCCTAAGACTGTAAAGGGGTGAGGCTTAACTATACACCAGTGGGGATGTACCAGTAACAGCAGTGTAAACCTGGGGATGGATAGTACACTTCACATCAAAATGATGTAACATGGGTGGGGGCAGTGATCAGGAGTGACACTGCCTAGGACTGTTAAGGGGTGAGGGTAAACTATACTCCAGAGGGGATGTGCCAGTGACAGCAGTGTTGACCAGGGGTGTGGATGGTACACTACAGATCTATGGGATGTAAAATGGGTGTTAGCAGTGATCAGGAGAGACCATGCCTAGGACTGTCAAGGGGTGAGGGTAAACTATACACCTGTGAAGATGTACCAGTGACAGTAGTGTTGACTGGGGGTGGATAGTACACTACACATCAACAGGATGTAACATTGGTGGAAGCAGTTATCAGGAGTGACACTGCCTAGGACTGTAAAGGGGTGAAGGTAAACTATACACCAGTGGGGATGTACCAGTAACAGCAGTAAAGACCGGGGGCGGGGGTGGATGGTACACTACACATCAATCGGATGTAACATGGGTGGGAGCAGTGATCGGGAGTGACACTACCAAGTACTGTAAAGGGGTGAGGTTAAACTATACACCACTGAAGATGTACCGGTGACAGCAGCATAGACCAGGAGGGTGGATAGTACACTACACATCAACGGGATGAAACATGGAAGGGAACAGTGATCAGGAGTGACACTGCCTAGGACTGTAAAGGGGTGAGGGTAAACTATACACCAGTGGGGATTTACCAGTGACTGCATTGTTGACCAGGGGGGTGGTTGGTACACTACAGATAAATGGGATGTAACATGGTTGACAGCAGTGATCAGGAGTGACACTGCCTAGGACTGTAAACGGGTGAGTGTAAATTATACACCAGTGGGGATGTACCAGTGACAGCAGTTTTGACCAGGGAGTGGATGGTACACTTCACATAAATGGGATGTAACATAGGTGGGAGCAGTGATCAGGAGTTACACTACCTAGGACTGTAAACAGGTGAGGGTAAACTATACACCAGTGGGCATGTACCAGTGACAGCAGTGTTGACCAGCGGTGTGGATGGTACACTACACATCAGTATGATTTAACACAGTGTAGAGGACTGGAGTGACACTGCCTAGGACTGTTAAGGGGTGAGGGTAAACTATACACCAGTAGGGATGTACCAGTGACAGCAGTGTTGACCAGTGGGGTCGATGATACCCTACACATTAACGAGATGTAACATGGGTGGGAGCAGTGAACAAGAGTGACACTGCCTAGGACTGTAAAGCGGTGAGGGGAAACTATACACCAGTCAGGATGTACTAGTGACAGCAGTATTAACCGTGGGGGTGGGTGGTGCACTACACATCAATAGGATGGGACATGGGTTGTAGCAGTAATCAGGAGTGACACTGCCTAGGATTGTAAAGGGGTGTGGGTAAACTATACACCAGTTGGAATGTTCCAGTGACAGCTGTGTTGACCAGGGGGGTTGATGGTGTACTACACATCAGTGGGATGAAACATGATTGGGCGCAGTGATCAGGAGTTACACAGCCTAGGACTTTAAAGGGGTGAGGGAAAACTATACACCAGTGGGGATGTACCAGTAACAGCAGTGTAGACCAGGGGGCAGGTTAGTACACTACACATCAATGGAATGTAACATGGGAGGGAGCAGTGATCTTTAGTGACACTGCCTAGGACTGTAACGGGGTGAGGGTAAACTATACTCCAGTGGGGATGTACCAGTGACAGCAGTGTTGACCAGGGTTGTGGATGGTACACTACACATCAATGAGATGTTACTTGGGTGGGATCAGTGATTAGGAGTGACACTACCTAGACCTGTGAGGTGGTGAGGGTAAACTATTTATTAGTGAAGATGTGCCAGTGACAGCAGTATTGACCAGGGGGTGGATGGTACACTACACGTCAACGGGATGTAACATGGGTGGGATCAGTGATCAGGAGTGACACTGCCTAGGACTGTAAAGTGTGAGGGTAAATTATACACCAGTGGTGATGTACCAGTGACAGCAGTATTGATCAGGGGGTGGATGGTTCACTACACATTAATGAGATGTAACATGGGTGGGAGCTGTGATCAGGAGTGACACTGTCTAGGACTGTAAAGGGGTGAGGGTAAAGTACACACCACTGGGGAAGTACCAGTGACTGCAGTGTTGACCAGGGTTGTGGATGGTACAATACAAATCAATGAGATTTAACACGGGTGGGAGCAGTGAATAGGAGTGATACTGCCTAGACCTGTGAAGTGGTGAGGGTAAACTATACACCAGTGGGGATGTACCAGTGTCAGCAGTGTTGACCAGGGGGTAGATGGTTCACTATACGTCAACGGGATGTAACATGGGTGGGAGCAGTGATCAGGAGTGACACTGCCTAGGACTGTAAAGGGGTGAGGTTAAACTATACACCAGTGGGGATGTACAAGTAACAGCAGTGTAGACCAGGGTGGTGGATGGTACACTGCAAATCAATGGGATGTAACATGGGTGGGAGCAGTGATCAGGAGTGACCCTGCCTAGGACTGTCAAGGGGTGAGGGTAAACTATACACCAGTGGGGATGTACCAATGATAGCACTATTGACCAGGGGGGTGGATGGTACACTACACATCAGTGGGTTGTAACATGGGTGGGAGCAGTGATCTGGAGTGACACTACCTAGGACTGTAAAGGGGTAAGGGCAAACTATACACCAGCGGGGATGTACTATTGACAGCAATGTAGTCCATGGGGGTGATAGTACACTACACATGAACAGGATGTGACATTGGTGGAAGCAATTATCAGGAGTGACACTGCCTAGGACTGTAAAGGGGTGAGGGTAAACTATACACCAGTGGGGCTGTACCAGTGACAGCAGTGTTGATCAGGGGGGTGGATGGTACACTACACATCAATGGGATGGTACATAGGTGGATGCAGTGATCAGGAGTGACACTGCCTAGGAGTTTAATGGTGTGAGGGTAAACCATACACCCGTGGGTATGTACCAGTGACAGCAGTGTTGACCGGGGGGTTGATAGTACACTACACATCAACAGGATGTAACATGGGTGGGAGCAGTGATCAGGAGTGATACTGCCTCGGACTGTAAAGGGGTGAGGGTAAAAAGTATACACCAGTGGGGAAGTACCAGTGACGCAGTGTTGACCGGGGTGGTGGATGGTACACTACACTTCAATGGGATGTAACATGGGTGGGGGCAGAGGTCAGTAGTGACACTGCCTAGGACTGTAAAGGCTTAAGTATAAACTATACACCAGTGGGGATGTACCAGTGACAGCAGTGTTGACCAGGGGGTGGATGGTACACTACACGTCAATGGGATGTAATATGGGTGGGATCAGTGATCAGGAGTGACACTGCCTAGGACTGTAAATGTGTGAGGGTAAATTATACACCAGTGGTGATGTACCAGTGACAGCAGTATTGATCAGGGGGGTGGATGGTACACTACTCATCAATGAGATGTAACATGGGTGGGAGCTGTGATCAGGAGTGACACGGTCTAGGACTGTAAAGGGGTGAGGGTAAAGTATACACCACTGGGGATGTACCAGTGACTACAGTGTTGACCAGGGGGTAGATGGTACACTACACATCAACAGGATGTAACATGGGTCGGAGCAGTGATCAGGAGTGACACTGTCGTGAACTATAAAGTGGTGAGGTTAAACTATACACGAGTAGGGATGTACCAGTGACAGCAGTGTTGACCAGGGTTGTGTATGGTACACTACAAATCAATGAGATTTAACATGGGTGGGAGCAGTGAATAGGAGTGATACTGCCTAGACCTGTGAAGTGGTGAGGGTAAACTATACACCAGTGGGGATGTACCAGTGTCAGCAGTGTTGACCAGAGGGTGATGGTACACTACACGTCAACGGGATGTAACATGGGTGGGAGCAGTGATCCGGAGTGACACTGCCTAGGACTGTAAAGGGGTGAGGTTAAACTATACACCAGTGGGGATGTACGAGTAACAGCAGTGTAGACCAGGGTGGTGGATGGTACACTGCAAATCAATGGGATGTAACATGGGTGGGAGCAGTGATCAGGAGTGACCCTGCCTAGGACTGTCAAGGGGTGAGGGTAAACTATACACCAGTGGGGATGTACCAATGATAGCACTGTTGACCAGGGGGGTGGATGGTACACTACACATCAGTGGGTTGTAACGTTAGTGGGAGCAGTGATCTGAGGTGACACTACCTAGGAGTTTATTGGTGTGAGGGTAAACCATACACCAGTGGGTATGTACCAGTGACAGCAGTGTTGACCGGGGTGGATAGTACACTACACATCAACAGGATGTAACATGGGTGGGAGCAGTGATCAGGAGTGACACTGCCTCGGACTGTAAAGGGGTGACGGTAAACTATACACCAGTGGGGATGTACCAGTGACAGCAGTGTTGACCGGGGGGGTGGATGGTACACTACACATCAATGGGATGTAACATGGGTGGGGGCAGAGGTCAGTAGTGACACTGCCTAGGACTGTAAAGGCTTAAGTATAAACTATATACCAGTGGGGATGTACCAGTGACAGCAGTGATGCCCAGGGTTGTGGATGGTACACTACACATCAATGAGATGTTACATGGGTGGGATCAGTGATTAGGAGTGACACTACCTAGACCTGTGAAGTGGTGAGGGTAAACTATTCACTAGTGGAGATGTGCCAGTGACAGCAGTGTTGACCAGGGGGTGGATGGTACACTACACGTCAACGGGATGTAACATGGGTGGGAGCAGTGATCAGGAGTGACACTGCCTAGGACTGTAAAGGATGAGGTTAAACTACACAGCAGTGGGGATGTACCAGTGACAGCAGTGTTGACCAGGGGATTGGATAGTACACTACACATCAACGGGATGTAACATGGATGGGGGCAGTGATCAGGAGTGACACTGCCTAGGACTGTAAAGGGGTGAGGATAAACTATACACCAGTGGGTATGTACCAGTGACAGCAGTGCTGACCAGGGTGTGGATGGTACACACATCAGTGGGATGTAACATAGGTGGGAGCAGTGATCAGGTGACACTGCCTAGGACTTCTAAAGGGTGAGGTAAACTATACACCAGTGGGAATGTACCAGTGACAGCAGTGTTGACTGGGGGTGGATAGTCACACTACACATCAACGGAATGTAACATGGGTAGGATCAGTGATCAGGAGTGACACTGCCTAGGACTGACAGCTCCTGCTGTCACCCCACTAACACCCTACTTTGCCAGTGGGGTTGCGGTCTCACAACACTGTGTGCAGGGATAATGGTAGGGTTTGGCAGCATTAAACAGTGCTGTCATAGATGCTGTTTAAAGCTGCCCAAACCTTTGAATATAGTGCTGCAAACTGTATATGGGGATTCTCATTTGCATGGGTGCAGCAGTATGTCCCAAATAATAGTACTGTCTGGTCAGTGCTGTGCACTGGGGGGCCTTAATATGGTCCCCACTCCACTGGCTCATGCTATTTTAAGCTTGGAACTAACAGTGTTAACATGGCATTAACCTTTTGAATAACGGGAACCCATATCACCTTCACACATACAAGGTGGAGGTGTTGGAACATGTTTTAGCCGTGTCAGAATCCATGCATATTAACAAAGAACTGAATACCTCATACAATAAATAATATTGCAATATAATCCATTTATCAGTAAGTCTTTACATTTATCCAATGTGGTGAGGTTACAAATTGTGGAATACACAATATCCAGCAAGAAGCAGCATTCTAAGTGACAATAGCTGCTTTTTCACTGTGAATTGATTCACTGCACATCACAGTCCCCAACGCAGCTATAAGATCTATATTTAGAATGCATTTCAGAGAGGTGCGGGTTAAACAGAACCTGTACAGCTTTAAAGTGTGTGGTCCTGTCACTGTGCTGTTCACCCATTTGTAAAGGGCCACATATCAAAGAGAAGCAGATGGAGTAAATCACAAATCATCAATTGTTTTGTGCCAAAATGAGCTCTGCAGACTCCATCTTTCCCTCAAGATTGAAAACTTAAAAAAATCGACATTGAGAAAATCGTTGAACATGAGCTCCTCCAGTGGTGTCATTTCTACATTGAATGTGTGGCTAACTATAATATTCCCTGCAGCCTTTCCAGTGCTCAGACATTCTAACATATGGGTTATCCTCCATCTTCCTAATGGCTGATGCATGATCGTAAATCTTTTGTTGCCAGAGGGCAATCCTCCTGCCTGGATAACCAGTCTCCAGTTTACTTCGTGCATCACTAGAGGTTGGTCACAGTCTGTAATCGCTCCTCTACTCTCAGGTAATTATTCCAATAGAATTACATTTTTTTCACTTTTTCTATTCTTACATAGCACATATCAACAAATGAGTGCCTGTTAACCTTAGGACTTCTACCTGTTTGCATGCTTGCTCTGTCACAGTACTTAACAACATAAAAGCTCGCAGTAAACAGACAGGGGGCACTAGTCAAGCCGGACCCTTCAGCAGCATCCCAGCTTAAGACCCACTGTCCTGGTTGGGATCCTCATGTAGCATCACCACTGGCTAGCTTGCTGAGGACTAGACCCTCATGATGTGTCCATGTCATGGCAGGCAGTTCTCACTATGAGCCCATGCACTATGACATTGGCAGGCACTGGGCAACAGGTAGCGCGACATTCTTCACAAGCTCCTGGCAAAGCAGTATTGGGATCAGCTTGGTGACCCTGTAGTATTTTAATTACTGTGCGTGAGGTTATGGGACCCTCCAGTAGCATCCCATCTCTTCTCCATGCAGCAGCCATAATGAACATGGTACCCTGGTAACTGCAGGCATTACATAGAAAAATAGACTTTGACGGCAGATGGACCACTTGGCCCATCTAGTCTGCCCATTTCCTATCTCCAGGATAGGCCGAGATCCTAGTTAACCAACAGCCTATTTCTTCCTACCCCCACAAGAATTGCCTTATGTCTGTCCCATGCATTCTTGAATTCTCCACAGTTTTTGACCCCACAACCTCCTCAGGAAGGCTGTTCCATGCATCCACTACCCTCTCTGTGAAATAATACTTCTCACATTGCCCTGAACCACCCTCCTTCAAGCTTTAAATTGTGTCCCCTTGTTCTTGCAAGTCTCTTTTTCTGAAAGGTGCTACCCTCTTGGACTTTGTTGATTCCACTGAGGTACTTAAAAGTTTATATCATGTCCCCTCTCCCTTCTTTCCTCAAGGATATACATATTAAGCTCCTTTAGTCTCTCCACGGCTTCTCTGCAGACCCTGCACCATTTTAGTTGCCCTCCTCTGACTACCTCTATCCTGTCTATGTCCTTGTGGAGATGGGGTCTCCAGAACTGGACACAGTACTCCAGATGGGGTCTCACCAACTGTCTGTACAGGGGATACCAACATCCTGTTTTCTCTGCTGATGCCTCTCCCTATACATCCAGTATACCCCAGCCTCCTACTGCCTTCTCACATTGCTTGCTAACCTTAAGGTCATCTGATATGATTACTCCCAGGTCCCTTTCCTTTGTTGTTGTCCTACCTCTCCACCCATTGTGTATTCTTCCCTGGGTTCTTGTTTCCCAGGTGCATTATTTTGCACTTCCTTGCATTAAATCCTAGCTGCCATACTTGACCATTCCTCCAACCTTCCAAACCTTTTCATCCTTTCCACGCCTCCTCGTAATCAACCCTGTTGCAGATCTTTGTGTCATCTGCAAAAGGCATACTTTTCCTTTCAGTCCCTCTGCAATGTCACTGATGAAGACATTAAAAGGACTGGACCCAATACTGAACCCCTGCGATACCCACTAGTAACCCCTCTTTCTTCAGAGTAGACTCCATTTACAATTACCTTCTGTGTCCTGTTGTGCAGCCAATGTTTTATCCAGGCTACCACCCTGGGACCCACACCCAGGCTGGTTAATTTGACTATTAATCTTTGTGTGGGACTGTGTCAAATGCCTTGCTAAAGTCTAGGTAGGCCATGTCCACAGCCCCTCCCTGGTCTACTACTTTGGTCACCCAGTCAAAGAAATCTATTAGATTCATCTGACATGACCTTCCCGCTGTGAATCCATGCTGTCTTGGGTCCTGTGCTCCACTGGCCTCTAGGTACTCAACTATTCTTTCCTTCAGAAGTGACTCCATCACTTTCCCTACCACAGAGGTCAGACTGACAGGTCTGTAGTTTCCTGCCTCTGTCTTGGTCCCACTTTTGTGAAGCGGAATCACATCCGCCTTCCTCCAGTCCTCGGGTACCACACCATCCTCCCATGATTTATTAAAAAGAGTAGCCAGTGGTTTCACTAGTTCCCCTTAATTCTTTTTAGAATCTGGGGTGAATTCCATCAGGACCCATTGCTTTGTCCACCTTCAGTTTTAGGAGTGCTTGCAGAACCTTTCTTCTGTGAAAGGACTGGGATTGACCCCTATCAAGAGTGCTTCTGTTAATTGGATTAGGTACTTCCTCCTCTTGTGAATACTGAGCAGAAATATTTGTTCAGTATTCCTGCTTTTCACTGTCCCTCTGCCCACCCACCGTTCATATTCTATTCTATTCAGCCTCACTATCCTCCCTTTGTCTTCTACTCCGCTGATGTTCTGGCATTCTTTGGCAGTGTTCTGTGCTGCCCAGGCAACGAAAACAATTATTAACCACACATCGAGTTGTAGGCTGGATTAGAAGAGAAGCAATGAGCACTCAGCTGGTGGAGCAGGGTTCAGTTAGCCAGGGCAACAGTAAACAATTGTCGACACATACCAGTGGTGAGCTGGATTTGAAGAGAAAGCACTGAGCCTCAGCTGGTGGAGCAGGGTTCAGTTTGGCCAGGGCAAAAGTAAACATTTGTTAACCACACATACTAGTGGTGAGCTGGATTAGAAGAGACAGCACTGAGCCTCAGCTGGTGGAGCAGGGCTCAGTTTGGCCAGGCAACAGTAAACAATTATTAACCACACATGCCAGTGGCGAGCTGGATTAGAAGAGAAGCACTGGCCTCAGCTGGTGGAGCAGGGCTCAGTTTGGCTTACCTTCCTTATGCTGCAGAGATCCACGAGCCACAAGGGTTCTATGAACCAATGGACCCTCCACATCTTTGCAGGCATTTGGGGTGATGAGGTGCTGTGGTGAGTATACCAAACATTTTTTCCCGCATTTTCTGCAGATGGGAGGGTACTGCACCACATTGGGAACTTCTTCTGATACAACTGTTCGCTCCTGCATGTCTCCATGGCCAGGATCTCATGCTAACTGGTGGAATCTCGTGAGATTCCCAGTCACATGAGATAACGGCCACATTGCTCCTGCAGTTCCCATAACCATAGTCTCGAGGGAATGTTTGACATCTTGTATGGGTATCCCGCCACAGTGACCATCTTGGGCAGGTTCTTGGCCAGGTTCTTGGTCATTCATAAAGTGTCCACCTCATTGGCTAGCCCTCTGTTTCCTCTGTTACTCATTTTTATGTTTGCTTGCATGCATGCACAAGAAACATTTCATCACAGCTTAGGAGAAAAGCGAGGTTTTGGAGGTGCGCACTGTGGGGCCAATGGCCCCAGTGCCTTTGAGGCTTGGCCCACTTTTTCCTCAATGCGGCGGCACATTGCTGCTGACACAAGTTCAGCCAGCATGCTACCACCTTGAAATGAATCCACCACTGGAATTATGGAGTGACCCATCATTGCAGGGCAGTACCTTGCCATCCCCTACCCAGTTCATTTGCAGACGAGGGAGCCCACTCCCCGTTGGCATACTGTAACCCCCTCCCCCATTTGTTGTGTGCTGAGGGGGTGCCCAATCCCCCTCAGCAACATGCACCCCCCAACAATCTTTCTTTGCTGATGGGGGCCCCAATCCACATCAGCTTCAGTCCCCCCTTCCCACTTCAATTTGCCAATGGGGAGCCCACTCCCAGTCAGCATAATCTCCCCACCCCAATTTGTTGTGTGCCAAGGAGGGTGCTCAATCCCCTTGGCTCTTCCCTTGGTATGTACCAATGGGGTGCCCCATCACCAATCCCCATGGCTACAGGCCTCAAAAAACACTCCAGTGGCATGCTGGGAGCCCACCCAGCGTGCCAAATGTCCCGTTAAAAAAAAAGTCCTATAGTGTTTTTAAACCTTAAAACAGAAAATGGTCCTCATTAAATTTGGTGGCCCTTCCACCAACCTTGTAACCCTCTGTGCACCCTGCCTCCCTTCTCCCGCTCACCCATACTTACCTTGAGCCCAGGATGATGATCTTCAGTGGACCGAGAACACGTCTGCTCTTTTCAAAGCCAACCATGAACTGAAGAAATGCCAATAAGCTGTACAATGGCATAAATAGAGTTTTTTCAACTTTGGTGTGTATCTCAGGCATTTTGAGGAATTTTGGCACCACATTTTCAACATGGGGTTATTGGGACCCTTCCTAATGAATTCAACCACTATCATGACATTATTCTGTCCCGAAAGGTGATTTCACAGTCACTGCGTGAAATCACTTTTCGGGACCAAGTAATAAAACAACAGTGCCAGTGTTCATGAGGTGGGCTTTCACAAAGCCTGTGTAGCAAATTTGGTGAAAAAATCCCCAAAATGACCGTTTTACCAGCGTGTGTTTGCTTGCATGCTTATACCTTTGCAAATTTGTAATATTTTCACTATAGGTTTTCAACACTGGCATTTTTCCACACCTCCTTATGAACAGTACAGCAGTCATTTTTCACATCCTGACTGAAATGTGTTTTCACACTTCCAGCACAGAATAGTGCGGTCACTGTGGGAAATCAGTGTTAGGGACACGTTAAGAAAATCACAGTGACACTGTTCATGAGCAGAAGTCCTAAGATGCTTACATTGAAAATTTGGTGATGAAAGTCCATAAAATGACTGTGTTACGAGCAAGCATTGCACAGTTTCCATGCATGCTCATAACTTTGTGAATTTGTAATATTTTCAATCCATATTTTCAACACTGGCATTTTTCCACACTTCCTTGTGAGCAGTACAGCTGTCACTTTTCACATCCTGGCTGAACTCTGTTTTTGAACTTGCAGTGCAGAATAGCATGGTTGCTGTGTGAAATCAATGTTTGAGACACATTAAGAAAATTGTAGTGATGCAGTTCATGAGCAGAGGACCTAAAATGCCGATGTTGAAAATTTGGTGATAAAAGTCCATAAAATGACTGTTACAAGCATGTGTTGTGCAGTTTCCACATATGCTTAGGATGATAGAATGGAGGGCAGAGGGGGTGGAGTGGCTATGTTCATTAGAGATGACAGAAATTGCTAGGGTAGAAGAGGCAGAGGGAAATGTGGAGGCCTTATGGGTCACCTTACGAACCCCAGCAGGAGGTAAGGTCAAGCTGGGTGTATATATAGGCCCCTGGGATGAGTGATGTGCTAGAGGATGGTTTGTTGGACAACATCATTGCCCAGTGTGGACCAAAAGGGGAAGGAGTGGTGTTGATAGGGGACCTTAATATTCCAGGTACAAACTGGGGAACCATGTCCTCTAAGGTGGCCAAGGAGCAGAGGCTGCTGGACGGCTTCCAGGATGTGTTCTTAACACAGCATGTGATGGAGCCCACAAGGGAGAGGCTTGTCCTGGACGTGGTTCTGACAGATGGGGATCTGGTAAGGGACCTGGTTGTACAGGAACCCCTGACTGGGAGTGACCACAATACTGTCTGGTTTCAACTAAGCATGGGGGGGGGGGGTGAGATCTAGGACACTGGCAGTGGACTTGGGGGGCAGACTTTGTGGGCATGGGAAATATTCTCAAGGATCACTTGAAGGGGACTGCATCAATGACAAGTGTGGAAAGGAGATGGGAGGTCATAAAACGGGGACTTCATGAGGCAGTCAGGATCTGCCACTAAGTTGAAAGCGTGGGGAGCAAGGTCACATAACCATGCTGGTGGTCCAGTGAGTGCACAGGTAGCAGCCAAAAAAGAAGGGTGGCCTCACAAAAATATAAAACAACAAGAGGGATAGGATAAGGAAATGTACCATCGTGCATCTAGAAAAGTCACCTGTATGGTGAGGGGAACAAAGTCCAGTAAAGAGCAGCGGCTGGCACAGGGGATACATGGAGGGGAAAAGAGATTCTTCTGGTACATTAGGGAGCAGAGAAAAACTAAGGGCCATCTCAGCAGATTGAGATCAGAAGGAGGGTGGGTGGAAGAGGCGAGGGACCAGACAGAGGTATTTAACGAGTACTTTGCCTCTGTGTTCACTAGGAAGGGGGATGGGATATCTACAAACAAGGCATGAAGGGGATAGAAGTGGCAGTGAGTGAGATCAGGGGAGCAACAGAAATGGAGCAGGAGGGAGGAAGAGTACTCTAGGGTGTCACATCTGGATAAGAATAAAAAGGCCAGTAAGGTGGAGGGGACAGATGATGCTATCTCCGCTAAAAGGGTGTGATTAGCCCCCAAGGCCCTAAAGAAGGACAACCTCCGTGGATGGCATTCATCTGAGAGTACTATGGGAATTGGCGGACATACTGGCTGCAACCCTGGTGGAGCTCTTCAACAGGTCACTTGAGACAGGAGGGTACCTGAGGTTGGCAGAGGCACATGTGGTGCCAATCTATAAAGGGGTCGAGGAAGTACCAGGTAACTATAGACCCATCAGTTTGACCTCAGTGGTGGGAAAATTAATGGAGAGTATACTAAAGGAACGATTGGGGGTGCACTTGGAGGAGGTGGAGGTCTTGATAGTCGGCAACATGGGTTTGTGCCAGGTAGATCATGTCAAACCAATCATGTGGAGTTCTCACGAATGGGTAACATCAGAACTGGACAGGGAAAGCCCATGGATGTATTATTCTTGACTTCAGCAAGGCATTTGACTCTGTCCCCACAATGGTCTGGTGGAGAAACTGATGGGGTTAGAGTAGGCCCTTTGATGGTCAGATGGATTAAAACTGGCTAGCTGGGACGTACCCAGAGAGAAGGGTCTGTGGGGAGCTCCTTGAACCCTAGAGAAGTTGGTAGTGGGCACTGCAGGGCTCAGTCCTGGGTCCAATCCTGTTTAATGCATACATATCGGACATCAGGGAGGGTGTAGGGTGTGAAATGAGTCTCTTCGCGGATGACTCAAGATGGGAGCAGTAGTTGAGGGAGAAGAGGGAGGCTGGGCTCACACATGGAAATTAAATTTCAATATCACCAAGTGCAAGGTGTTGCATCTTGGTTGGAAACCCTAAACACAGTTACATCCTGGGAGAGGAGGCGCTGGAGGCCTCAATAGGGGAAAAAGACTTAGGGGTCATGGTGGATGCATGTATGAATAACTCTGAGCAGTGCAGGAGAGTGGCTAGCAAGGCAAACAGGATGTTGGGATGCATCATAAGGGGGATCACCTCTAAGAGCAAGGAATTGTTTCTGCCGCTGTACAATGGACTGGTTAGACCACACCTTGAGTACTGTGTACAGTACTGGAGACCACACTTGAAGAGGGACATACAGCTCCTGGAGAGGGTACAGAGGAGGGCAACTAGATGATACGAGGGTTAGGGATTTGACGATGAGGACAGACTTGAGGAGCTCTGCCTGTTTTCATTGGAGGAGAGGAGAGACAGGGGGACATGACTGAGGTCTCAAGTACCTCAAGGAAATAAATAGGGTAAACATGGAGGGATATTTAGACTAAAGCAGGGAGGTATCACCAGAGGGCATGGTTTGAAGTTGGAAGGTGAAAGGGTGAGGGGGGAAAAGAGGAGGAGGTTTTTCACTGAGAGGGTGGTGGACCTTTGGAATGCACTGCCTGGCGAGCTGGTTCAGAGATCCACAGTGGAGGGCTTCAAGAAAGGGTGGGACAGACCCAGAAAGTGGATGTATCAGATGATGGCCTGTTCCAGGGGGGTGGGGATGGATGATAGGGGTTTCTGGAGCACAGGGGATGGGAGGGCCTCGGCACCCAACTAAGGATCTAAGGTTCGAGCAGACTGATAGACCATAAAGCCTAATCTGCTGGCAAATAGTATGTTAGTATATTAGTAAGGTCCCCTTCTGCTGTCACTTTCCATGTTTCCATGTAACTACTCTGCTCTGTCCAACGCCTCTCTTTCTTTTCCTTGCCTGCTGTCTCTATCTATCACCACCACCAACCAGCCTTCTCTCTCCTGCCCATCAGCCCTCTCTTTGTTATAAAATAACTTCCAGCTGTTTCTCTTGCTACTACCCTGTCTTCAGTCACTGGATATTTTCTCTACCCTAGCCATTGGCTCTAACTTCTGCTGCATTCCCTGCCTTCTCACTCTCCTACACTTACTCTCAGGTGCTCAGTGAAAGCATTTCCAGGTGTAGTGTTGCATGGTATACTTCTGTGAAGGCATGCTACCTAACATGTCCCCTGATTGGACTGAAGCCTGATGTGTCACAGGGCAGTAGTATTGCAGGATTTAGGTGTTTGTAGCTCTGCACTAGTCATGTGCAGTTGCAGGTATTGTAACCACTGGGTGAAAGCTTGAAGTGACACTTCTAATGGAAGATTTAGTGGTGACTTTTTTTCACCCTGACAGCAATTAATGTACTGCTGTGGCCTTCTCCGAGGGGTATGCACCGCGATTTTACTGCAGTACCATATGATGGGTTTCTAACCAATGGGGAGCCAGAACTGAGCAATACCCATTTTATAATAGTTATTGTTAAATGAGGTCCAACTCCTGAAAAGTCATTCAAGTCTTTTTCTGGGAGTTTGCCTCATGCAAGTTATGTGGCTATTTATACTGAGCCCGCTAACCGCGCATGTTGGGTTCCATGACTGACAAGCTGTTTGAGTTCAGTGTCAGACTGGGCCAGCACAAAATGTATTGGGTCAGATGCATACAAACACCTAGGGGAGAATCATACATGCAGAAAGCAAGCATTTGTCAATGCCGAATGTTGACTTGCTGGCATTGGCATTGGTAGTGAAGGAGTTAGAGAGATGCATAATAGGAATGGCTGTGAAGCAGTGAACTGACGCCCACCCGACCCCAGAGACTGAGAGGCATTGGGGTGTTCTTTTGTCAGTTATAGCCATGCCATTTCACTCACCCTGCTCTGCAGACACTGGATAAGTGTCACAGTGTGCTTTTTGGTCTTCGGCCTTATGCCTCCCCATTCAATAAGGAAATATGCTGAGATTTGTGCAGTATAGGAGAATGGGGTGAACTTTGGGACCGAATAGTCCAAGGCACACCTCAGTGCCTGTCACTGGCTACAGGGTGGGGGTGGAATGGCATGAGCATTACAGCTGACAATCCCAAGTCACAGCCCTGATGCCTGTCATCAATCAATGAATCAATCAAAATCTTTATTTTGCCAGGCAGAACATCATTGAGACAAGCTCATTTACAAGATGGACCTGGGGCAAAACATTTGCCAACAGGGTTAAGACATAACAGTTTGAGTGAATGTACATAACAATTACATAGTAATAATAACAACATAATAATATGTAACCATCACATGTAACAAGATACTTCTGCCAGAACATAGTGACAAGTTCAACAGTAGGTAGTGCCTTAAATACAATTGCATTTGCAAGTGTCAAAGTGTGAAGAAGATTGAGATGTAAGATTCCTTTGATAAGTATTGTAGGTGTGGCCTGGTAAGTGGGGTGGGAAGAGGAGGGGGCTATAGGGAGTGGGAAGGGAAGGTCAGATGAGATAGGAGAGGGTTGGACATGATGGCCTAGGGAGGAAGGACTGTTCTAAGGGAGAAACACGACAGATGCCACAGGCAATGGTTGGGGTTTAAGTCCAATATCTGAAGCAAAGACAGATCGGGATATTGGGACCTTGATTTGGACAATGACAGAAGGGAGGACTCAAATGACACCTTAGGCAATGGTTGAGGTTTAAGTCCAGAATTTAAAGCAGTAACAAACTGTGATGTTAAGACCTTGACTTGAAGCAATGACAGACCTCGGAGAAGGTCAGTCTCTACAGGGTGTAGCATTATGGTTGGAAACCCTAACACCCCAGGTGTTTGTTAGTATTTTCACTCCAAATTTTCAACATGAGTTTTTGTGACTCCACCTCATGAACAGTGGCACTGTCAGTTTGTTAGCTGAAAGGTGATTTTGCACAGTGACCACACCATTGTGCAACACATGTGCGAAAACACTTTTTGGGCAGGATAGAAACATAGACTTTGACGGCAGATAAGGACCGCTAGGTCCATCTAGTCTGCCCATTTCCCTACCTACAGGATAGGCCGTAGATCCTAGTTAACCAACAGCCTATTTCTTCCTACCCCTACAAGAATTGCCTTATATCTGTCCCATGCATTCTTGAATTCTTCCACAGTTTTAGACTCTACAACTCCTCAGGAAGGCTGTTCCATGCATCCACTACCCCTCTCTGTGAAATACTTCCTCACATTGCCCCTGAACCGCCCCCTTCTATTTTTAAATTGTGTCCTCTTGTTCTTGCAAGTCTCTTTTTCTGAAAGATGCTACCCTCTTGGACTTTGTTGATTCCCTTGAGGTACTTAAAAGTTTCTATCATGTCCCCCTCCCTTCTTTCCTCAAGGGTATAGCATATTAAGCTCCTTTAGTCTCTCCTCATATGGCTTCTCTTGCAGACCCTGCACCATTTTAGTTGGCTCCTCCTGGACTACCTCTATCCCGTCTATGTTCTCAAGGAGATGGGGTCTCCAGAACTGGACACAGTACTCCAGATGGGTCTCACTAACTGTCTGTACAGAGGGATAACAACTTCCTGTTTCTGCTGATGATGCCTCTCCTATACATCCCAGTACACCCCAGCCCTCCCTACTGCCTTCTCACATTGCTTGCTAACCTTAAGGTCATCTGATATGATTACCCCCAGGTCTCTTTCTCTTTTTTTGTTGTTGTTACTACCTCCCCACCCATTGTGTATTCTTCCCCTGGGTTCTTGTTTCCCAGGTGCATTATTTTGCACTTCTTTGCATTGAATCCTAGCTGCCATACTTCTGACCATTCCTCCAACCTTGCCAAGTCCCTTTTCATCCTTTCCACGCCTCCTTGTGTATCAACCCTGTTGCAGATCTTTGTGTCATCTGCAAAAAGGCATACTTTTCCTTCCAGTCCCTCTGCAATGTCACTGATGAAGACATTAAAAAGGACTGGACCCAATACTGAACCCTGCGGTACCCCACTAGTAACCCCTTTCTTCAGAGTGGACTCCATTTACAATTACCTTCTGTGTCCTGTTGTCCAGCCACAATGTTTTACCCAGGATGTGGAAAATGACAGCTGTACTGTTCATAAGGAAGTGTAAACAAATGGCAATGTTGAAAATCTGGAGTGAAAATATGAAAAACTGGTGAAGTCACGAGCGTGCATAGAAAGTGCACAATACATGCCCGTAATGCAATTATTTTGGGATTTTAACCAAATTTTCAACATAGGAATTTGGGACTTGCTCATGAACAGTGTCACTGTGATTTGTCAATCTGTCCTGACGTTGATTTTCTACAGTACCCGTGCCATTGTGCACCACAGGTATAAAACACATTTCAGGCAGGATGAGAAATATGACAGCTGTACTGTTCAAGGAGGTCTGAAGAAATGGCAATGTTGAAAATCGGGAGTGAAAATTTTAAAATCGTCAAAGTTATGAACGTGCATGTAAACTGCAATACATGCTCGTAACAACAGTCATTGTTTGAATTTTTCACCAAATTTGAAAAATAGGCTTTTTTTTAACCCCACCTCTTGAATAGTCACACTGTCATTTCGTTAATCAGTCCCAAAGGTGATTCCACGAGTGACCATGAAATGAACTTTCAGGATCGAATAACGATATGCAGTGCATTTCTTCATGTAGTGGGGTCCCAAGAACCTCATGTTGAAAATTTGTAGCCAAAATTCAAAATAAATAGCTGATATATCCACCTAAGTTGAACCCCCCCATTTATACCATTACACAGTTTACTGGTATTTCTTCAGTTCGCTGTCCGCTTTAAGGGTACAGACGTGTTCTTGCTCCTCCTCAGATCACAGCACTGGACCTCCAGAGGTATGTATGGGGTAAGGGGTGTGTGTTGGGAGGTGGGACGCACATAGGATTGGTGCGGGTTGGGGAGAGGGGTGCCATGGGCAACAAACCATTTTCTTGTTTTCAGATACAAAAAAATTTTTTTAAATGGACACTGCGCCATGGGACAGATTTTCTTCTTTACAGGTGAAAAAAACAAATGTTGGGCACACTGGGATGGGCTCCAGTGTGCTCCATGACTTCCTGGTGGGCTGATGTTGGCAACACTGGGGTGGGCTCCCAGTGTGCCACACATGGGGCATGGGAAGGTGCCTAGGAGCAGGAACATGCTGACACAGTCAGCTTACAGTGAGCTGCAGCACTGGGTGGCCCCAAGTGTTCTATACAATGGGAGGTGGACATGCTGACAGAGGATTGCACCCCAATATCAGCTTCCTTTGGGGATTGTGTGGTGACAGCACTGCCCCATGTTTATTGAAATGTTTCACCAGGAATGGCACATCGGGAGACGTGTCATCTGTGCCACTGTATGATGAGTTTGTCTCTGATTGCAGCAACACTTTCTTTTACAAGTTGTGTCCACTTTACATAAGTCTTGTGTCAGCACTAGCATGCTGGCTTATTGGGAATGAGGGATGCACCTACTGAAGCATGCCCTGCATTCGCCAACACTGACACATCTCTGAAATGTGCTACTAGCACAAGATGTTGCTTCAGCGCAACACAGCCAACATAAAATAACAACACTTTGAATTAGATGACTGGTGTGTGTGTGTGTGCAATTCCATTTAATGCTGCACTTACATTTCAGAAGTCCAAGCAAAATTAAGGGGACACTACAAAATGCATTTAGATTGGCCTTTGCTTTTCAGATTATGAAATGGTAGCATAGCTGTGGTTATTATGTCCCCTCTCTGAAAGCACAGTTTATATGGAGGATCATGTGTTCTAATTTGCCTAGGCAATTAGCAAACAAAACCAAAAAGCAGTGATGGCAATATACAACTTATTACACAGTTATATGATGGGGCAGGGATATTGAGAGATAATAGATACAATGGCATATAGTAAGGCATTTCTGTCTCCTGGAACATTTGTTACTTGGAGCATTTACAGCTATTATGCTGTTATTACTGCTCCTGCACAATAGAAACTGAATATTTCTAGGATTCCAGAATTGTAAGAAGTGCACATTCCACGTGCATGCATTAATGCACATCACACACACACACACACACACAAAACTAATACCTTGTAAAATGGCAAGTCCCCTTTTCAAATAATTGTCTTTTGTTAGTGTATGTATTTACTTTATTTATGAATTTATTCTTTGCTCACCCAGTGGGTGCACTGGTGCCAGTTGTGTTTTTTCAAGCTCGACCCAGGTACATACAGTACATTGCATAATGTAATAACAAGATACAATGGAGAAAAAGCACATTACATGGTGCAATAGAATAACACAGTGGAGCTAGAGTACATAATGCAATAGAGGTATACACAGTAAACAGTTACTATGTAAAACAAGGGCACAAATTACGTTCTTGAAGGCAATTCTTCATTCTGAGTGAGAAAACTTGCAGCAATGAGAAGACACTCTAATAGAAGGAAGAATTTTGTTTACTGTATTCAGAAAACCTTTGAGCTCAGAAGCCCTTTTTCAAAGGTGACCAAGCCACAGGAAACAACACAATAACAAAGTAACAGTGAGGTCAATGTATGATAAAGTTTGCAAGCACAGGTGTAAGATAAATAATATTACATACAAGTACAGGTTTAAGATACATAATATAACATACAAGGACAGATGTAAGATAAATAGAGAATAAGGATGGGGAAGCGTGTGTTATGAGAATTTATTGCATCAAGTTGTCGGATGCTACACTTAAACCCAAAGAGGCGAAGCCTGAGGGGTTTTATCAAGCATCCCACAACGAGAATGCTCGATAAAATTTTCACATCACACCCTCCCCATCTTTTATTTTTATACACTATATTGGCCAGCAATTTCTTTTCCAGTTGAGTTCCCTGAGTTGTCTGATTTGGAGAAACAAACATCTACACACACACACACACACACACACACACACACACACACACACCACACACACACACACACTCACACACTCACACACACTCACACTCACACACACACACACACACACACACTCACACACACTCACACACTCACACACACTCACACTCTCTCTCTCTCTTTCTCTGTTTCTCTGTCCTTCATGAGTTTTGAAGAACTGCACGTCAGTATTTTATTTTTTGTGCCCTTTTTTAAGTTGATATATATATATATATATATATATATATATATATATATATATATAAAATGCAATCATGATCACACTCCATCTCAATCAGCCACGGAAACTTTTCTTGGTGGTAGTTGATGTCTTTGAGGTGGTCAAAGCAGGAACAACCAAATAGATTTTTACAGCCTTTTCTTTTGTTTGTAAATTTTATAGTCGGATGCAGCGTTTATTTTATTAAAAGAAAAAGAAACTGAAGACAGTAGGACACTTGCTCTGGTGGTCTTTGCTACCGTGATAGAGCTGCTATGTTTCTGGAATTGTTTATCCCACCAAAAGGAGACTGACAGCCAGTGAGGGAGCAGCTGCTTCCATGACATGGCATTATGTTTGCTCTAATAACCCGGTGGTTATTACGGGTAAATATCAACTGGCTTAGCCCTTTAGAAAAAATTGCTGGCCAGTTGTTATATACTATTACATAAGTACAGGTATAAGATATAATATAACATATATATACAGGTGTAAGATAATGAAATGTAACATACAAGTACAGGGTGTAAGATAAACAACATTACATACAATTACAGGTATAGACAACCTATATTACATGCAATTACAAGTGTATGATACATAGTATGCAAGTGTAAGACACATAATGACACATACTGTACAAGTACAGGTGTAAGACACACCAACAATTGAGGTATATGTCATGTACAGTTACACAGTAAGCCAAGCCAGACTGCTGACCCTGTATGCCATCTGAAGTTGTGCTACCTACTGTCAGGTCAGAGGAGTGACCCTGAATTACAAACTGATCACCGTTATGGCCACTCCTCTCAAGCGTCCCTGATTAGGAGGTGTGTCTCTCATTTTACCCCGCAAAATGTATTAATTTTATTTAAAAATCTCAGCGACCAGGAAAGGCACACTGAGCCGAGGCTCATTTCCAGGTTCGACCTGGGGGAAGAGAGAAGGGAACAATACAGGCAAAATTAGAAAATATTAAAATCAATAACAGTGCACATAGAATAGCATTTACCTACAGGCATGAACACATGGACACACTGAAAAGAAATCTCAGCGCTGTTCAGCAGGACATTCAGTCAAGTTAGGGAGCACTGGGCACTTGCAAGGAGCAGCACTGGTTAGTCTCAGCAGGCATTTGAAAGCAGGGAGAGAGGTGGCTCTGCACTTGCAAGCAGGGAGGGAAGTGTCTCTGTCCCTCATCCCTCTCTCATGGAAAGCTGCTGCCACACAGAGAACATGCAGTAAATTTAGACTATAAAGCAGAGGTTTATAATATCCTGAGATGGTAAATTAAAAACATAAATGTTGTACAGGTAAACACAATGGGTTCCATAGTGTTATGAACTTTTCTCTCCATGTTTGAAGACCTGGGGCCTGATTCTAAGAGACATTACACCTGGCAAAGGCAAGTTACACCACATCCAATGGTGCAGCTCCACCTTATACCAGGCATAATGCCAGATGACATTCAAAAAGGTGCCTTGTGCCATGCCAAATGCGGGTTGTGCCAAATGTGGATTATGCCACCCACTGTGCTGCAACCCACAATGGCACATCACAAGGGTGGGTTACAGCAGCAACCATGCCCTATCCCAAAAGGGTGGCTGCCACAACCCACTTACATAATTACAGGAGCTGCACTGGCACAGTGGAGTTACACCAGCATGGAGATCATGTAAGGGGCATCCGTCAGTGCCAAATGATGGATGGCCACTCTGCAGCACTGCAGCAAAGGTTCTGCTGTGCTCCCCGTGCTCCCTCAAATATGGCCATGCCTCTGCCCCCCAACTGTTGAGGACCCCTGGGGTCTGTTTTTGCAAGTGTCCCCCGATGCCTGTACCACCTCTCCAGCCCCCCATACCCCCTGGTGCTTGCCATGGTGTTCCAGGGTGGGAGGGCACCAGGGAGGCAGTTTGCAGTGGGCTATGACTTGTGGCCTGCAGGGCTATTCCCCCTGCCTATGGCATTAGCGTACACCTGTGGCAAGTCACAGGTCATAAGTGCCGGTACCCTGCCACTCTTAGAATATGGTGCAGGGTCCCAGGCATAGCGGCTGATGTCACAACTCTCATACTTCTGCAAGTTGGTGACAGACATCCTGGAATTGGCCCCCTGGCCTTCATTATGAGGTTCTATGTTCATCATTGTCCTTCGTGTTGAATGCCCATTTCCTTCACTTCAGTGATAAATGGTTGAGAGGAATGATTATGGCACTGCTAGATCCCCAAGTATTTCTCTAAATATCACACTTTGTTCTATGTCTTAGAAGCTGCAGATTCTCTCAGCAAACTGGTACCTTAATGTACTGTATATGCATGTGTGCACATATGTTTGGGTACATTAATATCATTCACAAAAACAAATGAGGCATTTTATTTTCACTTTTCAGTATATGTCCGTGAAGTTGGACTGAGTGGATAATGTACACTGACACTTACCTGTGTAAGTACTACCACTCTCAGAGCTGGTACTCTGGTCCTTAGCCTTTGCCAGCTCAAATAACTCCTTGGTATCTAGCAGCACTGCACCCTATCCCTGGCTGATCTGAAAACAAACTGACAAGTAGCACCCTTCCCATCCGCTCCAGAAATGCTTGGTGCTGCAATCAGTGATAAAACAGCGCAGAGGATTAGAGCTGCTGTTCCCACAGGAACAAATGGTAGATGTTAACTACAAATAATGTTAGTTAATATTTTCATTTGTGCAGGAAAAGCTGATGCACAGTCAGTGAATTATTTTACCACTGGCTGTGGCACCAAGTATTTACAGAGTGGAGAGGGACAGGAGTGGTTATTTTGCTAGATACAAGAGTGATATCAACACATGCTGGGAAAAGGAAAATGGTAGGTTAGAGCCCAGGGAATTAAAAGACCTGGTCAGGGAACATTAGGTACCACAAGAAATCAAACAATATTTAGAATGGGCTTAGGAATAGGTAGATACTGACCAGTACCATAAGACAAGGGGGAGAGTAATGCCCATTATGAAGGCTCACAGAGGATTTGATTGGCTATGTAGTGCCCCGGTGGTTGCTGATACATGGCCTGATTATGTCCATGGCTATGTGATGCCCATTGTGGTAGCTGACAGAGAAACATAGAAATGGAGGAACATAGACTTTGACAGCAGATAAAGGCTGCTTGGCCCACCTAGTCTGCCCATTTCCCTACCTATTGGATAAGCTGCAGATCCTAATTAACCAACAGCCTTCTTCTTCCTATCCCCACCAGAATTGTCTTATGTCTGTCCCATGCACTCTTGAATTCCCCCATTGTTTTTGATCCCATAACCTCCTCAGGAAGGCCATTCCATGCATCCACCACACTCTCCATGGAAAAATACTTCCTCACATTGCCCCTGAGCCACCCCCCCATCTTCAAGTTGTGCCCCCTTGTTCTTGCACATTTCTTTTCTGAAAGATACTACCCTCTTGGACTTTGTTGAATCTTTGAGGTACTTGAAAGTTTCTGTCATGTACCGCCCTCCTTTCCTTGAGGGTATGCATATTAAGCTCTTTTAGTCTCTTTTCATATGGCTTTTGGTGCAGACCCTGAATAGAGCCTGAATAGGTCCATGGTTTTGTGGTTATCATGGTCACAGCTGACAAAGGGCCTGCTTGGGGTCTTGACTACAGTTCATGCCAATAGCAGTTTTAGATAAGAAGTTTCATGAATTGTGATACTTGAAATATTGTGTATTTGGCAGTTTGTAATGTGGGTCCTTTTATGTGGGGAAAACATCTCATCCATTCAAGGTGAAGAATTTGGGAGTACTTACAGTCCATTTCTAAGTGTAACTAGAGTAATGCTTTATCTGCCCATGCTAACATGCAGCAGGACCATGGGAACCACACTTTAAATGTTGTGGGATACAAAAGGTACATGTGGGTAAAAGAGGTGGATGTTTTGATAATCTCACTCAGAGAGAGAGGCTATGTGATTAGTACATCTGGGGATATTCACATGCCAGGACTCAGTGAGAGGATTGAATATTTACCTTTATGGAAATAACATGAAACTGTTTCTATTATTGAACTCTAGCTTTGTTGTGTTGATAACAATCTGTTTTTCCAACTTTAAGCTAATTGGATGTTTCTGAAGCTGGTTTTGATTCTGCCTGAAGCAGATCATTCATCCATAATTAATGTAGGACTATGAACTACTTTGTTAATATTGAATAACATAGCTATCAGCAGCAGGAATTTACCCTGTCACTTTAAGAGAATTACTATTTAAGTGCACACAGTAGCAATTTTTGAAACCCTCCTTCTCACGAAGCCTCTGAGTAAAACAGGTCAGGGATTCCTAGCTTAGCATCACTTCTGTGCTGCCACTGTTATGAACATGAGTTCTCTCTTTTTTTAGCACTTTATGCACTTCTCTTTTTCGCACAATAAAAGCATTATTGGGCTAAGACTGGTGCTGGTTTTTTGTTTATTTTGTAATCATAGCAATGACTGATCCCCTTGTCAGCCCTCAACACTGTTATTTTACTGTTATTTCCAACAGTTTCCATTGCTTCTGTCTCTACAGTTGAACAGTTAAACATATGGAGATCTTCTCTCAGACATATATTTAGGAGTTCACCAAAGTCCCATTGACATAAGTTTTAAATACATGAACAGTAGGATTCATAGTGAATTGCATTGTGGATTTACCCCTAAACCGACAAGGATCTGGTGTTACACTGTGCTTTGTCTGAATAAAATGATTTTAGATTTATGAGCCTTATTAATTTTTGAAAGTATACAAAGTTCACAAATTCATTTGTTTCTTTTTGGTACATAATTAAGTCCTTTGTCTGAAACAAAGCATTCAGCAGGGATTAATTGACTAGAGAAAATATTAACCCTGTTGCTACTTGACTCTGTTATTGGTACAGTTAGTTCTCTGTCGTGGTAAGTTCCTCTGTCCATTTGTTCTCCAGGTGCCTCCAATGCCTCCTAGCACCCCTTCCATTTTCTCTTGGATTTAACTGTATCATTTGTGGACTCCTCAGCTGTCTTTGTCCCTGAAATTCAGTCATTGTCAGCTTCTGTGTTTCTGTGGGTGCCCATCTAAAAAAAGATGAACCAGAAGTGGCTGATCCGCCCTCTGTCTCTGAGCCACTATTTTTTTTTGAATACTTTCTTTATCACAGGACTCCAGGGAGCTTTCATCATCCCATTTGGCTTATTTGAGTTCAGAGTAATGCCATTCAGGATGAAGAATGTGCAAGTCACTTTTCAGGGGCATTTTGAATGGGGCAGGAGACTTCATTCTGTCACACATGGATGTCATCACCATCTATAGATAGACAGGGGAGGATCACATCAGGCACATGACTGAGGTGTTCTGCTGACTGCAGACATCTGGGCTGATGGTAACAGTGAAGTGTCAGATAGGAATGTCAGAGGTGTCATACCTTGGGCACAGGGTAAAGAGTGGGTAAATGTGTCTTAAGCCAGTGAAAACCGAGGCCATACAGGGATGGGCCATGCCCACGACCAACAGAAAAGTAAGGGCTTCCTAGGGACAGCTGGGACCACCATACATTTGTATATAATTTCAGCAGCATGACCAAACCTCAGTCTAATCTAACAAGGAAAAGAATGCGGAACAGGTTCAGTTGACAAAAACCTGCGATATTGCATTTCACCAACTGAAGGAGTATTGTGTGGGGCACCTGTGCTCACTGGCCAGAATTATTCTTCTCACCTTACTGTGCACATAAATGCACCTGATAGTAGGCTAGACATGGTTCTGACTCAGGATTATGCACTCAGGAGAGGGACACTGGTCATCCATCTGAACAGGAAGCTGCTGCCCAGACATGAGGACTACACCACAGCAGAGAAGATGTGCCTAGGTATTGCACTTGGCTTCACAGAAGCTGCAACCTTATTTAAATGGGAGGGAGTTCACCTTGCTTACAGACCACAGACCCCTTACATTGTTGCATGGGACCAGTGGCCAGAACTCAGAATTGCTAAGGTGGAGCCTGGCTGCAGTCTATTATATGGACATCAGAAGTAGCTGCTGAGGGTCACTGCATGGCAATGTGGAGGGGCTGTCTAGACAACAGCTAGTACCTTTTAAGTAGGAGAAGCACTATTTGAAACTAATGCGGGTGACAAAAGAATGAACTGAGGGTATAGCTGTGGGAGCCAGTTGGCTCACATGAAAAAACAAATCTCATTTAGTCATGTTAAAAGATTTTTGTTTGTTTGTTTTTTATTTCTTGGTGTATGTATGTGTTTGGGTGGTTAACAACTGAACATTTAATTTTGTACTCGGTGTTTTCTTTAAATGTCCTGCTAGCTGTATGGATGTATTTGAATGGATCTTTGAAGGGACATGAAATAAAGTTATTTGTAGAGGCATGCCAGATGATCCTGGTTAGTTAAGCAGAAAAGCCCCAAAAAAACCCTGTCATGCTTCAAATCAAACCAGCCTTTTATGCTATTCATGAGGACCTAGCTAATGACTGATGCAGCCACCTTGCTGGGGCAGACAAGGCTCAGAACAATGAGAAGTTTCTCGAATCCCAAAAAACACCCACATTCTAGTTTGGTCCAGTTTTCCTTTTCTAGAACACTATCAGAGTGACTTACAGGATGATGTGTCAAGAGGGGCTGGCAGCTAAAGGTTTTGAGGACTTGCCAGACCTTAACAAAGTTAGTTAGTTTGGGACCCTGGATAGTCAACACCTAAGGTTTAAGTCTGCTTTGATTTGCCAAGGGTCCTGTATGGTAAGTGTTTTCTGCCTTGGGAAAATTAAGAAGTGTGGTAGGATTTTTGTGTCTTCTTTCTGCTGTGTGAAAACATTTTCTTTTATTTCTGTAGAAGTTATGTTCCCCATAATCATTGTGTAGTATACTGTATTACATGTGTAAATATCTTGAAGTATTAAAATATCATTTTTATATACTTCATGTTTCTATGACTGAGTCCTTTGAAGGTAACTGGGTTATAACTAATAAAAAATGTGTTTCTGACTCTAAAGAGAAAGCTACAGTTACCATATTTGTTTCTAAAGCAAGGTGTTCTCAGCTGTGATACAGGGGATGAGTTATTTGCCTGTTGGCAATGAGTGTTGTACTGTTTGATCAGTGGCTCTGGTGGGATTCAGATTTAGAGATACCCTTAGGGATTGTCTATGCTGCGAGGTAACAGCTACTGGAGTACCCTTGCAGGTATCTGAGGTGCTTGAGAAAGCTGATAGTGTGCAAACTGAGCCTGGAAGAGTCTAGTCTGCAAAAAGTGTGCATAATCCTGCACCATATGTAAATATTGTTCAGTCTTACATATTAATTTTGTGTTTGTCATGCTCTCTGTCACTGTTTCTTTAAGGATATAGATAAGCTAGGGTAACTTGCAAGTCCGTGATCTGTTTCTGATGAGACAGACTACTGAAAAGTCAAAAGCAAAGTGTCTCAACCATGACTAAAAGGGGTGGGTCATTTGCTGTGTTTGGTAAAGATCCTTGCACTGTATGTGAGCAGTGGCTCTGGTGGGATTCTGACCTAGAAAATCCCCAAATCAAGCTGGTTGCTGGTAGCATATTAAGGGGACCATTTAGGCATCTGAATGGTCATGACAACTGTCAGTGGAATGCAGGCTGAGATCTGGCTGTTACAAGGTCCTTACCTCATGTTCATGTTTTATACATGTAAGAGAGGACTGGTATCTATAGTAATCCAGCACACATTCTAGGAACACTAAAAGTCTGTAGTTTTGTTTATAATTAATGGGTCCCCCCTTTTTCCCTTAGTGAAACCATGCCTTAATTTGCTGTAATAAAGGAGTGTAAATTATGGCAAACACACCATGGTTTCCCCTACCCCACAAATGAGCTCCCCGCAGTTCCTCCCTTTCTGACCACTCTCCTGCCCACTCTACCCTAACTAAACCACTAGAAGAACTCGGCAGTAAGTCATTTTAAAAACACACACAAAAAATAATTTTCTGCATAAAGTGGGATGACGAAGTATTTTAAAATATTTCTAACATCTAAGGGAAAATTTCTCTATACACATACCATTCCATACTTTATTTTATTCATAGTGTCCACAGTGTCTTTGATAATTGTTTTTTAGGTGCAGGTTTTAGAGGTAGTAATCCACAGATCTGAGGGACCCTCACTGAGTAATGCCAGAAACATGGGGTGGCTGAGGAGGGTCCCTCACAAACTGGTGGGCTCTGGGTAGGGTATATAAGATGGGACAAACTGGAAAATCTGTACTAACAATTTGCATTCATGATTGGAACTGTAACTACCTTGCAATTCTTCATCTAACATTTCATCTAAGCCATCTTGGAAAGCAAATGTGTGGTAGGACTACAGGTCAGCATTTTGTGGGTTTCCCTGTTCCATAACTGTCTTTTAAATTCCAATAGACTCGAGTTTTTGCTTAGGATTTTCATCCCAGCCTATATTTACATCAAATAAATATACACAATAAAGAGAAGGATAGTGCAAGTTATTTCTGAACCATGAATGGTTTGCAATAGTGAGAAACAGCTGCATTACCATTTTCTCTGTCTTGGTGCGATGTTCTATTGTTCTGGTAAAAACGCCATGCTGTGCAGTGACAGGTTGCTTTTCCTGACCTGTCTCCGGAGAGTGCAGGGAATCTAGAAATGAGCCATATATTTAGATAAAATTAATAACTGGGAGAGGCCCACGATGGAATCCTGGGGAATAAATTGCGTTTGGCACTCAACCAACAGCTGTTCTTATACTACATTTTGTGCCATGAACTCCAGTGCTGTGCAACTTGTCCAAAAATGAAACGACTGGCTGCCATAATGTAAGGATGTCACATCACCCCAGCGTGAAATCTAACACTGTAGCAATGGTGTGTGTGTGTGTGTGTGTGTGTGTGTGTGTGGGGGGCAGACAAGTGAGCAGCATTAGTGGGCTCCGATGTTATGTGCATATACCATGTGGTACTGTAGGTACAGATTAGAGAACCGGCTTCGAATCCCACTGGAGGTTTGTGTACGAGTATCAGACTGTTTCTCTCACTGTGGGTCTCGGGCACAGTAATAGAGGGCGGTGTCATCAGCCTGCAGTCGGTCCATCTGGAGATACAGCATGCTGCTGGAATCAGCCCGGGAAACAGTGAACCGGCCCTTCACTCAGTCCGAGTAGTAAGTGGGCGATGAGTAAGCAGAAGTACCGATTGCAGCCACCCATCCCAGCCCCTTCCCAGGTTGCTGCCGGACCCAGCTCATAGCGTAGCTACTAAACGTGAAACCGGAGGCTTTACAGGACAACTTGAGCGACTGCCCGGGCCCTTTAACATCCCCTCCGGACTCCGTCAGGACAATCTGGGACTGGACACCTACAAGAAAGTAAGTATAAATATTAATTTACCAAAACCATTCTAGCCACCCGATAATATAGATCAGATAATTCTGCAAACTGCCTCTGTCGGTAAATACTGTACTCACCATAGAAACATGCCAGGCACAGTAAACATTTTAAGTAAAAGTTCATAATTGTTCTTTAGAAATTATCTTTTAGTAAAGAGGCGAGAAACAGTGACATTGATCTTCCCAAAACTAGCCTGCCATTTTAAAGGAATCTCACGTCATTAGTATTTGAATACCGCTCGTTCTGTTCTAAGTATAGCAATCTGTTATTTGCATTGCACTGTGATTTGGTTTATATTGGTGAAAGTACCTTATATACTGTGGGCAGTAAATACTGTAATTATAACATGTGCATGCTGTACTAATATTTCTAGGCGCTTTGCGAGTACATGTCAATATATTCACAATCAAGATATGAAGTCTAATGGCTCCTTAGACCATTAAATGTACCGAAACATTATAAAATCTTAAGAAATTAGGAGTTAGTAAAACGTCCAGCTAACACTCCCTACCAGAATATAAAACATTGACACGCAGCATACAGAATTAGTAATTTTTTTATTAAATAGGTATAACTTTTTATTCCTTTTATTTAATTTTAGGCTGGGAGAGTTAAACTGAGAAACAAATTCTCTCCTGGTGCCACACAGAGCACATGAAGGTTGCTCAGGGTCACAGAATGTGCAGGTGGCAGATGTGGGATTCAAGCCCAGGTCTGCTTGAGCTCCAGCTTCAACTCTATACCTTCTATGCAGCACTGCACATAAGCACATACCATGTTTCATTTTCTACTAATAATTTTAGATGGTCAGTGGCTCAACAGGTAGCACAGTCTCCTCTGAGGCCGGGAGATCAGTAGGCTGTGGTTTCTATACCCGCACCAGGCACTTGGGTTAATATCCCAGTACTGACACTGTAGTGCAGCATGAGGGGGGTGCTGCACTCCTGAGGTGCCCTCTTTTGGATGAGATGTTAAAACCGAGGTCTCATCTGCCTGTTCTGGTGGTAGTTCAGGTGGATGTTATAGATCCCATGGCACTTCTCGAAAGGAGCAGGGAATTTCCCTGCAATGGCCAAATTTCTCCATTCAGAAAATACCACCAACAGCTTAATCTGGTTCAAGGTCAGTTGGCATTCATCTGTATCCTCCCCGGTCGTGCCTGAAAATAGGCAGGATTTGTCTAGTGCACTTACCGGGCAACAAAACGAAATAAATAGATCCATTGTTTCTTTCTGAAAATACTACCTGAATGTTCTGAATCTTTCTAAATAAAAGTGACTAATGATACTACCCCACCACCCCTATTTATGGAAATGCACATTTTGTTTTCCATATTTACAGTAATAGACACTGTTCTGCAACTCTGTTGACTTCAAAGTAGAATCACTACGAAACATTTCACATGTATATGATAAATTGAACTGATTTTATAATATCCAGGGACACCCTTTAGCTCCTCTCATGCTATATTTCTTCTGACAGCCTTTGCATGTAAACAAAGAACTTTGTGTTTTAAACTCCACCTCATCCTTCTATGTTTTCATTTAAAGAAGTCATAATCCTTCCATTCTGAAATTATAGTAATATTGGGGCCTATTCATTAAGGAGGGCAGGGGTCTGTGCACAATGTGCATATCCCGCCCATGCAACTCCACATTCTTGGGAGATCTGCGCAGTGGCCATATTCATGAACACTGGCCACTTGTCACATATGTGGCCCTGCACCCCTGCATGCAAGTTCATGTGGGCCTGGCAGGTGTGGAGCAGTGGACCTGGGTAGGCAGCCAATCAGCTGCCGATCAGGGTCCCGTAGATTACTTGCACCTGTGGAATGCCATGTTGGCAGCTGGGGTGCAGTGTGCTGGCAGCAATGGGGTGGTTTAGCCCAGTTGTCCACCCCCAGACATCCCTGAGTGCTCTGATGGCCAGGGTATCTGTGAGGCAGTAACTGGCAGCTCAGGGTTATGTATCCCTGAGTCTGCATAGACACCTGCCACCACACGCAGCATTCTGTGATTCTGTGGATCAAGCAGAGCACTGGCACTTCCCCTGCAATGACCCCAGCCTGCCCTGTGCAGAGCTGCATTATCAGCTGGGGATTGGGTGCATGTGAAGCATATCTGCTTCCTGCATACCATGCAGAGGTACAGGGCTGGGGTGGGTGGGCTATGTGTTGGGGTTACATGGCATATACCCACTCTGCACCTCTGTGAATATGCCTTATTATCAGCGGCAGACTGTGAGGTACCAGGAGGATGAAATAAATGAAGTCTGACACAAAATGTTCATGTATTCCTAGTAATGCCTCCACTAAGAAAATTTGAGGTGGGAGGATGATAATGACAAAAAACATGCATTATGTATAAATATTATATTTAAGAATTTTGTTCTGGATTCTGGAAAATTGCTCTAAGTCATGACAGGGTTTCTTCAGCTGGTCACAATTGAGTGCTGCAGAGCAAAGCCAAAAGCTTTCAACCCACATCAAGTGCCACTACACAAGCATTCAACCCTCCACATACAATAGATCTACTAGTATTCAAGATATGATTAAAATAAAATGTTAACACAAATGTGCAATGTTTGTTATTTTCTGGGGTATCAGTTACAAGACCTTTCATGTAGTTTTACACACACACACACACACACACACACACACACACACACAGGCACTCCAGTTCTGTAAATGGTCTAGTCATCGCACTGTCCTTACGCAGTTCTTTACTACAGCTCCAGAAACATCTCAGACATCAATCATTCTCTCTCCTTTGATTTCCTCCACATTCAGTCTTGGCTATCTAACAACAAACTTCTTCTTAATGTTGGAAAATGAACACCATGCTCTTTGGATCCTTCATCAGGGTTACAGCAAACCATGTCTGACTAGAAATCTCCTGCATGGATGGCTCCCATTTGGACTGTGTTAGTTCTTTCAAGTACCTGAGTGTTCTGCTTTATGCACCCCTGGACTTAGATCAGTACATAGCTGCCTCCTATAAAGCAGTAAATGCCAAAATCGGGATTGCATACAAAACAAGCTATGCACTTGCCCTGTCTGCTAGATTAGCCATTGCACAGCTGGCCCTCGCCTACGGCTCAGTCACATATGTTGATGCATTAAATGCCACTCTTCAGGAGTGGGACATCACATATAACAATATTTGTTGCTACCCTTCGGCATCCTCTCAACATAAGCAACACTGTCAGCTCTATGCTGACCTAAAGTGGCTCTCCCCCACCACCCACTGACTCTCCTCCTTGGGATTTCTAAAAGGCAGGATTATCAGATCTACAGTAGAGGCCCCTGATCCCTTGCCTCCATATTGCACCAACAAACCTCTTCTTATGGGCCTAGACCTACTGACCAAACTCCCCTCCTCATCCCAAGATGTAAAACTGCCATGGGTGTTTGAGCTTTCTCCTATGCTGCCCCTCAATACTGGAACTCTCTTTGCTCCAAGTCATGTCCACTTCAAATGACTACACCAGAACCACCTAAATGATTCAGCCCCCTGCTTCCACTCACCTTAAGTCCTGCATCCTCTCACTTATGACACCTGTGTCACCTTTAGGCTTCATCACTTACTGCCCCTTCCTGCACTTTCTCCACTCACTACTTCACCCCTCCTCTGCCAATGCCTCCTGCCTACTTCCTTGGCTCCCCTAGCCCACTACTCTCCCTTGCCAATTTCTACCCACCACCACTTCACCCTTCCATCCTCTACATAGCCTTAATCATTAAAGGAAAACTATACTCTCATATGACTAAATGTTGTGTCCATGTCAACAGACAACTCCTTTCCTGCAGCTGTTAGGGCTGTATGTCTTAGCTTTAGTTTGTTTTCACTGCTCATGGTAGTTCCTGTGACAGCCCTGGGGGTCTCCACTTCATGGTTGTTTGAAATCTCATTGTCCATGAGTACTGCATTAGCATATGAGAACATGATGTGAGATCAACCATTTATAGTATGTATCTCTGTGCTGAAAAACAAATACCCTGTATAAAATCTCTGCAAACACATACACTGAATGCAGTTTAAAGTGAGAAAACCTTTCATTACAACTCAGATAGTTTGCAAAGCTCACAGAAGGTGAATATGGTATTGCATACTTTCTTGCAGCCTGTTTCTTTAAAGACTAATTAAGAAGACAGGCATACTGGAGAGTTTAAAGGTCAAGTACACATCATGTTATCATGCTAATGCAGCACTCAGGACAATGAGATTTCAAAACCACCCAATGGAACCTCCCAGGACACTTACATAGCCTAGCATGAAGTGTGAAAACAGACTAAAGCTGTTGCATTCATATCTAACAGCTAGATGAAAAGAGTTATCTGTTGACATGGAAATAAAATTTAGAAGATATGAGGGTGTAGTTTTTCCTTTCATTTCACCTACCAACCTGATATTATGTTGTATGTCCTACCCTCTACCTGTTATCGACTACTGAATTCTTATCTGTTAGTCAACTGCTGCATTCGCACTCTATAGCACAGGCTTTTTCCCTAATTAGTTGCTGTATTACTATTTGCCCATTTAATGCATGTTTTCCCTTCTATGTATGAAATGCTATTCTCACTGATTGTGCGTATGATCCTTGTAAATTTTCATTTTTTATTTGTGCTCCTCCTTGTTGCATCTTGTATTAAAACTCATCCTACTAATGTATCCTGATTTTACCTGCTGTTTGTTATACCTGCTAACGTTTATCCTGTAACCTCCCATCTCTATGGTTAGTGCACCTAACCGGTTAACAAAAACTAAATAATTAAAATTAAATTTACTGTCCACTGATGAATTGTATTTGACCTGCACTTTCTGCTAGCCACTGTTGTACTGTATCCACTGTTGATGTTTTGTATTCCAACTTGTACCCTCCTGGGTCTTGCCAGAAAACTGGCATTTCTATGTATAGTACACTTACCCAGTTTCCAAAAACAAAACAAATAAATAAACGAAGTATAGCAGACATTGAATCAGGTAGGGTCAGTGTGACTTAAAGAAATTTGTGTGATTCATGGGAAAATTTAGGAGTTTTAATTGTCTGAATCTTTCATAGCTTGGATGGTTAAGAGCTAAAGCACAGATTACTGAGGTCCTGGGATCGAATCCATGTAAAAGTCACACTTTTCCTTTCATTTCCATAACTGAATTTCTAAAAATGCCTCAGTGGCTAACTGCAGAGAGAGATAAGTAGTTATTTGGATCTTTAAGACTGCCTAGTTGCTCATTATGCAACATCCTTGAAAGGAATGTGTGATTCATTGGGAAAATTCAGGAGGCTTAATTATCTAAGTCCTTATAGCTCAGATGGTTAAGAGCTAAGGCACAGATTGCTTAGGTCTTGGATTTGAATCCCAGTGAGAGTCACATATTTCCACAATTGGATTTTTAAAAATAGAATTAAAACCAAGAGAGAGAGACTGCTTTCTACTATAGGGACAGGAGTTCATCTGGTGCTCCCAGTGTAACACTGGTTCCATAATAAATTGAGAACAGTCTCTGGGCATATCAGTGCCTTTCTCCTCAGTCCATCACTTCATACCTACAGTATATTATCTATAACTGATTTAACATTTCTGCACACTGTTATATTGTCATTCAAGCTAATAGCTTAAACTCAAAAGGGTGGGTGGAAATTGCAGATATGATTAACAAATGCTCAATGTGCTAAATATATACATATAATAACTGGTGACCCTCGCTAACAACCCATTTTTGAGACCTGTAAAAAGTCGATCAACTTGTGAGTTGATATGGCTTTTCTGTCTCACACTAGGTTTTGTGTACCATGCTAAGGACTTACCAACTCAGAAAACTGAACTATTCTACAGTTTTGTTTTTAAAACTTTAAACAATGGAGCAGCTGTTGAACCTTCACCTTGTCATCACAGCAACCAGCATGCCATGGAGCTCATACAGTGGTCAAATCGGCAACACAGGAAGCATGTAATGCTAGACTTGAGCTTTGTTTACTTACTTAGCACCAGTTATTATACAAAAACACATATGAAGGTGTGATCACTAGTTTTTATACACCCTCAGAGTGTGACAATATATAAACCTCTTGAGCTTTGCTTTGGAAGTTTATATACTATCACATGCCTTGGGTGTATAAAAACTGCATTTCACACATCTACGATGCATTATTCTCTATGTTGTGATATTGTAAGTAACAAACAATGGTATGCACATTATATATACACACACTGTATTTATAGAGCATGGGTTTGCACAGTATTTAATGAAAGACAGAGAGTGGGCAGTTAGAAAGATGATACAGTTGTGTGGGACAGAAATAGTTAGAGGGAGAGTTGTGACAATAAAGCAAATACTTGCAGCAGCTACATTAAATATGTTTCCAATGACAACTCTGAATTTATTTCAAATTTAGGAGCAATTTGCTACTTGTACCAGCTGAGCAAAATATATTTTCTTTGCAGTGATGTAGTTTGATTGATTGATTTAGACCAGAGTAGCTGGGTGAAGCATGTGAGACTGAACCCATTTCCAGAGAGCCACGGTGTCATTACCAAGACAAGACAGTGGTAGAGAAACTGTAGGGATAACAGACATGAACAATTACACTGCAGTTCTTGCAAAATAATAGCAATTGCAAAGGTCACAAAGGTATTACCTGTAGAAATGTTTGAAGGACCATAGAGATTTTGTCTCCCTCATGTGGGCATGTGAGGTGTTCCTAAGTCTGGTAATGATGTAATCAATGGAATGTTGACCGCTGAGGTTCTGAACCAGGGAACTGACAATAAACTAGCTGGTGCTTATCTGAGTGACTGAGGCCTGTTTTAGTAAATGTGTAATAAGTGTGACCCTAATTTTGTTAAAGGGACACTGCCATCACCCATACTGTATGCCTCAAAGTGCCCTTAGTTAAAAAGTTATGATTGTTCATATTCTGTGGAAACTGCTGATGTAGCTGGTAGTTTGATTTCTGGTTCCTTTTATGTTTTCTTGTGCCTGCGCAAGAAACATGTTACTATAGACTTTGGAATAGCAGGTTTTGGAGGCCTGGTCATGCAGCCAGTGGTGCCTCTGCTTTTCAGGCTGGGCTCCATGGCAAGAATTAGACTGCACACTGTCTATGACAGCAGTGCAAAACTGTGCCACCAACTTAAAACAGTTTAGCTGCTGCAATGAGGATCTCCACCTCATTGCAGGATGTGCCTTGTGCGGTGTAACATTTCAATAATCATGGTGGGCGGCGGCTTGCCACCTGCCCTCACAGTCCCTATGTAGCCAACTTCGGGGGTGCTCAATCCCACTGTTGGCATATGTGCCCCCTTTCCTGCTGTGATGTGCCGAGGGGCTGCCCAATCCCCCTCGGCATCATGCCTCCAAACACAGACATCCTTGCCAATGGAGGTGCCCAATCCTCCTGTTGGCATGTTAACTCCCCCCCACCATTTTCCTGGCACTGTCCCCGATTGTGTGCCATGCTCACACTGGGAGACCATCCCAGTGTGGGTGACATGACCCCCCAACCAATGTGCCACAGTGGGAGCCCACCTCAGTGTGGCCACAACCTGTAAAAAAACAGAAAACGGTCCACAGTGATTTTTGTTTTACCTGAAACAAAGGAAACGGTCCCTCGCTGGTTGTTGGTGGCCCCCACCCCAACCCACAACCACCCTCTATGCACACCACCTTCCCACAGACCTCTTCACCCCATACTTATCTCTGGAGCATGGTGGGATGATCTTCAGTGGACCGGGGAACACGTCTGCACTCTTCAAAGCCGACTGCGAACTGAAGAAATGCTGGTAAGCGTATAATGGCATAAATAGGGATTTTTCAACTTTGGTGCATATCTCTATTGTTTGTTCAACTTTTGGCACCAACTTTTCAATATTGGGTTCTTGGGACCCCACCTCATGAATTCAGTCACTGTCATGTTATTCAGTCCCAAAAGGTGATTTTGTGGTCCCAGAGCAGAATCGCCTTTTGGGACTGATTATCAAAATGACAGTGTGACTGTTCATGAGATGGGCTCCCAAAAAGCCTATGTTGCAAATTTGGTGAAAAAATTCAATAAAATGACTGTGTTATGAGCATGCATTGTGCAGTTCCCAAGCACACTTGTAACTTCGAGATTTTTTAATATTTGTGCTCCAGATTTTCAACATTACCATATTTTCACATCTCTTATGAACAGTGCAGCTGCCATTTCCAACATCATGCCCGAAATGTGTTTTCCCACATCCAGCACACGGTGGCCCAGTCGCTATAGGAAAACAATGTTTGAGATGCAATATGAAAATCACAGTAACACTGTTCATGAGCAGAGGTCCCAAGATGCCAATGTTAAAAATTTGGTGAAAAAATTCCACAAAATGACCATGTGTAAGTGTGTGTTGTGCAGTTTTCACCTATGCTTGTAACTTTAAGAATGTTTTATATTTTTATCCAGATTTCAACATTGCCAATTTCACACCTCCTTATGAACAGTACAGCTTCGTTTTCCAAATCCTGCCCAAAATGTGTTTAGCACATCCGCGCACAGTGATGCAGTCGCTGTAGGAAAACAATCGTTCAGGACACAGTAAGAAAATTACAGTACACACTGCTCATGAGCAGAAGTCCCAAAATGCCTGTGTTAAACAGCTGGTCAAAAATTCCACAAAATGACTATGTTACAAGCATGCATTGCACAGTGTCCAGGCACCGTCGTAAGTTTGAAAATGTTTAATATTTTCACTCCAGATGTTCAACATTGCCATTTTTGCACACCTTCTTATGAACGGTACAGAAGTCATTTTTCACATCCTGCCCAAAATGTGGTTTTGCACATCTGGCACACAATGGCATGGTTGCTGTAGGAAGACAATGTTTGGGACAAATTAACAAAATCATACTGCTACTGTTCATGAGCAGAGATCCCAAAAATGCATATGTTAAAAATTTGGTGAAAGAATTCCAAAAACAGATTGTTAAGATTGTATGTTGCTTAGTTTTCATGCATGCTATAGTGTCAAGCATTTTAATATTTTCACTTAAGATTGTCAACATTGCCATCTCTTCACACCTCCTTATGAATGGTGCAGCTAGCTGGCCCATCGGCACAGTGGTTGGATTTCCGTGTTACGCCGGAGACCTGGGTTCAGGAACAGACCCAGGTCATCAGAGGCTGGCCTGGGGGAGAAGGATCAAACACCCCAGGCCTGCTCTCCTTTTCCAGGAGGGAGGGAGGGTAGTGTTCAGTGCATGAGTGGCACCTAGTGGAGGCTGGGTTACCACACCACACTGACACTCGTGAAGATGTCAGGGCAGGGTGGACACTGGCCATCATTGCACATCCACCCTACTTACAGAGGAAAACACTCCAAACCTGGCTGTCTCTATGAAGCTCTGCCCCCGTGCCTCGATCAGCCCCGGAGCCAGCTCCCTGACCAGTCAATTAGATTGTGGCCCAATACAGGGGTCAGTGCCATAACCCCACTCTCTGGGGGGGCCTGGGATAACTAGGTGAATGCAAGCATTTCTGGAGGTGAAGGCAAGGGGTCCATAACCAGCATGGATCCGATGATGGTAGGGATAAGTGTACATAAAAGTATAAATGAATGGTGCAGCTGACATTTTTATTGGTGCAGAATGGTGTGGTCATTGTGAGAAATCAATGTTAGGGACACATAAACAAATCACAGGGTACTGTTCATAAGCAGAGGTCCCACATTCTTCCATGAGGTGGGGTCACAAAAGGCCATGTTGAAAATTTGGAGTGGAATACCAACAAATGCCCAGGGCATTAAGGTTTCTAATCATAACATCCCACCCTGTACAGACTAACAGACATCATAATGTGCCTTTGGATTATCAGCTGCAATGCTCATGCCATAGCACCCCCATCCTACAGCCACTGACAGGCATCCAGGTGTGCCCTGGACTCTTCAGCTCCAAAGTTCCCCCATTCTCCTATGCTGCACCCATCTCAACATACTTCCTAATGAAATGGGGTGAGTGTATGGCCTTATGACCCCAAGGCACAATGCTACACTTGTCAGAGTCTGCAGGGTAGGGCGAAGTGAAATGGTACTAGTGTTATGGCCAGCGACCCAAAGCACACACCCCAATGCATGCCACTATCTGCAAGGTGGGCTGGGGTTCACGTCAGTTCTATACTTCACTGCCACTCCTATTATGCATCTCTCTGACTCTTGCACTACTAATGCCAATGCCAGCAAGACAACATTCGGCATTGACAAATGCTTGTTTTGTTTTGAGAAAGAAAGACATTGCACACTATACTGGTGCTACCCACTACAAATATTTGTTTACAACCCTTGATCAATTCCAACTGCAATGTTTGTAGACTTAGGAACACACCTAACACAGTCTAGTCACTCATGATGCAGTGGAAGGAGAGAAAAGGAGACTATTGCATTATGAGTGACAGCACTGTTTGTGGGTGTTCCTACTGTTCAGGAAGTATGCAGTAAGAATAGGTCTGGGATTTGAAACAAAACAAGGCTAAGTAAAATGACACCATTAGCATGGATTAGTTCTAGTAAGAAAGGCAGTTAATAAAATAAACAGCAATATCAATGAATTTTAGACAAGGCAAGCAATCATAAAATATATAGGGATACATGATGGACAGGAGTGGAATATGGCAAATATATTTATGAGTGAACATTGACATCTAGATACTCATGAGTGGTGTAGGTAGCAGGGCCATGGTTGATAGTATCCAGAGGTCACTATTCATGAATGGAGATATTTCCATAGTCCATGACTGCACATCATGTGTGCAATTTATACAATAGGGCCAGATTTGTGACATTTTGATTTATATTTCTGAGTGCTTTATGTGGCTCACTGGTATTCTTCTGCTACATGTATGCATGCTTTTTAGCTTGTGCAGTTGTGTTTTGTGAATGGGAATCTTTTTGTACTGTGATTGGGTTATTATATGAATGGGATGTTTTTGAATTAAGTCATTGGTTGGTCCTCCTGTTGGTAGTGTGTGATTGGTTATGTTCTTTATGTGTGATATCTCATTGGATGTTGCTTCTGAGTGTGCAGGACTTCGACTGGCATTAGAGATGCAGCAACTTTAAATTCCTTGATTGAAGTGAGCCTTGAAGTGGACACTTAAGTTGCATGAAGCAATGCAATGCTCATCTCTGTCATTACTACTCGTGTTAAGGTAGACATGGCAATGTAAGCAAGGTGAAGTCATTGTTTTAATGGACTTCTGTCTCTCATTATGATTCTTAGTGATCCACTTGGTGTTTCAGATTTGGCAGCCCCCCCACATATCATGGCTTACAGTACTGTAAGTCACATGCTCTTTAGCTAGGCAGGAAGAAAGTGAGTCAAACAAGCAGACACTTTTACTTTCTCCTGTGCAGACGAGAGAGTAGTGTGTTTTGAGACTGCTGATACTTTGAGATCAGAGCGAGGAGGAGATTTAACCTTTGATTTAGACCCACCAGCTTTTTAAAACCTACATTTTTTGTCTTTTCTGTACCTTTTTACTTAATTTGTTCTTTCTGTAAATTTTATTTTTCTTACCTTTATAAGTAGTTAGTTGCTTTGTGTGACTGTGTGTGTGTGTTGTGTGACAGTGTGAGTAGTGATTGCTCGGACTGAGGGAGCTCAGTAGGAGAGATGGACAAGGGTGAGGGAACGTCTGGGGTGGGGGCAGCTCTGGGAGAGTGTAGTGGTAAGCATTGTACTGTGTGCTGCATGGAGGCATGGGCACCCATTACTGTTGGACTGCTCGGAACTCGTGAGTGTCCCTCTGAAGAAGGACCAGCACCACCTCCTGTCCTGACTCTGAGACAGTTGAACCACCACCACACCAAGTCCTGCACCAGGTCCTCTGAAGCAGGATGTGCCTGTTCCTCTGGACCAGTGGTGATGTACCAGTGACAGCAGTATTGATCAGGGGGTGGATGGTACACTACTCATCAATGAGATGTAACATGGGTGGAGCTGTGATCAGGAGGACACGGTCTAGGACTGTAAAGGGGTGAGGGTAAAGTATACACCACTGGGGATGTACCAGCAATCTACAGTGTTGACCAGGGTAGATGGTACACTACACATCAACAGGATGTAACATGGGTCGGAGCAGTGATCAGGAGTGACACTGTCGCGAACTATAAAGTGGTGAGGTTAAACTATACACGAGTAGGGATGTACCAGTGACAGCAGTGTTGACCAGGGTTGTGGATGGTACACTACAAATCAATGAGATTTAACATGGGTGGGAGCAGTGAATAGGAGTGATACTGCCTAGACCTGTGAAGTGGTGAGGGTAAACTATACACCAGTGGGGATGTACCAGTGTCAGCAGTGTTGACCAGAGGGTGGATGGTACACTACACGTCAACGGGATGTAACATGGGTGGGAGCAGTGATCCGGAGTGACACTGCCTAGGACTGTAAAGGGGTGAGGTTAAACTATACACCAGTGGGGATGTACGAGTAACAGCAGTGTAGACCAGGGTGGTGGATGGTACACTGCAAATCAATGGGATGTAACATGGGTGGGAGCAGTGATCAGGAGTGACCCTGCCTAGGACTGTCAAGGGGTGAGGGTAAACTATACACCAGTGGGGATGTACCAATGATAGCACTGTTGACCAGGGGGGTGGATGGTACACTACACATCAGTGGGTTGTAACGTTAGTGGGAGCAGTGATCTGGAGTGACACTACCTAGGAGTTTATTGGTGTGAGGGTAAACCATACACCAGTGGGTATGTACCAGTGACAGCAGTGTTGACCGGGGGGTTGATAGTACACTACACATCAACAGGATGTAACATGGGTGGGAGCAGTGATCAGGAGTGACACTGCCTCGGACTGTAAAGGGTGACGGTAAACTATACACCAGTGGGGATGTACCAGTGACAGCAGTGTTGACCGGGGGTGGATGGTACACTACACATCAATGGGATGTAACATGGGTGGGGGCAGAGGTCAGTAGTGACACTGCCTAGGACTGTAAAGGCTTAAGTATAACTATATACCAGTGGGGATGTACCAGTGACAGCAGTGATGCCCAGGGTTGTGGATGGTACACTACACATCAATGAGATGTTACATGGGTGGGATCAGTGATTGAGAGTGACACTACCTAGACCTGTGAAGTGGTGAGGTAAACTATTCACTAGTGGAGATGTGCCAGTGACAGCAGTGTTGACCAGGGGGTGGATGGTACACTACACGTCAACGGGATGTAACATGGGTGGGAGCAGTGATCAGGAGTGACACTGCCTAGGACTGTAAAGGATGAGGTTAAACTACACAGCAGTGGGGATGTACCAGTGACAGCAGTGTTGACCAGGGGATTGGATAGTACACTACACATCAACGGGATGTAACATGGATGGGGGCAGTGATCAGGAGTGACACTGCCTAGGACTGTAAAGGGGTGAGGATAAACTATACACCAGTGGGTATGTACCAGTGACAGCAGTGCTGACCAGGGGTGTGGATGGTACACTACACATCAGTGGGATGTAACATAGGTGGGAGCAGTGATCAGGAGTGACACTGCCTAGGACTTTAAAGGGGTGAGGGTAAACTATACACCAGTGGGAATGTACCAGTGACAGCAGTGTTGACTGGGGGTGGATAGTACACTACACATCAACGGAATGTAACATGGGTAGGATCAGTGATCAGGAGTGACACTGCCTAGGACTGACAGCTCCTGCTGTCACCCCACTAACACCCTACTTTGCCAGTGGGGTTGCGGGTCTCACAACACTGTGTGCAGGGATAATGGTAGGGTTTGGCAGCATTAAACAGTGCTGTCATAGATGCTGTTTAAAGCTGCCCAAACCTTTGAATATAGTGCTGCAAACTGTATATGGGGGATTTCTCATTTGCATGGGTGCAGCAGTATGTCCCAAATAATAGTACTGTCTGGTCAGTGCTGTGCACTGGGGGGCCTTAATATGGTCCCCACTCCACTGGCTCATGCTATTTTAAGCTTGAACTAACAGTGTTAACATGGCATTAACCTTTGAATAACGGAACCCATATCACCTTCACACATACAAGGTGGAGGTGTTGGAACATGTTTTAGCCGTGTCAGAATCCATGCATATTAACAAAGAACTGAATACCTCATACAATAAATAATATTGCAATATAATCCATTTATCAGTAAGTCTTTACATTTATCCAATGTAGGTGAGGTTACAAATTGTGGAATACACAATATCCAGCAAGAAGCAGCATTCTAAGTGACAATAGCTGTTTTTTCACTGTGAATTGATTCACTGCACATCACAGTCCCCCAACGCAGCTATAAGATCTATATTTAGAATGCATTTCAGAGAGGTGCGGTTAAACAGAACCTGTACAGCTTTAAAGTGTGTGGTCCTGTCACTGTGCTGTTCACCCATTTGTAAAGGGCCACATATCAAAGAGGAAGCAGATGGAGTAAATCACAAATCATCAATTGTTTTGTGCCAAAATGAGCTCTGCAGACTCCATCTTTCCCCTCAAGATTGAAAACTTAAAAAAAAATCGACATTGAGAAAATCGTTGAACATGAGCTCCCTCCAGTGGTGTCATTCTACATTGAATGTGTGGCTAACAGTAATATTCCCTGCAGCCTTTCCAGTGCTCAGACATTCCTAACATATGGGTTATCCTCCATCTTCCTAATGGCTGATGCATGATCGTAAATCTTTTGTTGCCAGAGGGCAATCCTCCTGCCTGGATAACCAGTCTCCAGTTTACTTCGTGCATCACTAGAGGTTGGTCACAGTCTGTAATCGCTCCTCTACTCTCAGGTAATTATTCCAATAGAATTACATTTTTTTCACTTTTTCTATTCTTACATAGCACATATCAACAAATGAGTGCCTGTTAACCTTAGGACTTCTACCTGTTTGCATGCTTGCTCTGTCACAGTACTTAACAACATAAAAGCAGTAGTAAACAGACAGGGGCACTAGTCAAGCCGACCCTTCAGCAGCATCCCAGCTTAAGACCCACTGTCCTGGTTGGGATCCTCATGTAGCATCACCACTGGCTAGCTTGCTGAGGACTAGACCTCATGATGTGTCCATGTCATGGCAGGCAGTTCTCACTCATGAGCCCATGCACTATGACATTGGCAGGCACTGGGCAACAGGTAGCGCGACATTCTTCACAAGCTCCTGGCAAAGCAGTATTGGGATCAGCTTGGTGACCCTGTAGTATTTTAATTACTGTGCGTGAGGTTGTAGGGACCCTCCAGTAGCATCCCATCTCTTCTCCATGCAGCAGCCATAATGAACATGGTACCCTGGTAACTGCAGGCATTACATAGAAAAATAGACTTTGACGGCAGATAAGGACCACTTGGCCCATCTAGTCTGCCCATTTCCCTACCTACAGGATAGGCCGTAGATCCTAGTTAACCAACAGCCTATTTCTTCCTACCCCCACAAGAATTGCCTTATGTCTGTCCCATGCATTCTTGAATTCTCCACAGTTTTTGACCCCACAACCTCCTCAGGAAGGCTGTTCCATGCATCCACTACCCTCTCTGTGAAATAATACTTCCTCACATTGCCCTGAACCACTCCTTCAAGCTTTAAATTGTGTCCCCTTGTTCTTGCAAGTCTCTTTTTCTGAAAGGTGCTACCCTCTTGGACTTTGTTGATTCCACTGAGGTACTTAAAAGTTTATATCATGTCCCCCCTCTCCCTTCTTTCCTCAAGGATATACATATTAAGCTCCTTTAGTCTCTCCTCTGGGCTTCTTGCAGACCCTAGCACCATTTTAGTTGCCCTCCTCTGGACTACCTCTATCCTGTCTATGTCCTTGTGGAGATGGGGTCTCCAGAACTGGACACAGTACTCCAGATGGGGTCTCACCAACTGTCTGTACAGGGGGATACCAACATCCTGTTTTCTACTGCTGATGCCTCTCCCTATACATCCCAGTATACCCCCAGCCTTCCCTACTGCCTTCTCACATTGCTTGCTAACCTTAAGGTCATCTGATATGATTACTCCCAGGTCCCTTTCCTTTTTGTTGTTCCTACCTCTCCACCCATTGTGTATTCTTCCCTGGGTTCTTGTTTCCCAGGTGCATTATTTTGCACTTCCTTGCATTAAATCCTAGCTGCCATACTTCTGACCATTCCTCCAACCTTCCAAATCCTTTTCATCCTTTCCACGCCTCCTCGTAATTCAACCCTGTTGCAGATCTTTGTGTCATCTGCAAAAGGCATACTTTTCCTTTCAGTCCCTCTGCAATGTCACTGATGAAGACATTAAAAGGACTGGACCCAATACTGAACCCTGCGATACCCCACTAGTAACCCCTCTTCTTCAGAGTAGACTCCATTTACAATTACCTTCTGTGTCCTGTTGTGCAGCCAATGTTTTTCCCAGGCTACCACCCTGGGACCCACACCCAGGCTGGTTAATTTGACTATTAATCTTTGTGTGGACTGTGTCAAATGCCTTGCCAAAGTCTCAGTGGCCTATGTCCACAGGCCCCTCCCTGGTCTACTACTTTGGTCACCCAGTCAAAGAAATCTATTAGATTCATCTGACATGACCTTCCCGCTGAATCCATGCTGTCTTGGGTCCTGTGCCCCACTGGCCTCTAGGTACTCAACTATTCTTTCCTTCAGAAGTGACTCCATCCTTTCCCTACCACAGAGGTCAGACTGACAGGTCTGTAGTTTCCTGCCTCTGTCTTGGTCCCATTTTTGTGAAGCGGAATCACATCCGCCTTCTCCAGTCCTCAGGTACCACACCATCCTCCCATGATTTATTAAAAGAGTAGCCAGTGGTTTCACTAGTTCTCCCTTAATTCTTTTTAGAATTCTGGGGTGAATTCCATCAGGACCCATTGCTTTGTCCACCTTCAGTTTTAGGAGTGCTTGCAGAACCCTTTCTTCTGTGAAAGGACTGGGATTGACCCCCCTATCAAGAGTGCTTCTGTTAATTGGATTAGGCACTTCCCCCTCCTCTTTTGTGAATACTGAGCAGAAATATTTGTTCAGTATTCCTGCTTTTTCACTGTCCCCCTCTGCCCACCCACCGTTCATTCTATTCTATTCAGCCTCACTATCCCTCCCTTTGTCTTTCTACGCTCGCTGATGTTCTGGCATTCTTTGGCAGTGTTCTGTGCTGCCCAGGCAACAGAAAACAATTATTAACCACACATACGAGTTGTGAGCTGGATTAGAAGAGAAAGCAATGAGCCTCAGCTGGTGGAGCAGGGTTCAGTTTGGCCAGGGCAACAGTAAACAATTGTTAACGACACATACCAGTGGTGAGCTGGATTTGAAGAGAAAGCACTGAGCCTCAGCTGGTGGAGCAGGGTTCAGTTTGGCCAGGGCAAAGTAAACATTTGTTAACCACATACTAGTGGTGAGCTGGATTAGAAGAGACAGCACTGAGCCTCAGCTGGTGGAGCAGGGCTCAGTTTGGCCAGGGCAACAGTAAACAATTATTAACCACACATGCCAGTGGCGAGCTGGATTAGAAGAGAAAGCACTGGGCCTCAGCTGGTGGAGCAGGGCTCAGTTTGGCTTACCTTCCTTATGCTGCAGAGATCCACGAGCCACAAGGGTTCTATGAACCAATGACCCCTCCACATCTTTGCAGGCATTTGGGGTGATGAGGTGCTGTGGTGAGTATACCAAACATTTTTTCCGCATTTTCTGCAGATGGGAGGGTACTGCACCACATTGGGAACTTCTTCTGATACAACTGTTCGCTCCTGCATGTCTCCATGGCCAGGATCTCATGCTAACTGGTGGAATCTCGTGAGATTCCCAGTCACATGAGATAACGGCCACATTGCTCCTGCAGTTCCCATAACCATAGTCTCGAGGGAATGTTTGACATCTTGTATGGGTATCCCGCCACAGTGACCATCTTGGGCAGGTTCTTGGCCAGGTTCTTGGTCATTCATAAAGTGTCCACCTCATTGGCTAGCCCTCTGTTTCCTCTGTTACTCATTTTTATGTTTGCTTGCATGCATGCACAAGAAACATTTCATCACAGCTTAGGAGAAAAGCGAGGTTTTGGAGGTGCGGCACTGTGGGGGCCAATGGCCCAAGTGCCTTTTGAGGCTAGGCCCACTTTTCCTAATGCAGTGACACATTGCTGCTGACACAAGTTCAGCCAGCATGCTACCACCTTGAAATGAATCCACCACTGGAATTAGGGAGTGACCCGTCATTGCAGGGCGGTACCTTGCCATCCCTACCCAGTTCATTTGCAGGCGAGGCCCTCCCGTTGGCATATGTAACCCCCTCCCCTTTGTTGTGCTGAGGGGTGCCCAATCCCCTCAACATGCACCCCCCAACAATCTTTCTTTGCTGATGGGCCCCAATCCACATCAGCGTCAGTCCCCCCTTCCCACTTCAATTTGCCAATGGGGAGCCCACTCCCAGTCAGCATAATGTCCCCACCCCAATTTGTTGTGTGTAAGGAGGTGCTCAATCCCCCTTGGCTCTCCCCCCTTGGTATGTACCAATGAGGGGTGCCCAATCCCATTGGCTACAGCGCCAAAAAAACACTCCAGTGTACGCTGGGAGCCCACCCCAGTGTGCCAAATGTCCTGTTAAAAAAAGTCCCATAGTGTTTTTTAAACCTGTAAAACAGAAAATGGTCCCTCGTTAAGTTTGGTGGCCTTCCCCCAGCCTGTACCCTCTGCACACCCTCCCTACTCCCCCCCTCTTTCCATACTTACCTTTGGGCCCAGCACGATGATCTTCGTGGACCGAGAACACGTCTGCTCTTTTCAAAGCCAACCATGAACTGAAGAAATGCCAATAAGCTGTACAATGGCATAAATAGGGTTTTCAACTTTGGTGCATATCTCAGGCGTTTGGGGAATTTTGGCCCCAAATTTTCAACATAGAGTTAATGGGCCCCTCCTAATGAATTCAGCCACTGTCATGACATTATTCGATCCCAGAAGGTGATTTCAGCTGTCACGCGTGAAATCACTTTTGGGACCAAGTAATGAAACAACACTGCCAGTGTTCATGAGGTGGGCTTCTCACAAAGCCTGTGTAGCAAATTTGGTGAAAAATCCCCAAAATGACCGCTTTACCAGCGTGTGTTTGCTTGCATGCTTATACCTTGCAAATTTGTAATATTTTCACTATAGGTTTTCAACACTGGCATTTTTCCACACCTCCTTATGAACAGTACAGCAGTCATTTTCATCCCTGACTGAAATGTGTTTTACACTTCCAGCACAGAACAGTGCAGTCACTGTGGGAAATCAGTGTTGGGACACGTTAAGAAAATCACAGTGACACTGTTCATGAGTAGAAGTCCTAAGATGCCTGCATTGAAAATTTGGTGATGAAAGTCCATAAAATGACTGTGTTACGAGCAATGCATTGCACAGTTTCCATGCATGCTCATAACTTTGTGAATTTGTAATATTTTCAATCCATATTTTCAACACTGGCATTTTTCCACACCTCCTTGTGAACAGTACACTGTCATTTTTCACATCCTGGCTGAAATCTATTTTTGAACTTGCAGTGCAGAATAGCGTGGTCACTGTGTGAAATCAATGTTTGAGACACATTAAGAAAATTGTAGTGATGCAGTTCATGAGCAGAGGACCTAAAATGCCGATGTTGAAAATTTGGTGATAAAAGTCCATAAAATGACTGTTACAAGCATGTGTTGTGCAGTTTCCACATATGCTTAGGATGATAGAATGGAGGGCAGAGGGGGTGGAGTGGCTATGTTCATTAGAGATGACAGAAATTGCTAGGGTAGAAGAGGCAGAGGGAAATGTGGGCCTTATGGGTCACCTACGAACCCCAGCAGGAGGTAAGGTCAAGCTGGGTGTAGTATATAGGCCCCCTGGGATGAGTGATGTGCTAGAGGATGGTTTGTTGGACAACATCATTGCCCAGTGTGGACCAAAAGGGAAGGAGTGGTGTTGATAGGGACCTTAATATTCCAGGTACAAACTGGGGAACCATGTCCTCTAAGGTGGCCAAGGGCAGGCTGCTGGGCGGCTTCCAGGATGTGTTCTTAACACAGCATGTGATGGAGCCCACAAGGAGAGGCTTGTCCTGGACGTGGTTCTGACAGATGGGGATCTGGTAAGGGACCTGGTTGTACAGGAACCCCTGACTGGGAGTGACCACAATACTGTCTGGTTTCAACAAGCATGGGGGAGGGGGGTGAGATCTAGGACACTGGCAGTGGACTTCAGGGGCAGACTTGTGGGCATGGGAAATATTCTCAAGGATCACTTGAAGGGACTGCATCAATGACAAGTGTGGAAAGGAGATGGGAGGTCATAAAAGCGGGGACTTCCATGAGGCAGTCAGGATCTCAACGCAAGTTGAACGAGGGGAGCAAGGTCACATAACCATGCTGGTGGTCCAGTGAGGTGCACAGGTAGCAGCAAAAAGAAGGTGGCCTACAAAAAATATAAAACAACAAGAGGGATAGGGATAAGGAAATGTACCATCGTGCATCTAGAAAAGTCACCTGTATGGTGAGGGGAACAAAGTCCAGTAAAGAGCAGCGGCTGGCACAGGGGATACATGGAGGGGAAAAGAGATTCTTCTGGTACATTAGGGAGCAGAGAAAAACTAAGGGCCATCTCAGCAGATTGAGATCAGAAGGAGGGTGGGTGGAAGAGGCGAGGGACCAGACAGAGGTATTTAATGAGTACTTTGCCTCTGTGTTCACTAGGGAGGATGGGATATCTACAAACAAGGCATGAAGGGATAGAAGTGGCAGTGAGTGAGATCAGGGAGCAACAGAAATGGAGCAGGAGGGAGAAGAGGTACTCTAGGGTGTCACATCTGGATAAGAATAAAAAGGCCAGTAAGGTGGAGGGGACAGATGATGCTATCTCCGCTGAAAGAGGTGTGATTAGCCCCCCAAGGCCCTAAAGAAGGACAACCTCACTGGATGGCATTCATCTGAGAGTACTATAGGAATTGGCGGACATACTGGCTGCAACCCTGGTGGAGCTCTTCAACAGGTCACTTGAGACAGGAGGGTACCTAGGATTGGCGAGAGGCACATGTGGTGCCAATCTATAAAGGGGGGTCGAGGGAAGTACCAGGTAACTATAGACCCATCAGTTTGACCTCAGTGGTGGGAAAATTAATGGAGAGTATACTAAAGGAACGATTGGGGGTGCACTTGGAGGAGGTGGGAGGTCTTGATAGTCGGCAACATGGGTTTGTGCCAGGTAGATCATGTCAAACCAATCATGTGGAGTTCTACGAATGGGTAACATCAGAACTGGACAGGGGAAAGCCCATGGATGTATTATTCTTCGACTTCAGCAAGGCATTTGACTCTGTCCCCCACAATGGTCTGGTGGAGAAACTGATGGGGTTAGGAGTAGGCCCTTTGATGGTCAGATGGATTAAAAACTGGCTAGCTGGACGTACCCAGAGAGTAGTGGTCTGTGGGGAGCTCTCGAACCCTAGAGAAGTTGGTAGTGGGCTACCGCAGGGCTCAGTCCTGGGTCCAATCCTGTTTAATGCATACATATCGGACATCAGGGAGGGTGTAGGGTGTGAAATGAGTCTCTTCGCGGATGACTCCAAGATGGGAGCAGTAGTTGAGGGAGAAGAGGGGAGGCTGGGCTCACACATGGAAATTAAATTTCAATATCACCAAGTGCAAGGTGTTGCATCTTGGTTGGGGAAACCCTAAACACAGTTACATCCTGGGAGAGGAGGCGCTGGAGGCCTCAATAGGGGAAAAAGACTTAGGGGTCATGGTGGATGCATGTGAAAACTCTGAGCAGTGCAGGAGAGTGGCTAAAGGCAAACAGGATGTTGGGATGCATCATAAGGGGATCACCTCTAAGAGCAAGGAATTGTTTCTGCAGCTGTACAATGGACTGGTTAGACCACACCTTGAGTACTGTGTACAGTACTGGAGACCACACTTGAAGAGGGACATACAGCTCCTGGAGAGGGTACAGAGGAGGGCAACCAGAAGTGATACGAGGGTTAGGGGATTTGACGTATGAGGACAGACTTGAGGCTCTGCCTGTTTTCATTGGAGGAGAGGAGAGACAGGGGGACATGACTGAGGTCTCAAGTACCTCAAGGAAATAAATAGGGTAAACATGGAGGGATATTTAGACTAAAGCAGGAGGTATCACCAGAGGCATGGTTTGAAGTTGGAAGGTGAAAGGGTGAGGGGAGAAAGGAGGAGGTTTTCACTGAGAGGGTGGTGGACCTGGAATGCACTGCCTGGCGAGCTGGTTCAGAGATCCACAGTGGAGGGCTTCAAGAAAGGGTGGGACAGACCCAGAAAGTGGATGTATCAGATGATGGCCTGTTCCAGGGGGGTGGGGATGGATGATAGGGGTTTCTGGAGCACAGGGGATGGGAGGGCCTCGGCACCCAACTAAGGATCTAAGGTTCGAGCAGACTCGATAGACCATAAAGCCTAATCTGCTGGCAAATAGTATGTTAGTATATTAGTAAGGTCCCCTTCTGCTGTCACTTTCCATGTTTCCATGTAACTACTCTGCTCTGTCCAACGCCTCTCTTTCTTTTCCTTGCCTGCTGTCTCTATCTATCACCACCACCAACCAGCCTTCTCTCTCCTGCCCATCAGCCCTCTCTTTGTTATAAAATAACTTCCAGCTGTTTCTCTTGCACTACCCTGTCTTCAGTCACTGGATATTTTCTCTACCCCAGCCATTGGCTCTAACTTCTGCTGCATTCCTGCCTTCTCACTCTCCTACACTTACTCTCAGGTGCTCAGTGAAAGCATTTCCAGGTGTAGTGTTGCATGGTATACTTCTGTGAAGGCATGCTACCTAACATGTCCCCTGATTGGACTGAAGCCTGATGTGTCACAGGCAGTAGTATTGCAGGATTTAGGTGTTTGTAGCTCTGCACTAGTCATGTGCAGTTGCAGGTATTGTAACCACTGGGTGAAAGCTTGAAGTGACACTTCTAATGGAAGATTTAGTGGTGACTTTTTTTCACCCTGACAGCAATTAATGTACTGCTGTGGCCTTCTCCAGCAGGGGTATGCCCTGCGTATTTTACTGCAGTACCATATGATGGGTTTCTAACCAATGGGGAGCCAGAACTGAGCAATACCCATTTTATAATAGTTATTGTTAAATGAGGTCCAACTCCTGAAAAGTCATTCAAGTCTTTTTCTGGGAGTTTGCCTCATGCAAGTTATGTGGCTATTTATACTGAGCCCGCTAACTCGCGCATATGTTGGGTTCCATGACTGACAAGCTGTTTGAGTTCAGTGTCAGACTGGGCCAGCACAAAATGTATTGGGTCAGATGCATACAAACACCTAGGGAGAATCATACATGCAGAAAGCAAGCATTTGTCAATGCAGAATGTTGACTTGCTGGCATTGGCATTGGTAGTGAAGGAGTTAGAGATGCATAATAAGAATGGCTGTGAAGCAGTGAACTGACCAACCCCGCCCTGCAGAGACTAGAGAGGCATTAGGGTTCCTTTGGTTATCAGCCATACGCCATGCCATTTCACTCACCCTGCTCTGCAGACACTGATAAGTGTCACAGTGTGCTTTTTGGTCTCGGCCTTATGCCTCCCCATTCAATAAGGAAATATGCTGAGATTTGTGCAGTATAGGAGAATGGGGTGAACTTGGGACGAATAGTCCAAGCACACCTCAGTGCCTGTCACTGGCTACAGGGTGGGGGGGAATGAGCATGTACACAGCTGACAATCCCAAGTCACAGCCCTGATGCCTGTCATCAATCAATGAATCAATCAAAATCTTTATTTTGCCAGGCAGAACATCATTGAGACAAGCTCATTTACAAGATGGACCTGGGGCAAAACATTTGCCAACAGGGTTAAGACATAACAGTTTGAGTGAATGTACATAACAATTACATAGTAATAATAACAACATAATAATATGTAACCATCACATGTAACAAGATACTTCTGCCAGAACATAGTGACAAGTTCAACAGTAGGTAGTGCCCTTAAATACAATTGCATTTGCAAGTGTCAAAGTGTGAAGAAGATTGAGATGTAAGATTCCTTTGATAAGTATTGTAGGTGTGGCCTGGTAAGTGGGGTGGGAAGAGGAGGGGGCTATAGGGAGTGGGAAGGAAGGTCAGATGAGATAGGAGAGGGTTGGACATGATGGCCTAGGGAGGAAGGACTGTTCTAAGGAGAAACACGACAGATGCCACAGGCAATGGTTGAGGTTTAAGTCCAATATCTGAAGCAAAGACAGATCGGGATATTGGGACCTTGATTTGAACAATGACAGAAGGGAGGACTCAAATGACCAACTTTAGGCAATGGTTGAGGTTTAAGTCCAGAATTTAAAGCAGTAACAAACTGTGATGTTAAGACCTTGACTTGAAGCAATGACAGACCTCGGAAAGGTCAGTCTCTACAGGGTGTAGCATTATGGTTGGAAACCCTAACACCCCAGGTGTTTGTTAGTATTTTCACTCCAAATTTTCAACATGAGTTTTGTGACTCCACCTCATGAACAGTGGCACTGTCAGTTTGTTAGCTGAAAGGTGATTTTGCAGTGACACACACCATTTATTCAGCAACACATATGCGAAAACACTTTTGGGCAGGATAGAAACATAGACTTTGACGGCAGATAAGGGACCGCTAGGTCCATCTAGTCTGCCCATTTCTACTCTACAGGATAGGCCGTAGATCCTAGTTAACCAACAGCCTATTTCTTCCTACCCCTACAAGAATTGCCTTATATCTGTCCCATGCATTCTTGAATTCTTCCACAGTTTTAGACCTACAACTCCTCAGGAAGGCTGTTCCATGCATCCACTACCCTCTCTGTGAAATAATATCCTCACATTGCCCTGAACTGCCCTCCTTCTATTTTTAAATTGTGTCCCTTGTTCTTGCAAGTCTCTTTTCTGAAAGATGCTACCCTCTTGGACTTTGTTGATTCCACTGAGGTACTTAAAAGTTTCTATCATGTCCCCTCTCCTTCTTTCCTCAAGGGTATACATATTAAGCTCCTTTAGTCTCTCCTCATATGGCTTCTCTTGCAGACCCTGCACCATTTTAGTGGCTCCTCCTGGACTACCTCTATCCCGTCTATGTTCTCAAGGAGATGGGGTCTCCAGAACTGGACACAGTACTCCAGATGGGTCTCACTAACTGTCTGTACAGAGGGATAACAACTTCCTGTTTTCTGCTGATGATGCCTCTCCCTACACATCCCAGTACACCCCCAGCCCTCCCTACTGCCTTCTCACATTGCTTGCTAACCTTAAGGTCATCTGATATGATTACCCCCAGGTCTCTTTCCTTTTTTGTTGTTGTTACTACCTCCCCACCCATTGTGTATTCTTCCCCTGGGTTCTTGTTTCCCAGGTGCATTATTTTGCACTTCTTTGCATTGAATCCTAGCTGCCATACTTCTGACCATTCCTCCAACCTTGCCAAGTCCCTTTTCATCCTTTCCACGCCTCCTTGTGTATCAACCCTGTTGCAGATCTTTGTGTCATCTGCAAAAAGGCATACTTTTCCTTCCAGTCCCTCTGCAATGTTACTGATGAACATATTAAAAGGACTGGACCCAATACTGAACCCCGCGGTACCCCATCAGTAACCCCTTTCTTCAGAGTGGACTCCATTTACAATTACCTTCTGTGTCCTTGTTGTCCAGCCACAATGTTTTACCCAGGATGTGGAAAAATGACAGCTGTAATGTTCATGAGGAAGTGAAAACAAATGGCAATGTTGAAAATCTGGAGTGAAAACATGAAAACTGGTGAAGTCTCGGCGTGCATAGAAAGTGCACAATACATGCCCGTAATGCAATTATTTTGGGATTTTAACCAAATTTTCAACATAGGAATTTGGGACCTCTGCTCATGAACAGTGTCACTGTGATTTGTCAATCTGTCCTGACGTTGATTTTCTACAGTACCGTGCCATTGTGCACCACAGGTATAAAACACATTTCAGGCAGGATGAGAAAATATGACAGCTGTACTGTTCAAAGGAGTCTGAAGAAATGGCAATGTTGAAAATCGGGAGTGAAAATTTTAAAAATCTCAAAGTTATGAACGTGCATGTAAACTGCGCAATACATGCTCGTAACACAGTCATTTGTTTGAATTTTTCACCAAATTTGAAAAATAGGCTTTTTTTTGAACCCACCTCTTGAATAGTCACACTGTCATTTCGTTAATCAGTCCCAAAGGTGATTCCAAGCAGTGACCATGAAATGAACTTTCAGGATCGAATAACGATATGCAGTGCATTTCTTCATGTGTGGGGTCCCAAGAACCTCATGTTGAAAATTTGTAGCCAAAATTCAAATAAATAGCTGATATATCCACCTAAGTTGAACCCCCATTTATACCATTACACGTTTACTGGTATTTCTTCAGTTAAGCTGTCCGCTTTAAGGGTACAGAGCGTGTTCTTGCTCCTCCTCAGATCACAGCACTGGACCTCCAGAGGTATGTATGGGGTAAGGGTGTGTGTTGGGAGGTGGGACGCATATAGGATTGAGTCGGTTGGGGAGAGGTGCCATGGGCAACAAACCATTTTCTTGTTTTCAGATACAAAAATTTTTTAAATGGACACTCGCCATGGGACAGATTTTCTTCTTTACAGGTGAAAGAAAACAAATGTTGGGCACACTGGGGTGGGCTCTCAGTGTGCTCCATGACTTCCTGGTGGGCCTGATGTTGGCAACACTGGGGTGGGCTCCCAGTGTGCCACACAATGGGGCATGGGAAGGTGCCCAGGAGCAGGAACATGCTGACACAGTCAGCTTACAGTGAGCGGCAGCACACTGGGGTGGGCTCCAAGTGTTCTATACAATGTGGGGAGGTGGACATGCTGACAGAGGGATTGCACCCCCAATATCAGCTTCCTTTGGGGATTGTGTGGTGACAGCACTGCCCCATGTTTATTGAAATGTTTCACCAGGAATGGCACATCGGGAGACGTGTCATCTGTGCCACTGTATGATGAGTTTGTCTCTGATTGCAGCAACACTTTTCTTACAAGTTGTGTCCACTTTACATAAGTCTTGTGTCAGCACTAGCATGCTGGCTTATTAGGGAATGAGGGATGCACCTACTGAAGCATGCCCTGCATTCGCCAACACTGACACATCTCTGAAATGTGCTACTAGCACAAGATGTTGCTTGCATACCACGACAGCCAACATAAAAATAACAATACTTTGAATTAGATGACTGGTGTGTGTGTGTGTGTGCAATTCCATTTAATGCTGTACTTACATTTCAGAAGTCCAAGCAAAATTAATGGGGACACTACAAAATGCATTTAGATTGGCCTTTGCTTTTCAGATTATGAAATGGTAGCATATCTGTGGTTATTATGTCCCCCTTCTCTGAAAGCACAGTTTATATGGAGGATCATGTGTTCTAATTTGCCTAGGCATTAGCAAACAAAACCAAAAGCAGAGATGGGCAATATACAACTTATTACACAGTTATATGATGGGGCAGGGATATTGAGAGATAATAGATACAATGGCATATAGTAAGGCATTTCTGTCTCCTGGAACATTTGTTACTTGGAGCATTGACAGCTATTATGCTGTTATTACTGCTCCTGCACAATAGAAACTGAATATTTCTAGGATTCCAGAATTGTAAGAAGTGCACATTCCACGTGCACACGTGTGCGCACTCTCACACACACACACACACACACACACAAAACTAATACCTTGTAAAATGGCAAGTCCCCTTTTCAAATAATTGTCTTTTGTTAGTTTATGTATTTACATCATTTATGAATTTATTCTTTGCTGACCCAGTGGGTGCACTGGTGTCAGCTGTGTTTTTCAAGCTCAACCCAGGTACGTACAATACATTGCATAATGTAATAACAAGATACAGTGGGGAAAAAGCACATTACATGGTGCAGTAAAATAACACAGTGGAGCTAGAGTACATAATGCAATAGAGGTAGACACAGTAAACAGTTACTATGTAAAACAAGGGCACAAATTACGTTCTTGAAGGCATTCTTCATTCTGAGTGAGAAAACTTGCAGCAATGGGAAGACACACTAATAGAAGTAAGAATATTTACTGTATTCAGAAAACCTTTGAGCTCAAAGCCCTTTTCAAAGGTGACCAAGCCACAGGAAGCAACACAATAACAAAGTAACAGTGAGGTCAATGTATGATAAAATTTGCAAGTACAGGTGTAAGATAAATAATATTACATACAAGTACAGGTTTAAGATACATAATATAACATACAAGGACAGATGTAAGATAACTAGAGAATAAAGGATGGGGAAGATGTGTTATGAGAATTTATTGCACACTCAAGTTGTGGGATGCTACATAAACCCCAAGGGCGAAGCCTGAGGGGTTTATCAAAGCATCCCACAACAAGAATACTCATAAATTCTCATATCACACCCTCCCCATCTTTTATTTTATACACTATATTGGCCAGCAATTTTTTCCAGCTGAGTTCCCTGAGTTGTCTGACGGGTACAGAAACAAACATTCACACACACACACACACACACACACACACACACACACACACACACACACTCACACACACCACACACACACACACTCACACACTCACACTCTCTCTCTCTTTCTCTGTTTCTCTGTCCTTCATGAGTTTTGAAGAACTGCACGTCAGTATTTTATTTTTGTGCTCTGCTGATATATATATATATATATATAGTATATATATATATATATATATATAAAATGCAATCATGATCACACTTACCCCAATCAGCCACGGAGCCTTTCTTGGTGGTAGTTGATGTCTTTTGAGGTGGCCGAAAAGCAGGAACAACCAAATAGATTTTTTACAGCCTTTTCTCTTTTTGTTTGTAAATTTTATAGTCGGATGCAGCGCTATTTTATTAAAAGAAAAGGAAAACTGAAGACAGCAGGACACTTGCTCTGGTGGTTCCTTGCTACCGGTGATACAGAGCTGCTATGTTTCTGGAATTGTTTATCCCACCCAAAAGGAGACTGACAGCCAGTGAGGGAGCAGCTGCTTTTCCATGACATGGCACATGTTTGTCGTAATAACCTGCAGGTTATTACGGTAAATATCAACTGGCTTAGCCCTTAGAAAGAAATTGCTGGCCAGTTGTTATATAATATTACATACAAGTACAGGTATAAGATACATAATATAACATACATATACAGGTGTAAGATACGAAATGTAACATACAAGTACAGGTGTAAGATAAACAACATTACATACAATTACAGGTATAGGACAACTCATATTACATGCAATTACAAGTGTATGATACATAGTATGCAAGTGTAAGACACATAATGACACATACTGTACAAGTACAGGTGTAAGACACACCAACAATTGAGGTATATGTCATGTACAGTTACACAGTAAGCCAAGCCAGACTGCTGACCCTGTATGCCATCTGAAGTTGTGCTACCTACTGTCAGGTCAGAGGAGTGACCCTGAATTACAAACTGATCACCGCTATGGCCACTCCTCTCAAGCGTCCCTGATTAGGAGGGTGTGTCTCTCATTTTACCCAGAAAATGTATTAATTTTATTTAAAAATCTCAGCGACCAGGAAAGGCACACTGCGAGGCTCATTTCCAGGTTCGACCTGGGGGGAGAGAGAGAACAATACAGGCAAAATTAGAAAATATTAAAATCAATAACAGTGCACATAGAATAGCATTTACCTACAGGCATGAAACACATGGACACACTGAAAAGAAATCTCAGCAGCTGTTCAGCAGGACATTCAGTCAAGTTAGGGAGCACTGGGCACTTGCAAGGAGCAGCACTGGTTAGTCTCAGCAGGCATTTGAAAGCAGGAGAGAGGTGGCTCTGCACTGCAAGCAGGGAGGGAAGTGTCTCTGTCCCTCATCCCTCTCTCATGGAAAGCTGCTGCCACACAGAGAACATGCAGTAAATTTAGACTATAAAGCAGAGGTTTATAATATCCTGAGATGGTAAATTAAAAACATAAATGTTGTACAGGTAAACACAATGGGTTCCATAGTGTTATGAACTTTTCTCTCCATGTTTGAAGACCTGGGGCCCGATTCTAAGAGACATTACACCTGCACAAGGCAAGTTACACCACATCCAATGGTGCAGCTCCACCTTATACCAGGCATAATGCCAGATGACATTCAAAAGGTGCCTTGTGCCATGCCAAATGCGGGTTGTGCCAAATGTGGATTATGCCACCCACTGTGCTGCAACCCACAATGGCACATCACAAGGGTGGTTACAGCAGCAACCATGCCCTATTCCAAAAGGGTGGCTGCCACAACCCACTTACATAATTACAGGAGCTGCACTGCACAGTGGAGTTACACCAGCATGGAGATCATGTAAGGGCATCCCCAGTGCCAAATGATGGATGGCCACTCTGCAGCACTGCAGCAAAGGTTCCTGTGCCCCTGCTCCCTCAAATATGGCCATGCCTCTGCCTCAACTGTTGAGGACCCCTGGGGTCTGTTTTGCAAGTGTCCCCGATGCCTGTACCACCTCTCCAGCCCCCATCCCCCTGGTGCTTGCCATGGTGTTCCAGGGTGGGAGGGCACCAGGGAGGCAGTTTGCAGTGGGCTATGACTTGTGGCCTGCAGGGCTTATTCCCCTGCCTATGGCATTAGCGTACACCCGTGGCAAGTCACAGGTCATAAGTGCCGGTACCCTGCCACTCTTAGAATATGGTGCAGGGTCCCAGGCATATCGGCTGATGTCACAACTCACATACTTCTGCAAGTTGCGACAGACATCCTGGAATTGGCCCCCTGGCCTTCATTATGAGGTTCTATGTTCATCATTGTCCTTCGTGTTGAATGCCCATTTCCTTCACTTCAGTGATAAATGGTTGAGAGGAATGATTATGGCACTGCTAGATCCCCAAGTATTTCTCTAAATATCACACTTTGTTCTATGTCTTAGAAGCTGCAGATTCTCTCAGCAAACTGGTACCTTAATGTACTGTATATGCATGTGTGCAGATATGTTTGTGTACATTAATATCATTCACAAAAACAAATGAGGCATTTTATTTTCACTTTTCAGTATATGCCATGTGAAGTTGGACTGAGTGGATAATGTGCACTGACACTTACCTGTGTAAGTACTACCACTCTCAGAGCTGGTACTCTGGTCCTTAGCCTTTGCCAGCTCGAATAACTCCTTGGTATCTAGCAGCACTGCACCCCTATCCCTGGCTGATCTGAAAACAAACTGACAAGTAGCACCCCCTTCCCATCCGTTCCAGAAATGCTTGGTGCTGCAATCAGTGATAAAACAGCGCAGAGGATTAGAGCTGCTGTTCCCTGCACAGGAACAAATGGTAGATGTTAACTACAAATAATGTTAGTTAATATTTTCATTTAGTGCCAGGAAAAGCTGATGCACAGTCAGCTGAATTGTTTTACCACTGGCTGTGGCACCAAGTATTTACAGAGTGGAGAGGGACAGTGAGTGGTTATTTTGCTAGATACAAGAGTGATATCAACACATGCTGGGAAAAGGAAAATGGTACAGTTAGAGCCCAGGGAATTAAAAGACCTGGTCAGGGAACATTAGGTACCACAAGAAATCAAACAATATTTAGAATGGGCATAGGAATAGATAGAGGCTGACCAGTACCATAAGACAAGGGGGAGAGTAATGCCCACTATGAAGGCTCACAGAGGATTTGATTGGCTACGTAGTGCCCCTGGTGGTTGCTGATACATGGCCTGATTATGTCCATGGCTATGTGATGCCCATCGTGGAAGCTGACAGAGAAACATAGAAATGGAGGAACATAGACTTTGACAGCAGATAAAGGCTGCTTGGCCCACCCAGTCTGCCCATTTCCCTACCTATTGGATAAGCTGCAGATCCTAATTAACCAACAGCCTTCTTCTTCCTATCCCCACCAGAATTGTCTTATGTCTGTCCCATGCACTCTTGAATTCCCCATTGTTTTTGATCCCATAACCTCCTCAGGAAGGCCATTCCATGCTCCACCACACTCTCCATGGAAAAATACTTCTCACATTGCCCTGAGCCCCTCCATCTTCAAGTTGTGCCCCTCGTTCTTGTACATTTCTTTTTCTGAAAGATACTACCCTGTTGGACTTTGTTGAATCCCTTGAGGTACTTGAAAGTTTCTGTCATGTCCTCCCCCCTCTTTCCTTGAGGGTATGCATATTAAGCTCTTTTAGTCTCTTTTCGTATGGCTTTTGGTGCAGACCCTGAATAAAGCCTGAATAGGTCCATGGTTTTGTGGTTATCATGGTCGCAGCTGACAAAGGGCCTGCTTGGGGTCTTGACTACAGTTCATGCCAATAGCAGTTTTTAGATAAAAGTTTCATGAATTGTGATACTTGAAATATTGTGTATTTGGCAGTTTGTAACTGTGGGTCCTTTTATGTGGGGAAAACATCTCATCCATTCAAGGTAAGAATTTCGAGTACTTACAGTCCATTTCTAAGTGTAACTAGAGTAATGCTTTATCTGCCCATGCTAACATGCAGCAGGACCATGGGAACCACACTTTTAAATGTTGTGGGATACAAAAGGTGCATGTGGGTAAAAGACGTGGATGTTTTGATAATCTCACTCGTAGGAGAGAGGCTATGTGGATTAGCACATCTGGGGATATTCACATGCCAGGACTCAGTGAGAGGATTGAATATTTACCTTTTATGGAAATAACATCAAACTGTTTCTATTATTGAACTCTAGCTTTGTTGTGTTGATAACAATCTGTTTTTTCCAGCTTTAAGCTAATTGGATGTTTCTGAAGCTGGTTTTGGATTCTGCCTGGAAGCAGATCATTCGCCCAGAATTAATGCAGGACTACGAACTACTTTGTTAATATTCAATAACATAGCTATCAGCAGCAGGAATGTACCCTGTCACTTTAAGAGAATTACTATTTACTGTAAGTGCACACAGTAGCAATTTTTGAAACCCTCCCTCTCACGAAGCCTCTGAGTAAAACAGGTCATGGATTCCGAGCTTAGCATCACTTCTGTGCTGCCACTGTTATGAACATGAGTTCTCTCTTTTTAGCACTTTATGCACTTCTCTTTCGCACAATAAAAGCATTGCATTATGGGCTAAGACTGGTGCTGGTTTTTTGTTTATTTTGTAATCATAGCAATGACTGATCTTGTCAGCCTCTCATTATTTCAACAGTTTCCATTGCTTCTGTCTCTACAGTTGAACAATTAAACATGTGGAGATCTTCTCTCAGACATATATTTAGAGAGTTCACCAAAGTCCCATTGACATAAGTTTTTAAATACATGAACAGTAGGATTCATAGTGAATTGCATTGTGGATTTACCCCTAAACCGACAAGGATCTGGTGTTACACTGTGCTTTGTCTGAATAAAATGATTTTAGATTTATGAGCCTTATTAATTTTTGAAAGTATACAAAGTTCACAAATTCATTTGCTTTCTTTTTTGGTACATAATTAAGTCCTTTATCTGAAACAAAGCATTTGGCAGTGGTTAATTGACTAGAGAAAATATTAACCCTGTTGCTACTTGACTCTGTTATTGGTGCAGTTAGTTTCTCTGTTGTGGTAAGTTCCTCTGTCCATTTGTTCTCCAGGTGCCTCCAATGCCTCCTAGCACCCCTTCCATTTTCTCTTGGATTTAACTGTATCATTTGTGGACTCCTCAGCTGTCTTTGTCCCTGAAATTCAGTCATTGTCAGCTTCTGTGTTTCTGTGGGTGCCCATCTAAAAAAGATGAACCAGAAGTGGCTGATCCACCTCTGTCTGTGAGCCACTATTTTTTTTTGTATACTTTCTTTATCACAGGACCCAGGAGCTTTCATCACCCATTTGGATTATTTGAGTTCAGAGTAATGCCATTCAGGATGAAGAATGTGCAAGTCACCTTTCAGGGGCATTTTGAATGGTGCAGGAGACTTCATTCTGTCACACATGGATGTCATCACCATCTATAGATAGACTGGGGAGGATCACGTCAGGCACATGACTGAGGTGTTCTGCTGACTTCAGGCATCTGGGCTGATGGTAACAGTGAAGTGTAGATAGGAATGTCAGAGGTGTCATACCTTGGGCACAGGGTAAGGAGTGGGTAAGTTGTCTTAAGCCAGTGAAAACCAAAGCCATACAGGGATGAGCCATGCCCACGACCAACAGAAAAGTAAGGGCTTCCTAGGGACAGCTGGGACCACCATACATTTTGTATATAATTTCAGCAGCATGGCCAAACCTCAGTCTAATCTAACAAGGAAAAGAATGCCGGAACAGGTTCAGTTGACAAAAACCTGCGATATTGCATTTCACCAACTGAAGGAGTCATTGTGTGGGGCACCTGTGCTCACTGGCCAGAATTATTCTTCTCACCTTACTGTGCACATAAATGCACCTGATAGTAGGCTAGACATGGTTCTGACTCAGATTATGCACTCAGGAGAGGGACACTGGTCATCCATCTGAACAGGAAGCTGCTGCCCAGACATGAGGACTACACCACAGCAGAGAAGATGTGCCTAGGTATTGCACTGGCTTCATGAAAGCTGTAACCTTATTTAAATGGGAGGAGTTCACCCTGCTTACAGACCACAGACCCCTTACATTGTTGCATGGGACCAGTGGCCAGAACTCAGAATTGCTAAGGTGGAGCCTGGCTGCAGTCTATTATATGGACATCAGAAGTAGCTGCTGAGGGTCACTGCATGGCAATGTGGAGGGGCTGTCAGACAACAGCTAGTACTCTTTAAGTAGGAGAAGCACTATTTGAAACTAATGCGGGTGACAAAAGAATGAACTGAGGGTATAGCTGTGGGAGCCAGTTGGCTCACATGAAAAACAAATCTCATTTAGTCATGTTAAAAGACTTTTTTGTTTGTTTTTATTTCTGTGTGTGTGTGTATGTGTTTGAGGGTGAACAACTGAACATTTAATTTTGTACTCGGTGTTTTCTTTAAATGTCCTGCTAGCTGTATGGATGTATTTGAATGGATCTTTGAAGGGACATGAAATAAAGTTATTGGTAGAGGCATGCCAGATGATCCTGGTTAGTTAACGGAAGAACTGAAAGCCCCCCCCCCAAAAAAAAACCCTGTCATGCTTCAAAATCAAACCAGCCTTTTATGCTATTCATGAGGACCTAGCTAATGACTGATGCAGCCACCCTTGCTGGGGCAGACAAGGCTCAGAACAATGAAGGTTTCTAGATCCCCAAAAACACACCCACATTCTAGTTTGGTCCAGTTTCCCTTTTCTAGAACACTATCAGAGTGACTTACAGGATGATGTGTCAAGAGGGCTGGCAGCTAAAGGTTTTGAGGACTTGCCAGACCTTAACAAAGTTAGATAAGTTTGGGACCCTGGATAGTCAACACCTAAGGTTTAAGTCTGCTTTGATTTGCCAAGGGTCCTGTGTGGTAAGTGTTTTCTGCCTTGGGAAAATTAAGAAGCGTGGTAGGATTTTTCTGTATCTTCTTTCTGCTGTGTGCAAAACATTTTCTTTTTATTTCTGTAGAAGTTCTGTTCTCCATAATCATTGTGTAGTATACTGTATTACATGTGTAAATATCTTGAAGTATTAAAATATAATTTTGATATACTTCATGTTTCTATGACTGAGTCCTTTGAAGGTAACTGGGTTATAACTAACAAAAAATGTGTTTCTGACTCTGAAGAGAAAGCTACAGTTACCATATTTTGTTTCTAAAGCAAGGTGTTCTCAGCTGTGATACAGGGGTTGAGTTCTTTGCCCGTTGGCAAGGAATGTTGTACTGTGTGATCAGTGGCTCTGGTGGGATTCAGATTTTGAGATACCCTTAGGGAGTGTCTATGCTGCGAGGTAACAGCTACTGGTGTACCCTTGCAGGTATCTGAGGTGCTTGAGAAAACTGATAGTGTGTAAACTTGAGCCTGGAAGAGTCTAGTCTGCAAGAAGTGTGCATAATCCTGCACCGTATGTAAATATTGTTCAGTCTTACATATTAATTTTGTGTTTGTCATGCTCTCTGTCACTGTTTCTTTAAGGATATAGATAAGCTAGGGTAACTTGCAAGTCCGTGATCTGTTTCTGATGAGACAGACTACTGAAAAGTCAAAAGCAAAGTGTCTCAACCATGACTAAAAGGGGTGGGTCATTTGCTGTGTTTGGTAAAGATCCTTGCACTGTATGTGAGCAGTGGCTCTGGTGGGATTCTGACCTAGAAAATCCCCAAATCAAGCTGGTTGCTGGTAGCATATTAAGGGGACCATTTAGGCATCTGAATGGTCATGACAACTGTCAGTGGAATGCAGGCTGAGATCTGGCTGTTACAAGGTCCTTACCTCATGTTCATGTTTTATACATGTAAGAGAGGACTGGTATCTATAGTAATCCAACACAAATTCTAGGACCACTAAAAGTCTGTAATTGTGTTTATAATTAATGGGTCCCCCCTTTTTCCCCTTAGTGAAACCATGCCTTAATTTGCTGTAATAAAGGAGTGTAAATTATGGCAAACACACCATGGTTTCCCTACCCCACAAATGAGCTCCCGCAGTTCCTCCCTTTCTGACCACTCTCCTGCCCACTCTACCCTAACTAAACCACTAGAAGAACTCGCAGTAAGTCATTTTAAAAACACACACAAAAAATAATTTTCTGCATAAAGTGGGATGACGAAGTATTTTAAAATATTTCTAACATCTAAGGGGGGGGGGGTAAATTTCTCTCTATACACATACCATTCCATACTTTATTTTATTCATAGTGTCCACAGTGTCTTTGATAATTGTTTTTTTTAGGTGCAGGTTTTTAGAGGTAGTAATCCACAGATCTGGAGGGACCCTCACTGAGTAATGCCAGAAACATGGGGTGGCTGAGGAGGGTCCCTCACAAACTGGTGGGCTCTGGGTAGGGTATATAAGATGGGACAAACTGGAAAATCTGTACTAACAATTTGCATTCATGATTGGAACTGTAACTACCTTGCAATTCTTCATCTAACATTTCATCTAAGCCATCTTGGAAAGCACATGTGTGGTAGGACTACAGGTCAGCATTTTGTGGGTTTCCTGTTCCATAACTGTCTTTTAATTTCCAATAGACTCGAGTTTTTGCTTAGGATTTTCATCCCAGCCTATATTTACATCAAATAAATATACACAATAAAGAGAAGGATAGTGCAAGTTATTTCTGAACCATGAATGGTTTGCAATAGTGAGAAACAGCTGCATTACCATGTTCTCTGTCTTGTGCGATGTTCTATTGTTCTGGTAAAAGCATGCTGTGCAGTGACAGGTTGCTTTTTCCTGACCTGTCTCCGGAGAGTGCAGGGAATCTAGAAATGAGCCATATATTTAGATAAAATTAATAACTGGGAGAGCCCAGGATGGAACCCTGGGGAATAAATTGCGTTTGGCATCAACCAACACCTGTTCTTATACTACATTTTGTGCCATGAACTCCATGCTGTGCAACTTGTCCAAAATGAAACGATGGCTGCCATAATGTAAGGATGTCACATCACCCCAGCGTGAAATCTAACACTGTAGCAATGGTGTGTGTGTGTGTGTGTGTGTGTGTGTGTGTGTGGGGCAGACAAGTGAGCAGCATTAGTGGGCTCCGATGTTATGTGCATATACCATGTGGTACTGTAGGTACAGATTAGAGAACCGGCGAATCCCACTGGAGGTTTGTGTACAGTATCAGACTGTTTCTCTCACTGTGGGTCTCGGGCACAGTAATAGAGGGCGTGTCATCAGCCTGCAGTCGGTCCATCTGGAGATACAGCATGCTGCTGGAATCAGCCCGGAAACAGTGAACCGGCCCTTCACTCGTCTGAGTAGTAGTACGGCGAGAAAGCAGAAGTACTGATTGCTGCCACCCATTCTAGTCCTTCCTCGGTTGCTGCCAGACCCAGCTCATAAAGTAGCTGCTCACCGTGAAACCGGAGGCTTTACAGGACAACTTGAGAGGCTGCCCGGCCCTTTAACATCCCTCCCGACTCGTCAGAACAATCTGGGACTGGACACCTACAAGAAAGTAAGTATAAATATTAATTTACCAAAACCATTCTAGCCACCCGATAATATAGATCAGATAATACTGCAAACTGCCTCTGTCGGTAAATACTGTACTCACAATAGAAACGTGCCAGGGACAGTAAACATTTTAAGTAAAAGTCCATAATTATTCTTTAGAAATTATCTTTTAGTAAAGAGGCGAGAAACAATGACATTGATCTTCCCAAAACTAGCCTGCCATTTTAAAGGAACTCTACGTCATTAGTATTTGAATACCGTTCGGTTCTGTTCTAAGTATAGCAATCTGTTATTTGCATTGCACTGCGATTTGGTTTATATTGGTGAAAGTACCTTATATACTGTGGGCAGTAAATACTGTAATTATAACATGTGCATACTGTACTAATATTTCTAGGCGCTTTGCGAGTACATGTCAATATATTCACAATCAAGATATGAAGTCTAATGGCTCCTTAGACCATTAAATGTACCGAAACATTATAAAATCTTAAGAAATTAGGAGTTAGTAAAACGTCCAGCTAACACTCCCTACCAGAATATATAAACATTGACACGCAGCATACAGAATTAGTAATTTTTTTTATTAAATAGGTATAACTTTTTATTCCTTTTATTTAATTTTAGGCTGGGAGAGTTAAACTGAAAACAAATTCTCTCCAGGTGCCACAGAGCACATGAAGGTTGCTCAGGGTCACAGAATGTGCAAGTGGCAGATGTGGGATTCAAGCCCAGGTCTGCTGAGCTCCAGCTTCGCAACTCTATACCTTCTATGCAGCACTGCACATAAGCACATACCATGTCTCATTTTCTACTAATAATTTTAGATGGTCAGTGGCTCAACAGGTAGCACAGTCTCCTCTGAGGCCGGGAGATCAGTAGGCTGTGGTTTCTATACCCGCACCAGGCACTTGGGTTAATATCCCAGTACTGACACTGTAGTGCAGCATGAGGGGTGCTGCACTCCTGAGGTGCCCTCTTTGGATGAGATGTTAAAACCGAGGTCTCATCTGCCTGTTCTGGTGGTAGTTCAGGTGGATGTTATAGATCCCATGGCACTTCTCGAAAGGAGCAGGGGAATTTCCCGGTGCAATGGCCAAATTTCCTCCATTCAGGAAAAATACCACCAACAGCTTAATCTGGTTCAAGGTCAGTTGGCATTCATCTGTATCCCCCTCCCCCGGGTCGTGCCTGAAAATAGGCAGGATTTGTCTAGTGCACTTACCTGGGCAACAAAAACGAAATAAATAGATCCATTGTTTCTTTCTGAAAATACTACCTGAATGTTCTGAATGTTTCTAAATAAAAGTGACTAATGATACTTTACCCCACCCACCCCCTATTTATGGGAAATGCACATTTGTTTTCCATATTTACAGTAATAGACATGTGCTCCGCAACTCTGTTGACTTAAAGTAGAATCACTACGAAACATTTCACATGTATATGATAAATTGAACTGATTTTATAATATCCAGGGACACCCTTTAGCTCCTCTCATGCTATATTTCTTCTGACAGCCTTTGCATGTAAACAAAGAACTTTGTGTTTTAAACTCCACCTCATCCTTCTATGTTTTCATTTAAAGAGTCATAATCCTTTCATTCTGAAATTATAGTAATATTGGGGCCTATTCATGAAGGAGGGCAGGGGTCTGTGCAAATGTGCATATCCGCCCATGCAACTCCACATTCTTGGGAGATCTCAGCAGGCCATATTCATGAACACTGGCCACTGTCACATATGTGGCCCTGCACCCCTGCATGCAAGTTCATGTGGGCCTGGCAGGTGTGGAGCAGTGGACCTGGGTAGGCAGCCAATCAGCTGCCGATCAGGGTCCCGTAGATTACTTGCACCTGTGGAACGGCATGTTGGCAGCTGGGGTGCAGTGTGCTGGCAGCAATGGGGTGGTTTAGCCCAGTTGTACACCCCCAGACATCCCTGAGTGCTCTGATGGCCAGGGCATCTGAGAGGCATGTAACTGGCAGCTCAGGGTTATGTATCCCCTGAGTCTGCATAGACACCTGCCACCACACGCAGCATTCTGTGATTCTGTGGATCAAGCAGAGCACTGGCACTTCCCCTGCAATGACTCCCAGCCTGCCCTTGTGCAGAGTTGCATTATCAGTTGGGGGATTGGGTGCATTTGGGGGCATATTTGCTTCCTGCGTACCATGTAGAGGTACAGGGGCTGTGGGCAGGTGCGGGATGGGCTATGTGTTGGGGTTACATGGCACATACCCACTCTGCACCTCTGTGAATATGTCCTATTATCAGCGGCAGACTGTGAGATACCAGGAGGATGAAATAAATGAAGTCTGACACAAAATGTTCATGTGTTCCTAGAAATGCCTCCACTAAGAAATTTTGAGGTGGGGAGAATGATAATGACAAAAAAAAACATGCATTATATATAAATATTATATTTAAGAATTTTTGTTTTGGATTCTGGAAAATTGCTCTAAGTCATGACAGGGTTTCTTCAGCTGGTCACAATTGAGTGCTGCAAAGCAAAGCCAAAAGCTTTCAACCCACATAAAGTGCCACTACACAAGCATTCAACACACCACATACAATAGATCTACTAGTATTCAAGTTACGATAAAAATAAAATGTTAACAACACAAATGTGCAATGTTTGTTATTTTCTGGGGTATCAGTTACAAGACCTTTCATGTAGTTTTACACACACACACACACACACACACACACACACACACAGGCACTCCAGTTCTGTAAATGGTCTAGTCATCGCACTGTCCTTACGCAGTTCTTTACTACAGCTCCAGAAACATCTCAGACATCAATCATTCTCTCTCCTTTGATTTCCTCCACATTCAGTCTTGGCTATCTAACAACAAACTTCTTCTTAATGTTGGAAAAATGAACACCATGCTCTTTGGATCCTTCATCAGGGTTACAGCAAACCATGTCTGACTAGAAATCTCCTGCATGGATGGCTCCCATTTGGACTGTGTTAGTTCTTTCAAGTACCTGAGTGTTCTGCTTTATGCACCCTGGACTTAGATCAGCACATAGCTGCCTCCTAAAAGCAGTAAATGCCAAAATCGAGATTGCATACAAAACAAGCTATGCACTTACCCTGTCAGCTAGAATAGCCATTGCACAGCTGGCCCTGCCTACAGCTCAGTCACATATGTTGATGCATTAAATGCCACTCTTCAGGAGTGGGACATCACATATAACAATATTTGTTGCTACCCTTGGCATCCTCTCAACATAAGCAACACTGTCAGCTCTATGCTGACCTAAAGTGGCTCTCCCCCACCACCCACTGACTCTCCTCCTTGGGATTTCTAAAAGGCAGGATTATCAGATCTACAGTAGAGGCCCCTGATCCCTTGCCTCCATATTGCACCAACAAACCTCTTCTGATGGGCCTAGACCTACTGACCAAACTCCCCTCCTCATCCCAAGATGTAAAACTGCCATGGGTGTTTGAGTTTTCTCCTATGCTGCCCCTCAATACTGGAACTCTCTTTGCTCCAAGTCATGTCCACTCAAATGACTACACCAGAACCACCTAAATGATTCAGCCCCCTGCTTCCACCACCTTAAGTCCTGCATCCTCTCACTTATGACACCTGTGTCACCTTTAGCTTCATCACTTGCCCCTTCCTGCACTTTCTCCACTCACTACTTCACCCCTCCTCTGCCAATGCCTCCTGCCTACTTTCTTGGCTTCCCTAGCCCACTACTCTCCCTTGCCAATTTCTACCCACCACCACTTCACCCTTCCATCCTCTACATAGCCTTAATCATTAAAGGAAAACTATACTCTCATATGACTAAATGTTGTGTCCATGTCAACAGACAACTCCTTTCCTGCAGCTGTTAGGGCTGTATGTCTTAGCTTTAGTTTGTTTTCACTGCTCATGGTAGTTCCTGTGACAGCCCTGGGGGTCTCCACTTCATGGTTGTTGAAATCTCATTGTCCATGAGTACTGCATTAGCATATGAGAACATGATGTGAGATCAACCATTTATAGTATGTATCTCTGTGCTGAAAAAACAAATACCCTGTATAAAATCTCTGCAAACACATACACTGAATGCAGTTTAAAGGAGAAAACCTTTCATTACAGCTCAGATAGTTTGCAAAGCTCACAGAAAGTGAATATGGTATTGCATACTTTCTTGCAGCCTGTTTCTTTAAAGACTAATTAAGAAGACAGGCATACTGGAGAGTTTAAAGGTCAAGTACACATCACGTTATCATGCTAATGCAGCACTCAGGGACAATGAGATTTCACAAACCACCCAATGGAACCTCCCAGGACACTTACATAGCCTAGCATGAAGTGTGAAAACAGACTAAAGCTGTTGCATTCATATCTAACAGCTAGATGAAAAGAGTTATCTGTTGACATGGAAATAAAATTTAGAAGATATGAGGTTGTAGTTTTCCTTTATTTCACCTACCAACCTGATATTATATTGTATGTCCTACCTCTACCTGTTATCGACTACTGAATTCTTATCTGTTAGTCAACTGCTGCATTCGCACTCTATAGCACAGGCTTTTTCCTAATTAGTTGCTGTATTACTTTGCCATTTAATGCATGTTTCCTTCTATGTATGAAATGCTATTCTCACTGATTAACGTATGATCCTTGTAAATTTTCATTTTTATTTGTGCTCCTCCTTGTTGCATCTTGTATTAAAACTCATCCTACTAATGTGTCCTGATTTTACCTGCTGTTTGTTATACCTGCTAACGTTTATCCTGTAACCTCCATCTCTATGGTTAGTGCACCTAACCAGTTAACAAAAACTAAATAATTAAAATTAAATTTACTGTCCACTGATGAATTGTAGTTGACCTGCACTTTCTGCTAGCCACTGTTGTACTGTATCCACTGTTGATGTTCTGTATTCCAACTTGTACCCTCCTGGTCTTGCCAGAAAACAGGCATTTCTATGTATAGTACACTTACCTAGTTTCCAAAAACAAAACAAATAAATAAAGAAGTATAGAGAAATTGAATCAGGTAGGGTCAGTGTGACTTAAAAAATTTGTGTGATTCATGGGAAAATTTAGGAGTTTTAATTGTCTGAATCTTTCATAGCTTGGATGGTTAAGAGCTAAAGCACAGATTACTGAGGTCCTGGGATCGAATCCATGTAAAAGTCACACTTTTCCTTTCATTTCCATAACTGAATTTCTAAAAAAATGCCCTCAGTGGCTAACTGCAGAGAGAGATAAGTAGTTATTTGGATCTTTAAGACTGCCTAGTTGCTCATTATGCAACATCCTTGAAAGGAATGTGTGTGATTCATTGGGAAAATTCAGGAGGCTTAATTATCTAAGTCGCTCATAGCTCAGATGGTTAAGAGCTAAGGCACAGATTGCTTAGGTCTTGGATTTGAATCCCAGTGAGAGTCACATATTTCCACAATTGGATTTTTAAAAAATAGAATTAAAAACCAAGAGAGAGAGAGACTGCTTTCTACTATAGGGACAGGAGTTCATCTGGTGCTCCCAGTGTAACACTGGGTTCCATAATAAATTGAGAACAGTCTCTGGGCATATCAGTGCCTTTCTCCTCAGTCCATCACTTCATACCTACAGTATATTATCTATAACTGATTTAACATTTCTGCACACTGTGATATTGTCATTCAAGCTAATAGCTTAAACTCAAAAGGGTGGGTGGAAATTGCAGCAGATATGATTAACAAATGCTCAATGTGCTAAATATATACATATAATAACTGGTGACCCTCGCTAACAACCCATTTTTGAGACCTGTAAAAAGTCGTATCAACTTGTGAGTTGATATGGCTTTTTCTGTCTCACACCAGGTTTTGTGTACCATGCTAAGGACTTACCAACTCAGAAAACTGAACTATTCACAGTTTTGTTTTTAAAACTTTAAACAATGGAGCAGCTGTTGAACCTTCACCTTGTCATCACAGCAACCAGCATGCCATGGAGCTCATACAGTGGTCAAATCGGCAACACAGGAAGCATGTAATGCTAGGACTCTGAGCTTTGTTTACTTACTTAGCACCAGTTATTATAAAAAAAACACATATGAAGGTGTGTGATCACCAGTTTTTTTATACACCCTCAGAGTGTGACAATATATAAACCTCTTGAGCTTTGCTTTGGAAGTTTATATACTATCACATGCCTTGGGTGTATAAAAACTGCATTTCACACATCTACGATGCATTATTCTCTATGTTGTGAGATAGTGGTAACAAACAATGGTATGCACATTATATATACACACACTGTATTTATAGAGCATGGGTTTGTACAGTATTTAATGAAAGACAGAGAGTGGACAGTTAGAAAGATGATACAGTTGTATGGGACAGAAATACTTAGAGGGAGAGTTGTGACAATAAAGCAAATACTTGCAGCAGCTACATTAAATATGTTTCCAATGACAACTCTGAATTTATTTCAAATTTAGGAGCAATTTGCTACTTGTACCAGCTGAACAAAATATATTTTCTTTGCAGTGATGTAGTTTGATTGATTGATTTAGACCAGAGTAGCTGGGTGAAGCATGTTGAGACTGAACCCATTTCCAGAGGCCACGGTGTCATTACCCAAGACAAGACAGTGGTAGAGAAACTGTAGGGATAACAGAATGAACAATTACACTGCAGTTCTTGCAAAATAATAGCAATTGCAAAGGTCGCAAAGGTATTGCCTGTAGAAATGTTTGAAGGACCGTAGAGATTTTGTCTCCCTCATGTGGGCATGTGAGGTGTTCCTAAGTCTGGTAATGATGTAATCAATGGAATGTTGACCCGCTGAGGTTCTGAACCAGGGAACTGACAATAAACTAGCTGGTGCTTATCTGAGTGACTGAGGCCTGTTTTAGTAAATGTGTAAATAAGTGTGACCCCTAATTTTGTTAAAGGGACACTGCCATCACCCATACTGTATGCCTCAAAGTGCCCTTAGTTAAAAAAAGTTATGATTGTTCATATTCTGTGGAAACTGCTGATGTAGCTGGTAGTTTGATTTCTGGTTCCTTTTTATGTTTTCTTGTGCCTGCGCAAGAAACATGTTGCTATGGCTTTGGAATAGCAGGTTTCGGAGGCGCGGTCATGCTGTGGCCAGTGGTGCCTCTGCTTTTTCAGGCTCGGCTCCATGGCAAGAATTAGACTGCACACTGTCTATGACAGCAGTGCAAAAGTGTGCCACCAACTTAAAATGTTTAGCCGCTGCAATGAGAGACTCCCTCATTGCAGGATGTCTGTGTGTTATAGCATTTCAATAAACATGGCGGGCGGCTGCCACATGCCCTCACAGTTCCTATGTAGCTAACTCGGGGTGCTCAATCCCACTGTTGGCATTTGTGCCCCATTTCCTGCTGTGATGTGCAGAGGGCTGCCCAATCCCTCAGCATCATGCCTCAAACACAGACATCCTTGCCAATGGAGGTGCCCAATCCTCCTGTTGGCATGTTAACTCCCCACCATTTTCCTGGCACTGTCCCCGATTGTGTGCCATGCTCACACTGGAGACCATCCCAGTGTGGGTGACATGGCCCCCAACCAATGTGCACAGTGGAGCCCACCTCAGTGTGGCCACAACCTGTGAAAAAACAGAAAACGGTCCACAGTGATTTTTGTTTTACCTGAAACAAAGAAATGGTCCCTCGCTGGTTGTTGGTGGCCCCCACCCCAACCCACAACCACCCTCTATGCACACACCTCCCCACAGACCTCTTCACCCCATACTTATCTCTGGAGCACGGTGGGATGATCTTCAGTGGACCGAACACGTCTGCACTCTTCAAAGCCGACTGCGAACTGAAGAAATGCTGGTAAGCTGTATAATGGCATAAATAGTGATTTTTCAATTTTGGTGCATATCTCAGTTGTTTGTTCGACTTTTGGCACCAAACTTTTCAAAATTGGGTTCTTGGGACCCACCTCATGAATCCAGTCACTGTCATGTTGTTATGCAGTCCCAAAAGGTGATTTTGTGGTCCCGGAGCAGAATCACCTTTTGGACTGATTATCAAAATGACAGTGTGACTGTTCATGAGATGGGCTCCCAAAAAGCCTATGTTGCAAATTTGGTGAGAAAATTCAATAAAATGACTGTGTTATGAGCATGCATTGTGCAGTTTCCAAGCACACTTGTAACTTCGAGATTTTTTAATATTTGTGCTCCAGATTTTCAACATTACCATATTTTCACATCTCTTATGAACAGTGCAGCTGCCATTTCCAACATCATGCCGAAATGTGTTTCCCACATCCAGCACACGGTGGCCCAATCGCTATAGGAAAACAATGTTTGAGATGCAATATGAAAATCACAGTAACACTGTTCATGAGCAGAGGTCTCAAGATGCCAATGTTAAAAATTTGGTGAAAAAAATTCCACAAAATGACCATGTTGCAAGTGTGTGTTGTGCAGTTTTCACTCATGCTTGTAACTTTAAGAATGTTTTATATTTTTAATCCAGATTTTCAACATTGCCAATTTCACACCTCCTTATGAACAGTACAGCCTCGTTTTCCAAATCCTGCCCAAAATGTGTTTCAGCACATCCGGCGCACAGTGATGCAGTTGCTGTAGGAAAACAACGTTCAGGACACAGTAAGAAAATTACAGTAACACTGCTCATGAGCAGAAGTCCCAAAATGCCTGTGTTAAACAGCTGGTCAAAAATTCCACAAAATGACTATGTTACAAGCATGCATTGCACAGTGTCCAGGCACCGTCGTAAGTTTGAAAATGTTTAATATTTTCACTCCAGATGTTCAACATTGCCATTTTTGCACACCTTCTTATGAACGGTACAGAAGTCATTTTTCACATCCTGCCCAAAATGTGGTTTTGCACATCTGGCACACAATGGCATGGTTGCTGTAGGAAGACAATGTTTGGGACAAATTAACAAAATCATACTGCTACTGTTCATGAGCAGAGATCCCAAAAATGCATATGTTAAAAATTTGGTGAAAGAATTCCAAAAAACAGATTGTTAAGATTGTATGTTGCTTAGTTTTCATGCATGCTCATAGTGTCAAGCATTTTTAATATTTTCACTTCAGATTGTCAACATTGCCATCTCTTCACACCTCCTTATGAATGGTGCAGCTAGCTGGCCCATCGGCACAGTGGTTGGATTGCTGCTTGTGATGCCTGCGACCTGGGTTCAGGAACAGACCCAGGTTGTCAGAGGGCTGGCATGGGGGAGAAAGATCAAACATCCCCACAACTGCTCTCCTTCTCTGGGGGGTGGGGTAGTGTTCAGCACATGAGTGGCACCTAGTGGAGGCTGGGTTACCGCACCACACCGACACTCACAAGATGTCAGGGCAGGGTGGACACTGGCCATCATTGCACATCCCTACCCTGCTTACAGGGGAAAAACACTACAAACATGGCCGTCTTTATGAAGCTCTGCCCCCGGTGCCTCAATTAGCCCCCAGAACCAGCTCCCCGACCAGACAATTGTATCGTGGCCCAATAAAGGGGTCAGTGCCATAACCTCACTCTCTGGGGGGGAAGCCTGGGACAACTAGGTGAATGCAAGCATTTCTGGAGGTGAAGGCAAGGGGGTCCATAACCAGCATGGATCCTGATGGTGGGATAAGGACTAAAAAGTATAAATGAATGGTGCAGCTGACATTTTTATGTGGTGCAGAATGGTGCGGTCATTGTGGGAAATCAATGTTTGGGACACATAAACAAATCACAGGGGTACTGTTCATAAGCAGAGGTCCCACATTCTTCCATGAGGTGGGGTCACAAAAAGGCCATGTTGAAAATTTGGAGTGTGAATACCAACAAATGCCCAGGGCATTAAGGTTTCTAATCATAACATCCCACCCTGTACAGACTAACAGACATCATAATGTGCCTTTGGATTATCAGCTGCAATGCTCATGCCATAGCACCCCCATCCTACAGCCACTGACAGGCATCCAGTGCCCTGGACTCTTCAGCTCCAAAGTTCCCCATTCTCCTATGCTGCACCCATCTCAACATACTTCCTTATGAAATGGGGTGAGTGTAAGGCCTTATGACCCCAAGGCACAATGCAACACTTGTCAGAGTCTGCAGGGTAGAGTGAAGTGAAATGGCATTAGTGTTATGGCCAGTGACCCAAAGCCACACCCCAATGCATGTCACTATCTGCAGGGTGGGCTGGGGTTCACGTCGGTTCTATACTTCACTGCCATTCCTATTATGCGTCTCTCTGACTCTTGCACTACCAATTCCGATGCCAGCAAGACAACATTCGGCATTGACAAATGCTTGTTTCTTTTGGAGAAAGAAAGACATTGCACACTATGCTGGTGCTACCCCACACAAATATTTGTTTACAACCCTTGATCAATTCCAACTGCAATGTTTGTAGACGTAGGAACACATCTAACACAGTCTAGTCACTCATGATGCAGTGGAAGGAGAGAAAAGGAGACTATTGCATTATGAGTGACAGCACTGTTTGTGGGTGTTCCTACTGTTCAGGAAGTATGCAGTAAGAATAGGTCTGGGATTTGAAACAAAACAAGGCTAAGTAAAATGACACCATTAGCATGGATTAGTTCTAGTAAGAAAGGCAGTTAATAAAATAAACAGCAATATCAATGAATTTTAGACAAGGCAAGCAATCATAAAATATATAGGGGATACATGATGGACAGGAGTGGAATATGGCAAATATATTTATGAGTGAACATTGACATCTAGATACTCATGAGTGGTGTAGGGTAGCAGGGCCATGGTTGATAGTATCCAGAGGTCACTATTCATGAATGGAGATATTTGCCATAGTCCATGACTGCACATCATGTGTGCAATTTATACAGTAGGGGCCAGATTTGTGACATTTTGATTTATATTTCTGAGTGCTTTTATGTGGCTCACTGGTATTCTTCTGCTACATGTATGCATGCTTTTTAGCTTGTGCAGTTGTGTTTTGTGAATGGGAATCTTTTTTTTGTACTGTGATTGGGTTATTATATGAATGGGATGTTTTTGAATTAAGTCATTGGTTGGTCCTCCTGTTGGTAGTGTGTGATTGGTTATGTTCTTTATGCGTGTGATATCTCATTGGATGTTGCTTCTGAGTGTGCAGGACTTCGGCTTGGCATTAGAGATGCAGCGACTTTAAATTCCGCCGGCGAAATGAATGCGAAGTGGGCACTTCGCGTTGCATGGGCAATTCAAAGTGCTCACTCAGCCTTGTCATTACTACTTCGTGTTAAGGCAGAATGGCAATGTGAAGCAAGGTGAAGTCATTGTTTTAATGGACTTCGTGTTCCTCATTATGATTCTTAGTGATCCACTTGGTGTTTCAGATTTGGCAGCCCCACATATCACATGGCTTACAGTACTGTAAGTCACATGCTCTTAGCTAGGCAGGAAGAAGTGAGTCAAACAAGCAGACACTTTTACTTTCTCCTGTGCAGACAGAGAGAGTAGTGTGTTTTGTGACTGCTGATACTTTGAGATCAGAGCGAGGAGGAGATTTAACCTTTGATTTAGACCCACCAGCTTTTTTAAAACCTACATTTTTTTTGTCTTTTCTGTACTCTTTTTTACTTAATTTGTTCTTTCTGTAAATTTTATTTTTCTTACCTTTATAAGTAGTTAGTTGTTTGTGTGACTGTGTGTGTGTGTGTTGTGTGACAGTGTGAGTAGTGATTGCTCGGACTGAGGGAGCTCAGTAGGAGAGATGGACAAGGGTGAGGGAACGTCTGGGGTGGGGGCAGCTCTGGGAGAGCGTGGTAGTGGTAAGCATTGTACTGTGTGCATGCATGGAGGGCATGGGCACCCATAACTGTTGGACTGCTCGAAACTCGTGGGTGTCCCCCCTCTGGAAGAAGGACCAGCACCACCTCCTGTCCTGACTCTGAGGCAGTTGAACCACCACCACCACCAAGTCCTGCACCAGGTCCTCTGAAGCAGGATGTGCCTGTTCCCCTGGGCTCAGGTGTGGATCCCATCCCTGTTCAGCACCATGACCAGCTGGCTGCCAGTTCATCTGGCCATCCCCTGCCTGTGGCTGCTCCTCCCCACACCTCTGTTGTTTGGCAGTTTTTTGACTGTGTTGGGGGGAGCAGTGTGGTCAAGTGCCGCATATGTGAAATGGAGGTGCACTATGGCCCTGGGACTCACTTGGAGACTGGGAGCCAGCACACCCATATGCTCAATCAGCAGCAGTTGGAGTGGAAGGCTGGCACAGAAAAGACCACGCCTGCACCTGCTGGCCATTCGGTGGCAGAGAGTGCAGCTGTGCATGGCAGCATCCCTAAGAAGAGGAGGGCCACAGCAGCACCTGCTGTTCCACCAGCACCTGAAACCCAACCCCAACACCACCACCAGCAGGTCAGCCTGTAGAACATGTGGACCACAGAGAACTGCATGTAACACAGGCTGACTTGGCAGTTCTCTGGAATGCTGTCGAGGAGAACAACGAGAGGGTGAGTGCTGTGGAGCAGAGGATGGATCACATAGAGGGACATCAGCTGCAAATTATGTCCATACTGGAACTGCTGCTGGATCACCATGGGATCCCACATTAGCTTTTTTTTTCCTCACACCATGTGCCCCCCCACACGTTCCTTGCTGTGTTTTAAAATGTATTCCTCCACTATCCCTGACCCTTGCATGTAATTATGCCCTTTTTTTGTTGACTTCCATATGCAAGACACTTTGTATTCTGAGCAGTGCAAGTATACTGTGCTAAACTGCATGTGTGCAGTCAGTCTTCTTTCCAGTCTGTGTATGTACTGCAGACACTATCCAATTCCCTGACTTAAAAACAAACATTAATGAGTACAATAGTGGATGGTGAAGCCTGCAGATACACTACAAAATAGACTTACAATACATTCAAGTAACTAGTAAAAAAATTAATGTGATTCATGATGCAATCATAAATCGTGATTTGTGACTGCATTTGTGACCTTGATGATGAAGAAATGTGAATGCCTATGGCTGTACTTCCCCGAGCCCCAAAGAGTTGTGGCACAAAACTCCCCAACTTAAAAACAAACATTAATGAGTACAATGGTGGGTGGTGAAGGATGGAGAGAAACTGCAAAACAGGCTTACAATACATCCAAGAAACTATTAAAAAAGATTAATGTTGTGATTTGTGACGTGATCGTGAATCATGATTTGTGACTGCATTTATGACCGTGACGATGAAGAATGTGATTTGTACCATGAGTGACTCGTGATGATGGTCCTGACTTAATAATGGATATTAATGAGTTCAATGTTAATGCAGAATTATGCACCACACCTGTCAAAGAAACAACTGTGACTTAAGTTACAGTCTGAGATTGGGCCCTAAAGATATGCAAATGCACAGACAGATTAAGATTGCGCTGCGAACTGAAGAGATGCAGATGCAAAGACTCAACACCTAACCAGAGCTCACCTTCAGAAATTCAAATCTGGAAAAGAATACCTTTGCCGGTTGGGGCAGGATGCAGTGGGGGGGGGGCAGTGTGCTGCGCTCCTGCAGTAACAGTCACTAGTACTAGAACCAGTAAAGATACCAAAAGAAGTACAAAAATTACACAGCTGCAGTGGCTAGCAGGTTCACATTGCTGAAATTATGTGGCACAATAAAAGGTGTCTGATTTGATGACACGCATCACACACATACTCACACACACAAACACACACACACACACTAATTAATGTGTAGCAAATTGAAATATTCAGTACTATAACCACATATTTTAAACTAACTAAAATTATGCACTGCTGCATCACAACAATCAGCAAAAAAATGACAAGAATTATTGAAAATATTACTGTGTGTACATTAACATAGTTATACAGGAATAGTATCACCAAAACAGAAAGCACTGTCTTTTTCTCCAAGTTAATCTACCTACACCAGAGATACCCACCTCCCCCAAAGCACACTTCCACTGTCTCTCAGTACACAGACTGAATGTTGTGCATTAACATTCAAAATCCTTACACAAACAATAAATGCTCGATGATATGAGCACAGGAGGGTGTCCTATAATCGATGAACTAAAGTTTTAGCAAAAATAAAATGACTCAAAAAGGCTTTTTTAACAGCTTTTAGAAGGTTTGAATCACAGAGAGCTGTCAGAGCAGATTGTCTCCTACAGCTTCCTACACACACTACCCCAAACTGAGGCTGTGCAGAACAATCTAGAGCCCATGTGACCTGCAATCCCATGAATCACTGCAAAATTCGCCTTTGGAGCTTAAAAACAAGGCAAAGTGAGGCAAAATACATTGTTTTCAATGTACTTGGCATTAAGAATTGGTGGAATAGTGGTTTGGGAAGGGGGAGTAATGCAAAGTCACTGTTTTCAATGGACATTGCATTACCCATTATAACCTGAAGTACTCTGCTTCAAGTTGTGGAGCACTCTGCGAATTCACCTTCACTCTGCGAATCACTTCGCAGAGTGAATTGGAGCCACTTTATCCATCTCTACTTGACATGCACGTAGAATGGTTGTGGAAAAACAGTGTTATTTTCATTCATTCACGTTTGTCTTCATTTTAAACTGTTTTATTTGCTTTATTAACTGCAGTGTAGTGCTTCAGATGGCGATTGAACAATTTATTTAACTGTACATTTCTGTTTGCTTCACCAAAATTCAGGGTGTATCACTTTTGATTCCAAGAAACAGTTTCGCTTTTCTACAAACACTGTGCTTCCCAAACAACATCAGGTGTCTGAGAATATGTCAAACTTTATTATGTGCAGTGCTGCCAAACTGTGCTCATGTGACGATTTCTTGCTTGTGGTATGCCTGATACTAGCTCAGCTTCTTGTGTCTCTAGAACGGTAAACTGGGCCTCCACAATGTCAGAGTCCAGCAGCAGCTCCTGGTCTTTCTCTGAGTGCACAAGTCTGTTATTTCCTCCTTGATGTTTGCATGCTTTGGATGCTTCTTTAGTGTTAGTTTATTAATTCTGTTTGCAGGCACAGATTCCGCAGGCTGGAGATTAATTTTGGGTGATCCATGGTGTTGGAAAATTTGCGGCTCTGATGTGCTTTACTGTTGCAGGTCTGTATGGTGTTCAGTGTCTCTGTGCGTCAGAAGAAATGCAGTACAGCTGTCATTTTTCACATCTCACCCAAAACGTGTTTCCACCCATGTAGCGCACAATGGCTCAGTCGGTGTGCTAAATCAATGTATGGGACAAATTAAGAAAATCACAGTGACACTGTTCATGAGCAGAGGTCTTAAAATGGCTATTTTGAAAATGTGGTGAAAAAATTCCAAAAATGACTGTTTTACGAGCGTGCATTGTGCAGTTCCTACGTACGCTCGTAAGTTCACAAATTTTAAATATTTACACTCCAGATTTTTAACATTGCCATTTTACCACACCTCCTTATGAACAGTACAGCTGTCATTTTTTACATCTTGCCCAAAATGTGTTTCAGCCCATGTAGCGCACAATGGCACAGTCGGTGTGCGAAATCAATGTATGGAACACATTAAGAAAATTGTGGTGAAACTGTTCATTAGCAAAGGTCTTAAAATGGCTATGTTGAAAATTTGGTGAAAAATTCCTAAAATGACTGTTTTGCCGGCGGTGTTGCGCAGTTCCTAAGCACGCTCGTAGGTTTCCGAATTTTCAATATTTCCACTCCAAATTTTCAACATTGCCATTTTACCACACCTTCTTATGAGTAGTACAGCTGTCATTTTTCACATCCTGCCCAAAACTTGCTTCTGCCCATGTAGCGCACAATGGAGCAGTCGGTGTGCGAACTCAATGTATGGGACACATTAAGAAAATCACAGTGACACTGATCATGAGCAGAGGTCTTAAAATGGCTGTGTTGAAAATTTGGTGAAAAATTCCTAAAATGACTGTTTAAGAGTCCGCATTACGCGGTTCCTCATGCCTTCGTAAGTTTGCAATTTTCAATATTTTCACTACAGATTTTCAACATTGCCATTTTACCACACCTCCTCATGAGCAGTACAGCTGTCATTTTCATCACATCCGCCCAAAACGGTTTCACCATGTAGTGCACAGTGGCGCAGTCGGTGTGCAAAATCAATGTATGGGACACAGTAAGACAATCACAGTGACACTGTTCATTAGCAGAGGTTTTAAAATGCCAATGTTGAAAATTTGGTGAAAAAATTCTTAACAATGACTGTTTTATGAGTGTGTGTTGCACAGTTCCCACGCACGCTAGTAGGTTTGCGAATTTTCAGTATTTTCCCTCCAGATTTTCAACATTGCCATTTTACCACACTTCCTTATGAGCAGTACAGCTGTCATTTTTCACATCCTGCCCAAAACGTGTTTCTGCCTATGTAGCACACAATAGGGGTAACAAAATGGTCATGCTGAAAATTTATTGTGCAAATACCACCAATCGCACAGGGCATTAGGGTAAAGCACCATACATGTCAAGCATCACTGCAAATACCTGCAAGCGAACGTTCGGCATTGGCAAATGCTTGTACTTACAATACAAAAAGTACTGCTTGCACTATGATGTGGGAGTTTTATAACTCCAGATCCTGCTGTATTATCATTCTTCCTTTCAGTAGTGGTTTAATAAAATGAAAATAAATAAATAAAACACAAAGACTACAGTCTATCGCTCTGTCCTGTATGCATCTATAACTCCCGATCCTGCTGTAAAGTCTCCCTATATCTACTGTGTTTTAAAAATTGTAGTGTTCATATTGTGCTGCAGTCGATTAAATTATTTTGATGACAATTCTTCCTTTCTATTTGGAACTGATGAAATGGATGGTCCTGAATGGCTACATATAGACTGCATTGCTTTGCTAATTCTTCTGAATATTTATTCCTAGACATGATGACGTTTGGGGATCATGTTTTCCTTCTAATTTATCCTGTATTTAAAAAAGGAATAAGAGGAAACAGATAAAGAAAATTCAGGTAATATAAACTGAATGATAGTCAAATATTATATTTAGGTTTTCCTAGACACACCTGAAAATCTTATAAACATCAGTGACATGGGGTTGTAAATGACATCCGCATATACAGATGAACTTTCGCAATGTTTTAAATTAACAGTCAAAACACATTTGCTCAGTCTTTCTCCGGCTAGTATATGCTGCCTTTTTCAGACTCTGCAAAGAAGGTAATAGAACCCAAACCTAGCTTTCACATTTGCATCTGAACACTGAGGCCTAGATATTCAAAGGGATGCAACTGGCACAACTCAGTTTGTGCCATGCACATCCCCACAATGTGCCACGGTGTGATATTCAAAAGGGGCATTTGCGTAGCGCTAATTCCGATGTGCCAGGGTGCACTGCAAGTGTATGTGGTGCATCTGAAGGGGGCGTGCCCATGCATATTTGGCACATCCCGGTATTCAGCCTGGGATGTGCAGCACATATGCTGGTACAACCCCCAGATGTGCTGCAAACCTGGGCAGAAAGTTGTTCCAGGCAAAACCAGGAACAACTGCCAGCCACTCACAGGTGGGCTGCTGTATTGCAGGGCACAACACAGCAGCTGCTGGCCATGGGTGGCCACCCACACACCCAGAACACCATCCACAGACATCCATAACATCACTAATAGTCTAGTGGCACCCCCCTCCCATTGCCCAGATCACCATCGTCCAGTAAGTACCACATTCCCTGGTAGTCTAGTGGTACCCCCCCAACTCTGATCACCAGTAAATGGATGGAAATACATTCCTTGGTGATTCAGTGGCACCCCTACCTCTCCCACCCTCTCAGGACCCTTGCCCACCGCTTCCCCTCCCGTCATCGGCAGGTGGCAGCAACCTGCCCACATACCACCCAGCCACCTGCCAAATGACATGATACAGTATGGGCTGTAAGCCCATTAGTCCACAGTGTGGACCAAAGGGCTTGCAGGGCATACTTTACTAGACAGTCCCAAATATGTGAATGACTTACTCATAGTTTGGGACTGTCTATACAGTATGCCCTGCAACCCTCATACTGTAACCTGTCATTTGGTGGGTGGTCGGATGGTATGCAGTGGCTGCAGCTGCCCGCCAATAATGGGGGGGGGTGGGGTGGGAAAGGGCCCCTGAGTAGGTGGGAGGGGTGGTGCCACTGGATCACCAGGGAATTTATTTCCATCAGTTTACTGGTGATTGGGGCTGGGAGAGTACCACTACACTACCAGGTAATGTGGTAATTATGGGAAGACAATGATCAGGGCTGGTGAGGCACCACTAGACTAGCAGGGATTGTTTTCTAAGTGGATACCCACAATCATGGCTACAGGGTGGGGGATGCCCCAAGACCCTCTCAGTCTACACATCATGCTGTGGAGGGCGTCAGGTGCAATTCGCCAGGCTGCCCTGCACAAGGCATGCATATGGGACTATAATGATATACAAATGGTCCCAGTTGCACCTTCCATGTAGTATGGCCTCATTTGCATGCTTTCTGCTGAATACTGTGAGTGATGCACCCAGCACAACTGCGTTTGTGCTGACACGTCCCGTGCTCCCTATCTGTGGCTTGCACTGGTGCAGTACCACTGCACTGTGCACAGTGCCACTGCTCCTTGGGCAATCCCTGCCATATACAATGGTGCTGCGCCATGGTGCATCACAGTTGAATATCACCTGGTCCTGGCCCCGGTGCATCCCAGTTGTGCTGCACCCATGCTTGCGCTATAGCCAGTCGCAGTCTGAATATCTGGGCCTATAAAAAAAAGACACATGTACAACAGTAGGAACTACTGAAAGAACTAGAATAAATAGGGGTAGCTGGCACAGTGGTGTTGAGAGCTGAGTCATCATGCCTTACCTCCTGCACACCAGCAACCCGTGTTCACAGTGAGAGCAGGCCACCGGGGGTTGGCTGTGGAGGGAGAGGATCAAGCATCTGGAGGACAGTCTCCTCTCTCAGGGGAGGGGTGGAGACAGAGACTGATGCATGCCTGACCCCTAGTGGTGGATGGGGGCTGGCACAGGTGGCTCACACATAGGGGGAAGTTATGGGGCAGACACCGGTATGTCACATGCAGGGGCATACATGGCTCATCCATTGGCATCATTTCACGTCGCCATGCTGCCCTTGGGGAATGGGAGAGAAAGGAGGCAGAAAAAGGCTCCTCGGCAGGATGTAGCTGATCACTGCAGGCCCTGCTCCAGCAAATAAGCAGTAACCCCCCACACCAGATCTGTCCTGTTGGGTTGAGAGATCCCCGCCACCCTGCCATGGGGGGCAATCCATGGAGGAAGCAGGAGAGCTGCTAGTGGAAGGTGGGGCTGGGGGATCTGGCAGGATGGAGAACCATAGGGAAGGAGGACAAAAGAAATCAACAGTAATAAAAGGATAAATGGGGTCATTTTGCCACTTATGCTTGCTAAAACAAGCATTTGTCAATGCCGAATGTTTGCTTGCTGGCATTGGCAGTGGTAGTGTAGAAGTTACAGAGCTGCATAATAGTAATGACAGTGAAGTACTGAACTGAAGCCAACCCCACCACCACCCTACAGAGAGTGACAGGCATTGGGGTGTGCCTTTGGGTTGTCAGGCATAACGGCCACGCCATTTCAGTACACCCCAGACACTGGCAAGTGTCACTGTGTTCCTTGCGGTCTTTGGTCCTTATGCGCACACCATTCCATTAGGAAATACAGTGGGATGGGTACGATATAGGAGAATGGGGTGAACTTTGGGGCTGAAGAGACCAAGGCATACCTCAGTGCTTCTCACTGGCTGCAGGGTGTGGAATGGCACGAGCATTACAGGCAAGAATCCCAAGTCACACCCCTGATACCTGTCATTCTCTACAGGACTGGGCGTTATGGTTGGAAACCCTAATACCTCAGGCATTCGTTGGTATTTTCACTCCAAATGTTCAACATGGTTTTTTTGTGACCCCACCTCATGAAGAGGGGGAATATCAGCTTCTTAGCCGAAAGCTACTTATGCACAGCGACTACAGCATTTAGCACCACAGGTGCAAAAACATTCCGAACAGGATGTAAAAAATGACAGCTGTACTGTTCATGGGGAGGAGTAAAAAATGGCAATGTTGTAAATCTGCAGTAAAAATATTTAAAAAAATGGTAAAGTCATGAGCGTACATAGAAACTGTGCAACGCACACCCGTAATATAAATAGGTTGGGGATTTTTTTACAGCAGATTGTCAACTCAGGCATTTTGGTGCCTCTGATCATGAACAGTGTCACTGTGATTTTCTTTATCTGTCCCAAACAATAATTTCCCACAGCGACCACGTATCTCTGCGCTGAAAGTGTGAAAACACACTTTGGCCATGTTGTGAAAAATGACAGCTGTACTGTAAATAAGGCAGTGTGGAAAAATGCCACTGGTGAAAATCTGGACTTAAAATATTACAAAGTCATGAACTTACGAGGGTGTGTGGAAAATGCGCAATGCTCACTCGTAACACAATCATTTTATGAACTTTTGTCACCAAATTTTCAACATAGCCATTTTAAGACCTCTGCTCATGAACAGTGTAACTGTGATTTTCTTAATCTGTCCCAAACATTGCTTTCATACACCAACAGCACCATTGTGCACTACATGTGCAAAAACACATTTTGGGTGGCATATGAAAAATGGCAGCTGTACTGTTCATAAGGAAGTGTAATAAAATGGCAATGTTGAAAATCTGGAGTGAAAATATTAAATTTGCAAACTTACAAGCGTGCGTAGGAACGGCACAACGCAGACTCATAAAACAGTCATTTTTAGGAATGTTTTCATCAAATTTTCAACACAACAATTTTAAGACCTCTGCTCATGATCAGTGTCACTGTAATTTTCTTAATGTGTCCCATATATTGAGTTTACACGCCGACTGCGCCATTATGCGCTACATGGGCGGAAACACGTTTTGGACCGGATGTGAAAAATGACAGCTGTACTGTTCATGAGGAGGTGTGGTAAAATGGCAATGTTGAAAATCTGGACTGCAAATATTGAAAAGTCGCAAACGTACGAGCATGCGAAGGAACTGCGCATCGCACACTCGTAAAACAGTCATTTTTGAATTTTTCACCAAATTTTCAACATAGCCATTTTAAGACCTCTGCTCATGAACAATGTCACTGTGATTTTCTTAATGTGTCCCATACATAGATTTCGCACCGATCTGCGCCATTGTCTCGCTCATATGGCGAAACATGTTTTGGGTGAGATGTGAAAATGACAGCTGTACTTCTCATAAGAAGGTGTGGTAAAATGGGAATGTTGAAAATCTGAAGTGGAAATATTGAAAATTACATAAACCTACGAGCGTGCGTAGGAACTGTGCAACGCACGCCGTAAAACAGTCATTTTTAGGAATTTTTTCACCAAATTTTCAACATAGCCATTTTAAGACCTCTGCTCATGAACAGTGTCACTGTGATTTTCTTAATGCATCCCATACATTGATTTCACACACCGTTGGCACCATTGTGCGCTACATTAACGGAAACACATTTTGGGCAGGATGTGAAAAATGACAGCTGTACTGCTCATAAGGAGGTATGGTGAAATGGCAATGTTGAAAATCTGAAGTGAAAATATTGAAAATTCGTGAACTTACGAGCCTGCGTAGGAACTGCACAGCATAGCCTAAATAAAACAGTGATTTTAGGAATTTGTGCCAAATTTTTCAACATGGGTTTTGGGACCCTTCTCATGAATGATATCACTGTCATGGCATTATTTGGGCCCAAGGTGATTTCGCAGAGCTGCACACTGACTGTGAAATCACCGCCGGGCACCTGAATAACGCCATGATAGTGACATCTTTCATAAGAAGGGGTCCCAAAAACCCCACGTTGAAAATTTGGTGCAAAACTTCCAATAAATGCCTGAGATATGCAATAAAGTTGAAAACCCCCTATCTAGCCCATTATACAGCTTATTGGCACTTCCTCAGTTTGCGGTCGGCTTTAAAGAGTGCAGATGTGTTCCCGGTCCACGAAGATCGTCCACGCTGACTCCGGAGGGTAAGTATGGGGTAAGGAGGGGGTGGGGAGGTAGGTGCGCAGTGGGTGGGGGTGGGTTCTGGAGGGGCGGGAGACTGCGTGGGACCATTTTACTTTTACAGGTTTTTTTTTTTTTGTAATTGACGACGTGATGTTTGCCATGCTGGGGTGGGCCTCAGCATGGCAGAAGATGGCTTGGGGGCTGAGGAGCTGACGGGGATTGGGCACCCCATCGCTGACAACGCTGGATCGCTTGCCACGTTGGGGTGGGCTCCTCAGCATGGTAGAAGATGCTGGGGGCCGAGGAGCCGACGGGGATTGGGCACCTCTGTCGGCAAACAACACGGGATGTTTGCCACGCTGGGGTGGGCTCCAGCGTGGCACCAAAAGCTTTGGGGTGGGCAGCGTGACGCGGGGGGGTGGCGTGACTTGCTCTGTATGACAGCAGTGGTTTTCTTTGAAGCGAAGACCACCACTGTCATACACAGCTCCCGCACCCATTGGTGCAGGACCGCCACACCTGCTCAACTGAGCAGTGGATTGCAAGGGAGAGGCACACCTCCAAAGTGTGCTACTCTCCCAAAACATTCCTTGCGCATGCGCGAAAGCGAACGTAAAAATTAAAAAAAGAGACCCTGCTGCACATTGTGAATGGCACTTTAGTTGTGGGGATAGAATGTATCATGAGCTGTGAGCGACACCTGTTTAATAGTGGAGAAGATTAGAGTATAGGCTCAATCTGTTTCTTTGTTTTTGTTTTCATAGCGATCTCAACACGTCACAAAGATAAAGAGTATGAGAGAGAAAGATAGCTGTAAGGAATTCCAACCCCCAGTTAATAGTCTTTCAGGAAACGAGCACGATAAGTTGGGGAAAAGAACTTAAATAAATGATGACACCTTTGCAATCTTTTTTAGTGACTAACCTAAGAAGCGGCAGGATTGTGACTGCACCACCCAACCCACGACCACGGCAGCCCTACTGCTGTCATTACCCTACATCAATCCAAGTGCAAATTGCTCAGATGTTGGTCAGCTGATACGTAACGATCATGAAAAGAAAAACAACATTTACACAGCAACACAAATACAAGTTTTATTGTGTTAAAATAAGACAGTGGAAGACCATTAATGAAGTAGACCATTTGGTAGAACAATCCATACAAAACGAATGAATGAAACAGACCATGCTTTGTGTTGCTGCAGAGTCTAAATGAGCCCATCAAATGTCATTACTCTGTGAAAAAATGAAAAACAAACAGTGCAATGTTTAGGTTGGGATAAAGGAACACTGTTTTAATTCGCATTAGGTATAATCAACACGTAAATCAAACATTGGGCTTGCATTCATCAGTTATTCAGCAGTTCAGGCACAGAAAATTACAGTTAACCGATTCTTTACTATCTATGTGCTCATGACAAACTCTCAATTTTTAAAATCACAAAGCGTATTCCCAGAAAAACTCATGCCGCTACTTTACTTTCCCTGCATTCAGACATATCTTGCCTTTTGGGCGAACATACGTCTCATAATAATTTAAAAAAAAGGCGATCATGTTATACACTAAATAGCCTTACTTGTCACACAACAATGAATCAAAATAAATGTTTAAACAGCTGTTAGTGATGAAAGCAAGACAGGCAGACTCTCAGAATGCCATTTTCAGCTTTTTAAACAGCTGAGGGAGTTCTTGGCAATGACAGAAACTGGCATACTGCGCTCGAAAGTTAGTGCAACCCAACAAACAGCATTTGTTTTTCTGTGTGAAGCAGAAGCTCAGAGCCAACAAATGTGCCACAAGTATGTCAGATACATATTTTTCAATATTACTGTATCTTGCTTTACCTTGAGCCCACACAAATACCATACTGCCAACTCAAACAAGGATGTCACTAGTTGGAATTTAATCTCTGTGTAGCCGTTCTTGTGCCCAAATGGAATTCTGATTCAGTTATCCCGGTAATTATAATGAAAACAACACATAAATTATGACAAGAGTCAGAATGATTTGGGTAAAATAATGTTTAATACAAATTAAACCATATTTAGTCATATGAACACATCAAATGGATTTCTTGTCCCCATTAAGTATAAATTTTGTCTGCTGGTGGTGAAATTTCACCTGCAGGTATAAAATGTTGCCACTTTGCATGTGAAATTTCACTCATCTGGGTGAAATTTCACATTTCGCTTCTGCAAAATATTTCATGTAATGCAAGAATTATGCACAATATTTTACGGGATGAAATTTTTCAATTTCACACACCTCTACTTACAAGTCATCCACCCTTTGGGCTAGACATCTGATTTTCTTCTTATATAACCCTTTGGCTAGGCAGGCATATAAATATCTGCATACTTAAGTTTTCACAAAGGTCTGAGTAACTGTTAAATGTGAAGGGATTTGGTTAAACAAGTGTTAAGTTACAAGGGTTCATACGTTTGTTTTTTTTTCAACAAATTTTATTAAGCAGGGTAAAAAGTTTATACACCAGTTACAGGCTCATCAATGTTTATATAAAGCTCAATAAATCATTTTGAGGTGATACTGATCTGAGAAATGCATCATCAATAGACAAGCTATGGACTACTTAATTGGTTAATCCCTAGTTATATGGACTAAACAATCAGCAACATTTGCACGGTGAAACAAAACAGTGTTACACCAACTTAGGGTATACCATCCCTCACAGCCCCCCCCCCCACACCAAACATTTGATTATTCACTAACATTTGGTTGGGCGTTCAAATTATATTCCTGGAGTAGAGAGATGATAAAAGCTGATCAGTTCAGCCAGGTACCTGATTCAGTTGTTGCCAGTAGAGGGTTCCACGTTTTTTGAAAAAGTTCTTTATAGCCATTTCCTGAGAGTAGTGCCCTCTGTTATTTGAGACAGCAACCTACATTGCATAAACTCAGCTACTGAATACTGAATCATTTTTAATATATATATGTGTATATATATTTTTTTTCTATGGCAAAAAACTCAATTTAATGCATCAGTTAGGGTTGTTCCATAGCAACAAAAGTGAGGAAATCCGATGTTAGAGTGCCCACCCTTGCACCACCCCACCAACAGGCATCAGGCTGTGCATTGGGGTCATTGGTCCTACTCTCACCCCATCCCATGTGTAAACAAGCTGAGGTGGTGCAGTATAGGAGAATGGGGTGAGAGTTAGGACCAACAACCCCGACGACACCTGATGCCTGTTGGTAGGGGTGGAGGTGCAAAGGAAATGCAAACAAAACAGTAATGGAAACACAAATGTTAACAGTAATGCAAATGCAGCGCAAAATGAAAATGCAAAGGGTAACTTACCGTAGCATACATGGAACGCTAACGTTAAAACGGTAATGGAAATGCAAGGGAAACGCTTAACTGTACCAGTAACGTAAACGCACAACCTTTTTTCCCAAAAGCTGCATAGAGAAACACAGTGAATACAAAGAATGTATGCATAATAATGGGCCTTGGAGCAGAAAATGAACACTTGGAATACTAAATTGCTTATATCTCAGGAACCGTATGACTTATGATGTGGAAAAAAAATTAAAATTTCATATAATTTATGACTTTCCTGGCTAGTTTTGAGTGGACTCAGTAATAACAGTGAACTTTTGTGTGTTTTTCTACAGGCATGGCTTCAGGACCATCCCGCTACCCAGATCATGCCCATGCTATGATAACTGAACAGGTTACCAAGCTGAAAGAGCTACAGAAATGTTTCTATGGTGGAAGTTTGCCTCCTCATGTTGCAGTTCCCAGATACCTTGTGAGAGTATGCATAATGTGCCTCAAGGCTTGAAGGGACGTTTTCATGATTTCTCACTGTTCAGGGTGCTTAGAGAAGCAAGGTCTAACTAGTGCACCTAAGATTTGTTTGGCTCCCACATGGACAAAGCTTCAAGATCCTGCAAGTAGCAGCTCACAGCACCAAATCAAACCTGTTGGGGGAGGCCCAGCAAGGTATGGCACAAAGGAAGAGGGTGTAAATGTACTGGCTGAGCAGAGTCCTCATGATGTCTCCATGCCTCTGTCGCAGATGGACAGTGCAGAGGGAGAATCAGTGGATCCATGGAGATAGGGTCCTGGTCCTAACCTCATTGAAGAAGATGAGGTTTGAGAAACCCTAGATTGGGAGGTGTCTACCTCCATGCCTAGTGAAGAGTGGACTGTCTCAGGAGTGAAGAAGACCGGAGAAGGGCTCATGTAATCCTGCTTCACAACAGTGGTAGCAGGGAGGAGGCAAGGAACTACAGACCAGTCAGTCTTACCTCAGTAGTGGGCAAGATTATGGAGGCACTCCTTAAGGAAAGGATAGTGCAACATCTGGAATCCATAGGGGCATAGGATCCAAGACAGCATGGGTTTACAAAAGGAAGGTCCTGTCAAACTAATCTCATAGATTTCTTTGACTGGGTAACCAGAGTGGTGGTCAAGGGGGAGCAGTTGATGTCACCTACCTTGACTTCAGCAAGGCTTTTGACACTGTTACACATAGAAGATTGATAAATAAGCTGGGTGCATGACCTCGGTGGGTCAGAAGTTGGTCAACTGGGTGGCAAACTGGTTGACAGGCAGAAAACAGAGAGTGGTGGTAAATGGTATACAGTCTGAAGAGATGCAAGTCACAAGTAGGGTACCTCAGGGATCAGTCCTGGGGCCAGTCTCTTCAACATCTTCATTAGTGACCTTGCAGATGGACTAGAGGTAAGGCTTGTCTGTTTGCAGATGACACCAAGATCTGCAACAGAGTAGATGATCCAGATGGGGTGGGCAGAATGAGAAGAGATCTGATAAACTAGCAAAATGGTCAGAAGAGTGGCAACTGGGATTTAATGCAAAAAGTGCAAGATTCATCATAGGAAAGAGAAACCCTGAGCCAACTATAGACTGGGAGGAGTTGCTAGCAGTCACAAAGGAAGAAAGAGACTTGGATATCATCATCACTGATGACCTGAAATCATCCAAGCAGACCTCTAAGCAGTAGTTAAGGCTAGGGGGTGTTAGGGTGTATTAGTAGGGGTATCACAAGTCATAAGAGGGAGGTAATAATCCTCTCTTACAAGACACTGGTTACGCCCCATCTGAGTACTGCATGCAGTGTTGGAGGCCACACCTTCACAAGGACATTAACCAAATTGAGGCAGTCCAGAGAAGCTCAACCAGAATGGTGCAGGGACTGCATCAGAACATATGAGGACAGGTTAACAGAGCTCAATATGTATACCCTTGAGCAAAGGAGGGAGAGAGGTGATATGATCGAGGCATTCAAACACCTTAAGGGCATTAACAAGGTTAAAGAGTCTAACATGTTTAAATATAAGAAAAATAGCAGGACAAGAGGACACAGTATGAGATTAGGGGCCGATTAAGGGGAATGTGAGAAATTCTTTTCACAGAAAGGTGGTGGATGCATGGAATGGCCTACCTCAAGAGTGGTGGCTATGAATACAGTGCAGGGCTTCAAACAGGCATGGGATAGGCATAAGGGGAGCAATACAAATGAATATGAATAGATAGGCCACTGACAGAGCAAAGGCCAATGGCACATTTATAAGGTAGAAAAAGAAATGGGCAGACTGGATGGACCTTGCGGTCCTTATCTGCCATCAACTTCTATGTTTCTATGTTTCTATGAAGACTACTGCTCACTTCTGGGCTCAGATCCTAAGTGAGGAAGAAGAGGAGGAGGGAACTATGTATCTTTACGTTGAAGGTCCTAGACCACAGCCTCAGGCTCTTGCCTTTGAGGAACCAGAAGAAGAAGTTGGTGACTCCACAGCCCTGCCCCCAGAAGGAAGGGTCAAGGACCAGTTCTATGTAGCTTTGAATATGCGACACTGGCAGAACCAGGACTGGCTGCCCCCAAGCCAGGCCAGGGGTCACAGACTGATGAAAAGTAGTGAGGAGGAAAGACTGGTTCATAGGAAGGCAGATGAGATCTATGGAATGTCCTTTCCTACCTTTTCTTGGAGAGTCTGGGAGGAGATTAAGAAAAACAGGAGACCACAGCCAGCATGATGAGTAGGTGCCCTTCACAACCTGCTATGATCAGCTGGAAAGAAAGGACTCAAACTAATTCAAAGTTCACCCAGAAAGTTTCCCACATTCCCCAAGATACTATCAAAACACTGTTGTTAACAATGTCAAATGTTGAGCACAGGTCCCAGAAAACAAGAGAGGGAAAGAGAAGGAAGGGAAAGGGAACATTGTTTAACCAGGAGTAGCACACTAAGCTGAAGCCTATTTCCAGATGCAACCTGGGAGCACAAGGAAGTTAAGTGACTTGTTCCAGGATCACACAGCATGCACCTAGGTGGCTGTCGGATTCAAATCCAGGTCTCCAGATCTGGAGCTCAGAGCCTTAACCCACTGCGCTATACTGCCTTCAATGAGAGTCCTCCAAGAATAGGATCTTCCTCCTCTCCCTTGTCATGAGCAAATCATCAAACACCTTGATGAGTGGTCTCTTTACTATGGCGAGGCCAGAAACCTGACTGAAATGTCTCACAGACATCATGCCCCTCAAGTGAGCTTCCAGCTGCATTGCTTCCACCTTTGGGACTACAGTACATCAAGAATTGTGCTTCACTGGTTCCAGCCCAGGAGAACTCTTTCATGGACCTTGCCTTCGGCACTGTTTGTCACTCGTTGGGACATTTTAGAGCATTTCATCCCCAAAAGGTGTATTGTACATAATGTTGATATTTTCTACTGTTTTCTACTTTTCTACTTTTTCTAAAACATATTTTTTGGGATTCTCCAGTGTTTGATGGCAAGGGTTATGGTTGTGTACTGTGTTTGCAGATTTGGGGTATGTTTTTGTCTTTTCTCTTTCAGGTGGATGCTGATGAAGAAAGAAGAGAAAACAAAAGAGGATTGGAAGGACTCATCAGAGTTCTCTGTGCTTTAAAGAGTTTTTTAAAGTACTGTGTAGTTGCTAACATGTTTTAACCTTTTTCCTTCCACAGGTGTAGTTGTGGGGGAGTGTGGAAGTGTAATGCTTGTGTATAGTGTTAGCTCCAATGGTTGGTTTGCTGGTGTCTACAACAGGGTAGATTTGTTTTGGTTAGATAGGTTTTCCCTGGAAGGCTAGTGGGATAGACAGGCTGTGGTCCTGACCTGCAGTAGGGGCCGCAGTGCTGGTCTCTTAGGGCTGTGCTATGGATAGTTCTTCCAGTGTCACTGGTTACCGTAGTAAGTTCATAGTGTAGGGGCTGATGCATCAGCCAATGGCCTCTGGGCCCTTAGTGTTTTCTGCCAGTGCTGGCACATGGTAGGGGAGAAGGTAGCAATACCTCCCCATAGTCAACACATAGGGTAGGATGGCCTTGTGATGGGTAGGTAATGACCGGGGACAGTCATTTTCCTGGCTAATGGTGGGTGTAACCCCTTTGTTCCCAGGGATTACTAGAATCCCACTTAGAATCAGTGGCAGGCAGGGACAGGCAGCTTGTGAAATGCCAGTTAAGTGGATTTCACAGTGTCACACTCTGTTTTTCAGTCTCAGCTGAGCTGGAGTGATGATGTAATCATAGAACTGTCACAGCAGCATAAGCCACACTGGAATGCTAGCTGAGGAAGTTAGCTGTAGAATGTTGAGTTAAAGTTCAGTAGTCTGTAGAGCGAAGTTCCAAGAGGAGACTGCAGTCTAGGCAACTACTCAGTTTTTAGCTCTGACAGAGAGCTACCACTGGGGTTTGGGTAGTTTGTTCTCACCCTAGAAGAAGAACATAGAAGACAGAGAGTGAAGTGGTGGAACTGTTCCAAGAGGGATTTTCAGTGCCTCATCCTCGGAGGGATGGGGGTGGATTCCAGGATTCAGGGCACTCCCCTAGTCCACCCTGGACTGTGTTGAAGCTGCCAGAGATTCAATTTCTTTGTGAGTACCCAAGACTTTTATGTGGAAAAGCCCTGGAGCATCGGCATTCCTGTGGTGAGTCTTCTCTGACAAATGGACTCTGTCACCAAGACAGTTTTCTGTTTAAAAGTGTCTGCCTACTATGGAGTCAGACAGAGACTTGGCAAGTACAGAGCTTTTAGTTTGTGTCTGTTTAAAAGTGTCTGCCTACTATGGGGTCCAGAGAGAGACTTGCCAAGTATAGAACTTTTAGTTTTTGTCTGTTTAAAAGTGTTTGCCTACTATGGGGTCCAAAGAAACACTTGCCAAGTATAGAACTTTTAGTTTGGGTCTGATTTAAACATGCCTGCTAAAGTGGGGGTCTAGTAAAGAGACATTGCCATTTACAGAACTTTTAACTTCTTGACACCTCAGAGGTGTGCAATGTAGTATGTTAAATGTGAAAGACATTTCGAGATAGCATCTACAAGTTTTCTCTGAGGGTGTTATTAACCAGTGAATGACTGAGCATAAATTTGGAAGCAAAAGGTGGGAGACCGGTTTACCTCTCCAGGTTTGGATTGGGCACCTTTGTTTTCTTTTAGTGCATTTGGCCAGTGCCTGAAGAAAATAGTTTACCCAAACGTGGGTTGGATTTTTCTGTGAGCCTGTATGTGCTCTTTGGTGGTCGAGGGTGCACCAGTAATTCCTCATGAAATATGGGAAAGTCTCCTAGTACTGGCAGAGGGTGCCTAGTCAAGGGAAGTGTATCAGTTCTGGCCATGTGTGCCAATCTCCATTCATAACCAGAGAGTGTTCACTGTTTCCATTCAGAACCTGAGGGTTCGCTGTGTGTGTGTGTGTGTGTGTGCTCTGTACCTCAGTAATCTGCATTACCAGTGGGAGTAGCCCTGTGGGGGTCCATCTTCGCTTTGTGATTATTCTCTGTGTATGTGAATAAAAGCCAAGCTCTAGAATCTCGACCTTGTTTGGACAGTACTGTTATTGCTTCCACTGTGTCTGGATTTACTTGGGTGCCCCTGACCAGAAGTACAAACCTAATATAATTGTGAATAAATGTTTTCTCCCAGGGACCCAGGTTGACGGCCATGGTAAATGGTCCTCCCAGGTGTGAGCCAGGTAGTTGCCACACTTGATTTGCCTGTCTGAGGATGGCAGGCTCCAAAGTAGATGTATTGGTAAACTGAACTGTAGTGACAACCCCCATCCCTCTCATTGGTGCCATGTGTGAGAGGAGCAGCCCTGCTAGTTGAACAAGGGGGGCCGGTGGGGGTGGGTTACGTGCTGTAGAAATCTATCTTTAAAAATAACTCTGGTGTAATCTGAGGTCAGGCTCACATTTCATGAAAGTTATGTAGCTACAAACAGCCTCAGAGGGCTCACAATCATTTTTTGGTTCTAAAATAAAGCAGAACTGCTGCTTGCTAGAGTTTTTTTTTTAATAAAATAAAACAGAACCTGTGTACATTTACAAATAAAAAAATAATTACAAAAGTTCTGTTGTTGAAAAATCTGTCTTTAAAAATATTTGTGGTGTAATTTGTGGTTGGGCTTGGGCTTCACGAAAGTCAATAGCTGCCAGCAGTCTTGGAGTGCTTGCAAGAATTTGGGGAGGGGGGGGGCTAAAATAAAGCAGTACTGCAGCAGGTGTACTTGAGAGTGTTTAGAACTTGTTGGCACAGACAAAGACAATGGCAGGTAGAGGTGGAAACAAACATACCTAGTCCAGCACATGCAAATCTACAATGGAGGAACAGGTTGGTGATGCTGAACCTGAATGTGAGTCACAGTCAGACCATATTCGACACTCAAAATTATTCTTTACCACTTCCAAGCCTATTTCTTCCAGCCACAGTAGTACTGTGGCTGGCACAGGAGAGAAAGTGATACAAGAAACACAAGCAGAAGGACACTGTTCTTGACTCCCGCCACAGCCACCAATGTGTCTCCATCTCTCACTAGTACCATCATGACTCCCACCACAACCACCAATGTGTCCCCATCTATCACCAGTACCATCACATCTGTCGTTACCACCACCACCACTATAGAGACCCTGTCTTCCTCTTCTACAACAACAGGCGGCATGACTACTACAGCCAGTCCTGTAACTTTGACTGTCACTTCAGCCACTACTGACACTGTGAACCTTGCCACTACTGCCACTACTGTAATACTATCACCACAGTCTGGTATCCCTGCCATCGTGCATACTACCAGTATGACCACTACAGTTGATGCAGTTATGTCTCCTGCTTCTCAGCTTCTTGGTACTTCTGAAAAGTTGTAGAGGAGGACCAGTCATCTGGTTCTGAGTATTTCCTTCCACATGATAAATTGCCCAGTGACACATCATCTTCTTCATCAGAGGCAAATGTGAGTAACTTTGAAGATGAGGCAGAGTACGCTATGTTCCTTGAGCTCAGAAAAAAAAGGTGGCTCACAAAACTGCCTGTAGGAGTAGCACTAGTAGCAAGAATACTAGTAGTAGCAGTAAATATAAGGGCCCTCCTCCATCTAAGAAAACCAAACCAGCAACACTGGTGTTTCTTCGACAGGCTCCATCACAGCCTGAAGGACAGGAAGTGATGGCAGCACTGACATGGGTCCATCGGGCAGTGGTCACAGGGCAAGAACAGAGAAACATAGACTTTAACGGCAGATAAGGATCGCTTGGCCCACCCAGTCTGCTCATTTCCCTACCCTTAGGATAAGCTGTAGATCCTAGTTAACCAACAGCCTACTTCTTCCTACCCCCCCCACTAGAATTGCTTTATGTCTGTCCCATGCATTTTTGAATTCCCCCACTGTTTTTGACTCCATGACCTCCTCAAGAAGGTCGTTCCATGCATCCACCACACTCTTCCTGGAAAAATTACTTCCTTACATTGCCCCTGAGCTGTCCCCTTTCTATCTATAAATTGTGCCCTCTTGTTCTTGCACATCTCTTTTTCTGAAAGATGCTACCCTCTTGGACTTTGTTGATTCCCTTGAGGTACTTAAATGTTTCTATCATGTCCCCTTTCTCCCTCCTTTCCTCGAGGGTATACATATTAAGCTCCTTTAGTCTCTCTTCATATGGCTTCTAGTGCAAACCCTGCACCATTCTAATTGCCCTCCTCTGGGCTGCCTCCATTCTGTCTATGTCCTTGTGGAGATGGGGTCTCCAGAACTGCCCACAGTACTCCAGATGGGGTCTTACCAACTATCTGTACTGAGGGATAACAACTTCTTGTTTTCTACTGGTGATGCCTCTCCCGAGGCATCCCAGTATCCCTCAACCCTCCTTACTGCCTTTTCACATTGCTTGCCTACCTTTAGGTCAACTGATATGGCTACCCCCAGGTCCCTTTCCATTTTTGTTGTTGTTAGTACCTCCCTCGACATCGTGTACTCTTCTCCTGGGTTTTTGTCTCTAGGGTGCATTACTTTGCACTTCTTGCATTGAATCTAAGCTGCCATATTTCTGACCATTCCTCCAACTTTGCCAAGTCCCTTCTCATCCTTTCCACCCCCCTTGTGAATCATCCCTGTTGCAGATCTTTGTGTCGTCTGCAAAGAGGCATACTTTCCATTACAGTTCCTCTGCAGTATCACCTATAAAGACATTAAAGAGGACCGGTCCCAGTAGTAAAACCTGCGGTACCCCACTAGCAACACCCCCTTTCTTCAGAGTGGACTCTATGTACTATTACCCTCCTCCTGTAGTCCAACCAATATTTTACCCAGGCTACAACCCTGGGACCCACTCCCAGGCTGACTAACTGGTATATTAATCGTTTGTGTGGGACTATGTAAAATGCCTTGCTAAAGTCTAGGTAGGCCATGTACACAGCCCCTCCCCTGGTCTACTACTTTGGTCACCCAGTCAAATAAATCTATTAGATTTGTTTGACATGACCTTCTCACTTTAAATCCATGCTGCCTTGGGTCCTGTGCCCCACTGGCCTCTAGGTACTCAACATCTCTTGCCTTCAGAAGTGGTTCCATCATTTTCCCTACCACTGAGGTCAAACTGACAGGTCTATAGTTTCTTGCCTCTGTCTTGCTCCCACTTATGTGAAGAGGAATCACATCCACACTTCTCCAGTCATCAGGTACCACACCATCCTCCCATGATTTGTTAAAAAAGGGTAGTCAGTGGTATTACTAGTTCTCCCCTTAGTTCTTGTAGAATTCTGGGGTGAATCCCATCAGGCTCCATTGCTTTGTTCAACTTCAGTTTTACAAGTTCTTTCAGGACCCTTTCTTCTGTGAATGGACTGGTATTGACCCCCCCATCACCAATCCAGAGTGCTTCTATTGTTTGGTTCAGTTACCTCCCCTTCCTCTTCTTTTGTGAATACTGAGCAGAAGTATTTGTTCAGTATCCCTGATCTTTCACTGTCACCCTCTGCCCACACTTCCCTTCCCTTTATTAAGCCTCACTATCCCTCCCTTGGTCTTTCTTCGCTCCCTAATGTACCTATAAAAGGTTTTGTCCTCCTTCTTAACTGAGTTGACTATCTTTTCCTTAGTTGGGCCTTTGCTAATCTGGCTGCCTTCCCAGCTTCTTTCTGCTTTAACTGGTACAGTTCTCTGTCCTGCTCCTTCTGTGTTTCCTTATACTTCCTGAATGCTATCCTTTTCTCCCTAACCTTCCCAGCCACCTCTTTTGAGAACCATAATGTTTTTTTCCTTTATTTTATTTTGTTGATTTGCTTCACACCTGATTTTTCACCTTTATTCTTCCACCCTTACTTCTTGCTCATTTGATAGTGCTTTTCTGAGGCACTCTCCCATTTTCCCAAAGTCAGCTCTCCTACAGTCCGATACTCTTGCTTTTGTATGGTTTGACTCTACGGCTGTGTTTATTATGAACTGCAATCTTGGTGGTCACTTGTTCTTAGATGGCTACCCACTTCTAAATCTGTATGACATTCATATGGGTCCCTGCCAATCCTTGGTGTATAATCCCATTTTATAATCATGTTCTAACCATGTCGCTGCTGTTCATACATGTCTGCATGGGATTCATATGGGTCCCAGCAATTTACAGATCTGGATTCTTATTATACAACCAAGTGCACACCTTTGCAGCTGCAGGACATACACAACCATCTGGGATTCACATGGATCCTTTGCAATCCCAGTGCTGATTTCTTGTTTGATACCCACATGCACACATATGCAAGTGGAGGGGCATTCATAACCGTGTGGGATCTGCTTGTGTCCCTGCCAATTACATACATGGATCCTCATTTTATAAGCCTGCACACACCTATTCAACTGCTGTTCATACACATAAGTGGAGGATTCACATGGTTCCCTATGATTTTTTGATCTGGGTTACCATTTTATAACCACATACACACTCATACAGCAGCAGGGCATACAGGACCATAAAGGATTCACATGGGTAGCTGCCAATCATGGGGAAGGATTTCAGTTTTTGTAGTTTCAGTAAATGCACACCCATGCAACTTATGTGAATATACAACCATGTATGAAGAGGCTAGAAGGAGAAGAAATCAGATTCATTTAAGTGCAGTAGCTGCTTCTCACTACTTTTATATTGCTTCTTGTTAATTTTACTTGGCAGCAGTGTTGGGTAGTAACTTGTTACTTGTAACTAGTAACTGTAATCTGATTACTTTTCTAGGTAACTAGTAATAGTAATTGATTACTTTTAAAATAAAGTAATAAGTAACTGTAATGACATTACTTTTCCCTAAAAGTAACTAGTTACTGTAATATAAATAAAATAATGGATGGGCATCCATCTGTTATGGTTGCTGTAATCCCTCAAGGAGTTCCTGTGAGCTGGTCCGGTGGCGCTGAGGGTTGAGGCGCTGAATGCCACACCTCGCACCATGCCGGTGACCTGGGTTCAGGAAAGAGCCAGGAGTCACTGAGGGTCAGCTGGGGTGAAAAGATTGAGCATCTGGAGGACTGCTCTCTCTTCCTGGGGAAGGAGGGAGTGCTGCTCGCTCCCCGAGCAACCTCTGGTGGCGTCCAGGGGTGTGCCGATTGAGTAGCACGATAAGCGTAAGGGGTGGGTGGAGTCATGGCATCACATTGCCTTGCTAGCTGTGCTCCAGAGGGATGGGAAGGGAAGGGAAAAATAATTAAATTCCCCAGCCTGGAGATAGATGAAGACACCACAGCCTTCACTGCCCACACTCCCAAATCCGGACCATCTCCCCTCTCCATTCTGAGTCCGCTCAGCACTTTGCCCTTCCAAATAGAGTGCTCCAGGTGGATGGGGTGGCCCTACCTCTGGAGGTGGTGCTCGGTGGCACAGGGAGAGGGAGTGGTCAAGGTGGGAGGTAGAGGCGGGTAGCCCGTGGTCACTAGAAGGAGTTCTCCTGAGTTGGAGAGCGAAAAAAAAAAAGGAGTTCCTGTGACTTCATAAACCTCAAGAGTGAAACTGAAGAGGTTTATAATGATATCACAGAAATCCAGAGATTGTGCAGGTGTCTTTTTATATTCAGGTTTCAGTGTAAACAAAGGCTGCTCAACTGACTGTATGCTCAATTTATTACATCAGGCTAAGAAAACTGCCTTCTGACAAGCATTGCATAAGCACCAAGAATCTTCACCTTGCACACTGAATGCAAGTTACCTAGCATTTTTTGCCTTTTTTCACAAAAAAATTTAGTCAACATTTCCTGGCTCTGAGGTACCATTTTTTTGTAATAAATCCACACAGAATGAAGTGCGCAACAGTATCTTCCCACTGAGAAAGTATCTCAGGTAAATAGTGGAAGAAGAACACAGTCCACAGGATATTTTCCAAAAGCAGTATGCAGGACTGCAATTTATTCCAACAACTGTTCCACAAAATTAGTCTTTATAACAAACAGTGGGTAAAACAGGAACTTCTACAAAAAATGGCAAACACCCCTAGCACCTCGACTCTCGCGAGTCTTTTTTTATAATAAAAAGTTTAGTCAACATTTCCTGGCTGTGATGTACCATTTTTTGTAACCTTGCTGATATTTAGGTTAGAGTAGTCTCAGTGTCTCAGTATTATGAGCTGCCAGTGGTATGGGGTGGTGTAAACCCGTGGCACAACAACTGGCACAAAGACACGCAGCCTTGTAACATTTAGCGTAGGAATTCTGACCTAATAATGGTTTGCCCTATGAGATCTTTGCTCTACTACAGTGGCTATGACTACAAGGTAGCCTCATTTATTGTACCACTGCTTTCTACATGATTACAATCTCACTGCCTTTGGGAGTCGGTTTTTTTTTTTGCCAGTTGTTTCATTACAGAAAATATTGTTGGCTGAATGGCTCTGGTGAGGTGTCCTTGCACTTGGTGTCCATGTATCAACTGTTGCAGATCCGGTGTAAATCACTGGCCTCTCTAGTTTGAGTGTTTCTTTAATCTGTAGAAAATGAAAATGAGTGTGCACACATAACTTTCACCTTTCAGCCTTCTTACTAGGGCTTGTTCATTTGTCCCCACTTAAGGACTCCTCAGCCCATTCACTTCTACTCTGCCTTTTCATACCTGTCATGACATTTTCATTTTCCAGATTCTAGTCTTACCTTAACTATTATCAATTTATAATAACTGACTAGCATTTTTCCCTAAGGGGAAACCAGTTTATAATTTGCCATTATAACCCATGGTTTATAACAACGAACACATATCGGCTTTCCTTGGTCAACCCATGCACCAGCCACAGCTCTTCTCTCCCTCTCTGCCTTTCTGTATCACCACACGCCTGCACACTTCCCTGTGACTGGTACTCAGTGGTAAGTTAACGTAAAAAAAATTAAATACCGTAACTATTATAACTAAGCTGTAAAAATCAAAGAAAACGAAAGGGGAAACAAAATGATTTAGCAGTGAAGCTTCGACAGCAGAATGTGCTGAAACCCTGTAATGGCGGCTGCATGGGGATGTGGCTTTCTTTTATATAACTGCTGGGTGAAAAACACTCCCAGCAATTATATAGATTAAAAACATGGGGTGGTGTGTTTAATTTTGAGATTCATACTCTCTCTCAGGATTTACGTGACATCCAGCACCTCAGATATGTGTAAAATCTTGTTAAACACTCCACCCCATGTATTATTCTGTATTTCTCCTACAACCTCCCCCTATTTTCTTTCCTCACATATATTTCTCTTATTTCCCTAACCTGCTTTTTTCCTATTTTAGATAATCCCTGAAGACGACCTATGGTTGAAACATCAGTTCTAACTCAATTTTCTGTTTTAAGCATGCATTTAATATTACCATCTTGGTCTATATCTGTAACATGTGCTGTGCAAATAAAAGTCAGAAAACATTTTATTTATTGATTTATTATAAAATATATCATTTTGCAACATTTGATATAAAAATATACTACTTATGCTCCACTACATGGTACAGCTAAGAATCACTGTAGAAATTGATGGAATTTGTTTGAAGAGGCAACAGGCTAGCCAGTTGATGCACAGTTTATAGATAGCTTACTACACCCATGCATGTCGTCAGTCATGGCCCTCTATAGTCACCATTGTGAACCCTGAGGGAATCGGGGCCAGAATAGCTGTTGCAGGGAAAAAGGCAAGTAGTCCACCTGCAGGCAGGGCTCAGGACCTATTTCCCTCAACACTACATGTGCCAAACTGACACAGCAGGCTACTTGATTGTCCGTCCACCCACCTGCCAGGTCTATTACCATCACCCACCCCATCTTAAAGAAAATCCTCAGTGAAGGGGTATGTACTGGAGTGCAATAAGTGTTTTGTGTTGTGTGATAGTTCGATTGTAAGTAACACTATCTGTTGTGGCATACTGGCAGTGACACAATAGGCATGTCAGACAGTTATAAATATAACTGTGTTTCAGTGGCAGTGGCAAGTCAAGGTTCCGCTGTGGCAAAGAGTGTTTACATTGTGTTGAGGTAAGCAGGTGTGTGCTGGTGGAATTGATTGTATGTGACGTGGGGTGGATCTGTGGCTGGCAATGGTAACGTTAGGATTCGAGCTGCTGTAGGGAAATAAGAGAAGATCACCAAGGAAAGGAAGGGCAGTAGATCTGCAGAAAGCATGTGTGTGAGTGTAGGGAGAGCTATGTGAGGGTGGGAGTTTATTATGGAAATTTAAAGGGGTAGTTGTGGCTCTTGCATAGTCAGGAGGAGAATATAGGCTAGATGTGGGAAAGATCGCCAAGTGCAGAAGATGCAGCAGGATGTGTGTGGCGTGGGGTAGGGTAGGATGTAAAGGGTAGCTGTGGCTAGCATTCTCGGGATATACAGCTGTATGGGAAAGGTTCCCCAAGGGCACTGGCAGTAGATGTAGGGGTGTGTGTGTTGGGGGGTGCGTGTGGGTGTTATGGAAATGAAAAGGTTAGGGACAGTAGCGGCTGGCTCAGTCAGGATATCCAGCTGTATGGGAAAGGTTCCCCAAGGGCACTGGCAGTAGATGTAGGGGGTGTGTGTTGGGGAGCGTGTGGGTGTTATGGAAATGAAAAAGGTTGGGGACAGTAGCGGCTGGCTCAGTCAGGATATACAGCTGTATGGGAAAGGTTCCCAAGGGCACTGGCAGTAGATGTGAGGGGGTGTGTGTTGGGGGGTGAGTGTGGGTGTTATGGAAATGAAAAAGGTTGGGGACAGTAGCGGCTGGCCTAGTCAGGATTCAGCTGTTGGGGAAGACTGGGAGGCAGAAGTAGATGCAGGGTGTGTGTATGAGTGTTTTTTTATAGAGCTCTTATTTATGGAACTGTAAAGGGACTGTTGTGGCTGGCAATGTCAAATGGGTACTGTGTTATAAATTAACATATTAATTGTCTTTAGAATCGGTTTTATTTCTTGTATACTTTTCTTGGGGTTTCATGAGCACATAGCTATGTTCAATTAGTAAATACAGTGATGTTATCAAAAGTAATATAATATAATATGAAAAATAATATGCATTACAGCTAGAGTTACTAATTACTTTTCATATGAAAGTAATAAGTAACTGTAACTGATTACATTTATTTGAAAGTAATTAGTAACTGTAACTGATTACTTTTTAAAAGTAATTCACCCAACACTGCTTGATGGCAGGTATATTTTTTTTCTTACTTCTTATAAGAGCTATCAGGGAAATGTTTTGGGGCTATTGAAATTTTAAAAACTATTTTGGTGTGCTTTAAGCAGGGCTGTCATTTCCTGTTTCACTTGATAGCAGGTTGGGTTTTTCTTACTTCTTAAAAGGGGCAAGCAGGGGACTGTTTTGAAGTTGTTGAAACTTTGGAACCGATTTTGGTGTGCTTTAAGTGGGTCTGTTATTTCTTTAAATTGAAGTTCTTCTGATCTCAAACATATTTTAGTGTGCTTTTGGTGGGGCTGTTTCTTTGAATTCAACACCTATATTTTCTAATTTCGAGCCTATTGTGGTGTATTGTTGGTGATGCTGTTGTTTCTTTGAGTTGGAGACCTGTTTCTTCTGGTATTAAACCTATTGTTTCTTGTGCTTTTAGTGGGGTTGTGTTTTTTTATGTCTTCACTAGCTGCAAAATTTAGTGCATAGTGAGGGAAGGGTGCTAATTGTCTGGCCAGGGGCATCAGTTACCTGATTGTTTCTGGAGGGCACAGGCTTGCTCCTACCCACCCTGACCCTCACCCCACCAGCCCCAGGTACATAATTTCCTTTATACCAGGGGTTCTGACACGACTTCCTCAAAAGGGCAAAGGACATGCACCTGTCATAGCAGAAGCATATGTCCAGGGAAGGAACAACAGTGAGTGAGGAAGTGACTGCTATCTTTGGGAAAGGCAAGTGACAGCAACACAAAGTGTTTTCATGTTTGTCTGTTTGCGTTGGTGTTTCCATTATAAAAAGGAGATGTAGGAGTTAGAAGGAGGCTGTACAATAGTTGATTACAGTTTCTTTTTGGTGTGGACAGGAGGGATAGGAACTGAAAAGGCAGTTGCTCAGTCTATCTAAAGAATGTGATAAAGTGAGTAAGAGAAATTAGGAAAAGGAGAAGAATGTTTTGTATTGATGGGAAGAGGGGAGACTTGGGGGAGCATTGGCTATCTTTCATCTGGAAGGGTGGGGGTCTCTGTTGGGCGATGAGAGCAATGGGAAGGGCGGTAGACTGCAACAACTGTGGTGCGCCAGTCTTTCTAAAAATTGCATGGAGGGTGGGGGGATGTTTAGTGTGTAACCCAGCAGCATCAACTAGGAGCAGATTTATCCTGGACTCCCTTCAGGGTGCCTTCCTCAAGCAACTGGTCATGGAACCAACTCGGCAGAAGGCAATACTGGACCTTGTGCTCACAAACAGGGACAGTGTGATGGGGGTAACAGTGGGGGAGCGCCTGGGTAACAGTGACCACCAGTCATTGTGGTTTGAAATCACAGAAAGAGCAGAACCAAACCACACAAAAACACGTATCCTGGATTTTAGGGGGGCAGACTTTGGGAAAATGGGGAGATACTTGAAAGAGGCATTAAGGGGAATGGGACAGGAATCAGGGGTTGAGGAACAGTGGGCAGTATTTAAAATGGGGATTATAAGAACAACAGAATTATGCATTAAGCAGGTTAACAGAGGAAAAGGAAGAGGACCATTATGGTTTTCCAAAGAGGTAGCAAAGAAAGTGAAAGCCAAAAAGATTGCATTCAGGCAATACAAAAAGACACAGGCAGAAGGGGATATGGAGAAGTACCAGGAGAAGCAAAGGGAGGCAGGGAAGTCAGTAAGGGAAGCCAAAGCTCAGACAGAAGAACACATTGCAAAATCAGTGGGTAAAGGGGACAAAACCTTTTACAGGTACATAAGTGAAAAAAGAAAGACAAAGGGGGGATAGTGAGACTGAAGGGGGAGGATGGGAGCCGCGTGGAGGATGACAACAGTAATGCTGACATATTGAACAGGTATTTCTGCTCAGTCTTTACTGAGGAAGAGGGGGTAATGGGTCTGAAGGGAGTACAAGGGGTGAGAATGGTGCAGAAATGGACACAAGTCCCTTTACACGAGAAAGGGTCCTGAAGGAACTGGAAGTAATAAGAGTTGATAAAGCAATGGGGCCAGACGGGGTGCACCCCAGGGTCCTTAAAGAACTAAGAGAGGTGGTGGCTGAACCTCTGGCTATCCTGTTTAGCTGATCACTGGAAACAGGGGAGGTACCCAAAGACTGGAGGACAGCAGACGTAGTCCCTTATACACAAGTGGGAACAAAGAGGAAACAGGGAACTACAGACCAGTCAGCCCTCACCTCAGTAGTGGGGGAAGATCATGGAAGCACTACTGAAGGAGAGATTGGTGGAACATCTGGTTGTCAATGGACTACAGGACCCAAGGCAGCATGGTTTCACCAGTGGGAGGTCATGTCAGACCAACCTCATTGAATTTTTGACTGGGTGACTGAGGAGGTGGATCAGGGGAGGGCAGTGGACATGGCCTATCTGGACTTCAGCAAGGCCTTTGACACTGTGCCACATAGAAGACTAACACAAACTGGGGAATATGGGCATGGGCAGGACAGTAGTGTATGGGTAGGTAACTGGCTGGGTGGCAGGACACAGAGGTGGTGGTAAATGGCTGTCACTCCACAGAGGGAAGAGTGACCAGCGAGGTACCACAGGGATCAGTGCTGGGACCGGTCCTATTCAACATCTTCATCAGTGACATTGCAGAGGATCTAGAAAGCGGAATTTCACTGTTAGCTGATGACACAAAGCTCTGTAATAGAGTAGACACACCAGAGGGTGTAGACAGAATGAGAAGCGACCTGCAGAAACTTGAAGAATGGTCAGGGGTTTCACAGTTGAAATTCAATGCAAAGAAGTGCAAGATAATGCATATGGGGCACAAAACCCCTGGCACAATATATACAGCTGGGGGGTGAGGGATATAGTATGCACCAAGCAGGAAAGGGATCTTGGGGTTGTCATCTCTGATGACCTCAAGATAGGGAAACAGTGTGACAAGACAGCAGGTAGCATAAATAGGATACTGGGATGTATAGGCAGGACATCACCAGCAGGAAAAAGGAGGTCCATAATTCAGCATACAAGACACTAGTGAGGCCCCACCTGGAGTATAGTGTGCAGTTCTGGAGACCATACCTACAGTAAGAGACATAGACAGGGTAGAGAAAGTTCAGAGGAGGGCAACAAAAGATGGTGCATGGATTGCATCACAAGTCCTATGAAGACAGGTTGAAGGAACTGAACATGTACTCCCTAGAGGAGAGGAGGGAGAGGGATATGATAGAGACATACAAGTATCTTACAGGAGGAACAGGGTGCAGGAAAACACTATTTTAAGCGAAAAGATGTTCCAGGACTAGAGGGCATGGGATGAAGTTGGAGGAGGAGGACGATTCAGAGGAAACATGAGAAAAGAATTTCTTCACAGAACGAGGTGGCAGACAAGTTGAACACCCTGCCAGAGGGAAGTGGTGGGGGCAGAAACAATCACGGGATTTAAGAATGCGTGGGATAGACATAAAGGAATTCTAGAGGTCAGGGGTAAGGGGAAACAGACTTCTAGGAAAACAAACTGAACTTACAAGCTCAAATGGGCAGACTGGGTGGGCCATAGGCCCTTATCTGCCGACACTGTCTATGTATCTATGTATCTATGCATGTATCTATGTATCTATGTAAATAAGGAAAGTGAAAAAGGAGACCAAGGGTTTGTACTAGGAGCTAAGACAAGCAGAAGGTTGTAGCCCAACACTGGAGGGATGGAGGAGGGGAGATGAGGATGGAGGTGAGTTTGGGCTGACAAGGGGGAGGGGAGCATCGGAAGAAGGGAAGCAGACAGGGAGACCCAGGCCAAGGGGAACAGTGTCAGGAGACCCAGATCAAGGGAAAAAGACAACAGGAAAGAGGAGAAAGGGACTGCTGAAAGGAGGAGTGAGAAGTGGCAACAGTCATGGAGTTAAAAGGAGGGAATGGGCTAGTATGAGGAGGAGGAATAGGCATAGGAGAAGGGTCTTCAGAAAATTGTTTTGCAATACTAGAGGGGAGGAGGAGGAGTTGATGAGACTGGAGGATTAACTGATAGAAGCCCTGATGAAACTGGAGAGGGGGAAAGTTTTGCAGGGGGAATTACAACAGGGTGGAATGGGGAACTACTGTGCAGGAGGAAGCAGAAAGTTGGTAAGAGGGGTGGAATCTTAATGCTGGGGGACTCAACACTAAGAGGAGTCAGGAGGGGTAGCAAGAGGGAGAGACAGTCATATTTGGGTGGAGGCCATGACAGGAATAACAGTAGAAAGGGTGGGTCAATCTGTTCTAAAATATGCTAGAAGGAGTAGGGAGAAACCTCATTTAGTAATAAATTTGAGGACAAATGACCTGACTGACAGGACGGTAGATATAGTCCAGAGGAAGTTGGAGGAAGTAGGACAATTATGTGAGGGGGCAGGAAGATCAGTAACTTTCTCAGAGATACTTCCAGTGCCCAGGGAAAGTACTACAAGAAAGCTAAGAATAGAGGAATTTAGTGGATGGCTAAGAACCTGGTGTCATGCTAATGGCTATGGGCTGGTGGGGGTGTGGGGAGGGACCTGGAAGGACAGTAGCCTCTATGTCAAGGAGAGACTACACTTGAGCGAGGAGGGGAAGAAAGTGTTGAAACAGAGGATGGAGGTGTACATAAAGGTAGTTGGGAATTTAAACTAGGAGTGGGGTGGCAAGTGAGACAAGGGACATGCAGAGACCACAGACTGGGAGCCATTTGAGCATACCCCCATAACAGTGACAAGGACAAGTGCTAGTGGCGATGCTAGTAAAAGGAGGGCAGGAGGGAGGGAGAAAGGGTGGAAGGTGTGGTCACCTTGTATGCTAGAAATCTTGGGAATGAAACACAGGCTACAGACTCTTATGGCAGAGGGAGGTGGACACAGCAGCCATCCCCCGCAAACCATGGGCATCAATACAATGACTGGGACCTGTCGATACTAGGGTACAGGATATTTCATAGGGATAGAGGTAAATGGAAATGAGGGGGGTGGCACTATATGTGAGGGAAGGACTGACGTGTGTTCAGGAAGAAGAGGAGGAGGGTAGTATAGAGTCACTATGGATACAAATCCAGGATTCTAAGGACAGGACTCTCAGGATGGGAGTGGTGTACAGGCTGCCCTCTCAGACAGAGGATTTAGACAGGGAACTAGGGGGACAGATCAGAAGGACCTGCAAGAAAGGTAGTGTGGTTATAGTGGGGCTTCAACATGCCAGGAGTGGATTGAAGTACCCCAACAACCAGGAATAGAAAGGAGCAGTTACTGCTGGATGCCTTCCAGGACAGCTTCTTGATGCAACTGGTCAGTGAACCAACCAGGTTAGGAATATCCTTGACCTCATGCTGGCAAATGGGGAGTTTGTGAAGGAACTGAGGGTGGAAGAACGCTGGCGGGAGTGAACATCATTCAGTATGGTTCACATTGGATATGGATAAGGAAACAGTGGAATCCAGCACAAGGGTGCTGGACTTCAGGAAGTCTGACTTTGGGAGGATGGAGGAAGTGGTAAAAGGGTACCTGGCCCAAATTCAACCTTGTATGGGCACTAACTACAGGTGGGAACTCATAAAGCTGGGGATAGTGGAGGCAACCAGAACCTGCAGTAAGGCCTACAGTAAGAAGGCTACGACAAAGAAACCTAGCTGTGTGAGCAAGGATGTCATGGAAAAGGTAAGGTGGAAAAGAGCTGCCTTTAGGAGGTACCAATAAATGGGAAGGGGAAAGGACAAGGAGGAGTACCTGAAGGAATCGAAGGAGGTGACAAAGGCAGTGAGGGCAGCCAAGGTCCTGGGGCCAGTCCTCTTCAATATCTTCATTAGTGACATTGCAGATGGACTAGAGGGTAAGGCTTGTCTGTTTGTAGATGACACCAAGATCTGCAACAGAGTAGATGATCCAGATGGGGTGGGCAGAATTAGAAGAGATCTGGATAAACTAGCAAAATGGTCAGAAGAGTGGCAACTGGGATTTAATGCAAAGTGCAAGATCATGCACATAGGGAAGAGAAACCCTAAAGCCACCTATAGGCTGGGAGGGGAGTTGCTGGCAGTCATAAAGGAAGAGATAGACTTGGGCATCATCATCACTGATGACCTGAAATCATCCAAGCAGACCTCTAAAGCAGTAGGTAAAGCTAAGGAGACGTTAGGGTGTATTAGTAGGGGTATCACAAGTCATAAGAGGGAGGTAATAATCCCTCTTTACAAGACACTGGTTAGGCCCCATCTGGAGTACTGCATGCAGTACTGGAGTCCACACCTTCACAAGGACAATAACCAAATTGAGGTAGTCCAGAGAAGGGCAACAAAAATGGTGCAGGGACTGCATCAGAAGACATATGAGGACAGATTAACAGAGCTCAATATGAATACCCTTGAGCAAAGGAGGGAGAGAGTGATATGATCGAAACATTCAAACACCTTAAGGGCATTAACAAGGTGAAAGAGTCTAACATGTTTAAATATAAGACAAATAGCAGGACAAGGACACAGCATGAGATTATAGGGAGGCCGATTAAGGGGGAATGTGAGGAAATTCTTTTTCACAGAAAGAGTGGTGGATGCATGGAATGGCCTACCACAGGAAGTGGTGGCTATGAATACAGTGCAGGGCTTCAAACAGGCATGGGATAGGCATAAGGTAGCAATACAGATGAGTATGCATAGATAGACCACTGACAGAGCAAAGGCCGATGGCACATTTATAAGGTAGAAAAAGAAATAGGCAGACTGGATGAGCCTTGTGATCCTTATCTGCCATCAACCTCTATGTTTGTAAGCTGTCTAAGGAGCTCAGAATGGCACAGAGTACTAAGAAGGAGGAGAAGGACTTTTTCAGGTACATCAGGGAGAAAAGGAGCTTTAAAGACCATATAATAAGGATTAGGAAGGGGGGTTAGGTGGAAATGAGGGGTGATAAGGCAGAAGCGCTTAAATGATTACTTCTGCTTGGTATTCAAGAAAGCAAAAGGGGTGATACCCAAGGGGGGAGGGAAGGAACAGAGGGGGATGGGGTGACAGATGGAGATATTATGGAAGGCAGAGTTCTGGAGGGTGTGAGGGCACTGAAGGTAGACAAGGTGCCAGGCCCAGATGGCATCCACTGCAGGGTACTGAAGGAGCTGGCAGAAGTCCTGGTGGGACCTTTGGCAGACTTATTCAATGCCTCACTACACTCAGGGTGTGTACCTCAGGACTGGAGGATGGCTCACGTGGTGCCCCTCCACAAGAGTGGCGCAAGGATCAACCGGGGAACTACAGACCAGTGAGTCTTACATCCATCGTGGGTAAGCTGATGGAGGCTATCCTGAAGGAGAGGCTGGTGTCCCTCCTGGAGGCCAAAGGGCTACAGGACAGCAAACAGCATGGCTTTGTAAGTGGAAGATCCTGCCAAACCAGCCTGGTGGAGTTATATGACTAGGTAACTAGGCTATTGGATGGGGGCCATGCACTGGATGTTCTGCACCTGGATGTCAGTATGGCATTTGACTCAGTGCTGCACTGGAGACTAGGAAGTTAGTTAGAAGGCACAGGGGTGGGTGCAAAGCTGGTGAGATGGGTAGGGAACTGGCTTCAGGGAAGGCAACAGAAGGTGGTGGTTGGTGGAGTGCTCTCATCCCCAAGGGTAGTGACGAGCGGTGTTGAACAGTGCTCAGTGTTGGGATCAGTGTTGTTTGGGATATTTATTTCTGACATATTATTGGGCATCAAGAGCAAGACCAGTCTCTTTGCTGATGACACCAAGATGGGAGTGGTGGTGGACAACCTAGTGGGACAGTAGGGGTTCCTGAATGATCTGGAATCCTGGTCAGACACCTGGCAACTGGGGTTCAATGCCACCGGCCCAGTGGTGCTGAGGTTGAGGTGCTGGACACCATACCTTGTACTATGCGGTGACCCGGGTTCAGAAATGGACTCAGGTCGCAGGAGTTGGCCAGAGGAGGAGGCTTTAGCATCCATGAGACTGCTCTCCTCCTCCTCCAGGGAGGGTGGGATGGGTCACCCATCAATGTGATGGCTCCTGGTTGTGTCTAGGGTAATGTGAGCTGCAGTGTGATGGAGGGGTCGGCGTGGGCAGGCGTCTGATGTCGGCACATGGAGTACATACCACGCGCATTGTGCATCCTTGCAAGCTCATGCTGTGGGGTGGACTCAGGGGGAAAAAACAGCCCAATCCTCTGGTACACATGAAGGCCAGCCCACAGTGTTGCATTGGACACTCCCAGGAGCTCCCTCTTGTCCTGGCCCCTTGGGCTTCCATGAGGGGGTCTGTAATGTGACTTTATAGAGGGAGAAGGAGAGGGAGAGGATGTTGAAGCTCAGGCATGGTGCCCACTGCAGAAGCCACCAGGGACAGGACCCGAATGGAAAACCATTGGACCATCACAGCTGAGGAGGTAATGCACACAAATAAAGAAATAAAAAAAACAGGATTCAATGACAAAACATGCTAGGTGCTGCATTTTGGGGTGAAAAACCCAATGAGTAGTTACCAACTGGGAGGAGTGCAGCTGGCTGAGACAGAGGAGGCGAAAGATCTGGGGGTGCTCATTATGGAGTCAATGAACAACTCTGCATAATGTAGGAAGGCAGCTGCAAAGGCCAACATGCTGGGTTACATTGCAAGGGGTATATCCTCAAGGAGGAGGAAGGTGATTCTGCCACTCTACAGATCATTAGTTAGATGCACCTGGAGTAGTGTGAGCAGTACTGGTGCCCATATCTGAAGAGGGACATTAAGTTACTGGAAGGGGTGCAGTGCAAGGCAACAAAGATGATCCAGAGGCTGGGGGACTTACCATATGACACGAGGCTGAGGGAGTTGAACACATACTCACTGGAGGAGAGGAGGGGCAGGGGGATATGATTGAAACCTTCAAGTTCATGAAAGGAATAAACAATACAGGTACGGAGAGGCTGTTCAAGGTAAGGGAGGGAAGGAACACCAGGGCCATAATATGAGACTAGAGGAGGAAGGTTCAGGAGGGAGGCAGGAGCACTTTTATGGAGGGTGGTAGCTGGGTTGACTGCATTACTGGTGGAAGTTGAATCCAGTAGAATAGTGGGCTGCTTCAAAGGGGCTGGCACAAGGCAAGGGAAGGGTCACGGAGGGGTAGGGTGGAAGGAGGCGCAGCTGCAGAATAAAGGGTGCTAGCTGCACATTTGAGCAGGCTTGACAGACCATTAGGTCTTTATCTGCAGGCAAATTTTGTATGTTCATTTTTGCATGGGGTCCTGCCAATCCAAATGCAGAATAACCTTTCTAATAACAAAGTACACACCCGTGCACATGGTTCCCTGTCAATCACAGGGCAAAATTCAAATATGTTTTCCTGTGAAAACACATACAACTGCTGTTCATACACATTTACGTGGAACTGACATGGGTCCCTGCCATTTTAAGGTCTGGAATACCAAACACCTGCATATTCATGCAGCTGCAGAGCATACATATAGTTGTATAGGACTGATCAAATTCTCTGTTTCTATGTTTCTGTTCCCATAGTTTCCTGGAATGGTGTACACACCTACGCAGCTGCTGGGAATACTCATCTATGTGGGATTTGCATGGGTACCTGTTAATCCCAGGTACAGTATGGATTCCTCTTTTACAATGGTGAGTGTAACATAGACAGCCAGCTCTGAGTGCTGTATCATTTTTAAATATAAAATGTATTACTGAATTGTCTCTGCTGAAAATGTGGTGAACCAGGATTGACCTTACTCATCCCCCCACGTTTTCAGTTGACAGATGCAAGCTAAGAGAATGCTGACAGCATGTGAGTTCACACACACACACAGTTTTAGAGACAATCGTTACATGTCAGGCTTTAATCAAGGATCCTGTTTTTCTGAAGTTAATTACAGACTTGAGTTAAGTTTGTTAGGAAAGAAAATCATAAAGAAGGTTTATGGCGTTGAAGAGGAACCTAGGTTATTACACATTATTACACAGGGGTGCGAGTTGTAAATGTCCCTGTGAAGCCTGTGTGAGGGAGGGTACAGCATGAGATCAAAGGAAGTGTCATTTGAAGAATCATGAGTCATGTTGAAGGATTTCAAAATGTAATACTTTAAAAGACATCCTGTTGTTTTGTATAAGATATATATTTTAAAAAGATATCTGACAGAGGAGCTAGCTATGACCTCACCCAAAGGGGTTGGCCCATACTGTTGGTAAAGATTATTCTGTTTTACTACTCAGACACTTTTACCACACTCTGACTGAGGAAAGATCCTTAGAGCACTTGTTTATTTTATTATTTAGCATTTGTTGACCGGGTAAGTGCACTAGACAAATCCTGCCTATTTTCAGGCACGACCGGAGAGGGATACAGATGAATGCCAACTGACCTTGAACCAGATTAAGCTGTTTGTGGTATTTTTTTAGTGAATGAGGGAAATTTGGCCAGGACACCAGGGAAATTCCCCTACTCTTTCGATAAGTGCCATGGGATCTTTAACATCCACCTGAACTACCACCAATCCAGGCAGATGGGACCTCGGTTTAACATCTCATCGAAGCGGCACCTCAAGTGCAGCACCCTCTCATGCTGCACTGCAGTGTCAGTACTGGGATATTAACCCAAGTGCCAGATGTGGGAACTGAACCCACAGCCCTCTGATCTCCCAGCCTCAGAGGTAGTAAGTACCTACTGAGCCACTGACACTGACTACACTTGTAACTAGTATTTAGGAAGACAGTTAAATCTAAATTCTGTAAGTAGGACATTGCACTGTATAAACCTGTGTTTCTTTTAATAGATTTGTATGTTTTGGGATATAAGAGTTCTGTATTTTGTGTTTTATTTATTTTTATTATTTATTTCATTTTTGTTGACCGGGTAAGTGCACTAGACAAATCCTGCCTATTTTCAGGCATGACCCGGGGGAGGGGGATACAGATGAATGCCAACAGACCTTGAACCAGATTACATATTTTAAATATTTTAGTAAAATTCTTTCTAGAACTTACTTGGTCTTTGACTTCTTTTTATTTGTAAGAAAAGTATAAGCTTAAAAGCAGACAATTAGACATAAGCTTGAATAACGGTACCAAACTGGAAAGAGAAGCGTCTTTAAAAATCTGAGGTCTTTATTAAAGTTTTAAAGGGTTCATTTCTGTACACCTGGTTAGGTGACCGTAGGCAAAGATATCTGCCCCCCCCCCGAAGACAGAAATTTCTGAGCCTGTGCATTGGGTACGCTAGCAAGAGGGTAACAGTTTGAATCCCTCCAAGACTTGAGACCAAAGGTTGATCCAAACTCACAAAAACAGACAAGAGGGTTACTTTGTCTGTTACACTGTTCTCAAAACTGTGCTCAGAGGTTGGCACTATGGGAGCAGAGGGCCTGACCTGCTGAGTGGGTCTGTGACAGTGAGCACTCATGCAACTGCTGGGAACACACAACTGTATTGGATTCACATAGTTCCCTTCTCATGCCAGGAGCTGGATTCAAATTTTATATACACATACACACCTATAAAACTGTGGAGCATGAACAACTGTGTGGTATTCACATGGGTCACTTCCGTTTTATAATCTGGTGCACAAACTGATGCAAATGCAGCAGCAGAGCACCTACACCAGTTTGGGATTCACACGGTCCTTGCCGAGCATTGGGCTGAACTCCCATTTTATACAGTAATCAAGTACACATTGATGTAAATGTAGAGTTTTACAACAATATGAGATTCAAAGATCCTGTCAATCACAGGACGGGTCCTAACACATTTTTTTAATGCTTAACCAGGAGAGACACACTAAGCTGAAAACTCGTTTACAGGTGTAACCTGTGAGCATAAGAGTGAAGTGACTTGTTCACAATCACACAATATGCACCCATGCAGCTGTAGGATTCAAACTCAGGTCTCCAAAACTGCAGCTCGGAACCTTAACCCACTGTGGTATACTGCTCCTTAATTTTTAATTAGATGTATAGGAATGCAACTTGGCAATATACAACCATGTGGAATTCAACTCGAGTTCGGTGATTATACAGCAGAAAACAAACACTTATAAAATAAGATTCCTCCTGAGTCGGAAAATACATTTCAAGCATCTTTGCACATTACGGGAAAAGGTGCGTAATGCTTCTACTACTGAAACTCCTATTGATAGAATAACTACGGGGAGGTTTCTTCTCCGAAGACATGTTTCTGTCAGTCTGTTTGCAATGCAAACATTTATAATAACCCCCCCGGTGTGCTTGTATGAGCGTGTGTGTGTGTGTGTGTGTGTGTGTGTGTGTGTGTGGATTTACAAACTTGTGAAGGAGTAGATCCCACAATTGCACAGTACATGCAACAAATAGGTTTTAACTCGGGATGGGTGCAGACTCGGTAAGTCCTAGCTAGCCTGTGACCGACCATAGAGGCGGTGTCTCCCACCAGCAAATTATTCATTTCTAAATAGAATTGGAGCTGTTCTTTGGTCAGAGATCCGCCTCAGGAACCCAGGAGTTACAGTAGTTGTAACTGCCAGATGGTAAGATACATCTGAAGAGCCACTCGAGCCTTTTCCGGGAGCCTGTCTCACTCAAGACATTCAGTGATCATTCAGACTGAACCCACTGTAGTAGTCATTGTACCGTTGTAGCTCCGTTTTCTCACTGTGCATGTCTCGCAAGTAATAGAAGGCGGTGTCTGCCACCTGCAGGCTGTTCATCTGTAAATAGAGATTGGAGCTGTCCTTCGAGGTGAAGAACCGTCTCTGGATCACGGGGTTATAGTAGTTGACATAGGACCTGTAGTAGCTTATGAGCCACTCGAGTCCTTTCCCGGGAGCCTGCCTCACCCAAGCCATCCAGGTGCTGCTCAGATCAAACCCGCTAACCCCACATCTCAGCTGCACCGACTGACCGGGCTGTTTCACTTCGGGACCCAACTGGGTCAGTACAATGTCGGGTCGGACACCTGGGCAATACAGGGAGAGGAATCATTATAGAAATAACATGTATTCGTTTAACTGGGCGTAACATAAAAATCAAATCTGCAAAGTATTGAGTACTTACATTGTAGAAAGGCAAGTAAAACTATTAGTGACCCTAAAGCGTGCATAAAATTAATAAACATCAAGTGATTCATTGCTGTTCTGGATAAGAACTGATGTGCAGAGATGTGTCTGTCCCTCCATGAAGGCAGTCATTATTTAAACAGGAGAGAGCAGGGTCTGCTTTGCATAAAATAAGCATGTTAGGGAAATGAGGAACAAACCAGAAGTGAAACTATTTAATCTTGACATGATAGCAATACAGTATATCCTTATGTTTCCCTTTTCCCTAATTTGTGCCTCAGGGAAACTGTTCACACATTTACCCTAGAGCCCTTGGAACTAATCATTAGACACTTTTCTAATACCACATATAAACAAATACTGTGTAATTCCAGTCCCAGGCAATGGATATGCTGTAAATGACAGGCAATGTAATTGTAATATATATTTTATATATGACAGGATACTAATATTAAATGTAAATGCTTGAAGTGGTATTCCAGAACACCACAATGCACATTCTGTAAGTGAGGTATAGTTTAACTGTAATGTATGGATAGCAACCAATCATTAGACATGTTACTAACATTAAATCTGAATAGCCAATGAGAATCCAGACCCACATAATGAACATTCTGTATAATTGGAGTGTAATATCTGTATGGCAGCCAAATATTAGACACCTTACTAATGTCAAGGGTTGATGTGGGATTCAAGATCCTCACAGTGTACACTGTATAAATGACATATCATTTGATCATAATGTATGGCAGGTAACTTTTGACAGACAAATCCCATAGTATCATCCTTGTGACATCAGATTCTGATACAACCATCAATCTGAGGTCACACCCATGCTTGCACTGCAAGGTGGAATGCCCTGGAGTGGCCGGATTTCCTTTCGGAATTACAACATCATCATTTATGACTGATATCTTCTGTGCTATTTATTATAACACTGAGGAAGGTGTGATTAAAAACAAAAACAATAATAATACATAACAAAATCTATAGATACTTGAAACCTGATCTATGGCTTTTAATGCAGCAAAAAAGAAAAAAACTAGAGTATTTAATTTACAAACATATCACAACCAGCTCTTGTATGGTGGCAATTTTAATTTTCTTGATGTGTTTTCACTTTGAGTCCTAATGAATTCTATTGTATATACTAATTCCTCTGAAACCACTAGGAAAACTTCGTATGTAAATGCAGCACCCAAAAGATTAGCCGTAGACTGCAATTCTTTCATTCATTTTCATTAATCATGTGAAATTAAATGATCTTTGCTCCATAGTCTCTGGTTGCTCCTACAGGCTGCCAGCACTTGACTTTTAAACACTCTGCAGATGACATCATAACCAATTCAGTGTTTCATAAACTGGACACTGCATTTATAGACACAGAAATATAGATAGCAGCCATAGACAAACACAATATGTTGGCAGATATGGAGTGCTTGGCCCACCCAGTTTGTTCATTTTCCCTACTTATAGTATCAACATAGACCCTACTTGATCTCTGTCCCAGTTAACCCCCCATACCGTTCCAATAAGATTCTTCCCTTGTGCCTGTCCCATGTATTCTTGAACTGCACCACTGTCTTTACCCACAGCACCTTTGCGGATAGGTTGTTTCAGGAATCCACTACTCTTTCTGTGAAGAACTACTTCCTGATTTTGGAGTTCCTGGGGGTAACCCCAATGTTCTGTAAATGCTTTAAGTGAAGCTGCTCCTTGGCAGAATTCTGGACACTGTTATCAAAAGGGCCTCTCTGGACCAAAAAAGGACACTTCATGAAATAATCTTGATTATTGCTGTTTGTTTGACCAATCCTAATGTTTCACCTTAAAAGGCTTCTTCTTGGGGACTGTGATAACAATATAAGTATTTTTCAAGTCTATTTTCTTAATTGTGTACATTTTATAAATAGCATGCACTTTGAATGCAAATAAACCAGAAGTATCATACTAGTTTCAGTTCATTGCACAGTTTTGTTTCCACTTTACACATTTTGTGGCTTTTTTACAATATCTGCAATTGCTGGTATAAACACTTATTAAATATCATAATGATATTAGACATATTTACAAGTTAACTAATTACCTCACCAGTATATTGTTTTTACATGTGCCCCAAATGGCTATTGCCTATCTTACCCACCATGTAGCTCTCTTGCAGTTCATTTGACTGCCTGTACTTGTTAAATCTCTTAGCGTGCCTTTTTCTACTAAATGCCATTACATAGAGGATAATGCCTGAGTAACATTGGTTATCCACGATATGATCAACTCAATCAGTTGCCAGGACAACCAAGTAAACTTCAAGAGTGCAGCTCAAGAGGTTCACAGTTGTCATGCCAGCTGCAAGAGGTAATTACATCTGTGGCTGATCACAGTTACTCATGCATTGTATTTTGTAGTGTATGGAAAAACAAGCCACTGTAGGGGGAAAATACAACTTTTTTAATGTGTGTTTGTTCTTCTGCTCAGCTATGGATGCCTTCTTGTTTGAATGTTGAAGAATTGAAGTGCTGAAATTAGCCACTGCAATCTGTACTGCAGCGGGTCTGTAACTGTTTGAATGTAATGTGTATGTTTTGAATGAATGTCCAAGCAGCAGATCACCTTTCCTTTCGAAGAATTTTGACAGGTGGTGACATTCTATCCTGTAATCCCATCATTATGACATAATTAAACAAGTTTTACAGCATACTGATGTCATAACGATATAAACTGATTGAAAACAGGAGTTAATAGACATTGTCCATACATTATATTCATGTATTTACATTGAAAAAAACTGTATTTTAACCCCCCCCCAACAGTGGCTAGTTTTTTCATACACTATAAAATACAATGCCTGAGTAACAGTGGTCAACCATGGACGTAATCACCTCTTTTGGTTGTCATGACAACTGTAATTCTTTCAAGCTGCACTCTTGAGGTTTACTTGGATGTCCTGGTAACTGCATGATGTGATTATGTCATGGTTAACCACTATTACTCAAGCATTATCCTCTATGTTGTCTTAATAAACCTATTATATTTTAAGCTTTCCTGTACCATCTTTATACTAACATACTATTTGCCAGCAGATTAGGCCTAACGGTCTATCGAGTCTGCTCAAACCTTAGCTCCTTAGTTGGGTGCAGGGCCCTCCCATCCCTTGTGCTCCAGAAACCCCTATCATCCATCCCCACCCCCTGGGACAGGCCATCATCTGATACATCCACTTTCTGTGTCTGTCCCACCCTCTCTTGAAGCCCTCCACTGTGGATCTCTGAACCAGCTCACCAGGCAGTGCATTCCAAGGGTCCACCACCCTCTCAGTGAAAAACCTCCTCCTTTTTCCCCCCTCACCCTTCCACCTTCCAACTTCAAACCATGCCCTCTGGTGATACCTCCCTGCTTTAGTCTAAAGATCCCCTCCATGTTTACCCTATTTATTCCCTTGAGGTACTTGAAGACCTCAATCATGTCCCCCCTTCTCTCCTCCAATGAAAACAGGCAGAGCTCCTCAAGTCTGTCCTCATCGTCAAATCCTCTAGCCCTCGTATCATCTTAGTTGCCCTCCTCTGTACTCTCCAGGGCTGTATGTCCCTCTTAAGTGTGGTCTCCAGTACTGCACACAGTACTCAAGGTGTGGTCTAACCAGTCCATTGTACAGCAGCAGAATCACTTCCTTGCTCCTAGAGGTGATCCCCTTATGATGCATCCCAACATTCTGTTTGCCTTGCCATTAGCTCTCCTGCACTGCTCAGAGTTATTCGTACATGCATCCACCATGACCACTAGGTCTTTTCCCTATTGAGGCCTCCAGCACCTCCCTCCCAGGGTGTACCTGTGTTTAGGGTTTCCCTGACCAAGGATCAACACCTTGCACTAGTGATATTGAAATTTAATTTCCATGTGTGAGCCCAGCTTTCCAGGGTGTCAGGTCCCTTGCAGGTCCAACCTCCCTCTTCTCCCTCAACTACTGCTCTCATCTTGGAGTCATCCATGAAGAGACTCATTTCACACCCTATACCCTCCCTGATGTCCGATATGTATGCATTAAACAGGATTGGACCCAGGACCAAACCCACGGTACCACTACCAACCTCTCTAGGGTTTGAGAGCTCCCCACAGACCACTACTCTCTGGGTGCGTCCAGCTAGCCAGTTTTCAATCCATCTGACCATCAAAGGGCCTACTCCTAACCCCATCAGTTTCTCCACCAGACCATTGTGGGGGACAGAGTAAAACGCCTTGCTGGAGTCCAAGAATAATACATCCACAGGCTTTCCCCAGTCCAGTTCTGATGTTACCCATTCGTAGAACTCCACAAGATTGGTTTGACATGATCTACCTGGCACAAACCCATGTTGCCGACTATCCAGACCTCCCACCTCCTCCAAGTACACCCCCAATCGTTCCTTTAGTATACTCTCCTTTAATTTTCCCACCACTGAGGTCAAACTGATGGGTCTATAGTTACCTGGTACTTCCCTTGACCCCCCTTTATGGATTGGCACCACATATACCTCTCGCCAATCCCTAGGTACCCTCCCGGTCTCAAGTGACCTGTTGAAGAGCTCCGCCTGGGGTGCAGTCAGTATGTCCGCCAATTCCCATAGTACTCTCGGATGAATGCCATCCAGCCCAGGAGATTTGTCTTTCTTTAGGGCCTTGAGGGCTAACCACACCCTTTTGGTGGAGATAGCATCATCCGTCCCCTCCACCTTACTGGCCTTTTTATCCTTATCCAGATGTGACACCCCTGGGGTACCTCTCCCTCCCTCTTGCTCCATTTCTGTTGCTCCCCTGATCCCACTCACTGCCGCTTCCATCCCCTTCATGCCTTGCTTTGTAAATATCCCATCCCCCTCACTAGTGAACACTGAGGCAAAGTACTCATTAAATACCTCTGCCTGGTCCCTTGCCTCTTCCACCCACCCTCCTTCTGATCTCAATCTGATGAGATGGCCCTTAGTTTTTCTCCTCTCCCAATGTACTGGAAGAACCCATTTTCCCCTCCTTGTATCCCCTGTGCCAGCCACTGCTCTTTACTGGACTTTGCTCCCCTCACCATATGGGTGACTTTTCTAGATGCAAGATGGTACATTTCCTTATCCCTATCCCCTCTTGTTGTTTTATATTTTTTGTAGGCCACCTTCTTTTCTCTGACTGCTACCTCTACCTCACTGGACCACCAGCATGGTTTATGTGACCATGCTCCCTTACATTCAACTTAGCGCAGATCCTGACTGCCTCATGAAGTCCCTTTATGACCTCCCATCTCCTTTCCACACTTGTCGTTAGGTAATCCCTTCAAGTGATCCTTGAGAATATTTCCCATGCCCTCAAAGTCTTCCCCTGAAGTCCACTGCCAGTGTCCTAGATCTCTCCCCATGCTGATTTGAAACCAGACAGCATTGTGGTCGCTTCCAGTCAGGTGGTCCTGTACAACCAGGTCCTTACCAGATCCCCATCTGCTAGAACCACATCCAGGACATGCCCCTCCTTGTGGGCTCCATCACATGCTGTGTTAGAACACATCCTGGAAGCCATCCAGCAGCCTCTGCTCCTTGGCCACCTTAGAGTACTTGGTTCCCCAGTTTGTACCTGGCATATTAAGGTCCCCCATCAGCACCACTCCTTCCCCTTTTGGTCCACACTGGGCAATGATGTTGTCCTGCAAACCATCTCTAGAACATCACTCATCCCAGGGGGCCTATATACTACACCCAGCTTGACCTTATCTCCTGCTAGAGATCGTAAGGTGACCCATAAGGCCTCCACGTTTCCCTCTGCCTCTTCTACCCTAGCAATTTCTATGTCATCTCTAATGAACATAGTCACTCCACCCCCTCGGCCCTCCTTTCTCTCCTTCCTAAGCATAGTGTACCCCCGTACGTTTAGGTCCCAGTCATGGTTTTTGTTGGCCCACGTCTCCGTGACCGCCGCCACATCCACCCCTCCACCCTTGAACAGCATGGCCTGGAACTCTGGCAACTTGTTTCCCAAGCTCCTGGCATTTACTAACACCAACCCCCACCCCTTATCCCTGATCCTCTTTGTCGGCCCCACCCTGATTCCTTATACTTCCATCCTCCCTCTGCTCCTCCTGAAACCTCCACCCCAGTATGTTCCCCCTCCCCTTGGGCTGAGGCTACTCCCTCATCTGGAGGAGGGCTTCTGGTCACCCTCCTTATCCCTCCCCCTCACAAGTCTAAACCCCATCTTTCTTGAATGTAGTCAGCCATCCCTGTTTAAGGACTTCCTTCCCTAATGGGGCAAGATGAAGCCAGTCCTTGGTGTATAGTCCCTTATCCTCCCAAACTCCATTCCAGTTCCCTAACACCCCAACCCCTTATACTATACTTATACCCTTATACTTATACCCACTATTTATACTCTGTATGAATGCTAAATAAATGCTGTGCCTTTAGCTTTGTAGAAAATCATTTAATCTGTGAAGAAAAACTTTTTTGCTTACTGTCAAAACTCACATTTGGAGTGTTATACTTTTTAATGCCATTTTATTGTTAACTGCTTCATACAGCTAATTCTCATTATCTACTATTTCTTTAAATACATCACTAAAATGAGTTAACTTCGATGTATAAAGAGTGTTTCTAATAGCAGAATAATTCTCCATCATTCATAACAGATTACTGCTGAAAAGCACTGAACTGTGCTGTTCAAAAGCTTGTGTCAAATGGTTTACAATAAATTAGTGAACACCAGCCACACTAACACAATCTTTAAGTTTCAGTATCCTTTCTTTTCTTTCTTTTCGTTAAGCAGATTTCCCCCAAGCCACCTCCAATAGTTTGCCCAAATATGGGCTTCGTCAAGGAAGAGTATCTGCATTCCAAAAATAAATACATATACTCACTGAATGTTCTCCATGCCTTTTACATTTATATTAAAGCACTTCAGTATTACACTCAAATTGTAGGTTCTTGTTATAGCCTAAACATTATATGGTTTTCTTGAATTATTAATTTATTAGTTATATTTAACCAATATTAAAAATATATAAAAACATATATCTGTACTGTAACTACACCAGTAAAAGAGATCATATATTTCATTTGTTGTTAAATATCATACTGTCAGTAACAAGCAACAGATAGTGTACAGCCATCATCATTTCTCCAAGTGTCCCTGTATTACATCATTCTCTATTTCTATCCAACAGTGCCCATACTATAGTCTAACATTTTACACAAGGAGTCAGTTGCATTATATATACATTAAACACATGATCACAGCGTAGCCATTTCAGTTCTAGTGAGGTATAAACTTCTTTAGGTGACGTTATTCTGTGCAGTAAAATGTAAGAAAAAGTCTGTAGTGTCGATACATTTATGTTAACTAGTACCTGAGTTAATAATTTTCTTTATCTACTTGTAGGATTGCTGTTCAGGCTTTAATGAACACATCATGGCCATGCATCATCCAAGGAAAGTTTAGGTGGCCTGGGAGTTCAGAAGGGTCAAGTAGATGACAGGGGTGAGCTCAAAGGTAAGGCAGGGAGCATGCTGGGGGAGAAAAGCTTGGGAGGGGATGGGAAAAGCTGGGGTAGGGGGTCGGGAGGAATACAAGATGGGACAGGGGAGGTAGATGGGAGTGGACAGCAGGATGGATAGAGAGATGGGAGGCCCAGGGTGCAGGAAGGAGGGTGGTAATCCCGGGGGATTCAGTAGTGAAGGGGGTGAGATGTAGGAAGAGACAAAGCAAGCTGTGCGAAGGTGGAGTGCATGCCAAGGATGATGGCAGAAAGAGTGGGATCTCAGATAGGGCAGTGTGTAAGTCGGGGGGAGGTAAACCTCAGATTATCATGCACCTCTAGATGAATGACCTTAAAGGGTGTGAGATGAGGGAGGTGGAAGAGAGGATCAAGGAAGTGGAAAAATGTGCAGTGAAGCTGGGAAGATGGTAGCCTTCTCAGAGGTGCTTCCAGTCCTGAGGAATAGTATGGAAAGGAAGGTAATAACAGAGGAATTCAACAGATGGCTTAGGGGTGTATGAAAAAGAGGAGTAAAGGCTGGTTGATGGGTGGGGAGGAACCTGGGATAACAAGAGCTTGCATGCACAGAACAGGTTGCATCTGGGCAGAAAAGGTTCAAGCGTACTGACGAGAAGCTGGAGGAATTCATAAGAAACAACATCAATCTGAACTGACGTGGGAAGCAGCGGGGTGCACAGCACCCTTAGTCATCTGCTGGAGGAGGCTAATAGGCTTACCTCCAAACAGGGCATCATGGGGAGTAGTGAGATGAGAAGGGTGGAGGTTTGGGACAACTGAGGCAGCAGGGGTGTGGGCGCAGATCAGAAGTAAGGAGGTCCCGAGTCGCAGCAGGGTCTGCTGTCTCTGAGTACTAGAAGCCTGGGAAACAAGATGGAAGAATTGCAGTCACTGATGTCAGAGGAGAGGTGGACCCAGCAGCCATCACAGAGGCGTGGGCCTCTACAAAACCTTGATTGGGGCCTCTGCTTCCCTAATACAAACTGTATGAAAAGGACAGGGGATGGAAAGGGGATTAGCCTTTACGTGAATGAGGGGATAACTTGAACCACATAGGAAGAGGTGGAGGATGAGAATGAATCATTGAGGTACAGGTACAATTCACAGCAGGGAGGAAACTAAGGATATGGGTGGTCACAAGCCACCTTTCAGGAAGAGGAGTTGGACAGGTTACTAGTGTCTCAAATCATAGAAATTGCCAGTAAGGAGGAGGCAGTAATAATTGAGTGTACAATTTGCCCGGGTGGACTGGATGCATCTTAGGGTGGTTTGTGGCCCAAGGTGTCATGGAACCCACTAAGGAGAGGGCTGTACTGGACCTGGTCTTGTCCAGCTGTGAGCATGTTCAGGATGTGAAAGTGGGACGCCACTTACAGGTTGTGACCACCATATTGTGTGGGTCCACCTTGATATGGCCAGGGGGAAAGTCAGGACCAGGGCTGGACTGAATGGCTTTGGACTTTAAGAGGACTGGCTTTGGAAGGATGTGAGAAATTCTAGTACTACACCTTGCTTTGATCTGAAGAGAGATGGATGTGGAATAGAAATGGGCAATAATAAAGGAGGGACTGGTGAAGCCACTAGAGAGTGTGACAAAATCAAAAGTAAGACAACTAAGGCCAAAAAGCCCAGCTGGTTCAGTAAGGAGGTGGCAAAAGCTGTAGGTGGCAAGACAGCAGCCTTCTGGAAGTACAAACATTCTCAGAAGGAGGAAGATAGGGTGGTCTACTCTGCTAAGTCAAGGGAGGTGATCAGAGCCGTTGAGGTGGCAAAGGCGACAAGGGAAGTTCAGATAGCACCGGTGACAAAAACAGGGAAGAAGGCATTTTTCCATTACTTAAGGGAGAAAAGGAACAGCAAGGATGAAATAGTGCAATTTAAAAGGAAGGTGGTTTGGCAGAGGATATTGAGGAGAAAGCAGAGGTACTTAACAAGGGTATCCAGTGATAAAGGCTCTATTAGAAGAGTGACCTGCACAACAGCACCAACAGAATGCTGAATGACAGTATGTGGAGCAGTAGGGAATGGTGCATGGTAGGCAATGGCGACTACACCCCTTGGGCAACCTCCAATATGGTGAATAGCATCAAAAAGGTGACTACCTTCTTGGGTGACAGGCATGACAGCGACAGTAAAAATGTTGAACATGACAGAATAGCGATTTTCTGCAATTCTGCACACCTGCATGCGCACACAGCACATCACAGACCACCTGCAGCAAAGGGCGGCATGACCCGGGCAGTAGGCCCCCCTCAGTACAATGCACCAATAGCCCTGTGTGCAGCCCCCCCCCCAGTCCATATGGGCCCAAAGGTGGTGTACCAATCCCCAACCAGTGGTTGCAGCAAAGTACATATGGGTCAGATGCAGGCAGCAAACTACATGCAGCAGACCCCTCCCACCAAGGCACAGACACAGTCAAAGAGGCCAAGGAACAATGTGGCCAGGTAAGTCTCCAGCATTCACTCATAGTGCAGTGGACTAATGCAGGTGGTGCAGTGGAATGTGATGGTGCGCGCAGTGGCAGCCACTGGTTCAAATCCACGCACCGCGACAATGTAGGTAGGTTGGTAGGCAGGACTAAGTGATGCAGTAATTACAGTTTGTACCTGTACAGCACATGAGTGCTGCACACAGGACAGGAGTACTGTCACTGAACCAGCTACCAAGTGTGACCTGTGCTCAGTAAAAGCACAGTCGCCATTTCCACTGCTCACCAAGAAACACTCTCTTCCACCGTCAGAGTCCACAAGCAGCCCAGACGCCTCCTCACCACCGCACATACCACCATGCTGCACCTCCATCATGTTGGCAAACCTGAAGCAATGGCGAAGCAGCCCCTTTTGCTGCTGGATGGCACTGGTTGGTGTTCCAGGCAGTACCATGCCCATGCACACCCAGCATGGTCATGGTCACATGTGCCACCTGGGTGTATATGGTCTCCCCTCTCGCTGTACATGCCATCTCAGTTCTGTGGTGACGAGGGATGGATACTGTGACATACCTCGAGAGGCAGAAGGGGAGACCCTTACTTTCCAATGATGGTTATCTTTACAGGTGTGATAAGGAGGTACACGGTGAGGTCTATTGGCGATGCTGCCAGGACCACAAGTACCAGTGCCCTGCACACCTGCACACAGAGGCAGAAGGAGACCCTTACTTTCCAATGATGGTTATCTTTACAGGTGTGATAACGAGGTACATGGTGAGGTCTATTGGTGATGCTGCCAGGACCACAAGTACCAGTGCCCTGCACACCTGCACACAGAGGCAGAGGGAGCCCTTACTTTCCAATGACAGGTTATCTTTACAGGTGTGATAAGGAGGGCATGGTGAGGTCTATTGGTGATGCTGCCAGGACCACAAGTACCAGTGCCCTGCACACCTGCACACAGAGGCAGAAGGGGAGACCCTTACTTTCCAATGACGGTTATCTTTACAGGTGTGATAAAGAGGTACACGGTGAGGTCTATTGAGCGATGCTGCAGGACCACTAATGCACAGTGCCTGCACACCTGCACACAGAGGCAGAAGGGAGACCCTTACTTTCTAATGAGGTTAACTTTACAGGTGTGATAAGGAGGTACATGGTGAGGTCTATTGGCGTGCTGCCAGGACCACAAGTACCAGTGCCCTGCATACCTGCACACAGAGAGCAGAAGGGAGACCCTTACTTTCCAATGACAGTTTTCTTTACAGGAGTGATAAGGAGGTACATGGTGAGGTCTATTGGCGATGCTGCCAGGACCACAAGTACCAGTGCCCTGTACATCTGCACAGAGGCAGAAGGGAGACCCTTACTTTCCAATGACGGTTTTCTTTACAGGTGTGATAAGGAGGTAGATGGTGAGGTCTATTGGCGATGCTGCCAGGACCACAAGTACCAGTGCCCTGCACACCTTCACACAGAGGCAGACCACATTGTGTTCTGTGGATGGCCTCACAATCATGTCCCTGATGCAGGGGGGGCATAGGCATGTGGACAGTATTGTTGGGGGTCCGCAACAGGGCATGCACCATCATGGAGAGCACTGGACAGGTCATTGTCCAGAGCACGTCTGACATAGCTGATGCCTTAGCTGGCAGGATGCCCACAGTGACATTGCTCAAACAGAGAACACAGAGGGTGTGGAAGGCTGTAAAGGGCTGCCCTGTGACACCTGTCACTGTGCCGGAGCTCACCATGACTCTAGAGTATCGTGCCACTCTGACGAGTGAGCTCTTCCTCCAGCACAATAGAGAACTGGTGGCTGACAGGGTGCTTGTGTTCACGGCACAGCATTCATGTATTTCTAGGTGACAATGAGCACTGGTTCCTCAATGCCAACTTTCGATGCCTCACCACCCATCTTTGGGCAGTTGTAAGCCATCCACGGGCTGTGGCGCAGATGTTGTGGTATCCACCTTGTATATTCTTATGTTCTGGCAATGGGAACAGAGTTATGCATGTGTGTTTGGTGAGGTGTGGCACTTGTTGGAGGATTGCACACGAAACAGCTCTCATGGACTTTGAGTGGGCAGCCTGGTGCATGTTCTCCCTGTGTGTTCCGGTACAGCTGCATGGGGGTGCTACTTTCATTATTGCCAGGCGGTGCGGTGCTGTGTCCAGTGTAGCCCTGAGCTGCTGCAGTGCTATTCACTTGATGAGGGCTTTGCGCTACCGATACAGATTTTACTCACCCTGGCTTTCATGCCCATGGGGATGTTGCCAATGTGTGCCAGCCTCTGCAATACACGTTCTACAAGGCCAGTGATGTGGTACTGTGTCCAGTCCTTGACTATATGGAAGACACCTGGCTAGGCAGGGCTGTGGAGCAGGTAAGCGCTTAGTGGTTACCTTTGTTTCCACATGAGGTATGGAATGTCTACGATGCAGCATGTGCAGGCCTGCCACAGATTGAACAATGTGGTAGAGGGCTATCACCAGGGCTTCAACATTCACCTGGGTGCCACACATCCAAGCCTATGGTGCTTTATCGACTACCTCAAGGAGGAACAGTGCCTCAGTGTGCTCTGCATGGAGCCATTATCTATTTATTAAATTTTGATAACCGGGTAAGCCCACTGGGCCCCGAAGGTCCCTTTTTCAGGGGTGACCCAGGGAATTACGTGAAATAATACATGGTGTAGCATACAGCACAGGTACATTACACTAGACAGCCAGTTAGTCTCTGGGGCCACAATCACCATGAAAAAATCAAGCACTACAAGGATCTCCACCGCGGGTGGAGGTCATGCTGGAGTACGCTGGCGCAGTAACGGCCAACTACCTGAGGGGCTCGCCTTTCAACCTCCAGCCCCCAGGTGCAACCTACCAGGGTGGTGCATGCTGCGCCCCTGCCATTCCTGGCTGCTGCATGCCATTCATGCATGATTCCAGTCGTGTCAACGGCACCCTCCATCTGGCTGTTGCGTTGTGCATCAGCACGTCTCTTGTCCACCACCACCACTGCATATGCACATGCCTCTGTGCAGTCCTGGCCACACCACCTGTGCCAGTGCATGGCACCATCTCCGGCCATTTCAGCCCTTCACAACCTGCCCTGTATGTGTGGGCACCTGCATGTTGGTGGCCAGCCACTTCCTCCACCAGTCTGCCTGTAGTGCTTTCATCATCCCCCCACACACTGACACCCCCTCACCTGCCTGTCTGCATTGTCCTCAGTATTGTTTTTCCAGCATTGCCCGCCCCATCCACCGTGCCACCCATCCTTGTGCTCCTGCCATGCATCAATGCAGCACTGGCCGGGTCCTCTGCATGTTCCCGAGTGTTCCCCTCACTCTGTGTTGCCCCCCCATCCAGTGGTCCATCCCTGTCCCATGTGTGTTCCCTGATACTGTTGGTGATGGTCATGTTTTTTTTTCTGTGCTCTGTTTGCGGTTCTGACACTCGCCCTTCTCGCCGGTGTGCTGATTCACTGATCACTGTGGTCCATAGGCCCACATTGTACTCACCCTTGGGAATGGGCCATCATGACATGAAACCCACAAGAATTACTTCTGTTCAGTCTTCACTAGAGATAAGGATGGACCAATGCCACAAGGGAACAGGGAGTGGGGACCTGGAGGGAGTTAAGGATGTTGACTTTCAAGCTGATGGAGTACTTAAAGTCCTAAGTGCCCTGAAGTTGGATGATGATCCCAGGCCAGATGGCATGCACCCAAGGTTCTGGGGAATGACAGAGGCTCTGGTAGATCCTCTGTGGAATCAGGGATCATGCCCTGGAACTGTAAAACTACTGTATTGTGCCTCTTCCAGAAAATTGGGATGAATGATGAACCAGGGAATGACAGGCTAGTTAGCCTTGGCTCAGTACTGGGCACACTGAGGAGACCATCCAGAAAGAGAAATTGGTGGCTTTTATGAGCATAATGGGCTCCAGGATATGAAGCAGCATGGATACTGCAGAAGGCAGAGCTCGAATAACAGTGGGTGCTGGGAAAACAACAGATAAAATCACAATGAAGAACCAGTACTCCAGACCACAAAAAGTCAGAAAAAGTATTTTACTGGAGGTAAAAACAAAAATACAAATAGTTACAGGACTGTAAGATATATATTCACACACTTGAATAGTGAAGCAGTATGGGTTTGGGTCAGGGAGGTCCTGCCAGACTCACCTAATTGACTTGCTGGCTCACCGGGACAGTGGATGGGGCCAAGCAGTTGATGTCCTTTATCTGGACTTCAACAAGGCCTTCAACTCTATACCTCACATCAGACTGGTCAGGAAGCTGAAAGACATTGGAGATGGGGGCTATGTTTGTTGGGTTGGTCAGAAATAGGCTGCAGGACAAAAGCCAAAAGTTGGTATTTGGGGAGGGGCGGTTGCAGAAGCTACAACATTGACCATTGGTGTCCCACAGGACTCTGTGCTCTCTCTAATGTTGTTCACATATTCATGAGTGAAATCGCAGGTGGGATCAAGAGAAAGATCTGCCTGTTCACACTGACACAAAGCTTTGTGAGAGGGAGGACATGGAAGAGGGGAGAGAGGAACTCAGGGAGACCTGGCTTGGCTAGAGAAGTGGTGTGGCATTTGGTAACTGTGGCTTAATGCTAAAAAATGTAAAGTAATACACTTGAGGGGGTGAAAAATCCCAGGACCAAATACTGGTTGAGGGGTGTGCAGGTAACAAGGTCAGTCAGAGGTATAATTGTATCATAGGTGACCTGAAATAATCAGCACACTATGGAAAAGCTGCAGCCAAGGCTAATCGGATGCCGGGCTACATATAGTCAGAGAAATTACCAGCAGGAAGACAGAGGTCATTCTGCCACTGTACAGGTCTCTAGTGGGACTGCACCTACAGTACAGTGTGCAGTATTGGTGTCCTTATCTTAAGAAGGATATCAGCTTGCTGGAAATGGTCCAGAGAAGGGCAACACAGATGATCCAAGGCCAGCAACACAACACATATCAGGAGAGACTCAGGGGCTCAACACGAGGAGAGGAGGGACATGACTGAGACCTTCAAGTACCTTAAAGGCAGGGGTCAACCTTAATCTTTTTTTGCATTAGCCAGCAGGGCAAGTTGATTCAAAATGGCACTAGCCTGTAGATGGTTGCACTAGCCCTTAATTATAATGGTACATTTGATCACTTATACAGGAAACAATGCAAGCCAAGAAATACTCTGATTATTGCACATCTCTCCTGCCCCACATTGCTTCTAACTCCCCAGCAGAAAGGGGAACGGTGGAAGGGAGGGGCAGCTGCAGAATAAGGGGTGCTAGCTGCACATTCGAGCAGACTTGATAGACCTCTAGGCCTTTATCTGCTGGCAAATTTTGTGTGTTCGTATAAAAAAAAGATACAGTGCCCCCCCCCCATTGTTTTGTACCATGGCCTCATCTGTTCCTCTTTCTGCCCCTACCAAACCAGAAGATACCACAACAGCAAATGTTCAATCAAGCAGTCCTAGCTCTGCACACACAATAGCTGACATCACATAATCACCTCACCACTCTCACCACCATCCACAGGGCAATGAACAGTCAAGCAGAAAGACACTCTCAGCCAGCCCCACCCTATAATCAAATGAAGACCTGCACTTCTTGAAGTTTTGTATAGTCTCAAGGAGCCAGGAGCACATTTAAGATTTCTTTGGGGTGAGGGCTACACAAGTGTAAGGGACTTGGGAAATAGAAAACTATGGCATTTTAATTTTTAAAAGCATTGATTTTAATATTCTCTGCCCCAACAGTTAACATATTTTTTCTTTAACATTGTCCTTTCATCAGCCAGGGGAAACAGCACACAGGCATAATGCTATATTATATTTCTATATAGGATCTATCAACCCCAGAAATGCCTATTTCAAGCTTTCAAATTATGTATTTTATTAAGGTTTATTTTTGTACCATACATGATCCAAAGCTTTGTTTTTAGGATGAAAGGACATGCTGGGTGGGATAAGGGTGGGTCTGTATGGATGGTGATAGCTAGCATGGTCCATTTGAAAGATCAGGGGACCCCCTACACTTGCCAGTAATGGCAACTATGGATCTATGGGTGGTCATTTCAGAGTCTGGTCTGCAGTGGTGTACAGGGAAAGAACAGAGTTGAGATTTGGAGGGGAGAGGGAAGTCATGGTGAGGCTGGGATAAAATCTACCACCTGCAGGGCCGATCCTGTATACCTCCTTGCATTTTGTCACTGAAACGTTGGATACAGACACTCAGAATACAGGGAAATGAGGGTCACTGGTCTTAATAATATGGGACAAATTCAGAAAACTGGAAGCTAGTTGTAACCCCTAGATGGCGCTATCCCAGGGGCTACTACCCCTGCCTGATTTGCCACAAACAGGTTGAGGGGCCTGGATCCAATGGCGGGTGCCTCCACCCAGAGGTCAGGGTTTGCAATAGTTAAACTAACTTGGTCACAGCCCTCTGGGACACTGCAATCCCCTTTCTTCCCACTAGTGGCCCACACAATATATCAGAATTACCTTCACAGTATACACTTTTCCCCCAGGTCTGGTTCGCACTGGGACCTCCTGTAAATGAGATACAGTGCAACAATCACAGTACAGTACTTTAACATAGACAAATACCTCAGGCAGTATAACTTTGCTGAAACAAGCAGCTCTGATTTATTTAGGGGATATAACAAGGACAGGGAAATCAGGTTAATTAGCTTATCACTCTAATAATCTACCTATGGCTCTGTGCACAGGCCTATCCCTATCAGTTACTGTCCCTGGTACCCAAGCCTAGTGGCTAGTCACAACCGTGGCAGCTGGTGGGGGCCCTTTCACACAGAGAAAAGGAGAATTAAACAGTCAGCAGTACAGTAATTCCATTTGATTTAATGTGGCAATTCAACAGGAGCGACCCTGAATTAGTACTCACAACCTCCAAATAAGATAGGGTCCTTCAATGTCAGCAGGGCTCACTGAGGTACACAAACCTCTTCACACATCCATATAAAAGCACTATACCAGGCAGGCTGCATCTGTATCCCGATCGCAATTACTGCACAATACCCGGAGAACACACAGCAGATTCAGTTCCTGACAGACCGAGTGCAATTTTCAGCAATTCCTCCAGTCTTCTACAGGGTGAGCCTGGTTTCTACTCTTCAGAGATCCTTTGATTCTTTTCACAGGACGGATTCAGTCCTAACAAGCTGCAGACCGGAACTCTGGGCCTTACACGTTTTTGACTAAACTGCACACTGAAAAAGCACAGGCTCCTTCCTTCTTCACTGCCAAAGCTCAACTGAAACTCCAACCGACAAAACCGGGCACTTCCTTTGAGTTCCTCCCAGTTCTTGACTGGATTGGCTGTCACTCACAATAGACTGCTGCTGTTGGTCCAAAAGGCACTGAAGTCTAAACTACATCTCCCAGAGTCACTGCCCATACAATCCTCTTGTGGCTGGCTCAGACTATGAGTCCAAGTTCTGATTCGTCCAAGGCACCATTTTAGAGCTAGCTACCCTACACTGATTGGTCCAGTTCAGCAGTTCAAAACTAGAATGGGAACTAGCAGACACAGTTCTGACTGCAAAGAAAGCAGGTTAGACAAACTGTAATTTCATTATTACTCTAAATAATTTCTGGCAAACAGTTACATCTTTCAGATAGGTTCCCTTTGCACTCTAGTGACTGCAAAAATGAAGTGAATTGGCAGCAGCTCGAGTGGTACTCAGAGAAGAAACATACAGTCCCCATACAAACTAATTATGTCTGCAAGCAGACAGCTCTTAAAGAGACAGTACCAGAGGTTCTAAAACACTCACTGATAAATGGTAAACGCCAAACACCATTCAGGCTTGGAGCATTCAAGCAAGCTCCTGGAAGTCTTTTGGGAACCCCCATTTGCAGGGGGGTTACATAGTGACTTAAGCCATGTTCACAAGGCAGCAGTGCTACTCATTTGGGACCGCAGCAGTGTGCTCCCGACCAGCAGCAAGTGGTAAACCACCTGTCCACATGGCCCCTCTGTGCACTGCTGCATTTTGAGCTTGTGAGGGGCCATGCGTCAGGGGGCTCGACTGTCGCTCACTACCACAAAGTCAAACTGGACCTGTTGGTGGTGCAGACAGTCCACAAGCAATTTAATCCACTGCAAGTTGCTCACTCGGTCGGCATCCCCAGCTGAAAGGGAATGTGGGACCGGCAATGAGTGACTTGCCGTGATTAGTACATGTCCACATAGTTGCATTTGCATTGGAGCAACCCGATAGCTCGGGTTGCTCCAGTGCAAATGTGACCGTAAACAGGGCTAAATTTTACTTAGTTGATTTAGTTTTTAATGACCGGGTAAGTGCACTAGACAAATCCTGCCTATTTTTAGGCACAACCTGGGGGAAGGGGGATACAGATGAAATGCCAACTGACCTTGAACCAGATTAAGCTGTTGGTGGTATTTTTTTAGTGAATGAGGGAAATTTGGCCAAGACACTGGGAAAATTCCCCTACTCTTTTCGATAAATGCCATGGGATCTTCAACATCCACCTGAACAACCACCAATCCAGACAGATGGGACCTCAGTTTAACGTCTCATCTGAAAGACGGCACCTAAGAAGTGCAGCACCCCTCTCATGCTACACTACGGTGTCAGAACTGGGATATTAACCTAGTGCCGGATGTGGGAACTGAACCCATAGCCCTCTGCTGCTGCTGACAGAATTAGAATGCATAGTAATTCTGGACTGATATATCAGTCCATGGCACAGCAATGGTTAACAGCATTCTACCTTGATCACACCTTGGACACTAGCTGAAAGTCCCAACAGTGGAGTGATAATGACTCACATTGAGTCTTTTGTGGGATTGCCCTCTTGAACTGCCAGATAACTGCAGCTCTTAATGAGCTGTTAATCACACCAGGTCATCTGGAACATTGAGAGAGATTGGCATGAGGACTAGAACCTGCTAAAGTAGAGATTATTTAACTTCTTTAACAGTCATGAAAATCTGCACTAGTCAAGACAAACAAGTAGAGAGTTAGCTGCCTTGGTCCTGGTCAATTTGCACTAGGGTTTGGGCTAGTAAAACAATGTTAAGATCGACCCCTGCTTAAAAGTATTAAGAGGTTGAGCACTGAGGTCTCTTCAGCTTTAATGGAAACAAGGGTTAACGGCCTAAAGCTGGAGGAAGGCTCAGGAGTGAGATAAGGAGGAACCTTTTAACCAAGAGGGTGGTGGCTAAGTAAAATGAACTGTCAGAAGAAGTGATATCCCAAAAAACAATGGACAGCTTCAAAAGAGGATGGGAGAAGGTGAGGAGGAAGGCTGCAGGTAGATGGGGAAGGGGGAACTGGAAAGGTTCAAGGAACATGGGAGGTGGACAGTTCTCTCTGGAAATTCAGTTTGAGCTGCACACTTGAGCAGAGTTGATAGATTGTAAGGCCTTTGTCTGCTGGCACATTCCTATGCTTATAAATAGAAATCCACACACACAGGAAGACAGTTTAACATTAAAGCACAAATCACACGTACAGTAATTTATGTAATCTGGTGACCATGTAATCAGCTTTATTTAGGTACAGTAAAATCTTAAGGGGAAATTATAAGAGAATAACAGAGCATAAGAGTACTAGAAGAATACAAGACTGCGAATTCAAGCACGGCAGGACACTATAAAGAACGAGGGGACACAGTAGTGTAGGTGTGGTTTTTTGGGGACTGGAGCAGGTAGAACCACCATCAAGGGGAGGGAATGGCAACAAAATAATAGAAATGAGGGAGGAGTGGTGGATACATTGATTAGAGACACTGAATGAACCCTAGGGTTTGAAAGAGAGGGGCAAACTGGCATGCTTGCTGGTAGCCAAAATGTTTGACAATATATGGAGCCAGAAAATTAGTGATCCTGTCTATTGTTCAGTTTAGACAGGTCACTGTGGGGTCTGTAGCCTCTCAATACTGGATTTAGAGTGGGATACATATTGGCACAGCATATTTTGATGTAGCTGTGGCAATATGTACAAAAAAAAAGAAATGTGGTGCACAGGGTGTCTACTGAAGGTGCTGCCCAAACAGTTCCAAATCCAAGTAAAACAAGCATTTATCAATGCTAAGTGTTGCTTGCTGTCATTAGCAGTAGAAGTGCAGGACTCAGACAGGTGCAGTACAGGAATGGCAGTGAAGTATTGAACTGACGCCAACTCCACCCCCACCCTGCAGAGATGGACAGTCATTAGGGTGTGCCTTTGAGTTGTCACCCATAATGGTCATGACATTTCACCTCACCCTACCATGCAGACACAAGTGTCGAGGTGTGCTTTGAAGTGTTTGGACTTTATTTACACTCACCTCATTTCATAAGGAAATACACTGAAATGGGTGCAGTATAGGAGAATGGGGTAAACTCTGGGCCAAAGGGTCCAAGGCGCACCTCTATGCCTGCCACTGGTGGCAGGTTGGGGGTGGAATGGCATGAGTATTACTGTCAACAATCCCAAGTCACACCCCTGACGCCTGTCAGTCCCTACAGAGTAAGGAGTCATGGTGAAAAACCCTAACACCCTGGGCATTTCTTGGTATTTTTACTCCAAGTTTTCAATGTGGGCTTTTTGTGATCCCACCACATGAACAGTGACACTATCACTTTGTTAGCCGAAAGGTGATTTTTCACAGCGACAGCGCCATTTAGCGCCACAGGTGTGAAAACACATTTTGAACAGGATGTGAAAAATGACAGCTGTACTGTTCATGAGGAGGTGTGAAAAATGGCAATGCTTAAAATTTGGAGTGAAAATATAAAAAAACTGGTGAAGTCACAAGCGTGCATTGAAGATGCGCATTGCACACCCGTAATGTAATTTGGCCAGGGTGTGAAAAATGACAGCTGTACTGTTCGTAAGGAGGTGTGGAAAAATGTCAGTGTTGAAAACCTGGATTGAAAAGATTACGAATTCGTGAACTTACGAGGCTGCATAGAAATTGCACAATGCACGCCTGTAACACAGTCATTTTATGGACTTTTGTCACCAAATTTTCAACATAGCCAGTTTAAGACCTCTGCTCATGAACAGTGTCACTGTGATTTTCATAACCTCTCCCAAATATTTATTTCAAACGCCGACCACGCCACTGTGTGCTACATGTGCGAAAACACATTTTGAGAGAGATGTGAAAAATGACAGTTATACTGTTCATAAGGAGATATGGTAAAATGGCAATGCTAAAAATCTGGAGTGAAAATATTAAAATGCTCGAAGTTATGAACGGCATAGAACTATGAAATGCATGCTTGTAAAACAGTCATTTTTGAGAATTTTTTCACCAAATTTTTAACATAGGGTTTTTGGGAGCCTACTTCATGAACAGTGTCACTGTGATATTCTTAATCTGTCCTGAACATTGATTTCGCACACTGAACACACCATTGTGTGCTACATGTGCGAAAATACATTTTGAGAGAGATGTGAAAAATGACAGTTATACTGTTCATAAGGAGATATGGTAAAATGGCAATGCTAAAAATTTGGAGTGAAAATATTAAAAATGCTCGAAGTTATGAACGTGCATAGGAACTATGAAATGCATGCTCGTAAAACAGTCATTTTTGAGAATTTTTTCACCAAATTTTTAACATAGGGTTTTGGGGGGCCCTACTTCATGAACAGCATCACTGTGATATTCTTAATCTGTCCTGAACATTGATTTAGCACACTGACCACACCATTGTGCGCTACATGTGCGAAAATACATTTTTGGTGAGATGTGAAAAATGACAACTGTACCATTCATAAGAAGGTGTGGTAAAATGGCAATGTTGAAAATCTGGAGTGAAAATATTAAAAATGCTCTAACTTACGAGTGTGCATGGGAACTGCACAACACATGCTCGTAAAACAGTCATTTTTGGGAATTTTTTCACCAAATTTTCAACATAGAGTTTTTGAGGGCCTACCTCATGAACTGTGAACTATCATTTTGTTAATCAGTCCTGAAAGATGGTTCCACACAGTGACCACGAAATCACCTTCCGGGACCGAATAACAAAATTACAGTGACTGAGTTCATGAGGTGGGGTCCTAAGAACCCCATGTTGAAAATGTGGTGAAGAAATTCCCAACAATGGCTGAGATATGCACCAAAGTTGAGAAAAAAGCATTTATGCCATTATACAGCTTACCGGCATTTCTTCAGTTCATGGTGGGCTTTGAAGAGTGCAGACATGTTCCCGGTCCACGAAGATCATTGCACTGGGCTCGGAGGTAAGTATGAGGTAAAGGGAGGTGTGGGTAGGTGGGGTACTCAGAGGGTGGGCGTGGGTTTGGGAAGGGGCAAGAGAATCAAAAAGGACTTTTTTTCTTTTAGGTCTTTTATTTTAAAGACGATGGAAGACTTTTGCCACACTGGGTGGGCTCCCAGAGTGATACCAGGCACTTTGTTTGGGGGGGGCAGCCAGGGCTGACCAGGGATTGGGCACCCTGTTGGGCAAGGTCTGTTGCCATGCTGGAGTGGGCTCCCAGCGTGGCAGATGGAAGTTGTTTGGGGGCAGTGGAGCTAATGGGGATTAGACACCTCTGTTGGCCATACAGTGTGCTGGGGGGAACGCATGAGCCATGGGGGGTGCATTATGCCGTGGGGATTGGGCTACCCTGTTGGCAAATGAACTGGGAGGGTCATGCCGATAGGGGATTGGGCACCCGCTGGCTTTCCATTTATTTATTGAAATGTTTCATCAGGAAGGCACACTGAACGGTGGGTGGTGGCTTTCCATTGGCTTCCTGGGGACTGTGAGAGGCCGCGGAAAAGCCTCGCCATGAAGGACACCACACAGTCAGCTGTTTTGGTAAGCTTGTAATGCACCAAAACAGCTGATTATGTGATGTGGTAAATTTCCTGACGATTCAGGCATACTCCCTAACTACTGAAAGCAATATGTTTCTTGTGCATGCATGCAAGCAACACAAAACTAAAGAATCGGTGCACACAACATATAGGTGCAGCAATATTTTATTAGTTTAAAGGCATGCATACAAACTGCATGGGAAAAAAACCTATATGCGCATTCATTCTGAACGGGCTTCATCAGACAGAGACTCATGAAATAAATTAATGTGGTTACATACAAACAGCAAAAAAAATGGTGCCAGTACTGATATGTAATGAAGCAGAATGCTGCGGTCAGGTTACTGTCTGGTTCATCTCGATCGAGTTATATTATGCCCGTGCTGCACAAACTGCACTGGCTGCCAGTTCAGGGGTGGATCACCTTCAAGGTCGGCTGACCAATAAAGCACTACACGGACAGGGACCAAGCCACCTGTAAGATCTCTTGTATCCCTACTGACCTCTCTGACCACTCCATTCAACTGATGAGGGATTGCTGAAGATTCCCAGAGTATGATTAAAAACTTCTGGATCATGGGGCATTTTCATTTGTAGCCCCAACCCTGTGGAATTTTCTATCTCATCAGATACAAGATTGCCTGACAGTGGGGAGCTTTAAGACTGCTTTAAAAACCTACTTATTCAAACTCACTTTTGGAGATGTTCTTTAACTTATGTCCAACTATTGGGGTTGTCTTTTATATATCGATGGATGTATTTTAGAACATTATGGTTTTAATTGTGGTTTTCGATGTACAGTGCTCTCGTACTTTGTGAAGAGTGCTTAATAAATTAAGGTTATTATTTTTTTGAACACAGTGACTACTTAAAATCATTTGATGACTGCAGAAATCCCAGTCTGTAAAAGATTCCCATCCAGCCATTGCTTTCAAAATCTAGTTGCTTGCCACAGCACAATTCTCATTATATTCAGTTGCCATTAACAGCCAGCACAGCTCCTTTATTTAATGTAATTCAAATTTTGGAAAGGGGGGAGGGGTTCAAAAAAAAAAGCTGAATGGTTTGTTTCCCTGGACTTTGTATGCACATCTTTAGTAAAATATTGTTGTACCTACACATTGTGTGCACCCAATTCTTTAGTTCCTTACTGTACCAACATGTAAGCCAGTGTTTATAAAATGATAAAATATGGGCAATCCAGCAACATAACATCATTATCCTAATTATCCAGTAGAAAAATGGAATACACTTCTAGATAAATAGATCAGTAAATAAATAGTACGTACATGGAAATATAATATCCAAGGAGCAATCACTAACCACAGATTATGATTTTACTTGGCATGTAAAGCACACAAGTGAAAAATTGTACTAAAAGGAAATGAAATATGTTAAAACATAAGCAGAGTTAAGGTTGGTGAGCTAAGACCATTCAGTGGTGTGTGTGTGTGTGTGTACCTATAGCTGTGCGTGAACTTGGGAAAGCAGAAAAAGCACTCTAAATAAATAGAAATATGTCAAATTGATTTTTTGTATCCATAAGAGGTAGGTAGAACACATTTTTCATTACTTCTTCTTAAACAGTAACATAATGAATGATAGCCTCATTGCTAGATTTAAAACCAAATCACAACAGCGACTGCAGAAATTATCCTGAGTCTGCCGCTCGTGTGCTTACACTAGTAATAAGCAGGACGTCCACACACAGATCCCTATAGACATAAGAAGCAGAGTCGATCAGCACCTCTTGCTGCCAGTACAGACCAGAAAGCTCTACAGAGCAGGTAAGAGGCAAGTCCTTAAACACGGTGGTTCAGTGCTTATGTCTCTAAACTAATTGTCACAAGTTTTTTAACAGCACGGTTCAGCACTTTTCAGCTAGAAATCAATTATGAATAGAAAGAGACTGTGAACAGAAAATGGCAGAGTAATGATGAAAGCAGTCTGTGTCTCTGAATTCATTTACTGACTGTTGATTAATTTTCATAGCATCTATTAATTCTTCCAACTCAGCCCCTCTTCACTCATTCGTTCAGTGCCTCTGCATCTCTTAATTGTTTAAGCGCAGCCCCCTTCACTCATTTTTATCTTGTCTTGCATGTGCACAAGCAACATCTTCTAGTAGTAGGAGAAATGCAGAGGTGTGTCAGTACTGAAGAATGCAGGGCATGCTTTAGTAGGTGCTTCCCTCATTCTCCATTAAGCCAGCATACTAGTGATGACACAAGTATATGCAAAGCGCCACCAACCTGAAAGAAATGTGCCGCTGCAATCGGAGACAAGCTCGTCATGCAGCGGCACAGATGACACACCTCCCTTATATGCCTTTCCTGGTGAAACATTTCAATAAATATGGTGGCAGCTCCTGCTGTCCACCACACAATCCCAGAAAGCTGACGAGGGTGCCCAGTCCCTGTCTGCATTCTCTCCCCCATTCAATCTGTTTTGCCGGCAGGTGCCCAATCCCCATTGGCATCATGTTCCCACCTCACACACACATTTTCTATGCCAACAGGGGTGCACAATCCCCATCGGCCTCAGTATCCCCCCCCAAGAAAAACATGTGGCACACTGTGAGCCCACCCCAGTCTGCCCAAATGTATTTTTTTGTAAAATCTGTGAAAAAGAAATTCCCCCAATGTGTTTTGTTTTTGTCCATGTAAAAAAGAAAATGGTCTCTCATCATCAGGATGCCCCTCCTCCCCCAATCGCACCCACCATCTGTGCACTCCACCTCCCCGCAACCCCCTCACCCCATACTTACCTCATGAGGTCCAGTGTGGTGATCTTCAGGGGAGCGGGTGATGTCTGAAGTCTTCAAAAGCCAACCGTGAACTAAAGAAAATCATGGTAGGATTGTATAATGGCATCAATGGAGGGTTTCAACATAGGTGGATATCTCATCCATTTTTTTTTGAGTTTTGGCTCCAAATTTTCAACATGGGGTTCTTGGGACCCCATCTCATGAACACATGCACTGTCATTTCCTTATTCGGTCCTGAAAGGTCATTTTGTGGTCACTGTGTGGAATCACCTTTTGGGTCTAATTAACAAAATGACAGTGCCATTGATCATGATGTGGGCTCCCAAAAAGCCTATGCTGTAAATTTGGTGGAAAAATTCCAACAAATGACTGTGTTATGAGCATGCCTTGCCCAATTTCAACCAGTTAACCGAACACCTATCCAAGCATAAGCTCCTTAGCCAGGAGCAGCATGGTTTCCGCTCAGGTCATAGTACCATCACCGCTCTCACAGAGCTCACCTCATTCCTACATGAAGCCCTCGACCATGGCTCAATTGCGGGGCCATATATGTGGACCAACCAAGGGCCTTGACACGGTCGATCCACGAGCTTCTGCTTCAAGTCCTCCTAAACTAAATGTGGTCTCGAGACCTTGTCCTCGTTCAGGATTACCTCACAGGCCGCTAGCAACAAGTCAGGATATGCTCCACCTCTCCACCCCTAAAACAGTTGCCTCAGGGGTCCCTCAGGGGTCAATCCTAGGCCACTGCTGTTCACCCTCTTCCTAAACTCCCTCCCCAAGGCTTGCAGTGGTCAGCTGCTCCTCTATGCTGATGATGCGGTTCTGTTCTGGAAACACCCCACCCTACCGCCCTCCAGCAGGCCCTTCAAAGGCACTTCCGAGACTTGAGACCTGGTTCTCTGAACACCGCCTAATCATCAACTATAATAAAACTAAATCCATGATTTTTGCCCACATAAAATCCTCATAGTCAGTCTGCTCTCCTCATCAAGAACGCTCAAGGTGCCCCTCTCGAACAAGTATCAATTTCAAATACCTAGGTGTCACCCTAGACACCTCCCTCTCGTCTCACAGGGCACACCCAAATTCTCTCCACCTCTATCAGCTCAAGGGTAGGCATCCTGTATCGGCAGCACTGCCTACCCCGCAGGCAAAATGTGGCTAGCAGTCACCTCCTCCATCCTCTCCCTGTGGACTAGGGATCACTATACACGGCTTGCTGAACCCACCTCCTGAACAGGATAAACATTCTCCTGAACAAAGCCTGCCGCCTAGTCACTGGTTGTGATCGGCTAACCCACACCTGTGATCTCTATGTTATCTGGTTGGTTAAACTTCCAACAACTTACAGTTCCACACCTGCATCCTTGCAAAAATACACCTTCACCTAGCCCCGTCGGACTTTTCCCCTAATCAGTTCTGCACCCCACCGTGCAATACAAGACTTGCCATAAGCTCCCCTTCCTTGTACCTCAATGTAGAACTTCCCTTGGCAAAGATCCTTCAGATACCGGGCCCTCTCTGGCTCAATCGTTACCACACTCCTCTCCACAGACCCACAGCATCTTTCAACTTAAAACAGGCCTCAAAGCTCACCTCCTTGAGAGAGCCATATGTGGCTACGCGGCTACTCTGCTCACCCGGTTAATCTGCCCTCCCCCCCTCTCGACCTCAGGGCCACACAAGGCCCCACGTATCTCACCAATAATCCCGCCTGGGTATCCCAAGATTGCTGCCTAACTTCCTCAACAGTCACTAAGTTTGACTGGACTGCTCCTTTGATTTTTTTTATGTATATTCTGCCTGTTACATGTATGTTCTCTACTGTATTTGTCTACCCTCCACCCTTGTAACCGACGTGGAGCCTTTGCAAAAGAGTCTGTGACTCAAAGGGTTGTAATTCTGATTGTTTCCAAATAAACAAATAAATAAACAAAATTTCCATTCACACTCTTTCTCTGTTGACGTTTTCATAAAAGGTCAACAAGTTTGTTTGATATGATGTAGACTTTGTGAACCCGTGCTGTACTGGATCTATCATATCATGGGCTGTTAAATCTTCCAAAATTAAGTCTTTGATTAGGCCTTCCATAGTTTTTCTGATCAGGAATGTTAGACTAATAGGTTTAAAATGTTCTGGCTTTGTTCTTGGCCCTTTTTTAAGATGGGAACAATTGTAGCTATTTTCCAGTCATTAGGGACCATTCCTGAGTCTATAGAGGCTTGTAAGATATGTGATTGGTAAAACCAGTACATCAGCCAGTTCTTTTAAAATCCTAGGGTGCATACCGTCTGAGCCAGGAGATTTATTAACTTTAAGCTTGCTTAGGAAATCATAGACGTTTTTAGGGTCAAAGGTTATCCCTCCAGGTATAGAAGGCCTACTGTCTCTGTGTACTTTAGGATCATAGGTGTTATAAACTGAGCAGAAGTATTTGTTTTGTATGTTTGCCATTTCCTCCATTGATGCTGTCTGACCCGTTTCTTTAATAAAGGGACCAATATTGCTTTGCACATTTCTATTGCTATTGATATAGGAAAAGAAAGCTTTTTATTATCATTAACCTTCTTTGCTAGTTCGACCTCAGTTTGTGCTTTGGCTTTTCTTATTTGAATTTTGACCTTCCTCAGGCAGTCTTTGTAGTTTTGAAAAGTTTCTTCTTTTTTAGTTAATTTTAATTTTTTAAACAATCTATTCTTTCTGTTAATAAGTCTTTATACAGAGACATTCATCCAACATAGTTTCTTCCTTTTTCGCCCTGGGTAGTCCAGTAGTCCCCAAGCCCCAATGATTGCTGACCTGTTTAATGTATGAAATGTCCTGGTGGTCCCCTACCCCCATATATCTGAAGACTCCCACCATGTCCTGCTAACTCAGGACCCAGTACTCCTCACCCTTTCACTCACCAGCAAAGGCCCCCTTAGTGCCCCCTCTAACAATGACCACCATAACCTGTCTACTCACCACCTCAGTCAGGTGCCATTAGAATGTGAGGGGCAATCACTCCTTTACAGTAGGAACAGCTGTTTTTACAGCAGCTGCATGACTGTGTCCTGTCATTCAGATTGTAGCTGTTCGAGGTGGTGAATGGAGAGACTGTGCTGCTTTCTGTTGGAGGAAGGGTATGAGGGGGCTTGCACTGCTGAGTTGGGGGCCAGCACATCAGTACATGGGTGGGTGATCGAGGTGTGGTGGATAACTGGACCACCATGGTATTTAATACATTGCACTGGTGGGCAATCAGAGAAGCTACTGGACCACCAGGACATTTCATACATTAAATTGGGGAGATCGGGATGCTGGGGTCACCAGGTTACCATGACATTTCAACATTAAATTGGGGGATCAGGGATGCTGGGGGTCACCAGGTTACCAGGACATTTCATACATTAAATTGGGGAGATCAGGGATGCTGGGGTCACCAGGTTATCAGGGCATTTCACATTGATGGGGGGATCAGGGATGCTGGGGGGTCACCAGGTTACCATGACATGTCATTCTTTGATGGGGATCAGGGATGCTGGGGGTCACCAGGTTACCATAGCATGTCATTCTTTGATGGCGGATCAGGGATGCTGGGGGTCACCAGGTTACTGAGGCATGTCATTCTTTGATGGGGGATCAGGGATGCTGGGGGTCAGCAGGTTATCAGGGCATGTCATTCTTTGATGGGGGATCAGGGATGCTGGGGTCACCAGGTTACCAGGGCATGTCATTTCTTTGATGGGGGATCAGGGATGCTGGGGTCACCAGGTTATCAGGGCATGTCATTCTTTGATGGGGGATCAGGGATGCTGGAGGTCACCAGGTTACAGGGCATGTCATTCTTTGATGGGGATCAGGGATGCTGGGGGTCAGCAGGTTATCAGGGCATGTCATTCTTTGATGGGGGGATCAGGGATGCTGGGGGTCACCAGGTTACCATGGCATGTCAATCTTCGATGGGGATCAGGGATGCTGGGGGTCACCAGGTTACTGAGGCATGTCATTCTTTGATGGGGGATCAGGGATGCTGGGGGTCACCAGGTTACCATGACATGTCATTCTTTGATGGGAGATCAGGGATGCTGGGGGTCACCAGGTTATCAGGGCATTTCATACATTGATGGGGGATCAGGAGGACCTCTGGACATCAGGAACAGGGTTGTAGGCAGCAACTACCAGCACTGTTGGGGTTACACTCTCAGTTTGTTCCTGTCCAGTAATGATGCTTTAATGAAATACAAATGACCCAACAGCACCTTGCTGTTCCTATGGGGTGATTTTCATTTCGAGGTAGTGATAAGGCAGATTACTCTCTAACAACCTGATTGTTCCTGTAATGCCCATAGCATCTGAATGGCCACATTCCTCCTATGGCCAGTAGGGGGTGGGAGTTTGTGGGCACAGCCAGGACAGTGCCCGATCCTTATACTGGAACATGCTGCTAGCGCTTGCAATGAGCTTCGGCATGTTCTAGTATTGCTTTGGTTTAGTGCAGGCAATCATTTGCTCCTGAAGCAAATATTTAGTGGGCACAACCCAGGGTTTCAAAGATCCTGGTTGTAGTGCTTTCCTTGACTTCATAGGAAGAAAAATGTTTCACATTCTTAAATATATGCAGTGTGCCCTTTCTGCTATAATTATACCTGATGTCATCAGAGCTTCACTTCATTGGCATCACATAATGAATGCTTCAAACTAAAAAAAACATCTTCATTAAATAAAAAACAAAATCTTATTATAGCTTCTGCCATTTTAAATTCTTTCAGTATTCTATTAGGCCCTGGCCTAACTATTAAAAAGGTGCTGTCAATGGAGTTCTCGTTCCTATATATTCATGTATAACCTCCCACCCATTTAATTGGCATGCTCTGTTTGCTGTAAAGTCTCTGAACCTGTCTCTTTATATTTTCATATACATAAAGCATCTAACCTCTCTTGGACATTCTAAAACTGTAAATAATAGCGAATCACATACAGTGCACAATACTAATAATACTACACTGAGATTTATACCAATGACACATTCCCTTTCTTTACTGACAGAGCAGTTTCTTATCTTCTCTCATGATCTGTGTTTCAGCTGGATTGCACAGTATTCCTGCTACTGCCATGATTTGTGTGTGACAGAGAATCAGATGACAGGACCATGGATGACTGTGCTCTGTTCTGGGAATGTTGTCCCAGGTACACTGAGACCACTGGTGGCAGTGTCTGGGAACACAAGTGGCCACAGCCCATTTCTCTAGACTTGCCCTAGATTCAACAGAACCACTGCTGGCATTTCCAAAAACCTATCTTGGGTGCCCTGGGACTATAGGTAGCAGTACTGTACTTCTGAAAACTTACCAAGGGTGCCCTGGGACCACAGGTTGCAGCACTGTATTTCTGAAAACCTATCCTGGGTGCCCTGGGACTACAGGTAGCAGTACTGTATTTCTGAAAACCAATCCTGGGTGCCCTGGGACTACAGTTGTCAGTACTGTATTTCTGAAAACTTACCCAGGGTGCCCTGGGACCAGAGGTAGCAGTGCTGTTTTTCAGAAAACCTATCCTGGGTGCCCATGGACTACAGTTGGCAGTACTGTAGTTCTGAAAACCTATCCTTTGTGCCCTGGGACTACAGTTGGCGGTACTGTAGTTCTGAGAACCTATCCTTTGTGCCCTTGGACTACAGTTGGCGGTATTGTAGTTCTGAAAACCTATCCTTTGTGCCCTTGGACTACAGTTGGCAGTACCGTAGTTCTGAAAACCCATCCTGGGTGCCTTGGGACCACAGGTTGCAGTGCTGTTTTTCTGAAAACCTATCCTGAATGCCCTGGGACTACAGTTGGCAGTACTGTAGTTCTGAAAACTTACCCTGGGTGCTCTGGGACCACAGGTAGCAGTCCTGTTTTTCTGAAAAGCTGTCCAGGGTGACTTGGGACTACAGGTAGCAGTACTGTATTTCTGAAAAAAAAATCCAGGGTGCCCTGGAAGTATAGTTGGCAGTACTGTATTTCTGAAAACCTATCCGGGGTGCCCTGGGACTACAGCTGCTAGTACTGCATTTCTGAAAAACCTATCCTGGGTGTCCTGGGACCACAGGTAGCAGTGCTGTTTTTGTGAAAACCTATCCTGAATGCTCTGGGACTATAGTTGGCAGTACTATAGTTCTGAAAACTTACCCAGGGTACCCTGGGACCACAGGTAGCCATACTGTTTTTCTGAAAAGCTGTCCAGGGTGACCTGGGACTACAGGTAGCAGTACTGCATTTCTGAAAACCTATCCAGGGTGCCCTGGAAGTATAGTTGGCAGTATTGTATTTCTGAAAACCTATACGGGGTACCCAGGGACTACAGTTGCTAGTACTGCATTTCTGAAAACCTATCCTGGGTGCCCGGCCCCTGGGACAACAGGTAGCAGTGCTGTTTTTCTAAAAAACCTATCCTGGGTGCCCTGGGACAAATGTTGGCAGCACTATGTTTCTGAAAATTTACCCAGGGACCCCTGGGACCACAGGTAGCAGTGCTGGTTTTCTGAAAACCTATCCTGGGTGCCCTGGGACTACAGTTGGTAGTAATGTATTTCTGAAAAACAATCCTGGGTTCCCTAGGACCACAGGTAGCAGCGCTGTTTTTCTGAAAAAAAAACCTATCCTGGGTGTTCTGGGACTACAGTTGGTAGTAATGTATTTCTGAAAAACAATCCTGGGTTCCCTGGGACTACAGTTGGCAGTACTTTATTTCAGAAAACCTATTCTGGGTGCCCTGGGACCACAGGTAGCAGTGCTGTTTTTCTGAAAACCTATCCTGGGTGCCCTGGGACAAAAGTTGGCAACACTGTGTTTCTGAAAACTTACCCAGGGTGCACTGGGACTACAGTTGGCAGTACTGTATTTCTGAAAACTTATCCAGGGTGCACTGGGACTACAGTTGGCAGTACTGTATTTCTGAAAACCTATCCAGGGTGCCCTGGGACTACAGTTGGTAGTATTGCATTTCAGAAAACCTATTCTGGGTCCCCTGGGACCACAGGTAGCAGTGCTGGTTTTCTGAAAACCTATCTTGGGTGCCCTGGGACTACAGTTGGCAGTAATATATTTCTAAAAACTTACCCTGGGTGCCCCGGGACCACAGGTAGCAGTGCTGTATTTCAGAAAACCTATTCTGGGTGCCCTGGGACTACAGGTAGCAGTGCTGTTTTTCTAAAAAAAACTATCCTAGGTGCCCTAGGACAATAGCTGGCAGCATTGTATTTCTAAAGACTTACCCAGGGTGCCCTGGGACTACAGTTGGCAGTACTGTAATTCTGAAAATTTGCCCAGGGTACCCTGGGACCACAAGTAGCAGTGCTGGTTTTCTGAAAACCTATCCTAGGTGCCCGGGACTTCAGTTGTTAGTAATGTATTTCTGAAAAACAATCCTGGGTGCCCTGGGACTACATTTGGCAGTACTATATTTCTAAAAACTTACCCTGGGTGCCCTGGGACCAAAGGTAGCAGTGCTGTATTTCTGAAAAACTATCCAGGGTGCCCTGGGACTACAGTTGGCAGTACGGTATTTCTGAAAACTTATCCTGGGTGCCCTGGGACTACAGTTGGCAGTACTATATTTCTGAAAACTTATCCTGGTTGACCTGGGACTACAGTTGGCAGTAATATATTTCTAAAAACTTACCCTGGGTGCCCCGGGACCAAAGGTAGCAGTGCTGTATTTCTGAAAAACTATCCTGGGTGCCCTGGGACTACAGTTGGTAGTACAGTATTTCTAAGAACCTGTCTTGTGCCCTAGGACTACAGTTGGCAGTACAGTATTTCTGAAAACCTATCCTTTGTGACCTTGGACTACAGTTGGCAGTACTGTAGCTCTGAAAACCTATCCTTTGTGCCCTGGGACTGCAGTTGGCAGTACTGTATTTCTGAAAACCTATCCTTTGTGCCCTTGAACTACAGTTGGCAGTACTGTAGTTCTGAGAACCTATCCTTTGTGCCCTTGGACTACAGTTGGCAGTACTGTAGTTCTGAAAACCTATCCTTTGTGCCCTCGGACTGCAGTTGGCAGTACTGTAGTTCTGAGAACCTATCCTTTGTGCCTTTGGGCTACAGTTGGCAGAACTGTAGTTCTGAAAACCTATCCTTTGTGCCCTTGGACTACAGTTGGCAGTACTGTATTTCTGAAAACCTATCCTTTGTGACCTTGGACTACAGTTGGCAGTACTGTATTTCTGAAAACCTATCCTTCGTGCCCTTGGACTACAGTTGGCAGTACTGTAATTCTGAAAACCTATCCTTTGTGCCCTTGGACTACAGTTGGCAGTACTGTATTTCTGAAAACTTATCCTTGGTTCTCCAGGAGCACATTCAGCTGTTCTCATGGCACGCCATCATAAAATAAATCCCATAGTGCCCCACTTTAAGAGCATCTGATGACTCAGGGAAAGAGACTGGTACTGGCAGTGTCAGCTGTGAAAAATGCTGAACTGGTATTATAAGATTATTATTATTATATTTAAAATGCAGTGATGTCCCGTGGCTGAGTCCTCATCAAAGTCATCACAAGTTCAGTTGTCGGCAGTACTGTATGTCTTTCATGCTGTCGTGGCCAGAGGGGTGCTGTATCTGCCAGTTTGCAACTTCTTTTATAACAAAGTTTCAAAAGAACATATGAACATGTGAAAATTGCCAGCAGATACAGGTCCCAGGGTCTATCAAGTCTGCTCAACTGTGCAGCTATCAGTGTTCTACCGCGCAGCTGCCTTCCCCTCCCTCCGGTAGTGACCTTCCCATGCCCTGTCCCACCACTTCTTAAAACTGCCCACCATTTTCACATTACCATCCCCTCAATAGTGACCTTCCCATGCTCCTGCCCCACCTTCTTAAAACTGCCCACCATTTTTTACATTACCACCCCTCGGTAGTGACCTTCCGTGCCCTGTCCCACCTTCTTAAAACTGCCCACCATTTTTACATTACCACCCTCTCCAGTAGTGACCTTCCCAAGCCCCATCCCACCCCTTCTTAAAACTGCTCACCATTTTTACATTACCTCCCTCTGGTAGTGACCTTCCCGTGCCCCTGACCCACCCCTTCTTAAAACTGCCCACCATTTTTACATTACCACCCCTCAGGTAGTGACCTTCCCATAACCATGTCCCACACCTTCTTAAAACTACCCACCTTTTTTTACATTATCACCTCCTCCGGTAGTGACCTTCCCCATGCCCCTGCCCCACCCCCTACTTAACACCTCCCACTGTTTTTTACATTACCACCCTCTCCGGTAGTATGTTCCACCTCTCTGCCACACTTTCTGTGAAGCAGTGTCTTCTCATCTCCCTCTTGAACCCTCCCCTCCAGTCTCAGACTGGGACCTCTGGTGCTTCTCTGACCCTTCAATCTAAAAATCCCCTCTGTACCAACCTTGTTTATGCCCCTCATATATTTGAAGGTTTACATCATTTCCCCTCTATCCCTCCTATCCTCCAGGGAGTACAGGTTGCGCTCCCTCACTCTGTCCTCATAGGGTCTATCCTCCTTTTCCATGATCATCCTGGTGGTTCAGTACTGGATCTCCTCCAGGAACTTGACATCTTTCTCTAGGTAGGGCCACCAGAACTGCATGCAGTACTCCGGGTTCGGTCTGACCAGTGACATGTACAGACGTAGGATGACTTCCCTCCTCCGAGAGGAGATTCCATTGCAATACACCCTGACATATTGTTAGCCCTAGCTGCAGCTCTCCTACACTGCGCTAAGGATAAAGACAGAACTGGGAGGAGCTGGGAAAACTGAAGTAAGGTGCCTGCCTGGTGCCATGGCTTGGAGGGACAGGAAGCACATCCTCAGGATCACTACAACAGCTGCAAGGGATTCTGAGCTGGATGTAATTGTCCACCTAGGGACAAATGACTTGGCTCATCATGAGGTTAGAGCAGTGCAGCAGGACATTGCAGAGTTGGGGAGGGGCCTAAGACAAGTAGCACACACAGTATCCTTCTCAGAGGTGCAGCCTGTCAAAGGCATGGGTGAGGCGAGGGTAATTGGCACCATGCAGTTTAATGAATGGTTGAAAAAATGGTGCGGAGCACAGGGGTTTGGCTTCATTGGGGACTGGGGTTCCACCTGGAGGGACACCAGCCTATACTGGCAGGATGGTCTGCATCTGTCCCGAAGGAACAAGTCTTTTGAGCAATCGGTTTAAATGCTTCATTGGCAAGCTTTTAAACTAGTCAAAGGGAGGCACTGACAAGCAGCAGAAAAATCCCAGCCTCTCCCTACAAAACAGGGTACTAAATGAGAAAAAGACCAAGGTAGAACGGTCAGTGGGGGATGCTGCAACAGAAGGTAAAGCCATCAAAAAATGGAGAGCAATGAGTACCAATGCCCGTAGTCTAGGTAACATGCTTCCTGAATTAGTGGCCTTGATGGAGGAGGAACATCTGGATATCGTGGCAGTCACAGAAACATGGTACACACAAAACCATGACTGGGACGTAAACATACCAGGATACACTATCTACAGGAGGGACAGGGAGGGTAAAAGAGGAGGAGGAGTAGTTCTTTACATAAGGGAAGGAATAAAAGCAACAGAAAAAAGGGTAAACAGGGAGGAGAAGAAGCACTGTGGGTAAATTTGGAGACAGGCAATGGCACCACAATCCGCACAGGGGTTGTATACAGACCCCCTTCTCAGGAGGAGGAAATGGACAAGGAAATGATAGAAAGTATACTTAGAATGGCAGAAAAAGGGGAGATATTGCTGAAGGGTGATCTGAATATGCCAGATGTTAACTGGAGTGCAGTTGCAGCTGCCACTTCGAAGAGTGCAGTTATTCTAGATGCCTTACAGGGGGCATGCCTTAGACAACTAGTACTGGAGCCCACTCGAGAGGGAGCAATATTAGACTTGATACTCTCAAATGGAGATGGAGAGAGGATCACAGATGTAGAAGTGGGTAGCCATCTGGGAACTAGCGACCATCGAACAGTATGGTTCACAATAAACACAGCAATAGAGTCAAGCCATACAAAGACAAAAGTACTGGACTTTAGGAGGGCTGACTTTGCCAAAATGGGTGAGTGCCTAAGGAACGCACTAGCAAATGGGCAGGAAGGAGGGGTGGAAGAACAATGGGAATAATAAAAACTGCCATCACAGAGGTAACGAGCCTTGTGGGAAGCAAATAAACAAAACAAGACGATGTAAGAAACCACTATGGTTCTCAAAGGAAGTGGCAGTGAAGGTTCAAGAGAAAAGAAAGCATTCAGGAAGTACAAGGAATCGCAGAAGGAGCAGGAGAGAGAACTGTATCAGTTAAAGCAAATGAGGCTGGGCAGGCAGTCAGAACAGCAAGGCCCAAACCGAGGAAAAGATAGCAACTCAGTTAGAAGGGGATAAAACCTTTCATAGGTACATCAGGGGCGAAGGAAGACCAAGGAGGGATAGCGAGGCTTAATAAAGGGAGGAGGGTGGGCAGAGGGAGACTGTGAAAAGGCAGAGATACTAAACAAATATTTTTGCTCAGTATTTACAAAGGAAGGGGAGGTACATAAAACAAACAGTAGTAACACTCTGGATACAGAAGTTGATACCGCCCATTTACAGAAGAAAGGGTTCTGAAAGAACTCTTAAAACTGAAGGTGGACAAAGCAATGGGGCCTGATGGGATTCATCCCAGAATTCTAAAGAACTAAGGGTAGAACTAGTGACACCACTGACTACCCTTTTAACAAATCATGGGAGGATGGGTGGTACCTAGGACTAGAGGATGGCAGATGGATTTCCCTTCACAAAAGTGGGAGCAAGGCAGAAGCGAAACTATAGACCTGTTAGTTTAACCTCAGTGATAGGAAAATGATGGAATCACTTCTAAAGGAAAGAATTGTCGAGTATCTAGAGGCCAGAGGGCACAGGACCTAGGCAGCATGGATTCACAGCGGGAAGGTCATGCCAGACAAATCTGATAGATTTCTTTGACTGGGTGACCAAAGTAGTAGATCAGGGAGGGCTGTGGACATGGCCTACCTAGACTTTAGAAAGGCATTTGACATGTCCCACACAAAAGATTAATATACAAGTTAGCCAGCCTGGGAGTGGGTCCCAAGATGACAGTCTGGGTAAAGAATTGGCTGGAGAATAGGGACACAGAAAGTAATAGTAAATGGAGTCCACTCAGAAGAAAGGAGGTTACTAGTGGGTACTACAGGGTTCAGTATTAGGACCGGTCCTCTTCAATGTCTTTATGTTGACATTGCAGAAGGACTGGAAGGAAAAAGTTGTCTCTTTGCAGATGGCACTAAGATCTGCAACAGAGTTGATGCACAGGTGGGGTGGAAAGGATGAGAAGGGACTTGGCAAGGTTAGAGGAATGGTCAAATGTATGACAGCTTAGATTCAATGCTAAGAAGTGCAAGGTAATGCACCTGGGAAACAAAAACCCAGGGGAAGAGTACACAATGGGGGGTGAGATACTAACAACAACAAAAATGGAAAGGGACCTGGGGGTAGTCATATCAGATGACCTAAAGATGGGCAAGCAATGTGAGAGGGCAGCAAGGAAGGCTGGGTGGATACTGGGATGCATAGGGAGAGGCATCACCAGTAGAAAACAGGAAGTTATTATCCCTCTGTACAGACAGCTGGTGAGACCCCATCTGGAGTACTGTGTGCAGTTCTGGAGACCCAATCTCCGCAAAGACATAGACAGGATGGAAGCTGTCCAGAGGAGGTCAACTAAAATGGTGCAGGGTCTGCACTGGAAGACATATGAAGAGAGACTTAAGGAGCTTAATATGTATAGCCTCGAGGAAAGGAGGGAGAGAGGGGACATGATAGAAACTTTCAAGTACCTCAAGAGAATCAACAAAGTCAAGAGGGTAGCATCTTTCAAAAAGAGGTGTGCAAGAACAAGAGGGCACAATTTGAAGATAGAGGGGCGGCTCAGAGGTAATTTAAGGAGTATTTTTCACAGAGAGGGTTGTGGATGCATGGAACAGCCTTCCAGAGGAGGTTGTGGAGTCAAAATCAGTGGTGGAATTCAAGCATGCATGGGATAGTCATAAGGCAATTCTGGGGGGTGGGGGTAGGAAGAAGTAGGCTTCTGGTTAACTAGGATCTGCAGCTTATCCAGTAGGTAGGGAAATGGACAGACTGGGTGGGCCAAGCGGTCCTTATCTGCCGTCAAATTCTATGTTTCTATGTTTCTATGTAAGTTGCTCATTTGTCTTGCGATCTTTCTCCTCTTCTGTAATGGATAACTGTACTTCCCTCCCCAGTGTGTAGTCCCCAGTGTGTAGCTGAACTTTTGATTTCTAGCTCCCATGTGCATAACCTTGCAATTTGTCACAATGAAACCAACTGTTAAGTGTACGACTAGTGCTTGAGTTTATCAAGGTCCTCCTGCAACTTTAGCCACCCCTCTGTGCTGTCAACCCCTGCACCAGTCATTGTGTTATCTGCAAATAAGCTTACTGTATTGCTGATTCCATCTGCGATGTAAGCGATAAAGACACAAAACAACACCAGACCCAGCACTGAGTAATGTGGAACCCTGCTTGTTTCAGCTTTTGGAGATGAAAGTTTCCCCCATTACCACCACTCTCTGCTGCCTATCCTGCAGCAAGTTTCTGAGCCACTCCACCATTCTCCCCTACCCCAGGGGCACAGTTTGCTACCCAGCATCTCATGTTGCACTGAATCAAAGGGTTGCTGAAGTCCAAGTACAGGACATCCAATGCCTTCCCCCTGTCTATTGCCCTTGTTACCCAGCCATAGAAGTCAACCAGGTTTGTCTGGCAGGATCTACCAGAGACAAACCCGTGTTGCCTGCTGTACTGAAGTCCATTCTCCTCCAGAAAGGATACCAGCCTCTCCTTGAAGATAGTCTCCATCAGCTTCCCCATGATGGCGGTGAAGCTGACAGGCCTATAGTTCCCTGGCTCATCCATGGGCCCATTTTGCCATTGTACATTGGTAAATCTAGACCTCCTGGTTCCAGTTCCTGTAGTTTGGGGCACGTGAGTATTCTCCTTTAAAACAGCAGCATTTGTTAGGCAGCAAAAAATTCCAGTTTGTAAATTTTTCCTTTGTTGAGTTTACCACTTGCATGTAAATACTAGATTCACAGTGTAGATGTATTATGATGCTGCTAACAAATGTTTCTGGTGGTAAACAGCACAGCACGGTAACAAGATATTCCGTTTTGTGATGGCAGGCATGACATGGGAATGGGAAAGAAAAATAGTTATCGTGATACATTTGCCAAAATAACATTATTGTTGGGGGGGGGAAATACAATATGGTGAGTGGCAAGTACTGCTGCTTTAATGTGATTTTCTAGTAGTCAGAAAAACTGTTTTTTTTATCTTCTTACCTTTATAAGTAGTTAGTTGTTTGTCCTGTGTGACTGTGTGTGTGTGTGTGTGTTGTGTGACAGTGTGAGTAGTGATTGCTTGGACTGAGGGAGCTCAGTAGTAGAGATGGACAAGGGCGAGGGAATGTCTGGGGTGGGGGCAGCTCCAGAAGAGCATGGTAGTGGTAAGTGTTGTACTGTAAGCATGTGCGGAGGGCATGGGCACCCATTCCTGTTGGACCACTCAAAACTTGTGAGTGTTCCCCCCAGAAGCAGGACCAGCACCGCCTCCTGTCCTGACTCTGAGGCACTTGAACCACCACCACCACCAAGTCCAGCACCAGGTCCTTTGGAGCAGGATGTGCCTGTTCCCCTGGGCCCAGGTGTGGATCCCATCCCTGTTCAGCACCAAGATCAGCTGGCTGCCAGTTCATCTGGCCATCCCCTGCCTGTGCCTGGTCCTTCCCGCACCTCCATTGTTTGGCAGTTTTTTGACTGTGTCGGGGGGACAGCACTGTGGTCAATTGCTACCTATGTGATTTGGAGGTGCACCGTGGCCCCCGGGGGACTCACCTGGGGACTGAGGCCAGCACACCCATATGCTCAATTACCAGCAGTTGGAGTGGCAGCGTGCCACAGAACAGACCATGCCTGCATCTGCTGGCCATTCTGTGGCAGAGGGTGCAGCTGTGCATTGCTGCATCCCTAAGAAGAGGAGGGCCACAGCAGCACCTGCTGCTCCACCAGCACCCCCACCACCACCATCACCAGCAGGTCAGCCTGTAGAACATGTGGACCCCAGAGAACTGCGTGTAAAACAGGCTGACTTGGCAGTTCTCTGGAATGCTGTTGAGGAGAACAATGAGAGAGTGAGTGCTTTGGAGCAGCAGCTGGATCACATAGAGGGACACCAGTTGCAAATTATGTCCATACTGGAACTGCTGCTGGATCACCATGGGATCCCACATTAGTTTTTTTTCCTCACACCATGTGCCCCCCCACACTTTCCTTGCTGTGTTATAAATGTATTCCTCCACCATCCCCGACCCTTGTATGTAAGTATGCCCATTTTTGTTGACTTCCATATGCATAGCACTTTGCATTCTGAGCAGTGCAAGTATACTGTGCTAAACTGCATGTGTGCAGTCAGTCTTTCCAGTCTGTGTATGTACGCAGACACTATCCAACTCCCCTGACTTAAAAACATTTATTAATGAGTACAATGGTGGGATGGTGAAGCCTGGAGAGATACTACAAAACAGGCTTACAATACATTCAAGTAACTAGTAAAAAAATTAATGTGATTCGTGATGTGATCATAAAACGTGATTTGTAACTGCATTTGTGACCATGATGATGAAGAAACATGAATGCCTACTGCTGTACTTCCCGGACCACGATGAGGTGTGACACAAAACTCCCGACTTAAAAACAAACATTAATGATTACAATGGTGAGGTGGTGAAGGATGGAGAGATATTACAAAACAGGCTTACAATACATCCAAGTAACTATTAAAATAAGCATTTGTCAATGCCGAATGTTGTCGTGCTGGCATTGGCAGTGGGAGTGGCGTAGCTAGAGATGCATAGTGCTGTGATTTTGTGAATGTGTCTCAAAAAGTGATTTTGTACAGTGAGCACGCCGTTGTGCGCCACAGCTGTGGAAACACGTTTTGGGCAGGCTGTGAAAAATGGCAGCTGGACTGTTGATAAGGAGACGTGAAAAAATGCCAGTGGTGAAAATATGGCATGAAAATATTGCAGATTGACGAAGTTACAAGGGTGCATGGAAATTGCACAATGCACGCTTGCAACACAGTCATTGTATGGAGTTTCGGCACCAAATGTTCAACACAGGCATTTTAGGACCTCTGCTAATGAATAGTGTCAACGTCATTTCCTCAAACTGTCCCAAAAACTGATTTCACACAGCGGCCATGCAATTCTGTGCCAGGCATGCGAAAACACATTTCAGGCAGCTGGAGTGTTCATAAGGAGGCATGGAAAAATGCCAATGATGAACAGCTGGAGTGAAAGTATTACAAATTCAGAAAGTCATGAGCGTGCATGCAAACTGTGCAATGCACGCTCATAAAACACTCATTTTATTGACTTTCGTTCCCACATTTTCAGCATAGACATTTTAGGGCATCTGCTAATGAACAGTGTCACTGTCATTTTCATAATGTCCCGAACACTAATTTCGCACAGCAACCACGCTATTCTGTGCGGAAGTGTTAAAACACATTTGGGCAGGATGTGAAAAATGACAGCTGTATGGTTCTCAAGAAGGTGTGGTAAAATGCCAATGTTGAGAATCTAGCATGAAAATAGTGCGAATACACTAACTTATGGCGTGCGTTCTCGCAGTTGCTATACTGCGCTCGTAAAACAGTCATTTTGGATTTCTCCACCAAACTTGCAACATAGGCTTTTTGAGAGCCCCTCTCATGAACAGTGGCACTGTCATTTTGTTACTCGGTCCAGAAAGGTGATTCCACACAATGACTGCAAAATCACCATTCAGGACCAAATAATTCCATGACAGTGCAATAATTCATGAGAAGGGGTCCCAAAAACCTCATGTTGAAAATATGGGACCAAAATTCCCAAAAATGCCCAAGATATGCATTAAAGTTGAAAAACCCTTATTCATTCCATTATACAGCTTACCAGCATTTCCCCAGTTCGCGGTCGGCTTTGAAGAGTGCAGACATGTTCCTGGTCCACATAAGATCATTGTGTCAGATTCCGGAGGTAAGTATGGGGTGAGGGGAAGCAGGGTGCACAGTGGGTGGGTGCAGGTGGGGTGAGGGGCATCGAGACTATGAGGGACTGTTTTCATTTTACAGGTTAAAAACAGAAAAACATTGTGGGACAGTTTTCATTTCAGGGCATTTGGCACACTACGGTGGGCTCCCAGCGTGCCACCTAACTGTTTTGGGGTGGTGTCAGTAGCTGACGGGGATTGGGTACCCTCTTTGGCACACAATGTGGGGGAGGAAGTAATGCCCAGGGGATTGGGCACCCTCAGCATTCAACAGTTATGGGGTTTTATGCTGGACCGGAGTGGCTCCCGTTGGCACAAGCAAAAGACAGCAGGGGTCACGAGCTGAGGGGGATTGGGCAACCCCTAGGCATTCAACAATTGGGGGGTTTATGCTGATGGGGTTGGGCTCCCCATATTGGCACACAAAGACAGCGGGGGTTAACCAACAGGTGGATTGGGCACCCCGAAGTCAGCAGACGATAGGCTGTCACCCTCTCACCGACCATGCACATAATGGTGGTGAGCACGGCAGGAAAAGGACCACTGCATCTGGCGAGCTTTGCTCAGATTGCAGCAGACCTTTTCTTAGATGAGCTCACCCTATTATGTATGCCTGGTGTGGTGCCGGCATGCAGGCTGATTGGGAAATGCGGGACACACCTACTGGCGCGTGCCTGGCATTTGCCGAACAGTGACCATGCCTCTAAAGCTGCACTGACCCACTATGTTGGCTGCTCAAGCGTGCCAAAATAAAAATGAATGTTGTGATTCATGACGTGATCATAAATCGTGATTTGTGGCAGCATTTGTGACTGTGATGATGAAGAACATGATTTGTATCACGAGTGACTTGTGATGATGGTCCTGACTTAAAAACGCATATTAATGAGTACATGTTCATGCAGAATTATGCACCACACCTGTCCAGTACTCTGAAGGGAAGCCAAATAAACAACTGTGACTTAAGTTAGAGATGGAGACTGGGCCCTAAAGAGATGCAAATGCACAGACAGATTAAGATTGCACTGTGCACTGGAGAGATGCAGATGCAAAGGCACAACACCTAACCAGTATTCACCATCAGAAATTCAAATCTGGAAAAGAATACTTTTGCCAGTTGGGGCAGAACATGGGGGGGGGGGCAGTGTACTGCACTGCTGCAGTAACAGTCACTAATACTAGTACCAGTAAAGATACCACAAAAAAGTACAAAAATTACACAGCTGCAGTGGATAGCAGCTTCACATTGCTGAAATTATGTGGCACTATAAAAGGTGCCAGATTTGATTAAATGCATCACACACATCCTCACACACACACTTAGTAATGCATAGCAAATTGAAACTTCAGAATTATAACCACATGTTTTAAACAAACTAAAATTATGCACTGCTGCACCACAATAAACTGCAAAAAAAGGAAAGAATTATTGAAAATATTACTGTGTGTACAGTAACACAGTTATACTAGAAAAATATCACCAAAACAGAAAGCACTGTCTTTTTCTCCAAGTTAATCTACCTACACCACAGATACACCACTCCCCCAAAGCACACTTCCACTGTCTCTCAGTACACAGACTGAATGTTGTACATTAACATTCAAAATCCATACAAAAACAATAAACACTTGATGATATGAGCACAGGAGGGTTTCCTATAATCGATTAACTAAAGTTTCAGCAAAAAAATTACTCAAAATGGCTTTTTTAACAGCTTTTAGAAGGTTTGAATTGCAGAGAGCTCTTACAGCAGATTGTCTCCTACAGCTTCCTCACACACTACCCCAAACTGAGGCTGCATAGAACAATCTAGAGCCCATGTGACCTGAAATCCCATGAATCACTGCAAAATTCGCCTTTGGAGCTTAAAACAAGGAAGTGAGGCGAAGTAATATTGTTTTCTAGCCGTACTTCGCATTAAGAATTGGTGAAATAGTGGTTTGGGAAGGGGGAGTAATGCGAAGTCAGTGTGTTTTCAATGGACTTTGTGTTACCCATCACTAACGGGAAGTACTCTGCCTCATGTTGCGGAGCACTCAGCAAATTCACCTTCACTCTGCAAATCACTTCGCGGAGTGAATTGGGACCACTTTACCCATCTCTACTTGACATGCACATAGAACGGTTGTGGAAAAACAGTGTTATTTTCATTAATTCACATATTTGTCTTCATTTTAAACTGTTTTATTTGCTTTATTAACTGCAGTGTAATGCTTCAGATGGTGATTGAACAATTTATTAAGTTGGACCAGCATAACATCCTGTGGTGATTTGCATATGCAGCCCATGATGCTTTGCATTGTGGGGGCATGTGTGATTTTGTATTTTCTTGAAACTTGGCTTCCCAGCCAAATGCCCTTTGGGGTAACCCTTGCCTCAGTGTTTGCACACAGAGGTTCTTTGTCTTTTAAATAATTTATTTAACTGTCCATTTCGGTTTGCTTCACCAAAATTCAGGGTGTATAACTTCTGATTCCAAGAAACAGTTTCGCTTCTCTATAAACGCCATGCTTCCCAAACAACATCAGGTGTCTGAGAATATGTCAAACTATATTATGTGCAGTGCTGCCAGACGGTGCTCATGTGAAGATTTCTTGCTTGTGGTGTGCCTGGTACTAGCTCAGCTTCTTGTGTCTCTAGAACGGTAAACTGGTCCTCCACAACATCAGGGCCCAGCAGCAACTCCTGGTCTTTCTCTGAGTGCACAAGTCTGTTATTTCCTCCTTGATGTTTGCATGCTTTGGATGCTTCTTCAGTGTTAGTTTATTAATTCTGTTTGCAGGCACAGATACCACAGGCTGGAGATTAATTTTGGGCGATCCATGGTGTTGGAAAATTCTCGGCTCTGATGTGCTTTACTGTTGCAGGTCTGTACAGTGTTCAGTGTCTCTGTGAGTCAGAAGGAATGCGGTGGTCAGCACAAAAACATTGTGACATTACAGGAGCAGCAGTTGTAACTCAGGTGATTACAGTGTGTAAACGCTTAGAAAAAGTAGATCTGGCACGCAAGTACCATGTGGTTGATCGGTCATATGTAGCTACAGTGATAATAAATTGCTATGACATAGGCACTGAGTGTGTAAAGGTAAGATTTTATCACTGTGGTGATGTTAGGCAAAATGTGTCATGCTGTGGTAAGAATACAGAAATTTATTCCACAGAAATACCTCTCACCCCTATTGTATAAGGGGTTATAAGTAGAAAAAATAAAATAAAAAAAAAAGTTGACAGTGTCCCTTTAATAAACATCAGCGATTGATCTGGTATTTAAGAGATATTACATTCTCAGTTTCCAGTAGGATCGGACAAGATTTGCAAACCTGCTGTTGCATAGTTTTCCCAACAGTCAGTGAATTTCGTGACATTTTATGACATGTTGTGCCATTTTTCAAAAGTCTTTATTTGCAATAACACAGTTGTTCTTGCAGTATGAGGAAGGACCACTGGAATGGGGAATGCTTACGTTTTGCAAGATGTGCTCAGGATGTCAAGTTTCAGGACATTGAAGTATGTCATTTGCAACTTCTAGAAGCTCAAATCTGGCAATTTGTGGTAGCTTTTCTGAACACATATCTCCTTTTATAAGTAGAGATGTTGCTAAATTAAATTTCAACAACAAAATTGCCACAAAATTAGCAATTTCGCCACATGAAATTTCTCCTCAATTTCGCACACTGCCATTCCCTAAAAACTCTTCCTGGTGTGGTGTCTAGTGGTTCCCCCCTTCCCCCCAGCTGCTCATGGCCCAAATCATTCTCCGATTCCCTGGTGTCTAGTGATCCCCTCCCCGCTGATCACCGACAGTAATTAATTCTTGAATAAAGCTCCCCCAGTTACCTTGGCCCCTCATTTCCTTTTCTGAAAAAATAAATAAAACCCACACTCCCTGGTGTCTAGTGGACCCCCCACCCTGTCAGCATGAGCTAGCACCCACCCCACTCCCCGCAGTACTCGACTGGCCACAGGCACAGCACTCCATTCACCTCCATAACCGACAGCCCAACTGAGCACGACTGGGTGCTGGAATGAATGAGCACTGCTTGTCCTGCATTAACACTAAAAATAAATGCAATCATTCTGAAGGCAAAGAAATAAAAAGATCTTAGCATGTAATGGTTTACATTTATAATAATAATAAAAATAAATGCAATCGTTCTGAAGGCAAAGAAATAAAAAGACCTCAGCATGTAATGGTTTACATTTATAATAATAATAAAAATAAATGCAATCGTTCTGAAGGCAAAGAAATAAAAAGACCTTAGCATGTAATGATTTACATTTATAATAATAATAAAAATAAATGCAATCGTTCTGAAGGCAAAGAAATAAAAAGACCTTAGCATGTAATGGTTTACATTTATAATAATAATAAAAATAAATGCAATCGTTCTGAAGGCAAAGAAATAAAAGACCTTAGCATGTAATGGTTTACATTTACAATAATAATAAAATAAATGCAATCGTTCTGAAGGCAAAGAAATAAAAGACCTTAGCATGTAATGATTTACATTTATAATAATAATAAAATAAATGCAATCATTCTGAAGGCAAAGAAATAAAAGACCTTAGCATGTAATGGTTTCATTTGTTTAGCTAACCTGAATGATTCTTTTTTCTGTCTGATGTACCTGAGATAATAATTCCAAGTCAGTAATGTAGCTGCCAGCGTCATTGCCCTAGGGAAGATGATGTGCCACTGGGTAACATGCATTTATGATTAATTTCTATGGTGAGCAGAGATGGTGGGATACTTACTGCTGCCTACCACCCCTCCTGCCTGTGATCTGCAGAGAGATCAACCACAACTTTTGATAGCTTACTTCTTTAATCTAAGCCTGCAAACATTTTCTATGCAGTTTATACCAGCCACAGTCAGATTTCCTATTTTTTTTTAGCATGCATAAGTGGCAAAATGACCCCTATTTATCATTTTATTACTGTTGATTTATTTTGTCCTCCTTCCCTGTGGCTCTCCATCCTGCCAGATCCCTCAGCCCCACCTCCCACTGGCAGCTCACCCATCTGCTTCCTCCATGGATTGCACCCCATGGCAGGGTGGCGGGGATCTCTCCACCCACCAGGACAGATCTGGTGTTGGGGTTACTGCTTATCTGCGGGAGCAGGGCCTGCGGTGATCGGCTATCATCCTGCCAGATCCCCCAGCCCCACCTCCCACTGGCAGCTCACCTATCTGCTTCCTCCATGGATTGCCCCCCATGGCAGGGTGGTGGGGATCTCTCCACCCACCAGGACAGACCTGGTGTGGGGGGGTCACTGCTTATCTGCGGGAGCAGGGCCTGTGGTGATTGGCTATCACCCTGCCGAGGAGCCTTTTTCTGCCTCTGTTCTCTCCCATTCCTCAAGGGCAGCATGGTGACGTGCAATGATGCCAATGGATGAGCCACATATGCCCCTGCATGTGACATACCAGGTGTCTGCTCCATAACTCCCTCCTACATGTGAGCCACCTGTGCCAACCCCCATCCACCACTAGGGGTCAGGCATGCATCAGTCTCTGTCTCCACCCCTCCCCTGAGAGAGGAGACTGTCCTCCAGAAGTTTGATCCTGTCTCTCCACAGCCAACCCCCAGTGGTCCACTCTCACTGCGAACACGGGTTGCTGGTGTGCAGGAGGTAAGATATGATGCCTCAGCCCTCCACGCCACTGTGCCAGCTACCACTGTTTGTTCTAGTTCTTTCAGTAGTTCCTACTATTGTACATGTGTCTTTTTTTTGTAGGCCTGAATATTCAGACTGTGCCTAGCTATGGCGCAAGCATGGGTGCAGCACAACTGGGATGCACCGGGGCCAGGACCAGGTGATATTCAACAGTGATGCACCATGGTGCAGCACCATTGTATATGGCATGGATTGTGCATGGTGTAGTGGCACTGCACCAGTGCATGCCACAGATAGGGAGCACGGGATGCTCCAGCACAAATGCAGTTGTGCTAGGTGCATCACCCGCAATATTCAGCAGAGGGCATGCAAATGAGGTCATACTATATGCAAGGTGCAAATGGGGCCATTTGCATGTCATTATAGCCCCATATGCATGCCTTGCGCAGGGCAGCCTGGTGAATTGCACCTGGCACCCTGTACAGCATGATGTGTAGACTGAGAGGGTCTTGGGGCATCCCCCACCCTGTAGCCATGATTGTGGGTATCCACTTAGAAACCCAATCCCTGGTAGTCTAGTGGTGCCCCACCAGCCCTGATCACTGTCTTCCCATAATTACCACATTCCCTGGTAGTCTAGTGGTACTCTCCCAGCCCCGGTCACCAGTAAACTGATGGAAATACATTCCCTGGTGATCCAGTGGCACCCCACCCCTCCCAGCCACTCAGAAGCCCTTGCCCAGCCCACTCCCCCTGTCATCAGCGGGCAGCTGCAACCCACCTGCATACCATCCAGCTGCCTGCCGAATGACAGGTTACAGTATGGGCTTGCAGGGCATACTGTACTAGACAGTCCCAAATATGTGAATGAAGTCATTACATATTTGGACAGTTCAGTGCATGCCCTTCAACCCTTTGTCCACACTGTGGGACCAGTGGCTTACAGCCCATACTGTAACATGTCATTTGGCAGGTGGCTGGGTGATATGTGGGCAGGTTGCTCACACCACCGATAATGGGGGAAGTGGGGTGGGCAAGGTGTCTTGAGTGGGTGGGAGAGGTGGAGGGTGCCACTGGATCACCAGGGAATGTATTTCCATCCATTTACTGCCGATCAGGGCTGGGGGGGGTACCACTAGACTACCAGGAAATGTGGTACTTATGGAATGATGGTGATCAGGGTTTGGCGGTACCACTGGACTACCAGGGATTGTGGTACTTATGGGATGATGGTGATTGGGGCAACAGAGGGAGGGAGTGCCACTAGACTATTAGGATGTTGTGGATGGTGTTCTGGGTGGGTGGGTGGCCACCCATGACCTGGCAGCTCTGTGTTGTGCCCTGCAATGCACAGCAGCCCACCTGTCAATGGCTGGCAGTTGTTCCTGGTTTTGCCTGGAACAACTTTGTACCCAGGTTTGTGGCACATCTGGGGGTTGTACCGGCATATGTGCCGCGCATCCCAGGCTGAATATCGGATGTGCCAAATATGCATGGACACGCCCCCATCAGATGCACCACATACACTTGCAGTGCACCCCAGCACATAGGAATTAGCACTACGCAAATGCCCCTTTTAAATATCGCACCGGGGCACGCTGTGGGGATGTGCATGGCACAAACTAAGTTGTGCCAGGTGCATCTTTTTGAATATCCAGGCCTCAGTGTTCAGATGCAAACGTGAAAGCTAAGTTTGGGTTCTATTATCTTCTTTGCAGAGTCTGAAAAAGGCAGCATGTACTAGCCAGAGAAAAACTGAGCAAATGTGTTTTAACTGTTAATTTAAAACATTGCACAAGTTGATCTGTATATGCGGATGTCATTTACAACCGCATGTCACTGATGTTTATAAGATTTTCAAGTGTGTCTAGGAAAACATAAAATATAATATTTGACTATCATTCAGTTTATATTACCTGAATTTTCTTTATCTGTTTCCTCTTATTCTTTTTTTAAATACAGGATAAATTAGAAGGAAAACATGATCCCCAAACGTCATCATGTTTACGAATACATATTCGGAAGAATTAGCGATGCAATGCATTCCATATGTGGCCATTCAGGATGATCCATTTAATCAGTTCCAAATAGAAAGGAAGAATTGTTATCAAAATAATTTAATCAACTGCATCACAATAAGAACACTAACTACAATTTTTAAAACACAATAGATATAGGAAGACTTTACAGCAGGATCGGGAGTTACAGATGCATACAGGACGGAGAGATAGACTGTAGTCTTTGTGTTTTCTTTCTTTATTTTCATTTTATTAAACCACTACAGAAAGGAAGAGTGATAATACAGCAAGATCTGGAGTTATGAAACTCCCACATCGTAGTGCAAGCAGTACTTTTTGTGTTGTAAGTAAAATTAACAAAAAGATCCTGCTGTGCATTATGAATGGCACTTTAGTTGATGGGATCAGAGTATAGGCTCAATCTGTTTCTTTGTTTTAGTGTTCATAAAGATCACAACACGTCACAAAGATAAAGAGTGTGAGAGAGAAAGATAGCTGTAAGGAATTCCCACCCCCAGTTAACAGTCTTTCAGGAAACGAGCATGCTAAGTTGGAGAAAGAAACTTAAATAAATGCTGACACCTTTTCAATCTTTTTTAGTGAATAACCTATGAAGCAGCAGGATTGTGCCTGCACCACCCCACTCATGACCATGGCAGCCCTACTGCTGTCATTACCCTACACCAATCCAAGAGTGACTTGCTCAGATGTTGGTCAGCTGACATGTAACGATCATGAAAAGAAAAGAAAAAACATTTACACAGCAACACAAATGCAAGTTTTATTGTGTTAAAATAAGACAGTGGAAGACCATTAATGAAGTAGACCATTTGGTAGAACAACCCATACAAAATGAATGAATGAAACAGACCATGCTTTGTGTTGCTGCAGAGTCTAAGTGAGCCCATCAAATGCCATTTCTCTGTAAAAAAATTAAAAACAGTGCGATGTTTAGGTTGGGATAAAGGAAAGCATTCACTGTTTTAATTCGCATTAGGTATAATCAACACGTAAATCAAACATTGGGCTTGCATTCATCATAGTTATTCAGCAGTTCAGGCACAGAAAATTACAGTTAACCGATTCTTTACTACCTGTGTGATCATGACAAACTCTCAATTTTTAAAAATCACAAGGCGTATTCCCAAAAAAACTCACGCTGCTTCTTTGCTTTCCCTATATTCAGACATATCGTGCCTTTTGGGCGAACATACGTCTCATAATAATTTAAAAAGAAGGTGATCAAGTTATACACTAAATAGCCTTACATGTCACACAACAATGAATCAAAAAAATGTTTAAACAGTTGTTAGTGATGAAAGCAAGACAGGCAGACTCTCAGAATGCCATTTTCAGCTTTTTAAACAGCTAAGGGAGTTCTTGGCAATGACAAAAACTGACATACTGTGCTCGGAAAGTTAGTGCAACCCAGGCCCGGATTAAGAGGGGGCCAAATGGGGCAAATGCCCCAGGCCCCCCACCGTGGGGGTGGTCCCCCTGAGAAATGCCACACTTGCGTGTTAAAAGTTTAAAAGTGGCTGCTGCTGCTTTAAAGGACTTGCTGCTCGGGGCCCTGCTGTTCCTGTTTTTGCCAGCAGTGTTGCCACTACCTGACTAGTAGACGCACCGGGGTCCTGGGGATCACATGATATGCAGGCCGACTAGCTGAGAAGTCATGTGGTTGCGGCGCCGGTGTATTTGCCTGATTGCTGGTCTTCGCGCATGTAAGTGTAGGTGTGTATGCACCACACACAGTCACCAACGCAGAAGTTTGGAGGAGATAGAGCTGAGCAGATGGGTTGGGTTGCTCGTTGTCGTTGAAGAGTTCCCGGCTAATCACTGTTCAGTTTTCGAACTTAATTCAAATAAAACTTACTTGTCGGTACAGTACTGACTAAGACTAGTGAGAGGAGACAAAAAAAACTAAACAAAATCACTGCACACACAGGTACTTACTTTACTGTCTGAGGTACACTGTGTCACTGTCAGTACATATACATTAGCTAGCGGGGCGGAAGGAACAGTCAGGGCATCAAGTCAAAACTCGAGTCGAGCTGGGACGCAGTCATGCCTGGGTTGGATGGTAGGGTAGTAGTAGGAGAGCAGACCGACTGACTCCTCGGGAGGAGCGGAGGAGAGAGTGGGAGTCTAGGAGAGGCTAGAGCAGGAAGGAAAGCCCAGCGCTCGCTCGGCTCGCACTTGATTGATCCTCCTCACGGCCTGGCCGTTGCCCTGAGCCACTGGCACAACCCGGTCCCCGCCCGCCCCACACAACATGCCAGAAGTCGCCCACTCACCGCTGATGCTGCCCAGCTCCGGGTGCAGTTGCTGGCTGCCACCGGGTCTGTGGGAGTGGAAGGAGGAGCCGTTACTGACGCAGTTGAAGGTCCCAGCTCCTGACAGCTGAGGAGGGTGAGAGAGAGTGGCGTGGCCTGAGTCCTCCTCCTCGGCCTCTCTCAAGTTGGCCAGTACTTTGTTTGCGCTAGCGCTCCCACCGCAATAAAACCTCCAGCAAGCGGCGTCACTCACAAATCAGTTGCAACTTGCACTATGCTTTTTACAGTGCTCTGTGCATAGACTGCTGTGTTTATATGTAATATTAATTTGCATATACCTATCTACTACTGTTAATTATAAAAATCTAGCTAACCAGTGTTCAGTAATAAATGTCAGACTTTTTTTTATATGCAAGACTTGCAGTACTATAAAAAAAAGTCTGACATTTATTACTAAACACTGGTTAGCTAGATTTTTATAATTAACAGTAGTAGAAAGGTATATGCAAATTAATATTACATATAAACACAGCAGTCTATGCACAGAGCACTGTAAAAAGCATAGCAGGATTTAGAAAATAAAGCTTGCACACTTGTGCAAGTAAACACATAACAGTTGCAGTATTATTTTAACAAATGCACACTGTACTCTGTTACCTCAGTCTTTTCTTCAGACCCAGGACCTGTCCCTCCTTGGACTTGTTCACAGAACTCCTAATAAATGAAGAATACATCTATTGTTTGTATTGGTCCCTTGATACACACACTCTCTGTGGGCCCATCTTAGGAACATAGTGTTAGCATGTGATTGGAGGGAGAGCAAGAGACACACAGGACTTTACTCCAGCAGGACTAGTTCGCAACAGACACAGAGTGAAAGGGAGGAGGAGGAAATATCCACGCTGTCTCACTTTGCAAATATTATATATATTTGTAGTAATATCCACTGTGTGTTTATATATTCATATTCTGAAAGCACATACAATTTGTACTATCCATATATGTGAATATGGAAACATACAATATATGATTTGAGGCAGTGGCATGTACAGTATTTTTCAGCATAAAGTGTAACTTTTATAGTAGGAAAAAATCGAAAACAATAAGGAAACCCCTAAATGTACCATTTTCAACCATTTTTCAAAATTTTCTGGAGGCATGCCCCAGACCCCCAGATGGGTTGGGGATTTTCACATGTCATAAACTTCACGCGCATGGGCCCCCAGAGGTCCACTGCCCCAGGCCCCCCACAGGCTTGATCTGGCCCTGGTGCAACCCAACAAACAGCATTTGTTTTTCTGTGTGAAGCAGAAGCTCAGAGCCAACAAATGTGCCACAAGTATGTCAGACACATATTTTTCAATATTACTGTATCTTGTTTTACCTTGAGCCTACAGAAATACCATACTGCCAACTCAAACAAGGATGTCGCTAGTTGGAATTTAATCTCTGTGTAGCTGTTCTCCTGCCCAAATGGAATTCTGATTCAGGGAGTATCAGTTATCCTGGTAATTATAATGAAAACAACACAAACAAGCATTTGTCAATGCCGAATGTTGATTGCGTTGGTCTGTTCAGCTCGTTCAGTGGCCCTCTGTCACTGGCTCAGTCTGTTTGTCCCGGTGCTGCAGGCTGCTCTTTTGTACTGGGCTGCTGCCTGCATTGGCACCTCGTTCTGCTGAGGAAGAAATCTGCAGCTGTCCCGACAGAGCTCCATTGAGGTGGCTCACTCCCCCTCTCTGACTCACTCATTCTGTTTCTCCTGGCACTGCAGGCTGCCCTTTTGTACTGGGCTCCTGCCTGTGTTGGTGGCTTTTTCTACCCACAAACAAATCCACAGCTGTCCTGACAGAGCTCCATTGAGGTCGCTCACCCCTGTGCCACTCCACTTATTCTAGTTCTCCTGGCACTGTACGTGCTTTTCGTATTGGGCTCCTGCGTTGTTGCTTCTTATGCCCACAAAGAAATTTGCTGCAGTTACAATACAGCTCTGTTGAGCTCACTCACTTACTCATTCTGGTTTTCCTGCCACTACAGGCTGCCCTTTTGTACTGGGCCTCTGCATGCATTGCTGCCTTTTTCTACCCACAAACAAATCTGCAGCAGTCCCAACAGAGTCCCGTGGAGCTCACTGACTCACCCTCCCTCATTCGCTCATTCTGTGTCTCTGGTGCTGCAGGCTGCCCTTTTGTACTGGGTTTCCTGCCTGCATTAGCGGTTTTTCTGGCCAGAAAGAAATCTGAAGCAGTCCCGACACAGCTCCACTGAAACACGCTCACTCCCCTCTGTCACTCTCGCATTTCGTTTCTGCAGTGCTGCAAGCTGGCCTTTTGTACTGTGCTCCTGCCTGCGTTTTACATTTCTGCCCACAAAGAAATCTGCAGCAGTCACACTAGAGCTCCGTTGAGCATGCTCAGCTCGGGCCTGTCACTCGCTTTGTTTCTCCGGCGCCATAGACTGAACTTTTGTATGGGGCTCCTGGCTGCATTGGCACTTTCGTCTTTCCACAAAGAAATCCCAGTTATCCTGACAGAGCTTCGTTGAGGTCGCTCAGTCTCCCACTTTCATCACTCATTCTGTTTGTCCTGGTGCTGCAAGCTGCCCTTTTATACCGGGCTCCTGCCTGCATTGGTGCCTTTTTCTGCCCACAAAGAAATCCCAGCAGTCCTGATACAGCTCCGTTGAGCTCACTAAGTCTCCTTGTCTCACTGACCCGTATGTTTCTCCCATCGCTGCAAGCTGGCCTTTTGTACTGGGCCCCTGCCTGTAGTGATGGCTTTTTCTGCCCACATAGAAATCCACAGCACTCCTGACAGCACTTCGGTGAGTTCGCTCACTCCCCCTCCCTCACTCGCTCTCTCATTCTTTTTCTCCCAGTGCTGCAGGCTGCCATTTTATAGTGGGATTTTGTGTTAGGGCCTTTGTCTGAACACAAACAAATCCACAGCAGTCCCGACAGAGCTCAGTTGAGCTCGGTCACTCCCCCCTTTCACTCGGTCGATCTTAATCTGTCCCAAACACTGTTTTTTCCAGAGTGACCATGCTGTTGTCCGGTAGGAGTGCAAAAACATATTTTAGTGAGGATGTGAAAAATGACAGCTGTTTATAAGGAGGTGTGAAAAAATGGCACTGTTGAAAATCCAGTGTGACAGTATTATAAATCTGCGAAGTTACAAGGCTGCGTGGAAAGTGTGCAATGCACTTTAACACAGTCAATTGATGAGCTATCATCACCATTTTCAACATAGGCATTTTAGGTTCTGTGCTCATGAACAGTATCATTGTTATTTTCTTAATCTGTTCCTAACAGTGATTTCCTACAGCGACTGCCCTATTCTGCGCTGGAAGTGCGAAAACACATTTTGGCCAGGATGGAAAAATGACAGCTATACTTTACAAGTAGGTCTGGGAAAATGGCAATTTTGAAAATCTGGAGTGAAAATATTATAAATTTGCGAAGTTACGAGCATGCGTGCCAACTGCACAACGCAATCTTGTAACACAGTCATTTAATGGAGTATTGTTACCAAATTTTCAACACAGGCATTTTAGGACATCTATTCATGAACGGTGTCACTGTCATTTTCTTAATCTGTCCTAAACACTGATTTTGCACAGCGACTGTGCTATTCTGCACTGGAAGTGTGAAAACACATTTGGGATGGGATGTGAACTATGACAGTTATACTGTCACAAGGAGGTGTGACAAAATGTCATTGCTGAAAATATGGTTTGAAAATATTGTAAATTCGTGAAGTTACAAGCGTATGTAGCAACTGCACAATGCATGCTCATAAAACAGTCATTTTTTGGATATTTTCCAGCAAATTTGTAACATAGGCTTTTTGAGAGACCATCTCATGAACACTGCCACTGCCATTAACGTTAATCAGCCCTGAAGGGTGATTCCGCACAGTGACCGCGAAACCACCTTTCAGGGCTGATTAATGTCATGATAGTTCAAGAATTCATGAGGAGAGGTCCCAAAAACCCCATGTTGAAAATTTGGAGGAAAAATTCTCAAAATGCCGAGATATGCACTGAAGTTGAAAACCTATTTATTACATTATACAGCTTACCAGCACTTCCCTCAGTTCATGGGTCGGCTTTGAAGAGTGCAGATATGTTCTCGTCCATCGAAGATCAGCTGCGACCATGCTGTGAAGGTAAATATGGGGTGAGGGGGGTGGGAGGCAGGTGCACAGTGGTGGGTGCAGATAGCAGATGGGGGGGCAGGGAGAGTGCTGAGGGACTGTTTCCTTCTTTTCAAGAGAAAAAAAAACAAAAGTTGTTGCGGGACAATTTTTCCCTTCACAGGGGCATCTGGTATGCTGGGGTGAGCTCCCAGTGTGCCAGCAGAGGCTTCCCTATGGGGCCCAGCAGTAGCTGATGGGAAATTGGGCACCCTCGTCGGCAGGAACAAAATGGTGGGGGAATGTTTCATTATGCCGGCTGGGATTAGGCACCCCATCGGCAGAAACAAAAGAGGGGGTTCATTATGCCGATGGGGAATGGACACCCTGGTGGCAGGAACAAAAGGGGGGCTGTTTTATTATGCCGATGGGGAATGGGCACCCTGGTGGCAGGAACAAAAGGGAGGCTGTTTTATTATGCCGATGGGGATAGGGCACCCTGGTGGCAGGAACAAAAGGGGGCTGTTTTATTATGCCGATGGGGAATGGGCACCCCGTCAGCAGAAACAAAAGGAGGGGTCATTATGCCGACTGAGATTGGGCACCCCGTCAGCAGGAACAGAACAGGGGGGAGGGTTATATTGTTTGTGAACATGGTGGCAAACCACCGCCATGTTCAATAAACAATAGCAGAGGTTTCACATCTTGCTCTGCAATGACGGGTTACCCCTCATTGCAGCGATGGCTGACACTGCAATGACGAGGCGGCCCTGATTGCAGCGGCTACTTTTAAAGTTGTGGCACGCTGGCTGAACTGGTGTCAGCAGCAGTGTGCCACGGCATTGGGGGACGGGGGACAAGCCTTTGCAGGCTGTGGGGGCATTGGGCACAACAGTGCCACGCCTCCACAACCTACTTGTGGAGAAAGCTCACGCAACATGTTTCTTGCGCATGCATGCAATCAACATAAAAATTATGACAAGAGTCAGAATGATTTTGGCAAAATAATGTTTAATACAAATTAAATCATATTTAGTCATATGAACACATCAAATGGATTTCTTGTCCCCTTTAAGTATAAATTTCTCCCACGGGTGGTGAAATTTCACCTGCAGGTGTAAAATTTTGCCACTTTGCAGGTGAAATTGCACTCACCCCAGGGGTGTCTCCATGCCTGTGTCGCAGATGGACAGTGCAGAGGGAGAATCAGTGGATCCATGGAGAGAGGGTCCTAGTCCTAAACTCATTGAAGAAGATGAGGTTCGAGAAACCCTAGATTGGGAGGTGTCTACCTTCATGCCCAGTGAAAAGTGGACTGTCTCGAGAGTGAAGACTACTGCTCACTCCTGGGCCCAGTCCTAAGTGAGGAAGAAGAGGAGGAGGGAACTATGTATCTTTACATTGAAGGTCCTAGAACACAGCCTCAGGCTCTTGCCTCTGAGGAACCAGAAGAAGTTGGTGACTCCACAGCCCTGCCTCCAGAAGGAGAGGTCAAGGACCAGTTCTACTGTATGTAGCTTTGAATATGTGACACTGGCAAAACCAGGACTGGCTGCCCCCAAGCCAGACCGGGGGTTGCAGACCGATGAAAATTAGTGAGGAGGAAAGACTGGTTCATAGGAAGGCAGATGAGATCTATGGAATGTCCTTTCCTACCTTTCCTTGGAGAGTCTGGGAGGAGATTAAGAAAAACAGGATACCACAGCCAGCATGATGAGTAGGTACCCTTCACAACCTGCTATGATCAGCAGGAAAGAAAGGACTCAAACTAATTCAAAGTTCGCCCAGAAAGTTTCCAATATTCCCCAAGACACTATCAAAACACTGTTGTTAACAATGTCAAATGTTGCACACAGGTCCCAGAAAACAAGAGAGGGAAAGGGAAGGGAAAGGGAAAGGAAACATTGTTTAACTAGGAGTGGCACACTAAGCTGAAGCTTATTTCCAGATGCGACCTAGGAGCACAAGGAAGTTAAGTGAATTATTCCAGGATCGCACAGCATGCACCTAGGTGACTGTGGGATTCAAATCCAGGTCTCCAAATCTTCAGCTCAGAGACTTAACCCTCTGAGGTATACTGCTTTCAATGAGAGTCCTCCAAGAATAGGACCTTCCTCCTCTCCCTTGCCATGAGCAATCCATCAACACACCTTGATGCGTGGTCTCTTCTATGGCAAGGCCAGAAACCTGACTGAAATGTCTCACAGACATCATACCCGTCTGGGTGAGCCTCCAGCTGCATTGCTTCCACGTTTGGGACTACAGTACATCAAGAACTGTGCTTCACTGTGTTCCAGCCCAGGAGAGACTCATTCATGGACCTTGCCTTCGGGCACTGTTTGTTACTCGTTGGGACATTTTAGAACATTTCATCCCCAAAAGGTGTATTGTACATAATGTTGATATTTTCTACTGTTTTCTACTTTTCTACTTTTTCTAAATCATCTTTTTTGGGATTCTCCAGTGCTTGATGGTAAGGGCTATGGTTGTATACTGTGTTTGCAGATTTGGGGTGAGTTTTTGTCTTTTCTGTTTCAGGTGGATGCTGATGAAGAAAGAAGAGAAAACAAAAGAGGATTGGAGGGGCTCATTGGAGTTCTTTGTGCTTTAAAATGTTTTTTAAAGTACTGTGTAGTTGCTAACATGTGTTAATCATTTTCCTTCCACAGGTGTAGTTGTGGGGGAGTGGGGGAGTGTAATGCTTGTGTATAGTGTTATCTCTGGTGGTTGGTTTGCAGCTGTCCCCAACAGGGTAGGTTTGTTTTGGTTAGATAGGTTTTCACTAGAGGGCTAGTGAAATTGACAGACTGTGGTCCTGACCTGCAGTAGAGGATGCAGTTGCTAACCTTGCTTGTAGAGCAGAAAGCAGCTAACTAAAATAAGCTACATTTTCTTGTTAATTTAAAACTTATATCTTAGCAGGAGTCAGTGTCAGTTAAGATTAAGTAGACAGATAACTTTATTAGAAGTAGAAGGGGTCTTATTTAGGGTTAAAAAAAGAAAAGAAAGAAAGGCAGTGTGTGTTCTGTGCAGGGAAAGGTACTGTATCAGGTGATAGGAAGATAGGAAGTTGCTGTCCCAGAACAGGAAGGGTCAGAGTTGTAAGGAGAGGAGAGAGTAAGCATCCAGAGAAACAGTAGAGGACACAAAATAAGACATGTTAGGGTGGTGCAGTGCAATGGCTGTGGGGCGGCAGTTCGAGGGAGACATTCTGGGCTGCGATGCTGCCCTATTTGCAGGCACCTCTCTGATCTGAGAGAGGAGGTTGCCCATCTCCAGGCTGACCTGGCTAGGATTCATGAAACCTCCTCCCCCACCCAGGGACCACCAGGGCCAATGCCACTACCTCAGAGGTTGCCAAGAAAGAGGAGAGGCTGGAATAGGGTGGGCTCAAGGAGGGAGAGGGTGTTGGAACAGAGTTGCATCACTCCAGCTGTACCTCTCCACTATTCATTTGCTCTTCTGGTGGATAGTGGTTCCTCTATGGAGGCACCTGCAGTGGAGACTGAGGAGGATGCTGGGAACCTTCACAAAGGAGACCCACAGGAGGGTGGCATGGGACCCCACGGGAAGGAAACAACTCCTGGTGGGGGACTCAATCATTAGGGGGTAGAAATGGGGAGGAGGGAGGAGGGCAGGTGCCTCCTGGGCGCCACGGCTTGAGGGACAGGGGCGAATCCTCAGGATCATGGGAGGAGCTGCACGAGGGAGGGAGCTGGATGTCATTGTCCACCTAGGAGCAAATGACCTGGCTAGAAATGAGATCAGAGCAGTGCAAGAGGAGTTTATAGAGTTGGGAAGGGGCCTTAGACAAGTAGCGCATACGGTAACCTTCTCGGAGGTGCTGCCTGTCTATGGCAAGGAAGATGCTAGGGCACTTCTTACCAGGGAATTCAATGAGTGGTTGAAAAACTGGTGTGGAGCTCAGGGTTTTGGCTTTGTTGGGGACTGGGGAGCCACCTGGAGGGATACAGACCTATACTGGTGCGATGGTCTGCATCTGTCCAGAGGGGAACCAGGATCCTAGATGAGAGGTTTAAATGCTTCATTGTCAAGCATTTAAACTAGCCAAGGGGGGAGGCACTGAAATGGAGCAGGGAAATCTGAGCCTCCCCCCACAAAACATGGTGATTAGTGAGGTAAACACCAAGGTACAGAAGTTATTAGGGAGTAGAACAGATTTAAATGTAAAAAAAGGCAAAGGCAGTAAGGACAGAAATGGGGCTAAAAGGGGTAAGGCTATCAAAAAGTGGAGGGTGATGAGTACCAATGCCCGTAGTCTGTGTAACAAGCTCCCTGAACTAGTGGTCTTGATGGAAGAGGGTTGCCTGGATATTGTGGCAGTCACAGAAACATGGTAACACAGAGAACCATGACTGGGAAGTCAACATACCAGGATACACAATCTACAGGAGGGACAGGGAGGGTAAAAGAGGAGGAGGAGTAGCGCTCTCTATGTAAAGGAAGCGATCAAAGCAACAGAACTAAAGAGTAAACAGGGAGCAGATAAGGCACTGAGTCACCCTGGGAGACAGGAAATGGCACCACAATCCGTATGGGTTGTATACAGACTCTATCTCAGGGGAGGGAATGGACAAGGAAAAGATAGAAGGCTTTTTAGAATGGCAGAAAAGGGAGATATTGTTGATGGGGACCTGAATGCAGGATGTTAACTGGAGCACCTTTGCTGCAGGCACATCCAAGAGCAGCATCATTCTTGATGCCCTACAGGAGGCATGCCTCAGACTTCTAGTATTGGAACCCACTCGGGAGGGAGCAATCTTAGACCTGGTACTCTCAAATGGGGATGGAGAAAGAATCTCAGATTTAGAAGTGGGTCGCCATCTGGGAACAAGCGACTACCAAACAGTGTGGTTCACGATAAACACAGTCATAAAATCAAGCCATACAAAAGCAAGAGTACTGGACTTTAGGAGGGCCAACTTTGGGAAAATGAGAGAGTGCCTCAGAAAAGCACTAGCAAACAGGCAAGAAGGAGGGGTGGAAGAACAATGGGGAGTGATCAAACAGCCATCACAGAGGCAACAAGCTTCTTGTGTAAAGCAAATCAATAAAACACAAACAAGGAAAAACTGCTATGGTTCTCAAAAAGAGGTGGCAGGGAAGGTTAAGGATAAAAGGACAGCATTCAGGAAATATATAAGGAAACACAGAAGGAGCAGGACATAGAACTTATCAGTTAAAGAAGAAAGAGGCTGGGAAGGCAGTCAGAATAGCAAAGGCCCAAACTGAGGAAAGGATACTAATTCTGTTAAGAAGGGGATAAGACCTTTATAGGTATATTAGGGAGTGAAGAAAGACCAAAGGAGGGATACTGAAGTTTAATAAAGGGAGGGAATGTGGGTAGAGGTGACAGTGAAAAGTGGGATACTGAACGAATATTTCTGCTCAGTTATTCACAAAGGAAGAGGAGGAGTTACCTAAACCAAACAAGAGAAACACTCCGAAGACGGGGGTCGATACCAGTCTATTTGCAGAAGAAAGGGTTCTGAAAGAACTGATAGAATTGAAGGTGAACAAAGCAATGGGGCCTGATGGGATTCACCCAAGAATTCTAAAAGAACTAAGGGTAGAACTAGTGACACCGCTGACTACTCTCTTTAACAAATCATGGGAGGATGGGGTGGTACCCAAGGACTGGAGGAGGGCAGATGTGATTCTCTCACAAAGTGGGAGCAGGACAGAGGCAGAAAACTACAGACCAGTTAGTTTGACCTCAGTGGGGAAAATGATGGAATCACTTCTGAAGGAAAGAATTGTTGAGTACCTAGAGGCCAGTGGGCACAGGACCCAAGGCAGCATGGATTTCTGATGGAAGGTCATGTCAGACAAATCTAATAGATTTCTTTGACTGGGTGACCAAAGTAGTAGACCAGGGAGGGGCTGTAGACATGGCCTACCTAGATTTTAGCAAGGCATTTGATACAGTCCCACACAAAAGATTAATTCACAAGATAGCCAGCCTTGGGAGTGGGTCCCAAGGTGGTAGCCTGGATAAAAAATTGGCTAGACAACAGGATGCAAAGGGTAGTAGTAAATGGAATACACAGTGAACAAAGGAGGGTTACTAGTGGGATACCGCAGGGTTCAGTACTGGGACCGGTCCTTTTTAATGTCTTTATAAGTGACATTGCAGAGAAATTAGAAGGAAAAGTATGTCTCTTTGCAGATGACACAAAGATCTGCAACAGGGTTGATACACAAGATGGAGTGGAAAGGATGAGAAGGGACTTGGCAAGGTTGGAGGAATGGTCAAATGTATGGCAGCTCAGATTCAATGCAAAGAAGTGCAAGGTAATGCACATGGGAAACAAAAACCCAGTGGAAGTGTACACAACGGGGGGTGAGATACTGACAACAGTAAAAATAGAAAGGGACCTGGGGGTAATTATATCAGATGACCTAAAGGTGGGCAAGAAATGTGAGAAGGCAGTAAGGAAGGCAGGGGGGATACTGGGATGCATAGGAAGAGGCATCAATAGTAGAAAACAGGAAGTTGTTATCCCTCTGTACAGACAGTTGGTGAGACCCCATCTGGAGTACTTTGTGCAGTTCTGGAGACCCATCTCCACAAAAACATAGACAGAGTGGAAGCTGTGCTGAGGAGGGTAATCAAATGGTGGAGTCTGCACCAGGAGACATATCTGAAGAAAGACTAAAGGAGCTTAATATGTATACCCTAGAGGAAGGAAGGAGAGGGACATGATAGAAACTTCGGCACTCTCAAGGGAATTACAATAAAGTCCTAGAGGGTGGTATCTTCCAGAAAAGAGATGCAAGAACAGGGGGTACAATTTGAAGACAGAGGGGGACGGCTCAGAGGTAATGTGAGGAAGTATTTTTCACTGAGAGGGTTGTGGATGCATGGAACAGTCTCCTGAGGAGGTTGTGAGTCAAGAACAATGGGGGACTTCAAGAATGCATGGGACAGGCATAAGGCAGTCCTAGTGGGGGGTAGGAGGAAGTAAGCTGTTGGTTAACTAGGATTTGCAGCTTATCTGTTATGTAGGAAAATGGGCAGACTAGGTGGGCCAAGTGGTCCTTATCTGCCATCAAATTCTATGTTTCTATGCAGTGCTGGTCTGTTAGGGTTGTGCTCTGATAGTTCTTCCAGGGTCACTGGTTGCCATAGTAAGATCATAGTTTAGGGGCTGATGCATCAGCCAATGGCCTCTGGGTCCTTAGTGTTGTCTACCTGTGCTGGCACATGGTAGGAGAGAAGGTAGCACTACCTCCCCATAGTCAACACATAGGGTATGATGGCCTTGTGCTGGGTAGTTAATGACCGGAGACAGTCATTTTCCTGGCTAATGGTGGGTGTAACCCCTTTGTTCCCTTGGGTTACTAGAATCCCACTTAGAATCAATGGCAGGCAGGGACAGGCAACTTGTGAAATGCCAGTTTAATGGATTTCACAGTGTCACACTCTGTTTTTCAGTCTCAGCTGAGATGGGGTGATGATGTAATCTCAGAACTGTCACAGCAGCATAAGCCACACTGGAATGTTAGCTGAGGAAGTTAGCTGTAGAATGTTAGAGTTCAGTAGTCTGTAGAGTGGAGTTCCAAGAGGAGGCTGCAATCTAGGCAGCTACTCAGTTTTTAGCTCTGACAGAGAGCTACCACTGGGGTTTGGGTAGTTTGTTCTCACTCTAGAAGAAGAACATAGAAGACAGAGAGTGAAGTGGTGGAACCGTTCCAAGAGGGATTTCCAGTGCCTCATCCATGGAGGGATGGGGATTCCATGATTCAGGGGCAATCCCTAGTCCAACCTGGACTGTGTTGAAGCTGCCTGAGATTCAATTTCTCTGCGAGTACCCAAGACTTTTATGTGGAAAAGCCCTGGGGCATCCGCATTCCTGTGGTGAGATTTCTCTGACAAATGGACTCTGTCACCAATAATGTTTTCTGTTTAAAAGTGTCTGCCTTCTATGGGGTCCAGAGAGACTTGCCAAGTACAGAACTTTTAGTTTGTGTCTGATTTAAAAGTGCCTGCTAAAGTGGTGCTCTAGTGAAGAGACATTGTCATTTACAGAACTTTTAACTTCTTGACACCTCAGAGGTGTGCAATGTAGTGTGTTAAATGTGAAAGACATTTCGAGATAGCATCTACAAGTTTTCTCTGAGGGTGTTATTGACCACTGAATGGCTGAGCATAAATTTGGAAGCAAAAGGTGGGAGACTGGTTTACCTCTCCGGGTTCGGTTTGGGCACCTTTGTTTTCTTTCAGTGCATTTGGCCAATGCCTAAAGAAAATAGTTTACCCAAACTTGGGTTGGATTTTTCTGTGAGCCTGTATGTGCTCTTAGGTGGTTGAGGGTGCCACCAGTAATTCCTCATGAAATATGGGAAAGTCTCCTAGTACTGGCCGAGGGTACCTAGTTAAGGGAAGTGTATCAGTTCTGGCCATGTGTGCCAATCTCCATTCAGAACCAGAGAGTGTTCCCTGTTTCCATTCAGAACCTGAGGGTTCGCTGTGTGTGTGTGTGTTCTCTGTACCTCAGTAATCTGCATTACCAGTGGGAGTAGCCCTGTGGGGGTTCGCTGTGTGTGCACTGTACCTCAGTAATCTGCATTACCAGTGGGAGCAGCCCTGTGGGGGTTCACTGTGTGTTCTCTGTACCTCAGTAATCTGCATTACTGGTGGGAGTAGCCCTTTGGGGGTTCGCTGCATGTGCTCTGTACCTCAGTAATCTGCATTACCAGTGGGAGTAGCCCTGTGGGGGTTTGCTGTGTTTGTGTGCTCTGTACCTCAGTAATCTGCATTACCAGTGGTAGTAGCCCTGTGGGGGTTCGCTGTGTGTGTGTTCTCTCTACCTCAGCAATCTGCATTACCAGTGGGAGTAGCCCTGTGGGGGTTCGCTGCGTGTGTGCTCTTTACCTCAGTAATCTTCATTGCAGTGGAGTAGCTCTGGGGTGTTCGCTGTGTGTGCTCTGTACCTCCAGCAATCTGCATTACCAGTGGGAGTAGCCCCGTGGGGGTTCGCTGTGTGTGTGTTCTGTGTACCTCAGTAATCTGCATTACCAATGGGATTAGCCCTGTGGGGTTCGCTGTGTGTGTGTGCTCTGTACCTCAGTAATCTGCATTACCAGTGGGAGTAGCCCTTTGGGGGTTCGCTGCATCTGTGCTCTGTTCCTCAGTACTCTGCATTACCAGTGGGAGTAGCCCTGTGGGGGTTCACCGTGTGTGTGTGTGCTCTGTACCTCAGTAATCTGCATTACCAGTGGGAGTAGCCCTGTGGGGGTTCGTTTTGTGTGTGTTCTGTGTACCTCAGTAATATGCATTACCAATGGGATTAACCCTGTTGGGGTTCGGGCCAGTGTGTGCTGAGGCACCCAGTAATCTGGGCACACAGTGGGAGTAGCCCTGTGGGGGTTCGCTGTGTGTCTCTCTGTACCTCAGTAATCTGCATACTAGTGGGAGTAGCCCCTGTGGGGGTTCCTTGTGTGTGCTCTGTACCTCAGTAATCTGCATTACCAGTGGGAGTAGCTCCTGTGGGGTTCACTGTGTGTTTCTGTCCCCTGCAATCCGCATTACCAGTGGGAGTAGCCCTGTGGGGGTTCGCTGCATGTGTGCTCTGTACCTCAGTAATCTGCATTACCAGTGGGAGTAGCCCTGTGGGGGTTCGCTGTGTTTGTGTGCTCTGTACCTCAGTAATCTGCATTACCAGTGGGAGTATCACTGTGGGGGTTCGCTGCGTGTGTGCTCTGTACCTCAGTAATCTGCATTACCAGTGGGAGTAGCCCTGGGGGTCTCGCTGTGTGTGTGTGCTCTGTACCTCAGTAATCTGCATTACCAGTGGGAGTAGCCCTGTGGGGGTTCACTGCTAGTGTGCTCTGTACCTCAGTAATCTGCATTACCAGTGGGAGTAGCCCTGTTGGGGTTCACTGTGTGTGCTCTGTACCTCAGTAATCTACATTACCAGTGAGAGTAGCCCTGTGGGGGTTCACTGTGTGTGTGCTCTGTACCTCAGTAATCTGCTTTACCTGTGGGAGTAGCCCTGTGGGGGTTCGCTGTGTGTGTTTGCTCTGTACCTCAGTAATCTGCATTGCCATTGAGAGTAGCCCTGTGGGGGTTCACTGCGTGTGTGCTCTGACCCTCAGTAATCTACATTATCAGTGGGAGTAGCCCTGTGGGGGTTCGCTGTGTGTGTGTGCTTTGTACCTCTGTAATCTGCATTACCAGTGGGAGTACCCCTGTGGGGGTTCGCTGTGTGTGTGTGTTCTGTACCTCAGTAATCTGCATTACCTGTGGGAATAGCCCTGTGGGGGTTCGCTGTGTGTGTGTGCTCTGTACCTCAGTAATCTGCATTACCAGTGGGAGTAGCCCTGTGGGGGTTCGCTGTGTGTGTGTGCTCTGTACCTCAGTAATCTGCATTACCAGTGGGAGTAGCCCTGTGGCAGTTCACTGTGTGTTCTCTGTACCTCAGTAATCTGCATTACCGGTGGGAGTAGCCCTGTGAGGGTTCACTGTGTGTTCTCTGTACCTCAGTAATCTGCATTACCGGTGGGAGTAGCCCTGTCGGGGTTCGCTGCATGTGCTCTGTAACGCAGTAATCTGCATTACCAGTGGAGTAGCCCTGTGGGGGTTTGCTGTGTGTGTGTGCTCTGTACCTCAGTAATCTGCACTACCAGTGGTAGTAGCCCTGTGGGGGTTCGCTGTGTGTGTGTTCTCTGTACCCCTGGTGCAATCCGTATCACCAGTGGGAGAGTCTCTGTGGGGGTTCGTGCTGCGTGTGCTCTGGTACCTCAGAAATCTTCATTACCAGTGGAGTAGCTCTGTGGGGTTCACTGTGTGCTCTGGTACCTCAGTAATCTGCATTACCAGTGGGAGTAGCCCTGTGGGGTTTGGCTGTGTGTGTGTGCTCTGTACCTCAGTAATCTGCATTACCAGTGGGAGTAGCCCGTGGAGTTCGCTGTGTGTGTTCTGTGTACCTCAGTAATCTGCATTACCAATGGGATTAGCCCTGTTGGGGTTCGCTGTGTGTGTCTTTCCCTCAGTAATCTGTATTACCTGTGGGAGTAGCCCTGGGGGTTCGGCTGTGTGTGTGCTGTGTACCTCAGTAATCTGCATTACCACAGGGAGTAGCCCTCGTGGGGTTCGCCGCGCTTGTGCTCTGTTCCTCAGTACTGCATTACCAGTGGGAGTAGCCCTGTGGGGGTTCACTGTTTGTGTGTGTTTCTGTACCTCAGTAATCTGCATTACCAGTGGGAGTAGCCCTGTGGGGTTTGCTGTGTGTGTGTCTCTATGTGCCCAGTAATCTGCATTACCAGTGGTAGTAGCCCTGTGGGGTTCAAGGTGTGTGTGTTCTCTGTCCTCAGCAATCTGCTTTACCAGTGGGAGTAGCCCTGTGGGTTTGTCTGTAGTAGTGCTCAGTACCTCAGTGCAATCTTCATTACTAGTGGGAGTAGCCCTGTGGGGATTCGCTAGTGTGCTCTGTACCTCAGTAGTCCTGCATTACCAGTGTGAGTAGCCTGTGGGGGTTCGCTGTGTGCGTGTGCTCTGTACCTCAGTAATCTGCATTACCAGTGGGAGTAGCCCTGTGGGGGTTCGCTGTGTGTGTGTTCTGTGTACCTCAGTAATCTGCATTACCAATGGGAGTAGCCCTGTTGGGGTTCACTGTGTGTGTGTGCTCTGTACCTCAGAAATCTGCATTGCCAGTGGGAGTAGCCCTGTTTGGGTTCATTGTGTGTTCTCTGTACCTCAGTAATCTGCATTACCAGGGGAGTAGCCCTGTGGGGGTTCACTGTGTGTGTGTGTTCTCTGTACCTCAGTAATCTGCATTACCAGTGGAGCAGCCCGTGGTGGTTCACTGTGTGTGTGCTCTGTACCCCAGCAATCTGCATTACCAGTGGGAGTAGCCCCAGGGGGTTCGCTGTGTGTGTGTGCTCTGCACCTCAGTAATCTGCATTACCAGTGGAGTGGCCCAATGGGGGGTTCAAAGGCAGTGTGCTCTGTACCTCTGTACTCTGCATTACCAGTGGGAGTAGCCCTGTGGGGTTTCACTGTGTGTGTGTGTGCTCTGTACCTCAGCAATCTGCTGTACCAGTGGGAGTAGCCCTGTGGGGGTTAGCTGTGTGTGTGTGCTCTGTACTTCAGTAATCTGCATTACCAGTGGGAGTAGCCCTGTGGCGGTTCGCCGTGTGTGTGTTCTCTGTACCTCAGTAATCTGCATTACCCGCAGGAGAGTAGCCCTGTGGGGGTTCGTGTGTGCTCTAAAATTCCCCGTGCAATCTTGTGCATTACCAGTGGGAGTAGCCCTGGGGGTTCACTGTGTGCTCTGTACCTCAGTAATCTGCAATACCAGTGGATGTAGTTCTGTGGGGATCTGCTGCATGTGCTCTGTACCTCAGTAATCTGCATTACCAGTGAGAGGTAGCCCTGTGGGGTCTAAGCTGCCTGTGCTCAGTACCTCAGTAATCCCATGTTTCCAGTGGAGAGTAGCCCTGTGGGGTTCGCTGTGTGTGTGTCTGTACTTCAGCAATCTGCATTATCAGTGGGAGTAACCCTGTGGGGTTCGCTGTGTGTGTTTTCTGAACCTCAGTAATCTGCATTACCAGTGGGAGTAGCTCCAGGGGGTTATGCACCTGGAAACAGAACAAGGAAGAATACACTGGTGGGAGGTAGTACACAACAAAAAGAAGGGACCTGGGGGTAATCATATCAGATGACTTAGGGTTAGCAAGCAATGTGAGAAGGCAAGGAGGGCTGGGGGTATACTGGAATTATAGAGAGGCATCAGTGGCAGAAAACAGGGCGTTGTTATCCTCTGTACAGACAGTTGGTGAGACTCGTCTGAGTTTTGTGTCAGTTCTGGAGACCCCATCTCCGGCGAGGACATAGACAGGATAGAGGCAGTCAGAGGGCACCAAATGGTGCAGGGTCTGCAAGAGAAGCCGTACAGGAGGACTAAAGGCTTAATATGTATACCCTTGAGGAAAGAAGGGAGAGGGGGAGATAAAACTTGGCACCTCAGTCAACAAAGTCAAGGATGGCATCTTTCAGAAAAAAGACCTTGCAAGAACAAGGGGACACAATTTACAGATAGAAGGAGGGCAGTTTAGGGCAATGAAGAATGTTATTTCAGAAGGGTAGTGGGTCATGGAACAGCCTTCTGAGGAGGTTGTGGTTCTAAAACTGTGGGAAATTCAAGATTGCATGGGACAGACATAAGGCAACTTGTGGGTGTAGGGAAGAAATAGGATGTTGGTTAACTAGATCTGCTGCTATCTGTGGGTAGGAATGGGCAGACTGATGGGTGTGAGGTGTCTCTTCGCCGTCAAAGTTGTGTCTAAAATGACAAGGGCCACAGAGATCCAGGAGGAACAAAGTGGGGAGAATACTGTGGGTAAAGCTGGAAAATGGGGCCAGCTATCACAGGTGTGGTCTATAGACCACCAGCCCAGGAGAAGAAACATGGGGAAGGATGCTGGCCATCAAGGGATGGCAGACAAGGGTGAGGTGGTACTGTTTGAGATCCTTCAGGCGTGACTGGAGCATCCCAGCAGCAGCATCAACTAGAGCAGATTTATTCTGGACTCCCTCTGTTGCCTTCCTCAAGCATGGTCATGGAATTAACTTCAGAAGGGCATACGGACCTTCTGCTCACAAATGGACAGTGATGGGGTAACAGTGGGGGCACCGGTATGATGACCATCAGTCATTGGGTTTGAAATCACAGAAAGAGCAGACAAACCACACACAAAAGCGATCCTGATTTTTGGGAAGACTTTGGGAAATGGGAGATGTTAAAAGAGGCATTAAGTGAGGACAGGTCAGGGTTGAGGAACAGTGGGAGTATTTAAATTGGGGATTATAAGAACTGTGAATTGTGCATTGCTGTTAGCAAGAGGAAAGGAAGAGGAGACCATTATGGTTTTCCAAAGAGGTAAGCAAAGAAAGTGAAAGCCAAAAGATTGCATTCAGTAACAGCAAAAAGACACAGGCAGAAGGGGATAGGGAGAAGTACCAGGAGAAACAAGGGTGAGGCAGAGGGAAGTCAGTAACGGAAGCCAAAGCTCAGACAGAAGAATGCATGTTGCAAAATCAGTGGTTAAAGGGGACAAACCTTACAGGTACATAAGTGAAAAAGAAAGACAAAGGAGGGATAGTGAGACTGAAGGGGGAGGATGGGAGTCGCGTGGAGGATGACAACAGTAAAGCTGACATTTGGACAGGGTATTTCTGCCCAGTCTTTACTGAGGAAGAGGGGGTAATGGGTCTGAAAGGAGTACTAAGGGTGAGAATGGTGCAGAAATGGACACAAGTCCCTTTACATAGAAAGGGTCCTGAAGGAACTAGAAGTAATAAGAGTTGACAAAGCAATGGGGCCAGATAGGGTACCTAGGGTCCTTAAAGAACTTGAAGAAGGTGGTGGCTGAACCTCTGGCGTTCCTGTTTAGCCACATCACTGGAAACAGGGAGGTACCCAAAGACTGGACAGCAGATGTAGTCCTCTTATACAAAGTGGGAACAATGAGGAAGCAGGAATCACAGACCAGTCAGCCTCCACCTCGGTAGTGGGAAGATCATGGAGCACTACTGAAGGAGAGATTAATGATGGTTCATCTGGTTGTCAATGGACTACAGGACCCAAGGCAGCATGGTTTCACCAGGGAGAGGTCATGTCAGACCAACCTCATTGAATTTTTGACTGGGTGACTAGGGAGGTGGGATCAGGAGGCAGTGGACATGGCCTATCTGGACTTCAGCAAGGCCTTGACACTGTGCCACATAGAGACTATTACATAAACTGGGGAATATGGGTGTGGGCAGGACAGTAGTGTGGTGGGTGAGGTAACTGGCTGGGTGGCAGGACCCCAGAGGGTGGTGGTAAATGGCTGTCACTCCACAGAGGGAAGAGTGACCAGTGGGGTACCACAGGGATCAGTGCTGGGACCGGTCCTATTCAACATCTTCATCTGAGTGACATTGCACAGGATCTAGAAGGCAGAACTTCACTGTTTAGCTGATGACACAAAGCTCTGTAATAGAGTAGATACACCAGAGGTGTAGACAGAGATGAGAAGGGACCTGCAGAAACTTGAAGAATGGTCAAGGGGTTTGGCAGTTGAAATTCAATGCAAAGAAGTGCAAAGATAATGCATTTGGTGCACAAAACCACTGGCACAATACTATATCAGTTGGGGTGAGGATATAGCATGCACCAAGCAGGAAAGGGATCTTGGGGTTGTCATCTCCTGATGACCTCAAGGTAGGGAAACAGTGTGACAAGCAGAGTAAAGCAAATAGGATGCTGGGATGTATGGGCGGGCATCACCAGCAGGAAAAGGGAGGTCATTTCGATTATACAAGACACTAGTGAGGCCCCACCTGGAGTACAGTGTCTGTTCTGGGAGACCATACCACGTAAGGACATAGACAGGGGTAGAGAAGGTTCAGAGGAGGGCAACAAAGATGGTGCATGGATTGCATCACAAGTCCCTATGAAGACAGGTTGAAGGAGACTGAACATGTACTCCCTGGAGGAGAGGGAGGAGAGGGTATGATAGAGACACAAGGTATCTTACAGGAGAAATAGGGTGCAGGAAAACACTAATTTTTAAGCAAAAAGGTGTTCCAGGACTGAGAGGCATGCGGATGAAGTTGGAGGAGGATGATTCAGAGGAAACATGAGGAAAAAGGAATTTCTTCTGAGAGCGGGTGGTGGGCAAGTGGAACATCCCTGACAGAGGAAGTGGTGGGGCTGAAACAATCACGGATTTAAGAATGTATGGATAGACATAAAGGAGTTCTAGAGGTCAGGGGTAAGGGGAAACGACTTCTAGGAAAAACAAACTGAACTTACAAGCTCAAATGGGCAGACTGGGTGGGCCATAGGCCTTTATCTGCCGACACTGTCTATGTATCTATGTATCTATGTTTCCATGTTTCTAAATCCCTTCCACCTAAAGTCCAAACCTTTTAAGGAATATATAGCAGAGAAGTTAACTGAGATCCTTGTGGAAAACACTAGCCCGGAGATTTCCCCCGGTGTTCTCTGGGACACAATAAAAACAGTTCTACGTGGACATCTTATCAAATTCACCTTTATACAGGCAAAGTCTCGCAAACAACATAAGGCCAGGCTGGGGGAAACTCTTCATTTTCTGCAAGTTGCACACAAACAAGGCGACAGTTTAGTGCTCCCTCAGCTTAGACAGGTCAAGTTAGACCTAGATAGGCTGGCATTGCAACAGACAGAGATTGCCCTAACCTACCTCCGGCAGCGTTACTATGAGGTGGGACCCAGGGCTGCTGGGCTCCTGGCCTACCAGATCAGGAGGCAGAAGAAGGTAGCTGCAATTACAACCATACGTCACACGGTGGATGGTAGACCATTGAACAAACTTAGTGATATAGCAGACACATTCACTGCATATTATATGGCCCTCTGTACCCCAGAATGCATTGTAATGCCGGAGAAGATAAAAGAATTTCTGTAACCCCTTATGCTCCCTAAAATTACCCCTAAGCAGGGCCCTATTATGATGCAGGAATTAGTTAATGCCCTGGTTCGTGCCAAGACCATTAAGGCACCAGGACCTGATGGTTATGGTGCTGAATTCTACAAAGTAACTAAAGAACAACTCTGACCTACCCTTCTCTGTACCTTCAATTCGGTACTTGAGGGAGACCCACCCCCTTCCACCTGGTCCTGTGCTGCCATTTCTGTCATCCCCAAACCCGGCAAGAACCCTTAGCTTTGTGAGTTATATCGACCGATATAGGTCTCAAATACAGATTATAAATTATTTATGGGGATAATCGCATGCAGATTAGAAGCCATGCTACCGCAAATAGTCCATAAAGACCAAACTGGGTTTGTTGGTGGGCGCACAACAACGGATACCATCAAGAGGACCTTTTATATAATACGTAAGATGTACACCTGCAATTACCCTGCGGCCCTGGTCAGCCTTGATGCAGAAAAGGTCTTCGATAGGGTACTTTGGCCATTCCTGTATTCAGTTATGGAGGGTGTTGGCTTACCTCAGCTATTAATTCAGGTAATCACAAACATTTATTCGGCCCCGAGGGCATGGGTTCAGATCTCGGGACATCACTCCGGTTGGTTTCCTCTCTGCAGAGGTACCAGGCAGGGGTGTCCTTTATCTCCCCTGTTGTTCACCTTTTAATGGAACCCTTGGCACAACTTGTAAGGCAATCCCAGGAGCTGCAGGGGATTAGTGAGGGGTATGGAGCACTGTATAGCACTTTTATGCGGACAACGTCTCTTTATACCTCCGAACCCATCAACCACTCTCCGAAAGTTAGTGAATTATTAGAAGCTTTAGGACAAGTCTTGGATTATAAAGTAAATATCTCAAGACCGAGATTCTGACCTTCCGATATTCCCATGACCGAATATACAGGAGCAATTTCTTGTAAATGGGACCTGGGAAAGATGAAATATTTAGGGATTAACTTAATTAGAGATCTCCGGGATGCCTACAAGCAGAATTATGTCCCCTTTACTGCCCGTCTCAGGGAGGACTTGGCTCACTGGAGTGCACTCCCACTTAGCCTCACCAGGAAAATAGATACTGTTAGAATAGTGACCTTGCCTAGAGCCCTATATCTCTTTAATAATATTCCTATTACCCTGCCATGCTCTATCTTCTCAGACTGGGAGAGGGCGATCTCTTGTTTTATCTGGTCAGGTCGTAGACCGAGGGTCAGGCTGAAACTTCTAACTAAGCCAAGAGGTCTGGGAGGGCTAGCCCTGCCTGACCTCTACTGGTACTACCAAGCTTCCCATTTGGCCCATATAGTGGCTAGGCAGCTTTCTGCCACCTAGGCGCATTGGAAGGAGCTGGAGCAGGCTCTCATCCCTGACTCGGAATATTTAGCCATACTTTATCGAGGGAATGGACCCTTGGCGGCAGGCCTGGGTCTAACTTTAGAGCTACAGCATAGGATGACAGCTTGGAATCAGATAAAAAGGCAGTTTTCATTTTCCCCTTTTATACCATTAATATGCCCAATTGCTGTACTCCCCAACTTTCAACCCGGTAAAATGGACCATGCCTACCGTCAATGGAGCAGATACGGCCTGAAGTACTTGTTTCAGATTACGACTGGGGGGATAATGTGGTGATTCCAAGAGATTCAAGAAAAATTTAACCTACCTAATACACACCATTATAGATACTCACAAATAAGACATTACTATGAAGCACTACCCTTACAGGTGAGAAATTCCTTACACTGGCCGCCCTTGATCTCTGGGTTGCAGTCCCTATTTGCCTCCCCAAAGCAGAATCACCTGATATTCACCTTTTATCAGGCAATGATGTCAAATATTTTGGCTAGTCTTATAGATATCCGAGAGAAGTGGCAGCGGGAGCTGGGTGCCCTCATAGAGGACAAGCAGTGGGAACAAGCATGCATGCAGGTGTCACATACATCTAGCTCACACCAATAGCGGGAGTTTGCATGGAAATTTCTGATTCATTATTTTAAAACACCTGAGGCATGAGTCATTACACCCCAGACATTCAGCCTCCTGCTGGTGTAAATGTGGTGAGGCTAAAGCCCACCTTACAAATGTAGTCTACACTTGTCCTAGGCTGGCACCAGTTCTTGGCTCCTTGCAGTCAGAGCTACAAGAAATTTTTGATAGGCCCCTCCAATTAACCCCACAGACATTTATCTTGTCAATACTACCTAGACGTTTTAGTGATCAGGACACCTGGTACCTCTTAGTTATTCTGCTAGCAGCTGCAAAAAAAGCCATCACCAAATTCTGGTTGACCCCTAAGACCCCGACCGTGCAGGATTGGTGGGCCATAACCAGGCAAACCTACCAGCTGGAAAGAATAACATATAGTCTGAATGATAGAGATGACCAATTTAGAACACATTGGAGCAGATGGCTTCTGTACTATATGCTTAAAGACACAACCTTTGTATCGTAAGGTAATAAAAGCCTCCCCCCTTATCATTCCCCTCTTTCTCTTTCCTCTCCTCTCGTGCATTTACTACACTGGTGGGGTCTGGGCAGGTCCGGGGGGCCTCTCTCAGTCTTCCAGGTTTGGGTGGCCTGAACGGATTAGAAATAACAGTACACTTGTGGTTTGCATTTATGTTGAACCTCTATTACTCTGTCCGGCACCCAGGACCTACCTGAATAGCTCTTAAGAAGTGAAGTATTTTGAAGTCAGGGACTCTATGAACCTACTACCCTCTTCATGGACAATGGAATCTTGTCGCACTGGAATTAATCCATATTAATTCTCCTATGAGTATTCAGTGTACCGTGACCAGTGAGATTTCTGTAAGTACATTCTCTCTTGATTCTATTGTGCTGTTTGTTTGGACACAACCAATTATAAGTAAAAATGAAATAAAGATGAGATTTAAAAAAAAAAAAAAGGAGTGAAAATCAAGAGGTTTATGATGATATCACAGAAATCCGGAGATAGTGCAGGTGTCTTTTTATATTCAGGTTTCAGTGTAAACAAAGGCTGCTCAGCTAACTGTGTGCTCCATTTACTACAACATCAGGTGAAGAAAACTGCCTTCTGACGAGCATTGCATAAGCACCCAGAATCTTCACCTTGTACACTGAATGCAAGTTACCTACCATTTTTTGCCTTTTTTCACAATAAAAAGTTTAGTCAACATTTCCTGGCTGTGAGGTACCATTTTTTCTAACCTTGCTGATATTCAAGTTTGAGTAGTCGCAGTGTCTCAGTATTATGAGCTGCCAGTGGTATGGGGTGGTGTAAACCCGTGGCACAACAACTGGCACAAAGACATGCAGCCTTGTAACATTTAGCCTAGGAATTCTGACCTTATAATGGTTTGCCCTATGAGATCTTTGCTCTAATACAGTGGCTTTGACTACAAGGTAGCCTTATTAATTGCACCACTGCTTTCTACATGACTACAATCTCACTGCCTTTGGGAGTCAGGGTTTGTGTTGCCAGTTGTTTCATTACAGAAAATAATGTTGGCTGAATGGCTCTGGAGAGGTGTCCTTGCACTGGGTGTCCATGTATGAACTGTTGCAGATCCGGTGTAAATCATTGGCCCCTCTAGTTTGAGTATTTCTTTAATGTGTAGAAAATGAAAATGAGTGTGCACACATAACTTTCAACTTTCAGCCTTCTTACTAGGTCCTGTTCATTTGTCCCCACTTAAGGACTCCTCAGCTCATTCACTTCTACTCTGCCTTTCATACCTATCATGACATCTTCATTTTCCAGGTTCTAGTCTTACCTTAACTATTATCAATTTATAATTACTGACGCGCGCTTTTTCCCTAAGGGAAACCAGTTTATAATTTGCCATTATAACCCACGGTTTATAACGACGAACACATATCGGCTTTCCTTGGTCAACACATGCACCAGCCACAGCTCTTCTCCCCCTCTCTGCCTTTCTGTATCACCACATGCCTGCACACTTCCCTGTGACCGGTACTCAGCAGTAAGTTAACTTAAAAAAAGTAAATACTGTAACTATTATGACTAAGCTGTAAAAATCATAGAAAATAAAAGGGGAAACAAAATGATTAAGCAGTGAAGCTTCGACAGCAGAATGTGCTGAAACCCTGTAATGGCGGCTGCATGGGGATGTGGCTTTATTTTATATAACTGCTGGGTGAAAAAACACTCCCCAGCAATTATGTAGAATAATACATGGGGTGGTGTGTTTAACTTGATTCTCTCTCTCTCTCTCTCCTCCCTCCTCCTCCCTCCTCCCTCCCTCTCTCTCTCTCTGGATTTACGTGACATCCAGCACCTCAGATATGTGTAAAATCTTGTTAAACACTCCACCCCATGTATTATTCTATATTTCTCCTACAACCTCCCCTATTTTCTTTCCTCACATATATTTCTCTCATTTCCCTAACCTGCTTTTTTCCTATTTTAGATAATTCCTGAAGACGACCTATGGTTGAAACATCAGTTCTAACTCAATTTTCTCTTTTAAGCATGCATTTAATATTACCATTTTGTTCTATATCTGTAACATGTGCTGTGCAAATAAAAGTCAGAAAACGTCATTTTATTTATTGATTTATTATAAAGTATATCACTTTGCAACATTTGATATAAAATATACTACTTATGCTCCACTACATGATACGGCTAAGAATCACTGTAGAAATTGATGAAATTTGTCTGAAGAGACAACAGGCTGGCCAGTTGATGCACAGTTTATAGATAGCTTACCACACCCATGCATGTCATCAGTCATGGCCCTCTATAGTCACCATTGTGAACCCCGAGGGAATCAGGGCCAGAAAAGCTGTTGTAGGGAACAAGGCTAGTAGTCCATCTGCAGGCAGGGCTCAGGACCTAGTTCCCTCAACACTACTGGTGCCAAACTGCCACAGCAGGCTGCTTGATCATCCATCTGCCCACCTGCCAGGTCTATTACCATCACCCGCCCCATCTCAAAGAAAATCCTCATTGAAGGGATATGTGCTGGAGTGCAATAAGTGTTTTGTGTTGTGTGATAGTTCAATTGTAAGTGGCACTATCTGTTGTGGCATACTGGCAGTGACATAACAGGCATGGCAGACAGTTATAAAAATAACTATGTTTCAGTGGCAGTGGCAAGTCAATGTTCCACTGTGGGAAAGAGTGTTTAAATGTTTGTTGAGGTAAGCAGGTGTGTGCTGGTGTAATTGATTGTATGTGACGTGGGGTGGATCTGTGGCTGGCAATGGTAACGTTAGGATTCGAGCTGCTGTAGGGAAATAAGAGAAGATCACCAAGGAAAGGAAGGGCAGTAGATCTGCAGAAAGCATGTGTGTGAGTGTAGGGAGAGCTATGTGAGGGTGGGAGTTTATTATGGAAATTTAAAGGGGTAGTTGTGGCTCTCGCATAGTCAGGAGGAGAATATAGGCTAGATGTGGGAAAGATCACCAAGTGCAGAAGATGCAGCAGGATGTGTGTGGCAGTGGGGTAGGGGTAGGATGTAAAGGGGTAGCTGTGGCTAGCATTGCCAGGATATACAGCTGTATGGGAAAGGTTCCCCAAGGGCACTGGCAGTAGATGTAGGGGGTGTGTGTGTTGGGGGGTGCGTGTGGGTGTTATGGAAATGAAAAAGGTTGGGGACAGTAGCGGCTGGCTCAGTCAGGATATACAGCTGTATGGGAAAAGGTTCCCCAAGGGCACTGGCAGTAGATGTAGGGGGTGTGTGTTGGGGGTGCGTGTGGGTGTTATGGAAATGAAAAAGGTTGGGGACAGTAGCGGCTGGCTCAGTCAGGATATACAAGCTGTATGGGAAAGGTTCCCCAAGGGCACTGCGTAGATGTGGGGGGTGTGTGTTGGGGGGTGCGTGTGGGTGTTATGGAAATGAAAAAGGTTGGGGACAGTAGCGGCTGGCCTAGTCAGGATATACAGCGGTATGGGAAAGGTTCCCAAGGGCACTGGCAGTAGATGTAGGGGGGGTGTGTGTTGGGGGGTGAGTGTGGGTGTTATGGAAATGAAAAAGGTTGGGGACAGTAGCGGCTGGCTCAGTCAGGATTCAGCTGTTGGGGGAAGACTGGGGAGGGCAGAAGTAGATGCAGGGTGTGTGTACGAGTGTTTTTTTATAGAGCTCTTATTTATGGAGCTGTAAAGGGACTGTTGTGGCTGGCAATGTCAAATGGGTACTGTGTTATAAATTAACATATTAATTGTCTTTAGAATCGGTTTTATTTCTTGTATACTTTTCTTGGGGTTTCATGAGCACATAGCTATGTTCAATTAGTAAATACAGTGATGTTATCAAAAGTAATATAATATAATATGAAAATAATATGCATTGCAGCTACTGTTACTAATTACTTTTAATATGAAAGTAATAAGTAACTGTAACTGATTACATTTATTTGGAAGTATTTATTAACTGTAACTGATTACTTTTTAAAGTAACTTACCCAACACTGCTTGGTAGCTGGTATATTTTTTCTTACTTCTTATAAGGGCTAGCAGATAAATGTTTTGGGGCTATTGGAAATTTTAAAAACTATTTTGGTGTGCTTTAAGCAGGGCTGTCATTTCCTATTTCACTTGGTAGCAGGCTGGGTTTTTCTTACTTCTTAAAGGGGGCAGGCAGGGGACTGTTTTGGAGCTGTTGAAACTTTGGAACCGATTTTGGTGTGCTTTAAGTGGGGCTGTTATTTCTTTAAATTGAAGGTCTGTTTCTTCTGATTTCAAACATATTTTGGTATGCTTTTGGTGGGACTGTTTCTTTGAATTAAACACCTATATCTTCTAATTTCAAGCCTATTAGCTTGGCAGAAGACTCCAGGAGAAAGGACTGCTGTGTGACTGAACTTCTCTGCTGGGACTAAAGTAGAAGAACTTTTGTAGTTAGACCTTTAATTTAGGGTAAAAAAACTAACATACAAAACAAAACAAAAAAAAGTGTGTGTTTGGGTTAACTGAACTGAATGGGTAACTGAAAAGTCATCTAGGTGTAATCTCAGGTGACTGAAAGGACTTAACTGTTGTGAGGTTTAAATTGCTTGTAGAAAGATCTGGTAAGTAGGGGTGTAGCTAGCTAGAAGGAAGCTACATTTAGAACTGCCTTAGAAAGATTCTGCTAATAACTGGCGAAGACTCCAGGAGAAAAGGACTGCTGTGTGAACTTGCTCTGCTGGGACTAAAGTAGAAGAACTTTTGTATTTAGACCTTTAATTTAGGGTAAAAAACCAACATACAAAAAACAAAAAAAAAGTGTGTGTTTAAGCACTGAACTGAATGGGTAACTGAAAAGTCATCTAGGTGTAAATCTCAGGTGACTGAAAGGACTTAACTGTTGTGAGTTTAAATTACTTGTAGAAAGAACTGGTAAGTAGGGGGATGGCTTAGCTAGAATGAAGCTACATTTAAAGACTGTCTTGAAAGATTCTGCTAATAGCTTGGCAGAAGACTCCAGGAGAAAGGACTGCTATGTGACTGAACTTCTCTCGTGACTATATTGCCCTCCTTCCCTCCCTCCACCCAAAGCTAGTTCTATTTTTATAGGCACAGGATTTGACTGACAACAGGAACTTCCTGTTTAGGGGCAGGAAGTGAGTGATCACTGAATACCAAGGACCCACCATCCTAGAAGGGCAAAGAGTAGCTCTCTGGCCCCCCTCTAGCTGCTGGAGGTCTGTCTCTGAACAAGTGAAGCAGTCTACTGAGAAATATAGGATATTCTTGTCTCAGAACAGGACAATCAGGACCTTCAAGGGCACACACAGTAAGAAAGTAAGAGAGAGAAAAAAAACAGAGGAAGGTAAGGATTGCAAACAGTTAAGGGGGCCAGAAATAAGACATGATTGGAGTGGTGCAGTGCAGTGGCTGTGGGGCAGCAGTCTTCCTGGAGAATGTTCTGGAGGATGCGGTGTTGTCCCATCTGCAGGCACCTCTCTGGGCTGGGGAGGAGGTTGCTCATCTCCAGGCTGAGGATGTCCAGGATTGTGGGTTCCTCTTCCATCCAGGGACCACCAGTGCCACTGCCCGTTGCCTCAGGGGTTGCTGAAAGAGGAAGCGGTTGGACCGGTGGGCTCAGGGAGGGTGAGGTGGTGGAACAGGGCATCCTCCAGTTGTACCTCTCCACAATTCTATACCATTTGATAAAGTGTGGTTCTATGGAGGCACCTACAGTGGAGACCAGGAGGATGTTGGAACCTCCACAAAGGAGACCCACAGGAGGGTTGCAGTGGACCCTGCAGGAAGAAACAACTCCTGGTGGGGGACTCCATTGTTAGGAAGAGTGAGAACTGGGCAAGGAAGGGAGAGGGAGGAAGGTGCCTGCTGGCGCTATGGCTTGAGGGACAGGGAGCGAATCCTCAGGATTGCCAGAGCAGCTGCACAGGGAGGGGCTGGATGTCATTGTCACTTAGGGACAAATGACCTGGCTAAGAAAGGGATTAGAGAAGTGCAGGGAAGAGTTTGTGGAATTGGGAGGGGCCTTAGTCAAGTAGCACGCACGTGTAACCTTCTCGGAGGTGCCACCATCTATGGCATAGGAGAGGCTGGGTGTTCCTGCCATAGGATTCAATCAGTGGTTGAAAAACTGGTGTGGAGCTCAGGGATTTGCCTTCATTGGGGACTGGGGTCCACCTGGAGTGATGCAAGCCTATACTGGCATGATGGGCTGCATCTGTCCGGGAGGGGAACTAGGATCCTAGGTGATAGGTTTAAATGCTTCATTGGCAAGCTTTTAAACTAGCCAAGGAGGGAGGCAGTGGAAAGGATCAGGAAAATCCTAGCCCCCCCAAACAATCACGGTAGTAAGTGTGGCAAACACCAACATGGAGGTGTCGATAGGGAGAAGGGCAGGGGTAAATGGAGAAAGTGACAATGGCAAGAAGGACAGGGATGGGGCAAAATGGGGTAAGGCCATCAGGAAGTGGAGGTGTGAGTACCAATGCTCGTGGTCTGGGCAACAAGCTCCCTGAGCTGGTGGCCTTAATGGAAGAGGATGCCTGGATATCGTAGCAGTCACAGAAACATGGTACACAGAGAACCATGACTGGGATGTTAACATACCAGGGTACATAACCTACAGGAGAGACAGGCAGGGAGAAGAGGGGAGGAGTAGCTCTCATGTAAAGGAAGGATAAAAGCAACTGAACAAAAGAGTAAACAGGGAGGAGAGGAGGCACTGTGGGTCACCTTGAGACTGGAAGGGCACACAATCGCACAGGGGTTGTGTACAGACCCCATGTCAGGGGAAGGAATGGACAAGATATGATGGAAGGCATTCTTAGAATGGCAGAAAGGGAGATACTGTTGATGGGAGACCTGAATATGGCAGATGTTAACTGGAGCACATTTGCTGCAGTGACATCCAAGAGCAGGGCCATTCTTGAGCCTTCGGTGGCAGGCATTAGACAGCTAGTTTGGAACCCACTTGTGAGGGAGCAATCTTAGACCTCGTACTCTCAAATGGGGGCAGTGAGAGGATCTCAGATCTAGAAGTGGGTTGCCATCTGGGGACAAGTGACCATCAAACAGTGTGGTTCATGTTAAACTCAGCTACAGAGTCAAGCCATACAAAAGTGAGGGTACTGGACTTTAGGAGGGCTGACTTTGGCAAGATGGGAGAGTGCCTCAGAAAAGCACTAGCAAACAGGCTAGAAAGAGGTGTGGAGCAACAATGGGGAATTATCAAAACTGCCATCACAGAGGCAACAAGCCTTTGTGTGAAAACAAATACAAATCAAAACGAGAAAAAAAGCCACTATGGTTCTCAAGAGAGGTGGCTGTGGAAAGTCAGGAAGAAAAAATATAGCATTCCAGAAGTATAAGGAAACACAGAAGGAGCAGGACAGAGAGCTGTACCAGTTAAGGCAGAAAGAAGGAGGAGGAGTCCAGAATAGCAAAGGCCCAAACTGAGGAAAAGATAGCCAACCTAGTTAAGAAGGGGATAAAACCTTTATAGGTACATCATCGAGCTAGAAAGACAAAGGAGGGATAGTGAGGCTGAATAGAATAAGCGTTGGGTGGGCAGAGGGGACAGTGAAAAAGCAGGAATACTGAACAGAATATTTCTGCTCAGTATTCACAAAAGAGGAGGGGGAAGCATGATCCAATTAACAGAAGCACTCTTGATAGGGGTTCGATCCCAGTCCTTTCACAGAAGAAGGGTTCGCAAAAACTCCTAAAACTGAAGGTGACAAAGCAATGGGTCCTGATGGAATTACCCCAGAATTCTAAAAAGAATTAAGGAAAGAACTAGTGAAACCACTGGCTACTCTTTTAATAAATCATGGAGGATGGTGTGGCACCCGAGGACTGGAGGAAGGTGGATGATTCTCTTTCACAAAAGTGGGACCAAGACAGAGGCAGGAAACTACAGACCTGTCAGTCTGACCTCTGGTAGGAAAGTGATGGAGTCACTTCTGAAGGAAAGAATAGTTAGGTACCTAGAGGTCAGTGGAGCACAGGATCCAAGGCAGCATGGGTTCACAGTGGGAAGGTCATGTCAGAAGAATCTAATAGATTTCTTTGACTGGGTGACCAAAGTAGTAGACCAGGGAGGGCTGTGGACATGGCCTACCTAGACTTTGTAAGGCATTTGACACAGTCCCACACAAAGATTATGATCAAATTAACCAGCCTGGGAGTGGGTCCCAGGGTGGTAGCCTGAGGTAAGGCTGTTGGCTGGACAACAGGACTGAGAAGGTGAATTAAATGGAGTCCACTTGAAGAAAAGGCGTGTTACTAGTGGGGTACCGTGAGGGTTCAGTATTTTGTCCAGTCCTTTTAATGTCTTCATCAGTGGCATTGCAGAGGGACTGGAAGGAAAAGTATGCCTTTTTGCAGATGACACAAAGACCTGCAACAGGGTTGATACACAAGGAGGCGTGGAAAGGATGAAAAGGGACTTGGCAAGGTTGGAGGAATGGTCTGACGTATGGCAGCTAGGATGCAATGCAAAAAAGTGCAAAATAATGCACCTGGGAAACAAGAACCCAGGGGAAGAATACACAATGGGTTGGGAGGTAGTAACAACAACAAAAACAGGAAAGGGACTTGGGGTAATTATATCAGATGACCTTAGGTTAGCAAGCAATGTGAGAAGGCAGTAGGGAGGCCGGGGGTATACTGGGATGTATAGGGAGAGGCATCCAGCAGAAAACAGGAAGTTGTTATCGTCTGTACAGACAGTTGGTGAGACCCCATCTGGAATACTGTGTCCAGTTCTGGAGACCCCATCTCCAGCAAGGACATAGACAGGATAGAGGCAGTCCAGAGGAGGGCAACTAAAATGGTGCAGGGTCTGCAAGAAGATGCCGTGATGAGGAGAGACTAAGGAGCTTAATATGTATACCCTTGAGGAAAAGAAGGAGGGGGGAGATGATAGAAACTTCAAATACCCTCAAGGGAATCAACAAAGTCCAAGAGAGGTAGCATCTTTCAGAAAAAGACTTGCAAGAACAAGGGGACACAATTTAGAAAGATAGAAGGAGGCGGTTCTGGGGCAATGTGAGGAGTATTATTTCACAGAGAGGGGTGGTGGATGCATGGAACAGCCTTCCTGAGGAAGTTGTGGAGTCTAAAACTGTGGGAGAATTCAAGAATGCTTAGGACAGACATAAGGCAATTCTTGTGGGGGGCAGGAAGATATAGGCTGTTGGTTAAATAGGATCTGCGGCCTATGCTGTAGGTAGGGAAATGGGCAGACTAGATGGGCCTAGCGGTCCTTATCTGCCGACAAAGTCTATGTTTCTATGTTTCTATTTTGGTGTGTTGTTGGTGATGCTGTTGTTTCTTTGAATTGGAGACCTGTTTCTTCTGGTATCAAACCTATTGTTTTTTTAGTTTTTAGTGGGGTTGTGCTTTTTATGTCTTCATTAGCTTCTTCAAAATTTAGTGCGCATAGTGAGGAAGGGTGCTATGTCTGGCCAGGGGCATCAGCTACCAGATTGTTTCTGGAGGGCAGAGCTGGTCCTACCCACCCTGACCCTCACCCCACCAGCCCCAGGTATATCATTTCCTTTATACCAGGGGCTCTGACATCACTTCCTCAAAAGGGCAAAGTACATGCACCTGTCATAGCAGAAGCATATGTCCAGGGAAGGAACAACAGTGAGTGAGGAAGTGACTGCTATCTTTGGGAAAGGCAAGTATCTGCAACACAAAGTGCTTTCATGTTTATCTGTTTGCTTTGGTGTTTCCATTGTAAAAAGGAGATGTAGGAGTTAGAAGGAGGCTGCACAATAGGTGATTACAGTTTCTTTTTGGTGTGGACAGGAGGGAAAGGAACTGAAAAGGCAGTTGCTCAATCGATCTAAAGAGTATATAAAGTGGGTAAGAGAAACTGAGAAAAGGAGAAGAATGTTTTGTAGTGATGGGGAGAGTGGAGATTTGGGGAAGCAATTGGTATCTTTCATCTGGAAGGGTGGGGGTCTCTGTTGGGCAGCAAGAGCAATGGGTAGGGTGGTAGGCTGCAACAACTGCAGTCCACCAGTCTTTCTAAAAATTGCATGGAGGGTGGGGGGATGTTTAGTGTGCAACTAAATAAGGAAAGTGAAAAAGGAGACCAAGGGTCTGTAGGAGGAGCTAAGACAAGCGAGGCAGACTGCAGGAGGTTGTAGCCCAAACTGGAGGGATGGATGAGGGGAGATGAGGATGGAGGTGAGTTTGGCTGACAACGGGGAGAGGAGCATCAGAAGAAGGGAAGCAGACAGAGAGACCAAGACCAAGGGGAGCAGTGTCAGGGGAACCCAGGTCAAGGAGAAAAGACATCAGGAAAGAGGAGAAAGGGACTGATGAGAGGAGGAGGAGGAGAAGTGACAACAGTCATGGAGTCAAAAGAAGGGAATGGGCTAGTATGAGGAGGGAGGAAGAAGGCATAGGAGAAGGGTCTTTAGAAATTGTTTTGCAGTACTAGAGGGGAAGGAGGAGGAGGGAGGGAGGTGATGAGACTGGAGGATTAACTGATAGAAGCCCTGATGAAACTGAAGAGGGGTGAATTTCTGCTGGGGGAATTACAACAGGGTAGAAGGGGGAACTACTGTGCAGGAGGAAGCAAAAAGTTGGTAAGAGGGGTGGAATCTTAATGCTGGGGGACTCAATACTAAGAGGAGTCAGGTGGGGTAGCAAGAGGGAGAGGCACAGTCATATTTGGGTGGAGGCCATGGCAGGAATGACAGTGGAAAGGGTGGGTCAATCTGCTCTAAAATATGCTAGAAGGAGTTGGGAGAAACCTCATTTAGTTATACATTTGAGGACAAATGACCTGGCTGACAGGACAGTAGACATAGTCCAGAGGAAGTTGGAGGAACTAGGACAATTATGTGAGGGGGCAGGAAGATCAGTAACTTACTCAGAGATACTTCCAGTGCCCAGGGAAACTACTACAAGAAAGCTAATAATAGAGGAATTTAATGGATGGCTAAGAACCTGGTGTCATGCTAAAGGGTGTGGGCTGGTGGGGGTGTGGGGAGGGACCTGGAAGGACAGAAGCCTCTATGTCAAGGAGAGACTACACTTGAGCGAGGAGGGAAAGAAAGTGTTGAAACAGAGGATGGAGGAGTACATAAAGGTAGTGGGGAATTTAAACTAGGAGTAGGGGTGGCAAGTGTACAAGGGACATGCAGAGACCACAGACTGGGAAGCCATTTGAGCATACCCCCATAACAGTGACAAAGGACAGGTGCTAGTGGCAATGCTAGTAAAGGGGGGCAGGAGGGGAGGGAAGAAAGGGTGGAAGGTGGTCATCTTGTATGCTAGAAATCTTGGGAATGAAACTGCAGAGCTATAGACTCTCATGGCAGAGGGAGAGGTGGACATGGCAGCCATCACCAAACCATGGGCATCCAATACAATGACTGGGACCTGTCGATACCAGGGTACAGGATATTTCATAGGGATAGAGGGAAATGGAAATGAGGGGGGTGGCACTATATGTGAGGGAAGGACTGATGTGTGTTCAGGAAGAAGGGGAGGAGGGTAGTATAGAGTCACTATGGATACAAATCCGGGATTCTAAGGATAGGACTCTCAGGATGGGAGTGGTGTACAGGCTGCCTTCACAGACAGAGGATTTAGACAGGGAACTAGGGACAGATCAGAAGAACCTGCAAGAAAGGTAGTGTGGTTATCGTGGGGCTTCAACATGCCAGGAGTGGATTGAAGTACCCCAACAACCAGGAATAGAAAGGAGCAGTTACTGCTGGATGCCTTCCAGGACAGCTTCTTGATGCAACTGGTCAGTGAACCAACCAGGTTAGGGAATACCCTTGGCCTCATGCTGGCAAATGGGGAGTTTGTGAGGGAACTGAGGGTGGAAGAACTGCTGGCGGGGAGTGAACATCATTCAGTATGGTTCACATTGGATATGGATAAGGAAACAGTGGAATCCAGCACAAGGGTGCTGGACTTCAGGAAGTCTGATTTTGGGAGGATGGAGGAAGTGGTAAAAGGATACCTGGTCCGAATTCAACCTAGTATGGGCACTAACTACAGGTGGGAACTCATAAAGCTGGGGATAGTGGAGGCAACCAGAACCTGCAGTAAGGCCTACAGTAAGAAGGCTATGACAAAGAAACCTAGCTGTGTGAGCAAGGAGGTCATGGAAATGGTAAGGTGGAAAAGAGCTGCCTTTAGGAGGTACAAAAAAATGGGGAGGGGGAACGACAGGGAGGAGTAGCTGAAGGGATTGAAGGAGGTGACAAGGGCAGTAAGGCAGCCAAGGTCCTGGGCCAGTCCTCTTCAATACCTTCATTAGTGACATTGCAGATGGACTAGAGGGTAAGGTTTGTCTGTTGCGAAGATGACACCAAGATCTGCAACCAGAGTAGATGATCCAGATGGGGTGGGCAGAATTAGAAGAGATCTGTATAAACTAGCACAATGGTCAGAAGAGTAGCTGGGGTTTAATGCAAAGAAGTGCAAGATCATGCACATAGGAAGAAGAAACCCTGAAACCACCTATAGGCTGGAAGGGAGTTGCTGGCAGTCACAAGGAAGAGAGACTTGGGCATCCATCATCACTGATGACCTGAAATCGTCAAACAGACCTCTAAAGCAGTAGGTAAAGCTAGGGAGATGTTAGGGTGTGTGGTAAGGGTATCACAAGTTATAAGAGGGAGGTAATACTCGCTCTTTACAAGACACTGGTTAGGCCCCATCTGGAGTACTGTGTGCAGTACTGGAATCCACACCTTCACAAGGACATTAACTAAATTGAGGTAGTCCAGAGAAGGACAACCAAAATGGTACAGGGACTGCATCAGAAGACATATGAGGATAGATTAACGGAGCTCAATATGAATACCCTAGAGCAAAGGAGGGAGAGAGGTGACATGATCGAAACATTCAAACACCTTAAGGGCATTAGCAAGGTGAAAGAGTCTAACATGTTTAAATATAAGAAAAATAGCAGGACAAGAGGACACAGCATGAGATTATAGGGAGGCCGATTAAAGGAGAACTTGAGGAAATTATTTTTCACAGAAAGAGTGGTGGATGCATGCAACGGCCTACCTCAGGAAGTGGTGGCTATGAATACAGCGCAGGGCTTCAAACAGGCATGGGATAGGCATAAGGGAGCAATACAGATGAGTATGACTAGATAAGCCACTGACAGAGCAAAAGCCAATGGCACATTTATAAGGTAGAAAAAGAAATGGGCAGACTGTATGAGCCTTGTGGTCCTTATCTGCCATCAACCTCTATGTTTCTAAGGTGTCTAAGGAGCTCAGGTTGGCACAGAGTATTAAGAAGGAGGAGAAGGACTTCGTCAGGTACATCCTGGAGAAAAGGAGCTTTAAAGACCATATAATAAGGATTAGGAAGGGGGGGGTAGGTGGAAGAAGGGGTGATAGGGCAGAAGCGCTAAATGATTACTTCTGCGTGGTATTCAATAAAGCAAAAAGGGCGATACCCAAGGGGGGAAGGGAAGGAACAGAGGGGGATGGTGTGACAGATGGAGAAATTATGGAGGACAGAGTTCTGGAGGGTGTAAGGGCACTGAGGGTAGACAAGGTGCCAGGCCCAGATGGCATCCACTGCAGGGTACTGAAGGAGCTGGCAGAAGTCCTGGCGGGATCTTTGGCAGACTTTTATTCAATGCCTCACTACACTCAGAGTGTGTACCTCAGGACTGGAGAATAGCTCACGTGCTGCCCCTTCACAACAGTGGTCCAAGGATCAACCGGGGAACTACAGACCAGTGAGCCTCACATCCATCGTGGGTAAGCTGATGGAGGCTATCCTGAAGGAGAGGCTGGTGTCCCTCCTGGAGGCCAAAGGGCTACAGGACAGCAAACAGCATGGCTTTGTAAGTGGCAGATCCTGCCAAACCAACCTGATGGAGTTCTATGACTGGGTAACTAGGCTATTGGATGGGGGCCTTGCACTGGATGTTCTGCACCTGGATGTCAGTAAGACATTTGACTCAGTGCTGCACTGGAGACTAGGAAGTTAGTTAGAAGGCACAGGGGTGTGTGCAAAGCTGGTGAGATGGGTAGGGAACTGGCTTCAGGGAAGGCAAAAGAAGGTGGTGGTGGGTGGAGTGCTCTCATCCCCAAGGGTAGTGACGAGCGGTGTTGAACAGTGCTCAGTGTTGGGATCAGTGTTGTTTGGGATATTTATTGCTGACATATTATTGGGCATCAACAGCAAGACCATTAAGTTACTGGAAGGGGTGCAGTGCAAGGTAAGAAAGATCATCCAGGGGCTGGGTGACTTACCATATGAGAGGAGGCTGAGGGAGTTGAACATGTACTCACTGGAGGAGAGGAGGGGCAGGGGGATATGATTGAAACCTTCAAGTTCATGAAAGGAATAAACAATACAGGTATGGAGGGGCTGTTCAAGGTAAGGGAGGGAAGGGACACCCAGGGCCATAATATGAGACTAGAGGGAAGGAGGAAGGTTCAGGAGGGAGATGAGGAGCACCTTTTTATGGAGAGGGTGGTAGCTGGGTTGACTGCATTACTGGTGGAAGTGGTATCCAGTAGAATAGTGGGCTGCTTCAAAAGGGGCTGGCACAGGGCAAGGGGAGGGTCAAGGAAGGGATAGGGGGAAGGGAGCGCAGCTGCAGAATAAGGGGGTGCTAGCTGCACATTTGAGCAGACTTGAGAGACCATTAGGTCTTTATCTGCTGGCAAATTTCATATGTTCATTTTTACGTGGGGTCCTACCAATCCAAATGCAGAATAACCTTTCTAATAACAAAGTACACACCCATGCACATGGTTCCCTGTCAAGCACAGGGCAAAATTCAAGTATTTTTTCCTGTGAAAACACATACAACTGCTGTTCATACACATCTACGTGGAACTGAGATGGGTCCCTGCCAGTTTAAGGTCTGGAATACCAATCACCTGCACATTCATGCAGCTGCAGAGCATACATATAGTTGTATAGGGTTCGTTAAATTCTTTGTTTCTATGTTTCTGCTCCCATAGTTTCCTGGCATGGTGTATACACCTATGCAGCTGCTGAGAATACTCATCTATGTGGGATTTGCTTAGGTACCTGATAATCCCAGGTACGGTATGGATTTCTCTTTTACAGTGATGAGTGTGACGTAGACAGTCAGCTCTGAGTGCTGTGTCATTTTAAAAAAAATATAAAATGTATTACTGAATTGTCTCTGCTGAAAATGTGGTGAACCAGGATTGACCTTACTCATCCCCCCCCCCAGTTTTCAGCTGACAGATGCAAGCTAAGAGAAATGCAGACAGCATGTGAGTTCACACACACACACAGTTTTTCGAGACAATGTGTTACATGTAAGGCTTTAATCAAGGATCCTGCTTTTCTGAAGTTAATTACAGACTTGAGTTACGTTTGTTAGGAGAGAAAATCATAAAGAAGGTTTATGACATTGAAGAGGAACCTAGGGTATTACACATTACACTGGGGTGCGAGTTGTGAATGTCCCTGTGAAGCCTGTGTGAGGGAGGGTACAGCACGAGATCAAAGGAAGTGTTATTTGAAGAATCATGAGTCATGCTGAAGGATTTCAAAATGTAATACTTTAAAAATACATCCTGTTATTTTGTATAGATACATATTTTTAAAAATATATCTGACAGAGGAGGCTAGCTATGACCTCACCCAAAGGGGTTGGCCCATACTGTTGGTTAAGGATAAAAGATTATTCTGTTTTACTACTCAGACACTTTTACCACAGTCTGACTGAAGAAAGATCCTTAGAGCACGTGTAGCAAGTATTTAGAAAGAGAGTTAAATCTAAATACTGTAGGTAGGAAATTGCACTGTTTAAACCTTGTTTCTTTTAATAGATTTGTTTGTCTTGGGATATAAGAGTTCTGTATTTTGTGTTTTACATATTTTTAAATATTTTAGTAAAATTCTTTTTAGAACTTACTTGGTCTGTCTTTGACTTCTTTTTATTTGTAAGAAACGTATAAGGTTAAAAGCAGACAATTAGACATAAGCTTGAATAGTGGTACCAAACTGGAAAGAGAAGCATTTTTAAATCTGAGGTCTTTATTAAAGTTTTAAAGGGTTCAGCTCTGTACACCCGGTTAGGTGCCCATAGGCAAAGATATCTGGCACCCCGAAGACAGAAATATCTGAGCCTGTGCATTGGGTACACTAGCAAGAGGGTAACAGTTTGAATCCCTCCAAGACTTGAGACCAAAGGTTGAACCAAACTCACAAAAACAGCCAAGAGGGTTACCTTGTCTGTTCCACTGTTCACAAGACTGCACTCAGAGGCTGGCACTTTGGGAGTAGAGGGCCTGACCTGCTGAGTGGGTTTGTGACAGATTGGTTGGCAGCAGTGGTATAATTTTGGTATCACAAGCTTTATTGTTCTGTGTCAGCTTGAGACCATAAGCTCTCTTGCAAAGAAAGAAAAAGACAGAGTTTTATTTTAAACAAGCATTTGTTAATACCGAATGTTTGCTTGCTGGCATTGGCAGTGGTAGTGTAGAAGTTACAGAGCTGCATAATATTAATGGCAGTGAAGTATTGAACTGAAGCCAACCCCACCACCACCCTGCAGAGAGTGACAGGCATTGGAGTGTGCCTTTGGGTTGTCAGGCATAACGGCTACATCATTTCACCACACCCCTGGTGTCTTTGGCCTTATGCGCATCCATTCCATTAGAAAATATGGTGAGATGGGTGCGATATAGGAGAATGGGGTGAACTTGGGGCCAAGAGTCCAAGGCATACTGATGCCTCCTCACTGGCTGCAGTGTGTGGAATGGTATAAGCATTACAGGCAAGAATCCCAAGTCACACCTCTGATACCTGTCATTCTCTGCAGGGTTGGGCGTTATGGTTGGAAACCCTAATACCTCAGGCATTCGTTGGTATTTTCACTCCAAATTTTCAACATTTTTTTTTGTGACCCCACCTCATGAACAGGGGGAATATCAGTTTGTTAGCCAAAAGCTGCTTATGCACAGCGACTACGGCATTTAGCACCACAGGTGCAGAAACATTCCGAACAGGATGTAAAAAATGACAGCTGTACTGTTCATGGGGAGTGGAAAAATGGCAATGTTGCAAATCTGAGTAAAATATTTAAAAACAGTGAAGTGAAGAGTGTACACAGAAACTGTACTACGCCACACCACATAGTATAATTAGGTTGAGGATTTTTACAGCAGATTGTCAACTCAGGCATTTTGGTGCCTCCGATCATGAACAGTGTCACTGTGATTTTCTTTATCTGTCCCGAACAATGATTTCCACAGTGACCATGCATCTCTCGCTGAAAGTGTGAAACACACTTTGGCCATGTTGAGAAAAATGACAGCTGTACTGTTCATAAGGAAGTGTGGAAAAATGCCACTGGTGAAAATTTGGACTGAAAATATTACAAAGTCATGAACTTATGAAGGTGCATGGAAATTGTGCAATGCTCACTCATAACACAGTCATTTTATGGACTTTTGTCACCAAATTTTCAACATAGCCATTTTAAGACCTCTGCTCATGAACAGTATAACTGTGATTTTTTTTAATCTGTCTCAAACATTGGTTTCAGACACCAACAGCTACGACAATAGCTACGCCAATGTGCTAAAACACATTTTGGGCTATATATGAAAAATGGCAGCTGTACTGTTAATGAAGAGTAATAATAAAATAGCAATGTTGAAAATCTGGAGTGAAAAATATTAAATTCAAACTTACGAGCATGCATAGAACTGTAGCATGCCTTTCAAGTAAACAGTCATTTTCAGAATTTTTTACAAATTTTCAACATAGCCATTTAAGACCTCTGCTCATGAACTGTGTCTCTGTGATTTCGTTAATGTGTCCCATACATTGATTTCACACATTGACTGCACGCCATTATGCGCTACATGGAGTGGAAACACATTTTGCCAAGATGTGAAAAAATGACAGCTGTACTGCTCAGGAGGAGGTGGTAAATGGCAATGTTGGAAAATATGGAGTGAAATATTGAAATCACTTAACTTACGAAGCGCATGAGGACCTCCAAAACTTGATGATGGCACTATGTTTCTTGCACATGCATGCAAGCAAACATAAAAGAAAGAAACTATATATCACATAGTACAGTCGAGTTCCTACTTATTTATTTTTCTAAAGTGCAAAATCAGAGTAGCCATAGTCAGGAAGAAGATGGCATTAGACTACAGCAGGCACTGTAGTGCCAAAAAGCAGTTGTGCGGGACAGGAGAGTCCCGTTCGAAATGACAGCTAAAAAGCAGAACCTCATAGATGCCCTAATGGTAGCAGATACCCAAAGCAGCGAGTCACAGACTGTGACTGAAAAGGACAGCAGGGCCACTGTCAGTGAAGGGCCACAGCAACAGGAGATGGTCACCAGTATCCTGAATCCATAGGTACTCAAACTGCAAATTGAGTTGCACAGGATGGAACTGGAGGCAGAGTGACAACAGAGTGAGGCAGACCATTAGGCAAAGCTGCAACAGAGGGAGGCAGACCGTGAGGTGGAGCGAGAACGCAGACAGGCAGAGAGGGGACAGTGAGAAGCAGAATGACAACAGAGGAAGGCAGACCATGACGCAGAGTGAGAATGCAGAGAGGCAGAGGAGAGGAGAGAGGAGTGCCAGTGGCAACACGAGCTGGAGATGATGCGACTCTGACCAGAGGCACCAGAGCAGGTAAGTGGCTTGGGTTTAAGTGGGACTGCAGGACTAGGTTACAAATTGAACTCTAAATTAATAGCCGAATTTAAAGACGAGGAAGATATGGATACCTTTTTAAACTCTTTTGAAAAAGTTTGTATTCAGGCTAAAATTTCTAGAGAGTTCTGAGCTTCAGCTACCCGCTACTTACCGGGAAAGATTGGGATGCATTGGGTCAAATGAGAAAATGAGGACAGTGATGATTACAGCAAGTTAAAAGCCACTGTTAAAAGTTTGAATTAACTGCTGATCTACAGAGCTAAATTCCGTGAGCTCAGGAGAAGCCCTGATGTGAGCTATGAGGGACTAGCCATGAAACAACATCAGTTTTTAAAAATGTTAGTGGGAAGGAACTGAGGCAAACTTGTGATTTTATTAGAACAGTTTTATTGGGCATGCACAGCAGAGCTAAAAACCTGGCTAGAGGACCAAGATCCCAAAACAGTGCAAGAGGCTGCTGAACTCTCGGACCGCTATGCAAAGAGCAGACCTGCTCTGAGAGTGAATGGGGCGGGCATTGCAGTGCAGAAAGGGAAAAGTGCACCTTCAGGGCAGCTAAAACCCTCACTGCCTCCACCGAAACCAGTTAGCCCCAGGTTTCAGAGAAAAGATTTCTCTGAGAGAAGAAATTAATGTTGGTTGTGCAAAGAAATGGGGCATATTGCCAGACATTGTCCCAAAAAGGCAAGCAGTAAAACACAACCGGGTGCAAGAAAAGAATCGGTTGTTTGTGTGTCCCTGGAGGCATGCCAGTGAACATGAGAGAACACATGCACCCAGTCATGGCAAATGGCATACAGACACAGGGGTTAAGGGACACAGGGGCATCCCTGACATTGGTGAAATGGGATCTGGTACAGCCTGGTCAGCTTATCCCAAACAAATACGTAACTGTACAAGGGGTTACTGGTGAAGAGAAAACATTGCCACTGGCCAGTGTTCTCCTGGACTGGGGTGATACAGGGGAACTGTGCAACAGGTGGCTGTGGCCAAAACCTTAGTAGTGGATGTGATCCTGGGTAACAACCTCAAACAGGGGATGGTATGTGCAGTTACCCATAGCCAAGTGGCCAGGGAATATTGCAGTTCCCTGAACCCCCCCCCAGAAACCATTGGGGAAGATACTGAGAGGCTGGTTCCCCAGCATGTGTCTCCAGAGGGAGAGACTGATATAAAGGGGGTAGAAATTTCCCAGACAGCAAGTGACCACACAGCTATGGGAGGTTACTCCAAAGAGGGAGGGGTGACCCATTGCCAGAGGGTCGGGATTGACAGTGATCCTGAGGTCCCTGATGCTAGTGCTAGGGACCCTAGTATAGCGACTGAAGGGGACCTGTCCCATGCCTGGGAAGGTGTGAGGGTTCGCAGCTGCTCAGAGAAGTGACCTCAGTTTAGAGAAGCTGAGGGCTTGAGCAGACTTGTATGGGGCACAGGGAGGTGATGGCAGACATAAGGTTTATTGGGAAGATGGACTTATGTATACACAGGCAGTACAGACATAGGGAGGGATGCTAGGCAGGCAGCTTGTCGTTCCCCAGGGATATCATGAGTAGTTGCTCAAAATTGCACATGATATTCCCTTATCTGGTCATCTGGGAATTGCACAAACTATGCAGCGGTTAGCCCAGAATTTCTACTGGCCTAACTTCACCCAGCAGGTGACTGAATATTGCAGGTCTTGTCACCGGTGCCAAGAAATAGGGAAGGCGGGCAAAAAAAACCAAGCTGCCCTGATCCCCTTGCCTATAGTGGAGAAGCCACTCCAGAGGGTGGGAATGGATATTGTGGGGACTTTAAATACCTCCAGCTTCTCACGGAAGAGATTCATCCTGACTGTGGTGGATTATGCCACTCAGTACCCAGAAGCAGTCACCCTATCCTCTCTGAGGACAGACAAAGTGGCAGATGCCTTGCTTGGGATTTTCTCCTGTGCTGGGAGGTAATCACCGATAGAGGGGGTTCCCTTCATGTCGGACCTAATGAAATGTTTGTGGAAGAAGTGTGGGGTGGTGCAGCGATGCACGGCACCATATCACCCATAAGCCAATGGACTTGTGGAATGATTCAATGGTACCCTAAAGTTAATGCTCCAGGTGTTTGCTGAACAGCATGGGAGGGACTGGGAGAAATACCTTCCCCACTTGTTGTTTGCATACAGGGAGGTGCCCCAAGAGTCGACAGGATTTTCCCCCTTCAAACTCTTATATGGACACATGGTGCGTGGGCCCCTAGACTTGATCTGGGAGGACTGGGAAGGCAAGCACACCACCCAGTGAACTCTCATTGTGAATTATGTCCTTAGGTTTATGGAAAGACTGAAGGAGCTTATGGGGACAGCCCAGAACAACCTGGCAGCTGCCCAACAGAAACAAAAGGTATGGTATGATCGCAGAGCCAGAGCTCGCTCATACATGGTGGGTCAGGAAGTCATGGTCCTTTTTCTGGTCTGGAAAGACAAGCTGCAAGCTGAGTGGGCAGGACCGTACAAAGTGGTTAGGAAGGTAAAATGATGTGAACTACATTGTGGAGTTACCTGGACAGAAGACAGAGAATGAAAGGACGTGCCATGTCAACATGATGAAGCCATATGCAAATATGGCTGACATGGTGTTTGCAGTGAGTAGTCATGGGGTGGGGAAGAACGAAGGAGACCCCCTTCTGGATTTGCTGGAAGAGAATAAGCGGGAGCCCTCTGTGGAGGCAGTAAAATTGTTTCCCCAGCTGACCCCGGACCAGGACCAGAAAGCAAGGGAGGTTTTACAGTAGCAGACTTTTAGTGACACACGATGTGGAGACAGGGACACAGATGCCCATATAGTGAACAGAATATCAGGTGTCAGAGGCTATCCAAAAGGACATTAGGAGGGAAGTGGAGGAGATGCTGAATTTAGGGGTAATCCAGAGCTCCCACAGCCCATGGGCCTCACCCATTGTCCATGTACCTAAGCCAGATGGCTCAACTCATTTCTGTGTGGACTATCGTGGACTGAATGCAGTTACGCAGTCCGACACTCACCTGATGCCCCAGATGGATGAACTCCTGGATAGAGGTTGGAGGTGACCTTCCCTTATGACAAGTGTCCTGACCAAGGGTATTGGCGGTAGAATTGACGAACAGAGCTAGGGAAGGTCGACCTTCATCCTCCGATAAGCTTATTTGAGTTTAAAGTAATGCTTCGGAATGAAAGCACTCAACCTCTTTGCAAAGGTTGATGAACCAAGTGTTAAATGGTGCTGAGGAGTACGTCGTGGCATACCTGGATGACATTGTCATCTTTAGTACCAGCTGGGATGAACACCTTTCACACCTTAGGGAAGTGCTGGGCAGGATACAGAGAGCTGGGCTCACTGTCAAAACCCAAAAGTGCCAGGTGGCTGTGGGAGAGGTGGCATACCTCAGGCATGTGGTAGGCTGGGGACAGCTCTGTCCTAACCAAATAAAGATAGAGGTGATCCAGGCATGGCCCAGACCAGAAACCCAGAAGCAGATCAGCAGCTTTCTAGGGACAGCAGGGTACTACAGAAAGTGTGTACCTAATTACAGTGCCCTGGCTGCACCCCTATCTGACCTGACAAAGAAAAGGATGCCCAAGAAAATTTCCTGGGACCCAGCCTGTGAGGAAGCCTTTACCAGACTGAAGGAGGCACTGTGCAGTGCTCCTGTTTTGACTAGTCCAGACTATAGCAAAACCTTCATAGTTCAGACGGATGTCTCAGACGTGGGTATTGGGGCAGTACTGAGCCACACGTCTAGCCAAGGGGCAGATCACCCAGTTGCCTACCTGAGCAGAAAGCTGCTCCCCAGGGAGGAAGCATACCCCACTGTGGAGAAGGAGTGTCTTGCCATCGTGTGGGCCCTAAAGAAATAGAGCCATACTTGTATGGGCAGCATTTTGTGGTGCAGACTGACCACAGCCCCCTGGTTTGGCTGATGCAGATGAAGAAGAACAATGAGAGACTACTAAGATTGAGTCTTGCTTTAGAAGGGTATGATCTAAAAATCATACATAGGGCTGGAGCAAAGAACAAGAACTCAGATGGGCTGTCTAGGATCTTTGAGGAGTGAACTGATTTGGGCAGCTCATCCCATGTAGGGGATAGAGCCCCCAAATTCAGTCTAGGTGGGGAGGAATGTGTCGTAGACAGCCAGCTGTGAGCGCTGTATCATTTTTTTCAATATGAAATGTATTACTGAATTGTTTTTGCTGAAAATGTGGTGAACCAGGACTGACCTTACTCATCCCCCCCCCAGTTTTCAGCTGACAGATGCAAGCCAAGAGAAATGCTGACAGCATGTGAGTTCACACACACACACACAGTTTTTAGACACAATGTGTTACATGTAAGGCTTTAATGAAGGATCCTGTTTTTCTGACGTTAATTACAGACTTGAGTTACGTTTCTTAGAAGAGAAAATCATAAAGAAGGTTGACGTTGAAGAGGTTATTACACATTATTACACTGGGGTGCGAGTTGTAAATGCCCCTGTGAAGCGGAGCTAGCTATGACCTTACCCAAAGGAGCTGGCCCATACTGTTGGTTAAGGAATAAAGATTATTCTGTTTTACTACTCAGACACTTTTACCTACACTCTGACTGAGGAAAGATCCTTACAGCACTTGTAACAAGTATTTAGGAAGAGAGTTAAATCTAAATACTGTAAGTAGGAAATTGCACTGTTTAAACCTTGTTTCTTTTAATAGATTTGTATGTCTTGGGATATGAGTTCTATATTTTGTGTTTTATTTATTTTGTTTTTGTTGACCAGGTCATGCACTAGACAAATCCTGCCTATTTTCAGGCACAACCCAGGGGAGGGGGATACAGATGAATGCCGACTGACCTTGAACCAGATTACATATTTTAAAATATTTTAGTAAAATTCTTTTTAAAACTTACTTGGTCTCTCTTTGACTTCTTTTTATTTGTAAGAAAAGTATAAGGTTAAAAGCAGACAATTAGACATAAGCTTGAATAGTGGTACCAAACTGGAAAGAGAAGTGTCTTTAAAAATCTGAGGTCTGGCCTCAGCCAAAGCTTGAAAGATAGGTATGGTTATTAAGGAAGGTACCCCTGTTTAGTCCCTTTTCTACCCTTCTTTGCTATCACCTTTTTATTATCCTCCTTTTTGTTAATCCCTTCTAAATCCTATAGGTGCCAAGTAACCCGATGCAATTTAGAACCTTTCTTCTTTTCCTGTATCTATATTAATCTTTCCCCCGTACCTAAGTCTAGTGTTAGTCAATAGCTTTAACTTATATTAATTTACTACCTTGTATTATGATATTATGATAGTGATTTTTAAGGATAGCTGGGGGGGGGAGGGGTTTCAGTTTTCTTACATTGTTCTATTTTGTATTATTTTTGGTTTAATGTGCTCCTGGTTCATTTGGTGCAGTACTTGTTTACATATCACTATCTGATGTGCACATTGTTTTGTAATATTTTTTCAATAAAGCATAGTTATTGACAAAAAAAAAAAATCTGAGGTCTTTATTAAAGTTTTAAAGGGTTCATCTCTGTACACCTGGTTAGTTGCCCATAGGCAAAGATATTTGGCCCCCCAAAGACAGAAATATCTGAGCCTGTCCATTGGGTACGCTAGCAAGAGGGTAACAGTTTGAATCCCTCCAAGACTTGAGACCAAAGGTTGATCCAAACTCACAAAAACAGCCAAGAGGGTTTCCTTGTCTGTTACACTGTTCACAAGACTGCACTCAGAGGCTGGCACTTTGGGAGTAGAGGGCCTGACCTGCTGAATGGGTTTGTGACAGTGAGCACTCATGCAACTGCTGGGAACACACAATTGTATGGGATTCACATAGTTACCTTCTCATGCAAGAGGCTGGATTCAAATTTTATATACACATACACACCTATAAAACTGCGGAGCATAAACAACTGTGTGGTATTCACATGGGTCACTTCCGTTTTATAATCCTGTGCCCAAACTGATGGAAATGCAGCTGCAGGGCACCTACATCAGTTTGGGATTCACATGGTCCTTGCCAAGCATTGGGCTGAACTCCCACTTTATACGGTAATCAAGTACACATTCATGCAAATGTAGGGTTTTTACAACAATATGAGATTCAAAAGATCCCTGTCAAACACAGGACGGGTCCAAACACATTTTTTTTATTGCTTAACCAGGAGAGACACACTAATCTGAGAACTCGTTTACAGGTGTGACCTGTGAGCATAAGGAAGTTAAGTGACTTGTTCAGAATCACACAGTATGCACCTAGGCAGCTGTGGGATTCAAACCCAGGTCTCCAGAACTGCAGCTCGGCACCTTAACCCACTGTGGTATATTGCCTCCTTAATTTTTTTTAATCAGATGCATAGGAATGCAACTTCTGGCAATATACAACCATGTGGAATTCAACTCGAGTCTGGTGATTACACAGCAGAAAACAAACACTTCTAAAATATGATTTCTCCTGAGTCGGAAAAATACATTTCAAGCAGTTTTGCACATTACAGGAAAAGGTGCGTAATGCCTCTACTACTGAAACTCCTATTGATGGAATAACTACCAGGGAGGTTTCACCCTCAAAGCCATGTTCCGTCAGTCTGTTGCAAATGCAAACATTTTATAAGCAACCCCCCGTGCTTGTATTGCTGTGTGTGTGTGTGTGTGTGTGTGTGTGTGTGTGTGTGTGTGTGGGGGGCAATTCACAAACTTGTGAAGGAGTAGATCCCACGATTGCACAGTAAATGCAACAAACAGATTTTAACTGTGGGATGCAGACTCCAGTAAGTCCTAGCTAGCCTGTGACCGACCATAGGGCGATGTCTCCCACCCGCAAATGATTCATTTCTAAACAGAAATTGGAGCTGTTCTTTGTGGACAGGGATCCGCCTCAGGAACCCAGGGTTACAGTAGTTGTAACTGCCAGATGGTGAGAAATATCTGAAGAGCCACTCGAGCCTTTTCCGGGGAGCCTGTCTCACTCGAGACATTCAGTGATCATTCATGTTGAACCCCCTGCAGTTACTGTACGAGTCACAGCTCTGGTTTTCCTCACTGTGCATGTCTCTGGCAGTAATAGACGGCGTGTCTGCCGCCTGCAGGCTGTTCAGCTGTAAATAAGAATTACTGCTGTCCTTCGAGGCGGAGAATCGCTCTGATCACGGGTTGTAGTAGCTGGTAGAGGAGCTGTAGTAGTACACCAGCCACTCGATCCCTTTCCCAGGAGCCTGCCTCACCCAGCTAATAGCGTATCTACTGAGACTGAACCCGCTAACCGCACAGCTCAGCTTCACCGACTGACCGGGCTGTTTCACTTCGGGACCGGACTGGGTCAGCACTACATCTGATCGGACACCTGGACAATACAGGGAGAATAATCGTTACAGAAATGACATGTATTCATTTAACTCAAGCATAACATAAAAAATCAAATCTACAAAGTATTGAGTACTTACATTGTAGAAAGGCAAGTAAAACTATTAGTGACCCTAAAACGTGCATAAGATTAATAAACCTCAAGTGATTTATTGCTGTTCTGGAGTAGAACTGATGTGCAGAGATGTGTCTCTGTCCCGCTCTGTGACGGCAGTCATCATTTAAACAGGAGAGAGCAGGGTCTGCTTTGCATAAAACGAGCATGTTAGGGAAATGAGGAACAAACCAGAAGTGAAAGTAACTAATCTTGACATGATAGCAATACAGTATATCCCTTATGTTTCCCTTTTCTTTAATTTGTACCTCAGGGAAACTGTTCACACCTTTATGCTAGAGCCCTTGGAACTAATCATTAGACACTTTACTAATACCACATATAAACAAATACTGCGTAATTCCAGTCCCAGGCAATGGATATGCTGTAAATGACAGGTAATGTAATTGTAATATATGTTTTATGTATGACAAGTTACTAATATTAAATGTAAATGCTTGAAGTGGTATTCCAGAACATCACAATGCACGTTCTGTGAGTGGGGTATAGTTTAACTGTAACGCATGGATAGCAACCAATTCTTAGACATGTTACTAACATCTATATTGTATCTATGTCTTAAGTTACTGTTATACTTACGTGTTGTACTGTTATACTGTGTGTTTTCGTTTGTCTTACTGTGACAAGGTACCTTTGTAAATGAGCCTATGGCTCAAAGGTTTTCCAAACTGCTGTTTAAATAAAATACATAGATACATAGATACATAGACAGTGTCGGCAGATAAGGGCCTATGGCCCACCCAGTCTGCCCATTTGAGCTTGTAAGTTCAGTTTGTTTTCCTAGAAGTCCGTTTCCCCTTACCCCTGACCTCTAGAATTCCTTTATGTCTATCCTATGCATTCTTAAATCCGTGATTGTTTCAGCCCCACCACTTCCTCTGGCGGGTGTTCCACTTGTCCACCACCGTTCTGTGAAGAAATTCTTTCTCATGTTTCCTCTGAATCGTCCTCCTTCCAACTTCATCCCATGCCCTCTAGTCCTGGAACATCTTTTTCGCTTAAAAATAGTGTTTTCCTGCACCCTGTTCCTCCCTGTAAGATACTTGTATGTCTCTATCATATCCCCTCTCTCCCTCCTCTCCTCCAGGGAGTACATGTTCAGTTCCTTGTAAACAGAGCTAAACGCTGCTGACAGAATTGGAACGCATAGTAATTCTGGACTGATATATCAGTCCATGGCACAGCAAGGGTTAACGACATTCTACCCTTGATCACACCTTGGACACTAGCTGAAAGTCCTAACAGTGGAGTGATAAAGACTCACATTGAGTCTTTTGTGGGATTGCCCTCTTGAACTGCCAGATAACTGCAGCTCTTAATGAGCTGTTAATCACACCAGGTTATCTGGAACATTGAGAGAGATTGGTATGAGGACTAGAACCTGCTAAAGTAGAGATTTTTTTAACTTTATTAACAGCCATGAAAATCTGCACTAGTCAAGACAGACAAATAGAGAGTTAGCTACCTTAGCCCTGGTCAATTTGCACTAGAGTTTGGGCTAGTAAAACAATGTTAAGATAGACCCCTGCTTAAAGTATTAAGAGGGTGAGCACTGAGGGTCTCTTCAGCTTTAATGGAAACAAAGGGTAACACAGAAACATAGACTTTGACGGCAGATAAGGACCGCTAGGCCCATCTAGTCTGCCCATTTCCCTACCTACAAGATAGGCCGCAGATCCTAGTCAACCAACAGCCTATTTCTTCCTACCCCCCACAAGAATTGCCTTATGTCTGTCCCATGCATTCTTGAATTCTCCCACAGTTTTAGACCCCACAACCTCCTCAGGAAGGCTGTTCCATGCATCCACTACCCTCTGTGAAATAATTCTTCCTCACATTGCCCTGAACCGCCCTCCTTCTATCTTTAAATTGTGTCCCCTTGTTCTTGCAAGTCTCTTTTTCTGAAAAATGCTACCCTCTTGGACTTTATTGATACCACTGAGGTACTTGAAAGTTTCTATCATGTCCCTCTCCCTTCTTTCTTCAAGGGCATACATATTAAGCTCCTTTAGTCTCTCCTCATAGGGCTTCTCTTGCAGACCCTGCACCATTTTAGTTGCCCTCCTCTGGACTGCCTCTATCCTGTCTATGTCCTTGTGGGGATGGGGTCTCCAGAACTGGACACAGTACTCCAGATGGGGTCTCACCTACTGTCTGTACAGAGGGATAACAACTCTGTTTTCTGCTGCTGATGCCTCTCCTATACGTCCAGTATACCCCAGCCCTCCTACTACCTTCTCACATTAGCTTACTAACCTTAAGGTCATCTGATATGATTACCCCCAGGTCCCTTTCCTTTTATTGTTGTTACTACCTCCCCACCCATTGTGTATTCTTCCCCTGGGTTCTTGTTTCTCAGGTACATTATTTTGCACTTCTTTGCATTGAATCCTAGCTGCCATACTTCTGACCATTCCTCCAACCTTGCCAAGTCCCTTTTCATCCTTTCCACACCTCCTTGTGTATCAACCATGTTGCAGATTTTTGTGTCATCTGCAAAAAGGCATACTTTTCCTTCCAGTCCCTCTGCAATGTCACTGATGAAGACATTAAAAAGGACTGGACCCAATACTGAACCCTGCAGTACCCCACTAGTAACCCCCCTTTCTTCAGAATGGACCCATTTACAATTACCTGCTGTGTCCCATTGTCCAGCTAATGTTTTACCCAGGCTACCACCCTGGGTCCCACCCCAGGCTGGTTAATTTGACTATTAATCTTTGTGTGGGACTATGTCAAATGCCTTGCTAAAGTCTAGTGAGCCATGTCCACAGCCCTCCCTGGTTACTACTTGGTCACCCAGTCAAAGAAATCTATTAGACTAGCCTGACATGACCTTCCCGCCAGAACCCATGCTGCCTTGGATCCCGCGGTTCCACTGACCTCAGGTACTCAACTATTCTTTCCTTCAGAAGTGACTCCATCACTTTCCCTACCACAGAGGTCAGACTGACAGGTCTGTAGTTTCCTGCCTCTGTCTTGGACCCACTTTTGTGAAGGGGAATCACATCCGCCTTCCTCCAGTCCTCGGGTACCACACCATCCTCCCATGATTTATTAAAAAGAGTAGCCAGTGGTTTCACTAGTTCTCTAGTTCACTAGTTAACGGCCTAAAGCTGGAGGGGGAAGGTTCAGGAGTGAGATAAGGAGGAACCTTTTAACCAAGAGGGTGGTGGCTAAGTGAAATGAATTGTCAGAAGAGGTGATATCCCTAAAAACAATGGACAGCTTCAAAAGAGGATGGGAGAAGGTGAGGAGGAAGGCTGCAGGTAGATGGGGGAGGGGGAACTGAAAAGGTTCAAGGAACATATGGGGAGGTGGACAGTTCTCTCTGGAAATGCAGTTTGAGCTACACACTTGAGCAGAGTAGACAGATTGTAAGGCCTTTGTCTGCTGGCATATTCCTATGCTCATAAATAGAAATCCACACACACAGGAAGACAGTATAACATTAAAGCACAAATCACACGTACAGTAATTTATGTAATCGGTGACCATGTAATCAGCTTTATTTAGGTACAGTAAAATCTTAAGGGAAATTATAAGAGAATAACAGAGCATAAGAGTACTAGAAAAACACAAGACTGATAATTCAAGCATGGCAGGACGCTATAAAGAACGAGGGGACACAGTAGTGCAGGTGTGGTTTTTGGGAACTGGAGCAGGTAGAACCACCATCAAGGGGAGGGAATGGCAACAACATTGTAGAAAAAAGGGAGGAGTGGTGGATACATTGATTAGAGACACTGAATGAACCCTAGGGTTTGAAATATAGGGCAAACTGGCATGCTTGCTGGTAGCCAAATGTTTGACAATATATGAAGCCAGAAAATTAGTGATCCTGTCTATTGTTCAGTTTAGACAGGTCACTGTGGAGTCTGTAGCCTCTCGATACTGGATTTGGAGTGGGATGCACTACATATTGGCACAGCATATTTTGATGTAGCTGTGGCAATATGTACAAAAAAAAAAGAAATGTGGTGCACAGGGTGTCTACTGAAGGTGCTGCCCAAACAGTTCCAAATCCAAGTAAAGCAAGTGTTTGTCTATGCTAAATGTTGCTTGCTGTCGTTAGCAGTAGAAGTGCAGGAGTGAGACAGGTGCAGTATAGGAATGGCAGTGAAGTATTGAACTGATGCCAACTCCATCCCCACCCTGCAGAGACTGACAGCCATTAGGGTGTGCCTTTGGGTTGTCACCCATAATGGTCATGACATTTCACCTCACCCTACCATGTAGACACTTACAAGTGTCGAGTGTGCTTTGCAGTGTTCGGGCTTTTACACTCACCTCATTCTATAAGGAAATACACTGAAATGGATGCAGTATAGAGAATGGGGCAAACTCTGGGCTAAAGGGTCCAAGGCGCACCTCTATGCCTGCCACTGGTAGCAGGGTGGGGGTGGAATGGCATGAGTATTACTGTCAACAATCCCAAGTCACACCCCTGACGCCTGTCAGTCCCTACAGGGTAATGAGTTATGGTCAAAAACCCTAAAACCCTGGGCGTTTCTTTGTATTTTTACTCCAAGTTTTCAACGTGGGCTTTTTGTGATCCCACCACATGAACAGTGACACTATCAGTTTGTTAGCCGAAAGGTGATTTTGCACAACAACAGCACCATTTGGCACCACGGGTGCGAAAACACATTTTGAACAGGATGTGAAAAATGACAGCTGTACTGTTCATGAGGAGGTGTAAAATATAGCAATGTTGAAAATTTGGAGTGAAAATATAAAAAAACTGGTGAAGTCAAGTGTGCATTAGAAAATGCACATTGCACACCCTATAATTATTAGTCTGAGAGATTTTTACAGCAGATTTTCAACATAGGCATTTGGGACCTCTCCTCACGAACAGTGTCACAGTGATTTTCTTAATCTATCCAAAACATTGATTTCCCACAGCTACAGTGCTATTCTGCACCGGAAGTGCAAAAACACATTTTGGCCAGGGTGTAAAAAATGACAGCTGTACTGTTTTGTAAGAGGTGTGGAAAAATGCCAGTGTTGAAAACCTGGATTGAAAAAAATTACAATTAAGTGAACTTAGAGGCTGCATGGAAATTGCACAATGCATACTAGCACACCATCATTTATAGACTTTTGTCACCAAATTTTCAACATAGCCAGTTTAAGACCTCTGCTCATGAACAGTGTCACTGTGATTTTCATAATCTCTCCAAATATTTATTTGAAAACCGGCCATACTCATGCTTCGTATCTTGGCAAAACACATTTTGAGAGAGATGTGAAAAATGACAGTTTGTACTGTTCATAAGGAGATATGGTAAAATGGCAATGCTAAAATCTGAGTGAAAATATTGAAAATACTCGAAGTTATGAACGTGCATAGGAACTATGCAATGCACGCTCATAAAACAGTAATTTTGGGAATTTTTTCACCAAATTTTCAACATAGGGTTTTGGGGACCTACTTCATGAACAGTGTCACTGTGATATTCTTAATCTGTCCTGAACATTGATTGCGCACACTGACCACACCATTGTGCGCTACATGTGCAAAAATACATTTTAGGTGAGATGTGAAAAATGACAGCTGTACTGTTCATAAGAAGGTGTGATAAAATGGAAAAGTTGAAAATCTGGAGTGAAAATATTAAAAATGCTCTAAGTTCTGAGCGTGCATAGGAACTACACAATGCACACTTCGTAAAACAGTAATTTAGAGAATTTTTCACCAAATTTTCAACATAGGTTTTGGGGCCCTACTTCATGAACAGTGTCACTGTGATATTCTTTAATCTGTCCTGAACACTGATTTACACACCGACCACGACCATTGTGCGCTACATGTGAAAATACATTTTAAGGAGGTGAAAAATGACAGCTGTACTGTTCATAAGAAGGTGTAGTAAAATGGCAATGTTGAAAATCTGAGCGAAAATATTAAAAATGCTCTAAGTTACGAGAGTGCATGGGAAATGCTCAACGCATGCTTGTAAAACCGTCATTTTTGGGAATTTTTTCACCTCATGAACTGTGACACTGTCATTTTGTTAATCAGTCCTGAAAGATGGTTCCACACAGTGACCGCAAAATTACCTTTTGGGACCGAATAACAAAATTACAGTAACTGAGTTCATGAGGTGGGATCCTAAGAACCCCATGTTAAAAATTTGGTGAAAAAATTCCCAACAATGGCTGAGATATGCACCAAAGTTGAGAAAAAAACATTTATGCCATTATACAGCTTACCGGCATTTCTTCAGTTCGTGGTGGGCTTTGAAGAGTGCAGACATGTTCCCGGTCCACCGAAGATCATTGCACTGGGCTCCGGAGGTAAGTATGAGGTAAGGGAGGTGTGGGTAGGTGGGGTACTCAGAGGGTGGGCGTGGGTTTGGGGAAGGGGCAAGAGAATCAAAAAGGACTTTTTTCTTTTAGGTCTTTTATTTTAAAGACGATGGAAGACTTTTGCCACACTGGGTGGGCTCCCAGAGTGATACCAGGCACTTTGTTTGGGGGCAGCCGAGGACCAGGTTGGGCACCCTGTTGGGCAAGGTCTGTTGCCCATGCTGGGTGGGCCTCAGCTGGCAGATGGAAGTTTGTTTGGGGGCAGTGGAGCTAATGGGGATTAGACACCCCTGTTGGCCATACAGTGTGCTGGGGGGGGAACGCATGAGCCATGGGGGGGTGCATTATGCCGGTGAGGATTGGGCTACCCTGTTGGCAAATGAACTGGGGAGGGGGTCATGCCGATAGGGGGATTGGGCACCCCGCTGGCTTTTTTTTTCCATTTATTTATTGAAATGTTTCACCAGGAAGGCACACTGAACGGTGGGTGGTGGCTTTCCATTGGCTTCCTGGGGACTGTGAGAGGCCGACGGAAAAGCCATCGCCAGAGGGACACCACACAGTCAGCTGTTTTGGTAGCTTGTAATGCACCAAAACAGCTGATTGAGTGGTGATGTGGCTAAATTTCCTGACGCATTCAGGCATACTCCCTAACTACTGAAAGCAATATGTTTCTTGCGCATGCATGCAAGCAACACAAAAACTAAAGAATCAGGTGCACACAACATATAGGTGCAGCAATATTTTATTAGTTTAAAGGCATGCATACAAAGTGCATGGGAAAAAAAAACCTATATGAGCATTCACCCTGAATCGGCTTCATCAGACAGAGACTCGTGAAATACATTAATGTGGTTACATACAAACAGCAAAAAAACGGTGCCATTACTGATATGTAATGAAGCAGAATGCTGCGGTCAGGCTACTGTCTGGTTCATCTTGATCGAGTTATATTACGCCAGTGCTGCACAAACTGCACTGGCTGCCAGTTCAGGGGTGGATCACCTTCAAGGTCGGCTGACCAATAAAGCACTACATGGACAGGGACCAAGCCACCTGTAAGATCTCTTGTATCCCTACTGACCCTCTCGACCACTCCATTCGACTGATGAGGGATTGCTGAAGATTCCCAGAGTATGATTAAAAACTTCTGGATCATGGGGCATTTTCATTTGTAGCCCCAATCCTGTGGAATTTTCTGTCTCATCGGATACGAGATTGCCTGACAGTAGAGAGCTTTAAGACTGCTTTAAAAACCTACTTATTCAAACTCACTTTTGGAGATGTTCTTTAAATTATGTCCAACTATTAGGGTTGTGTTTTATATATTGATGGATGTATTTTAGAATATCATGGTTTTAATTCTGGTTTTGTCGATGTATAGTGCTGTGGTACTTTGTAAAGAGTGCTTAATAAATGAAGGTTATTGTTATTTTTTTGAACACAGTGACTACTTAAAATCATTTGATGACTGCAGAAATCCCAGTCTGTAAAAGATTCCCATCCAGCCATTGCTTTCAAAATCTAGCTGCTTGCCACAGCACAATTCCCATTATATTCAGTTGCCATTAACAGCCAGCACAGCTCCTTTATTTAATGTAATTCAGATTTTGGAAGGGGGTTGGGAAGGTCTCGAACAAAAAAGCTGAATGGTTTGTTTCCCTGGACTTTGTATGCACATCTTTAATAAAATATTGTTGTACCTGCACATTGTGTGCACCCATTTCTTTAGATCCTTACTGTGCCAACATGTAAGCCAGTGTTTATAATATTTTAAAATGATAAAATATGGGCAATCCAGCAACATAACATCATTATCCTAATTATCCAGTAGAAAAATGGAATACATTTCTGGATAAGTAGATCAGTCAATAAATAGTACGTACATGGAAATATAATATCCAAGAAGCAATCACTAACCACAGATTATGATTTTACTTGGCATGTAAAGCACAGTAGTGAAAAATTATACTAAAAGGAAATGAAATACGTTAAAACATCAGCAGAGTTAAGGTTGGTGTGCTAAGACCATTCAGTGGTATGTGTGTGTGTGTGTGTGTGTGTGTGTGTGTGTACCTATAGCTGTGCGTGAACTTGGGAAGGCAGAAAAAGCACTCTAAATAAATAGAAATATGTCAAATTGATTTTTTGTATCCATAAGAGGTAGGTAGAGCACATTTTTCATTACTTCTTGAACAGTGACATAATGAATGATAGCCTCATTGCTAGATTTAAAACCAAATCACAACAGCAACTGCAGAAATGATCCTGAGTCTGCCGCTCGTGTGCTTACACTAGTAATAAGCAGGGACGTCCGCACACAGATCCCTACAGACATAAGAGGCCGAGTTGATCAGCACCGCTTACACTCGTAATAAGCAGGGATGTCTGCACACAGATCCCTATAGACATAAGGGGCAGAGTCGATCAGCACCTCTTGCTGCCAGTACAGACCAGAAAGCTCCACAGAACAGGTAAGCGGCAAGTCCTTAAACACAGTGGTTCAGTGCTTATGTCTCTAATTGTCACAAGTTTTTAACAGCACGGTTCAGCACTTTTCAGCTAGAAATCAATAATGAATAGAAAGAGACTGTGAACAGAAAATGGCAGAGTAATGATGAAAGCAGTCTCTGTCTCTGAATTCATTTACTGACTGTTAATTAATATGCGTGGCATCTATTAATTCTTCCAACTCAGTCCCTCTTCACTCATTCGTTCTGTTCCTCTGCATCTCTTAATTGTTTAAGCGCAGCCCCTCTTCGCTCATTCTTTTCTTGTCTTGCATGTGCGCAAGCAACATCTTCTGGTAGTAGGAGAAATGCAGAGGTGGGTCAGTACTGAAGAATGCAGGGCATGCTTTAGTAGGTGCGTCCCTCATTCCATTAAGCCAGCATGCTAGTGATGACACAAGTATATGCAAAGCGCCACCAACTTGAAAGAAATGTGCCGCTGCAATCGGAGACATGGTCATCATGCAGTGGCACAGATGACACACCTCCTTATGTGCCTTCCTGGTGAAACATTTCAATAAATACTGTGGCAGCTCCTGCTGTCCACCACACAATCCCCAGAGAGCCCACTTGAGGGTGCCCAGTCCCCGCCTGCACCCTCTCCCCCCATTCAATCTGTTTGCCAACGAGGGTGCCCAGTCCCCATTGGCATCATGTTCCCACCTCACACACACATTTTCTATGCCAACAGGGGTGCCCAATCCCCATTGACCTCAGTATCCCCCCCAAGAAAACATGTGGCACACTGTGAGCCCACCCCAGTGTGCCCAAATGTATTTTTTATAAAACCTAGAAAAAATTCCTCAATGTATTTTTGTTTGTCCTTGTAAAATTGTCTCTCATCATCAGGATGCCCCTCCTCCCCCACCCGCACCCACCATCTGTGCGCTCACCTCACCTCCCCAAACCCCTCACCTCATACTTACCTCCAGAGGTCCAGCATGGTGATCTTCGAGGGAGCGGGTGATGTCTGAAGTCTTCAAAAGCCAACCGCGAACTAAAGAAAATCATGGTAAGCTGTATAATGGCATCAATGGAGGGTTTCAACATAGGTGGATATCTCATTCATTTTTTTTTGAGTTTTGGCTCCAAATTTTCAACATGGGATTCTTGGGACCCCATCTCATGAACGCATGCACTGTCTTTTCATTATTCAGTCCTGAAAGGTCATTTTGTGGTCACTGTGTGGAATCACCTTTTGGGCCCAATTAACAAAATGCCAGTGCCACTGTTCATGAGGTGGGATCCCAAAAAGCCTATGTTGTAAATTTGGTGGAAAAATTCCAACAAATGACTGTGTTATGAGTGTGCGTTGCCCAGTTTCCATTCACACTTGTTATCTGTTTACGTTTTCATAAAAGGTCAACAAGTTTGTTTGACATGATGTAGACTTTGTGAACCCATGCTGTACTGGGTCTATCATATCATGGGCTGTTAAATGTTCCAAAATGAAGTCTTTCATTAGGCCTTCCATAGTTTTTCCGATCAGGAATGTTAGACTAGTAGGTCTAAAATGTTCTGGCTTTGTTCTTGGCCCTTTTTTTAAGATGGGAACAATTGTAGCTATTTTCCAGTCATTAGGAACCGTTACTGAGTCTATAGAGGCTTGTAAGATTTAAGTGATTGGGTAAAACCAGTACATCTGCCAGTTCTTTAAAACCCTAGGGTGCATACCATCTGGGCCAGGAGATTTATTAACTTTAAGCTTGCTTAGGTAATCATAGACATTTTTAGTGTCAAAGGTTATCCCTCCAGGTATAGAAGGCCTACTACCTCTGTGTACATTAGGATCATAGGTGTTATAAACTGAGCAGAAGTGTTCGTTTTGTATGTCTGCCGTTTCCTCCATTGATGCTGTTTGACCCGTTGCTTTAATAAAGGGACCAATATTGCTTTGCACATTTCTATTGCTATTGATATAGGAAAATAAAGCTTTTTATTATCATTAACTTTCTTTGCTAGTTCGACCTCAGTTTGTGCCTTGGCTTTCCTTATTTGAATTTTGACCTTCCTCAGGCAGTCTTTGTAGTTTTTAAAAGTTTCTTCTTTTTTAGTTAATTTTAATGTTTTAAACAATCTATTCTTTCTGTTAATAAGCCTTTATACAGAGACATTCATCCAACATGGTTTCTTCCTTTTTTTGCCCTGGGTAGTCCAGTAGCCCCCAAGCCCCAATGATTGCTGACCTGTTTAATGTATGAAATGTCCTGTTGGTCCCCTACCCCCATATATCTGAAGACCCTCACCATGTTCTGCTAACTCAGGACCCAGTACCCCTCACCCTTTCACTCATCAGTAAAGGCCCCCTTAGTGCCCCCTCTAACAGTGACCACCATAACCTGTCTATTCACCACCTCAGTCAGGTGCCATTAGAATGTGAAGGGCAATCACTCGTCTACAGTAGGAACAGCTGTTTTTACAGCAGCTGCATGACTGTGTCCTGTCATTCAGATTGTAGCTGTTCAAGGTGGTGAGTGGAGAGGCTGTGCTGCTTTCTGTTATAGGAAGGGTATGAGTAGGCTTGCACTGCTGAGTTGGGGGCCAGCACATCAGTACATGGGTGGGTGATCGAGGTGTGGTGGAAAACTGGACCACCGTGGTATTTTATACATTGCACTGGTGGGCAATCAGAGAGGCTACTAGTCCACCAGGACATTTCATACATTAAACTGGGGGAGATCAGGGATGCTGGGGGTCCTGAGGTTACCATAACATGTCATTCTTTGATGGGGGGATCAGGGATGCTGGGGGGGTCACCAGGTTACCACCAGCATGTTATTCTTTGATGGGGGATCAGGGATGCTGGGGGTCACAGGTTACCATAGCATGTCATTCTTTGATGGGGGATCTAGGATGCTGGGGGGTCATCAGGTTAGCATGGCATGTCATTCTTTGATGGGGGGATCAGGGATGCTGGGGGTCACCAGGTTATCAGGACATTTCATACACTGATGGGGGATCAGGAGGACCTCTGGACATCAGGAACAGGGCTGCAGGCAGCAACTACCAGCACGGTCGGGGTCACACTCTCAGTTTGCTCCTGTCCAGTAATGATGCTTTAATGAAACACAAATGACCCAACAGCACCATGCTATTCCTATGGGGTGATTTGCATTTTGAGGCAGGGATACGGCAGATTACTCCCTAACAGCCTTATTGTTCCTGTAATGCCCATAGCATCTGAACGGCCACATTCCTCCTATGGCCAGTAGGGGGTGGGAGTTTGTGGGCACAGCCAGGATAGTGTCCGATCCTTATATTGGAACATGTTGCTAGCCTTGCAATGAGCTTCCGCATGTTCTAGTATTGCTTTGGTTTAGTGCAGGCAATCATTTGCGCCTGAAGCAAATATTTTGTGGGCACAACCCAGGGTTTCAAAGATCCTGGTTGTAGTGTTTTCCTTGACTTCACAGGAAGCAAAGTGTTTCACATTCTCAGGTATATGTAGTGTGCCCTTTCTGCTATAATTATACCAGATTTCATTAGAGCTTCTTTTCATTGGCATCACATAATGAATGCTTCAAACTAAAGACCATCTTCATTAAATAAAAAACAAAATCTTATTATAACTTCTGCCATTTTAAATTCTTTCAGCATTCTATTAGGTCCTGGCCTAAATATAAAAAAAGGTGCTGTCAGTGGAGTTCTCGTTCCTAAATATTCATGTATAACCTCCCACCCATTTAATTGGCATGCTCTGTTTGCTGTAAAGTCTCTGAACCTGTCTCTTTATATTTTCATATACATAAAGTATCTAACCTCTCTTGAACATTCTAAAACTGTAAATAATAGCGAATCACATACAGTGCATAATACTAATAATACTACACTGAGATTTATACCAGTGACACATTCTCTTTCTTTACTGACAGAGCAGTTTCTTACCTTCTCTCTCATGATCTGCGTTTCAGCTGGATTGCACAGTATTTCTGCTACTGCCATGATTTTTATGTGACAGAGAATTAGGTGACAGGACTATGGATGACTGTACTCTGTTTTGGGAATGTTGTCCCAGGTACACTGAGACCACTGGCGGCAGTCTCTGGGAGCACAAGTGGCCACAACCCATTTCTCTAGACTTGCCCTAGATTCAACAGAACCACTGCTGGCATTTCCAAAAACCTATCTTGGGTGCCCTGGGACCACTGGTAGCAGTGCTGCTGTTCTGAAAACATATCCAGGGTGCCCTGGAACTACAGGTAGCAGTGATGTTTTTCAGAAAACCCATCCTGGGTGCACTGGGCTACAGTTGGCAGTACAGTATTTCTGAAAACCCATCCTGGGTGCCTTAGGACCACAGGTAGCAGTGCTGTTTTTCTGAAAACCTATCCTGAAAGCCCTGGGACTACAGTTGGCAGTACTGTAGTTCTGAAAACTTACCAAGGGTGCCCTGGGACCACAGGTAGCAGTGCTGTTTTTCTGAAAACTGATCCTGAATGCCCTGGGACTACAGTTGGCAGTACTGTAGTTCTGAAAACTTACCCAGGGTGCCCTGGGACCACAGGTAGCAGTACTGTTTTTCTGAAAAGCTGTCTAGGGTGACCTGGGACTACAGGTAGCAGTACTGTATTTCTGAAAACCAGTCCAGGTGCCCTGGAAATATGGTTGCAGTATTGTATTTCTGAAAACCTATCCGGGGTGCCCTGGGACTACAGCTGGTGGTAATGTGATTCTTGAAAATTTACCCAGGGTCCCTGGGACCACAGGTAGCAGTGCTGTTTTTCTGAAAACCTATTCTAGGTGCCCTGGGACAAAAGTTACAGCACTGTGTGTTTCTGAAAATCACCCAGGGTGCACTGAGACCACAGTTGGCAGTGTACTGTATTTCTGAACACTTATCCAGGGTGCCCTGGAACCACAGTTGGTAGTAGTACTGTGTTTCTGTGAAAATCTACCCAGGCACCCAGGGACTACAGTTGGCAGCACTGTATTTCGAAAACCCATCCTGGGTGTCCTAGGACAACAGGTGAGTGAAAGCTGGTTTTCAAACAAAACTATCCCGGTACCCTGAGACTACAGATGGCAGTATTGTGTTTCGAACATTTACCTAGGGACTCCTGGGACCACAGGTAGCAGTGTTGGCTTTCTGAAACCCATCCTGGGTGCCCTCGATCAGTGTTGGTAGTAATGTATTTTGAAAACAATCCCAGTTCTACTGGGACTACAGTTAGCAGTACTTTATTTCATAAGACCCTTTCCTGGTGCCCTGGGACTATTGTTGCCAGTACTTTATTTCAGAAAACCTATTCTGGGTGCCCTGGGACAACAGGTAGCAGTGCTGTTTTTCTAAAAAAACTATCCTAGGTGCCCTGGGACTATAGCTGGCAGCACTGTATTTCTGAAGACTTACCCAGGGTGCCCTGGGACTACAGTTGACAGTACTGTGATTCTGAAAATTTACCCAGGGTCCCCTGGGACCACAGATAGCAGTGCTGGTTTTCTGAAAACCTATCCTGGGTGCCCTGGGACTACACTTTGTAGTACCATATTTCTGAAAACTTATTCTGGGTGCCCTGGGACCACAGTTGGTAGTACTATGTTTCTAAAACTTTTCTGGGTGCCCAGGACTACAGGTAGCAGTGCTGTATTTCTGTGAAACTATCCGGGTGCCCATGGGACACTAGCTGGTTGTATGTATTTGAAAAACTCTATCCTTTGTGCCCTTGGACTACAGTTGGCAGTACTGTATTTGAAACTTACCCTGGGTGCCCAGCTGGAACCATAGGTGGCAGTGCTGTTTTTCTGAAAACCTATCCTGGGTGCCCTGGGACTACAGTTGGCAGTACTGTATTTCTGAAAACCTATCCTTTGTGCCCTGGGACTACAGTTGGCAGTACTGTATTTCTGAAAACCTATCCTTTGTGCCCTGGGACTACAGTTTGCTGTACTGTATTTCTGAAAACCTATCCTTTGTGCCTGGACTACAGTTGGCAGTACAGTATTTCTGAGAACTATCCTTGTGCCCTGGGACTACAGTTGGCAGTACATGTATTTCTGAAAACCTATCCTTTGTGCCCTGACTACTGTTGGCAGTACAGTATTTGAAAACCTATCCTTTGTGCCCTGGGACTGCAGTTGGCAGTACAGTATTTTGAAAACCTATCCTTTGTGCCTTGAACTACAGTTGGCAGTGCTGTAGTTCTGAAAACCTATCCTTTGTGCCCTTTGACCACAGTTGGCAGTACTGTATTTCTGAAACCCTATCCTTTGTGCCCTTGGACTACGGTTGACAGTACTGTATTTCTGAAAACCTATCCTTTGTGCCCTTGGACCACGGTTGGCAGTACTGTACTTGAAAACCTATCCTTTTGCCTTTGGACTACATTTGGCAAGTACTGTATTTCTGAAAACCTATCCTTTGTGCCTTGGACCACAGTTGGCAGTACTGTATTTCGAAACCCTATCCTTTGTGCCTTTGACTACAGTTGGCAGTACTGTATATCTGTGAAACCCTATCCTTGTGCCCTTGGACCACAGTTGGCAGTACTGTATTTCTGGAAAACTTATCCTTGGTTCTCCAGGAGCACATTCAGCTGTTCTCATGGCACACCATCATAAAATAAATCCCATAGTGCCCCACTTTAAGAGCATTTGATGACTCAGGGAAAGAGACTAGTACTGGCAGCGTCAGCCGTGAAAAATGCTAAACTGGTATAATAAGATAATTATTATTATATTTAAAATGCAGTGATGTCCCTGTGACTGAGTCCCTCATCAAAGTCATCAGAAGCTCAGCTGTAGGGCACTACTGTATGTCTTTCCTGATGTTATGGTCTGAGGGGGTGCTGTATCTGCCAGTTTGCAACTTCGATTATAACACAAGTTTCAAAAGAACATATGAACATATGAAAATTGCCAGCCAATAAAGGTCCCAGGGTCCATCAAGTCTGCTCGACTGTGCAGCTATCAGTGTTCTACTGTGCAGCTGCCTTCCCCCCTCCCCCTCCGGTAGTGGCCTTCCCCGTGCCCCTGTCCCACCCCTTCTTAAAACTGCCCACCATTTTTTACATTACCACCCTCCGTAGTGACCTTCCCATGCCCTGTCCCACCCCTTCTTAAACTGCCCACCATTTTTTACATTACCACCCTCCGTAGTGACCTTCCCTGCCCCCTGTCCCACCCTTCTTAAAACTGCCCACCATTTTTACATTACCACCCTCCGTAGTGACCTTCCCATGCCCTGTCCCACCCCTTCTAAACTGCCCACCATTTTTACATTACCACCCTCTGGTAGTGACCTTCCCTGCCCCTGTCCCACCCCTTCTTAAACTGCCCACCACTTTTACATTACCACCCTCCGTAGTGACCTTCCCATGCCCCTGTCCCACCCCTTCTAAACTGCCCACCATTTTACATTACCACCCTCCGTAGTGACCTTCCCGTGCCCCTGTCCCACCCCTTCTTAAACTGCCACCATTTTTACATTACCACCCTCCGTAGTGACCTTCCCTGCCCCTGTCCCACCCTTCTTAAAACTGCCCACCATTTTTACATTACCACCCTCCGGTAGTGACCTTCCCATGCCTCCTGTCCCACCCCTTCTTAAACTGCCCACCATTTTTACATTACCACCCTCCGGTAGTGACCTTCCCATGCCCCTGTCCCACCCCTTCTTAAACTGCCCACCATTTTTACATTACCACCCTCCGAGTGACCTTCCCATGCCCCTGTCCCACCCCTTCTTAAACTGCCCACCATTTTTACATTACCACCCCCGGTAGTGACCTTCCCCATCCCCCTGTCCCACCCCTTCTTAAAACTGCCCACCATTTTTACATTACCACCCTCCGTAGTGACCTTCCCATGCCCCTGTCCCACCCCTTCTAAAACTGCCCACCATTTTTACATTACCACCCTCCGTAGTGACCTTCCCATGCCCTGTCCCACCCTTCTTAAACTGCCCACCATTTTTACATTACCACCCTCCGGTAGTGACCTTCCCATGCCCCTGTCCCACCCCTTCTTAAACTGCCCACCATTTTTACATTACCACCCTCCGTAGTGACCTTCCCATGCCCCTGTCCCACCCCTTCTTAAAACTGCCCACCATTTTTACATTACCACCCCCCGGTAGTGACCTTCCCATACCCCTGTCCCACCCCTTTCTAAAACTGCCCACCATTTTACATTACCACCCCTCCGGTAGTGACCTTCCCTAAGCCCCTGTCCCACCCCTTCTTAAACTGCCCACCATTTTTACATTACCACCCCACCGGTAGTGGCCTTCCCATACCCCTGTCCCACCCCTTCTTAAACTGCCCACCATGTTTACATTACCACCCCTCTGGTAGTGACCTTCCCATGCCCCTGTCCCACCCTTCTTAAACTGCCCACCATTTTTACATTACCACCCTCCGTAGTGACCTTCCCATGCCCCTGTCCCACCCCTTCTTAAAACTGCCCACCATTTTTACATTACCACCCTCCGGTAGTGGCCTTCCCATGCCCCTGTCCCACCCCTTCTAAACTGCCCACCATTTTTACATTACCACCCTCCGTAGTGACCTTCCCGTGCCCCTGTCCCACCCCTTCTTAAAACTGCCCACCATTTTTACATTACCACCCTCTGGTAGTGACCTTCTCCATGCTCCTGTCCCACCCCTTCTTAAAACTGCCCACCATTTTTACATTACCACCCTCTCGTAGTGACCTTCCCATCCCCTGTCCCACCCTTCTTAAAACTGCCCACCATTTTTACATTACCACCCTCCGTAGTGACCTTCCCCTGCCCCTGTCCCACCCCTTCTAAACTGCCCACCATTTTTACATTACCACCCTCCGTAGTGACCTTCCCATGCCCCTGTCCCACCCCTCTTAAAACTGCCCACCATTTTTACATTACCACCCTCTGGTAGTGACCTTCCCGTGCCCTGTCCCACCCCTTCTTAAAACTGCCCACCATTTTTACATTACCACCCTCCGTAGTGACCTTCCCGCGCCCCTGTCCCACACCCTTCTTTAAACTGCCCACCATTTTTTACATTACCACCCTCCGTAGTGACCTTCCCATGCCCCTGTCCCACCCCTTCTTAAACTGCCCACCATTTTACATTACCACCCTCCGTAGTGACCTTCCCCATGCCCTGTCCCACCCCTTCTTAAACTGCCCACCATTTTTACATTACCACCCTCCGTAGTGACCTTCCCATGCCCCTGTCCCACCCCTTCTTAAAACTGCCCACCATTTTTACATTACCACCCTCCGTAGTGACCTTCCCCTGCCCCTGTCCCACCTCCTCTTAAAACTGCCCACCATTTTTACATTACCACCCTCCGTAGTGACCTTCCCATGCCCTGTCCCACCCTTCTAAAACTGCCCACCATTTTACATTACCACCCCTCCGTAGTGACCTTCCCATGCCTCTGTCCCACCCTTCTTAAAACTGCCCACCATTTTTACATTACCACCCTCCGGTAGTGACCTTCCCCATAACCCTGTCCCACACCTTCTTAAAACTGCTCACCATTTTTTACATTACCACCCCCTCCAGTAGTACGTTCTACCGATCTACCATACTTTCCGTGAAGCAGTGTCTTCTCATCTCCCTCTTGACCCCTCCCCTCCAATCTCAGACTGGGCCCTCTGGTGTTTCTCCCACCCTTCAATCTAAAAACCCTCTGTACCAACCTTGTTTATGCCCCTCATATATTTGAATATTTCGATCAATTCCCCTCTATCCCTCCTATCCTCCAGAGAGTACGTGTTGCGCTCCCTCAGTCTGTCCTCGTAGGGTCTATCCTCCATGTCCCTGATCATCCTGATGGCTTTTTACTGGATCCCCTTCGGGAACTTGACATCTTTCTCTAGGTAGGGCCACCAGAACTGCATGCAGTACTCCAGGTTCAGTCTGACCAGTGACCTGTACAGAGGTAGGATGACCGCCCTCCTCCGTGAGGAGATTCCACTGCAATACACCCCAACATATTGTTAGCCCTAGCTACAGCTCTCCTACACTGCACTGAGTTGCTCATTTGTCTTGTGATCTTTCTCCTCTTCTGTACTGGATAACTGTACCTCCCTCCCCAGTGTGTAGTCCACAGTGTGTAGCTGAACTTTTGGTTTCTAGCTCCCATGTGCATAACCTTGCAATTTTTCACAAAGAAACCCAACTCTCAAGTGTCTGACTAGTGCTTGAGTTTATCAAGGTCCTCCTGCAACCTTAGCCATCCCTCTGTGCTGTCCACCACTGCACCAGTCATTGTGTTATCTGCAAATTGGCTTATTGTATTGCTGACCCCATCTGCGATGTAAGCGATAAAGACACAGAACAACACTGGACCCAGCACTGAGTAATGCGGAACCCTGCTTGTTACAGCTTTTGGAGATGAGAGTTTCCCCCATTACCACCACCCTCTGCTGCCTATCCCGCAGCCAGTTTCTGACCCATTCCACCATTCTCCCCCTTACCCCCAAGGGACACAGTTTGCTACCCAGCACCTCATGTCGCACTGAATCAAAGGCTTTGCTGAAGTCCAAGTACAGGACATCTAATGCCTTCCCCTGTCTATTGCCCTTGTTACCCAGTCATAGAAGTCAACCAGGTTTGTCTGGCAGGATCTGCCAGAGACAAACCCATGTTGCCTGCTGTACTGAATTACATTCTCCTCCAGAAAGGATGCCAGCCTCTCCTTGAAGATAGTCTCCATCACCTTCCCCATGATGGAGGTGAAGCTGACTGGCCTATAGTTCCCTGGCTCATCCATGGGCCCATTTTGCCATTGTACATTGGAAAACCTGGACCTCCTAGTTCCAGTTCCTGTAGTTTGGGGCATGTGAGTATTCTCCTTTAAAGCAGCAACATTTGTTAGTCGGCAAAAAATTCCGGTTAGTAAATCTTTCCTTTGTTGAGGTTACTGCTTGCATGTAAATACTAGATTCACACAGTAGATGTGTTATGATGCTGCTAACAAATGTTTCTGGTGGTAAACAGCACAGCACGGTAACAAGATATTTCGTTTTGTGATGGCAGGCATGGTATGGGAATGGGAAAGAAAAATAGTTATCTTGATATATTTGCCAAAATAACATTATTGTTGGGGGGGAAAAACAATATGGTGAGTGGCAAGTACTGCTGCTTTAATGTGATTTTCCAGTAGTCAGAAAAACTGTTTTTTAAAATGTAATATTCAAATGCAATTCAGTTTATATTTTATTCATTCTCTGAATCGTCTCCACTCAATCTTTATTACTGAGAACACTTAAAAACTGGATGCTTACCTTTCAAGCTTCATCTCATCTCATTTGTTTTTGTGTCCTCTGAAATCACAATGCCCTTTCTGTCTGACATCAGGGGATGGGGGGAGAGAAGAAAGGGGGATTATGGGAGAGGGAGGCAGGAAAGACTGAGAGACGAGGGAAGGAAGGAAGAAGGGATGAAGGATGGGAGATAGGGAGGAGGGAGAGGAGAGAGAGAGTTAGGGTGGGAATAAAGGAGGGAGGGGAGGGTGAGAGAGGGTGGAATAACGGAAGGAAGGAGTATTTCTGTCCACTGAAATCATAATGCTCTGCTTGTGTGACATCAGGAAGGGAAGAAGTGGAGGAGGTAGGGATGGGTCCATGACAGTCTACAATTTCCTTGTCAGCGACATTACAGCAACTCATTTATGTTGACTGTATTTGGATCGGCATAAAGGAAGTCACTTCAGACTATGTTTTCTTCGGGGGATCTGCAACTGCACCCCCACTACTAAATTAATCAACTCAAGTTGGAGTTGCTTCATGGAGGGAGTGTAATACCCCAGAAAGCAGTGCCATGGTCCCGTGCAGGCACTACAACGAACTGGTGCTGTTATCGCTGTTGTGAGGGTCATGGAAAAGTTGTCACCATCACAGGGAGGGATGGAGGTGAGGAGGAGAGAGAGAGAAGGGAGTGAGAGGAGGAGAGAGAGAGAGAGAGAGAGAGAAGGAAGGTGAGAGTGAGTAAGAGAGTGAAGGAGGGGAGAAGGGAAGTGAGGAGGAGAGAAGGAGGAGAGAAAGGAAGGAATGGAGGGCAGAAGGGAAGGAAGGATGAAGGGAGCAGGAAAGGAGGAAGAGTGAGGGAGGGATGAGGGAAGAGAATGAAAGAAAGAGAGAGGGAGTGAGAGGAATGCTGTTTTTATATATAACATTTATTGCAAATTGAATCCCAAAGTGCTTTAATCAATCAATAAAAATCTTTATTTTGCCAGGCTGAACATCATTGAGACAAGCTTATTTACAAGATGAGCATGGGGCAAAACAATTGCCAACAGGGTTAAGACATCATAGGTTGAGTGAACGTACATAACAATTACAAAATAATAACAACATTACCATCACATGTGACAAGATACTTGCACCAGAACATAGCAATAGGTTCAAGAGGAGGTAGTGCCATTTAAATACAATTGCATGGGTACAGATATGTGGATGTAGGGTAATGAGCTAAAGTTTATACAGTAAACATCATTGGAGGAGTCATAGTGAGCAGGAGTGGCAGTTCCCCAAGTGTCAAAGTGGGAAGAAGACTGAGATGTAAGAGTCCTGTGATAAGCACTGTAGGCATGGCCTTTACAATACAATAGAGGAACTGTAGAGTGCTGCTGTAAGAGACAGAGACAGTTAAACAGCAGACCTAGATAAAACATTTTAGAGAGCTTAACTTAGAGAGTTAACCAGACTTGCTAATGGTCAAACAGCAAGCATGTGGCAATTGTGGGATTTAAACCGTAAACCTCGGTTCACAGCTCCACACTCTCACCAAGGAGCCAAATATGCTTAGACTGAAAGTTCACTTTTAAGACCATATCACTATGGGATTTATTTAGGTGTGGGAGGGAGGGGAGACCTTACAAGACAAAATACAAACTAAGTGGCACTCAAGAAGAGCACTGGAATGCTCAAATAATCCCAAACGTTTATTTAGGACATAAAGGACACTGACTCTACAGCCCTGGGCCTTCGACCACATGGGTCTTCCTCAGTGGGTGTGTCTCTAAAGAAAGACAGACAGATTCCCCTTCCAAACCACACACTTAGAGGTATATTACATAATGACATCATAAACTACATTAGAAACCAATAACACCAATGTAAATTTACACAATTCACCACTTAAAATGCATATAAAATCTAATAGCTATAAATTATATATTTTATGCATACTTCAAAAAACATGCAGCTATACAAATATAAATCCACACTATTGGCTTTGAGCAAGGAAAAAAAAAACACTGGGACCATGTGACACTGAAGGGCTGTAGGAAAAAATTGGTGCCATGCATTTTCTAGAAGGGATACTGCTACTGAAGTGCTGTTTGCCTGCAATGAGACTTATGGATCCTGGTTGAAAGGGGCACGGGATGTCTTCTCCCCGTTCTGCATGACTGCAAAAGGAAATGTACATTATTACTTCAGTTTCTAACAGGGGCAATCAAGTTTTGTCTCAGACTAGACAGAAGCACTGACAAGCATGGCAGGAGGTCACCATTTTGGTTGCCCAAGAAGACGTCTTCTCTGCTCTGTTCAAGGACAAAAGGAAATGTCTATCACTTCAGCTTCTCATAATGGAAATGGTTACATAGACACTAGTATGTGCAAACTAAGAGACCACAAGTTCACATCCCATGGCAGTCACACATGGTGAAAATCACTGTCACCAGACAATTTTTTCCCTTCCCAGAACAGGGTGTAAAGAATAGACCCAGTGCTGTTTACCTACCTATGCTACTGCTCACCTAGTCTCTTCAGATGGAATGCCCAGCACTGTAAAATTCTTCAGTTACAATTGTGTGTTGTTCTGTGCACAATAGTACTGGGTCATGCCCCTTCATGCAAAAGCATTTTCCAAGCCTTTTCCCTTGTATTTGATTCAGAACCCTCCCAGGTGAGGCTCTAATAAGACCTCACTTCTGGAAGTCATATAATAATAATAATAATTAGATTTATAAAGCACCTTTCAATATATCAAGGCGCTGAACATATTAAAACCAGAACATCAAATGTCAATTAATAAAACATATAAATAAAATCATTTCAAGGCAACATCAAATATTAAAATCAAAAAATGAAATATTCCATAGAATCATATCACAATGTTTCAGTTCAAATTACCTAATCCTCCAAGAAAGCCATTTGCCACAGGTACGTTTTTAAATTCTTCTTAAATACCTCCACAGAGGTGCACTCCTTTAACTGGTGTGGTAGAGAATTCCAAAGAGTGAGTGCAGCATCAGAAAAAGCTCTGCTGCTGGAGGATTTTAAACTCACTCTTGGAATCTCTAACAACCCCTCGTCGGCTGAGTGGAACAATCGGCCGGGGCAGTAAGGCACCAAAAGTTCTTTCAGATAGGTCAGACCCTGATCATGAAGGGCTTTAAAAGTCAATAAAATGACTTTAAAGGTGATCCACCACCGTGAAGGAAGCCAGTGCATTTCGCACAGCACCGGGGTAATATACTGTAGAACACTTTACCTGGTAAACTGAAAGAGACCATTCTACAGGCAGCAGAAGAGCAGCTGAACAAAACAATTGAGTCCTCCTGTTAGTGGGAGCTGCCACCAGCAATGAGAGAGAGACTGGGGACTTTATTTTAAAGATGGAGCTGGCCAAGAAATGGGAGGGTGTAGCTAGACAGTAGGGATATTGAGACTGGGGAGAGAGGAGGAGCACCTCACATTATGGATTTATGTATAAGTGGCAACTTTTGTTTTTCCCAACAGGGGATGAAGTAAAGAAATAGAAGGGATGTCTAGGGACTGTCTAGGCCCTCAGAAATATGCAGGGTCTGGGGTTGCCTAGGCCCCCAGAAGTTGGCAATATTTTGGAGATTTTTTTGTGCAAGTTATTTCCTGGATCTAAACTGATTAGTAACGCCCTAACCAATGGTACATCTGCTCCTGTCTGTATTTCCTGTGTCTCCCTGTTTCTTTTATGCGTTCCCTCACAGAAAGCACCACACCCCCTCCTTTCTGTCCTGCCCTCTCCCTCCTGAACATTGTGTAACCTGGCATGGCTATGTCCCAGTCATGATTTTCAGTGCACCATGACTCTGTAATGGCCTCAATATCCAGGTCGGCCTCTGCCATTAAGACTCCTAGGTCCAGAATCTTATTTTCTAGACTTCCAGCATTCTTATTCATGGTCTTCCAGATTTTGTTTCTACTCTGCTTGGTATTCCCTTCTTTCCTTTTTGTCCTCTCTCCTCTCTGTTTAATGCACCTATTCTCACCCCCCTTTCATTTCTACCACCCTGCTTTCTTCATTAATTTCCACCTTAGTAGATTCTGTTCCCCTCAGGTTCTCCCTAATTTCTACTTCAGCATGTGGGGGGCAGGTACTATCCCCAAATTCATCTACTGTACCCCTCATTTTTTTTAAATATTGATCAAAGTAACATCTGAACTGTCCACTGAGGACTGCAGTTCCCCTCCTGAATGAAAGCAGGCCATCACCCTTGTAAAACCTTTATCCATCCAGGTGGATCCCCAGTCCCCAATGTAGCAGACCCCTCCTCTCAGCAACATTCTTTCAACCTTGAGATGAAGGTCTTGGTTCTGTGATCCTTCTCCTTCCCCTGACATAGACAGGCAGCATCTCTGTGAAAGCCACTGATCGTGCTACCTGTCTATGACCCCTCTTCTCAGCACCATTCTTTCAACCATGATATGAAGGTCTTGGTTCTGCAACCCATCTCCTCCCCCTGACATAGACAGGCAGCACCTCTGTGAAAGCCACCGACCATGCTACCTGTCTGTGACCCCTCCCAAACCCCATAAAATTCTCCTGCACTATCCCAGCCCTGTTACTAACCAGGTCATTAGTTCCCAAGTGGATAATGAGATCCAGCTCTGCCTTCCATCCTTCAGGCTTAGCAATCCTCTGGAACCACTTCCCATCCCTCTGGGCCATGGCACTTCATAGGCACCTAAACTGCCTCTCCCCCATTCCTATTCCCAAATCTATCCACTTCACAGTCAAGTCCCACAAAAGAAGTTGCTTCCTCCTTCTCTAAACTTCTCTGCCTCCCTCCTTGGGCTCTCTGCTCTGGAAGACCACCATATCCTCTGTGGCCACTACCATGGGTGCTTCCTCCAGGTAGTCCAAGCTCACCAGAGTGGTGTAGGAATTAGGTAGTGATCCCAAATGAGAAATGTGCCTCCGACCCACCACCATCACCCTTCCAGAGACCAGAGTAGTTCAGTCATTCCTCCTCCCGGGCATCCTCTAGAGTAACAGTGTCAGACCTGGTGGCCCCTTTTGTAGGAGAAGAGGTCCCACAAATCCTAGTCAGCTCACCCTGGAGTTGAGTGACCTCTTCATTCAACTCAGAGAGGTGTGTGCAGATGGGGCAGCACCACAGTCTCTAGAAGGTCTCTCTGAAAACTGCTTTCTCACAGCCACTGCACTGCACCATTCCCAGCATTCTCAGCTTTTAAACTACCTATAGACCTGGGCATTTTATGTACCCTTACCCCAGATATGGTGTTCTGGACTTTCTCTTTTGTTGTCTGTTGCTACTTGTGTTCCCCAATATCTAGTTTAAATTCCCTTAGATACGGTGTTGCTTCTGTTCTCGGATTATTCCTACATTTTGCCTTCTGTCTATCCCAGCATTGAATGCAACAACAGGAGTGAATAGAGGTCTTATCTTAGTCAATCAGCAGGGACCTCTGCTTCACGGATTCTTTCTGCTGATGCCTGATGATGCCTAAGATGCCAACCTTTTCCACTCCTTTGCTGTTCCAGTCACACTCTGAGACATGAACATGTGGGATACGTTGTGTGAATGGGAATTTATACCTATATCAGGACATCAAGGTACCTTCTGATTGGTTCTTTGTTTGTTAATTCTGTCTTCTGCAGTGCCAAGTCCTAATCTTCCCAGTCTGTCCCCTGCCATGCAAGCCCTTAAGGAAATAACAAAAAATCAGGTTACGTTAGCTTGCTTGGCAAATGTTGCAGCACTACAAATCAGAGCTCCTACCATTATCCTTTGCTCATTAAAAAGGAGAAATACACTGCCAAGGACAAAGCAGGAAGGAAGGTTTAAATGTCCCTCTCTTGCTCTCTGATTGGTCCGTCATCTGTTTGTACAACCTTCTGCAGCTGCAAGCCTGAGCTTCTCAGTCTGTACCCTGTTCTGCAAAAACCCTCAAGGAAATACCAGAAAAAGCAAGATACTTTAACCTAGAAGCTGTATTTCATGTACTGCAGTGGTGATTGGGGAAGGGGAGTCCACTGAACACAAAGTTGGATATTTGCAGTACAGCTGCCTTGCCTTTGGGTGAGCCGACATGGCTGTTGCACTGCAATAGGGCAGGTTTTTGGTGTCAAAGAATAGGGACAATCTGGAGGATGTTTAGCACCACAAAAACCATTTGAACATACTGCTGCATTGTTGAGCATGCGAGACTCCCTCATGTGCATTGGTGCAGTATTACAGTTAGCATGATTGTGCAGCAGGGTTTGGGCGGAGCTGTGTAGGATGTGGCACCGCCTTGAGTGCCAGAGCTAACCCATGCTAGTGCAGGCATTACGTGGGTTAGATTCATGCTTACCTTTTGAATATAGGGCTGTATGTGATCACAAACCTGACTATACATGTGATAGTACAGTTGTTTTGGAGAAGAAAAAAACATGGGGAATACAGTCGACATCTATGTGACTAGTAGCTTTCCTCTGTCAGGGAAGGCCAGGTTCTTCCATATTAAAAGAATTTGCTTTCTGAATAGTTTCTCTCCAGCATTTGTCAAGCTTTTCCCTCAGCTGAAGCACACCTGTCCTCAGTGTGTGTGCCATCACCCTGGCATCTTGGAGTAGCAGAATCATTTTTTGAAGCACTATGTTCACAACTTCTGCTCAGGGGAAAATGCGTCCAGTGTGAATATCATATCATTATTAAACTTCAATAACTGTAAAAGAAATGCTGCTGGTTTTCTGCGTGCCTCTCTTTTATCACTCTGACAACTGCTGAAGGAAAGCAAACAATTCAGAATAATTCTGGAGAACAGAGTTAGGAGATGTAGCATGTAGTGCCAATAGAGTAGGACAAAAAGGATGAAGCGGAGTATCAATTTATTGGTAAGCAAATTGAAGAAAATAAACCTCCTTTACAACTGTAACCAAAGCAACTGAGTTCCAAAATAAGGGTCTCTGGATTTTAAACTGCAGCCTTTTGTAAGGGTCTCGGTTTGTGGGTTGCTAATGTTGACACTTGCTGGTGACATCGAGGTAAACCCTGGGCCTGATGGAAATGATCTGCCTGATATTGACTATTCTAACAGCAATACAATTGGTGTAAGGATAACGCACTTTAATGCACAAAGTCTACCTTCAAAGTTCCAGGAAATTCAGGCTTGGACCACAGCTTACTGCCCAGCTATTTTAGCCAGAACTGAAACCTGGATGCATTCTGGAGTTACAGATGCTGAAGTATATGTTAATGGATACAAAAGTATAAAGAGGGATAGAATAAGCAGAAAGGGTGGTGGCACTATGTTCTATATGAGGGAACATCTTGTGGCCACTGAAAATTGCATCCTAAAAGGAAATGTTACCTGTGATAATATTGTTGAGGCACCTACACTAGACAGTTTTAAATAAAGGTTGGATGAGTACTTATTGGGAAATGAACTTAGAAAATAGACCCATCCTTGGGTCAGTCCCACTATGAGTGAAAGACAATTTAATGGGCATTTAGCCTACTTTGTCTAATAATGCCAAGTTAAACCAAATTAAGTTCAAGCTGTGGTGAACATCGGACAGTTCAAGTTTTATTGGGCTCAATGAAAACTTAACTATTTGTTGTATCTATTTACCACCAAAAAAGAGAAAGGAAGGACTTATGGAGTTTGGGTAATTTGAATTCTTTAGCTTTTGGGGAAATTTTAATTTAGGGAGATTTTAATTTAAATTGGGTGGGTTCAGAAATTGCTAAGCTAACTGGTATTTTGGCTCCTTCAGGCTTACAACAACTTATTACATGACCCACAAGATTAAATGCTAAATCACATAAGGCTGCACTGTTTGATTGGATACTGACTAACAAGCCTAATCACATTTTAAAATGTGGTAAAATAGCAGACTCAATGAGTGATCATCACCCCACCTTTGTTTATGGAAACATGCTTGTTCCAAGAAACCAAAACCTTTTATAATAAGTATTTGTCAATGCCAAATGTTGGCTTGCTGGCATTGGCATTGGTAGTGCAGGAGTTAGAGAGATGCATAATAAGAATGGCAGTGAAGTATTGAACTGATGTCAGCCCCACCCTACCCTGCAGAGACAGACAGGCATTGGGGCTGTGCCTTTGTTTCGTCAGCCATAACGCTGATGCCATTTCACCTCACCCTACCCTGCAGACTAGGGATGTGCAAAAAAAATTTCTGTCAGTGGAATTTCGGCGAAAGTGCAGATTTCACTTCCACGAAAGTTTGAAATCATTTTGAAACTTTCACGGAAGTTCCGCTTAAAACTGTGGAAAAATATTAAAAATGCAGGTTAATTTATTAAACTGAGGGAAAAAATCTGCTGAAAGGATCGCTGCCAGTGGTCATTTCTGAGGCTTTTTTAACTGCAGTTTAATTCATTAATCCAACCCCCACTGATCATGGGTCCCAGTAAATAACACCAATCCCTTCCTTGGAACCTCATGGTTTCTAGAGGCCACCCACCCACCAATCATGGTCCCTAAAACATTTTATTTCCCTGATATCTAGAGGAACCCCCTAACTAACCTGGATTCCTTAGTCCTCAAAAAACAGTTGGCAGTCTGTCAATTCATCTCCCTCTAGTTCCAGTATTCCCTGGTGTCTAGTGGACCTCCCATCCCAGATCCCTTATAAAAAAAAATAATCCCAATACCCTGGTGTCTATTGGATCCCCCCAAAACCACCCTGACAGTTCATCTGCCGCCACCCCACTCCCCACCTTGCCCTGAGCAGTCCACCACTGCAGCACTCCTCTTTCCTCCACTGCCAGTGGCCCCCTGAATTGTCAGTGAATGATCGCACGGTTGTACAAGCAGGTGCTCATTCACTGACAGTTCATTAAACTGTGAATAGAATAAATTCCCTAGTTTCTATGCATTTTTCTGCCGTTCACAAAAAAATCAGCAGAACTCGGTGAAAATCTGCAGAAAATTCCAGTTTCGCCAATGGTGAAAGTTCCACAATTTCTGTGAAATTTCCAAAATTTCATGGAAGTTCTGCAGTAAATTTGCAACTTTTGCCCACTCCTACTGCAGACACTGACTGGTGTTGTGGTGTGCCTTGGGGTCTTTGGGCCTTATACTCACCCCATTCCATAAGGAAATATGCAGACATGGGTGTGGTATAGGAGAATGGGGTGAACGCTGGGGCTGAAGACCCCAAGGCACACCTTGATGCCTGTCACTGGCTACAGGATGGGGGTGGAGTGGTGTGAGCATTATGGCTAACGATCCCAAGTCACACCCCCAACGCCTGTCAGTCTCTACAGAGTAGGGCATTGTGGTTGGAAACAGTAATGCCCCAGCTGTTTGTTGGTATTTTTATCCAATTTTCAAAATGGATTTGTGACCCCACCTCATGAATAGTGGCTCTATTATTTTGTTACTCAGTCCCAAAAGGTGGTTTTGCACAGTGACTGTGTCATTTGGCACTGCAGATGTGAAAATAAATTTCTGCAGGATGTGAAAAATGACAGCTGTACAGTTCATGAGGTGGGGTGAAAAAATGTCAGTGTTGAAAATCTGGAGTGAAAATATGAAAAACTGGCGCAGTTGCGAATGTGCATAGAAACTGTGCAATGCATGCCTGTAATGCAATCATTTTGGGGAATTTTTCCACCAAGTTTTCAACATGGGCATTTATGAACCTCTCCTCATGAACAGTGGCACTGTGAGTTTGTTAATTTGTCCTGAAAGTGGATTTCCTGCAGTGACTATGCCATTCTGTGCCACAGGTGTGAAAACAGGTTTCAGGAAGGATGTGAAAAATGACAGCTATACTGTTCATAAGGAGGTGTGAAAAAATGGCAATGTTGAAAATCTGGAGAGAAAATATTAAAAATTGGTGAAGTTACACACATGCGTAGAAACTGTGCAATGCACATTCATAACGCAGTTATTTTTTGAAATTTTTTCACCAAATTTGCAACATGGGCTTTTTGGGACCTCCCCTCATAAACAGTGGCACTGTCATTTTGTTATTCGTCCCAAAATGTGATTCCGCAGCGACCGTGAAATCACCTTTTGGACCAAGAAACTAAATGACAGTGACATGTTCATGAGATTGGGTCCCAAGAACCCCATGTTGAAAATTTTGGGCCAAATGCAAAAATGGCTAAGATATCAACCTGTTGAAACCTCCATTGATTCCTATTATAAAGCTTACCATCATTTCTTCAGTTTGCAGTTCATCTTTGAAGAGTGCAGAAGTGTCCCAGTTCAGAAAAGATTGCAGTTCCAGACCTCTGAGGGTAAGTATGGGTGAAGGTGGTGCAGGGAGGAGGGTGCACAGAGGAGGGTTGGGATGGAGGAGGGGATGAAGGAGACAACAGTGGACTGTTTTCTTATTTGCAGGGAGAAAAAAGGACTGTAAGGGAAGGTTTTCTTTATTTACAGGTTACACAGGAAAAAAAAACACTGGGGTGGGCTCCAATGTGCCACAATCCTTGGGGGGGGATGCCAACATGAGTATTGGGCACCTCGATGTCAGCAAGGCACATCAACTGGGAGGGGTGCGTCCAACACCTGGAGTGGGCATCCCAGTGTCAGAAAGGAAAGGGGAACTATTTCAGCCCGGAAAGACACACTAACAGGAAAGACACACTAAGAGAGGGGATGCCGACACGGGGATTGGGCACCCCGATGTCAGCTTTTTCAGGAGTGTGTGGCATGCCGCAGAAGCCTTCATGTTACAGTGTGCCACATAATGTGAGGGAGGACATGCCAACACAAGGACGGAGCACCCTGATGTCAGCTTCCTGGGGATTGTGTGGCAGACGGCAGCAGCTGCCATATTTATTGAAATGTTTCACCAGGAAAGGCACGCAATGGAGGCATGTCATCTACCGCTGCAGTAACTAGCCTGCCTCTGATTGCAGCGGCAGATTCATTTCAGCTCTGTGGCTCTCTCTGAAACCGCTGCCATCAGCAGCGTGCTCACTGGTTGGCGGCTGAGGGGCACGCCCACTACAGCATCCCCTGCGTTCGCCGCCACACTGACACACCTCTGAAACTACTGCCATCAGCAGCGCTCTCACTGGTTGGCGGCTGAGGGCGCGCCCACTAAAGCATCCCCTGCATTCGCCGCCACACTGACACACCTCTGAAACTGCTGCCATCAGCAGCGTGCTCACTGGTTGGCGGCTGAGGGGCGTGCCCACTAAAGCATCCCCTCGTTCGCCGCCACACTGACACACCTCTGAAACCGCTGCCATCAGCAGCATGATCACTGGTTGGCGGCTGAGAGGTGCGCCCACTACAGCATCCCCCGCATTCGCCGCCACACTGACACACCTCTGAAACCGCTGCCATCAGCAGCGTGCTCACTGGTTGGTGGCTGAGGGACGCGCCTACCACAGCATCCCCCGCATTCGCCGCCACACTGACACACCTCTGAAACCGCTGCCATCAGCAGCGTGCTCACTGGTTGGCGGCTGAGGGGCGCCCACTACAGCATCCCCCGCATTCGCCCCACACTGACACACCTCTGAAACCGCTGCCATCAGCAGCGTGCTCACTGGTTGGCGGCTGAGGGACGCGCCCACTACAGCATCCCCTGCATTCGCCCCCACACTGACACACCTCTGAAACCGCTGCCATCAGCAGCGTGCTCACTGGTTGGCGGCTGAGGGACGTGCCCACTAAAGCATCCCTGCGTTCGCCGCCACACTGACACACCTCTGAAACCGCTGCCATCAGCAGCGTGCTTTCAGCTAGTTGGCTGCTGAGGATGCAGCCACTCGCAGCATCCCCTGCGTTCGCCGCCACACTGACCACACCTCTGAAACGCTGCCATCAGCAGCGTGCTCACTGGTTGGCGTGAGGGATGACCCACTAAAGCATCCCCGCATTCGCCGCCACACTGACACACCTCTGAAACCGCTGCCATCAGCAGCGTGTTCACTGGTTGGCAGCTGAGGACTACACCCACTAAATCATCCCTTGCATTCCGCCACACTGACACACCTCTGAAACTGCTGCCATCAGCAGTGTGCTCACGTTGGCTGCAGAGGGGGCCCTTACTAAAGCATCCCCTGCGTCTTCACACTGACACACCTCTGAAATTGACTACTACCACAAGAAGTTGCTTGTTCTAAAGCCAACCTAAAAATAGCTAGAAATTATGTAGATTTCAATTTAAAAGGATTTTATGATAGGCTGAATAGTATAGATTGGACATTTAAGAACTCTGTTCCTAATGTTAATTATGTGTTGGATTTTTTATAGCTGTATTCACTGCTGTATTGGATCAGTTTGCCCTTTATGTTAAAAGGAGACAGGTAAAAGTGTACTGGCTTACTTCATCTTTTTAAATTAATGAGGGAATGTCACAGGCCTGGAAAAATATAAAAGAATGGTTCATCTATTACATATCTAAACATATTGGTGTATTCAAATAGATGTAAAACCCAAATCAATTGGCTAAAAGGAATTTTTTATACAAAAACAAACTAATGGTCTGACAGATAATAGGAAATTTTGAATACTGTTAACAGCCTGATGAATCAAATTTGTGACCCTGAGCCAACCATGAAATTAGGGGACGAAATAATATCTTGTCCACAAAGAACAGCTAATATGTTTAATAGTAAATTTACAGATCTGGATAGGTTTTTTGGGACTGGAAATATTTATTTTTTGAATAATGATAAGATAACTATAGATAATAGACCAAACGTTAACCTTCCCTACTCCTTGTTTTACTTGTTCCCTCAGGAGCCGCACTCAGCTCCCACACAGTAACTGCCTCAGCTTCTGCACTTCACCTACACCGCCTTTGGTGCCTTCTCCCATCTCCCCCATTACCTCTCCAAAAGGCACAGCTATTCCTGACTCAGTGATGTGAGCAGCTTTTGTCCTGCAATTTCGCACCTACTCTAAGTAAGTGCTCTATAATTGCTGCTCTCAGAGTCCTGTTGTTTTTATTTCTGCCCACCTAAGTCCCTGCCCCTTCCCCTGCTGCTCCTTTGTCCTTTATATCTATGCTGCCCCCCTCAGCTTCCCAAGTACTAAATTGTCTGCTTCTCTCTCTCTTCCTTTACATCTCTGCTGCCCACCGCCCAGCTTCCCAAGTACTAAACTGTCTGCTTCTCTCTCTCTTCCTTTAGTGGAGGCCCCGAACAGGCTATCCTTGCCAACCCAGTGATCCAGCTCTTCTCATAACACTTCTTGTGTGGATGACCCATCTGCAGCCAGCCAGACGTGCTTCTTCAGCTGCCGAATACAGAAGCAAAAGCGGTGAATCTTCAGCAACCGGATTCCAAATCTTTCCTCCTGCTCTTCAGACTGGCTAGAGCCCTTGCAGCTCTGCTCTGACTGGCTATTATATCTGAATCTGCTCTTTTGCTTATGTGAAATTTGCTGAATGTATTTTTCGTTATGTTATTGCCACTTTTACATTGTATTTGAATGTATTTACTGCTGTTTTGCTACTGTGATAAACTGTTTTCTTAGCCAGCCTTAATCTGCCACCCTTGATGCCTGTGCTTCTGTTTTAATTTTCTCCATGCCCTGCTTCTTCTCTCACTAGCTCTCCTGGGAGCCATTCCTGACTCCCCCATGGCAGCTGCCTGCTGCCTCTGCCCCTTCAACTCCCACTGCCTTTGGTGCCTTCCCTAATCCTTCTTTTATTTGCTTCCTCTGGAGCCTCCCTCAGCCTCCACACGGTAACTGTCTCAGCTTCTGCACCTCACCTACTGCTGCCTTTGGTGCCTTCCCTACTCCTTCTCTATTTGCTCCCTCTGGAGCCTCCCTCAGCTTCCACACGTTAACTGTCTCAGCTTCTGCCCCTCACCTACTGCTGCCTTTGGCACCTTCCCCCATCTCTCCCTCATTACCTTTCCAAAAGGCACAGCTATTCCTGGTTCAGTGATGGGAGCAGCCTTCATCCTAGAATTTCACTCCTACTCTAAGTAACTGCCCTATACTTGCTGCTCTGAGCACCCTATTGTTTTTAGCTCTGCCTGCCTAAGTGCTTGCCCCTTCCCCTGCTGCTCCTTTGTCCTTTCTACCTCTGCTGCCCCCCACCCACCTTCCCAAGTACTAAACTGTCTGCTACTCTCTTTCTCTCTCTTCCTTTAGTGGAGGCTCTGAACGGGCTCTACTCACCAGCCCAGTGATCCAGCTCTTCTCAGAACTCTTCTGTGGTGTAGACGGCCACTCTGCAGCCACCGCCCATGCTTCCTTCAGCCGTCAAATCCCCACTGGCACATTGCGCTGTCATGTCACCCAGCCCCCACATGCCCTATCTGGGCACTTTCTTTTTCTAATTTTTTTTTTTTTTTTTATTTTCTCGTTCTTGGGGCCAGACTCCCCTAGCTCCGCGAACAGGCTCATCTGTCTCCAAGTAGCCTGCCCCTCATATCTGGGGAAGCCCCCCTGAGTGGGGCCACCATAGGCAGAGCTGTCATGGCCAGAGGGGACCGGCACCAGGAGTGGATCATACGTGGGGAGCCGGCATTTTTCTCAGATTGCTCCCATGGAGCCGATTGCGTGCAATGATGCAGGCTGAGGAGGAGCCCGCACGCTTCTGTGTGTGCTCGCCTCAGTACATCTGCACTCAGCTCCCCCCATGCTCTCACATGGCGCTTTGCTCCCCAGGCTCTGCCCGGGGGCAACCAGGCACCAGTGCTGCATGTCCCCCCTCCTCAGAGAAGGAGAGCTGTCCTCCGGATGCTTGATCCTTCCCCTCCCCTGCTGATCTCTGGGTGGCCCGTGCCTGTTCCCAAACATGGGTTGCCGGTGTGGCGCAAGGTGTGATGTCTATTGCCTCAACCTTCAGCGCCACCAGGCCAGTCCTCTGGGCACTTTCTTTTAAAGGTAGGAGTTGTCACATGACCAATATTAATGAAGTGTCCATTTCTCCGTTTTCAAAATATATAATCCTGCCACTAGAGGGCCTGCAGCCTAAACGCAAGTGCCCAAAGATACTCTCCCCCCTCTTTCTCTCAACTCACAGCCCAGGTATGAATTCTGCTTTCCAGTTGCTACGTTTAATGCTCCTACTAACCACTCTTAAGCAAACTGGCCTTACTGGGGCCTGTTAGCCCTCTCAACCCACCTACCCCTCTTTCAACACAACATACCACACTACTGGAACATTAACCAATGTCCATCAGTCTGTCCACTCAAGTGCAAACTACCACACCCTGCAGCCAGCCACTCCTGTTGGGCACTCAATTAACTTACTTCCCCCCTCTCTCACCCCACTTTCACTACTAACCCCTCTCACTCTGAGACAACACAAACTGAACCTGTGCTGTACCCTGAGGTGCAGAAAAACCACCTACCGCAGATAATTATGGCTTTACACACTGAAGCTCATTCTATGCTGCTATTAACCTCTGGAAACATCCACCCTAACCCAGGATGAGTCATGCAAGAAACTCTTTCTGCCTCCAAAAAACAAGGATCACTCACTCTTGCCTCCCTCAATATCTGCAGTCTCCTTGCCAAATATTGTTGCTGTTGTTTTTATTTAAGGTTAAGACCTTTGAGTATAAACTCATTTGCAGTGGTGACATTCATACATATCACAAACAGTCAATAAATATACATAAATAAGGTATCACAATAACACAAAGTTACATTGTATTTCCAAAGACTACAAATGCTTTTTTAATTCACAGACTGAGGGAGGGTGACCAGTTTGGGTCTTAAACTATGATGCCTTACAAGCCTTTGTATCTCAACATAACCCTGCCATCCTTTCTATAATGGAAACATGTTTTTTTCCAAAAGTTCCTGACACAGCTTTTGCCCTCCCTGGCTACTCAATGTTTATGCTGGACTGGACCTCTAAAAAAGGGAGCAGCTGTTCCATCTACGTCAAGGACTTGCTAAGGGGCTGTGCACTGCCAGCTTCCATGGAAGAAACCTCCACTCAAATACTTGCCATAAAATGAATGCTTGTTGCCCACAACAAAGCCCTGACCATAGCAACTGTTTACATCCCCTAATAGAGCAATCTACTGGGCTCTCTAATGTCCTGGACTTTGCCAGACACCTCCCATCCAGATCAGAGACAATGCTCTTGAGTGACTTCAATATCAGTTGGCTCACCTCCAGTGCCAAGTGCTGTAAGGATGCCATTTCAGCTGCTATCCTTACCCAGATGGTTGACTCCTCGACCAGGGCTGATTACAAGACAGGAACCAGCAGCCTCCTGGAGCGGGTACTAACAATTCACCCAAATTATATCTCTAACACAACGGTGCTTCCTGACTCACTCAGTGATCATTCCCCACTTTTATGCATCTGGTCTAATAAATTTCATAAGCCCCTCCCCAAGACAATCAACAGCAGGATCCTAGCACGTGACCACCTGGAACCTCTGAAATCTCACCTCAGAGAGCAAGACTGGACACCAGTCACGACTGCTAAGAATGCTGTCTCGGCGCTAGAATATTTTATTAGCACCTTTAACACTGCTTGCGATATTTACGCACCACTAAAGAAACAAACAATCAAGGGTCCTTGCAATCCATGGCTCTCTGCTGACCTAATTGCTTGCATGAAATCCAGGGACCTGCTATGGCACCGTGCGTGAGCCACCCAAAAACAAGCAGATATTCTAAACTACAAACGAGCGTGAACTTACTGCATGCGTTCTATCTGCACAGAGAAAAATAACTATTACAGAACCATGCTTACGATCACCTGGGGAGATGGCAAACGTTTTTGGGATAATATAAAGGACGTCACTGGAAGGAAGCCCAAACCTGCGCCTACTGTCCTTCACTCTGATGGTACTACCATAACAGACCCAACCAAATTGCTAACATGTTTAATGATGCATTCTCAGACCTCAGCTCTGTCCTTCCCCCCTGACTTTTTTGACTCAGATGAGCACATACAACTCTGAGCTCCAGCACCCAACTACTAATCACCCTCCTTTCTATTTCAAAGAGGTCTCTCCTACAGATGCCAGAAAATATATCTTAAGGGCTATCATCAACACCAGACATAGCAGGGACTCTCTTGGCCTCAAGCTTCCTGTCCTAACCCTTGGTGCCCTCATCGTACCACTAACTGTGCTCTTTAATTTATCATTCAGATTAGCCCAGTTCCCTAATAAATGAAAAACCGCCATTGTTACTCCAGTCCACAAAAATGGTGATAGGATACTTCACGTGACTTACTGGCCAATATCCACCCTCCCCCATCTGTAAATGCCCTAGAATGCATTGTCACAGACCAATTGGTTGAGTACCTTGAGAAATATGAACTAAATGCCCAACAACATGTGTTTAGAAGGGAACTCAGCACTACTAATGCCCTATTGGACTTTACGTGGTACATACATAAATCCCTGGACCAGGGCAAACCATGGGCACTGCCTTTATTGATTTAACAAAAGTGTTTGACATAGTGCAACATTGCCTACTCCTTCGGCAGCTGTCCAAAATAGGACTCTCCAAGAACTCCACTTCCTGGTTCACATGTTATCTGTGTAATCATACTCAACAAGTTAAATTTCAGGAGCCCTTTCCGACACTAAACCAGTATGCTCTGGAGTGCCACAAGGGTCAATATTGGGCCTTCTCTTTTTCAATCTGTTTTTACATGATCTTCTAAATTCCTGCCACGAATGGATTCTACTTTATGCAGACATTGCCTTACATTTCTCAAGCAACACTGACCCGATCCTCCTTGAAATCAGTCTCCAACATGGCTTTGCTAGTGTTGATAGCTGGTTTAGTAATCACAAACTGATCTTTAACTGTAACAAAACTTAGGTTATGCTCTTCAGTAGCTCCTGCAATAAGCATATGCATTGACCACTGACAGTAAGTAATCACCTTGGAACGGCTCTTGAACAGGTTCTGCATTTTAAATACCTTTGTGTCACAATCGACAGCAGCACATTATCATATGAGGTGCACATTGACAACATAGCCAAAGCAGTGAATTTATGCATTGGTATGCTATATGGTCAAAAGAACTGCCTGACCCCTGAATCCCTGAATCTAACCGTACAGAGCTCAGTTATTTCCATCATAGACTATGGCTTGGTTGTCTATGGTTTGGCCACAGATACAGCTCTATGATGTATTTCCATTGCACTTAATAAAGTATGTCAACTTATTTCTGGGGCCCCGTGCCTCACCCATACATGTGAACTTGAAGACCAGACTGACTGTCTTAAACTAAATGGACATGTTAAGGACCATTCTTGTCTGATGTCTAAGAAAATTTCCCTTGGCCTGCTTCCATCAGGAGTGCAAAGCACCTTAAGACACCACCAAAGGCTGCACCTAACGTGGCATGCAACAGCAGCTTTTCCAGGTGCCACATTGCCGTACCTCTCAGAGGCAAAGATCATTTGCCTACAGAACACCTGTTGGATCAATACTCTACATGGTGACATCACTTCTGCTACCATGCTTGGACCTTTCAAAAGCAAGCTGCTGCAGCACCTCTCAGCTGAAAACAACTATGACCACTTCCCCTAAAATGTGCCCTCTCCTTTGCAACCTTATCCTTGATATAGAATTTGAATTTGATAGAAACATAGAATTTGATGGCAGATAAGGATTGCTTGGACCACCTAGTCTGCCCATTTCCCTACTTAATGGATAAGCTGCAGATCCTAGTTAACCAATAGCCTATTTCCTCCTACCCCCCACTGGAATTGCCTTATGTCTATCCCATGCATTCTTGAATTCCCCCACTGTGTTTGACTACACGACCTCCTCAGGAAGGTTGTTCCATGCATCTACAACCCTCTCCATGAAAAAAAAACTTCTTCACATTACCTCTGAGCCTTCCCCCGTCTATCTTCAAATTGTGCCCCTTTGTTATTGCACATCGCTTTTTCTGAAAGATGCTACCCTCTTGGACTTTGTTGATTCCCTTGAGGTACTTGAAAGTTTCTATCATGCCCTCCCCCCCTTTCCTCGAGGCTATACATATTATGCTCCTTTAGTCTTTCTTCATATGTCTTCTGCTGCAGACCCTGCACCATTTTGGTTGCCCTCCTCTGGATAGTCTCCACCCTGTCTATGTCTTTGCATAGAAACATAGAAACATAGAAGTTGACGGCAGATAAGGACCACAAGGCCCATCCAGTCTGCACATTTCTTTTTCTACCTTATAAATGTGCCATTGGCCTTTGCTCTGTCAGTGACCTATCTATTCATAGTCATTTGTATTGCTCCCTTATGCCTATCCCATGCCTGTTTGAAGCCCTGCACTGTATTCATAGCCACCACTTCTTGTGTTAAGGCCATTCCATGCATCTACCACCCTTTCTGTGAAAAAGAATTTCCTCACATTCCCTCTTAATCGGCCTCCTCTAATCTCATGCTGTGTCCTCTTGTCCTGCTATTTTCTTATATTTAAACATGTTAGACTCTTTCACCTTGTATATGCCCTTAAGGTGTTTGAATGCCTCAATCATATCACCTCTCTCCCTTTGCTCAAGGGTATACATATTGAGCTCCGTTAATCTGTCCTCATATGTCTTCTGATGCAGTCCCTGCCCATTTTGGTTGCCCTTCTCTGGACTGCCTCAATCTGGTTAATGTCCTTTTTGAAGGTGTGGCCTCAATACGCGCGCAGTACACTCCAGATGGGGCTTCAACCAATGTCTTGTACAGAGGGATATTACCTCCTCTTAATGACTTGTGATACTCCCTACTAATACACCCTAACACCCCCCTAGCCTTACCTACTGCTTTAGAGGTCTGCTTGGATGATTTCAGGTCATCAGTGATGATGATGCGCAAGTCTCTTTCTTCCTTTTGACTGCTAGCAACTCCTCCAGCCTATAAGTGGCTTCAGGGTTTCTCTTCCCTATGTGCATGATTTTGCACTTCTTTGCATTAAATCCGTTGCCACTCTTCTGACCATTCTACTAGTTTATCCAGATCTCTCTCATTCTGCCCACCTCATCTGGATCATCTACTCTGTTGCAGATCTTGTGTCATCTGCAAACAGACAAGCCTTACCCTCTAGTCCATCTCTGAGGTCACTAATGAAGATGTTGAATAGGACTGGCCCAGGACTGATCCCTGAGGTACCCCACTTGTGACTTGCATCTCTTCTGACTGTATACCATTTACCACCACTTCTGTTCTGCCAGTCAACCACCCAGTTGACCAACTGCTGACCCACCCCGAGACTACCTGGCTTGTTGTCAATCTTCTATGTGGAACAGTGTCAAGCTTTTCAGAAGTCAAGGTGTATGCATATCAACTGCTCCCCTTGGTCCACTACTCTGGTTTACCCAGTCAAAGAGAAATTCATGAGATTAGTTTGACAGGACCTTCCTTTGTAAACCCATGCTGTCTTGGATCCTGTGCCCCTATGGATTCCAGGTGTTGCACTATCCTTTCCTTAAGGGTGCCTCCATAATCTTGCCCACTACTGAGGTAAGACTGACCGTCTGTAGTTCCTGCCTCTCCCTGCTACCACTCTGTGGATTGGGATCACAGAGCCCTTCTCCAGTCTTCTGGGACCTCTCCTGTGCTCAGAGACTCACTAAACAATTCTGCTAATGGCTCTGCTAGTTCCTCCTTTAGCTCCTGTAAGTACCCTGGGATGTATGCCATCAGGTCCCATTGCCTTATCCACCCTGAGCTTAGCAAGCTCTTGTAGGACCCTTTCTTTTGTGAAGGGAGTAGTGCTCACCTCCCTCCCCCTGTGTCCATGATGCTGAGCTGTGGGCCCTGCCTTACCTTCTTCAGTAAATACTGAGCAAAAGTATCTATTTAGGATAGATGCCTTTACAGGGTCCTCCTCCTCACTTGCTCTCTTTTCTCCATTAATTAGCATAGCTCCTCTGGACTTTCTCCTTTCACTAATGTATCTATAGAAAGTCTTGTCACCTTCTTTACTGTTCGTGCTAGTGTTTCCTTAGTTTGGGACTTTGCCTGCCTTACTGCTCTTACCTGCTTCCCTTAGGGCAGTTTGGTATGCCTCCCTATCTTCATCCCCTGTGTTCCTTATATTTCCTGAAGGCCAGCCTTTTGGCTCTGACCTTTTCTGCTACTGTATTTGAGAACCAAAGTGGTTTCCTTCTTCTTTGCACTTCCTTTTCTGTCTAACACAATGGGATGTTGCTTCAAGTATTGCATCCTTAATGCTTGCCCACTTTGCCTGTACCTCCTCACCTGTGTTTCTTTTTGCCAGGGCTAGCTTAACTCGTTGCTATCTTATCAAAGTCAGCTCCTCTGAAGTCCCATATTTTTTGCCTTGGAATGAGATGATTTGATGTAGTAGCAAATTGAACCATACCATGTGATGGTCACTGGCCCCAGGTGACCTTCTACCTGGAGATCTGTGATCCCTTCTTTGTTAGTCAGTACTAGATCTGAGGATCGCCCTGTTCCTTGTGGGTTGCTGTACCAGTTGTTTGAGGCCCTCCTCTGCAGGGAATCCACTATGAGTCTTGTTCTGGCAGATGTTCCTGCTGGTATTGACCAATCTGTATCTGGCATGTTGAAGTCTCCCATTATCAGAACCTCCTTTAGCTGTCATGTTTGTATATCTTCTAACAGTAATGTGTCTATGTCTCCCCCTGGTCTGGGGGCCTGTAGACAACCCCAGTTCTTATGGCTGTCCCATTTCCTGTTTCCAGTGTGACCCACAGTTCTTCTGGCTCCTTATGTGTATTCTGAATTTCTGTAGCTTTGATATTTTCATTAACATACAGGAGCCACTCCACCCCCCTTTTGCACTCGGTCTCTTCCGAACAATACATAGCCAGGTACTGAAGTCTCCCAAGGTGTGGTTACTGGTAAACCACGTCACTAATTGCTACTATGTCCAGTTTAGCCTCTGACATTATTGCCTGCAGGTCTGGGATCTTATTTCCCAGGCTGTGAGCATTTAGTGCATGATTTTCCATTGCGAGATTTTGGTGTGTTGGTTGTTATGAAGTTTGGCATTACCTCTGTGCATCGTATGGGGAGACAAACCTTTTTCTTACCTGGTGATGCAAATGAGCGCAAACACGCTGAATTCCTGTTTAACCACTAGCTGAGGGGAGGTGTTCTTCCCATTGACGTATGGGGTGCTGCACCTCTCCCCATTTGCTAGTTTAAATATTCTGCAAAGACATCAAACTTCTGCCCCAATGCACTGACTCCTCTTCTAGTCAGATGCAGTCCATCAAATTTAAAGAACTTTCGCTCCCAGAACTGTTGCCAGTTCCTACAAATCTGTGTCCTTTTCCTGGCACCAGTCCTTGAGCCACGTGTTTAGCTCCCTATCTCCCTTCTCTGACCTTCTAGATCCATCCCTTCTCCCAGACTGGCAGGATCTCAGAGAAGGAGAAATCGAGCGAAATAGATGATAGTTTGTCACCCAGCCTAGTCAGGTGTTCCTTGGTCTCCACAACTGACCGGGTTGGCTAGATCTATTGTCCTATGTGTACTAGGACATCAATGTTTTCTCCTGCTTTGTGAACAATTTTGTAATGCGGTCAGTGTCTCTCCATGCTGATGTACCTGGAGACATCTGACCATCACCCTGGCTGGAAATGGGTATCAACTCCCCAAATCATGGAGTCTCCTATGATCAGAAGTTTTTGGATTTCCTTTGTGTTTGTTTTAGTTTTGGTTCTTGATTTGGGTGAGTATTGTTGTGCTAGCTCCCAGTTGCAGTGTCTTGCTCTGCAGTGTCTTCTGCCTCTTTATTTGATTTCAGAGATAGAGGCAGATACCTGTTTGTAGTGTTTATATGGTTTTGGAGGTAATGTGTTGGAGAGCAGAGAGTGATGGGGCACCTGATTTGCTCCTCTAACCACCTGCAACCTCCTGGACCAACTACCCTCTGGGGTCGAGGTTTTTCTGTTGGATGCTGGGGAATGGCGGGTGGTTCTTGTAATGTATTTCCTCTTCAATATGAAATGAGGTGTGCAATCTCTGTCCATGCTGCCCGGAGCTGAGACCTAAGATCTCCAAAGGCCCAGCATGTAGGACAGTGTCCTAAATCTGTAAGACTGTCCTTCTGAAAATTGTTCCACAGTACCTGCAGTTAATGAAATCCATTCCAAATAAGTTGCTGGGTTTGTAAACCTAGTCAGAGTAATTAGAAGGAAAAAAGGAAAAAATGCAAGTAATGGTTTAATTGTGCTTTGTTTAACTTGTTATAACAAGTTAAATTACTAGTGCCCTGTAAATGAGATCACCTTGTGAGGCCCACTGATCCGCCCCTTCCTGCTCTGCCACAGGAAATGTCACAACTGTGGTACCCTATAAAAGGAGTTTAGCGTGGGGTGGTTGGGGATGGGGGTGGGTGGCTGGGCCCTTCCCCTGCCTAAAAAGAAGAACTTGCGGTCCTTATCTGCCGTCAACTTCTATGTTTCTATGTTTCTATTAACCACGGACGAAAGAACAAGGAGGTAAGAGCAGAAACAATCAGTCAACAACAAATGCAGTAACCCTGAAAGCTTATCCTAATGTTAGATAAAACTGTAAAACCTGTAAAGCACCACCTGTAATAATTTCAGAGAAGATATACCCTGTAAGAAACACTTTGCTCCAGAGAAAAATAAAGCAGTAACAGAAGATATGCCTTGCAAAAGACAATTTGAATCAGAAGATTACAGCAGTAATCTGTTAGCACACACCTGTAGGCACTCCTGTAATAATGCAGAAGAAGGTATACCAGCAACAACAATTTGAATCAGAGAAAAATAAGCAATGAAATGTTAGCAACAAACAGTAGCAATCCCTGTGAGTAAAAATATAAAAACACCACCACACAGTAAATCTGCTTAGCAAACTAAGTCTTAATCCTTCTCCTTGCTCTGGTAAGTTTCTTCTACTCTGCCTTCGAGCAGTCTTAGAAGGAAAGAGCTCAGGTGAAGCTAGGTGCCTTGGCCAGCAAACCAAGTCTTCTACCTCCAAGATATAAACTAACCTGACTTTTAACCCTTCTTTCTGTTGGAAATACTGACAGTTTGCCAGTTCCACCCCACATACACACCTAATCCTTTGGAAGAGCTGTGGGAGGAAATCAATTAGCTCCTTCAATGTGAGAAGGAGACTGAAACACCTCTGAGACAACAAACCTTTTCAACAAACAAGAATAAAATAAACACAGTGTCAAACAGTAACTTTGCTTAGCCCAATGATAAAAAGTCACAAAAATGAGAGCTCCACCTGTAATACAGTAATTTCAGAGAAGATATACCCTGTAAGAAACACTTTGCTCCAGAAAAATAAAGCAGTAACAGAAGATATACCTTGCAAAAGACAATTGAATCAGAAGATTACAGCAGTAATCTGTTAGCACACACCAGTAGGCACACCTTGTAATAATGCAGAAGAAGGTATACCAGCAACAACAATTTGAATCAGAGAAAAATAAAGCAATGAAATGTTAGCAACAAACAGTAGCAATCCTGTGAGTAAAATATATAAAACACCACCACACAGTAAATCTGCTTAGCCAAACTAAGTCTTAATCCTTCTCCCTTGCTCTGGTAAGTTTCTCTACTCTGCCTTTCAAGCAGTCTTAGAAGGAAAGAGCTCAGGTGAAGCTAATTGCCTTGGCCAGCAAACCAAGTCTTCTACAGAGATGCAGAGATGGGGTCTCTAGAACTGCATGCATTACTCCAGATGTGGTCTCTCCAACTGTCTGTAGATATGGATAGCAACTTCCTGTTTTCTACTGGTGATGCCTCTCCCTATGCATCCCAGTATCCCCCCAGCCCTCCTTACTGCCTTCTCACGTTGCTTTTCCACCTTTAGGTCATCTGATATGACTACCCCCAGGTCCCTTTCCATTTTTGTTGTTATCAGTATCTCACCCCCCCATTGTGTACACTTCCCCTGAGTTTTTGTTTCCCAGGTGCATTACTTTGCACTTCTTTGCGTTGAATCTAAGCTGCTATACATTTGACCATTCCTCCAGCCTTGCCAAGTCCCTTCTCACCCTTTCCACCCCACCTTGTGTATCAACCCTGTTGCAGATCTTTGTGTCATCTGCAAAGAGACATACTTTTCCTTCCAATCCCTCTGCAATATCACTTATAAAGACATTAAAAAGGACCGGACCCAGTACTGAACCTTGTGGTAACCCACTAGTAACCCTCCTTTCTTTACTGTGGACTCTGTTTACTATTACCCTCTGAGTCTTGTTGTCCAGCCAATGTTTTTCCCAGGCTACCATCCTGGGACCCACTCTAAGGCTGGCTAATTCATTTATTTATCTTTTGTGTGGGACTGTGTTAAATGTCTTGCTAAAGTCTAGGTAGACCATGTCCACAGCCCCTCCTTGGTCTGCTACTTTGGTTACCCAGTCAAAGAAATTGATTAGATTCATCTGACATGACCTTCCTTCTGTGAATCCACGCTGCCTTTGGTCCTGTGCCCCACTGGCCTCTAGGTACTCAATAATTCTTTCCTTCAGAAGTGATTCTATCATTTTCCCTACCACTGAGGTCAAACTTACAGGTCTGTAGTTTCCTGCCTCTGTCTTGCTCCCACTTTCGTGAAGGAGAATCACATCCACCCTCCTCCAGTCCTCTGGCACCACGCCATCCTCCTATGATTTGTTAAAAAGGGTAGTCAGTGGTGTTACTAGTTCTCTCTCCCCTTAGTTCTTTTAGAATTCTGAGGTGAATCCCATCAGTCCCCATTGCTTTATCCACCTTCAGTTTTAGGAGTTCTTTCAGAACCCTTTCTTCTGTGAAAGGACTGATATTAACCCCCCTCTCCAGAGTACTTCTATTGACTGGATTAGGTTCCTCCCCTTCCTCTTCCTTTGTGAATACTGAGCAGAAGTATTCATTCAGTATCAATGCTTTTTAACTGTCCCTTTCTGCCCAACACCCTCCTCTTTATTCAGCCTCAGTATACCTGCCTTACTTTTTCTTCGCTCCCAAATGTATCCATAAAAGGTTTATCCCCCTTCTTAACTGAGTTGGCTATCTTTTCCTCGGATTGGGCCTTTGCTATTCTGACTGCCTTCCCCACTTCCTTCTGCTTTAGCTGGTACATAGATACATAGACAGTGTCAGCAGATAAGGGCCTATGGCCCACCCAGTCTGCCCATTTGAGCTTATAAGTTCAGTTTATGTTTTCCTAGAAGTCTGTTGCCCCTTACCCCGACCTCCAGAATTCCTTTATGTCAATCCCATGCATTCTTAAATCCGTGATTGTTTCAGCCCCACCACTTCCCTCTGGCAGGGTGTTCTACTTGTCCACCACCTGTTCAGTGAAGAAATTCTCCTCACGTTCCCTATGAATCGTCCTCCCTCCAACTTCATCCCATGCCCTCTAGTCCTGGAAGATCTTTTTCACTTAAAAATAGTGTATTCCTGCACCCTGTTCCTCCCTGTAAGATACTTGTACATCTCTATCATATCCCCTCTCTCCCTCCTCTCCTCCAGGGAGTACACGTTCAGTTCCTTCAACCTGTCCTCCTAGAACTTGTGATGCAATCAATGCACCATCTTTGTTGCCCTCCTCTGAACCTTCTCTATCCTGTCTACGTCCTTCGTTGGTAAGGTCTCAGAACTGTACACTGTACTCAGGTGGGGCCTCCCTAAGTGTCTTGTATGGTGGAATTATGACCCCCCTTTTCCTGCTGGTGAGTGCCTGCCTATGCATCCCAGCATCCTGTTTGCTTTACCTGCTGCCTTGTCACACTGTTTCCTACCTTGAGGTCATCAGAGATGATAACCCAAGATCCCTTTCCTGCTTGGTACATGCTATATCCTCACCCCTCAACTGATATATTGTGCCAGGGTTTTGTGCCCTATATGCATTATCTTGCACTTCTTAGCATTGAATTTCAACTGCCAAACCCCTGACCATTCTTCAAGTTTCTGCAGGTCCCTTCTCATTCTGTCTACACCCTCTGGTGTGTCTACTCTGTTACAGAGCTTTGTGGCAACAGCGAACAGTGAAATTCTGCCTTCTAGATCCTGTGCAATGTCACTGATGAAGATGTTGAATAGGACTGGTCCCAGCACTGATCCCTGTGTTACCCCACTGGTCACTTTCCCTTTGTGGAGTGATAGCCATTTACCACCACCCTCTGTGTCCTGCCGCCCAGCCAGTTACCTACCCACCACGCTACTCTCCTGCACACACCCATATTCCCCAGTTTGTGTAATAGTCTTCTATGTGGCACAGAGTCAAAGGCCTTGCTGAAGTCCAGATCGCATGTCCACTGCTGCCTCCCTGATCCACCTGTCTAATCACCCAGTCAAAAATTCAATGAGGTTGGTCTGACATGACCTCCCACTGGTGAAACAATGCTGCCTTGGGTCCTGTAGTCCATTGACAACCAGATGTCCCACCAATCTCTCCTTCAGTAGTGCTTCCATGATCTTCCCCACTACTGAGGGTGAGGCTGACTGGTCTGTAGTTCCCACGCTTCTCTTTTCCCACTTTGTATAAGGGGACTACATCTATCTTCCAGTCTTTGGGTAACTTCCCTGTTTCCAGTGATCGGCTAAACAGGATAGCCAGAGGTTCAGCCACCACCTCTTAGTTCTTAAGGACCCTGGGTGCACCCCATCTGGCCCCATTGCTTTATCAACTCTTATTATTTCCAGTTCCTTAGGGACCCTTTCTTGTGTAAAGGGACTTGTGTCCATTTCTGCACCATTCTCACCTTGTACTCCCTTCAGACCTATTCCTCCTCTTCCTCAGTAAAGACTGAGCAGAAATACCTGTTCAATATGTCAGCTTTACTGTTGTCATTCTCCACGCTGCCCCATCCTCCCCTTCAGTCTCACTATCCTCTCGCCTTTCTTTTTTCACTTATGTACCTGTAAAGGTTTTGTCCCTCTACCCACTGATTTTGCAATGTGTTTTCTGTCTGAGCTTTGGCCTTCCCATACTGACCTCCTGCCTCCTTTGCTTCGTGGTACTTCTCCCTATGCCCTTCTGCCTGGTCTTTTGTAATACCTGAATGCAATCTTTTGGCTTTCACTTTCTTTGCTACCTCTTTGGAGGACCATAATGGTCTCCTCTCCTTTCCTCTTGCTAACCTGCTTAATGCATAATTATGTTGCTCTTGTAATCCCCATTTTAAATACTGCCCACTGTACCTCAACCCCTGATTCCTGCCCCATTCCCCTTAATGCCTCTTTCAATTATCTCCCCATTTTCCCAAAGTCTGCCCCCCTAAAATCCAGGATACGTGTTTTTATGTGGTTTGGTTTTGCTCTTTCTGTGATTTTAAACCACAGTGACTGGTGGTCACTGTTCCCCAGCTGCTCCCCCACTGTTACCCCCATCACACTGTCCCTGTTTGTGAGCACAAGGTCCAGTATTGCCTTCTGCCAAGTTGGTTCCATGACTAATTGCTTGAGGAAGGCACCCTGAAGGGAGTCCAGGATAAATCTGCTCCTAGTTGATGCTGCTGCTGGGATGCTCCAGTCCACATCTGGAATATTGAAGTCTCCAACCAGTACTACCTCACCCTTTTCTGCCATCCTTTGGATGGCTAGCATCAACTCCCTATCTGTTTCTTCCTCCTGGGCTGGTGGTCTAGACCACCTGTGCGGATGAACTGGCTTTTATTTCCTTTTAGCTTAACCCACAGTATCTCTCCCCATTTTGTTCCTCCTGGATCTCTGTGGCCCTTATGTCATTTTTCACATACAGTGCCACTCCTCCTCCCTTCCTGCCTGCCCTGTCTCTTCTGAATATGTTGTAGCCAGGTATGGCCATCTCCTAGTCATGGTTATCATTACATCAGGTTTCAGTGATGGCCACAATGTCCAGGTCTGACTGCACTGATTGCTGTACAGTTCTCTGTCCTGCTCCTTCTGGATTTCCTTATACCTCCTGAATGCTGTCTTTTTCTCTCTAACCTTCCCTGCCACTTCTTTTGAGAACCATTGTGTTTTTTTCTTTGATTTTGATTTGTTTATTTGCTTCACTCAAAGGTTCATTGCCTCTGTGATGGCAGTTTTGATGTTTCCCCATTGTTGCTCCACCCCACCTTCTTGCCAGTTTGATAGGGCCTTTCTGAGGCACTCTCCCATTTTGACAAAATTAGCCTTCCTGAAGTCCAGTACCTTTACTTTTGTATGACTTGACTCTACAACTAAGTTTATAATGAACCACACTGTTTGGTGGTCACTTGTTCCCAGATGGCTACCCACTTCTAGATCTGAGATCCTCTCTCTGTCCCCATTTGAGAGTAGCAGGTCTAAGATTGCTCCCTTCTGAGCAGGTTCCAACACTAGCTGTCTGAAGCATACCACCTGTAAGGCATCGAGAATGGTCCTGCTCTTGGATGTGGCTGCAGCAAAGGTGCTCCAGTTAACATCTGGCATATTCAAGTCCCCCATCAGCAAAATCTCCCCTTTCTTTGCCATCCTAAGGATTCCTTCTATTATTTTCATGTCCATTTCCTTCCCCTGAGAAGCGGGTCTGTATACAACCCCTGTGCCGATTGTTGTGCCATTTCCAGCCTCCAGGGTGTCCCACAGTGCCTTATATAAATGAAGTTTGCTTTGCTTTGCTTCTCTGAACATAACCACTGATGAAAAAGACCTTGGTATAATCATTTCTAATGACTTCGGTTACTCTAAACAGATGCAAGAAGCAGTTAATAAAACAGAGTGATTTGGTTAATAAAACTTAACTTCAGATCTAGGCACCCAAAAGTTATGATGCCCCTGTATAGAGCATACATAAGGTCTCATCTCAAACACGCTTCCCAACTATGGTGCCCATTTAAAAAATCTGACTGTAACCTTTTAAAAAGATTCCAAAGAAAATCCACCAAACATGTACATGGACTTAATAACAAAACATATGAAAACAAAATATCTTAAATCTCATGACACTGACTGCATGCTGCCTTAGGGGGGAATCTCCTCTTTCTATTTGATATTGTCCAAGAGCCTTATTTAATTAGAGAACTAGGCCTGGAATTTAAAAACAATGTCTATAACACCAGAGGCCGTCCTCTTCAACTGACTGGAAAACACTTTAATTATACCAGCAGAAAATTAATTTTTTACTTTAACAGTTACTAGCCCAAGGAACAAACTTCTCCTAGATATACCCATTAGCAAAACTAAAGCCGAATTCAAAAAACAGCTTGACAACGTTTTGCTCTCTGGGCAGGCATACCCTAGAATATTGCGGATCTTAATTCTACAGGAGCACTTGTGGGCTGCGTCCCCCTCCTCGCTCCTCACCTACCTTAGCATGAACCTTAGTGTGGGTTAAATCGAGAAGTGCAGCACAGTGCTGCCAAGCTGGCCACCTGGTGTGCTGGAGTGAGTCACTGCCTGGGATGCTGATCGCTGTGGGTTCGAGACTGGCTGCAGATATCTATTTTTATAAGTTGGATTGGGTGTTTGCCATTTTTTGTTGTTCTTTGTCCCCTGTTCCCCCAAATGTGGTGCCCCAGCAATGGTAGCCCCCGTGTATTCCCCTTCTTTCAGTGTCTACCCCCGGAGTTGATTATATTAATTCAGGGGGTGCAGAGGGCATTAAATAGTAGTTAATTTTGTGTCCATTTTACTGTCTGTAATGCCATCGCTGATGTGGGGTTTGCTGTTTTGACTTTCTAGCAATTTTCGGATTTGGTGAAATGTACTCACTGTTAAGCAAGTTGCCGTTCTGTTTTCACTATTATGACATGGAACCTTATAAACCAGTACCACATGTAAATATTGTGGGGTATTACATAATAGTTTTATGTGTTTCATGCTTTCTGTGACAGTATTTTTGTATTACATTATTGATGTAATTTTCAATCAATGTGTGTATGTTTCATTTTCTGCAGCAAGCACCCAAACATTTGTATGTACTGTTTGTCCTCAAATGTCTGTTTATTTATTATTTATTTATTAAGCTTTTGTTTACCAGGTAAGCACACTAGACAGTCAAGTGCCTATTTTCAGGTGCGACCTGGGAGAGTTACAAAGATACAGGCAATAACAGTACAGAGGCAGGATAACAGCAATTTAAACAAGCTACAGTCAGATACAAGCAAGTAAGATCGACAGAAACCAATTACAGAGACAAGGTAGCAGCTGTCAGGCATGGTACAGACAGGCATAGGCAAAGAGCTACAGGCACAGGCAGAGAACAATTACAGTGCAATTACAGTGTTAAAGGCATGGCAACCGAGGAGGGCAGCTGAGGAGGTAAGACCAGTGTCACATTTGTGTATTTATTTATTTATGTTTTTTGGAACAAGCACACACATGCAGTCAGGATTTGCACCGGCACATCACAGAAGGTAGGACGAATGGGGGCAGAGGCAGCCTGAAGCTTGTTTTAAGTAACCGCAGAGGGAAGACCTGAAGCAACTATGGGAAGGGGCAGTTCTTACATGAGCAGGAAGGAGGTTACAGGTTCTAGGGGCAAGAGCCAAAAAGGCACGATCCCCCATAAGGGAGTGAGTCTTGGGGACCATAAGTGCCTGGGAGTCGATGGACCTCAGATGATAGTCAGAGGTGGCAGGCTGGAGGAGGTCAGCAAGTGCTGGAGGAGTAGACGATTGGATGATGTCCGTAAAGTTGCCCATAATGAAGGATTGATGGTTACTAGGGGAGAGCCATCCCAGCCTGGAGTAAAGCTGACAATGATGGGCGAGATGAGAGGCTGATAGGGCAAAGTGACATATGGTGTTGTACAAGGTGTACCCTTTGGAGAGCCAGGCTTTGGGGGCATTCATGAAGGAGGTGAGCCCATAGCAAAGTGAGGGGAGGAAGACCCCTTTTGCCAGGGTGAGTCTGGCAGCTGGGGTGAGGCAACTTTTTGCTCTATTCGCTAGACCCAGTTTGCAGTTTGTGTCCTTGCAGGAATTTAGTATATGCAAGGAGGGATCCAGTTGAGGGTCAAGGGTTACTCCCAGGTACTTGAAAGAGCTGACCACCATCACAGGGATGCCATCAGTACCAACAACTTTGAGATCAGCTGGGCATGCTTTCACCCTGGAAAGGGAGCCGAATAACATTGCCTGTGTCTTCTGAACGTTCATGACAAGCTTGCTTACCTTGAGCAAGGATTGGATGCCATCAAAATCAGAGTTGAGTCTGGAGTTTATGTCATCAATATTTTGTGTGCAGGTGAGAAGCACCATATCATCAGCATATAGGGTAACATGTCCGAAGGTAGGGACCGAATGCAGCTGGTTGATAAAGATGGAGAACAATAGGGGGCCAAGCATGACCCCTGAGGCACCCCACAGGTTACGGTGATAGCCCAGAAAGGGCATTCTGGAACCTTGTGTACTGTTGCCTACCTGAGAGGTAGTTAGTAAACCAGGTTAGGACAGGTGCGAAAGGCCAAAGGACTGGAGAACAGGGCCCAGGAGAGTGTGATCAACCAAATCAAAGGCTTTGGACAGGTCGATGAAGACAGCCCCCATGAGTTTGCCTTGGTCAGTCGCTGTTCTGATTTTGGAGGTGCTGTGCAAGGGCAGCAGAAGTACTGTGACCTTTTCATAACCCATGCTGCTCAGGGGAGAGGAGGCTATAGGTTTGGAGGAAGAGGGCAAGCTGGGAGGCCACTACTTTTTTGAGTAGCTTATTTACTGCAGATAGAATCGCTATGGGGTGATAGTTCTTGAGCAATTTGGGATTACCATGCTTGAGGACTGGGATCACACAGACCACCTTCCATATGGCTAGGATAGACCCAGATATGAGACAGGAGTTGAGAATGTGGGAGATTGGATGGGCCAAGAGGGGAGCCCCCAGGTTAAGTAGTTTGGGCTCGAGGTTGTCATGTCCAGCACTAGAGTAAGGGGAGAGACCCGCTAAAAGCTTCTGCGTTTCTATACAGGAGACAGACTTAAAGTAGAAGGGAGAGGGAAGGGGATGGGGTAGAGTATCAGTACTGGGACCCAGATCATGTGAAACTGAAGGCATGAAGGTATAATCAGACAGGTCAGAGAACAGGCCATTAAAAGCATTTGCTATAGTGTGGGCATTGTTGCAATTGATTCCGTTAATTAGCACATCAGGAACCTGGGGGCAGGCTGGACCACTTACGGTGTGTTTGATAGTGCGCCAGAAGCTGCTCGGGTTCTTGGCAGACACTTCAAGGGACGAGCTGCAGAATTCACTCTTAGCCGAGTGAATTGCTCGTTTGCATAAGTTCCTGAGTTGTCTGTAAACCTCAAAGTCTGATCTGTCCCCTGAGGCCTTAGATTTTATGCCAGCTTTTGTCCCTGAGCTTCATCAGGGCGAACAGTTCCCCTTGTAACCATCTTGTGATGTGCCCCTCACTCTTCTTTTAATGAGTGGGGCATGTCTAACTTGCAATGGGGTGAAAATGGTTAGGGAGCTGTCAAGAGCAACCAAGGGGTCACAGACTGCATATACCACTGTAACATATATATATAAACATATGTATCTACGGGTTCGGGGAAGGATGAGGTTACCTGGCACAAGAGACCTAGGTTTGGCTACTCTGCACAGGGGCACCCAAGTAAATCCAACTACAGGAAGCAATAACTGTAATGTCCAGAACCAGAATTAGGATTTTTCAGTGTGGCTTTATTTATACTAGATGACACATAACAAAGCATTGCATGGTCCCCCAAAGGGCTACGTTACTGTATGTGCAGATTAGAGGTTAACACAGCAGTCCATTTGAGGAATGAACAAGACTCCCCACACCACTTGAAGTCTGCGACTCCTAGAGAGATTTGTTTTCGTACTTCCAATCGAGCTCCCATCAAACAAGGAGTAATTTTCCCATCCTGTGGCTCCCCACACCACTTAGAGTCTGAGACTCCTAGAGAGATTTTCAAGTTGCGACCCACATCTGGGTACCCACCCCATCACTGGCCAAGTGCATGAGGCAAGTAGCAAAAACACAGAAGAAATCCGTAGAGGTGGACCTGGTTACTAAAGATGGGGGGTTTTCCCACCTCCAGCTCCGACAGCCCATACCGGCCATTTCTCTGGACACACAGAAAACTTTAGAACTGTAAAATGTAGATTGAATGGTGTATGACCTGAAGCACCCCCTCTACAGCGAACTTTAAATCCATTTAAACTTTAAACTGATAGACTGCTCCATTTGTTCATCCTAGTAGACATAGTCCTCCCAAATAGCAGTCCACATTACTTTCCAACTGAAGAAAACAGTATGTTTGCCCCTTCAAATGGAGCCAAACACTCACCCATTTGTTGCAGGTGCCCCACAGGCGAAGTAACAATTTCTTTACTGTTATACAAGAACAGACTTAAACAAAACCAGGCAGCTTCCTTCCATGGTAGGGCAAAGGGATTGCCCTGGAGCCCACAAAGAACTTTTCCTCCCCCCCCCCAGAGGGAGGGGGGTAAACAGACTACTACTGATTTCCTTCTTGTTTGCTTAAGGACAAACTGAAGACTCCCCTTTGAATTTCCCAAAGTTCTAAACTTCACTCCCTGAGCTGGAGATTCCAAAGTGGCTCATGCAGCTGCGACAGTTCTATAGTGATGTCATCTCTCAAGTCTCAGCTGTGACTGAGGACAGAGTGAGACAGTGTGAAACCCATTTAACTGGAGTTTCACAAGCTGCCATCACTGCCTACCACTAGGTCTTACTGGGATTCTAGTAACCCCGTGTAACAAAGGGGTTACACCAGGGACCAGTACCTCAGGCTGAGGTCAATAAGGAAGTTATTGAGGTCAACGTTTGAGTAATCCCTTATCTGTATGACTTTTGGTGGGATCCTGGAAGTAAGGACCTTCCAGATACAGTAGGTAGGGGAATGGTCAGAGATGGAATCAGAGAGGAGGCCAGAGGCTGGGATATGGTCAGGCCTATTGCTCAGCATTCAGTCAAGGAGACAGCCATTTTCCCCAGAGGAAGATGGTCTGGTGGGTTTGGTGATAAGTTGGCTAAGGGCAAGACCAGACAGAAGGGGTACGTAAGTTTTGGAATTTCCACTCAGCCAGTTTGGGTTAAAGTCCCCAAACACTAAGAGTTCACTAGTCCCCACCTTGGGACTAAGTCAGTCAAGGAGATAGGAGAGGCCACGAACACCACCTTTTGGTGGATTGTACACACAGGCCAGGTGAAGCTTCTTAGTATTACCTAATAGGAGAAGGGCATGTAGGAACTCACAAGGAGGGGTGAGGTATGGCAGTTTCACTTTAAGATGAGATTTATAGTAGAGCAACAGCCCACCTCCACGTTTATTACCCGTCCTGTCCTGTCTGATCACAAGGTAGCCAGGAAGTGCACAGGCAGAGTCGGGTGGCAGGCTTGAGCCAGGTTTCGGAGACCCCTAGAATGTCTGGTTTGTAGTAGGCAACCCATGCCGTTAGGTCTGAGTGATTGGCAAGGATGCTGCGAATATTGAGGTAGGCAATCTTTAGGCCCTTTACATCCTGCCACTGAGGGGGAGGCATGTTGAGATGAGAGGAGGGGAGAGCAGGTATATGGCTGTAACAGCAAGCTCTGACAGACAGATTAAAAAGCAGCTAATAGTTAGTGAGATCAAACAACTATTTTGCTGTAAATGTATAGTAGGATCAGGACTAGGGTATTATAGACAGAGATCAGGTTAGGTTAGGTATGACAGTGAGAGTAAGGAGTTATTAGGCTACTGCAGGGAGGAAAAAAGAGAGTGGAACAGTCTGACACAGGATTAGAAGCTTATACAGCCCCTGTCTCAAGTCAGAGCCACAATTTACACAAATCCCTAACTAGGACAGGCCGTGGGGCCCTGAGGAGCTGAACTTGTTCAGGAGAATTATACAGAATGTCTCCCGCCAGCTCCGATGAGCCATGCTGCAGCCTGATTAGGTGGAAAAAGCCATTACTTACAGCCAGCTAATGGAGGAAAAAAGAGAATTGCGACCCCAGTGGAGAAAGCTGAAAACCTACCAATGGGAAAGTGAGCTGATAGAGTATTGTACGCACTGACCCTCAACTATATAAGTAGATGGTGACCCTACGGTGGTAGTAGGAGCCAGCATGGGCGCCTGTGGGGCCTCTCAGTCACAGCCAAGAAGTAGCAGTTGGCGCTCTGAGTTTCCTTTCATACCTGGCTTTTGTTCCGGGGAGTCGGCGGGGGTCTGGCTGGTGGGGCTGGACAAATGAAGGCCCTCACGACCACCACAGCTGAAGGAAAAAGAGAAGAGGACTGAGGTTATAAACAAGTAGGCAGAGGGAGGAGCTGACAAAAAATGAATTGTGCAGGATACTGTTGGCTAGCTCTAGTGGACTGATTCGAATTGGGGCAGGATTTCTGTTACATTTACACTCTCTCTTTTTTTTTTTTTCTGTAAGCTGGCAATCAAAGAATTGTGCAGGCTACTGTGGCCAAGTTCAGGTTGTGGCAGGATTTCAGTAACATTTACACATTTTTATTTATTTATTTATATTTCTTTTTTTTGGTTTGTTTCTAACTGCTGTAAGCAAAAATAACTTGATATATTCTGCTGCAATTCCCAAGTAACAAGCTAACACAGCACAAGCATCAGCTCTGGAAAACTAAGAGGGATCCCAATAACGTAGCACAAATTAATTCAATGACTATTAACTTCACTTAAAGCTCCTAAGGCAAATTAGTAATTTACTGCACAATTCGATCAACTGAAGAAGTAAAAAACTATCTTCACTACTCTGGCAACTTATATTAGCAAATGGGCCCTTTAAAAAGGCGCCAAGATCCAAGGGCCATTGTTCTCAGTCACTGCCAAGAAGTAGCAGCTGATGCTCCAGTTTCCTTCCGTACCTGGCTTTCGTTCCGGGGAGTCGGCAGGGGTCTGAGAACTTATATTAGCAAACATGCCCTTTAAAATGGCACCAAGATCCAAGGGCCAGGGGTCAGGCTTAGGGGGAGGGCAGGGCAAATGAAGGCTCTCACGACCACCACAGCTGGCTTTTGTTCCGGGGAGTCGGAGGGAGTCTGGCTTGGGGGGAGGGCAGGGCAAATGAACACCCTCATGACCACAACAGCTGGCTTTCATGCTGGGGAGTTGGTGGGGTCTGGTTTGGGGGGAAGGCAGGGCAAACGAAGGCCCTCATGACCTCCACTGTGCAGTTGCACCCAGGTCATCCCTGAAAAAGGCACTTGGTGCCAGTGCGCTTTCCCAGTTACCAATGCGAAAATAAATACATTGTTAATGGTATAGATAAGTTGGGGTAATTGGCAAGTCTGTGATCTGTTTCTCATAAGACAGGCTACTGAACTGACCAAAGCAAAGTGTTCTCAGCTGTGACTAATGGAGTCGGTTGTTCACTGTTTGGAAAAGGCCACTGTACTTTGTGAGCAGAGGCTGGTGGTGGGATTCTGATTTAGAAACACCCCAAGTCAAGCTGGTTGCTGGCAACTTATTAATGTGACCATTCAGCCACCAGAAGGGTCACGACAACTGTTAGTGCAGTGGGGACAGAGATCTGTCTCGTACAAGGTCCTTATGGCTTGTTCATGTTTTCTACGTGTACAGAAAGAACTGATATCTGCTGTAATCCAGCGCAAATTCTTGGATCACGCAAAACCTGCAGTTTTGTGGATAATATCCACAGCGTCCCTAACATAACTTTGTATTTTCGTTACAGATTTTTAGTTAGCGGTATTGATCCACAAATCTGAAGGGACCCTCACTGAGTAATGTCAGAAACAAAGGGGTGGCTGATGAGGGTCTCTCACAGACTTGTGAACTTTGGGCAGACAGCAGGGTATATAAAATGGGACAAACTGGAAAATATGTTCTAAAAAATTACATTCATGATTGGAAAGAGTGGTGGATGCACATGACAGCCTTCCTGGAGAGGTTGTGGGGTCTAAAACAGTGGGGGAATTCAAACATGCATGGGACAGACATAAGGCAATTATAGTTGGGGGTTGCAGGAAGTAGGCTGTTGATTAACTAGAATCTGCAGCTTATCCAGTAGGTAGGGAAATGGGCAGACTGGGTGGGCCAAGTGGTCCTTATCTGCCGTCAAACTCTATGTTTCTATGAAATGTAACTACTGTATATTAAAATGCATCGTCTAACATTTCCTCTAAGATGACTCTGAAAGCAGATGTATGGTAGGATTACAGGTCAGCGTTTTGTAACAGTCCATGTTCCATTACTATAACTGCCTTTTAATTTGCAAGAGACTTGAGTTTTTACTTCAGTATTTGTATCCCATCGTGTATTCCCACCAATGAGCAGAAAGGAAAGTGCACTTATGTCTGAGCCCTGAATTGCTTGGTATAGTCAGTAACAGCTACCCATTTCTCTTCCTGGGTACGATGTTCTGGTCAAAACACCCTGTTGTACAGAGGCAGCCTGCGTTTCCTGATGTGTCTACAGTGAGTTCATAAAATCACCGAATGAGCGACTGTGTTTGGGTAAAATAAATAACTGGGTGGTGCCCAGGATGGAGCCCCCCCCCCCGGGGATACCAGAGGCGATTAAAGGTCACACTGGTTTGTGTTTAGCACTCCGATGGCTGATGCACTACACTGCCCTTTGTCCTATGAACACAAGTGCTGTGCAACGTTTCCAGAAATGTAACAACTGGCTACCATAATGTGAGGATGCCACAGCACCCCGAGTGAAATCTAAAACTGCAACAATGATGTGTGTGTGGAGGGGGGGTACCAGAGGTGATTAAAGGTCACATTGGTTTGTGTTTAGCACTCCACCAGCTGATGTGCTACACTGCCCTTTGTCCTATGAACACAAGTGCTGTGCAACGTTTCCAGAAGTGTAACAACTGGCTACCGTAATGTGGGGATGCCACAGCACCCCGCGTGAAATCCAAAACTGTAACAATGATGTGTAATTGGGGGAGGGGGGGCATTGGAATGAAAAAATTAATTGCTTCTAATTAGTACTTCCGAAAATCCTCATTTTATGGAAGACGTTCAAAGTGTGGAGTCATTGCCATTTGCGAGAGAAGAGACAGACAAGTGAGCAGCATTAGTGGGCGCCGATGTTATGTGTATATACCGTACAGTACTGTACGTGCAGATTAGAGAACTGGCTTCGAATCCCATCAGAGGTTTGTGTACAAGTATCAGACTGTTCCTCTCACTGTGGGTCTCCTCGAGCACAGTAATAGAGGGCAGTGTCGTCCGTCTGCAGTCCACTCATCTGTAGATTCACCATGCTATTTGAGTCATCTCGGGTAATCGTGAACCGACCTTTCACTCGATCTGCATAATATATTGGGGTTGAATCGGTGTGTATGAAGGCGACCCATTCCAGCCCCTTCCCAGGTTGCTGCTGGACCCAGCTCATAGCGTAGCTACTAAACGTGAAACCGGAGGCTTTACAGGACAACTTGAGCGACTGCCCGGGCCCTTTAACATCCCCTCCGGACTCGGTCAGAACGATCTGGGACTGGACACCTGCAAGAATGTGAAATATTAATTTACCAGAACCATTCCAGCTACCTGATTATACACATCTGATAATACTGCAAACAGTCTATGTCGATAAATACCATACTCACAAGAGAAACATGCCAGGCACAGTAATGATTTTAGATAAAAATCCATAATTATTATGAAGGATCTGCTTTTTAGTAAACAGGAGACAAATAGTGCCCTCGATCGTAACAAAACTAGCTTGGCATTTAAAAGGAACTCTACCTCATCAGTATTTGCATACTATTGTGTTCTGTTTTAAATATAGAAACCTGCCATTTGCATTGTACTGTGTCTTTCTTTTTTTTTTTTGCGGAAGTACCATATAAATTGTGCACAGTAAATACTGCAATTATTACCAAGTGTGCCTACTATTTATGTTTATAGCCACTATGCAGAATAAATGTCAATAAATTCAAAATGGCAATATTAAGGCAGCTATCGTTAGTCCATTAAATGTACCAGAAGAGTTATAAAATCCTTAGGAATTAGGGAGTTGGTAAAAATGTCCAGCTAACCCCCTCTCCCAGAATACAGAAACAGACAGGTAGCAATGTACTTACAAAATTAGTAATTACTTATTTTTTAATTAAATAGGTATAACTATTTTTTATTTAGGGCTGGGAAAGTTACACTGAGAAAAATATTTCCAGGTGCAACCTGGAGCACATGAAGGTTAACACTGAAAAATAGACTTTGTCAGTAGATAAGGACCGCCAGGCCCATTTGGTCTGCATGTGAGCCCTTCTCTTGTTTTGATGCCACTGATCCTGTAAGCATTAATCCCCAATGAAGGTGGCATCTAATGGGGAGTTAATGCATGATTGCGACAGTTGGGGCCCGAGGCCACAGGCCAAGTGCCTACAATGGGACAACCGTGCATTAACTCCCCATTAGATGCCACCTTCATCGGGGATTAATGCGCTTGTAACATGGCCTCTAGGATTCTGTGCTTATTCTTTCTCTTATTCTGATACTCTGCATTCAATAATACAAAGAGATTTTGCTCTGTTTTGATTTCTGTGCTGCACTTTTTCAACATTTACCAGACTACGATTTCTATCCTCATGTTGTCAAAACAATATTCGAGATATGTGTGAACAAAGTTTCTATCAACACTTGCTTCTGACAATTTACAACATCTGCACAGCTATTATTTTAAGAGGTCCATTTGGAGGTCTGTGCTATGGTCATTTCAGCGTTTCCCTATTTCCATGTCAATAAGTTTTGCATATTTTGTAGCCTTTTGTGTGTGTCTGCGACGTCGCTCCGATATCGCTCCATCCGCTCTTTTACACTCCTGTTTATGTTCCATTCTCCTTGCTTTCCTCACTTCATTCTCACTGTTACACCTCTCCTGCTTGCATTTCTACCACTTTACCTCACACTCACTGTTGCGCCTAATGCTACACATTGCTGATCATGCCCTGCTCACATTTCTCCTTGCGCACCTGTGGAACCGCATTTCCGTATGACCCTGTCTCGGCGGTTGCTCCTCTGTGCTCGTCCCCGTGTATGTTCGCTCCCTGTCTACATTCCTGCTCCATTCTGCTCATTCATACGCTGCCCTGCTTCATCGCTTCTTTCTGCGCACTGCTCCTTTCTCTCCTGTGGCTACTTTCTGCATTACACAGGCAACACGGCATTATCGTGCCACAATGCCGTGTTGCTCTTCTACCACCTGACGCTGTTACACCTATCACCTTTCTTCCCTGGACTCATAATATTTTAGCCATGTTACAAACTAAGTTAACGACCTTCTCTACTCCCTCCAGCTACTAGGGTTCTCCTATGTCTGTCCCATGCATGTTTAAATCCCTCCACTGTGCTCACTCCCACCACTTCTTGTGGCAAACCATTTCATCTGTCCATCACCCTCTCCATGAAGAAAAACTTTCTCACATATACCCTCAACCTGCCACCCTCCAATTTCATATTATGCCCCCTCCTTCTTGTACTTCCCCTATAATGGAAGATTTATTTATTTATTTATTTATTTATTTATTTATTTGAACAAGTTGGATTTACAACCTATGAGTCGGGGACTCATTTACAAAGGCACCTCATCACAGGGAGGGCAAGACAATAGAACATTGTGCAGATACAACATTTGACAACATTACAGGTGCAGACATTGAACACAGAATACACTTAGTTACATGATGGTATAAAATACAGATTTACAATTAAAGATGTACAATTTCTGTGGAGTTGCAGTGGAATACATCCTTGTATAAACCTAAGGGGGTAGGTAAAAAGGGGTAGGGGAAAGATGGATCAGCAGTCCAGGGGACCTTGTCGAGATTAGGGGGGCCAGGCAGGGAAAGGTCCTCCTGTAGGATTGAGGGGGGCAGGGTTAGTTGCACCTACAGCAGCGGACATTAAAGAGATGTTTCCGGAGAATGGTTTTGAAGGGACCAGGTTTGGCAGTGTTGGTGATGCAGGTAGGGAGGGAGTTGAACCAGGTGGGGGCTCGATAAAAGAAGAACCTCTGGGCAAGGGAGGTCTTGGTTCTGGGCACTTTGAAGGTGGCTTTAACAGAGCTGTGGGTGGAAACTGATGAGGATGACCATGGTAGGGAAGCAGAGACTCCTGGGGGAGAGTCTGAGCAGGGATTTCTTAGCAAGAAGGCAGGTCTGATACTGCAGACGTTCCTCGAATTTGAGCAGGTTGGTGGAGGAATAGAGCAGGCAGGTGCAGGTGTGGCTGGAGGCTCCGGTCAGGAGCCTACAGGCCTTATAGATGGAGAGCTGGATTTTAGAGATGACAGTGTTATCAGCTGCAGCATAGATGGGCAAGCCGTAGTCCACTAGGGACAGGACGAAGGAGGTGATGCCAGCTGGAGGGCAGCAAGGGACAGGCAATTCCTATGGTGGTAAAGTAGGTCAATCTGAGAGTTTATGGTGGAGGAAAGAGCATTGATGTGGGTATGGAAGGTGAGAGCAGTAACGAAAGTGATGCCTAGGTATTTGTATGTGGGCACTTGCTCTAATGGGAGCTGAGAGTTAGGGGTAATCTGGAGGGGGGCACTTCTAGCTTTATTTTGATGGTGAGAGAAGAGCATTGATTTGGTTTTCTTAAGGTTTATGACTAGTTTGTGATCAAGAAACCACCTTTCTGTTTGGTTGTAGGCGAGTCGAAGGGATGATTGGAGAGTGGAGGGATCTGGGTGTGAGGCAAAGAGAACTGCATCATCTGCATAGAGGAGCATCTTGCTATTGCAGGAGCTGGGGAGAGTGTTGAGGTAGAGACTGAAGAGAATGGGACCCAGGAGTGAGCCCTGTGGGACCCCGGAGCTAACAAGTTGAATGTTGGAGAGGAAGCCATTGATTTTTGCACGCTGGGATCTAGCGGAGAGGTAGCTGGAAAACCAGGCTGGGGGACCAGCAGAGAAACCGAGTTGATGGAGAGAGTTGAGTAGGAGGGGGTGATAGACAGTGTCAAAAGCCTTGGAGAGGTCAATGAACACTGCACCGGCCAGGTTGCCAGAGCTGAGAGCAGAGTGCAGGTATTGGGAGAACTCCAGGATAGCAGTGGCTGTACTGTGTCCTGGGTGCAAGCCATGCTGCTCTGGGAACATAATGTCAAACTTAGCCATGTACTCAGATAGTTGGATAGGCACCACTTTTTCGAGGGCTTTGGAGAGTGGGGGGAGGATGGAGATTGGCCAATAGTTTCTCAAGGGAGAATCGATCACCGCTCTTGTGTATTGGAGTGATTTCAGCAGTTTTCCACACACTGGGGAACTGTCCAAGGCATAGGGACCAGTTGAGTAGGTCCATCATGGGGACTAGGACAATGTCCAGGACCAGCTGGAGGATCCTGGAGTCAAGGGGGTCACTACTGGGGTTAATACTACCAAGGGCTTTTAGCAGGTGTAGCCAAGCTTCATGGGGGGATACGGTGTGCAGGTAGAAAGGGGGGTGATGCAGGACAGGGGGGGAGTGATGAGGGGATTGGATCAAAAAAGCTGCTGGGGTTGACAGAGCTTAGATCAGAGAAATTGATGTTGAGGCAGTCAGCTATAGAAAGTGGCTCAGAGGAGGTAGCACCATCGATGGTGAGCTGAGATGGTGGAGGGGAGCGGGTCTTCCCATTTAGTCCTTTCATGCTATTCCAGAAGGTCCAGGCCGAGCCCCAGGTGGAGGTGAGGGTGGCCTGGTAGTGCTCCGCCTTGGCCCATCTGATGGCCCAGGTGCACTTACTGCGCTCTGCATAGCAGGCTTGTCTGTCAGATGGATTGCCTGAATCTACAGCGATTCACCAGAGATTATCCCTATTCTTAAGTTTCTGGATGAGGGAAAGGGTGATCCAAGGGGTATTTCATTTCTTTGTACTGATCCTGGTGGTGGGGTGTGAAGAGGCCTTGCAGAAGGCACTTGTGAAGAAGTCAAGAGCTGAATCGATATCTGGGGCATGTTGGATAGGGGACCAATCTAGCTGGGCTAGGTGCTGTTTCAACTTTTTTGGCCATCAGGGCATAGCTGCAGGCGCAGTGTAGCCTGGGACACTGGTTTTGGAGAGGAGGATGACCAGGTACAGATGACTGGGGAGTGATCACTAAGTGAGTTGGGGAGTACAGTGATGTCCTGGATTTTAAAGGGGCGGTTTGATAAGATAACATCTAGGACGTTCTTGGTTCCACTGGATCGGTTGAACCTGCTGGTCTGTGAGACTGGTTGGGACATCTCTAGGGCAGTGAAGGAGTCCCTGGTTTGGGAGGTGGCAGAAGCAAGCCAGTTAACATTAAGATCACCAAGGATGACTTGCTCGACTTTGTGCAGGAGGGATGTGAGGTAGTCGATGAGGGACTGGACTGCTGATTTTTGGTTTCTTGGGGGTATGTAGGAGACAGTGAGAAAAAGAGGGCCTTTGGCTGGGTCAGGGATTACTTTTAGTATGAGGGCTTGGGCACCATAGTCAAGTTTTGGAGCAGGCAGTGCGTGACCTATTAGGGTGTCCCACATAAATATTGCACAGCCACCACCGCGTTTGCCTGCATGGTCTTCTCTGAATAAGGTGTATCCTGGTAGGGAGATAGCAGAGTCAGGGGCGGACTTAGACAGCCAAATCTCTACCAGAGCAAGAATATCAGGTTGATGCTGGGTGACACAGCACTGGAAAGTAGCAGTTTTCTTTAGGAGGATACATATGTTAAGGGATGCAAGGCGGAGACTGGTAGTGGTACAGGATTTGGGCAGGCTGGCAGATAAAGGTCCAGGATTGGGGTGTACATTCCCAGACAGTAAGAGTAGCAATGTGATTATTCTGATTAGGGGATGGTGGTGGCAGGGACCCATGGTTCCGTGCCCAGGCAAGGACCTGGTGATAAGGGTGCAAGGGACAGGTAGAGCATGAAGGGTGGGTATGGCAGGGAAAAGGTGGGTACAGGGTGGGCCCAGGAAGGCAAGGGTGCATTCAAGGTGGGGGTAGCTGGGTCATACAGGGGTAACTTGGAGATGAGGTGCCTAATGTAGCGGGTGGGACCTCAGGTTGAGGGGAGGTTTGAGCCAGGAGGGTAAGGGTGAGAAGACCTAGCATGGGGGGTGCGAGTGCCTATAGTACTATGCTTGTAGTGAAATATAAGGGCGATAGCTGAACTTCAGTGAGGGTGACTGCCACTATAGAGTAGTGATAGTGTTACTGACTTTGGTGCAAGAGGTCCCACGTTTGAGTACACCAGGGAGAGGGTGTCTAAGAGCATTGTGGAGGAGATGGCAGTGGTTACCCAGGGGCTGGATAGGGCTGGGTTTGGAGAGGAAAAGAGGGGAGAAATAATGATTTAGGTCTGATCTCCTTAGGAATGGAGGGAGGGTGTGGTTTCAGGGGATAGAAAACCAGCTGACTGTGGGATTCCAGTGGGAGGAGTTCCTGGACAGGGACTACATAATAAACTGTCAGAGAAGGGGGAGGGTTGGGATTCCAGTGGGAGGAGTTCCTGTGGGAGTAGAGTTCCTGGACAGAGACTATATAATAAACTGTCAGAGAAGGGGAAGGTTGGGATTCCAGTGGGAGGAGTTCCTGTGAGAGGAGTTCCTGGACAGAGACTATATAATAAACCGTCAGAGAACAGGGAGGCTGGGTTGGGTGAAAATTGAGTGACAGCAGGCTCTGGCACAAAGGTCCCTCAGTGCGTAACTAGCTCGATTTAGAAAGCTGCTTAAGAAGGGGGAATAAAAACTAATACTAAAATATTGAGTTGCTCAGGCTCACACAAAGTTCTGAGAAATGGTGCCAAATTTAAAATTTACAGCTGGAGGGGGGCACTCTATAAGTTGAGCAGGCGTAACTGTTTTTGGCCCTTGAGAGGGCAAGGAGCAGCTCCTGTGGCTACGGCCATGGGTGGAGGAATGCCCAGGGGACTTTGGCACAGTCTGTAAATAAAGGGAGAAGAGATTAGCAGGAGGAAGGGGAAGAACTGTCTGAGTAGGCGGAGCAGAGGGGGAGCGGAGTGATAGGATGGCTAAAGTAGGATTCCTTGAGAAAAGGGAGAGACAAGAGGGGATGAGGTGAAGAAAAGAGGTGAAAGTTAGTTAAAATGCAGAAAAGAAAAGGCTGAAGTTCAAGGCAAGGTAGATGTAGATGTTTGAGTTAACAGGAGTAAGAAAGGTGAAATCAGGGGCTCAAGCACAAGATTTTAAGCATCAATGTTCCATTTCAATATACACAGACTTTGGTTAACTCACTAGTTGAGGAAATGTTGTTCAGTAAGACCTAGCTAATTCGCTAGCTAAGGAGAGGCAGTGCATAGAGGAATAAATGCAGACCTTGGAAAACCTGTTTGCTGTAATTGAACTATGCAGGGAGGCCTTGCTACACAAATTACAAGTACATAAAATTATAAAACTATGTAAATCTGCCTAGCAGGAAGAATCAGAGAAAAAGGTCTGCTAGAGACTTACTGGATTGCAAGTCATGCACTTAGCTAACAGTGCAGAAATAGCAGTTCTACAAAAATCTCACTTGCTAGAGAAAAATCTTGCAGATACAAGAAAATCTACTGGACTACTAGAAAATCAAACTGGTCTGAAGATCATGCAGTGTTGCAGTCATTAACAAACAGCACATATTGAAAATGATGTAGGCAGGCGAAAATTGAGTGACAGCAGGCTCTGGCACAAAGGTCCCTCCGTGCGAAACTAGTTTGATTTAGAAAGCTGCTTAAGGAGGGGGAATAAAAACTAATACTAAAATATTGAGTTGCTCAGGCTCACACAAAGTTCCGAGAAATGGTGCCAAATTTAAAATTTACAGCTGGAGGAGGGGCACTCTATCAGTTGAGCAGGTGTGCCTGTTTTTGGCCCTTGAGAGGGAAGGGAGCAGCTCCTGTGGCTACGGCCATGGGTGGAGGAATGCCCAAGGGACTTTGGCACAGCCTGTTTTTGGCCCTTGAGAGGGCAGGAAGCAGCTTCTGTGGCTACGGCCATGGGTGGAGGAATGCCCAGGGGACTTTGGCACAGTCTGTTTTTGGCTCTTGAGAGGGCTGGGAGCAGCTCCTGTGGCTACGGCTATGGGTGGGGAATGTCCAAGGGACTTTGGCACAGTCTGTTTTTGGCTCTTGAGAGGGCTGGGAGCAGCTCCTGTGGCTACGGCCACGGGTGGAGGAATGCCCAGGGGACTTTGCCCCTTTGTATCTTGTTAATGCCTTTAAGGTACTTGAATGTTTCTGTCATGTTCTCCCCATCTCTCCTCTCTTCCAGTGCATACATATTGAGGTCTCTTAGCCTCTCCTCATAAGTTTTCTGTTGCAAGCCCTGTACCATCTTTGTCACCCTTCTCTGAAGCACCTCCACCCTGTCAATATCCTTGCATAGATGTATTCTTCAGAACTGTACACAGTACTCCAGGTGATGCCTTACTAGTGTTTTGCATGATGGCATCACCACCTCTTCCTTTTACTAGTGATATCTCTGCCTATGCACCCCAGCATGCCACTTGCCCTCCCTGCTGCCTTTGTACTCTGCTTAGACATTGTTAGATCTTCCCAGGGTTCCCTCTACCCATGTGCATTATTTTACGCTTCTTTGAGTTGAACCCCAGCTGCCACACCTGGACCATTTTTCAAGCCTTCCCAGATCCCTCCTCATTTTCTCCACCCCATCAGGAGTATCCACCCTGTTGTAGATCTTGGTGTCATCTACAAACAGACAGACCTTTCCCTCAAGCCCTTCTGCTATGTCACTAATGAAGACATTAAAGAGGACTGGCCTGAGGACTGATCCCTGAGGTACTCCACTGCTCACCCCCTTCCCATATTGGGTCCCATTTACCACCATCCACTGCCTTCTGTCTGTTAACCAGTTCATAGCCCAGTTTACTATCTTGTGGCCCATGTCCAGAGTGCTATCTTGTAAACCAGCCTTTTGTGGGATGGTGTTGAAGGCCTTCCTGAAACCGAGGTAGGTGACATCCAGTGCCCCCCCCCAATTTACCTCCCTTGTCACCCAGACAAAAGAATCTACTAGATTTGTTTCACACAGCCTCCCTGCTGTGAATCCCTACTGCCTCGGATCCTGGGCACCCTTGGATTTCAGGTGCCCCACTATGCTTTCTTTAAGTAGTGCCTCCATGAGCTCCCCCACCACTGTGGTGAGGCTGGCTGACCTATGGTTCTCTAGTTCCTCCCTGCTACCCTTCTTGTGCAGAGGAACTGCGTGTGCTCTCCTCCAGTCTTCCACAACTACTCCTAACTTAAGTGACTTGCTCAGGGTCACAAAGTGTGCACATGGCTGATGTGGGATTCAAACCCAGGTCTACTGATCTCCAGCTACAGGGGCCATGCCTCAGACAGCTAGTTTTGGAACCCATTTCGGGAGAGAGCAATCTTAGTCCTGCTACTCTCAAATGGAGACGGAGAGAGGATCTCTGATCTTGAAGTGGGTAGCCGTCTGGGAACAAGCGACCACCAAGCAGTGTGGTTCACGATAAACTTAGCTGTAGAGTCAAGCCAAACAAAAGTGAAGGTACTGGACTTCAGGAGGGCTGATTTTGTCAAAATGGGAGTGTGCCTCAGAAAAGCATTAGCAATAGAAGCACTCTAGATGGGGGGGTTGATATTAGTCCTTTCACAGAAGAAAGGGTTCTGAAGGAATTCTTAAAACTGAAGGCGGATAAAGCAATGGGGCCTGATGGGATTCACCCCAGAATTCTAAAAGAACTAAGGGAAGAACTAGTAACACCACTGACACCCTTTTTAATAAATCGTGGGAGGATGGTGTGGTACCTGAGGACTGGAGGAGGGTGGATGTGATTCCCCTCCACAAAAGTGGGAGCAAGACAGAGGCAGGAAACTACAGACCTGTCAGTTTGACCTCAGTGTTAGGGAAAATGATGGAATCACTTCTGAAGGAAAGAAATGTTGCGTACCTACAGGCCAGTGGGGCACAGGACCCAAGGCAGCATGGATTCACAGTGGGAAGGTCATGTCTGACAAATCTAATTTATTTCTTTGACTGGGTGACCAAAGCAGTAGATCAGGGATTTAAGTTAATGCTCTGATGAAATTTCTCACTATGCCCTGCTTACTTGAAGAGTTCACTCTGTTACCTTCTGTTGCACTTTATTTTGTTTTCTTTGTTACCCCCATTTATTTATACTGTGCTTTGTTGAATTCCTTATACAGTTTTTTTTGTGTGTATGCCCTTTTTTTTTCTCTGCACCTTTCTTTATTTGATTGAGGTGGTAGCTCCCTTTAATTAAGCGTGGCCAAGGGGAGCGGTGGCTCTGATGTTGCAGGAGTGGCTGTTGGGGTAAGATGAGAGCTGCAGCAGTTCGGGAGGCACTCGAGTGAGTCGGGGCGTGCAATCGCTCCTTATGGCTGCTTTGGTGAGGTGAAGCCCCGAGGGACTGCGAGGCTGTGCTCCAAGGGGAGCATTGCTGCAGAGAGAAGGGGAAGCGAGGAGCAAAGCTCCAGTTCTGTCCTTTGTGCACCCTGGGGTTTGTTGTCGGGAGCTAGAGTAGGAGTGAGTGGCGTGAAGCCGCGAGGTAAGAGACAGGAGGGCCAAGTGTGGAGTGGATCACTTCCTGTGGCTTGAGGAGCTGTTCAGGAAGAGTGGGGCTCCAGTTTGGTTTCTGTTGCAACTGAGGGGAAGCAGCTTGGTTTGTGGAGCTGCAGTTGGAAGGGGGAAGAGCAGGCAAGAGCGGGATAGTCTGTGGAGGGGCCGCAGTCTGTTGTGGCATGGAGCTAGGTTCGAGGTAGTTTTTCTGGAGCCCTGGTGCTGATTAGAGTTGCAGTGTAGCAGCAGCCCTGATTTTGGGAGCGGGCCAGTTACCTGGAGCAGATCACTAGATGCTGTACAACCTTTTTTTTTTCTGGTAGTCCTTGTGAAGTGACTGACTGAGCCTCGTACTGTTACAGGAGGGGCCTGATCATATGGCGATAGGCCGAAGGGAGACAGAGTTTGCTGCTGTGGCTGGGCTCTTGGCAAAGGAGCTGAGGAGAGATGGAGCGGCTGGTTTCTTTGCAGTCACAAGGCAGCATCAGGGAAGGCTGATGTGAAATTGTTTGGGCGTTTTGTTTTGGCGGTGATCCCCATTGAGAGAGAGAGAGACAGAGAGAGACAATATAGGTAACTGGCTTCTCGCAGGCCCTGCCACGAGGTGGTAGGAGGGTTGGCAGTTGGAGAAGAGAATTGGCACTTTAGTTTTTTTTTGTTTTTGTTTTTTACAGTTCTGGCATTGAGCTGTAGGCTAGCAGTGCTGAACAGTGGGACTGGTAATTACTGGTGATTGTCTTGTAATAGGCAGGCTGCTGTACAAACAGGACACAGTTCGTTGTTTTCTCTTTGCAGCCAAGGCGGTGGCGTAAAGAACTTTCCGACAGTGCAAGCATACTTGGGTGACGACTTGGGGTAACCAGCGATGCAGGCAACGTGAGATGGGGGTCTGGACAGAAGAAGGGCCGCATTCTCCACCATGTGTGGCATTTTTTTGTATGGTCCACCACTAAAAGACCCCTTACCTTCTCCGTGGTCTGCCAGCCCCTTCGATTGCTGCCGGTGCTGCTGGTGAGGACCCCATCTGGACCGTGCGAATAACTAGTCAGACGCATAAAATAAAGAATAAGGCAGGTTTATTCAGGTCAGTAGGTGTTCTCTTCATGAGGACAAGCCCCACACTGACTAAAACTCTGACTGACAGACCAACATGGCACTGCCAGGCAGTGCAACAATTAAATACATGCAGGGTCTAAGTGCTCTTAAAGGGGCAGCAGCTTAGCATTAAGCCCCATGCTTAACGTGTGCTTCACATTACTAACTAGTGGACAGGGGGGTCACCTTCAAATCCCTTTTTGTGTTTACTTGTGCTCAGTGCACAGGAAACATTTCAAGGAGAGTAGAGTATTGCAGAGGTATGGCAGTATTTGGCCAATTCAGCAAATGCTTTCAGGAGCGTGTCACTCAGCCACCAATCAACAGAGAAGCTGATGATGGCAGTTTCAGAGCAAGCATTGGACTTGAAAAAAATCTGCTGCTCAAATCACAGACAGTTTCATCATTGCAGTGGCAGATACCCCCACCCCCCCGTCCAGCAACCAGGCACATTCCAGCCATGCGCAATACAGTGCACAGTAATGCACATGGCTGGACTTATGAGCAACTCATTTGCTCAGTGTGTCTTTCCCAGTGAAATAAATAAATAAGCCCCACTGCAGCTTTGCATTATTGGCAGCTCCTGCTGCCCACAACGCACTCCCCCCAAAGTCGACATCAGGCTTGCCCAACTCTACATCGGCATGCCCCCAAGCCTGAACACATCTTTTGCTGACAACAGGGTGCCCAATCACCATGTCGGCATGCCCCCCACTAAGTAATTGTTATCTTTTGGGACCATTCAAAAATCATGGCTCAGCAAACTTGCATGCTGGTCCCCATAGATACAGGGACACTCTGTTGTAGGGGATGAGCAAGTGCTCTCCTGGAAGCGTGAGCACTTTTCATGGGGGTAGTGTACTGGAAAGCTTGCTTATTTGTAACAGTAATCGGCAGCAAACAGCGACATGGCAACAAATAACCCTGACTCTGAAATGAGTCCTGAATGCTGGACTGACAGAAATGGCATTGTATATTTATTTTCAAAGTGACTGAGCTGTTATTGCTGCCATTTCTGTCACCGTAAGAAGCAGGGACTCTGCAGCATGCAGTAGTGTCACTGATTTCAGTTACAGCAGCAGCTGGCATGCGTGCCAAGAATTCCTGAGAGCTACTGTAACAAAGGTAAAGGTTAGAATGAGGAGCCAACAGGTTCACAGGCAATCTCTCACCAACCTGAAACAGGGAGTTTCTGTCACTGGATGTGGAATGCCGTCCTGCATGGTCAGCTAATTTGTTGCTATATTTTTTCTATGCACAACTTAGGCAGAGACAGAAAGTGCATTAACAAACAGAGAATGTGAAAACAGTGTAAGAATGTACTGTTTCAATCACTGTCTAACCTTTTATAATCCTACTGCATCAAGGCAGGGAGTGTTGCAAAAGTAACCCTGGCAAGGCATGTAATGGGAGAAGCTGGCTAGGACATTCGTTTTGTACGATTTAAATATGAGGGAAGGAAGGAAAGTTCCATCCAATGGTAGCCTCTATGGCTGGTAGCCGGTGACTGCTCATCTGCCTGTAATTACCATGCTTGAGTGCTGACAGTGAATAATGAGGAATTGTGTGATGTTAGTGACAGAAACGGCATCACTGCTAGCATGAGCAGTGAGAAAATCTATGCAGTTTCTGTTACATTCGGCCTTGTTAAACAATTATAGTAGCAAGTTGTGTGCAATTTCTCAAAAGGAGCCCAGTCTGCATTCTTGTGTATTTCAGCTCATTTATTTCAGCAACCATTGCTTCTTACGGTGACAGAAACGGCATCAATGTCAGCTCAGGCAGTTTGAAAATAAAGACAGAATGCAGCTTGTCAGTCCAGCATTCAGAACTCGTCTCAGATTCAGGGTTATTAGCAGGGCCACTGGAAAATTGCACCCGCAATTTTTTTGCGGAATCCGCAATTTTCACCATTCTCCGCAAAAACTGATATGTTCCGCAATTTCTTGCAATTTTTGAGTTTTTATATTGACCTGTGTAAAAAGTATTAACATTTTTAATAAAATACTCTCAAATATATTGACAATTTTGCATGCAGACTTGGGTTTGGCCGAAACAATGCAGTGCAAGGGTTTTATGTGACACTGATTTCTTTGGAATCCTTGTCTTGTTTGGTTTCAAAGTCCACTGGCCAAGCATAAGTACACTTAAACACTTAACATTTGCTTTGTGTTGAAGCAGTCTATCAGAAAATGTTTTGTTTCCCACATAGACTGAAACAAAATATGGGAGAAAAGGTGCAAATGATCCCATTCACTTAAATGGGGTGCTAACTATGAAGCCTTTTTGTAAGTGGCAGGGCAAGTTATTCCTTGTGAGCATACTTTCATTCAGACTAGTTTTGATTCAAGCAACTGATTTATGATGGCCCTGCCAATTTTAAACTTGAATAAGCTAGTTGCTAACAGTGACCTCACTCTTAGCAACTGCCCTCTAGATGCTCACATGCAAAGACTACAATAAAAACCTGACTGAAGTCTAAAAATAAGCTTATAAAACACAAAATGTATCTTAACATTTATCTTTAACTAAACAAAATCATTGCAGCCAGAGTAAAACAAAGGTAAATTACAGGGTACCCTGGCTACTGTATGATGCAGTTAAAATATATTGATATTTTTTTTACATTTTTTGGTAATCATGTAAAGCCCACTAGGCCCAAGTGCCTGTTTTCAGGTACAACCCAGAAGCACTGAGGAGGTTAAGTGACTTGCTCATAATCACACAGTATGCAAGTGGAGGTTGTGGGACTCAAACCCAGGTCTGCTAGATGTTGTCAGCTCATTCACAGTTTGTTATTCTTACCTTTAGATTATACTGCCAGCCCCAATAACCCCCAGATTTAATGTTTAAATATGTGATTTCAAAAATAGTGTACAGTACCTACAGTACAAATTATGATTAAATACTTTAACAACATTTTACTAAAACTCAGTTATTCACCACTCTGTCTGCTTATGTTTTTCTTGTACCAAAGTGGGTGACTAGCTGGCAGAGCGCTGTAAACAGCTATGGATTAGGCTTCATTATTCTACAGCCAGAAACAAAAAAAATGTTTCTTCTGGATTTATTTAATATTGATTTGCTGTGGCCCACTTTACAGAATCTATTTAGAACTGTATGAGGCAGATGTTTTTAAATTTTAGAAGATAGGCAACACTTACAATAGCTTATCAGTTTAGTATTCTTTTTAGGAACATAAAGTTTTCTTTATGTTTTAAACATATTCAGGTGTCAGTGTATTCATTTAGCAATTTATACTGATGAATATATGCTGCAGAAAACAGTAAAAGATTTATTGTGAAGCACTTGGGGTTTATAATAGAACCTCCCCGCAATTTACCGCAATTTTTGCAAAATGCTCCGCAATTTTGGGTAACCTTTTCCGCAATTTTCCAGTGGCCCTGGTTATTAGTTGTCATGCCCCTGTTTTGCAGCCAATCACATTTACAAAGACACACGCTTTTCTGTGCACTAACCCCATGAAAAGTGCTTGTGCTTCTGGAGCGCGCTTGCTTATCCCCTACAACAGCAAAGTCCCTGTAACTATGGGAGCCAGCACGCAAGTGTGCAGAGCTGTGATTTTCAGGTGGCCCCCACCAATTATAAATAATTGGCAGAGACTCAAATACAGGCAGTATTGTAAGACAAAAAAATAATAATAAAATACATGAATTTCATTTGAACAAGCATGCTTCACTTGAGACATAACACTGAAAATATGATCTTTGCACAGCTGACAGTGCCCATATAACCTCTAACTGATGCAAATAAGTAATACACATAGCTTATGTCAAACTGTGGTGGGGAACTAGCCATGCAGCTCATGAGCTCATTCCTAAAGCTTTAAAACTTTAAAACTTTTTATACTGTTAAATTCTGAGTTTGCTTTACAGAAGTACCCCCGCATGGTTTATCTGTAAGCTTTTGATGGTTTAAATATAATGTAGTGAGAGGAGTGTTACCCTCTCGGTTTTAAAAGTGTAACATATCAGATCAAGAGCTGGTGACCTAACTGTATGTTTGTTTACATATAATAATAAACATAAAGTTTGAAAATAAAAAAAAAACTGTGGTGGGGATCAAGGGATACAGGTTGTGGGAGGGCATAGCTGAGCAGGGGAAGGTAGATGAGAAAGGCATACATGGTTAAAGTGTACGAGTTAAATCAGCCCGGTGGTGCTGAGGTGCTGGATGCCACACTGTGACCTGGGTTTGGGATCTGGCCGGGGCCATTGGGGGTCAGCAGGGGAGGGAAAGGATTGAGCATCTGATGGACTGCTCTCCTTTCCCTGGGGAGGGATTTGGGGCTTCCATTGATCTGCAGTGGCCCCAGATGGAGATTGGGGGCACTGCAAGGAGTAGTGTACTTGGGGCTGAAGTGTGGTGGACGTCGGCACGTTGTGCCTTAGACGTCATTGCACATCTGCACTTCAGAGGGGAGAAATACCGGAGGAAAAAGGAGCAGATGACAGAGCAGCTTGATGGCTGCACTTCTCCACCCAAGGGGTGTATTATGGAATCACACTGCAGTAGTGGTTCCCAGCCTGGGTGGGGGAATAGGGGGTCCCTTCCTCGTACACAATATAAGTGCCAGCCAGCATGTGAGTCAGTCTGCAGGCTGGATGGGGGACAACAGTAGCTGGCTGATCGTAGGTCAGGCTGCAAGGAGCATAAATGCAAAATATTTAAAAAAAAGTGTAGGAGTTAAGAGAATCATCTACAAGCAGTTCTTTTTATTCCACGTTTTACAATCATGGTTTTACCATATGTTTATAGACATGGTAGCTCTCTGTGTGTTTTTCTTATCTAAAAATAGTAAACCTGTATGTTTAGCAGATGAGCATTTCCTCAAGTTCTCATCTGAGCATGTTCTATTTCAATTACACACTCTAGATAAAATCAAGCAGAAAACAGAAGACAATTAAGAGTTCTGTATAGTCCAAATATTGGGTGTCATCCCTCATGCCATAAATGCAGGACAATAGGGAAAACATTCTAAAACATTCCTAGTCGACCGATGCTATATGTGTAATCCCCTTCCCCACATCCACCCAAACACTCCGTCTCAATATTGTATACCATGACAAGTGTAGATATTTTTTATGGGCATTGTCCATCACCGAAGTGTATTATTCACATTATATATTTAGGCAACATATGGACTGCAACCTTGTTTTGATTTTCCTGCAAGACAGCACGAATGTGACTACATTAAAATTTTAATCAAATGCTGGTATGCTTCCATCAGTTTTAAATGTATTTTGCAGGCATGTCATAGTAGTAAAAGTAGTAACATTTTATTCATACAGTGAGAACACCATAAGGGCTATAAATGCCCATTTCTCAAGGTGCACCTGTTTGTGAGTTACAATAAATAGTTAAACACAAGTGTAACAAACATTACAAATCACTTCACAAACATTATAAATTACAAGTAACAAACATACTTTCAGTAATGTTAATTATTAGTCGTTGTCTAAAACTATCCATTACATGTACAACAATATTTCAGTTCCCTCTGTATAGCAGTCTTAAACATGTTTGGACTCATTTCTAAGTCCCTAAGGTGTAGAGGAAGTTAATTCCAGCAAATGGCTACTTTATACTGGAATGTCATAACAGTAATTTTTTTTTGCTTTTTGGTAATATTAATTCTCTGGCCCCTTTTTTCCTCAAATTGAGACTGTGTTTGGGGTTTTCCAACCTCCCTACTAAGTCATGCAATATATTGTTATTTAAAATCCCCCATTCTTGTATTTCCCAAAAACGTTTCCTTGTTGTATCTAGTAGACTCCAACCAAAAGAACTATACATGGTGCAATGAGGAGTACTAAACTCACATTTCAGTATGTATCTTGCCAATCTATTTAGAACTAGATCTAATTTCATCAGATGTTGTTTGTTTGTGTGACAATAAATGTGACTTCCATGGTCCATAACGAGCAATATTAATTGATTTGCCATGGTTAAATATAGTTCCTTAGTTGTACAATGAGACATCCGTCTTGCTGCTCCTAGCCTAATATTAACTTTTTTACCACTTCATTAATGTAGTGTTCAAAAGTTAAGTGTTGGTTAATATAGACCCCCAAGTATTTATAAACCTCAGTTTGCATTAGAATTTTCCCTTCTTTAGTTTTAACTTCAAATTTAAAGTTCAATTTGTCTTATATTTGCTTAGGGAAAAAAAAAACATTGTTTGAGTTTTTTGTTATGTATTGCCAGATGTAATGCAGAAAAATGTTCCTGCATAACTATAAAATCCTTTTGTAATCTATCCTCCACTTCCTTAGGGTGGTCTTCTTCAGTAATCAGAACAGTATCATCTGCATATAATCAGATAGAAGAATTTTTTAAGTGGGTTTGCAGACTGTTTATGTATGTGATAAATAGTAAAGGACGTAATATTGATCCTTGAGGTACCCCTCGTGTAATGTGCAAAGGTACTGAATTAACTCCATTTATACTGACTACCTGGGTTGTATTTGCCAAGTAGAAACAGAACCACTGACATGGTTCATTTGCCAACCACCTACTTTTTAAGATGTCCAACAAGGTTTTATGATTTGCAAGATCAAAAGCTTTTAACAGGTCCACATATACCACACCCACAGACATTACTTCCCCCAAATATGCTAATTTAAATGATAACTTATTTTTTTTGGGGGGGGTATCAAGCAACACTTCGGGGACTGACATCAATGATGTGAATACAATGTCCAGACAGTTAAGGAATCTCACAATGCAAATAATGGAATTCTGGAGGTCAGGGGTAAAGGGCAACAGACTTCCTGGAAAACATAAACTAAACTTACAAACTTAAATGGGCAGACTGGGTGGGCCATAGGCCCTTATCTGCCGACACTGTCTATGTATCTATGTATGTATCTATGTAAATACAAGCAGAGTTGTGTGAAACTTGTGTTGGTAAGTAAAGATCTTCAAGAACCAAGACATGGACTGATATCTTTAGCTGAATCCCCGGTGCTGCAAAGACCTACCCAAATCATGATTTGTTTTCCTACTATACAAATATCAAAATGTAGAGGGAGGATTGTGGGGCTAAATAACACAGAACACCTCGACATTGCCCTGTTTGCTCTTCCATTAATCCAGTCAAGACTCTTCCTATTCCATCATTTATATACCCATAATTTCATTTGCTGAACTGCACACAAAATAACCAGCTCACTACCGAAAAATAAATATTTCTACATGAAAAATAATGATGAAACTCAGCTTACGTGTTCGTTATATAATTGCTTCACTCTATTAAATTACTGGTCAATATTGCACTAGCAGTGAAATTTTTCAAAAATGCATAAAACGGCACAAAAGCATAATGATATGCAACCCTTTCCAGTGTGACGCTGGTGGCTCTTAAAAGAGCCTTTGGGTTAGTTTTGTTCCAGTCTCATATGGCCAGTCCTGGGCAAATATATAGTACACATGTGTTAAATCAGGATCACAGTACAGCAGAGCACACTCTGAACTGTTTGTCTATTATGCTCTTTCCTGGGAAAAATAAATTGCAAAGCTGGACGCTGCTGTAAATGCAACTTGCATTTCATTTGGGATATTTTATACAATGTAAAAATGGCTAAAAGCAGATCAATATTAAAAACATGATATTGCATCCCAGCTGGACTATTTGAGGTAAATACATTGTTAAAAGAGTAAAACATGGACACTACAGTAATCATATGGTTGCAACTTAGCATAGATTTCTATGTTGTGAAAAAAGGGTGTAGAGAGCTGCCCTCTTTCACTATCGAAAGCAAAACTGTATCTTTCACAACTTAAATAGTACTGAAATAGAAATTATGCAGTTTGCATGGAACAGAACCCAGCTTTTGTGCTGGTGGTAAATGTATATGGAAGGGAAACATTGCAGCGGGATTTCAGGCAGTTCTTCATCACTGAAAAGTTGGTGGATGCAGCAACAAATGGGCAGACTTGGTTGTCCAAGTGGTCATTATTTGCCATTAAATATACGAATTAGCCTTTATGTTCTGTAAATGAAACTAGGAGAATATATGTGATATGGACAAAGGCTATTCAGAGACACTATGGCCTGAGCTTCTGGGCCGACTGCGAGAGTCAATCTGCTTTTACAGGCAGCCAACCTCTGCACCCTCCACCCCCCCATATATCTCTGTCTCCTTCACACAAGCTCATTAGCTCTTTCTTTTTCTGTCACTATTAATTCAATATTATTTAAAAATATAGTACCTTACAATGATTATTTTCACCTGTGCTGTGACTTGGGCTATTGCAGTGGAGGGATCTGAACTGCTAAACACAAGTCACATAATCATGAACATTGGTAACGATAATTTCGTTATTACATATGCTGAGAACTGACTCAATTACACAAAAAATCATGATCAACAATATTTTCCATATTTCAAAAGTAGGGCATTACACGTGTGTTACTATGATATGCATATCACTAGACTGCCAAGATGATTGCAACAATAAAATACCATTTATGATATTGGGAAAATGGAAAGTAACACTGCAGCTTGATAAGTGTCAGTATGTGATATAGTGAACATACTTATACGATGAGGACAATCAAAACAATAAATCAATATATAACAAATGATTATGCTTCAGTAACATTATCTAGACAGAGATGTCACTCCATTCATTTTTGTTATTCCTTTTGTTTTTCCACAAATTTCCTTGAATTTCTACAAATTAAAAATGTTAAAAAGTAAAATAATGAATTATTACAGCCTGGTGCAAATTACTATATTTTCACTATTTTATTCACGGTGGACTCAATAATAAAGAAATGTCAAAATCGCACCCCCTGTCCCCAATTCCCCTTCAACCCTCAGTGGGTTGTACATTTCCACTATACTGGAAAAAATTCTACTATGTCTAAGCACCCAAACTTGTACTTCAAACAAGCAGCAATCAAAGAAGCAATGTTTTATGTAAAAAGGGTCCTGGGAACAACCAGGAAGGGTAGTGACGGGCTGGACATGAAACTGATTGCCCTTACCTTGAAGAGCTTATTGTGCCTATAACCAAACTCTTCAACAAGTCATTCACACTGGACAACTTCCCTCAGTCTGGAAATAAGATCTGGTGACCCCAGTCTTTAAGAGTGGAGACAGATCAAGTGTTACTAACTACTGGCCCATCTCTTTCTTCTTCCTCCTATTCAAAGCCCTGGAAAGGATTGTGGCAGATCAAATCTATGACTACCTTCATAAATATCAACTGCTCTGTCCCCAACAACATGGGCTAGAAAGAACCATAGCACAGCTACAGCTCTGGTTGAGTTTTCTGATTTTGTCCATAAGGCTATGGATGAAGGCCTTTGATATGGTTAACCCCCCCCCCCCAGGTCAACTCCTGAACTTGGGAGTGGCCACAAATGTTGAACATTGGTTCCAAGACTGCCTGACACAAAGATTTCAGAGGGTCAGAGTGGGACCTGCTGTTTCAGAGCCCAGATAAATGTCTCTGGGGTACCCCAAGGGTCAATCCTGGGACCATTACTCTTCAGCATCTTCCTAAATGCCATGCCAAAGTCCTGTGACAGCAAAATAATTCTATACACTGATGACTCCGTCATCATCAGCAGCAATTCATATATAATTCCACTGCAGTGTGAACTTCAGTCTTCCTTTCATCAACCTCAGGAGTGGTTTGGTGCCCACAAACTCCTAATTAATTATAAAAAATCTAAAACAATGCTCCTGTAGAGCCCACAATGGAAGCAAAGGCACCCAAGACTTACCATCTTAAATAATGACAAGGCCCCACTGGAGCAGGTCCACTCTTTCAAGTATCTGGGGGTCCTATTGATGACACCATTTCCTTCATGCAGTACATAGACATAGTGGCTAAAGCTGTCAACTCCAAGCTTGGAGTACTGTTTAGGCACAGGAAGAGTCTAACTTCTGTTGCCCTCCATCTCTCCAACACCAGCTCTATACTATCCACTATAGACTATGGGCTTGTGGTCTATGAAGCAGCCTCGGATACTACACTTAAGTGGATTTCCACTGCCCTAAACAAGGCATGTAGGCTCACCCTTGGTGCAGATCGCTTTACGCACACGTGCTCACTGTGTACTGATCCAAACTGGTTTTCCCTTGGCAACAGAGTCAAGTTTCATACATGTCCGTTAGACAAGAAGGCTCTACTAGGCAAAATCCCCCCTTGCATCTCTGAAATTTTCTCCTTGACCGATACTAAGTACAACACTAGAGGAAGAATGCAGAATGCTCTCTCTGTGCCCTTCTGAGGAATGTCACTAGGCCAAACATCTTTCTCCTATAGAGCCCCTGACTGGCTTAATGAGATATTGGAGATCCTGTACAATACCTCCAGTCTCTATGCCTTCAAATTTAAATTGAAATTTCACTTAGCCTCCAGGAATACATGTGAGTGTCTGTGGGGCACCTGATGTCCCTCTTCTTGACCACCCTTTCACTGTATTGTCCTCTCCCAGATAGCCATCCTAATCAGGTGTCCCTTCCCCAGTCCCCCCCACCTGCTGTTACTCCCTATCTTTCTCTCCACTCACCCCATACCCTACCCTCCCCACCTCCCTCTGGCCTTTCTCCTCTCATTGATTCCCTTCAGCCCTTTCTCCAACCTGAGTTGCCTCACCTATCCTTCCCCCACCATGATTTCATCTCCATTTGACAAGGCCAACCATTATGGATGCAACCCTAGCACCTATCCCATCTCTCGCCCCAATTTTCTGACCCCTTTGTTGCCCAGCTGTAGTATCTCACCTCTTAACTACTTCTGTGTATCTAAGAAGGTACTGTATATTTTTATCCAAACTGAATCAGCTGCACGCCATGCAACTGCCTGTGTAATAACTTGTCATTTTCTTTGTGAATTCACTTGTATTGCATCTTGTAACTGTGTCTGTACAATGCGTGTGTCTTTTTGTATTCAGTTTCATGACATGAAATCTTTGTAAAAGAGCCCTGCTCAAAGGTTATTTTCCGAATTACAATTAAATAAATAAAAACTATGCAGAGGCCCATCTGTCATGTGGGGTAGACATTGCCAGTTGCATCAATCAGTTATTCTAGTTAGCAGTGCTGGGCGTTTAATAACCTCATGCATTTATACTGGCATCACAAGGTCTATGGTTGAGGGGCTGGGTACACAGAAAACACCCACTCGTTCATTATTACTGCTATTCAGTTATTTATTTATGTTACTGATATTGACTTTTCTCTGCTCTTACAGTTTTTTTATCATTGTTTTAATGCTGAGTTTTCCACAGTGAACTTACTTATCATAAGTGGTTAATGATAAATGCAAGAATTTATCACGGGACCACTGCAACACCCTTTCCCTAGCCTCACAAAAATGTCCAGTTCCAGTCAGGGCATAATTATCAGCTATTCTGTAGACTAGGGTCATGCATTCACACACAGCATGTTTTATTCCCCCATAAAAATGTTTATTAAGTTTTCAGGTTAGAACAAGTACCACATTACTCAAATACATCCAAGTCCAAGGGGTAGTTGACCACACAAACAATTTGCAAATCTACTTATCAAGTTGTGAACAAAAATAGCAGCCAGTTTTAGAAAAATGAAAATGGATTGGCTGACTGTAACTGTCAGTACTTAGTATGCAGTGCAGCAAAGAGTAAACTATTTGACTAGAAACACCAATATTAAAAAATATAGAGTATTCATATGATAATGAAGTGCTCTCAGGGAGTTTTTTCCTTCTGTCTGGAAGATATTCATATATACCAGCTATATCACTGCAAGAAAAAATGTCAACAGACAGACCCATAAGGAATGCTGAGCCCAGTCTATGTAGCTCACATATTGTAGTTATTGTTGTTAGGATACACAGTACAACACAAAATATGAATCACTGAGTAGTATAAATCTGCTTCTAAGAACAGTCAAAACACATGTAAACAGTGAGTAAGGGGTGGGACTTTGAACCAAGAGAACACTATATCATGACCCTGATACTTGAATAAGCATAAACAGTCTATAGCTGTAGCAGCTCATTGACTGAAATACATCATTAGTATTTGTTTCTTTAATTCAACAACATCTGATGGATGAAATGTAGCCATGCATGATCTGAATACTAAATGATTCACAGCCCCCCACACACACACACACAACATCCACTATCTTTGTGGTGAGCATAAAAAATACAAATAAGCAGTAGTATGATGAAAAAAGAGTAAATGTCATAAATCTAGTTTGGGTAAATATATTTAGTAAATCTAAACTACACAAACAGTACTGCAGCCATCTCTACTTCATTCTGAGCAGGTGTGCATTCTAATAGACAAGAAACACACTGTCTCAATAAAAGGTTTCTATTAAAATATTGGTACCCTCTTTAAAAAATTACTTTGTTGTATTTATTACGCAGAGCAAACAATTTCACAGACTGATTCAACAGTTTCCAGTGCACTCATGACTCTTCTCACTGTACACTGTTCAGGAGCGTATCCCTCGGCAACCAATCAACAGGGAAGCTGCCGATGATGGCAGTTTCAGAGCGAGCACCGGACTTGAAAGAAATCTGCCACTCCAATCAGGGACAGTTTCATCATCCCTGATTGCAGCAGCAGTTTCCTCCCTCCACCCCCCACAACCAGGCACACAGCGGTGGAGTTAACTCCAGCCATGCGCATTACAGTGCACAGTAATGTGCATGGCTGGAGATATGAACTTGGTGAAACATTGCAATAAATAAATGAGCTGCTGCCCCCAACACACACACACTGTCACCCCCCACACACACACTCACACTCTCTGAAAAGCCGACATCAGAGTGCCCAATCCCACATTGGCATGTGTCCCCTCCACCCCATTAATGTGGCACACTGGGAGCCTACCACATGTACCTAAATTGTTTTCCCCTGTAATAAAGCAAACTGCTCCGGAGGTCTGTTTTTACCTGTAAAAGAAAATGGTCCCTCATCATCTCCTAGTCCCCCTCCCCAACCCGCACTCCTCCCTCTGCACACCCCATCTCTCCACACTACCTCTCACCTGATACCTGCAGAGGTTGGGAGCAATGATCTTCTGTGGACCAGTAACATGTCTGCACTCTTCAAAGACCAACTGGGAACTGAAGAAATGACAGTAAGCCCTATAATGGCAGTGAATGGGGGTTAAATTTAGGTTGATATCTCAGCCTATTTTTGGAGCTTTGGTCTCAAATTTTCAACATGGGGTTCTTGGTACCCCCACCTCGTGAACTCTCACACTATCATTTCATTTTCTCCGTCCCAAAAGTTGATTTCTTGCGGTCACTGCAGGAATCACCTTTTGAGACCGATTAACGAAATGACAGTGCTACTGTTCATGAGGTGGAGTCACAATAGTCCATGTTGCAAGTTTGGTAACAAAAAACCAAAAAACGACTGCATTAAGAGTGTGTGTTGTGCAGTTTGTATGCACACTTGTAACTTCACCAATTTTTAATATTTTTCACTCCAGATTTTCAACATTGCCATTTTTCACACCTCCTTATGAACAGTACAGCTGTCATTTTTTGCTTCCTACCTAAAATGTGTTTTCACACTTGTGACACAGAATGTCACAGTCACTGTGCAAAATCAATTTTTGGGACACAGTAATGAAATCACAGTGCCACTGCTCATGAGGGGAGATCCCAAAAAGCCATGTTGAGAATTTGGTGAACAAATTTCAGAAAATGACTGTGTTATGAGCATGCATTTCACAATTTCTACACATGCTTGTAACGTTGTCACTTTTTCATGTTTTCACTCCAGATTTTTAACATTGCCATTTTTTCACACCTCCCCATGAAGAGTACATATGTCATTTTTCATATCCTTACCAAAATGTATTTTTGCACCTGTTGCGCTGAATGCTGCATTTGCTGTGCAAAATCACAGTTTGGGATTGAGTAATGAAATGATAGTGCCACTGTTCATGAGGTGGGTTCCCAAAAAGCCCATGTTGGAAATTTGGAGCAAAAATACCAACAAACGTCCAGGGCAGTAGGATTTCTGACCATAATGCCCCACCATATAGAGATTGACAAGCATCGCGAGGGGCCATCGACCATAATGATGATGCCATTCCACCCCCACCTCCACCCTGCAGCCACTGACAGGCATCAAGGTGTGCCTTCTGCCTTCAGCCCTAACATTCACCTCATTCTCCTATACTCGCCCATCTCAGCTTATTTCCTTATGGAATGGGGTGAGCATAAGGGCTGAAGACCCCATTGCATACCATGACACCTGTCAGTGTCTGCTGGGTGGGGTGAGGTGGATTGGCATAAGCATTATGGCCGACGACCTAAAGGCACACCCCAATGCATGTTAGTCTCTGCAGGGTGGCAGTGAGGGTTGGCATTAGTTCAGTACTCCACTGCCATTCCTATTATGTATCTCTCTAACTCATCCAGTACCAATGCCAATACCAGCAAGCAAACATTCAGCATTGACAAATGCTTGTTTCTTGTGGCTCAGTGTGGTTGCACGGTTCATACCAGCTAAGGTCGGCTCCAATGGGGAGGGAGGGAGGAGGGAGATATGGAGAGGGAAGGGAAGGTAGAGAGAGGGGTGGAAAGAAGAAGGAGAGACAAAAGAAGAGAGGGAGAAAAAGAGAAAGGTACACAGCAGCACAACCCCCATGCCTTCGATCCCTAAAATATATCCCATAATACAAAAGATACATGTAAGTGTTTGGTTAATCAACATTTTGAAGCTCAAAATAAATCCTGTAATTTCAGTTATGGAGATCTCTTGAATGGCAGTTTTCTAGCATACTTTCTGGAATACATCAATTTGTCATCCAAGCAGACACAATTACTGTTAGGAAATACCGTTTCCATTTAAATTTAATCTGAGCTAGAAGGTTTCTGAGAGTACAGATCTGACTGTTCTGATGTGTTAATGTTAATGCATTGTGTTTTATTTTATTCAAACAAATCTGAGTTGGAGAAAATAGTTGGTGCTGAGTGCAGTTCTTTTCAATTGGTTCAGGGGTGGCAAAAGAGAGGGAAACACATGGAATATAGTATATAATATAAAATCCAGTAAGTGGTGAAACAATCTAATTTAAAATACAATCAATAGGCAAGTAAAATCAGAACACGGTATACGAAAACTATGATGTGCAGTCAAACAAAAATTATACGTGGCAGTATATCAACTATGGATGTAAGGGGTAATAAAGGAAATACCCCGCACAGGTCCCTCCACTGCTGGCTATCCTGAGAACTGGTCACAGGTGGGAAGCCTGATCATCAACCAGACTGACATCTTGAGGTCAGCTGTAAGAAGGAAACTGGAACCTTATAGATTTTAAGAACATTTTGAAGGGAAGGGAAACTTCAGGAGAGCACTTTCCAGCTGTGCTTAGACATCTGGGAGCATCAACAAAAAGTGCACAAGGAGAATCTCATAAGGACTGTATTACCATGTGTCTCTCTGTTAGGGCCCCATCAACTCATATGCAGAATGGGCAGAGTGTTTATCCACATCTAGCCTATATATATTAGTAATTTTACCATGTTTCAGTACCTCATTGTTGCTATTCTTGTATTTTCCCTTTATGGTTGTTGCCTGCACTAAAGATGATGGTTGTGTATCAGCAAATAACACACCTGTGAGAACAGCATTTTTCTTTGTAATACACTGCGGTGTCTCCCACCTGCAAACTGTTTGTCTGCAAATAGAAATTGGAGCTGTTCTTTAAGGCCAAGAAGTGACTCTGGATCAAAGGATTATAAGTAAGGAATAATGTATGATAGAGGTGGGATTATGCTATGTTAATATATCAAGGGGTGAGTCGGAGTAAAGAGCCTGAAAGGCAAGGGACTACAACCACCCTGATGTATGTTAACTAACATAATCCCCCCAAAAGAACTGCAAACTGTTTTACTCTCTCTGAAACTAACCCTTGTGCTATATTTGATATCTCTCTTTTCCTTGCCTGCTGCCTCTCTTTGTCACCCCCACAGACTAGCTTTCTCTCTCTTGCCCATCAGCCCGCTCTTAGTTAAAAAATAACTTCCAGCTGTTTCTCTCACTACTGCCGTGTCTTCAGTCACTGGCTCTTTCTCTACCCCAGCCATTGCCTCTCCCATCTGCTGCATTACCTGCCGACTCTCGCTCTCCTACGTTTGCTCTCAGGTACTCAGTGGAGGCATTTCTGACTGTACTGTTGCATGGTTTACTTCTGTGAAGGCATACTGCCCAACATGTCCCCGGTTGGCTGGAAGCCTGGTGTGTCACGGGGCAGCAGTGTTGTAGGGTTTAGGTGTCTCTAGCTCTGCACTAGTCATGTGTGGTAGTGGTTATTTTATTCTAACCATAGGATGAAAGCTTGAGGTGGCACTTTTAATGGGAGTTTCAGACTAGTGGTGACCTTTTTGACCCTGACAGGTTGTGCTCTCAGTTAATGCACCCCTGTGGCCTTCTCCAGCAGGGTTATGTACTATTTTAATGTGGTACCATGTGATGGGTTTCTAACCAATTGGGAGCCAGAACTGAGCAATACTCATTTTAAAACAGTTACTGTTAGATGAGGCCCAGCAGCCGAAGAGCCATTTGAGTCCTTTCCCGGGAGCCTGCCTCATCCGACCCATGTGGCTGTTTACAATGAGCCCGCTGACCACACATCTCATTTTCCATGACTGACAAGCTGTTTGAGTTCTGGGTCAGACTGGATCAGCCCCAAATATATTGGGTCAGATACATACAGACAGCTAGGGGAAAATCATACATACAAGAACAATTTATTTATATACAGACAGCTAGGGCAAAATCATACGTACAAGAACAATTTATTTATATATAGAAACATAGAAATATAGACTTTGACGGCAGATAAGGACCACTTGGCCCACCCAGTCTGCCCATTTCCCTACCTACTGGATAAGCTACAGATCCTAGTTAACCAACAGCCTACTTCCTCCCAACCCCCACTACAATTGCCATGTTTGAATTCCCCCACTTTTTTAGCCCCAACAACCTCCCCAGGAAGGCAGTTCCACGCATCCACCACTCTCTACATGAAAAAATATTTCCTCACATTACCCCTGAGCCGTCCCCCCTCTATCTTTAAATTGTGTCCCCTGGTTCTTACACATTTCTTTTTCTGAAAGATGCTACCCTCCTGGACTTTGTTGATTCCCTTGATGTACTTGAACATTTCTATCATGTCCCCCGTCCTCCTTTCTCATCAAGGGTATACAAATAAAGCTTTCTCAGTCTCTTCTATAATTTCTGATGCAGACCCTGCACCACTTTAGTTGCCTCCTCTGGACTGCTTCCATCCTGTCTATGTCCTTGCATAGATGAGGTCTCCAAAACTGCACACAGTACTCCAGATGGGGTTTCACCAACTGTCTGTACAGAGGGATAACCACTTCCCTTTTTACGTTCACTTGCGTGTATGCGCAGGGAACATTTTGGGAGAGTAGCACACTTTGGAGGTGTGCCTCTCCTTTCAATCCACTGCTCCGTTGAGCAGGTGTGGTAGTCCCTGCACAATGGGTGCAGCAGCTGTGTATGACAGCGGTGGTCTTCACTTCAAAAGAACCACCGCTGTCACACCACAACGCCTAGTAAACCTCACGCCCCAAAGCTTTGGTGCCATGCTGGGAGCCCACCCAGGCGTGGCAAACATCCCAGCGTCATCTGCGATGGTGCCCAATCCCCGCTGGCTCCACACGGCCCCCAAGCCATCCCTTTTTGCCACGCTGGGCCCACCCAGCATGGCAAAAGCGTCCGTTGTCTGCCAGCGGGGTACCCAATCCTGTCGGCTTCTGGCCCCCAGCTATCTCTTCTGCCATGCTGGAGCCACCAGCATGGTGCAAATGTCCCATGTAGTCTTTTTTAGTTTTTCACCTGTAAAGCAAAAACAGTCCCACGGCGCTTCTCCCAGTCCTCCTCCCACAACCCGCACCACCCACTGCGCACCCAGCCTCCCTACATCCCCCTCACCCCATACTTATCTCCAGAGCTCGGCATGATGATCTTCGGTGGACCGGGAACACATCTGCACTCTTCAAAGCCGACCGCAAACTGAGGAAATGCCGGTAAGCTGTATAATGGGCTAGATAGGGGTTTTCAACTGTTATCTCCGCATTTTTGGATTTTTTCGACAAATTTTCAACATGGGTTTTGGGTCCCTTCTCATGAATGATGTCACTGTCATGGCGTTATTCAGGCGAAGGGTGATTTCTGATCACTGGTCATCACTGCTCGAAATCACCCTTTGGACCAATAATGCCATGACAGTGACATCGTTCATGAGAAGGGTCCCAAAAATCCCATGTTGAAAATTTGGTTCAAAATTCAAAAATATTTATTTCTGGCGTGCGTTGTGCAGTTCCTCATGACTCATAAGTTCGAGAATTTTCAATATTTTCACTCAGATTTTTAACATTGCCATTTTACCATCTCCTTATGAGCAGTACAGCTGTCATTTTTCACATCCTGCCCAAAGCGTGTTTCACCCATGCAGCACACAATGGGCGCGGTCGATTATTGAAATCAATATATGGGACATGTTAAGAAAATCACAGTGACACTGTTCATGAGCAGAGGTCTTAAAATGGCTATGTTGAAAATTTGGTGAGAAAATTCCTAAAAATGACTTTTTGCACGAGCTGCAGCGCTATGAATCTCTCAATACGCTTCAGACGCTTGTGAATTTTCAATATTTGTGATCCAGATTTTCAACATTGCCATTTTACTACACCTCCCTCATGAGCAGTACAGCTGTCATTTTTCACATCCTGCCCAAACGTGTTTCCGCCCATGTAGCGTAGCAATGGCGCAGCGGTGTGCGAACTCAGTGTATGGGACACATTAAGAAAATCACAGTGTCACTGTTCATGAGCAGAGCTCTTAAAATGACTATGTTGAAAATTTGAGTAAAATCCTAAAAATGACTGTTTTACAAGTGTGCATTCGTGCAGTTCTCCATCGACTTCGGGGTTTGCAATTTTCAATATTTCCACTCCAGATTTTCAACATTGCCATTTTACCACATCTTCTTATGAGTAGTACAGCTTCATTTTTCACATCTCACACCCAAAACATGATTCCTCCCATGCTAGCGCACAATGGCGCAGTCAGTGTGTGAAATCAATGTATGGGACACATTAAGAAAAATCACAGTGACACTGTTCATGAGCAGAGGTCTTAAATGGCTATGTTGAAAATTTGGTGAAAAAATTCTAAAATGACTGTTTTGACTGAGCTGCTAGAAGTTCCTATGCACCATACATTTATGAATTTCAATATTTCTATTTCGATTTTCAACATTGGCATTTTACCACACCTACTCATGAGCAGTGCAGCTGTCATTTTCACATCTTGCCCAAAATGTGTTTCCGCCCATGTAGCGCACAATGGCACAGTCGCTCTGCGAAATCAATGTATGGGACACAGTAAGAAAATCACAGTGACTCTGTTCATTAGCAGACATTTTAAAATGCCAATGTTGACAATTTGGTGAAAAAATTCCTAACAATGACTGTTTTACGAGTGTGCATTGCACAGTTCCCATGCACGCTCGTAAGCTTTATTTTCAATATTTCCACTCCAGATTTTCAACATTGCCATTTACCACATCTCCTTATGAGCAGTACAGCTGTCATTTTCACATCCTGCCCAAAACGTGTTTCCACCCATGTAGCACACAATGGCGCGAGTCGGTGTGTGAAATCAATGTATGGGACATGTTAAGAAAATCACAGTGACACTGTTCATGAGCAGAGGTCTTAAAATGGCTATGTTGAAAATTTGGTGAAAAATTCCTAAAAATGGCTTTTCGGCGATGCGTTGCGCGGTTCTACTGCGCTCGTGCGTTTGTGAATTTTCAATATTTGCACTCAGATTTTCAACATTGCCATTTTACCACACCTCCTCATGAGCAGTACAGCTGTCATTTTTCACATCCTGCCCAAAAGCGTGTTTCACTTCATAGTAGCGCACAATGGCGCAGTCGGTGTGCGAACTCAGTGTATGGGACACATTAAGAAAATCACAGTGTCACTGTTCATGAGCAGAGCTCTTAAAATGACTATGTTGAAAATTTGTGAAAAATTCCTAAATGACTGTTTTACAAGTGTCGTTCTGCGCGGTTCCTCACATAGCTTCGTTAGGTTTCTTAATTTCAATATTTCCTCCAGATTTTCAACATTGCCATTTTACCACATCTTCTTATGAGTAGTACAGCTGTCATTTTCACATCTCACCCAAAACATGATTCTCCATGTAGCGCACAATGGCGCAGTCAGTGTGTGAAATCAATGTATGGGACACATTAAGAAAATCACAGTGACACTGTTCATGAGCAGAGGTCTTAAAATGGCTATGTTGAAAATTTGGTGAAAAAAATTCCTTAAAATGACTGTTTTACGAGCGTGCGTTGCGCAGTTCCTACGCACGCTCATACATTTGCGAATTTTCAATATTTCTACTCCTGATTTTCAACATTGGCATTTTACCACACCTACTCATGAGCAGTGCAGCTGTCATTTTTCACATCTTGCCCAAATGTGTTTCCGCCCATGTAGCGCACAATGGCACAGTCGCTGTGCGAAATCAATGTATGGGACACACTAAGAAAATCACAGTGACTCTGTTCATTAGCAGACATTTTAAAATGCCAATGTTGAAAATTTGGTGAAAAAATTCCTAACAATGACTGTTTTACGAGCGTGCATTGCACAGTTCCCATGCCGCTCGTAAACTTAGAATTTTCAATATTTCCTTCCAGATTTTAACATTGCCATTTTACCACACTTCCTTATGAGCAGTACAGCTGTCATTTTCACATCCTGCCCTAAATGTGTTTCAGCCCATGTAGCGCACAATGGCGCAGTCGGTGTCGCGGAATCAACGTCGTGGGACTTATAAAGAAAATCACAGTGACACTGTTCATTAGTAGAGGTTTTAAAATGCCAATGTTGAAAATTTGGTGAAAAAATTCTTAACAATGACTGTTTTATGAGCGTGCATTGCATAGTTCCCATGCACGCTCATGGGTTCTGAATTTTCAATATTTCCATCCAGATTTTCAACATTGCCATTTACCACACTTCCTAATAGAGCAGTACAGCTGTCATTTTCACATCCTGCCAAAACGTATTTCTGCCTATGTAGCTGCAGTGGGGGTAACAAAGGTCATGCTGAACATTTATTGTGCAAATACCAGCAATCGCACAGGGCATTAGGGTCAAGCACCATACGTGCCAAACACCACTGCAAATACCTGCAAGCAAACGTTCGGCATTGACAAATGCTTGTTCTACTTGTGATGCCCCTTCCTATGCATCCCAATATCCCCCTGGCTCTCCTCACAGACTTCTCACATTGCTTACCCACCTTTAGATCATACGTTATAACTACCCCCAAGTCCTGTTCCATTTTTGTTGTTGTTAGTACCTCCCCTGCTATTGTGAACTCTTCTCCTGGGTTTTTGTTTCCCAGGTGCATTACTTTGCACTTCTTTGCATTGAATCTAAGTTGCCATATGTCTGACCATTCCTCCAATCTTGCCAAGCCCCTGCTCATCCTTTCTACCCCCATTGTGTATCAACTCTGTTACAGATCTTTGTATCATCTGCAAAGAGGCATACCTTTCCCTCCAGATCCTCTGCAATGTCACCTATAAAGATGATAAAGAGGACTGGACCCAGTACTGAGCCCTGAGGTGCTCCACTGGTGAACACCCTTTCTGCGGAATGTGTGCCCACTCACTGATTACCTTCTGTGTCCTGTTGTGCAGCCAGTCTGCAAAGGCTACCACCCTGGGACCCACTCCCAGGCTGGCTAACTTGATTAATCTTTTGTGGGACTGTGTCAAATGCCTTGCTAAAGTCTAGGTAGGCCATATCCACAGCCCCTCCCTGGTCTATTACTGTGGTCACCCAGTCAAAGAAATCTATTAGATTCATCTGACATGACCTTCCTGCTATAAAACCATGCTGCTTTGGGTCCTGTGCCCCGTTGTCCTCTAGGTACTCAACAATTCTTTCTTTCAGAAGTGATTCCATCATTTTCCCTACCACTGAGGTCAAACTTACAGGTCTGTAGTTTCCCGCTTCTGCCTTGCTCCCACTTTTGTGAAGGGGAATCACATCTGCCCTCCTCCAGTCCTCCGGTACCACCCCATCCTCCCATGATTTGTTAAAAAGTGTGGTCAGTAGTATCACTTGGTCCTCCCTTATCTCTTTTAGGATTCTGGGGTGAATCCCATCAGGCCCCATTGCTTTGTCCACCTTGAGTTTTAGGAGTTCTTTCAGGACTCTTTCTTCTGTGAATGGACTGGTGTCAGACCCCCATCCAGAGTGCTTCTACTGTCTGGTTTAGGTAACTCCTCCTCATCTTCTTTTGTGAATACTGAGCAAAAGTATTCATTCAGTATCTCTGCCTTTTCACTGTCTCCCCCTGCCCACCTCCCCTCTCCTTTATTAATCTTCACTATTCCTCCCTTAACCTTTCTATGCTCCCTAATGTACCTATAAAAGGTTTTATCCCCCTTCTTAACTGACTTGACTATTTTTTTCCTCAGTTTGGGCTTTTGCTATTCTGACTGCCTTCCCCACTTCTTTCTGCTTTAATTGATACAGTTCCCTGTTGTGCTCCTTCTGTGATGCCTTATACTTTTTGAATGCAGCCTTTTTCTCCTTAACCTTCCCTGCCACCTCTTTTGAGAACCATAGTGTTTTTTTTACTCCGCTTTGTTTTCTTTATCTGTTTCACACAAAGGCTTGTTGCCTCTATGATGGCAGTTTTGATTTTTCTCCATTGTTCTTCCACCCCTCCTTTTTGCCCATTTGCCAGTGTATTCTTCAGGTATTCACCCATTTTGCCAAAGTCAGCCCTTCTAAAGTCCAGTATGCTTGTTTTTGTATGGCTTGTCTCCATGGTTGTGCTTATTGTGAAGCACACTGTGCAGTGGTCACTTGTTCCCAGATGTCTGCCACTTCTAAGTTGTGATCCTCTCTCCATTTGGAGTACCAGGTCTAATATTGCTTCCCTCCTGAGTGGGTTTCAACACTAGCTGTCTAAGGCCTGCCCCTGCAGGGCATCGAGAATGACCTGCTCTTTTGATGTGATTGCAGTACATTTCATCCAGTTAACATCTGGCATATTCAGGTCCCCATTAACAGTATCTCCTTTTCAGCCATTTGAGAATGTCCTCTATAATTTTCTTGTCCATTTCCTCCCTTGAGATGGGAGTCTGTATACAACCCTGTGCTGGATTGTGATGCCATTCCTGTCTCCAAGGTGACCTAGACTGCTTCTTGTCCTCCCCTTTACTTTTTAGTTCTGTAGCTTGATCCCTTCCTTATGTATAGAGCTACTCCACTTCTCTTTTCCTCCCTGTCCCTTCTGTAGACTGTGTACCCTGGTATGTTGACATCCCAGTCATAGTTCCCCATGGACCATGTTTCTGTGACTGCCACAATATCCAAGTGTTCATCTTCCATCAAGGCTACTAGCTCAGGAAGCTTGTTTCCCAGACTACGGGCATTGGTACTCATTGCCCTCCATTTAATGTTGGTTTTATCCTTTTTTCCCCCATGCCTGCTCTTTTTGCCCTTGTCTATTTTTCCATTTATCCCTGCCCTGCCCTCTGTTGAGCACTGTACCTCAGTGTTTACCTTACAACCTGTCATGTTTTGTGGGGGGAGGCTTGAAATTTCCTGCCTCATATTAACACCTCCCCCCAAATATATGTATTTATTTATTTATTTGAAAAGTTTCACCAGGAAAGGCACACTGAGCCACAAAACAGCTCATTTTCAGATGTGTCCTTGGAGAAGAGTGGAATAAGGTACAAATTTCCTAGCAAGATGCAAAATACAATGAGCTAAAATTAACAACAACATAAAGGGTTACTAAATTAAGACACAAAGGAAGCAATTCAAAAAATGAATACTGTACTTAAACCAAGGAATTGAGGAAAAACACAAATACAAATAAATATATGTATATGTGAAGTACAAGGAATATATGAGAAAACAGGAAAATAAAGCTAGAAAAAGAGAGAAAGTTATGTAGGGGAAAGGATCAGAAGCAGCTGCAGCGAGGAGAGATATAGTTGTGGAGAAGATGAGACAGTGAACTAGCAGACAGGGTGGAGAAAATATCTAAGGGGAGGGAGTTCCAAAGATCAGGAAAATGATAAGAGAAGACAGCCCTACCAGAAGTGGTGGAATGGGAAGAAAGGGATAAGGTCCTGTATGGGAGTTCTGGAGGGAGTAGGTGAGAGATGAAGGGGTGGAGAGGAAGGAGTGTAGATAGGAAGGAAGGAAGCAAAGCTGGAACTTCCCAACTAATGAAACACTATGGGCAATGCATCTAGCCCCTGGGGGAGGAGAAAGAGGTCTGAAGGTTGCAGTGGTGAGTATGTGGTGTACAGTTTAGAGCAACATGACAGAAGTAATTGAAAAGGGTGTCCAGTTTGGTGAGGGTTGTCTCGGGAGCAGCACTGTAAACCACATCTCTAAAGTCAAACATTGGGAGGATCATTTTTTGCACAGTCTCACAGTGGGCCCTCGGGGGGGGGGTACAGCAACAGTGTCTGTACAAAGCACCTGGTTTGGGGCAAAGCTTTTTGTGGATAAAATCTACATGTGCAAAGAAGTCAAGGTTCTTACTGAGCCAGACCCAGAGGTATTTAAAGGTGGAGACATCCTCTAATAGGGATCCATCAATAGTGTGGAAAGTAGGAGTGGCTGTAAGTCTGGTGAGCCTTTGCCTAGAACCACAAGTCATAGAGACTGTCTTATTAGTATTGAAAGGTAGTTGTTTTTTATGAAACCAACATTGGATATTATTGAAAGCCAGTTGAAGGTGGGACACTACATCAGATGGGGAAGTACCTGAAGTATACAAAACAGTATCATCCACATACATGTGAATATCAGCTGTTAAGCAGGCAGAAGGTAAGTCATTCAGAACTATAAAGAAGAGATTTGTCCAAAGTACCAAGCCTTGAGAGACACCAATATTAAATGGGAGGGGAGGGGAAGGGAGATTGAGTTGCCTACTTTAACAAGTTGGGGCCTACCCATCAGATAGGAATGAAACCACCCAGTTGCAGACTCAGAGAAACCAGCTGATTCAAGCTTGATGAGGAGCAGAGTGTGTGGAACAGTATCAAAGGATTTGGCCGAATCAACAAAGATGGCAGAGGTGATGCGGCCCTGATCCATGCCTGAGAGAATGAAGACAATGAGCCAGAGCAGAGAAGTTGTAGTGGAGTGAGCTTTCCAGAAACTAGACTGGAAAGGGGTGAAGAAGGAAGAGGAGTCAAGGAAAGGAAAAAGTTCAGCCATGACCATGGAGTTTAGCAAGGATTGGGAGTAAGGCTATTGGATAATAGTTATGAGGATTAGTTGAATTACCACACTTGGAAAGAGGTATGGCAGTCACAAGCTTCCAGGCATTAAGGACAGTGGACAGTTAGAAGGAGATTTAGAAGGTAAGTGAGTGGGAGCGCAATGGCATGGGCAGAGAGATGTGGGAGCTTAGGGTCAAGCCCATCTGGGCTTTTTCCCTTTTGGGGGTTAAGGGCCAGAAGGGCTTTCAGGGTGTCAGTGGTGGAGACAGGTGAGAAGGAGAGACGGGGTGGGGGAGGGGATATGGAAGAAGCTGATGGAGTGTAAACTATAGGAGGTAAAGAAGCCAGACTGGAAAAAGCCCAGATAGTGAAGAATATGTTGAATTTGATAGCTATAGAGGAAGGTTCTGAGATAATATAGTCACTTTTCTTTAGGACTGGTGGAAGGGATTGGTTGGGGGAGGAGGAGAATAGGGCATAAACTACCTTCTAGAATTTGGATGGGTTGTTAAGATTCTGCTGGAAGGTGAAGAAGAAATATTCTAATTTGGCAAGTCTGATGGCTCTTATGCAGGTATTTTGGAGAGATCAATATATGTGCAAGTCACCAGGAATGCCTGAGGCCTTGTATGTCTGCCACACTTTGTCATGTGCAAGCTGACATGCAATTAGTTCAGCTGTTACTCAGGGGAAGTGAGAACTTCAGACCCTAGTTTTCCTGATAGGGGCATGATGTTCCCAGACATTCAAAAACTTGGTTTTGAAGTTGGCCAGGGCTGAGTCAACAGAGGAGTCATTTGCCATTGGAGACCAGTCAATGCCAATGAGATCATCATGAAGGGAGGACAAATCTAACGACCTAAATGAGCAGAGGAAGATATTTGGCAGTGCTTTAGGGCTATTAATTTTGCACATGCAGTAGACCATGTGATGGTCATTGAGTGCATTCAGGCAGGACTCTTGAAGTAACTACCTGATGAGGGTGAAATGCTATCACCCAGCCTTTAAGGCAGTGCTTACCTGTCTTATGGTTTAAATGAGTTGGGTCTGAGATCAGTTGTGTGAGATTCTGAGAGGAGATGAAGTTACTGAATTTGGATTCAGTACTGGAAAGCCAATTTACGTTGAAATCCACGAGTATGAGGAGTTCTCCAGCTGACAAGTGGGTAGTGAGGGTACAGATAGGATCTGAGATATCAGAAGATGAGAGTCTTGTGCAGCAATAGATACCACCAACAAAAATTGGAAGGGAGTAGTGGAAGGAAAACTTGAGTAGTAGAAGTTCATAGGCAGTGGGTGAGGAAATGGAGAGGGAGAGGGAATATTGGATCGATAACGCAATGTAAATGGCTACCTCCTGCCCCTGTTGTCCAGTCCTGATGAAAGAGGGAGTAACCAGGGATGGAGAAAGAGGAGTCAGGAATTTTGGAGGAGAGTCAGGACTCAGTGATGATCAACACATTGGATTTTAGGCTAATTATAAGAGGCTGGAGCAGGTCTACCTTTGGGAGAAGGCTCCTGATGTTGAGATGGAGTACCTTTAATCCTTTTGGAAGGACAATGGGGGAAAGTAGGGAAGGCCCAGGGTTAGGTTCAGTGTTCCCTGCTGAGAGAAGTAGTAAAACAGTAAGCAATTTAGGGGAGCGATATACATCTCTGAGGAAGGAGGTCTTATGAGATACAGGGAGGGTATAACTAGAAGACTAGCTATGTGAAGGCAATATGGCATGAATAGATGCTAAGTGGATAGAGGGAGATTAAAGGATTGAAGTGTCCAGTCACCAGGTAGAGTGAAGAGGGAGAGGATATAAAAATGGACTTAGGCATGGTAGGAAGGAAGCAGAAGGGATGGATGTCAGGGTAAATAGTATGGGAAAGATGGTGAGAATAAGAAGGAACATAGTGTGAGGAGACAAGGTAGACAGAGTAGTGAAAACAGTAAAAGTCTGATAGAAGTAGGACATCAGGGTAAATAGTATGGGAAGATGATGAGAATGAGAAGAATAAGAAGGAACATAGTCTGAGGAGACAAGGGAGAAAGAGTAGTGAAAAACAATGAAAGTCTGATAGAAGTAAGAGTTTAGTTTACTGTATTCAGAAAACCTTTGAGCTCAGAAGCCCTTTTTCAGAGGTGACCAAATCACAGGTAGTTACAGAATGACAAAGTAACAACAGCATTGCCAGTGTATAATAGATTATGCAAGAACATCTGTAAGATAAATGATATTACATACAAGTACAGGTGTAAAACAAAATTTCATACAATTACAGGTATAGGACAACTCATAGTACATGGAATTACAGGTTTATGATACGTTGTATACAAGTGTAAGATACATAACGGCACGTACTGTATAAGTGTAAGCCACACCAACATTTAAGGTACATGTCATTTACAGTTACATGGTAAGCCCAGGCAGAAGAAGGCACTGTTGTAGATGGGGGAGGGGATTGAGAATGCTTCAATCTGTATGTCATCTGCGGTTGTGCTGCCTACTGTCAGCTCCGAGGGTGACCCTGAATTACAAACTGACCACCGTTATGGCCATTTCTCTCAAGTGTCCCTGATTAGGAGGTCGCTCTCATTTTACCCTCAAAATGTATTTATTTTATTTTATTTAAAAATCTCAGTGACCAGGAAGGCACACTGGAGCCGAGGCTTATTTCCAAGTATGACCCAGGAGAGGGGAGCAGGGAACAATACAGGCTAAATTAAATAATATTAAAATCAATAACATTGCACATAGAACAGTATTTACATACAGGCATGAATACAAGGACATACTGAAAATACATCTCAGCGTTGTTTGCTGGGACATTTAGTCAAGTTAGGGAGCACTGGGGCAGGAGCAAGGAGCAACAGGGATGAGTCTTAGCAGGCACTTGCAAGCAGGGAGACATGAGGCAAGTTGGCAGCCATGCTGGGCTGCTGTCAGCAGCAGCTCTGAATGAGCTCCTGTTTATGCCTCCAAAGCACTTTTAGGGACAATCAGACTAAGTTTTAAGCTAACTTTTGCTGTTAACTTGTTATCTTATTTTAGTTAGCGTAGCATAAGCACTTAGTGCTAAGCAGGTCTGAAGCAATGAGGTAGTGTTGGAGCATAGCATTTATTTTTAATTAGGGAAATTGAAGTGCTCCATGCTGTGAATTTCTAGCAATTTTGAAGTGGACTGCGAGAGCTTCCTTACCATCTAGTGGTTATGGTGCTGCTAAATGGTTTGCACGGACCTGAAGGTGCATCACAGGAGACGTGTGGCTGGTTTCTTCTTCAGAGGTTCTAGTAGCTGTCCTGAGTTTGGAGGAAGCCAGAGACTTCATTGGTCTGTTTTATTCTGGAGAGAAGTGACCAGGATTGTCTAGGGCCAGCTGAGTTGGCTGGAGGGACAGTGGTAGGTGGCAGGGGTAACCAAAGCAGTGCAAAGGTGAGAACTTTGCTGCCCCTCAGGATAACGTTGTTGTCTGCTGCTGTTTCATTTAGTCCCAGAGTCAACTGTACTAGCATTGGGTGAGAGAGGAAAGGCCCTCCTGAGACCTAAACCTTCTTCCTGGGACTTTCTGGGACTGTCAGAGAATTGGAAAGTGTTTTATGGGACTTCTGGAATGGAACTTTAGCCTAGACTGGCACGCCGGTTTGTCGTCTGCCTGGTTCTTGCAGCCTATTTTTATCTACAAGCCAGGTGAGAATGGTTTCTTGTCCACAGATCTGGTGAGAATTTTTGGCTCTTCTTGATCTGACTCTCACTCATGAGAGGAATGGGAAACTTCTTGGCTTAGCTCTTGGGCAGATCTCAAGGACAAACTGGTACTGTAACTGGTAACTGCCAACATTAGCACTGGAAGCCGGCAGTCTGAGCATACTTTGTTCCACCTGAGTTTGTGTGTTGACTAAGCCCTGGTTTGGCTATCTGGACATGGACTTTTGCTGGCTTCTTTTCTGCTCGCTGTTTTCATTCACTTTGACTGTTTGGTTTCTGTCCCCAGGGTCCTACCAGACAGAGTGGGCAGGCAGCCAGATGGGCTTCACCAACTTCCAGTCCCTTCCAGATGATGTTACACAATGCCAGATCGATACAAAACAAGACCACAATTATGGTGGATTTAATTTCGTCTTTCGATCTGGCTTGCATCACAGAGACTTGGCTGGGCGATGATGCTGGGCCTGTTTTGGAGGCAGCCATCCCCACTGGGTGCTCTGTGATAACTACCTGAGGTGGGAATGCAGGGGTGGGGTGTGTCCATCTGTTTTAGATCTGATCTGAACTTCACCGTGCACCCAGTGAGGACTACCAGGTGCTTTGAATGTGTGGCGGTATGTGGGGGTCCAGGTGCAGGCTGCAGGATTCTTCTCATTTACTATCCCACAGGGCTGGGGGAGAATTCCTGCAGGAGGTAGCAGACTTCATCAGCAGTGAGGTGTTGGAGTCTCCCAGATGCTTAGTTCTGGGGGACTTCAATGCCTGGGTCAATAACATATCCTCGCAATTTGGGCTTGACCTCCTCCAGTTAATGTCATCACTGGGCCTGTCACAAGTCATTACTTCTAGACCCACCACCACAGCCACACTTTGGATCTGGTATTCTTTCTGGGGCTTGAGGTAACCAGCCTCAAGATTGATCAGGTCATGTGGTCTGATCATTACACAGTGGAGTTCTCATTAGGGCCCCCTGATGGTCCTTCCCTGTGGAGATGGTCAGTTACCACCCTTTAAGGGCTTGTCCCCAGAGGGACTATTGTTGGCAGATTACCTATCTGTGTAGTCAGCTATACGTGCGGCTGGCATGAGGACAGGCAGTTGCCACCTATAATAGGGCGGTTTATCACGCTTGATACCATCACACCAATGTCCTTGCATGACCCAGATTCTCTCATTTGAGATCATCCTGGTTTGATGGAGATCTCAAGGTGATGAAGATCAAGGGTCAGAGGATGGAGCGTTGCTGGTGGAGGGCCTGATTGGATGAGGACTAACTAGCTCTGTGCCCTCACTATTCTGAGTACCAGGGGGCAAGCACCCATAGGAAGGCAGAGTTCCTTCCTAGGGAGGGAAAGGGAAAATAGAAAGGGAAATTAACATTGTTTAACCAGGAGTAGCACACTAAGCCTAAGCTTGTTTCCTGATGAGATCTGGGAGCACAAAGAAGTTAAGTGACTTGCTCAGGATCACATAGTATGCACCTAGGTGGCTATGGGATTCAAACCCAGGTCTCCAGATCTGCAGCTCACAGCCTTAACCCACTGCATTATACTGGAGATTGCTGCAGGGAAGAACTGACCTGCTCAGCTTTTTTGTACTGTAGACAGACTTCTACATCCAGTCTGTCTGCAGCCAAGAAAAGCTTTTTCAGTCTCATTATTTGAGGAGTTTGCTTCATTCTTCTCTGATAGGGTGTCCTCTGTCTGTCAGGGGATCCCATCAGTGGACCCTAATGTAGTCCACAGTGGTCAATCTAGGGGGAATCAATGCACTCCTTATGTCTGGGAGGAGTTTAATCCAGTGAAGGTGGCTGAGGTCATTGAGGTTATCTCTGGGCTGAAGCACACATATTGTGAACTGGACCCAGCTCCGATGCATTTTCTGATGAGATGTGTTGATTCCATTGGCCTGGTATTCACAGGAATAGTCAGGTGGATGCCTTGAAAGAAGCTCTGATGAGACACCTTCTAAAGAAACCATCTCTTGACCCTGATGTTCTAGCGAATTACTGCCCAATCTTCAACCTTCCCTTTTTGGGGTAAGGTTGTTGAGAAATTGTGGCACAGCAGCTTGTAAAACACCTCGTGACTTTTGACATCAATGAGCCTTTCCAGTCAGGTTTCAGGGCCAAGCATTGTACCGAAACAGCATCAGGGTACATAATGATCTCCTCAGGGCGAGGGATAGGAGAGAATGGTCAGTTCTTGTTCTCCTGGATCTCTCCTCAGCTTTTGACATTGTGGATCACATGGTGCTGCTTGATCACCTCAGAGAGTATTGTGGACTCGCTAGCACTGTCATCCATTGGTTTGAGTCCTTTCTCTTGGGCAGGAAGCAAGGGGTGGTTATGGGGAATTTCTCCTCCACCCTGCAGCCCTTGCCTTATGGAGTGCCTCCAGGGTCAATCTTGTCACCCATGTTATTTGCAGTATATATGCTGCCCTGGGTGAACTCATTAGGTACTACAGTGTGGGATTTCACTGCTATGCAGATGATCCCCTGATGTTTCTTTCCTTTTCCCCTAAAACATCAGCCACCGTTGGAGTGCTAAATAATTGCTTGGCAGAGATCAAAGACTGAATGTCCTCCAGCTGGTTGTGACTGAAACTGGACAAGCCGGAGATACTAGTGGTTGAGCCAGGTCATGGGAATGCCAACAGTTCTTAGATGCTGGGTCATCACCTTGGTTCTGCACTACTGTTGGCCTCTAAGCTGTGAGATCTTGGCATTATCCTTGATGATAAACTGACACTGGAAGCTCAGGTGTTGGCTGTCATCCAAATTGAGAACTTCCAGTGACAGTGCCTTTAGTGTCACCACAGTTCAGTCCCATGGAACACCCTTCCTATATCATTAGGAGGCTCCATCTGTACAGAACTTCAAGAAGGGTCTCAAGGCTCATCTCTTGCCCTAGCCTTCCCGAGTGAAGTAGTTTGTCAAGTGCTGCCTTATTATGCTGCAGTTTTAATTTTATTGTACTTGTGTAGTTTTTTGTGATATGTTACTTCTGTGGTTTTACTGTTTGTTTTAATGTGAAGCACCCAGAGCCTCCAGGAGTGAGCACTATCCAAATACAATTTGCCTTGCCTTGCCTCTCTCATGGAATGCTGCCCACTCAGATAATGTGCAGTAAATTTAGACTATAAAGGAGAGATTTACAGTATCCTAAAATGATAAATTAAAAAAATAAATGTTGTACAGGTAAACACAATGGTTTCCACAGTGTTCTGAGCTTTTCTCTCCATGTTTGAAGATGTGTCCTTCATTATGAGGTCCTATGTCCATCATTGTCCATCATTGTGAATGCCCATGTCTCTCACTTCAGTGACAAATGGTTGAGAGGTATGATTATGACATTGCTAGATCCCCTACTATTTCTTCCAAATACCAAATATATTACTTTGTTCTATGTTTTAGAAGCCACAGATTCTTTCAGCAAACTGGTACCTTAATCTATATATGTGTGTGAGTGTGTATATGTGTGTGTGTGTGCGCGTGCATACAGTGGTAGTTGGACAAAAGATAATCTGTAATGAGGTATACTGAGGCACAATTACATTACAGTCAATGCAGATTGTAACCTGAGTGTTTCAGTGGTACCTCAAGGTAGTCAACTTTTAGATACCACTGTATGTTTGTGTAAAATAATGAATATCATTCAGAAAAACAAATGAGGCATTTTATTGTCACTTTGCAGAAGATGTCATGATACTTACCTGTGTGGATACAGCACTCTCAGAGCTGGTACTCTGGTCCTTAGCCTTTGCCATATCTGATAACTCTCGTTTAGTTCAATATACCATTGTTAATAATCTATATTTCACTCCGGTCAAGCTTTTTCAGCGTAAGTTGACTCCTGCTCCAGTGTGCTTCAGGTGCTCGCAAGACAGGGAGCAACCTGATTCATGTTTTTGGGAATGTGTTAAGGTTGCCCCATTGTGGTCTTTTGATTCGGAGACCCTAGATCCCTCCTGGGTCTGAGCAGATTTTTCTCCAGAAATTTGCATACTGGGTGACTTTCCCTGATTGATAGTGTGGAGCGGGTACCATATGGCCCTGATATCTATGGCAGCTAAAAAGTTGGTTTTAAGGCATTGGAAGGACCAGTTGGCCCTGTCCTTCATGAACTGGTTTAAAGAATTGATGTCATATCTCCAGTCCGAAAATTTGATTGCCAGTTATAAGAACCGTATGGACTTATATTATAAAAGATGGGAGTAGACTCCAGTCTCTTTGCTTACCTTAAGGATAAATTTGATGACCTGATCCTGGACCTCATACTATACAGTATAGCAGCTGTTACCTTAGTATACCGTCTTACTGTGGTGTTAAGATATGTTCCCTTATTATAACCTGGACGGTTGATCTGAATATTAGACAGGTTGTTTAATAGGAGTGATATCCAGAGTTCAGAAATTGTTAATTTATGATTTAGCGGTGCACCTTGGGGGTGGAGGGGGTAAGGGTACATACTCTTGCACATGGATTGACAGACCGATATTTTATGTTGTTTTATTCTTGAATGTGCCTTGTTATTTATTATATTGGTTAGGGGAGGGGTTGGGGGATTCTTTTGGTCCGAGTCGGATTTAATGGTCTATTTTTTGATATTATGGTTTTTTGGTTGTATTACCTTTGAAACTAATAAACTTATATTTCGAAGAAAAAAAAAATATCTGATAACTCCTTGGTATCTTGCAGCACTGCATCCCTCTCACTGGCTGATTTGAAAACAAACTGATAAATAGTGCCCCTTCCCATCTATTTCCCAAAGGCTTGGTGCCACAATCAGTGATAAAACAATGACGGAGGAGTAGAGCTGCTGTTCCCTGCGCAGGGACAAATACTACTGTAGATGTCCACTAAAAATAATGTCAGTTAATATTTTCATTTGGTGCCAGGAGAAGCTGATGCACAGTCTTGTCTAAAGGGCCGTACTCAGAGAGTAGCAGTACATGGAGTTTTGTCCTTCAGAAAGCACATATACCGTAAAGTACCTCAGGCCCTTTACTCTTTCTGGTATTTAATAGTCTTCCACCTGAAGTGAAACGTTCGAGTGTAAGATTATATGCTGACAATCTGGCTATAATTACATCAGCTGAAACACAGGAAGAACTCAGGCAAAAACTACAAGATTTCGACAGTGTCGGGGGATGGGTCACCAGGTCGGAGCTTTCAGCAAATACTAACAAAACCAAAGTGCTGCAGTTTGAGGCAGGAGATGAAAAACAGTTGGAAATATTTACTTCCAATAATTCCAAGCTTGAGAAAGTAGAAGTATCGATACTTGAGAATTACTTTTATAACAACTTAAAATTCTCTAAACATGTCACACAGGTATTGAGAAATACTAATAAAAAATTAAGGGCTTTAAGACGGACCTCAAAAAAAATTTTAATTAAAAACGCGAAAGGGATTGGTTGAACAGTTGATATTGCCAGCTTTGGAATATAGTAGTATCATTTATAGAACTGCAAATAAACAGATTTTGTCAAAACTGGACAAGGTATATAATCAATTGGCTAGATTCATATTGGGTTGTAGTTTTAATACACACCATTGTGACATGTCCAAAGAGTTGGATTGGCATACTTTAGAGGATAGGAATCGAGTAGTCTGGTTAAATTTTGTGCATAAATACCTGGTAAAACATCCCACACATTACATTTCAATTACACTACTAAATAAGTTAAGAAAGAATGAAAATCTACTAGAGCTGTATCACAAAATAAGGTTATACCAATAATAGCCAGAACTAAGTTTGAGGAAAAAAGATTGAATTTTCAGGCATCTCAATACTAAAAGGTATTACCACACAGTATGTGAACTATGCTGTCTATTGCAGAACTCAAATCAAACTTGAAAGCTACTATGTTTACAGAATGTCATTGTTAATTTATGAATGTGTATTTAATGTTGTGAGTCTAATTTAGTATATAGAGGATTGTGTATAAGCAATCATACACAAGTCAGTTGTGTGATCCAGAGGTTTCCGTGGTAACCGGAGACCTCGAGAGCGAAGCTTGAGAGGTCCGTTACCATGGAAGCCTCGAGACTGTTTAGCTGCCTTGTTGCGTATGATTGCTTATACACAATCCTCTATATACTAATATAGCCTCACATGGTTGCTCATGCACAATCTTTTATAGTGTATGAACAATCATGGGCATCACTCCTTTATCCCCCAAACTGGTCTCAATAAAAAAATGCCTTACTCAGGCAGCAGTTCCATCGTGCCACTTAACTCCTCACCACCGTGGCTGCTCAATTACTGATGCGTGCCCATGTTTGATGTTGTTGTGCTGCACTGGTGAAGTACTTGGTGCAGCATAACAGCATCCTGACACACTGAGTGCAGCACAACAACGCTGTTCCAGGCATGGATTTCCATGTGGAACAGTGTTCCACCATACACTATAGTACCATTCTATGAGAGATTTTATTATGTTGTATGTTGTAACAACTTTCACAGGACTGTCTTGTAAACAGGGCTAAAGCCCTTACAACATGAAATGTCAAAATGTATTTTTTACATTTTGTACTTCCTGTATAAAAAATTATTTTTCATTCATTCGTTCACAGTCAGCAGAATGGTTTTACCACTGGCTGCGGCATCAAGCACTTACAGAATGCAGACGGATAGGGAGTGGACGTTCTGCCAGAAATAAGAGTGATATCAAAGCATGCTTGGAAGAGGAAAGTGGTTCAGCTAGACCCCAGGGAGTTAAGATACCTGGTCAGGGAACATTAGGTACCACAGGACATCAAACAGTATTTTGGCATAGGCTTAGAAATGGATAGAGATGTGTAGCCACCTCACCTTCCCATTTGTTTGTGGGGTCCTGATGGTACAAGAAGGAAGGAGGGGCTACTCAATGAGACCAAGACCAGAACATTAAACTACCATGGAGAATAAAATGATGTTGTCTTACCATGGCCCAGGTCCTACTGCAGCACAATGGAAACTGCTACCCCTCGCCACTCCTCTGGATACTGCCAGATGGAACTGGAAACCTATTTTTCTTCTTTCTTCCTAGGAGTCTCCCACCAGCATCCCAGCCCAAGAAGCACTGTCTTCATCGGGGCTGCAAACTTTAAACTCTCCCAAAGAAATCTGTTTAGAAATTCATTAAGTTCTCTGAAATTCATCTATCTATTAATCCTTAAAAACACTCTCATGCAGTCAGGAATAAGCAACAAACCAATTTATTACACCTGCAGTCCCAGTGATTTCTGCCAGGACCCAGGGGTTCTCATTGCTTGTTTAAAACGTATCAGCCATCCTGCTCCATGGAGTACTGACTATTTACAATACCAGGGAGGCATTGAGAGAACAGACCTACTAGGTAGCATTCTGCTCCAAGCAGCTGAAGAAACCTCAGAACTTGCTATTACCCAAGGGCTCCATCGGACATTCATTGGACCATAGAGCCCTACCTACCCTCTGGCACTGGTAAGTGTATCACCGATTTTACTTGTCTTTACCATGTTTCCCTGGTCAGTCTCCCACCCATCAGAGAATCAAGCTGCTTCTCCCACCTGGTCCCGTGCCAAGGGACGCAGGACTTTTCCTTCCCTGACTATTCATTCCAAAACCTCAAGGATGCCGGAATCCCCTTAAACCATGGCTAAAGTCACTCCTGGTTTCCTGTCCACATATAGAATAGGGGGGCCTTCAAATTACTTTTGGTCTGTGTCCACACACACACCTTTCATCCTGTGCTTGCTTTAAGCTACCAGGTTCAAAGGCTTCCCAAGGTCTGTCCCCAAACTACCTGCTGCCCACCAGAACAGTTTATGATTGGCGTCCTGAAGCCTGCTCCTCCAAGCAGGCCCCATAGTGGGTGAGAAGCCTCTGACACCCACTTTAACAAGCCTGGACAACCCTGCCACACCGGGAGCCAAGATGGAAGCTGCCATCACCCCTCTCCAGGAGGAATTCTGCCATGAAACCTCCAACCCTGGCGGACCACGCCTACTTCCCATGGGCCCGGAACTCCACCAAGCTGCTTCCTAGGGCACTCTCACCACCCCTGTCTCCCTGGAGGCCCATCTGCCCCACACAACACTGGCTGGCTAACTAATACTCTTCCCCCGCACCTCAAGTTACAAGTTACTGGTGCCACATTGCCTTGTTCCCGGCACTACCTTGGACTCACTGGAGGGGGTCCCCTGGAATACAGCCCCAAACCAGGACCAGTGAGCTCCTTCCTGCCTGCCTGTCATCTCCCAGCCAGCCTCCTATCACCCCCCAGGCTACCCGAGCTCCCAGCTTTTAAAGGCTAAAGGAGCCTGCCCCTAGTGGCAGTCTCACAGTAAAGCCCCGAATGTGCCTTCCCCCAAAAAAACTACAAAACCCTTAAACTGGAGGGAAAGGCACAAAAAGTGGGGCCCCAATGGTGAAAGAAAGCCCCTTACATAGAGGGGGCTTACAGATGTATTAGTGCCATAAGACAGCATGGAGTTAAGGGACTACTCAACCAACAAGAGAGATTCCAACAGCAGAGGTTAAAAAAAAGCTACCTAGGGTTGCTTAAGATATCAGAACTGATTGGGGCCATGGCAAGAGAATGCACATTGTGAAGGCTCACAAAGGACCTCATTGGTTATGTAGTGCCCCTGGTGGTTGCTGACAGAAGGCTTGATTAGATTCATTGCTATGTGGTACCCATGGTTGCAGCTGACAGAGGACCTGATTAGGTTCATGGGTATGTGGTGCCCATGGTGGCAGTTGACAGAAGGCCTTATTAGGTACATGGCTATGTAGTATCCATTTCAGGAGCTGACAGAGGGCCTGAATACATTTATGACTATGTCGTACCCATGGTCACAGATGACAGAGAGCCTGCTTGGAGCCCATGGCTACATACCGCCCATTGTAGAGTCTGATAGAGAGTGTCTGATTGTGGCCATGGCTATATGCTGCTCATTGGGGCAGCTGACAGAGGGCCTGAATAGGTCCATGGTTACGTGGTCACTATGATCACAGCTAACAGAGGCCTGACTGGAGTCTTGGCTACAGTTAATGCTAATAAAAGTTATTAGATAAGAAGTTTCATTAATTGCGATACTTACGACATTGTGTAGTTGGCAGTTTGTAACTGTGGGCCCTTTTATGTGGAGAAAACATCTCAGCCTTTCGAGGTGAGAATTTAGGAGCACTTCCATTCCATTTCTAAGTGTGACTGGAGCAATGTCCAGGTCCCTTCTCTGCTCAAAGCTGCTTGACCGCATCAATTAGCAATCCCATGCCTCCTCAGCACCTACCATACCCCACCTTTTACTCACCCCCCTCAACCCGCCTCCTCAGCACCTACCATACCCCACCTTTTACTCACCCCCTCACCCCCACGCCTCCTCAGCACCTACCATACCCCACCTTTACTCACCCCCCACCTCCTCTCAGCACCTACCACCCCACCTTTTACTCACCCCCCACCCCGCCTCCTCAGCACCTACCACACCCACCTTTTACTCACCCCGCCTCCTCAGCACCCTCCCACCATACCCCACCTTTACTCCACCTCCGCCTCCTCAGCACCTACCATACCCACCTTTACTCACCCTCTCACCCCCCACCTCTTCAACACCTACCATACCCCACCTTTTACTCACCCCTCTCACCCCCACCACTTCAGCACCTACCATATCCCACCTTTTACTCACCCCCCCATCACTAACAAAGTCAATCTCTGGCTGCTTCATGACTGCCTGCTATTATGTAAATTGCTACTTTGTCAATATTTAATGATCCAATGTGCTTAATACTATTATTGAATGTCTCTGTCTGATTGATTTGTAAACTGTTATGTATACTTGTTATGTAAACTGTTATGTCTACTTCCTGACATGGAACCTCTAAAACAGAGCCTCTGGCTCAAAGGTATTGTAATTCAAGAAAGCAAGAAAAGAAAATTAAACAATGCTTTATCTGCCCATGCTAACTTGCAGTAGGACCATGGGAACCTGGTTTTTACATTTTGTGGGATACAACAGGTACATTTGGGTAAAAGAGGTGAATGTTTTGATAATCTGACTCATAAGAGAAATGCTTTATGGATAATACAGTTTTTGGCATTCTACATGCCAGGACTCAGTGAGAGGACTGAACATTTACCTCATTTATTTTATTTATTTATTTAACAACATTTGGAATTAAAACGAGTCACAGACTCATTTACAAAGGCACCATGTCCGAGAACAATGAAGGACTTACATACAGTATTAAGCAGTACAGTGTTCAGGTTTGAGAAAACCTGTAATGGAATAATGGATACAGTATTATCAAATACAATGTTCAGAAGAAAGACAGACTTACAAAAAACACACAGCTGGGGGAACGGGAACTGAAACAGTTGTCTTAGGCTGAGGAGGACCCAGCGATATCCATAATACTTAGTTAATACATGTTACACATTTATGTCCATAATATATCATAATCATTTATGAGGTGGAGTTATACTACAAAGCCCCAACATGTAGGGGAAGTAGGAGGAAGGAGAAGGTTAGAGACAGTCACAGGCTGAGGATTCTAGCAAAAGAGCTATGAGACTAGTCTTGAAGGTGGCGATCCTAGGCTCCAGGGAGACAGAGGGGCTAAGGCCTTTGAGCCAAATGGGGGCTCTGTATAAAAAGACTCTTTGTCCAAGGGAGGTTTGACAGCGGGGGACTAGTAGGGAGTTCCCAGTAGTACTACGGGAGATTCTGACCAGCGGGGTGGGTCAGATGAGACTGAGCAGGCTCTTGGCCAGGAGGCACATATGGTACCTAAGATGAGTGTCAAATGGCAACTATTCGACAGACTTGTACAGAGCCCAGGAGTGTGTCCATCTGTCATAGCCAGTGACCAGTCTGCACACTATGTTGAGGGTGACTTTGATGTGATGCAAGACAGTTGGGTCAGCAGTGCCATGGATGACAATGCTGTAATCTACCAGGTAGAAGACAGAAGAGGTCATAGAAACATAGAAAGATAGACTTCAACGGCAGATAAGGACCACTTGGCCCACCCAGTCTGCCCATTTCCCTACCTACTGGATAAGCTGCAGATTCTAGTTAACCAACAGCCTACTTCCTGCAACCCCCCACTATAATTGCCTTGTGTCTGTCCCATGCATGTTTGAATTCCCCCACTGTTTAAGACCCAATGACCTCCTCAGGAAGGCTGTTCCATTTATCCACCACTCTCTCCGTGAGAAAAAATTTCCTCACATTACCCCTGAGCCGTCTCCCCCTCTATCTTTAAATTGTAGCCCCTTGTTTTTACACATCTCTTTTTCTGAAAGATGCTACCCTCCTGGACTTTGTTGATTCCCTTGAGGCAGTATAGCGCAGTGGTCTAAGGCTCTGAGCTGCAAATTTGGTGACATCCAGCAGACCAGACCTGGGTTTGAATCCCACAGCTTCCACTTGCATACTGTGTGACTCTGAGCAAGTCACTTAACCTCCTTGTGCTTCCAGGTCGCTCCTGTAAAAAAGCTTTCAGCTTAGTGTGCTATACTTGGTTAAACAACTAAAACAAAAACTTGAACATTTCTATCATGTCCCCCCCGTCCCTCCTTTCATCAAGAGTATACATACAGTATTAAGCGCTCTCAGTCTCTCTCTTCATATGGTTTCTGCTGCAGACCCTGCACCATTTTAGTTGCCCTCCTCTGGACTGCTTCCATCCTGTCTATGTTCTTGCGTAGATGAGGTCTCCAAAACTGCACACAGTACTCCAGATGGGGTCTCACCAACTGTCTGTATAGAGGGATAACCACTTCCCTTTTTACGTTTCGCTTGCGTGCATGCGCAAGGAACATTTTGGGAGAGTAGCACACTTTGGAGGTGTGCCTCTCCTTGCAATCCTGCTCCGTTGAGCAGGCGTGGCGATCCTCCGCAATGGGACAGGCGGGGCTGTGTGGAACAGCGGTGGTCTTCCTTCAGAAAACCACGCTGTCCATCTAGATACTGGTCACGCTGCCCCCAACATCATGCCGCCCCCTGTGACATGCTGCCCCCAAAATCTTGCTGCCACGGTCCCGGCTGTCTGCCGACAAGGTACCCCAATCCTGTCAGCCCCACTGCCCCCCGCCATCTTCAGCCATGCTGAGGCCCACCCCAGTGTGGCAAATGTCGCGTAAATCAATAGTAAAACCTGTAAATTAAAACTGTCCCACGCAGTCTCCCACCCCCTCCACAACCTGCAACCCACCTACTGCACACCAGCCTCCCCACACCCCCCTATCCCATGCCTCATCTCGGAGCTCGGTGCCTTCTCCATTGCTTGCCCACCTTTGGGTCATGTGATATAATTACCCCCAGGTCCCTTTCCCTTTTACGTTAAACTGCGTGCATGCATAAGTGAACGTTTTGGAAGTAGCACACTTGGAGGTGTGCCTCTCCTTTCAATCCACTGCTCAGTTGAGCAGGCGTGGCGGTCCTGCACCAATGGGAGGCGGGGCTGTGTATGACAGCGGTGGACTTAGCCAAGAAAACCACCGCTGTCATACAGAGCACCGCGTCACGCATGCCCACCATCACGCTGCCCCCCAAGTCTCTGGTGCCACACTGGGGCGCCACCCCAGCGTGGCAAACATCCGTTGTTTGCCGAGGGGGTGCCCAATCCTATCGGCTCACAGCCCCCAAGCCATCCTTCTGTTGCTGGGAGCCCACCCCAGCGTGGCAAGCGTCCGTGTTGTTGCCGGCGGGGTGCTCAATCCCATTGGCTCTCGGCCTCCCCAGCCATCCTTCTGCCATGCTGGAGCCCACCCCAGCGTGGCAAATGTCCACGTGGTCTTTTTTTTTCACCTGTAAACCAAAAGCGGTCCCACAGGCGCTCCTCCCAGTCCCCCTCCCACAACCCACACCCACCCACTGCTTTCAGCCTCCCCATGCCTCACCCCATACTTACCTCTGGGCCTCGGCGCGGCGATCTTCGGTGGACGGGGAACTGCGTCTGCACTCTTCAAAGCTGACGCGAACTGAGGAAATGTCAGTAAGCTGTATAATGGGCTAGATGGAGGGTTTTCAACTTTATTGCATATCTCAGGCATTTTTGGGAATTTTTGCACCAAATTTTCAACATGGGGTTTTTGGGACCGCTTCTCATGAATGATGTAACTGTCATGGCGTTATTGGGGCCTGAAGGGTGATTTCTGATCAATGCATGAAATCACCCTTTCAGACTGAATAATGCCATGACAGTGTTTATCATTCATGAAAGGAGTCCCAAAACTCCATGTTGGTGATCATTCAAAAATGACTGTTCTGACGTAGATGCGCGCAGTTCCTCGCAGGCTCATAAGTTCACTAATTTTCAACATTTTCACTACAGATTTTCAACATTGCCATTTTACCACACCTCCTTATGAGCAGTACAGCTGTCATTTTCACATCTCACCCCAGTGTGTTTCCTTCCATATGTAGCGTACAATGGCGCGGTCGATTATCGCGAAATCAATGTATGGGACACATTAAGAAAATCACAGTGACATTGTTCATGAGCAGAGGTCTTAAAATGGCTGTGTTGAAATTTGGTGAAAAATTCCTAAAATGACTGTTTTACAAGCGTCGCTGCTAGCAGTTCCACACACGCTCATAGGTTTGCAAATTTTCAATATTTCCACTCAGATTTTCAACATTGGCATTTTACCACACCTCCTCATGAGCAGTACAGCTGTCATTTTCACATCCTGCCCAAACATGTTTCCGCTCATAGCGCACAATGGCGCAGTCGGTGTGCAAACTCAATGTATGGGACACATTAAGAAAATCACAGTGACACTGTTCATGAGCAGAGGTCTTAAAATGGCTGTGTTGAAAATTTGGTGACAAAATTCCTAAAAATGACTGTTTTACAAGTGTTCATTGCGCAGTTTCTATGCACGCTTGTAAGTTTGCGAATTTTCAATATTTTCACTCCACATTTTCAACATTGCCATTTTACCACACCTCCTTATGAGCAGTGCAGCTGTCATTTTTCACATCCTGCCCAAAATGTGTTTCTGCCCATGTAGCACACAATGGCACAGTCGCTGTGCGAACTCAGTGTATGGGACACATTGAGAAATCACAGTGTCACTGTTCATGAGCAGAGATCTTAAAATGCCAATGTTGAAAATTTGCTGAAAAAATTCCTAACAATGACTGTTTCTGAACATGCGTTGCACAGTTTACACTTGCGCTCATAGGTTTGCATGCTTTTCAATATTTCCACTCAGATTTTCAACATTGCCATTTTACCACACTTTCCTTATGGCAGTACAGCTGTCATTTTCACATCCTGCCCAAAACGTGTTTCCGCCTATGTAGCGCATAATGGAGGTAACAAAAGGTCATGCTGAAAATTTATTGTGCAAATACCAGCAATTGCACAGGGCATTAGGGTAAAGCACCATACGTGCCAAACACCACTGCAAATACCTGCAAGCTAACGTTCGGCATTGACAAATGCTTGTTCTACTTGTAATGCCCCTGCCTATGCATCCCAGTATCCCCCTGGCTTTCCTTACTGACTTTTCACATTGCTTATCCTCCTTTTAGTCATCAGCTTTCATATGACTACCCTCAGGTCCCTTTCCATTTTTGTTGTTGTTAGTGCCTCCCCTGCTATTGTGTACTCTTCTCCTGGGTTTTTTGTTTCAGGTGCATTACTTTGCATTTCTTTGCATTGAATCTAAGTTGCCATATGTCTGACCATTCCTCCAACTCTTGCCAGTCCCTTCTCATCCTTTCTACCCCATTGTGTATCAACTCTGTTATAGATCTTTGTGTCATCTGCAAAGGGCATAGCTTTCCTCAGACCCTTTGCAATGTCACCTATAAAGATGTTAAGAGGATTGAACCAGTACTGAGCTGAGGTACTCCACTAGTAATCCCCTTTCTTGGATGTGTTCCATTCACTATTACTTTCTGTGTCTGTTGTTCAGCCAGTTTGCTACCCAGGCTACCACCCTGGGACCCACTCAAAGGCTGGCTAACTGATTATTAATCTTTTGTGTGGACTGTGCCAAATGCCTTTGCTAAAGTCTAGGTGGGCCATATCCACAGCCCCTCCTGGTCTATTACTTTGGTCACCCAGTCAAAGAAATCAATTGGATTCATCTGATCATGACCTTCCTGCTGTAAATCCATGCTGCTTTTGGGTCCTGTGCCTCACTGGCCTCTAGGTACTCAACAATTCTTTCTTTAGGAAGAGATTCCATCATTTTCCCTACCACTGAGGTCAAACTTACAGGTCTGTAGTTTCCTGCTTCTGCCTTGCTCCCACTTTCATGAAGGGGAATCACATCTGCCCTCCTCCAGTCCTCAGGTACCGCCCCATCCTGCCATGATTTGTTAAAAAGCGTGGTCAGTGGTGTCACTAGGTCCTCCCTTAGTTCTTTTAGGATTCTCGGGTGAATCCCATCAGGCCCCATTGCTTTGTCCATCTTGAGTTTTAGGAGTTCTTTCAGGACTCTTTCTTCTGTGAATGGACTGGTGTCAACCCCCCTACCCAGAGTGCTTCTATTGTCTGGTTTAGGTAACCCTCCTCATCTTCTTTTGTGAATACTGAGCAAAGTATTCATTCAGTATCTCTGCCTTTTCACTGTCTCCTCTGCCTACCTCCCTCTCCTTTATTAATCTTCACTATCCTCCCTTAACCTTTCTATGTTCCCTAATGTACGTATAAAAGGTTTTATCCCCCTTCTTAACTGAGTTGGCTATTTTTTCCTCGGTTTGGGCCTTTGCTGGTCTGACTGCCTTCCCCACTTCTTTCTGCTTTAATTTGTACAGTTCCCTGTTGTGCTCCTTCTGTGATTCTTTATACTTTTTGAATGCAGCCTTTTTTTCCTTAACCTTCCCTGCCACCTCTTTTGAGAACCATAGTGTTTTTTTACTCCACTTTGTTTTCTTTATTTGTTTCACACAAAGGCTTGTTGCCTCTATGATGGCAGTTTTGATTTTTCTCCATTGTTCTTCCACCCCTCCTTTTTGGTCATTTGCTAGTGCATTCTTCAGGTATTCACCCATTTTGCCAAAGTCAGCCCTTCTAAAGTCCAGTATGCTTGTTTTTGTATGGCTTGTCTCCATGGTTGTGCTCATTGTGAAGCACACTTGGCTAGATGAATGGCCACCTGGGGAAGGCAATGTTTGTGGAGGTATAGAAGCCCAAGTCTGGAGTTGATAGTTATTTGAAAATAACTTGAATATGCTTCCATTATTGAAATCTAGCTTTTCGTTGCCAACATTCTTGTTTTTTTTCTCCTTTCCAACTTTAAGCTAATGGGATGTTTTTGAAGCCGGTTTTGAATTCAGACTGGAATCAGGGCATGCATAATTAATTTAGGACTATGAATTATTTTGTTAATGTTGAATAACATAACTGTCAGCAACAGGCATTTATCCCTTTATCAGTGCCACCATGTGTTATTAATTTAAGCTACTGTCCCTGCACTTGCATTTAGAACATTTTACTGTCACTTTAAGGGAATTACTATTTAAAGGGAAACATCCATGTAGGATTAAATTTATCAGTATTGTTACCAATGGAAATCTGCTTTACATATGCTGTTGACGGAAACCGAAACACTATTAGGGCCAGAATTAGAACCCGTTTAGTTGCTCCTCCCTTTATAGCTGCAGGCATCAATTTCCTAAATCACAGGCACAGGAAATGACATCACATCAGGGGAAAACACACATAGCCGATAAATGGTTTAACCAGGAAAGGCACACTAAGCCGAAGCTTGATTCCAGGTGTGACCTGAGACTACAAAAAAAGTTAAATGACTTGCTCAGGGTCACACAATAATGCAAGTGAGGACTGTGGATTCAAATCCAGGTCTACAGGTTTGCAACTCAGACCCTTAAACCACTGCTCTATACTGCCCCCTGGAAGGTAACAGGAAAAGAAAAAAAAAACAGTCCCTGGGGATGTGAACTTGTCTCTAATCCTGAAGGAGTTGGGCCTTTTGATGAGCTGTTACACCATCTGTAATTCAACAGAAAGGGAATTAAGGCACTGAAAAGAACTGGGAGAAGTTCATTAGTCAGAATACATATTAGATAAGAGGAAGAATTGCACCAGGCCACAGCTCAATGCAATGCCATGGTAGGAGTTGTGTGACCCACAGGACAGAAATGATGGGACATGAAGGGAAGGAGTGAGAGGTAGTACAGGGTCATGCACTGATGGACTCTGAGCTCCTGATAATGCAAAGGACACTCCCAGGCAACATGCTACTTTTGGTGCAACATCTGAAACTATGAAAGGAAACTAGTACAGCTTCACAAGGGTCCCGGCCAGTCCTGGGTGTAGATTCCCATTTTATAATGTGCAGGCCCATGCTTCTGCAATTTGTACACATCTGTTTGAGATTGATATGGATCCCTGCCAGTCCTGGGTGTATAATCCCGTTTTATTATTGTGTTCATGCTTCTGCTGTTTATACACATCTGTATGGGATTCATATGAATCCTAACCATTCTAGGTCTGACTCGTGATTGTACAGCCAAGTGCACACTCATGTACTGTAGCTGCAGGGCATGCACAGCCACTTGGGATTCACATGGATCCCCACAATTCCAGTGCTGATTTCTATTTGATACCTACATGCACACATATGTAAGTGGAAGGCATGTACAACCATATGATATTTGAATGCATCCCAGCCAATTACAGGTGAGGATCCCATTTTCTAAGCCTGTGCACCCATGCAACTGCTGTTCATACACATTAGTGTGGGATTCGTGTGGTTCCCTGCCTTTGCTAGATCTGGATTTCCATTTTATAACCACTTGCACACCCATGCAATGGCAGGGCATACAGAACCATGTGGAATTCATTTGGGTCCCTGCCAATCATAGGGACTGATTCCAGCTTTGTAATTACAGCATATGCACACCATGCAACTTCTGGGAATACACAAATATGTAGGCTTCACATTGGGTCCTGCCAACCCCAATGCTGGATAAACTTTCAATAATTAAGTGCACACCCATGCAATTGCAGGGCATACACAGCCATGTGAGATTCAGATGGTCCCTGCAGATCCCAAGACTAGATTCAGATATTTATTCCTGTGAAAACACATAAAACAGCTGTTCATACACATCTATGTATGATTGAAATGCATCTCTGTGATGTCAGGGTCTGAAATCCCATAATAATCACCTGCACAAACCCATGCAGTTGCAGGGCATACATACCTGTATGTGATTCACATGGGTTTCTGCCAATCACAGGGAAGGATTCCAGTTTTACTGTATAATCATGTGCACACGCATGCAGCTACTGGGCATTCTCAACCATATAGGATTCATGTGTTGTCTGGCCAGTACCATTTCTGGATAACCTTTTAATAACCAAGTGAGCACCCATGCAATTGAAGGACATACATAGCCATGTGAGATTCACATGGGTCCCTTCCAATCCCAGGGTTTGATCCAGATATCTGTTCCTGTGAAAACACATACAACTGCTGTTCATATGCATTCATGTGGAGCTGTCGTGGCCCCTGCCATTTTGGGGTCTAGAATCCCATAATAATCACACACCCAGCTACAAGCTACACACACATATGCAGCTACAGGGCATACACACCTGTATGTGATTCATATGGATTCCTGCCAATTATGGAGAAGAACTCCAGATTTACTGTATAATGATGTGTACACCTGTGCATCTGCTGGAAATAATCAGCCATGTAGGATTCACGTGGGTACTGTACCTGCCTGCCTGTAGAGGGTATGGATTCCCATTTTACAATAGTGAGTGCACCCAAGCAACTGCCAGATACACACAACTGTATGGGATTCACACAGGTCCCTTCCATTCCCAAGGATGGATTCAACTTTTATATGCACATGCACACCCATGAAACTGCAGGGCACACACAACTGTATGGGATTCACATAGGTCCCTTCCATTCCCAGGTCTGGATTCAACTTTTACATTCACGTGCATACCCATGAAACTGCAGGGCACACACAACAATATGGGTTTCAGTAGGTCGCTTCCAATCCCGGGGCTGGATTCAACTTTTACATTCACATGCACACCCATGAAACTGCAGGGCATACACAACTGTATGGGATTCACATAGTTCCATTCCCTGGGCTGGATTCAACTTTTATATTCACATGCACACTCATGAAACCGCGAGGCACACACAACTGTATGGGATTCACATAGGTCCCTTCCATTCCCAAGGATGGATTCAGCTTTTATATATGCATGCACACCCATTCGACTGCCACGCACACACAACTGTGTGGGATTCACACAGGTCCCTTCCATTCCAGGTCTGGACTCAACTTTTATACACATGCACACCCATGAAACTGCAGTTCCCACACAATAATATAGGTTTCAGTAGGTCCCTTCCATTCCCAGGTCAGGATTCAACTTTTACATTCACATGGACACCCATGAAACTGCAGGGCACACACAGCTGTGTGGTACTCACATCAGTCACTGCCAGTGCTGAGTCTGGATTTCCATCTAATAATCCATTGCCCACTAATGCAGCTGCAGGACATGTAAATACACACGGTATGAGAGTCACGTGGGCCCTGATCAATCACAGGGCTGGACACCAATTTTATAATTAAGTACACAGTCATTCAAATGAAGGTCTTTCACAACCATCTGGAATTCACAAAAGGTGTCTCCCAATCAGGGGGATGGCTCCAGTTTATAATCTGATGTGCACAGATGCAACTTCAGGCAATACACGACTATGTGGGATTCAAATGGAGTTTCACAATTATATGATAGAAAAAAACCTTATATAAATAATCAAAAATACTCATATGCCTTACATAAATACTAATGTGCCTTACATAAATACTAATGTGCCTTACATAAATACTCATATGCCTTACATAAATAGTAATGTGCCTTACATAAATACTCATGTGAATTACATAAAAACTCATGTGCCTTACATAAATACTCATGTGCCTTACATAAATACTCATATGCCTTACATAAATATTCATATGCAGCACTGGCAAATGGGTATAACCAAACAGAAGAACCCAGAGAAGTGAAAAGGATGGGTGTGGAGGTCAACCAAGGAGGTGACCTCAGTGGGGAGAGCAGTAGACCCCAGAGTAGGAGGAAGTGAATCCTGGTGGGCGACTCTGTAATCAGAGGGATCCACTAGGAACACAGGAGGGGGAGGACAGTGAGGTAATGTGCCTACCAGGTGCCATGGCATGGAGGGATGGGAGGAAGATCCTGGGGATTGCCAGGCAGGCAAGAAAGGAAGGTGAGCTGGATGTCATAATCCACCTAGGTACTAATGACCTGGCAAACGGGAAGCCTAAGGAAGTTCAGGAATAGTTTAGGAAACTGAGGAGGGGTCTCAAGCAAGTAGCTACTTCTGTCACCTTCTTGGAAGTACTACCTGTGAGAGGCATGGAAGAGTGAAGGGACACACACTCCAGGAACTTTAACTCATGGTTGAAGAACTGGTGCTGCGAGGAAGGGTTTGGATTCATTGGTGCCTGGGACCCACCTGAGGAATGTGGGCTTGTGCAAGCCTGATGGCCTGCATCTATCCTGGAGGGGAATCCAAGCACTCAATGATAAGTTTAAAGCTACATGGACAAGCATTTAAACTAGCCAAAGGGGGTGGCAGGCCAGCAAAGGAGGGTACATAATTTCCCACCCCCCACAGCTAGCAGTGGAACCTGTGAGCAGGAGGATGGGATATATCACAAAGCATGTGACAGAGAAGGGCTGTAGGCAAACACATGGGTGCCATGCATTTTCTAGAAGGGATACTGCTACTGAAGTACTGTCTGCCTGCAGCGAGTCTTGTGGATCCTGTATAAAAGGGGCACGGGATGTCTTCTCCCCTGTTCTGTATGACTGCAAAAGGAAATGTACAGTATCACTTCAGTTTCTAATGGGGGCAATCAAGTTTTGTCTCAGACTAGACAGAAGCACCAACAAGCATGGCAGGAGGTCACCATTTTGGTTGCCAAAGAAGACGTCTCCTCTGCTCTGTTCAAGGACAAAAGGAACTGTCAATCACTTCGGCTTCTCATAGTGAAAACAGTTACATATGCCCTAGCATGTGTAAGCTAAGAGATCACACGTTCACATCCCATGGCAGCCACACATAGAGAAAATCACTGTCACCAGACAATTTTCTCCCTTCCCAGAATGAGGTGTAAAGAATATCCCCAGTGCTGTTTACCTACCTATGCTACTGTTTACCTAATCTCTTCAGACAGAATACCTTGTACTGTAAATTCTTCAGTTGTAATTGTACATTGTTCTGTGCACAGTAGTACTGGGTCATGTCCCTTTATGCAAAAGCATTTTCCAAGGCTTTACCCTTGTATTTGATTCAGAACCCTCCCAGACTCCTGATGTTCTAATAAGACCTCAGTTCTGGAAGTCTTATAGAACACTTTACCTGGTAAACTCAAAGAGACCATTCTACAGGCAGCAGAAGAGCTGGTGAACAAAACAACTGAGTCCTCCTGTTGTTAGTGGAAGCTGCCACCAGCAATGAGAGAGAGACTGGGGACTTTATTTTAAAGATGGAGCTGACCAAGAAATGACAAGGTGGAGCTAGACAGTATGGATATTGGGACTGGGGAGAGAGAAGGGGCACCTCACATTATGGATTTATGTATAAGTGGCAACTTTTGTTTTTCCTGACAGGGGATGACGTAAATAAATAGAAGGGGTGTCTAGGGACTGTCTAGGCCCCCAGAAATATGCAGGGTCTGGGGCTGTCTAGGCCCCCAGAAGCTGGCAATATTTTGGTGATTTTTTTGTGCAAGTTATTTCCTGGTATCTAAACCGATTAGTAATACCCTAACCAATGGTACCTCTGCTACTGTCTGTATTTGCCATGTTTCTGTTTCTTTTATGTGTTCCCTCACAGAAAGCACCACACCCCCTCCTTTCTGTCCTGCCCTCTTCTCCTGAACATTGTGTAACCTGGTATGGCCATGTCCCAGGCATGATTTTCAGTGCACCATGACTCTGTAATGGCCTCAATATCCAGGTTGGCCTCTGCCATTATGACCCTTAGGTCCAGAACCTTATTTTCTAGACTTCTAGCATTCTTATTCATGGTCTGATTTTGTTTCTGCTCTGCTCTGCTTGGTACTCCCTTCTTTCCATTTTGCCCCCTTTCCTCTCTGTGTAATGCATTTATTCCCATCCCCCTTTAATTTCTACCACCCTGCTTTCTTCATTAATTTCCACCCTAGTGGATTCCGTTCCCCTCAGGTTCTCCCTAATTTCTACTTCAGCATGTGGGGGGCAGATACTATCCCCAGTTTCTTCTGCCACTCCCCTCAGCTAGTTGAAATATTCATCAAAGTAACATCTAAACTGTCCACTGAGGACTGCAGTTCCCCTCCTGAATGAAAGCAGGCCATCACCCTTGTAAAGCCTTTATCCATCCAGGTGGATCCCCGTCCCCAATGTAGCAGACCCCTCCTCTCAGCACCATTCCTTCAACCTTGAGATGAAGGTCTTGGTTCTGCGATCCCTCTCCTCCCCCTGACATAGACAGGCAGCACCTCTGTGAAAGCCACTGACCATGCTACCTGTCTATGACCCTCTTTCAGCACCATTCTTCCAACCATGATATGAAGGTCTTGGTTCTGCAACCCTCTCCTCCCTGACATAGACAGGCAGCACCTCTGTGAAAGCCACTGATCGTGCTACCTGTCTTGACCCCTCCAAGCCCCATAAAATCCTCCCACTATCCCAGCCCTGTTACTAACCAGGTCATTAGTTCCCAAGTGGATAATGAGATCCAGCTCTGCCTTCCATCCTTCAGGCTTAGCAACCTCTGGAACCACTTCTCATCCCTCTGGGCCATGGCACTTCATAGGCACCTAAACTGCCTCTCCCATTCCTATTCCCACATCTATCCACCTCACAGTCAAGTCCCACACCAGAAGTTGCTGCCTCCTTCTCTAAACTTCTCTGCCTCCTCCTTGGGCCTCTCTCCCTCTGGAAGACCACCATATCCTCAGTGGCCACTACCATGGGTGCTTCCTCCTGGTAGTCCAACCTCACCAGAGTGGTGTAGGAATTGGGTAGTGATCCCAAATGAGAAATGTGCCTCTGACCCACCACCATCACCCTTCCAGAGATCATCGTAGTTCAGTCATTCCTTCTCCCGCAATCTCTGGGGTAACAGTGTCAGACCTGGTGGCCCCTTTGTAGGAGAAGAGGTCCCACAAATCCTAGTCAGCTCACCCTGGAGTTGAGTGACCTCTTCATTTAACTCAGAGAGGTGTGTGCAGATGGGGCAGCACCACAGTCTCTAGAAGGTCTCTCAGAAAACTGCTTTCTCACAGACACTGCACTGCACCATTCCCAGCATTCTCAGCTTTTAAACTACCTATAGACCTGGGCATTTTTATGAACCCTTACCCCAGATATGGTGTTCCGGACTTTCCCTTTTGTTGTCTGTTCCTACTTGTGTTCCCCGATACCTGGTTTAAATCCCCTTAGATATGGTGTTCCGGACTTTCCCTTTTGTTGTCTGATGCTACCTGTGTTCCCCGATACCTGGTTTAAATCCCCTCAGATATGGTGTTCCAGACGTTCCCTTTTGATATCTGTTGCTACCTGTGTCCCCGATACCTGGTTTAAATCCCCTCAGATATGGTGTTCCGGAAATTCCCTTTTGTTGCCTGTTGCTACCTGTGTTCCCCGATACCTGGTTTAAATCCCCTCAGATATGGGGTTCTGACGTTCCCTTTTGTTGTCTGTTGCTACCTGTGTTCCCCGATACCTGGTTTAAATCCCCTCAGATATGGTGTTCCGGACGTTCCCTTTTGTTGCCTGTTGCTACCTGTGTTCCCCGATACCTGGTTTAAATCCCCTCAGATACGGTGTTCCGGACTTTCCCTTTTGTTGTCTGTTGCTACCTGTGTTCCCCGATACCTGGTTTGAACCTCAGATATGGTGTCCAACTCTCCCTTTTGTTGTCTGTTGCTACCTGTGTTCCCCGATACCTGGTTTAAATCCCCTCAGATATGGTGTTCCAGATGTTCCCTTTTGTTGTCTGTTGCTACCTGTGTTCCCCGATACCTGGTTTAAATCACCTCAGATATGGTGTTCTGGACGTTCCCTTTTGTTGTCTGTTGCTACTTGTGTTCCCCGATACCTGGTTTAAATCCCCATAGATATGGTGTTCCAGACCTTCAGTTTTGTTGTCTGTTGCTACCTGTGATTTGCCAAATACCTGGTTTTAAATCCTCAGATACGGTGTTCTGACTTTCCTTTTGTTGTCTGTTGCTACCTGTGTTCCCCGATACCTGGTTTAAATCCCCTTAGATATGGTGTTCCGGACTCTCCCTTTTGTTGTCTGTTGCTACCTGTGTTCCCCGATACCTGGTTTAAATCCCCTCAGATATGGTGTTCCAGACGTTCCCTTTTGTTGTCTGTTGCTACCTGTGTTCCCCGATACCTGGTTTAAATCCCCTCAGATATGGTGTTCTGGACGTTCCCTTTTGTTGCCTGTTGCTACTTGTGTTCCCCGATACCTGGTTTAAATACCCTCAGATATAGGGTTCCGGACGTTCCCTTTTGTTGTCTCATTGCTACCTGTGTTCCCGATGCCTGGTTTAAATCCCTCGATACGGTGGTTCTGACGCTCCCTTGTTGTCTGTTGCTACCTGTGTTCCCGGATACCTGGTTTAAATCCCCCAGATATGGTGTCTGATGTTCCTTTGTTGCCGGTTGCTACTGTGTTCTCGATACCTGGTTTTAAACTCTCAGATATGGTGTTCTCGGACTTTCCCTTTTGTTGTCTGTTGCTACCTGTGTTCCCCTATACCTGGTTTAAATCCCCACAGATATGGTGTTCCGGAGATTCCCTTTTGTTGTCTGTTGCTACCTGTGTTCCCGATACCTGGTTTAAATCCCTTCAGATATGGTGTTCCGGATTTTCCCTTTTGCTGTCTGTTGCTACCTGTGCTCCCCGATACCTGGTTTAAATCCCCTCAGATATGGTGTTCCAGACTTTCCCTTTTGTTGTCTGTTGCTACCTGTGTTCCCCGATACCGGGTTTAAATCCCCTCAGATATGGTGTTCCGGACGTTCCCTTTTGTTGCCTGTAGCTACTTGTGTTCCCCGATACCTGGTTTAAATCCCCTCAGATACGGTGTTCCGGACTTTCCCTTTTGTTGTCTGTTGCTACCTGTGTTCCCCGATACCTGGTTTAAATCCCCTCAGATATGGTGTTCCGGACTTTCCCTTTTGTTGTCTGTTGCTACCTGTGTTCCCCTATACCTGGTTTAAATCCGCTCAGATATGGTGTTCTGGACTTTCCCTTTTGTTGTTTGTTGCTACCTGTGTTCCCCGATATCTGGATTAAATCCTCAGATATGGTGTTCCTGACTTTCCCTTTTGTTGTCTGTTGCTACCTGTGTTCCCCGATATCTGGTTTAAATCCCCTCAGATATGGTGTTCCGGATGTTCCCTTTTGTTGCCTGTTGCTACCTGTGTTCCCCGATACCTGGTTTAAATCCCCTCAGATATGGTGTTCCTGACTTTCCTTTTGTTGTCTGTTGCTACCTGTGTTCCCCGATACCTGGTTTAAATCCCCTCAGATATGGTGTTCCGGACTTTCCCTTTTGTTGTCTGTTGCTACCTGTGTTCCCCAATACCTGGTTTAAATCCCCTCAGATATGGTGTTCCGGACTTTCCCTTTTGTTGTCTGTTGCTACCTGTGTTCCCCGATACCTGGTTTAAATCCCCTCAGATATGGTGTTCCGGACTTTCCCTTTTGCTGCCTGTTGCTACCTGTGTTCCCCGATACCTGGTTTAAATCCCCTCAGATATGGTGTTCTGGACGCTCTTTTGTTGTCTGTTGCTACCAGTGTTCCCCGACACCTGGTTTAAATCCCCTCAGATATGGTGTTCCGGATGTTCCCTTTTGTTGCCTGTTGCTACCTGTGTTCCTCGATACCTGGTTTAAACTCCTTAGATATGGTGTTCTGAATTTCCTTTGTTGCCTGTTTGCTACCTGTGTCTCGATACCTGGTTTAAATCCCCTCAGATATGGTGTTCCAGACTTTTCTTTTGTTGTCTGTTGCTACCTGTGTTGCCCGATACCTGGTTTAAATCCACTCAGATATGGTGTTCCGGACTTTCCTTTTGTTGTCTGTTGCTACCTGTGTTCCCCGATACCTGGTTTAAATCCCCTCAGATATGGTGTTCCAGACGTTCCCTTTTGATATCTGTTGCTACCTGTGTTCCCCGATACCTGGTTTAAATCCCCTCAGATATGGTGTTCCGGAAATTCCCTTTTGTTGCCTGTTGCTACCTGTGTTCCCCGATACCTGGTTTAAATCCCCTCAGATATGGGGTTCTGGACGTTCTCTTTTGTTGTCTGTTGCCACCTGTGTTCCCCGACACCTGTTTAAACCTTCAGATATGGTGTCTCGACGCTCCCTTTTGCTGTCTGTTGCTACCTGTGTTTCTCCGATAAGTGGTTTAAATCCAATCAGATACGGTGTTCTGACTTTCCTTTTGTTGTCTGTTGCTACCTGTGTTCCTGATACCTGATTTAAATCCCCCAGATATGGTGTTCCGGACTCTAACTTTTGTTGTCTGTTGCTACCTGTGTTCCCCGATACCTGGTTTAAATCCCCTCAGATATGGTGTTCCAGATGTTCCCTTTTGTTGTTTGTTGCTACCTGTGTTCCCCGATACCTGGTTTAAATCCCCTCAGATATGGTGTTCTGGACGTTCCCTTTTGTTGTCTGTTGCTACTTGTGTTCCCGATACCTGGTTTAAATCCCCATAGATATGGTGTTCCAGACCTTCCCTTTTGTTGTTTGTTGCTACCTGTGTTCCCTGATACCTGGTTTAAATCCTCAGATACGGTGTTCTGACTTTCCTTTGTTGTCTGTTGCTACCTGTGTTCTCTGATACCTGGTTTAATCCCTTAGATATGGTGTTCCGGACTCTCCCTTTTGTTGTCTGTTGCTACCTCTGTTCCCCAATACCTGGTTTAAATCCCCTCAGATATGGTGTTCCAGACGTTCCCTTTTGTTGTCTGTTGCTACCTGTGTTCCCCGATACCTGGTTTAAATTCCCTCAGATATGGTGTTCAGGACGTTCCCTTTTGTTGCCTGTTGCTACTTGTGTTCCCCGATACCTGGTTTAAATCCCCTCAGATATGGTGTTCCGGACGTTCCCTTTTGTTGCCTGTTCCTACCTGTGTCTCCCCACCTGGTTTAAATCCCTCAGATATTGTGTTCGACTTTCCTTTGTTGTCTGTTGCTACCTGTGTTCCCGATACCTGGTTTAAATCCCCTCAGATATGGTGTTCCGGATGTTCCCTTTTGTTGTCTGGTTGCTACCTGTGTTCCACGATACCTGGTTAAAATCCTTCAGATATGGTGTTCCGGACTTTCCCTTTTGTTGTCTGTTGCTACCTGTGTTCCCCGATACCTGGTTTAAATCCCCTCAGATATGGTGTTCCAGACTTTCCCTTTTGATGTCTGTTGCTACCTGTGTTCCCCGATACCGGGTTTAAATCCCCTCAGATATGGTGTTCCGGATGTTCCCTTTTGTTGCCTGTAGCTACTTGTGTTCCCCGATACCTGGTTTAAATCCCCTCAGATACGGTGTTCCGGACTTTCCCTTTTGTTGTCTGTTGCTGCCTGTGTGTCTCTGGATACCTGGTTTACATCCCCTCAGATACGGTGTTCCGGACTTTCCCTTTTGTTGTCTGTTGCTACCTGTGTTCCCCTATACCTGGTTTAAATCCGCTCAGATATGGTGTTCTGGACTTTCCATTTTGTTGTTTGTTGCTACCTGTGTTCCCCGATATCTGGATTAAATCCACTCAGATATGCTGTTCCGGACTTTCCCTTTTGTTGTCTGTTGCTACCTGTGTTCCCCGATATCTGGTTTAAATCCCCTCAGATATGGTGTTCCGGATGTTCCCTTTTGTTGCCTGTTGCTACCTGTGTTCCCCGATACCTGGTTTAAATCCCCTCAGATATGGTGTTCCGGACTTTCCCTTTTGTTGTCTGTTGCTACCAGTGTTCCCCGACTACCTGGTTTGATTCCTCTGATATTGTGGTTCCGGACTTTCCTTTTGTTGTCTGTTCCTACCTGTGTTCCCCGATACCTGGTTTAAATCCCTCAGATATGGTGTGTCTGGACTTTCCTTTGTTGTCTGTTGCTACTGTGTTTTCAATACCTGGTTTAAACTCTCAGATATGGTGTCTGACTTTTCCTTTGTGTTGTCTGTTGCTACCTGTGTTCCCCTGGACACCTGGTTTAAATCTTCAGATATGGTGTGATCTGGACTTTCCTTTTGCTGTCTGTTGCTACCAGTGTTCCCCGATACCTGGTTTAAATACCTCAGATATGGTGTTCGGACGCTTCCTTTGTTGTCTGTTGCTACCTGTGTTCACCGACACCTCGTTTAAATCCCCTCAGATATGGTGTCTTGATGTTCCTTTGTTGCCTGTTGCTACCTGTGTTCCCGACACCTGGTTTTAACTCCTTAGATATGGTGTTCGGAATTTCCTTTTGTTGCCTGTTGCTACCTGTGTTCCCTGATACCTGGTTTTAAATCCTCTCAAGATGCGGTGTTCAGACTTTCCTTTGTTGTCTTGTTACATCTGTGTTCCCTGATACCTGGTTTAAACTCCTCTCAGATATGGTGGTTCCGACTTTCCTCTTATGTTGTCTGTTGCTACCTGTAAGGCCCAATACCTGGTTTAAATCCCCTCAGATATGGTGTTCCGGACGTTCCCTTTTGTTGTCTGTTGCTACCTGTGTTCCCCGATACCTGGTTTAAATCCCCTCAGATACGGTGTTCCGGACTTTCCTTTTGTTGTCTGTTGCTACCTGTGTTCCCCGATACCTGGTTTAAATCCCCTCAGATATGGTGTTCCGGACTCTCCTTTTGTTGTCTGTTGCTACCTGTGTTCCCCGATACCTGGTTTAAATCCACTCAGATATGGTGTTCCGGACGTTCTCTTTTGTTGTCTGTTGCTACCTGTGTTCCCCGATACCTGGTTTAAATCCCCTTAGATATGGTGTTCCGGACGTTCCTTATTGTTGTCTGTTGCTACCTGTGTTCCCACATACCTGGTTTAAATCCCCTCAGATATGGTGTTCTGGACTTTCCCTTTTGTTGTCTGTTGCTACCTGTGTTCCGTGATACCTGGTTTAAATCCCCTAAGAAATGGTGTTCCGGAATCTCCCTTTGTTGTCTGTTGCTACCTGTGTCTCTCTTGGCCCTGGGTTTAAACTTCTCAGATATGGTGTTCTGGGCGTTCCCTTTGTTGTCTGTTGCTATTTGTGTTCTCCGATACCTGGTTTAAGTCCCTCAGATATGGTGTTCTGAACCTTCCCTTTTTGTTGTCTGTTGCAACCTGTGTTCCCGATAGCCTGGTTTATATCCCCTCAGATATGGTGTTCCGAATTTCCTTTTGTTGTCTGTTGCTACTCTGTGTTCTCGACACCTGGTTTTAAATCCTCAGATATGGTGTTCCGGACTCTCACTTGTAGTCTGTTGCTACCTGTGTTCCCCGATACCTGGTTATAATCCCCTCAGATATGGTGTTCCAGATGTTCCCTTTTGTTGTCTGTTGCTACTTGTGTTCCCCGATACCTGGTTTAAATCCCCATAGATATGGTGTTCCTGACCTTCCCTTTTGTTGTCTATTGCTACCTGTGTTCCCCGATACCTGGTTTACATCCCCTCAGATACGGTGTTCCGGACTTTCCCTTTTGTTGTCTGTTGCTGCCTTGTGTTCTCTTTATACTGGTTTTAAATCCTCCAGATATGGTGTTCTGATCTTCCATTTTGTTGTTTGTTGCTATCTGTTTTCCCGGATATCTGGTTAAATCACTCAGATATGCTGTTCGGACTTTCCTTTTGTTGTCTGTTGCTACTACGTGTTCCCCGATATCTGGTTTAAATCTTCAGATATGGTGTTCGATGTTCCTTTTTGTTGCCTGTTGCTACCTGTGTTCCCGGATACCTGGTTTAAATCCCTCAGATATGGTGTTCGGACTTTCCTTTTGTTGTCTGTTGCTACCAGTGTTCCCTTGTACCTGGTTTAAACTTCAGATATGGTGTTCTGACTTTCCCCTTTGTTGTCTGTTGCGCCTGTGTTCCCCGACACTGGCTTTAAATCCCCTCAGATATGGTGTGTCTGACTCTTTCCTTTGTTGTCTGGTTGCTACCTGTGTTCCTCAACACCTGGCTTTAAATCCCCTCAGATATGGTAAGGCGTCTCCGACTTTCCCTTATGTTGTTTGTTGCTACCTGTGTTCCCCGACACCTGGTCGAAACCCCCAGATATGGTGATCCGGACTCTTCCCTTTGCTGTCTGTTGCTACCAGTGTTCCTCATACCTGGGTTTAAATCCCCAGATATGGTGTTCTGACGCTTCCTTATGTTGTCTGTTGCTACCTGTGTTCCCCGACACCTGGTTTTAAACCCCTCAGATATGGTGTGTCTGGATGTTCCTATTGTCTGCCACTATGCCTGTGTTCCCCGATACCTGGTTTAAATCCCCTTAGATATGGTGTTCCGGAATTTCCCTATTGTTGCCTGTTGCTACCTGTGTTCCCCGATACCTGGTTTAAATCCCCTCAGATGTGGTGTTCCAGACTTTCCCTTTTGTTGTCTGTTGCTACCTGTGTTCCCTGATACCTGGTTTAAATCCCCTCAGATATGGTGTTCCGGACTTTCTCTTATGTTGTCTGTTGCTACCTGTGTTGCCCGATACCTGGTTTAAATCCCCTCATAAATGGTGTTCCGGACGTTCCCTTTTGTTGCCTGTTGCTACCTGTGTTCCCCGATACCTGGTTTTTAAATCCTCTCAGATACGTGTCTTGACTTTCCTCATGTCTACACTGTGTTCCCCATACCTGGTTTAAATCTCTCAGTTATGCTGTTCCGGCTGTTCCTTTGTTGTCTGTTGCTACCTGTGTTCCCTGATAGCCTGGTTTTAAATCCTCAGAAATGGTGTTTGGGTCGCTTTTCCTTTATGTCTGTTGCTACCTATGTTCCCGATACCTGGTTTTAAATTCTCAGATATGGTGTTCTGGACGTTCCTTTGTTGTCAGTTGCTACTTGTGTTTCTTTATACCTGGTTTAAACTCCCTAGATATGGTGTCTCGACCTTCCCTTTTGTTGTCTGTTGCTACCTGTGTTTCCCATACCTGGTTTAAATCCCTCAGATATGGTGTCTTGACTTTCCTTTTGTTGTCTGTTGCTACCTGTGTCCGTGATACCTGGTTTAAATCCCCTAAGAAATGGTGTTCCGGACTCTCCCTTTTGTTGTCTGTTGCTACCTGTGTTCCCCGATACCTGGTTTAAATCCCCTCAGATATGGTGTTCCAGACGTTCCCTTTTGTTGTCTGTTGCTACCTGTGTTCCCCGATACCTGGTTTAAATCCCCTCAGATATGGTGTTGTGGACGTTCCCTTTTGTTGTCTGTTGCTATTTGTGTTCCCCAATACCTGATTTAAATCCCCTTAGATATGGTGTTCCAAACCTTCCCTTTTGTTGTCTGTTGCAACCTGTGTTCCCCGATACCTGGTTTATATCCCCTCAGATATGGTGTTCCGGACTTTCCCTTTTGTTGTCTGTTGCTACCTGTGTTCCCCGATACCTGGTTTAAATCCCCTCAGATATGGTGTTCCGGACTCTCCCTTTTGTTGTCTGTTGCTTCCTGTGTTCCTCGATACCTGGTTTAAATCTCCTCAGATATGGTGTTCCAGACGTTCCCTTTTGTTGTCTGTTGCTACCTGTGTTCCCCGATACCTGGTTTAAGTCCCCTCAGATATGGTGTTCCAGACGTTCCCTTTTGATATCTGTTGCTACCTGTTTTCCCCGATACCTGGTTTAAATCCCCTCAGATTTGGTGTTCCGGAAATTCCCTTTTGTTGCCTGTTGCTACCTGTGTTCCCCGATACCTGGTTTAAACTCTCAGATATGGGGTTCTGACGTTCTCTTTGTTGTCTGTTTTTACCTGTGTTCTCGATACCTGGTTTAAATCCTCAGATATGGTGTTCCGGACATTCCCTTTTGTTGCCTGTTGCTACCTGTGTTTCCCGATACCTGGTTTAAATCCCCTCAGATACGGTGTTCCGGACTTTGTCTTTTGTTGTCTGTTGCTACCTGTGTTCCCCGATACCTGGTTTAAATCTCCGCAGATATGGTGTTCCGGACTCTCAGTTTTGTAGTCTGTTGCTACCTGTGTTCCCCGATACCTGGTTTAAATCCCCTCAGATATGGTGTTCCAGATGTTCCCTTTTGTTGTCTGTTGCTACTTGTGTTCCCCGATACCTGGTTTAAATCCCCATAGATATGGTGTTCCTGACCTTCCCTTTTGTTGTCTATTGCTACCTGTGTTCCCCGATACCTGGTTTACATCCCCTCAGATACGGTGTTCCGGACTTTCCCTTTTGTTGTCTGTTGCTACCTGTGTTCCCTATACCTGGTTTAAACTCACCAGATATGGTGTTCTGGACTTTCCATTTTGTTGTTTGTTGCTAACTGTTTTCCCCGATATCTGGATTAAATCCACTCAGATATGCTGTTCCGGACTTTCCCTTTTGTTGTCTGTTGCTACCTGAGTTCCCCGATATCTGGTTTAAATCCCCTCAGATATGGTGTTCCGGATGTTCCCTTTTGTTGCCTGTTGCTACCTGTGTTCCCCGATACCTGGTTTAAATCCCCTCAGATATGGTGTTCCGGACTTTCCCTTTTGTTGTCTGTTGCTACCTGTGTTCCCCGATACCTGGTTTAAATCCCCTCAGATATGGTGTTCCGGACTTTCCCTTTTGTTGTCTGTTGCTACCTGTGTTCCCCGATACCTGGTTTAAATCCCCTCAGATATGGTGTTCCGGACTTTCCCTTTTGTTGTCTGTTGCTACCCAGTTCCCACTTGGGTTTAAATCCCCAGATATGCACCTTGACTTTCTTTATTGTGTCTGTTGCTACCTGTTACCCGATACTTGGTTTAAATCCCTCAGAAATGGTGTTCCAGGCGTTCCCTTTGTTGTCTGTTGCTACCTATGTTCCTCGATACCTGGTTTAACCCTCAGATATGTAGTAAATTTCTGGACGCCCCTTTGTTGTGTCAGTTGCTACTTGTGTTCCCTTATACCTGGTTTAAATCCCCTTAGATATGGTGTTCCGGACCTTCCCTTTTGTTGTCTGTTGCTACCTGTGTTCCCACATACCTGGTTTAAATCCCCTCAGATATGGTGTTCCGGACTTTCCCTTTTGTTGTCTGTTGCTACCTGTGTTCCGTGATACCTGGTTTAAATCCCCTAAGAAATGGTGTTCCGAACCTTCCCTTTTGTTGTCTGTTGCAACCTGTGTTCCCCGATACCTGGTTTATATCCCCTCAGATATGGTGTTCCGGAATTTCCCTTTTGTTGTCTGTTGCTACCTGTGTTCCCCGATACCTGGTTTAAATCCCCTCAGATATGGTGTTCCGGACTCTCACTTTTGTAGTCTGTTGCTACCTGTGTTCCCCGATACCTGGTTATAATCCCCTCAGATATGGTGTTCCAGATGTTCCCTTTTGTTGTCTGTTGCTACTTGTGTTCCCCGATACCTGGTTTAAATCTCATAGATATGGTGTTCCTGACTCTCCTTTGTTGCTCCACATACTTGTGGTTCCCTGATACCCAGTTTACATCCCTCAGATACGTGTGTCTGACTTTTCCCTTTTGTTGTCTGTTGCTACCTGTGTTCCCCATACCTGGTTTAAATCTGCTCAGATATGGTGTGTGTTCTTGACTTTCCATTTTGTTGTTTGTTGTTAACTGTTTTCCTGTATCTGGATTAAATCCACTCAGATATGCTGTTCGGACTTTCCCTTTTGTTGTCTGTTGCTACCTGTGTCTCTGGAGCTATCTGGTTTAAACTTCAGATATGGTGTGTTCGGATGTTCCCTTTTGTTGCCTGTTGCTACCTGTGTTCCCCCGGCTACCTGGTTTTAAATCCTCAGATATGGTGTTCCGACTTTCCCTTTGTTGTCTGTTGCTACCAGTGTTCCCCGATACCTGGTTTAAATCTCTCAGATATGGTGTCTGGACTTTCCCTTTTGTTGTCTGTTGCTACCTGTGTTCCCGATACTTGGTCGACCTCAGATATGGTGTCTGACTTCTTTTGTTGTTGTCTGTTGCTGCCTGTGTTCTCAATACCTGGTTTAAATCCCCCAGATATGGTGTTCCGACTTTCCCTTATGTTGTCTGTTGCTACCTGTGTTCCCGATACCTGGTTTAACTTCAGATATGGTGATCCGGACTTTTCCTTTTGCTGTTCTGTTGCTACCAGTGTTCCCCTCGATACCTGTTTAAACTCTCAGATATGGTGTTCCGGACGTTTCCGTTATTAGCCCGCGATCAGGCTTGCAGGTCCACTGGACCACCAGGATATTGGAAATATTCAGTTCTTTTATTACACATGCCCGCGATCGAGCACACAGCGGTCCACTGGACCACCAGGGATATTGGAAATATGACTGGGAGATGGCCATACCTGGCTACAACATATTCAGAAGAGACAGAGCAGGCAGGAAGGAAGGAGGAGTGGCACTGTATGTGAAAAATGACATAAGGGCCACACAGATCCAGGAGGAACAAAATGGGGGAGAGATACTGTGGTTTAAGCTGGAAAGGAAAATGGGGCCAGCCATCCGCACAGGTGTGGTCTATAGACCACCAGCCCAGGAGGAAGAAACAGATAGGAGCTGATGCTAGCCATCCAAAGGATGGCAGACAAGAGTGAGTAGTACTGGTTGGAGACTTCAATATACCAGACGTGGACTGGAGCATCCCAGCAGCAGCATCAACTAGGAGCAGATTTATCCTGGACTCCTTCAGGTGCCTTCCTCAAGCAACTGGTCATGGAACCAACTCGGCAGAAGGCAATACTGGACCTTGTGCTCACAAACAGGGACAGTGTGATGGGGGTAACAGTGGGGGAGCACCTGGGAAACAGTGACCACCAGTCATTGTGGTTTGAAATCACAGAAAGAGCAGAACCAAACCACACAAAAACACGTATCCTGGATTTTAGGGGGGCAGACTTTGGGAAAATGGGGAGATACTTGAAAGAGGCATTAAGGGGAATGGGACAGGAATAAGGGGTTGAGGAACAGTGGGCAGTATTTAAAATGGGGATTATAAGAACAACAGAATTATGCATTAAGCAGATTAGCAAGAGGAAAAGGAAGAGGAGACCATTATGGTTTTCCAAAGAGGTAGCAAAGAAAGTGAAAGCCAAAAGATTGCATTCAGGCAATACAAAAGACACAGGCAGAAGGGGATAGGGAGAAGTACCGGAGAAACAAAGGGAGGCAGGAAGTCAGTAAGGAAGCCAAAGCTCAGACAGAAGAACACATTGCAAAATCAGTGGGTAAAGGGGACAAAACCTTTTACAGGTACATAAGTGAAAAAAGAAAGACAAAGGGAGGGAGGGATAGTGAGACTGAAGGGGGAGGACGGGAGCCGCGTGGAGGATGACAACAATAAAGCTGACATATTGAACAGGTATTTCTGCTCAGTCTTTACTAAGGAAGAGTGGGGTAATGGGTCTGAAGAGAGTACAAGGGGTGAGAATGGTGCAGAAATGGACACAAGTCCCTTTACACGAGAAAGGGTCCTGAAGGAACTGGAAGTAATAAGAGCTGATAAAGTAATGGGGCCAGATGGGTGCACCCCAGGGTCCTTAAAGAACTAAGAGAGGTGGTGGCTGAACCTCTGGCTATCCTGTTCAGCCAATCACTGGAAACAGGGAGGTACCCAAAGACTGGAGGACAGCAGATGTAGTCCCCTTATACAAAAGTGGGAACAAAAGGAAGCAGGAACTACAGACCAGTCAGCCTCACCTCGGTAGTGGGAAAGATCATGGAAGCACTACTGAAGGAGAGTTGGTGGAACATCTGGTTGTCAATGGACTACAGGACCCAAGGCAGCATGGTTTCACCAGGGGAGGTCATGTCAGACCAACCTCATTGAATTTTTGACTGGGTGACTAGGGAGGTGGATCAGGAGGGCAGTGGACATGGCCTATCTGGACTTCAGCAAGGCCTTTGACACTGTGCCACATAGAAGACTATTACACAAACTGGGGATATGGGTGTGGGCAGGACAGTAGTGTGGTGGGTAGGTAACTGGCTGGGTGGCAGGACACAGAGGGTGGTGGTAAATGGCTGTCACTCCACAGAGGAAAAATAACCAGTGGGGTACCACAGGGATCAGTGCTGGGACGGTCCTATTCAACATCTTCATCAGTGACATTGCACAGGATCTAGAAGGCAGAATTTCACTGTTCGCTGATGACACAAAGCTCTGTAACAGAGTAGACACACCAGAGGGTGTAGACAGAATGAGAAGGGACCTGCAGAAACTTGAAGAATGGTCAAAGGTTTGGCAGTTGAAATTCAATGCAAAGAAGTGCAAGATAATGCATATGGGGCACAAAGACCCTGGCACAATATATCAGTTGGGGGGTGAGGATATAGCATGCACCAAGCAGGAAAGGGATCTTGGGGTTATCATCTCTGATGACCTCAAGGTAAGGAAACAGTGTGACAAGGCAGCAGGTAAAGCAAATAGGATGCTGGGATGTATGGCAGGGGCATCACCAGCAGGAAAAGGGAGGTCATAATTCGCTATACAAGACACTAGTGAGGCCCCACCTGAGTACAGTGTACAGTTCTGGAGACCATGCCTACGTAAGGACATAGACAGCGAGAGAAGGTTCAGAGGAGGGCAACAAAGATGGTGCATGGATTGCATCACAAGTCCTATGAAGACAGGTTGAAGGAACTGAACATGTACTCCCTGGAGGAGAGGAGGGAGAGAGGGGATATGATAGAGACATACAAGTATCTTACAGGGAGGAACAGGGTGCAGGAAAACACTATTTTTAAGCGAAAAAATGTTTCAGGACTAGAGGGCATGGGATGAAGTTGGAGGGAGGACGATTCAGAGGAAACATGAGAAAGAATTTCTTCACAGAACGGGTGGTGGACAAGTGGAACACCCTGCCAGAGGAAGTGGTGGGGGCTGAAACAATCACAGGATTTAAGAATGCATGGGATAGACATAAAGGAATTCTAGAGGTCAGGGGTAAGGGGAAACAGACTTCTAGGAAAACAAACTGAACTTACAAGCTCAAATGGGCAGACTAGGTGGGCCATAGGCCTTTATCTGCCGACACTGTCTATGTATCTATGTATCTATGTATTCTCTTTTATTACAAATGCCCTCAATCGGGCACACAGCGGTCCACTGGACCACCAGGGATATTGGATGAATTCTTCTGTTATTTCTATAGATGCCCGCGATTGGGCAGATAGCGGTCCACTGGACCACCAGGGGTATTGGACAAATTCTTCTGTTATTTCTACAGATGCCCGCGATTGGGCTGTGGAGCACATTGCTGGCTGCAGGGGGCATCGGTCCCCGAAGGCTGCTGCCTGGCAGGGCGCCAGGCGCAAGTCATCAGGGATCGGCGCACCTGCATGCAAATGGGTTCATAATGACATGTAAATGGCCCCATGTGTGCCTTGCATACATTATGGCCCCATCTGCATGTCAACTTTTGAATATCGCTGTTGCTGTGCATAGCGCAATGGAACTTGCGCTAGAGCATCCCCATGCTCCACTCTGTCCACTTGCGCTGGCGCAGTGCCACTGTGCCATGCACACTGGGGGTGGCCAGGGTGCGATATTCAATGCTGCTGAGCCATGGCGCAGCTCCGTTGAATATCACCCAGTCCACACCCCTGCACAGCCAAGTTGAGTTGCGCCCAAGTTTGCGCCACAGCCTGGCATAGTTTGAATATCTGGGCCATAGTATATTGCTGCGCGGAATTTTCAAATTCTGTGGAATATTTACAATTCCCTGAAATTCCACCAAATTCTGCCCGAAATGGAATGACAGAATTTCACAGCATATAATAGTTGTCTCTCTCTTTCATCAGGGGCAGTAGTTCCTTAGATATCCAACAGGTGCAGCCTCCCCTCACCCTTCTGTTGTGAGTGGGAAATGGAGGTTGTGTAACTGAAGGAGGGCAGTTGTAAACAGGTTACTGCAGCTATGATGTTGTTGTAAAGGTAGAGGGCAGACTAGTCTATGGCCCTTACACCTTTGAGGACATTAGCGGGATCCAGGCAGTTGATATTTCTGAAGGAGAGATTTTTTTTGGGGGGGTGGGGTACGACTGGTTTGGTAGCCAGAATGATGTATGTTGGGGAATGGTCACTGATAGAATCAGACATTGTACCTGCCTGAAGGACCAAGTCAATCCAATTTGTGGCTGCTCAGTTGAGCAGGGAGTGGTTAAGCATACTGGCATTATGTCTGGTAGGGAGGGAGATACTTTGTTCAAGTTGAGGAGGCCCCTGGGCTGACTTACGTTCTCCCCTGCACGAGATCATCTGTTGCTGCCACCACTGCTCTCTGTGTTATTATCCAATATTCTCACTCTCTGTAAATCACACTTAGTTAATGGATATACTTTTTACAATGCCCTTAAACCACTGTACATTTTCACTGTATGTAATGACTCTCATTCTATGTAAATTTGTAGCAGTGTAATAGCGTCATTCTAATCGCTGTAATGCCAGTCTATTGTTTTATTTCTTTGTTCGTGTTCTTGTTATTGTCTTGATCATTGACATGGAACCTAAGTAAGAGCTCTTGTTCAAAGGTATTATCTGAATAAAGAATAAATTAATAAAACAAATAAAAAGCTGGTATGCTTTCAAGAGGTTTGCATAGTCGAGCTTGAGGGCTCCTAACCAGTTAAGGTTAATGTCCCCGAATACAATTGTATCCCTGATAGGTGAGAGTGATCCAAGGCTGTCCAGAAAGTTGGATAGCCCTGGGATGCCTCCAGAAGGGGGGGTGTTGTAGCAGCAACCTACTGTAGGTAGACTTTTTTTCCATATACAGTTTTTTTTTTATTTTTTCCATTTTCTCCCCTTTACCCAGGGTCATGGCATACACGTGTGGAGGCGGGCATGCATGCCAGGAATCTGATGACCCTTCCACCCCACCCCAGACTTTCATCATTACTCCTACTACCTGTGCACCCATTGGGCCTCCACCTGATGGGTGCGGGACTCAGAGGGCGGGTGTCCACCACAGAGGGGAAATTCCTCTCCAACCTTCCCCCCCTGCCGGCACCCCGGTGACCCGAGGTCATTCCCAAACCTGGGTCACCGACGTGGCGTGAGGTGTGGCATCCAGTGCCTCAACCCTCAGCGCCACCAGGCCAGCAGGTAGAATTTTTTTGAGACACCTAGGGTTGATTCAGTAAGGAGATATTTGGGGGGGTGCTGAGCAGCTAATGATGGTGGCTGAAAATGTGGTCCTGTACATAAAGTGCTACCCTGCACCAGATCATTCATACAAACAAAGTAAGTTATTAGAATAAAATAAAAAACATGACTCCACATTTGAATGCCTCCAACAACTGGGCAGACTTCACATTAAGGGGAGGGGATTCCATATCAGTGGTGCAGCTACTGAAAAGGTGCAATCCTCGGGTTGTCTCAGCAATGACTTTGGAAGTAGTAGAAAGCACCCCCTTGATTGGGTGAAGTCGATGGCCCAGAGTATAAATGACTGAGGGCCTCCTCCACATGCTTGTTTAGGGCTGAGAAAGCCACAGAGTGGCCACTGTGTGCACGATATTCAAATTCAGGGCACTCTGGGGCATCAATGATGTTTCCTCATGCCCCTTCTGCACCAGATCACTCACCAGTGCAGCTGACTAAGGGGGACTGGGCGAGTGGTGGGGCATGGGCGGCTATACCTGCAGTCTTTGAGGACATTTCCTCAGTGTGGATGGCTGTGTGTGTGGAGCAGTCATAGCACCTGATTAGGGCCAATAACAGTGGATATTTGCCTTTGAATGGCCACACAACAGATTTCCAGGCCCCATCAGCCCTCACACCTCCAGTACCAAGCCTTGGAGCCTCCCAATCAGTGTTGCTTCCATAATGTGTATTTTCCATTGGGATAGGGCAAACCTCGAGGACTGCAATTTTCTGTCATGCCCTACCCCACTGTGCAGGAAGCGAGCCACTTGCAGACTATTACTGGGATCCAATTGGTCCAGTAATAGTAAGTCCTTGATGTGGAACCTTGTATTTTACTGTTTCTTATCAACTCCGATAGAAAAGACGTTATATTCATTTTAACAGAATTTGTGATCCACAAACTCTAGTAGCAAAGAATTTCGTCTTTTTTTGTTTTACATAATCTGCGATGCTCAGAACCCTGAATGTTTTTTTTTTTACAACATACAGCAGAAGGAATTATATTTTTCAAAGACAAATATTTGGCATGTAATGAATTTTATAGATCCACTACAGGATGTGAGGACCTACTTTGATATCCAAAGGCCTTGGGTAGGTTTGAGGCAGGTGACCCCAGGCCATTCCACCACCCAAGCTGTACATATAGGCCCAGATATTCCAAAGGGTTGGCATGGCGCAACACTGTTACACCATGCACAACCCACTGATGCCCCGTGCGCATATTCTAAAGCGAAAAGCCGGCACAAACTAGATGCGCGGAGCGCATCAGTACGTATACATGCACAGGAGTGGGCGTGCTCCATGCATACTCTGCACAGCCCGATATTCAGCCCGGGATGTGCAGAGCCATGCATGTGCAACTCCTGCCTGGCGCCAGCACAAAGCTGATCCAAAAAAAAGGAACAACTGATGGCCAACTACAGGTGAGCTGCCGCGATTGCAGGGTGCAACATGGCAGCTGCCACATATGGTGGCCAATACGAAGTCGACTGTACCTGGCGGCACCCCCATGCCCGATCACTGGCATTTGTAATAAAGAACTAAATATTTCAATATCCCTGGTGGTCAAGTGGACTCTGTGTGCCCGATCGTGGGCATTTGTAATAAAGAAATACATATTTCCAATATCCATGGTGGTCAGTGGACCTTAAAGCCCGTCGCAGGCATTTTGTAATAAAATAGCTGAATATTTCCAATATCCTGGTGGTCCAGTGGACCTGCAAGCCCGGTGCGGGCGGTATAAATAAAACATCAATATCCTGGGGGTCCAGTGGACCCCGCACCCTCCACCACTGAATCCCACCACCCTGCTCCCACCCTCCGGTCAGCGGCAGGTGGCAGCCCACCACCAGCCCTGCCACCGCCCGACTGACACAGTCGGTGGGGCTGTCGCATTGGTCCTGGCGTGAGCCAATGGGCGTGCAATATACCTACACATTCCAGATATGTGAATGGATCCCGTTCACATATCTGGAATGTGTAATGCTAATATGAGCTGCATGCTCGTAGTTCACGCTGTGGACATGGGCGTACAACTACCGACTGTGAAAGCAGCCGGCGAAACGGAAGATTCTGCCACCTGACGGACCGGCAGTGGGATTCAGTGAGCAAGTGGAGAGTGACCACTGGCCACCAGAAGACGTGATGAGGTTCGACAAATATAACCAGCGATCCTACCACTGGACCTGAATCAGGCGCAACCACATGCCGATAAGACACGATCACTGGACCACAGAGATATAAGAATATGACTGAAGAAAGCCATACCTGGCTACAACATATTCAGAAGAGACAGAGCAGGCAGGAAGGAAGGAGGGTGGCACTGTATGTGAAAAATGACATAAGGGCCACACAGATCCAGGAGGAACAAAATGGGGAGAGATACTGTGGTTTAAGCTGGAAAGGAAAATGGGGCCAGCCATCCGCACAGGTGTGGTCTATAGACCACCAGCCCAGGAGGAAGAAACAGATAGGAGCTGATGCTTGCCATCCAAGGATGGCAGACAAGAGGTGAGTAGTACTGGTTGGAGACTTCAATATACCAGACGTGGACTGGAGCATCCCAGCAGCAGCATCAACTAGGAGCAGATTTATCCTGGACTCCTTCAGGGTGCCTTCCTCAAGCAACTGGTCATGGAACCAACTCGGCGAAGGCAATACTGGACCTTGTGCTCACAAACAGGGACAGTGTGATGGGGTAACAGTGGGGAGCACCTGGGTAACAGTGACCACCAGTCATTGTGGTTTGAAATCACAGAAAGAGCAGAACCAAACCACACAAAAACACGATCCTGGATTTTAGGGGGCAGACTTTGGGAAAATGGGAGATACTTGAAAGAGGCATTAAGGGAATGGGACAGGAATAAGGGGTTGAGGAACAGTGGGCAGTATTTAAAATGGGGATTATAAGAACAACAGAATTATGCATTAAGCAGATTAGCAAGAGGAAAAGGAAGAGGAGACCATTATGGTTTTCCAAAGAGGTAGCAAAGAAAGTGAAAGCCAAAAGATTGCATTCAGGCAATACAAAAGACACAGGCAGAAGGGGATAGGGAGAAGTACCAGGAGAAACAAAGGGAGGCAGGAAGTCAGTAAGGAAGCCAAAGCTCAGACAGAAGAACACATTGCAAAATCAGTGGGTAAAGGGGACAAAACCTTTTACAGGTACATAAGTGAAAAAGAAAGACAAAGGGAGGGAGGATAGTGAGACTGAAGGGAGGACGGAGCGCTGGAGGATGACAACAATAAAGCTGACATATTGAACAGGTATTTCTGCTCAGTCTTTACTAAGGAAGAGTGGGTAATGGGTCTGAAGAGAGTACAAGGGTGAGAATGGTGCAGAAATGGACACAAGTCCCTTTACACGAGAAAGGGTCCTGAAGGAACTGGAAGTAATAAGAGCTGATAAAGTAATGGGGCCAGATGGGTGCACCCCAGGGTCCTTAAAGAACTAAGAGAGTGGTGGCTGAACCTCTGGCTATCCTGTTCAGCCAATCACTGGAAACAGGGGAGGTACCCAAAGACTGGAGGACAGCAGATGTAGTCCCCTTATACAAAAGTGGGAACAAAGAGGAAGCAGGAACTACAGACCAGTCAGCCTCACTCGGTAGTGGGAAAGATCATGGAAGCACTACTGAAGGAGAGATTGGTGGAACATCTGGTTGTCAATGGACTACAGGACCCAAGGCAGCATGGTTTCACCAGGGGAGGTCATGTCAGACCAACCTCATTGAATTTTTTGACTGGGTGACTAGGGAGGTGGATCAGGAGGGCAGTGGACATGGCCTATCTGGACTTCAGCAAGGCCTTTGACACTGTGCCACATAGAAGACTATTACACAAACTGGGGATATGGGTGTGGGCAGGACAGTAGTGTGGTGGGTAGGTAACTGGCTGGGTGGCAGGACACAGAGGGTGGTGGTAAATGGCTGTCACTCCACAGAGGAAAAATAACCAGTGGGGTACCACAGGATCAGTGCTGGGACGGTCCTATTCAACATCTTCATCAGTGACATTGCACAGGATCTAGAAGGCAGAATTTCACTGTTCGCTGATGACACAAAGCTCTGTAACAGAGTAGACACACCAGAGGGTGTAGACAGAATGAGAAGGGACCTGCAGAAACTTGAAGAATGGTCAAGGGTTTGGCAGTTGAAATTCAATGCAAAGAAGTGCAAGATAATGCATATGGGGCACAAAAGACCCTGGCACAATATATCAGTTGGGGGGTGAGGATATAGCATGCACCAAGCAGGAAAGGGATCTTGGGGTTATCATCTCTGATGACCTCAAGGTAGGGAAACAGTGTGACAAGGCAGCAGGTAAAGCAAATAGGATGCTGGGATGTAGGGCAGGGGCATCACCAGCAGGAAAAGGGAGGTCATAATTCGCTATACAAGACACTAGTGAGGCCCCACCTGAGTACAGTGTACAGTTCTGGAGACCATGCCCACGTAAGGACATAGACAGCGAGAGAAGGTTCAGAGGAGGGCAACAAAGATGGTGCATGGATTGCATCACAAGTCCTATGAAGACAGGTTGAAGGAACTGAACATGTACTCCTGGAGGAGAGGAGGAGAGAGGATATGATAGAGACATACAAGTATCTTACAGGGAGGAACAGGGTGCAGGAAAACACTATTTTAAGCGAAAAAATGTTTCAGGACTAGAGGGCATGGGATGAAGTTGGAGGGAGGACGATTCAGAGGAAACATGAGAAAGAATTTCTTCACAGAACGGTGGTGGACAAGTGGAACACCCTGCCAGAGGAAGTGGTGGGGGCTGAAACAATCACAGGATTTAAGAATGCATGGGATAGACATAAAGGAATTCTAGAGGTCAGGGTAAGGAAACAGACTTCTAGGAAAACAAACTGAACTTACAAGCTCAAATGGGCAGACTAGGTGGGCCATAGGCCTTTATCTGCCGACACTGTCTATGTATCTATGTATCTATGTATTCTCTTTTATTACAAATGCCCTCAATCGGGCACACAGCGGTCCACTGGACCACCAGGGATATTGGATGAATTCTTCTGTTATTTCTATAGATGCCCGCGATTGGGCAGATAGCGGTCCACTGGACCACCAGGGGTATTGGACAAATTCTTCTGTTATTTCTACAGATGCCCGCGATTGGGCTGTGGAGCATTGCTGGCTGCAGGGGCATCGGTCCCCGAAGGCTGCTGCTCTACGGCGCAGGCGCAAGTCATCAGGGATCGAGCATCTGCATGCAATGGGTTCATAATGACATGTAAATGGCCCCATGTGTGCCTTGCATACATTATGGCCCCATCTGCATGTCAACTTTTGAATATCGCTGTTGCTGTGCATAGCGCAATGGAACTTGCGCTAGAGCATCCCCATGCTCCACTCTGTCCACTTGCGCTGGCGCAGTGCCACTGTGCCATGCACACTGGGGGTGGCCAGGGTGCGATATTCAATGCTGCTGAGCCATGGCGCAGCTCCGTTGAATATCACCCAGTCCACACCCCTGCACAGCCAAGTTGAGTTGCGCCCAAGTTTGCGCCACAGCCTGGCATAGTTTGAATATCTGGGCCATAGTATATTGCTGCGCGGAATTTTCAAATTCTGTGGAATATTTACAATTCCCTGAAATTCCACCAAATTCTGCCGAAATGGAATGACAGAATTTCACAGCATATAATAGTTGCTCTCTCTTCATCAGGGGCAGTAGTTCCTTAGATATCCAACAGGTGCAGCCTCCCTCACCCTTCTGTTGTGAGTGGGAAATGGAGGTTGTGTAACTGAAGGAGGGCAGTTGTAAACAGGTTACTGCAGCTATGATGTTGTTGTAAAGGTAGAGGGCAGACTAGTCTATGGCCCTTACACACTTGGAGGACATTAGCGGGATCCAGGCAGTTGATATTTCTGAAGGAGAGATTTTTTTGGGGTGGGGTATGACTGGTTTGGTAGCCAGAATGATGTATGTTGGGGAATGGTCACTGATAGAATCAGACATTGTACCTGCCTGAAGGACCAAGTCAATCCAATTTGTGGCTGCTCAGTTGAGCAGGGAGTGGTTAAGCATACTGGCATTATGTCTGGTAGGGAGGGAGATACTTTGTTCAAGTTGAGGAGGCCCCTGGGCTGACTTACATTCTCCCCTGCACGAGATCATCTGTTGCTGCCACCACTGCTCTCTGTGTTATTATCCAATATTCTCACTCTCTGTAAATCACACTTAGTTAATGGATATACTTTTTACAATGCCCTTAAACCACTGTACATTTTCACTGTATGTAATGACTCTCATTCTATGTAAATTTGTAGCAGTGTAATAGCGTCATTCTAATCGCTGTAATGCCAGTCTATTGTTTTTATTTCTTTGTTCGTGTTCTTGTTATTGTCTTGATCATTGACATGGAACCTAAGTAAAGAGCTCTTGTTCAAAGGTATTATCTGAATAAAGAATAAATTAATAAAAAACAAATAAAAAAAGCTGGTATGCTTTCAAGAGGTTTGCATAGTCGAGCTTGAGGGCTCCTAACCAGTTAAGGTTAATGTCCCCGAATACAATTGTATCCCTGATAGGTGAGAGTGATCCAAGGCTGTCCAGAAAGTTGGATAGCCCTGGGATGCCTCCAGAAAGGGGGGTGTTGTAGCAGCAACCTACTGGTAGACTTTTTTCCATATACAGTTTTTTTTTTATTTTTTCCATTTTCTCCCCTTTACCCAGGGTCATGGCATAGACGTGTGGAGGCGGGCATGCATGCCAGGAATCTGATGACCTCTTCCACCCCACCCCAGACTTTCATCATTACTCCTACTACCTGTGCACCCATTGGGCCTCCACCTGATGGGTGCGGGACTACAGAGCAGCGGGTGTCCACCACAGAGGGGAAATTCCTCTCCAACCCTCCCCCCCTGCCGGCACCCCGGTGACCCGAGGTCATTCCCAAACCTGGGTCACCGACGTGGCGTGAGGTGTGGCATCCAGTGCCTCAACCCTCAGCGCCACCAGGCCAGCAGGTAGAATTTTTTTGAGACACCTAGGGTTGATTCAGTAAGGAGATATTTGGGGGGGGGGGGGTGCTGAGCAGCTAATGATGGTGGCTGAAAATGTGGTCCTGTACATAAAGTGCTACCCTGCACCAGATCATTCATACAAACAAAGTAAGTTATTAGAATAAAATATAAAAACATGACTCCACATTTGAATGCCTCCAACAACTGGGCAGACTTCACATTAAGGGAAGGGGATTCCATATCAGTGGTGCAGCTACTGAAAAGGTGCAATCCTCGGATTGTCTCAGCAATGACTTTGGAAGTAGTAGAAAGCACCCCCTTGATTGGGTGAAGTCGATGGCCCAGAGTATAAATGACTGAGGGCCTCCTCCACATGCTTGTTTAGGGCTGAGAAAGCCACAGAGTGGCCACTGTGTGCACGATATTCAAATTCAGGGCACTCTGGGGCATCAATGATGTTTCCTCATGCCCCTTCTGCACCAGATCACTCACCAGTGCAGCTGACTAAGGGGGACTGGGCGAGTGGTGGGGCATGGGCGGCTATACCTGCAGTCTTTGAGGACATTTCCTCAGTGTGGATGGCTGGTGTGTGGAGCAGTCATAGCACCTGATTAGGGCCAATAACAGTGGATATTTGCCTTTGAATGGCCACACAACAGATTTCCAGGCCCCATCAGCCCTCACACCTCCAGTACCAATCCTGAGGAGCCTCCCCAATCAGTGTTGCTTCCATAATGTGTATTTTCCATTGGGATAGGGCAAACCTCGAGGACTGCAATTTTCTGTCATGCCCTGCCCCACTGTGCAGGAAGCGAGCCACTTGCAGACTATTACTGGGATCCAATTGGTCCAGTCACACCACAATTACCCCATGGCTCCCTGCCTTTCCATGCATGGTATCAAAGTATGGCAATGCTGTCCATCTAGTTGTATGGCTTGAACAACTGCTACTCCCAGCTGCAGGAGATTATACCTGCCCTCCCCTGGAAGACCTACATGAAGCTGCAGCAATATGTCATTGAGCACATCTTCAAACTGCAGCATGTCATTCTGAAGGGTCAGGGAACAGCCCAATGTGGCAGCTGCTGCCTCTGATAAAAGTGGCACCCAGCTTTATTATATGAACAACTGCCACTCTTAGCTCAAGAAGCTAATTCCTGCCCACCGGTCCTGCAGGAATATGAGTCACAAGGAGCTGCTGCAACACATCACTGACTACATCGTCAACCTACAGCAGATCTTGCTAGTGGGGCAGGCACCAGACAAAGGTGCTAGGTATCCCTCAGATGAACATGGCAGCTGACTGCGTGATTGTAACATCAGCTATTCCTGTGGTGGGGCCCAACAGGATGCAACCCGATTCTGCAGAATTGTGCAGAAAAACTACTGCAGGTAACAAGGCAGTTTTAATGGTAATTAATCCCTTTTGTCATGTAAGAAACTGCGACACTGCATTTCATCCTGGCAGGCTTCACTATAGCTCCAGGAGCTCATGTCTGCCCATCCCCCTTGCAGGAAGGTGAGCCACACTGAGATGCCGAAACATGTCATTGACTAACTTCATCTGAAAACCTGTCGCCACGCATGTTGGAGGCACAGGGACCAGTCCACGATGGCAGGTCTGCCCTCTGTGAACATGGCAGCAAGCTCTATAAAATGAACAACTGCTACTCTCAGCTCCAGGAGATAATGCCTCCCCTCTCCCCCCTTGAAGGAATGTGAACCACATAAAGCTGCTGCAGTGTGTCATTGACTAGGTTTTTAACTTAAGGAGACTCAAAACACTCTAGTGCTCATGCCAAATTAAAACGGATTCCAAAAGCTTCATCAACATAAAAATTACTTTATTGCATCGTGGATGGTAGTGATGGTTTCTACTCCCCACCAAAAAATCAAAATAAGCATACACCTGGTGTGTTTCAGATAAGAACACAGCCCTTATCAAAACATCTGTTCTGATCCGAAATGCATCAGGCGGGCTCATGTTCTTGTTTTTTGGTGGGGAGCATACACCATTTCTGCCATCCATGATGCAATAAAGTAATTTTTGTGTAGATGAAGCTGGCTGCTGGAATCAGTTTTAATTTAGTGATGAATGCTTGAGTGTTTTGATTCTTCGTGAACTGTTTTCTCCTGAGTACCACCCTCCTTGTGCGCACTTCAGGTGTTTGATTACATTTTCAAATAACAGTTGTCAAATTTTATTTGGATACAATGAAACATTTACATGTGTAGCCCTGGTTGCCTCCCCAACCACTGATGTCATGGAAATTTTTCATTTCTTGTTTTGTTTGAATTTTTTCTATATAATTTAGTGTAACAGCAGGTCTCTCAGGATAACCCCCAACTGAAATTCATTGTGGTGCACCATCTGAAGCAAAAAGGAAAGAACAGGGAGGAGTTTGCTCCAGAAATAGCAAGACTCTAATTGCACACTCCTGGAGAAATAGACTCACTCACAAAATTGTGGTTTGCATTCTGTGTTAGTTTTATTTATTAAATCAAATGGTACCAATACTGTGTAACATGCCAGCGTTTCATGGACACACATTCCTCCTCCTCTGAACCTTACAGTTACTATAAACACAAAATAAATTAATACATTTTTAAAACAATCTCAAAAATTTTTGTTTTGCAGTAATGAATTCAATATACTTTAAATTTTAGCTTTGTTAATCATACTTAATAATACTAGTCAAGTACCACAAAACATGAATATAATTAAGGTCTGTGTATCTCATTCGTTGTTCCCCATTGTAACATTAACTAATGCAGAGATTTGTTACCCTCCTCCCCAGCAGCACAAGATACTGTATCACAGGCAGTGGCAGCATGTCTGAACCAATCTGTTTGGCAAGTATACCTTCAGCGTCTTTCATTTAACTGCATATCTAAAGAAATATAACAACACACTGCCAGTATGATAGAAACAATCCTCACTGAAACCAAGCTAGTCATATTTCAAAAGAATTGCTGGCGTAGGTATACGCTATATCACATGATCTTTGTACTGAGTAGCATGTAGGTATAACACATACTGTATCCAGCTACCTTTAATCCTTTTATATTTTTAACTCATTATATCCATCAAACTCATCATATAGAAGAACTGCTAAAAAAGCTTTGCCAAAGGCTTGGCCTATTCTATAGATTAAAACCCTTCCTAACCAGAGACTCAAACATTAGGTTAGTCCAGGCCACTTTTCTCTCAGTTGTTGACTATGCAGACTTCCTTTCTAGTCTCTGCCCCATCTCCTACCTTCACAAGCTGGATACCCTGTACCATAGAGCAATAAGATTCATAACAGATCTGCCATCTAACACTCATCATTGCTCTCTCTATGCTGCAGTTGGATGGGTTTCCCTACATCTCAGAAGGAACAGAAATGCAGCACTATGGACCTACAGAGCGTTGTCAAAAACTTCCAATTATATTCTGGTCTGCTTCACCCAGACCACTCCTAGTTCCTATGCCTAAAGCAACAACATCATCTTGATCAAAATGCCTAAATTCAACACCCGGCTACTGAGGGCAGCAATCAGCTATTCTCTAGCTATGGCATGGAATTCCCTACAAAAATCCCTAAAGCTGTCCAATCTTATACCTATAGCATCCTTTAAACAGCGTTGCACAGATTTCTTCACAGAGAAATGCAACTGCTACCACTAGAGCTAGTCTTGTCATTTCACAATCCCCCTCCCAGAAATCTACCATATATGGCATAATTTTTGTCCTTCAGTTCTCCCTCCCAGGCAGCCACCCCTTCTTATAGCACCTCAGTAATGCCTCCTGCCATCCTAGTATTACATTATGCTGTGCGTATGCCATGGCTCCTCAACTGGGATATATATATACTGTATTTATTAGTATAACTTTCATATAACCCACATTATCATGTGAATCTTACTGTGCATCATTGTGTTTATAAGTGCTTTTTTCCTGTATGTATAACTGTATATATAAGTGTATTGATGTATCTGTTGTGTATCAACTGCTGAACCTTGACCTTATCAGGTCCATCTTGTAAATGAGCCTTGCTCAATGATGCTCGCCTGAATAAATAAAGATTTGATTGATTGATTGATTGATTGATACCCTGGGCAGCCATTTTGTGTCAGGTAAACAATGGATAGTTCAGAGTTCTTAAGAAGCTATAACACAAGAGGAAACTTTTTGTTAAAACACTAATATCTGTCTAGCAGGAGGTGAGACACACATTGCCTCAGTCATCCACACCACTTGGTGGGGTTGGTAAACGTGTTCTTCAGTGGCACTGACTGAGGAACGTGTTCTCTTTCCCCAACTCCCACCATCTCGGAGCCCACCACAGTCCAGTCACACCTCCTTCCAGCATCATCTGAAGCAACAGCAGTGGACTTGGTTGCTGGAAGAGGCCTCCCAAATTCTTGTCAACTTGGTCCTGGAGTTGAGAGACCTCTCCACTCAGCCCAGAGAGGTTCCTGCAGAGGGGACAGCACTTCAATCTCCAGAAGGTCTCCCTGACAATTACTGCACCACAGTCACTGCACTATACCACTCCCATCATTTCCAAACCTACTTCCCATATTACCTAGGAATGATCTGATACTCATACCCCAGATAGGATATTTCTTGATTTTCTGGGCTTCCTTTTTGTTCTGATTACCCCAGCTACTATACACTAGATAGGCACTAATCTGCTTTCCTTAAACTTTTAAGTAGATTTTATTTGCTTCCCATTTACTCTGACCCTAGATAGGTGTTAACAGATTTCCTTGCCCCCATCCTTTGTATTTCTACCCTAGCTAGGGTGTTGAACCTACACTCAGCTTTGGCCTACTTTTTACTCTCCCCCTTTCTTTGCAAGGAGTGTTACATGAGGAGTGAACATGAAAGCTTACCTTAGATGACTGGCAGAGTCCCTGGATTTGATGATTCCTCCGGCCCCAGTGGATGCCTACTGATCACTAAGGTTCCAGTCTTACTCCTGTTCCACTCCTGCGCTACTCCACTCATGTGCTGGGACACAAATGAGTGTAACAACACACTAGGAGTGTTGCCTTTGATCCTCCTTTTCTGTAATGCTGAGTTTGTCCCAACTGGTCCATGTCTGTCTATCGTCAAACCTCTGTGTTGCAGTAGTCCTGACCCCTGACCCTGGTTTCCCCATTCCTGCTACAGAAGAAAGAACACAAAACAAACACACACACCACACACACACCACACACACCACACACACACACACACACACAAAAACATTTTTCCAAGTAGGTTTTTCTGTTTACTTTACCCTGCCTTCAGTGTTTCCCCATTCTTATATCTGGTGCTGCTTGAATGAACAGAAAAGTGCACAGAAACTACTCCAATATATGTTTTAAATCCCCTGGTCTCTATAATCAGCCTGTCCTGATAGGTTCCTGTTTGTCCTTGGACCCACTTAACATAGAAACATAGACTTTGATGGCAGGTAAGGACTGCTTGGCCCACCCAGTCTGCCCATTTCCCTACCTATTGGATAAGCTGCAAATCCTAGTTAACCAACAACCTACTTCCTCCCACCCCCACTATAATTGCCTTATGTCTGTCTCATGCATGTTTGAATTCCCCCACTGTTTTAGACCCCACAACCTCCCCAGGAAGGTGGTTCCATACATCCACCACTCTCTCCGTGAAAAAAAATTTCCTCACATTGTCCCGAGTCATCCCCCCTCTATCTTTAAATTGTGCCCCCTTGTTCTTGCACATCTCTTTTTCTGAAAGATGCTGCTTACCCCTACATGTTGCAGAAGTCTCCACCCCTGACCTTTTTTTCTCTGTTGCTGCTACAAAGGAGAGAACAAAAAATACACACAAAAAACAGTTTATCAAGAAAGCAGGTTACAGTACGTTACCCTGCTTTCAGCATTTCCTACGCTTACAGCTGGTGCTGCTTGAATGAACAGAAAAGTGCACAGAAACTGCTCCAAGATACCTTTTTAAATCCCCTGGTCTTTGTAATCAGGCTGTCCTGACTGGTCCCCGTAAAGTGAATTGCTGGGGTGAGCATGGGATTGGAAGTGCCTCAAGAGTGGTAAATGAGAAAAGGAAAGCAAGGGGAGGGATAGTGAGGATAAGGATGGGGGAAGACGGCAGTAGGGCTGTGCAGAAGAGGACCACGAGAAAGCAGACCTACTGAACAGATACGTCTCCTCAGTTTTCACAGTGGAGGGAGAGGGGACAGACTACCAGGGAGCAGCAGAAACAAATGGTTGGGGAGGTGGACACAAGTCCATTTTCAGAAGAAAGAGTCCTGAAAATGCTTGGACCTCTGAAAGAGAATAAGATTATGGGACCAGAAGGGATACACCCAAGGGTACTAGAGGAACTCAGGGATGTGATGGCCTTGTTCAACAGTTCACTGGAACAGAGTGGTTCTGGAGGACTGGAGAAGAGCAGACATGGTCCTCTACCTACAAGTGGTAGCAGGGAGGAGGAGAGCAGGCATGGTCCCGTATCTACACATGACAGCAGGGAGGAGGAGAGTAACTATAGGTTGTCAGACTCACCTCAGTGGTAGGGAAATTAATGTAAACCCTGTTAACGGAAGTGTTGGTAAAGTATCTTGAATCCAATGGACTGCAAGACAATAGGCAGAATGGAATAACAGGGACAAGGTCATACCAGATAAATCTGATTGATTTCTTTGAGTGGGTGACCTGGGAAATTGATCAGGGGAGGGCAGTTGATGTAACCTATCTGGACTTCAGCAAGGCCTTCGACACCGTGTCACAAAGTTGACTGATAAATAGTAGTAGAATTAGATTTTTATGAGGCAAACCTCAGTTGCTCAGAGTGTCTGTACAAAAAAAAGATCCAACAGAAAAATAAGCAACTTGAACAACCAGCTATATACTCCATCAACTGCAACAAGTATGCGAACTACTAATGCAATCATATACATTCCAAGTAACTTCTACCACTACATCAGATTCACCTAACATCTACTAGCACGAGGTGCTTCCGCAGTCTCATTTTAAAGATGTTAACTGTATTTGCTGTGTGAATGATCTCTGCAAAAGCATTCTAAAAGACTGCATCTGCTATCAGAAAGGCTCTCTCTCCAGCAGTCTTGATCCTCATAGAAGGAACTTTAAACAGGCCCTGTTAACTGGATTTCAGTGCTCTAGTCAGTGTGTAGTTAATCAGGAGCTTGCTGAGATATTGGGGGCCCAGTCCATTCTGGGCTTGATATGTTAAAAGAACCCAGAATTCAATCTACACCTAATAGGCAGCCAGACCAAATCCCACATTGATGGTGTACTATGATCCAACCTCCAAACAGAGGTCAGAAGCCTCGCTGCCACATTTTGGACTAGCTGCTGGTGGGACAATTCAGCACCATGTAGACCCATAAAGAAAATAAGACAGCCTGAAGGTGGGATTCAAACTGCTGAATAGGGTTAGAAACTGGTTAACTGATAGGAGATGGAAGCCAGTGTTTAATGACACTCTGATGATGGGGGTGTGATCAGTGGAGTACTGCAGAGCTCAGTACTGGGATTAGACCTCTTCAATGTCTTCATAAGTGACACTGAGAAAGAACTGGAAGGGAAGGTATGCCTTTTTGCAAATGACACCAAAGTCATAGCTTGCCACTGCCCTAAGAGCTAACCACCCTTCCCTGACACCCCTCTGTCCACCAGCTACCAGCTACCCTGTCCCCTCCCCTTACCCACCCTTACCTTCCAAGTGTACCCTTCCTTCTCCTAGCATTCAGTGATCCTGACACCCTTTCCCCTTACCCCATTACCTTATCCCACTCTTACTATGATATGCACTGGGTCCGGCAGTAACCCGGGAGGGGACTCAAGTTGGTAGCCATCATCCCCTGCCTTGGGATCATTATATATTACTCCCCTGCAGTGAAGGACTGGTTTGCCATCTTAACAGACAGCTCACAGACCCTGTTGTATTTAGACATGAAAAGCCTGAAACACGAAGACATCGCATGGTATTACTGTGCGAGAGATGAACACAGTGATTTGAAACCAGGAGAGTCTTAAGTAATATACCACAACAGGGTGTGATTCTATGGTGGGATGTACCACGCCTGTTGTGGTTTGGGCACGAGGTGTAGCCAAGTGACCAAATCCACACCAGGTGTGGTTAAATCCCAGAATATACCCACACCCTGGAGTGGTATATTGTGATTATACAATGGCCCCCATTTATTTTACAGAGAAAAAATAAAACATTTTTTGCATTTTTATTTATTTTTTGTTGTATTTTTTGCTGCGCTAGAAAAAAACAGTCCTTGGTTGCTAGATCTGGCTGGTACTGTGCATGTGCAGTTCTGTTTTGTCCTTCCCTCACAGCTCCTGCTGTGAGTCAGAGACTCACAGTAGTGTGTTTTTTGTTTGTTTGTTTTGACGAGAGCTTGCGGGGCATTTCTTTTTTTTTTTTATCTCACACAGAGCATGACACTTGTGATTGCCGCTACATCTTTGTGCAGCACGTGTGAGCCTTGATGTTGTCAACATGTGCTTGTGTGTTTTCTATTTGTTTACTGGTTCTAGCTTTACTATTTGGGAGCAACTGATGGTGCCTGTCAGCATGTCCTAGAGATCCAGAAATGGACCAGAGTGAGAAACGTTTGGAGAGACGGAGGTGAGACAGCATGCATTAGAAAAAGATAGTCTTTTTTTGTTTGTTTACAGGGTTATGGCAAGAGGAAGCAAGTGTTTTCCGGGTGGTAATGGCCGGTACTGTGGAGGAGTTTTGCATCTTGCCGTTCCTTGCCATCTGTGTGAGTTCTGGCTTTGCTGTGCTTGGAGTGATTTGAGAGACAGATCCAGATGCAGTTGAGAGGGAGCTAGCATCTTATCCTGTTGGTATAGCTGAGGATTTATGACAGAGAAAAGGGGGCAGCTAGTCAATTAGAATGCAAGATTTTGAGTTTATTTTCTTGCCCATTGTCTAATGGTTCAATAACCTGCAAATCATTCAGTTGAGCAGGGAAGTGATAACATACGAACCACTGCATTAGGTTCTCAGGGGGCCATAGTTAAATACTCTGAGACAGGGAATGGTGAATGATTGAACTGTGAAATTGGTCTACAGCAGTTTTCTCCAGATAATTCATAATGTGACGGGAGTGCAGGTCAAAACTTAAATCGCATTACTCCAATGCGACTTATCTGACAGGACACTATCTGAAATGTCAGGGAACTGGCTCACGGCTCTGAATAAGGCATAGGGGACTGAACCATACGAACATACAAATGTGCCAGCAGAAACTGACCACCTGGTCTATGTAAGCCTGCTCGAGGTGCAGCCAACACCCTAGTTTCAGCTGCCCCACCCCTCCCTTTGTCATCCCACTGCCACCCCCACCTCTCTCCCTGTTCCCTGTCCCATGCCCTTTTGAAGCTGTTCACAGATTTACATGATAGCACTCACTCTGGTAGGGCGTTCAATTTTGCTACCACCCTCTCTGTGAAATAGTGTCTCCTCATCACCCTCCTAAATCTTTCCCCCTCGATTCTTAGCCCATGCCCCCTGGTGACCCTCCCCTTCTTAACTTAAAGACCCCATCTGCCCCATCCTTACTGATTCCCCTCAGATACTTGAATGTCTATCACGTCCCCCCTGTCCCTTCTATCCTCCAGGGTGCACATATTGAGGTCTCCCAGCCTGCTGTCATAGTCTCCCCCTCCATTCCACAGATCATCTTTGTTGCCCTCCTCTGCACCCCCTCCAGCAGCCTGATATCACGCTTCAGGTATGGCCTCCAAAACTGCACACAATACTCCAAGTGCAGCCATACCAGCGATCTATAGAGGGGCAAGATCACCTCACTTCGCCTGGACGAAAACTCCCTCGCTATGCACCCCAGCATTTTGTTCACTTTTGCAGCCACTCTCCTGCACTGGGCAGTGTTGTTCATGGTCCCGTTATCATTACCCCAAGGTCCTTCTCCTCCTCTGTGATCCCCAGCTTAACCCCCCCAGCCAGTATTCTCTCCTTGGGTTCTTCATGCCAAAGTGCATAACCTTACACTTCTTTGCATTGAACCCCAGCTGCCACTTCTCTGACCACTCCTCTAGCTTGCTTAGGTCCCCCCTGCAGCTGCTTCCACCCCTCCTCTCCATCCATCACTGCTCCGATTTTGGTGTCGTCAGCAAACAGACTTACCCTGTCCAATGTCTGATATGTAGAGCCCAAACAATACTGGCCACAACACAGAGTCCTGTGGCACCCCACCCATCACCGCCCTTGGAGTTAAGAGCTCCCCTCTCACTACTACCCGTTGCAGTCTCCCACTCAGCCAGCTTATAATCCAGTTTATCATTTTTGCCTCTACTCCTACACCACTTAGCTTCCCCCCCCAAGCTGCCCATGAGGCACTGAATCGAAGGCCTTGCTGAAGTCCAAGGAAAGAACATCCACCACATGATCCTTATCCAGTTCACCTGCCACCCAGTCATAATATTGTATCAGGTTGGTTTGACAAGACTTCCCTGAAACAAACCCATGCTGCCTCATATCCTGGAGGCCATTGTCCTCCAGGTATGACACCAGTCTTTCCTTTAGTATAGTTTCCATGAATTTGCACACTATGGAGGTGAGACTTACCGGACAATAATTACCCAGTTCATCCCTTGGCCCACTCTAATGGCACTACATGTGCCATCTACCAGTCCAGTGGCACACATCCCAACTCCAGGGAGGTGCTGTACAGATCTGCCAGTGGCCCTGCCATCTCCCTCAGCACCCTGGGGTGGATACCATAAGGCCCTGGTGCCTTGTCTGCCTTCAGTGCCCTCAGTTCCTCTAGGACTCTACTTGCCTCAATTCTTCCATCTGTTGCCACCTCTCCTCCTGTCCCACCCTCCCAGCCCATGCTGGTAGCTGTCCCCCTTTTCTTCCATGAACACGGAACAGAAGTATCAGAGTTAAAGAGCCTGCCTAAGAGTCAGTTCAATGAAACATTTCTTATCTGAAGAAAATATCAAAACAAAACTGCCTAGCCACAAGGATATCCTTGGAGCATGCCTCAACCTGCCCATCTCCTCTGGACACTGCTGCAACGGCACTTGTAGCTCCCTGCTCCAATTTGAAAAAACCTGCTATATTGCCTTTATAAGCGTACCTCTCAACCTTCTCTGTTTATGATGGACGTCCCACATTTCACCTCTCAAAATTGCTATGACCATCATCCATCCCACATGGAAAAGATGCTGCCCACAAAGAGACTGTGCTGTCAAATTCAGCCTGTAAAGCAGAAACATTCATAAATAAATATTCAGTGGTTTACATGGTGTTCTGCACTGGTATCTCAATGTTTGAGCATCTGTCCCTCACTATGGGGGGGGGGGGTGTCACTGTGCTTCATTGTTCCTCAGTTAGTGTCCACTGTCCGTGCCCCTCATTCCTGTGATGAAAAGATGAGATGTATTTTTTATAAGCCTTATTGGTAAATCATCCTGCATACAGTAGCCTGACTTTTGGATCAAGTGTTCCTGATAAGGAGGACTGTGGATTGTTAGGGTTAAACATAATGAACCGGCATTGGTCCAGCGTTCAGGTTACTACTCAGATGGCAAAAAGATAGTTTTTTTTTTAAATTGTTCCAGAATTTGCCTTCTGCAGAAAGCACCTCAGCTCAGCATCAGAAGTGTTTTCATGGTGCACCACAGGTTTAGTAGTGGGTACTGCAAGCTAAAGCATTCTCCATATATAGAGCTGCACTTTAAAAGCCACAGTAACAGTACCTCCATCGGTTTTATCAAATGCCTACTCTAAATATGAGGCTTCCTTTTTACTAGAATGTTTTAATTTCGGTTATCTCTACATAACAACACAGGAGAATAAATATTGTCCAGATGTGAAAAGAAAAATAATAAATATGTGTGAAACACCTAAAATAAAGAAAAAAAGGCCCTATATCTTCTAAAAAGAGGGACAATACTGGGAATGCTGTGAAGGCTTAGTTCACAGGCTAAGGTGGGGAAAATGACACACTTTTTTAGGCAAATCTGTGTTTTCACCCAAAAACTTTCTCAGATGGTCCAACCTTCCCTGACTATGTTAATCTTCAAGTTTCTCAAGGGACCGCTGCCAAATACAGTGATCCTGCAGGCAACCACATGGAGCTGCAATATAAAAAATATGCTAAATGAATAAGTAAAAAAAAAAAAGGAACACCTTCCTCATTCCTTGTACCACATCCCCACTTCCCCCTCACAGCCTCAGTATGGTCCACAAATCCTTCCTCGATCCACTCACCACTCAACCCCAACCCCCTCGCACTCACAGACTCTGAGTTAAATGACCTCACAGCCTCTCACCAGGAGGTGTGCAACAGCCGCCAAAAAACCATATAAGTGCCTGGCATTCAGTGGGAGCACCTGGGGAAGCTAGAATCAGTGACTGGTGACCCTCCCCTGTTAGGAATGGCAAGGCCAGTCCCACATCACTTAGCACTATAATAGGAAGATAAAACCTATTTACATTACTCTGGAATAAATACAAATTCTGTTTTCATTTCTCAAGCGCAATACTGTAGCATCCATTATCATATGTAACTATCACAATGTCCCATTTGTATGTTTGCTTGCACGCATGTGCAAAAAACATAGTGCCATCATCTGAGTTTTCGGAGGTCTGGCACCCTGTCTTCCAATTCAGTCAGTGTGTTTGCAGGAGCGGCCACAGTTCGCCAATGAATGCTGCAGCTGTCTATGACAGCAATTGAAAATGCAGTGGCATACAGATGAAAGGGAGAGCTATGCTTCGGTGAGCAGTCCCCCCACGCACACACTAAATTGACACTGTGTTCAAAGGATAGAGATCAGTGAGCAGATCACACCTCAGGGATGCGGACGAAGACATTCCTACAAAGTTGCGAACTGGGCTTGCAGCATTCTTCTCTTCCCCATTAACGCCCACCCAGCCCGGTCTAACAGTAAACAGTACTGGGGAAAGAAAGAAAGCCAAACCATTACAGCCGTTTTCTTGGTCAGTTGCTGGATTTCGTTGCTGGAAGGACTGAGACGAGCCCATCGCTTGTCGATCTGTTAGTCCCTGATAAAATAATGGAATCAGAGTAGTTCACCTCAGTGGTTTTCCATTTACTTCATTATGTGCTGTTTAAAAAAAAAAAATCGAATAAAATAGCTCAACTAAATTTTGTCACTCAAGGCTTACTGACAACTTCCTGGCACGCCAACACATACACACAGAGAAGAAACTGTTTTCATGTTGATTACTTTGTGTCACTATACCCATTTTTTTGGCAAACAGCTATTTAGATCCAATCATTTTCCAGCCATCAATGATCAGGCATAGAGAGAGATAGACAGGGATAGCACGGCAGCTCTGTTTATGAAGCGTGTGTCATGCAGTGAGTTGGTAAAGTGCCGTCAGGCCATAGAGTGGTCACCTTCGAAAGCTATGTAAGAAGCTGTAAATAATGGCATGGTAGTTCACTGCTGTCAGGGAGATGCTATGGTCAACCCCCAATCTCCCTGCCACCGCAACCACAAGAGAGCTGACCATATTTTTTTAGCTGTTTGTTTGCCGTCGTTGATCATGTACATAGAGAGAGCAAATGCAGTATAGTACTGCAGCTCCCTTCTTGAAGCAAGATTTTTTTCATGTACTCAGGGAAAGTGCCCTCATGCTAAATTGCACTCAGCTCGTGGAAGCATGTGGGAGATTGTAGAGAATGGTATGCCAATAACAGTGGATTGTTGTCAGCTGTGGCCAACACCAACCCCCCCCACCCCCAACTGCTGGACGCTCATCATCCACTCGCACTCTGCACTTGTGACAGTGAAACATACAAGAGAGAGCCTGACATGGAGGGAAAGAGTGATGCTGTTTGTTCTTCATGTTCTTTAGTGTTCCATGTCAGCTATTCATGATTGACGAGCACCAGCAGTCATGTAACAGCCATGCTAGCAGAACCCCTCAGACCCATCCCTGATGCCCCTCTGTTACAACAAGCAGAATTGTGCTTGATGAGCAACAGGTTCCCCCAACGTGGTACAGAGAGATGGTAAGTGGGTGAGCGTTACGAAGGGGCGGAGTGACAGTTGGAGATGCACATTGTGTGCAAGCTTGCTGCAATGTAGTTTTCCTGTGTCATTGATGGAAAACTACCCCTCCATGCATGAACACCACCACTAACTACCACATTACACCAGACGACATAATTTGCCTGTCATTAGTCAGAGTGACAAAAGTGTCCTCAGGCAGCTACGGGTGCAGTGCAAAGTTTGTAAATGATGCAAAGTAACCTCAATTATCAGGGTGTGAGTGCAGCACAGTCCTGTGGTGTAGCCATATACCACGTCCCTGTTCCTGTTAGCCATCTATGACATAATCAGTACTTTGCTGCCCTGCCATGTAAAAGGAGTGTTAGTAAACTTGTCTGTCTGTCAGCGTTGGGCCCCTCCTCCAGCAGCCACACACCGCGCCAGACTATGTTACCTGACTGTCCTTAGAGTGAGAGTGTGAGCACTGTCCTCAGTCAGATAGCGATGCAGTGCACAGTTTGCAAATGCTGTTGGTGACTGCAAGTAGTGTGTGTGTGTGTGGAGGGGGGGTTGCGGGAGAGTGAGTACAGCACAATCTGCTATACAGCTTTGTGTGGTGTTGCCAGAGTCCACATCCCTGCTAGATAACTGCCACAACACAATATTACCCATTATTTTGTTTTATTAATTCGTTCTAGTTCAATGTTGTATTTCACTACTTTGATCTGCAGTTGGTGACGCCAGTGTAAATGTCCTAACCTCTAGCATCAATTAACATTTTTGGGGAGTGAGATAACATTGTCTTACTCACAAATGACATCCTTTTGCATGACACTGTTATACTTCTGTAGTATCTAATTGTGTACCTGTATAAACATAATGCTAATTTGATGGGTTGGGGGGCTGATGCATTACCAACAACTAGATGTGGGGATTACACCACCTGTCTTAGCCAATAAATGCATAACATGCATGCCATGCATGCATCACGCAGCTCTTCACTTGCGGCATCCATGAGGGCTGGCAACAAAAAACATAAATGCCCTGACTAATGCAGGATGAAGCTGGCTCCTCCCATAGGTACCGCACACCCAACTACGGGCGGCACTTGCCTCCACAATGAAAGAAGTCTGAAGGGACTTCAGTGGCTCAGGGTACCACTTTAAGGATAAGCAATGGGTTCCAGCAGGTCGCAGTAAGTATCCAGAGAGGCAGGTGATGGGGGTTAGAACTAATGGAAGGAGACAGGCCAGGCATGAAGGGGAGTAAACAAAATAAATAAAATATGATATACGGTATCATCTGTACTGGAATCACTTAACACAAATAACACTGTCCTACAGATTACCTTACAACTATCCCCCACATAGGTTACACACACATTTTTATTATAATATCAATCTCACAATTCTTAGGGCAATCAGGACTTTCAAAACAGGACAAGAACAGCACACAGTGCTGATTGCCAGCGTGTCCAGTTGTCTTTGATTGTTTTTCAAGGCAAACTACTGTTTGACACTGCAGTAAGAATTCTGTTCGCAACATTAAAAAAAATACAAACAGGGTAGACAGTACTAACTTTATTACTTCTGGGTTGTGGCCAGTTTCTGACATGAGCATGCGAGTTTCTTGCAGTGCATGATGCTGTCATCGAACATACAAATGACAACCTCATCATTAAGCCGGCTCGCTCACAGTGAAGTTGTGGAAATAGGAAACAAGAAAATGGCAGCACCAGTAACCGACATTCCATATTTATGGTGAAATAATAAAAAAAATAATAAAAAAAAAATAGAAATAAAGCATAAACTTAGACACTCTGAAACAAAAAGATAGTCTATTATAAATAAATACACGACAGATTGATAGGGTTTCATTTATTCATTTAATTTCCTGTCCTCTTTAAATTACTTGCACATTGTCACATTGAGAGTTTAAGTGACTTGTCAAAGTTCGAACCACTAGACCACACTGCCTCCAAAGTTCGTAATCAGAGACACTTTTGTCTCTTCTGTTACTTATATAAATACTGCACTCCCTTCCCCCGCCACACACACACCATCTTTCCCATTAAGCACCCTGCCAGCAAAAGTAATGTTTCTGTGCAAGGAAAAAATGTTCTCTGCTGTCTGCTGACTTCTTTTCTCTGACGCACCCTGGCAACAGCAATAATTTCTCCCTGCAAGGGACAAGCTTACTGTGGAGGCCACTCGCTAATGATGTCCCACAACATGCAAACTTACTAACTCCCCCATCTGCAACATATACATGCGATGATGTGCCAGTGCAACTGATAGTCCACAGCACACAGAATCCGTAGCTGCGCAAGTAGTCTGCCGATAAATGACCCCCTACTTCTCTCGCCTCTGTCATGAGGTACAGGTAAAATAAAGGCGTGGCTTCCCTCCATGTTATTTATAGTACAGTTTATCATCAACAGATGGGCAGTGACCATATGCCACTGACTTGCATCCTTTTTTTTCATTTCTACTGTTATCCATTTACGCAGATTTGATGCAGCTGTTGGGGGGAATTGCAGATAGCGAATGGTCAAGCGGCCTTTTGCCATTTTGCCAAAGACAGCAGAAGTGGAAAGAATAGCCCAGAAAAGTGGCAAGACAACTGCAGTTAGTTAGAATATTAAATGCCAGTAGCAGGAGCCTTTCCCATACCCCACCAATCATGATCAAGCTAGCCTCTTTTTTTTTTTTTTTTTTTAACGTTCGCTTGCACACATGCGCAAGGAACGTCTTGGAAGAATAGGACTTTTTGGAGGTGTGACTTTCCTGTGCAATGCAGTGCTCCGTTCAGCAGGTGCGGCCGTCCTGCACCAATGGATGCGGGAGCTGTGTATGACAGCAGTGGTCTTCAGTTCAAAGAAAACCACTGCTGCAATCAGTAGTGGTAATGTGTGTGTTTAGCATAATGACGCCTCTGTCAGAAAAAAAGACAATTGAGGTGAGGAGTGCCAGTGTGGCAGAGAAGTTGTACTTTTTCAGTAGGTTACATTACAGCGCCTGCAACGTGGTGTCCCCACCCCTCTTGGCCCTCAGACACACCTCTCACCAATGGAAAGCGGTGTGCCATCCGAGGAGCTGGGAGTGCCATTCATAACGCTCCTTTTTACTGGCTGCGGCTAAGATCAGAGGTAAACAGAGGGTAGCTTACGTTCCTACTGTAATTGGTTGTGATTAACCAGTAGGTTTGAACTAAATCTAAGCAATACTTGGTGATCTTCTGCCCAGCTGTACCTGGAGTTATGCTTTCAATATACCGGTCTCTGGTTTACTTTAGGGGTATACTATAGTGGTGCACCTACAGACTCTGAGCTTGTTGTAGCAACTGAGCAGAAGCCAGATCGAAGTCTGAGAGACTTAGAACCAAGTTCCCATTCTATGCTTTTCTCTTGTATTTTTGCAGGGTATCAGAGGGACATTGTGGTGGCTTGGCTCAGTGGCACGGAACTCTTTAGTGTAGCGTGCCTACTACTGCTAGGTCGTGCCGGGAAGTGTGCAGTAAGCCGATGTTCTGGAAAGAGAGAGTGTACCAGGAGCCGAACTGAGCGCCAGCCACCAAGATAACCAGAGCTCTATCACCATGAGGCCTTTTGGGAAAGGAGGAAGCCAGGACGCTCGATCAGTTAACCCCTCAAGAGAGCGTGGATAGGCTGGGGTAGGTACAGCAGGCTGTGTCCATGTGTCAGAGTGACAGCTGAGAGGCGATCTCCTCTGCACTTAGCAGTCTCTGGAGGCTTAGCCCCATCTTAGCTTTGATGAGTAAGGAAAAGCTGTTTATAGTAAATAGTTAATGCATTGTTTATTATCAATGCCTTGATCCATGATAATGTAGCTTTTTTGGCTACGGTAATGTAGCTTTTGTCTTCAAAGTCTCTCTAGGAGCAATGGTATTGACTGCGATACTTGCATTGTTTGCATAGTCATACAGGATCAAAGCTTTGACTCCTGGCTTAAGTAATATCATTCTGTCTGTCCGCTTGTACTGTCATTTTTTACGTTTGCTTGCCCGCATGCACAAGGGACGTCTTGGGAGAGTAGGACTATTTGGAGGTGTGACTTTCCTGTGCAATGCAGTGCTCCGTTCAGCAGGCGCGGCCGTCCTGCACCAATGGATGCGGGAGCTGTGTATGACAGCAGTGGTCTTCAGTTCAAAGAAAACCACCGCTGCAATCAGTGGTGGTAACGTGTGTGTTTAGCATAATGACGCCTCTGTATGATCTGCAGAAACAAAATCCCTCCAGCTTCCTCCTCCTGTTGCTCTCCTCCCTGTTGTCTTAGTGATTGCCTACTCATCATTTCGTTCAGCTGACTGGATCCCAGAAAAGAATACTTGAGTTACAGTGGATTTTTGCAAACATGCCTACAGTACACATGTGTATAATAAACGCAGTGCAAAGTGTTTCAAATGGATGGAATTTTTCATAGAGTCAACAATTACAGTTAGTCAACTGTAAATACAATAGGCGTGTGTAAGATGAAGAGGCTGCCTTCCACACAGTAGTTGCACTCCTTTCTCCAAGAGATACTTTTTAAAATGGTTCACAAAGTTATTTAAATCAACTGAGATGCTTTCCAAAATGCCAAGTGATTAACAGTTAAATGAACTGAGATGCTTGCCAAAATGCCAAGTGATTAACAACGCATGCAAATGCATCTTAACCGACGCATTAAGACGCGTTTTCATGTGCCCTTAGTACTTAATGTTGTAGTTTGATAGGGACAGATACAGATGTCAGTTTGTCATGGAGAACATGTACAAGGCAATGGTGTTTCTTTATTAACATTGCAAATCCAAAAGATAAAAAGGCATCTCACAAAATGCGAAGCTGTCATTAAAAGAACCGCTTGTCTTGGAACAGCACATGTATAGATAGGCAAGAAACAATACTTTTCCCATTCTTGCTTGCCTCTTCCAGTCTCGTGGATACTGACAGCATAGATATAAACAGTGAAATATATAGTGCTTTGGTGAGAACACCTTCAAAATATTGCCCTCTTTTCTCCCCGACAAGGAGAAAAGTGAGTTATCCCCACCCCTAGTACTTAGAACAGTGTTGATGAGATATGCAGGATTACAGAAAGTGTGTATATGAAAATCCGGGATGTAGGTGTGTGTGTGTGCGCGCAGATACATGAGTTGTTTGGTGTTCTTATATTGACTGCCCGTTACAAAATAATGCTTTGCATCTGTGTCCAAGCACAATCTTGCTGCATTACTTAACAAGCATGCTGCCTTTGTGTAATTCTTTCCACAGCCTCAGAAGTTCACCTTGCCACTGGTGGTTGGGCCTACCTGCTGACGCCTACCCATAACTCGCCAGACCCAAACAATTTCTATTTCACTTCCCTGATCACCCACTGTATTCCACCATGTCTGGAAATAACCATGCCACTGCATACTGCCATATGCCAATACACAATCCACAGTGCACCCTGCGGCCTCATTTCACTGGGGTTGCAGTTTAGTGTCAAAAGTGCCACACACTGCAGATACCTGCAAGCGAATGTTCAGCATTGACAAATGCTTGTTTATATAGCGACCGGTTGAGCATGACACTATATTTTACATGTCATTTGGCTTTCACACACAGATAGAGTCAGCAAGTTGGTCTTCCGGAGAGCCCAGCTCCACTTGTTCTGGCCTGGCCGACTCTGTCCAAGTGTGTCTAATCAACTACTAACCCCAGTTCTTCTTTCTTACTGTTCTGATCAGGGGTCAGGGGTGCTGATCAGTGATGCCCTGGCTTTTTCTGGCCACCTCCACTGACATTGCAGTCACCAGAAAGGGGGGTTGTGACTGCCTGTGATCACAGTGACTGGCATCATGAATTTCTTCTTACTTGTCATCCCTATTTCTTTTAATGACAACACCGTGCCTTTGCCTCCCCCTCCCACCCCAAAAAAGGGCAACAATTTACAATTCAGGATGGCTATGACAACCCAATTGTTATGCACTTATTTAGAGTTCAATACATCACAGCCGTACTTATTGATCACTACGGCCACGTCCTACTGATGCCCAAGTGACTGGGTTACAATTTGTGTTAGACGGGTTCTGTGATTTGTCAAATCTTGTCTTGTTCCCCCCAACCAGTACCTCCACTCCTTACTTCTTAACATTCTGTGCAGGACGTTGCCTCAACCATTGGTCCTGGCCCCGCACATACAAGCCCTCAAACTGGACCCCTGTGCCTTTCATTATTAAACACACTCCCTGCACCACTTCTGGCTACGACAACTGAGGATTTTCACAGATAGTCAGTAACCCTTTACTTAATGAATTCCATGCAGCCCACTTAACTGCAAATTTCCGTGCCCTGAACTGAATAATGCATACCATTTAGTTGCCAAATGGCTATTTAGAAACCACACAGACTCAGGGTGGCTGCTTATTTTGTCACACAGCTCAGCTGCAGTTCTCCCTGGCCAGACAACTTTGTCCACCTCTGTCTAAGCAACCAGTTACCCCAGTTCTTATTTCTTATTGTTCTGTGCAGGGCTGGTGATGAATGATGTCTTGCCATTTTGCTGTCACGTCGTCTGACATCCGAATTACCGGGAAGGAGGACAGTAATTGACTTCAATGACAGTGACTCAGATTTTTTATTTGTTTTGTTTTTTTTTCCCCTCTTTATTTCTTTATGCACCTTTCCTTTCACTCTCAGTAGAGAATATCATATAGCCACCCGCCGAGCGCTCTTTTGCCTTTCTGCCAAACACGGCAGACATGGAAAGAATAGCCCTGAAAAGTGGTATAAAAACTGCAATTACTTACATAATGAGCAGTAGCAGTAGCAGTAGCCATTTCTTTACCCCACCCCTGATGATCATCTTCTTCCTACTCCTCCCTATCTTTCCTAATGGCAACAGCATACCCCCCCCCCACCAAAAAAAAAGAAAGACAACGACAGACAAATCAGCAACCCTGGTCAAAGACATTGTTCCCCTTTATTCCACTTCTGTTTCTCAGACATGGATGCACAAGTCAACCGCTGCCACTTCAGAACATGCAAACCTCTGATCAGATATTAAGGCACTGTGTACTTTGTTATGGAGGGATGCCAGCAGCAGTATTGTAAATAGTATGGGAGTACATGACTGCTGTCAATCACCATTATTATGAGTGTATAAATCTATTTGTTCTACATGTTCACATTTGTCATATACCATTTTACTGTTATTTATGGTAGAACACTTGCAACCCTCCAGCACTAACAATGCAAAAACCAGCAAGCAATCATTCGGCATTGACAAATGCTTGTTTTCTGCTTCTTGCTTTCTCTCAGTTATTTTCTAACACTTCCATCTCTCTCTCTGTGTCTCCTGCTTGTCCCCTGGCATTGTTTCTGTCCATCATCATGTTATGTCTCACTCCTGCTTAGTTGTCTCTCTGTTGCAGTCCCCATTCTCTCTGGCTTTCTGTTTCTCCATCATATCATCTTTCATGCTATAGAATATCCTGTCTTTTGCTGTCTCCCGGGGCTTCTCTCTCTCTCCCTCTCTCTGCATCCTCCTCTTCTCTGCCTCCCTCACATTCTTTTTCTGTTTTCGTGCTCCGACTGTTCTTCGTTTCTTCTCCCGCCTTTGTTATTTATGCCCTCTTCAGGGTATTAAATAAGTCACAAATATTGATTAGCAGTTCTGCATGTGAAAGAGCTAATCATCTGTGACAATGCACAGCACGTGGCACATCATTATCTGTGATGTGTTTTATGTCAAACCAGAACAAAAACATAACAAAAGTGTTTAGCAATCTAGTGCTATTCAACTCATAAATGGCTAGCACTACCGTCTGATATGTATAGCAATTTGCTGTGCTATACTAGCTATTTAATACCCTGCCTCTTTCTGTTCCATATTCTGTCGTTTGCCTTCCCTCAAGGATTCTTCTCTGCACCGTTTGTCACTCACCCATTTCTGCACTAAATTTCTACACAAAATTAGAAACATGGTAGAGAGTAAGATGTGAGGAGAACGGTGGTTTAGGTCTAGCGTTGCTGCATCTTTTCTCTGGATTCTGTACCACTTGTCCTGCACTCCAGCTATTCCATGATATCCTTTGTGTGAATGAGAATAGTATATATGAACATTACTATGTTTGCCAGCTCTAATGCTCTCTGGCTGTATGGGAACCTGTTTCAGTCTCATTACATAATTTCACCCCAGAAGTATCATTGCCGGTTCAGCCATACTGAAGAGCCTGGACTGGCCTTTTGGACCTGAAACAGTTAATTTTGTTGCTGTCACTTGCATGACATGGCCACTGTTTGTGAGCTGGCCAGCACAGGCCAATCGCTGCATTAGACAATCTGTGAACAGTGCTGCAACGTGCTTTTACCAGTGCATGTTACTGTAGGCACCGGGTACAAGAAGATACAGGGGAGCTTGCCTCAGGTGATACTACATGTAAAGGAATAAACATCTCAGGACTGCTGAACCTGGGCACCACTGGGGTCCAGGGAGAGTGATTTAGTGGTAAGAACACAGAACGGGTAACTAGGAAATCCCTAACCTCACTACTACATGAGAAATATCTGTGAGTTTGAGTGGGGACGGGAGATGTCCCAGAGTAACCACAGCAAGTCTTGGCAGAGTACTGCTGTGGGTACATTCACTGCATTGCTGTAGGTATGTTAACAACAGTGAAGTAGCCACACCGCTAACTGAGTAGGTTATTGTGAGTGTGGGAAGGCAGGTATTGGCAAGACACTGCTATGGGTATGTTGACTGCAGTGTAACAGTCCTGCTGCTATCACAGGAAGGCACTGTGAGGGACGGTGTGTGTGGGAGTCGCCAACAGGAACTATAGTATGTGGGCATATTCACTGCAGTTTAACAGCCCTGCTAATACAAGAGAAAGTAACTGTGTGGGTGTGGGGGGGAGTGCAATAGGAATTGTAGTAGGTGTTGACAGTGCACTACAGTGGGCACATTCACTGCACTGTATAACAATCCTGCTGCCAAGGTGTAAAATCTTCATCAAGTTTAGTGTCCAGTGCAGTCACTAGATCAACACTTTTAATGGTGAAATCTCTCAGAAGGGTGGCCATTGCATGCAATTGTATGGGGTATGCATCCAAAACATAGTGGCCAATAATACATAGATACATAGATACATAGACAGTGTCGGCAGATAAGGGCCTATGGCCCACCTAGTCTGCCCATTTGAGCTTGTAAGTTCAGTTTGTTTTCCTAGAAGTCTATTTCCCCTTACCCCTGACCTCTAGAATTCCTTTATGTCTATCCCATGCATTCTTAAATCCCGTGATTGTTTCAGCCCCCACCACTTCCTCTGGCAGGGTGTTCCACTTGTCCACCACCCGTTCTGTGAAGAAATTCTTTCTCATGTTTCCTCTGAATCGTCCTCCCTCCAACTTCATCCCATGCCCTCTAGTCCTGAAACATCTTTTTCGCTTAAAAATAGTGTTTTCCTGCACCCTGTTCCTCCCTGTAAGATACTTGTATGTCTCTATCATATCCCCTCTCTCCCTCCTCTCCTCCAGGGAGTACATGTTCAGTTCCTTCAACCTGTCTTCATAGGACTTGTGATGCAACCCATGCACCATCTTTGTTGCCCTCCTCTGAACCTTCTCACCCTGTCTATGCCCTTACGTAGGTATGGTCTCCAGAACTGTACACTGTACTCCAGGTGGGGCCTCACTGGTGTCTTGTATAGCGGAATTATGACCTCCCTTTTCCTGCTGGTGATGCCACTGCCTATACATCCCAGCATCCTATTTGCTTTACCTGATGCCTTGTCACACTGTTTCCCTACCTTGAGGTCATCAGAGATGACAACCCCAAGATCCCTTTCCTGCTTGGTGCATGCTATATCCTCACCCCCCAACTGATATATTGTGCCAGGGTTTTTGTGCCCCATATGCATTATCTTGCACTTCTTTGCATTGAATTTCAACTGCCAAACCCTTGACCATTCTTCAAGTTTCTGCAGGTCCCTTCTCATTCTGTCTACACCCTCTGGTGTGTCTACTCTGTTACAGAGCTTTGTGTCATCAGCAAACAGTGAAATTCTGCCTTCTAGATCCTGTGCAATGTCACTGATGAAGATGTTGAATAGGACCGGTCCCAGCACTGATCCCTGTGGCACCCCACTGGTCACTCTTCCCTCTGTGGAGTGACAGCCATTTACCACCACCCTCTGTGTCCTGCCACCCAGCCAGTTACCTACCCACCACACTACTGTCCTGCCCACACCCATATTCCCCAGTTTGTGTAATATTTTCTGTGTGGCACAGTGTCAAAGGCCTTGCTGAAGTCCAGATAGGCCATGTCCACTGCCCTCCCCGATCCACCTCCCTAGTCACCCAGTCAAAAAATTCAATGAGGTTGGTCTGACATGACCTCCCCTGGTGAAACCATGCTGCCTGGGTCCTGTAGTCCATTGACAACCAGTTGTTCCACCAATCTCTCCTTCAGTAGTGCTTCCATGATCTTTCCCACTACCAAGGTGAGGCTGACTGGTCTGTAGTTCCCTGCTTCCTCTTTGTTCCCACTTTTGATAAGGGGACTACATCTGCTGTCCTCCAGTCTTTGGGTACCTCCCTGTTTCAGTGATTGGCTGAACAGGATAGCCAGAGGTTCAGCCATCACCTCTCTTAGTTCTTTAAGGACCCTGGGGTGCACCCATCTGGCCCCATTGCCTTATCAGCTCTTATTACTTCCAGTTCCTTCAGGACCCTTTCTCGTAAAGGGACTTGTGTCCATTTCTGCACCATTCTCACCCCTTGTACTCCTTCAGACCCATTACCCCCTCTTCCTTAGTAAAGACTGAGCAGAAATACCTGTTCAATATGTCAGCTTTACTGTTGTCATCCTCTGACGTCCCATCCTCCCCTTCAGTCTCACTATCCCTTCCTTTGTCTTTCTTTTTTCACTTATGTACCTGTAAAGGTTTTGTCCCCTTTATCCACTGATTTTGCAATGTGTTCTTCTGTCTGAGCTTTGGCTCCCTTACTGACTTCCCTGCCTCCCTTTGTTTCTTCTGGTACTTCTCCTATCCCTTCTGCCTGTGTCTTTTGTATTGCCTGAATGCAATCTTTTTTGGCTTTCACTTTCTTTGCTACCTCTTTGGAAAACCATAATGGTCTCCTCTTCCTTTTCCTTTTGCTAACCTGCTTAATGCATAATTCTGTTGTTCTTATAATCCCCATTTTAAATACTGGTGTTCCTCAACCCCTGATTCCTGTCCCATTCCCCTTAATGCCTCTTTCAAGTATCTCCCCATTTTCCCAAAGTCTGCCCCCCTAAAATCCAGGATACGTGTTTTTGTGTGGTTTGGTTTTGCTCTTTCTGTGATTTCAAACCACAATGACTGGTGGTCACTGTTACCCAGGTGCTCCCCCACTGTTACCCCCATCACACTGTCCCTGTTTGTGAGCACAAGGTCCAGTATTGCCTTCTGCCGAGTTGGTTCCATGACCAGTTGCTTGAGGAAGGCACCCTGAAGAGAGTCCAGGATAAATCTGCTCCTAGTTGATGCTGCTGCTGGGATGCTCCAGTCCACGTCTGGTATATTGAAGTCTCCAACCAGTACTACCTCACCCTTGTCTGCCATCCTTTGGATGGCTAGCATCAGCTCCCTATCTGTTTCTTCCTCCTGGGCTGGTGGTCTATAGACCACACCTGTGCGGATGGCTGGCCCCATTTTCCTTTCCAGCTTAACCCACAGTATCTCTCCCCATTTTGTTCCTCCTGGATCTGTGTGGCCTTATGTCATTTTTTCACATACAGTGCCACTCCTCCTCCCTTCCTGCCTGCTCTGTTTCTTCTGAATATGTTGTAGCCAGGTATGGCCATCTCCCAGTCATGGTTATCATTACACCAGGTTTCAGTGATGGCCACAATGTCCAGGTCTGACTGTACCATGACAGCCTCCAGATCTTCCATCTTGTTGCTAAGGCTCCTGGCATTTGCACACATGGCTTTCCATGATTTGACCTCTCTAGACTGCTTCACTGTTCTACTCCAGCCCCACACCACCATAATGGTTTTCAAGTGGCCACTGATCACCAGGCTACTGGATTTTTCGATCCTGTTTGCTGCTGCAAGCGGGCATCACTGATAAACACTAGAAACAAGACAGGGAGGTAAAGATTTGGTGCAGGGTAAAGGAAAGGGGTCCGCATACAGCAGCTGAAAAGCCCTGCTGCTACCAAGGTGTATCAATGTGAGTCCATGTTATAGGACTATAAGATATACAGAGGGGTGTAGCAGACAAAGGGGGCATCCTTAGAAGTGGTGATAGACAGTTTCAGCACAAAAGCAGTGCTGCTGTTCTAAGATGTCATTATGAGGCCAGGGGTCTTACCCTCCAGACCCCACACTACCATAAAGGGGGTGCTGCTGCCATAGACCCCTGCTGGGTTCTTTAATCTCTGACCCCAGGGCCCCACCAAAAATTTTACAAACCCAGCTCCTATGGACATCACTTATTTTTACAAATGTATAGATGTTGCAGTGCATTCATATAAGAATTTACGTGTAACAAAGAAAATATTTTCAACCAACATGGCTAATAAATACTTTTACTGCAAAGTACTAACATACTAACATACTAAAATGCCAGCAGAATAGGCCTAACGGTCTTTCGTGTCTGCTCATTTGGTCAGCCCCTACCCTGGGTGCTGACCTTGCTGTCCCCCTCGCCTTCTCTGGCTTCTCCCTTCCCAGTTCGGATATTCTTACTGCATTGGATTTTGCTTCCTAACCCTTCCCTGTACCTGTTTCACCCTCTTGAACCCCTCCACTGTCTCTGCCTCCACCAGCCCTAGGTGAGTGCATTCCATGGCTCTACCACCCTCTCAGTGAGTAGCACCTCCTCCTTTCTCCCCTGAATCTTCCCCCCTCCAGCTTCCACCCATGCCCTCTAGTGGCCCCTTCCTCCTTCCTTCGAAGCACCCTCACTGTTCCTCCCCTATTTACCCTCTTCATGTACCTGAAGACCTCTATCATGTCCCACCGGTCCCTTCTCTCTTCCAAAGTGTACATATTTAGCTCTTCGAGCCTCTCCTCATAGGTCCTGTCCCCCAAGCCCCAAATCATTTTGGTTGCCCTCCTCTGGACCCTCTCCAGGAGGTTAATGTCCCTCTTTAAGTGTGGCCTCCAAAACTGCACGCAGTACTCCAGGTCTGAGCCTCACCAAGCAGTTATACAGAGGAGTATCACTTCCCTCCTTCTGGAGGTGATCCCCTAGCGATGCATCCCAGCATCCTGTTGGCCTTGGCTGCTGCCTCCTACAAGTCTCAGAGTTGTTCATCTTGACATCCACTACCACCCCAGGTCCCTCTCTAGCCATTGAGACTTGTAGTATTCCCCCAGGGTGTACACTTGGCCTGGGTTTCTGACCCCCAGGTGGAGTACCTTGCATTTCCCTGCATTAAACCTCAGCTTCCACTTTCTAGACCATCTTTCCAGAGCCTCCAGGTCCCCCTGCAGGGCCACTCTCCCCTCCTCCCCATCCACCACCTCCCCCAGTTTCGAGTCATCTGCAAAGAGACTCATCTCACTCCTGATTCCTGTCCTTATGTCAGATATGTAGGCATTGAACAGAAGGGGCCCAAGGACTGATAGTTTAATCTATTACTGAAATATGCTATTTTATGCATTAATAGGGACTACTTTTTTCAGTTTTTAGAAGTTTTAGAGGTAATGGATTGTATACTCTTTTGAAAATAGTAAAGAAGTTTTAATCCCTATCAGAGGGACTCAAACAAATTCTTTTATGATGGTGGCCAATTTTATAAGTGTGATAAGCCACTCCAGGGAATGTATTAATTATAGGATAAAGTATGGGGTGCAGTGTGTTATGAGAATTTAATACACACCCAAGTTGTTGGATGGCACATAAACCCTGAGGGCGAAGCCCGAGGGCTTTATAGTAGCCATCCAACAATGAGGGTGTGTGTTAGATGTGAGTGTATATACTGTACCCCATATTTTGTTTTAGATAATTTAAGGGGTTGCATTTTTTCACCGACTGAGGTGCGGAAATAAGAAGGTTTTATTTATTTTGATCAACGCAGTCAGCACCTGGCCAGTGGTGCTACCAGCTACTCACCACCCCACACCGGGGTGAAGTTAGAAGAGGAGGAGGAGGAGGAGGCAAGAGATGCTGACTGGTGAGGGTCGCAGGAGAGAGGTAGTAGGAGGGGCTTTTGATGTTCCTGTTTTGTTCTGCCTGACAGAGAGTGTGAGATTGCATATGTGGCTTCCCATGTGGGCACTGCCAATGAGGGATCAAAGCTATTTTTAAAATAAAAAAATAGGGAAACCTTAGCGCACAGCAGGGATCCGGACCACTCGCTCTTCTGAGGTACCGCCAACAGTCTGACACAAAGAGCCATGTATTAATAAAATACTGTAATACACATGTGTGTATTATGGCATTTAATACACAGCTTTTTCAATTGGAAAAATGCAACCCATTAATTATAGGATTTTAATGCACTTCCCAGGGGTGTAGGGACACTCTGCCTTTGGCCTTCTTCATAGCATGCCCTTGGGTCATGCATTAAAATAATTTAATAAACACCCTGTCATGGCTTATTACTTTATTCACAGACCTTCAGTTGCTTCTTTAGTGCCATTGGTACATTGAGTGTAATTGTCATGACACATGTTTGTGTCTGTACACTGCAGAAGGATGTCTGGGACCAAAGTTCCGCCCATTCTCTAACATACCAGCAACAGCTTACTCAAATTCAACAGGTTAGTCACCATCCATACCCCCCACACACACACACAGGCTGAGAATAGGCAGAATTGCATTTCAGGTTAACAAAATGAAATAAACAGCCTATGTGAAAATTGTAATGATTGAATAACTATTTAATATGTTAAGATATTTATCAGGTTTATGGAAACTCTTTTATGGTGCAAGGCACTCCAAGTATCACACACATGTTGATTGATGTGGCACAAGTATCTCTGGATGCTGATTTGTCTCAGAGATACACAAATCATTCTGTGCAGTCAACTGCGGTACATATCCTATCAGAAGCTGGTCTCGCATCTCATGAAATAATGTCTGTGACAGGACACAGATGTGAGACCAGTCTCCGAAACTACTGGTCTCCCACAGTTGCCGACCATCACAAGTTGTTAGAAATTCTCACAGGTCATAGAGCAGTAAAAGAAACACCCACACAAATGAGCAGTACCAGAGAAGTGATGACAGGAGGAGAGTGTAACAGTACGTCTCACAACATACCCCCAGAGTCATATCCCCAGAAAGTAATGAGTAGTAGCAGCAACAACAGTTTTGAACAGCAGCGGTCTGCGACGACAATGGCATCACCTCAGCATAGTAAATGCACTCTAGCACAGCTGAACTCAAGCAGACAGAAAACAAGTACCGTAACACAGAAGAACGCCCCAAAAAATGAGCAGCAAACCACACAGAATAAAGAAATGATCACTAACCGGAGCACAAGCAGTCCACCAAGCAATACAGGACATGAGAGAAACATAGAAACATAGAATTTGACAGCAGATAAGGACCGCTTGGCCCACCCAGTCTGCCCATTTCCCTACCTAGTGGATAAGCTGCAGATCCTAGTTAACCAACAGCCTACGTTTTCCTACCCCCACCCATTACAATTGCTTTAAGCTTGAGCTCTTCAAATAACCCGTATCAGATGTCTAGATTTACAATCAATGGGCTGGTAAATTTCCACTATAATGCATTTGGAGGCAAATAATTTCCGGTGCAGAACTTCCATCTCGAACTGCTAAGAGAAAGGTGAACGAGACGGATATAACAGCAAGACAGATCTCAAATGTATGCTTGAGATCGGATAGAAAAAATGCAAATGATAGTGATTTAGTAGTAATTTACAAGTTTACAAGTGTTAACGTTATCTTAGTGTTTTGTAGGCCATAATCATTATTCCTTCACAGTTCATGATTGTGCAGCATTATGCAAATCACCAGTAGATCCCACAGTGCATATTGTAACGGATTTGTTACACATGATAAAATAAGTCAAATAAAAAATGTTGTCCTGCGTAAAAAAAAAAAACAAAGATTCAGCGACAGCTTATAAAAAGGTAAAGAAATGAAACCACAGTAGTTTAAAAAATACAAAGTTTATTAGTAAATATGTAAAAAAGGTATTGGTTTACAAAGAACATGTGTCATCCCGCAAAAAAGAGGTTTTCATATAAAGACCCAGGAAAATTTACACAGTTGTCTCATTTTATTTATACTCGACCTTCGGCCTCGTACACCAACCCCCCAACCGTGCATTGATTCCTTGTGAATGCCTCCTTTCTCATGCCTTAATGCTTACATAATAGCCACTGTATGAGGTAGAAAACTGCATTTGAAAGCTCTTTTTAGTGTACACAGTCAAGGCAGAAAGAGGGGAAGACTCAGTATTTAAAGATTTGGAGAGGAACTTAAAGGGCTGCAGCAGACAGTTAAAACCCCTTGTCAGGGCAGAAGGGGCCCTGGAGGAGGGGAATCTGGTTCCAGTCCCTTTTCGGGATTACAAAGTAGGGGGATGTGAGTATTTATTTTTTACTGACCAGGTAAGCACACTAGACAGATAAATGTCTATTTTCAGGTACGACTTGGGAGGATGCAAGGTGAATTAGGCAGACAATTACAACAGCACATACGATACAACAGCATCTTATGAATGCAGTAGCAATAGTAACAGGGCAGTACACAGCAGCAGAAGTAGCTGATTGGCTTGCCGAGGCAGAGCAGAAGGGAATTGTCAGGGCTACAGCTGTGCAGGAGGGAGGAGTACCTTGAAAGCTCTTTTCAGGGCAGTGAACTGGGGGTATACTTCAATGGGAAATGTCCACATGCCATAGCCCCACACCTCAGTGTGAGATCGCTCCTGATTAGCTGTTTCACATAATGAGTGCATTTTTTGTCTTTCTGGTTGCTTATTATTTTATCTTTATCTGGTTGATCCTGCTGTCCTTCATGCCAGCATATTGATCGTGCATCCCACAACCTCCCATGGCTGTTCTGAGTCTACCGTATAAGCTGGGGAGCAGCTATGGGAGTGTGTATAGTATTGCTGTATGGAAGGAGCTATTGATGGCTCTGGTTTGAGAGCTACAGGTCTGGGTGCTATGCTGTGCCCATGTATAGATCAGTAGTCACCTGTTGATCTGTACTTGGTCATGGTATAGCACCTGGACCTGTGGATCTCGAAGCGGAGCTATTAATAGTGGCCATAGCAGTGTGTAGTCTGTGTATCAGCACTGTCCACTGTGCGCTGTGCCAGGTAACCCTTTTCCATGCTGCCCAGGTACACTCAGTCTGGGTAGCATGGCAGCTTGTTAGCACAGTGCTAACCTTCATAATATGTGGGTCATTGTGTGTCTTGTTCTATGTCTCCCTCACAAACACTAGAGTATCACCCTTAACGTTTAAGTATTTAATAAGTTATCTTACCTTAAAGTTTTTTAGTCATGTCGAACTTAAACACTAACTAAAAATCTTCACTCAACGGGTAGGTTTTGAAGACCATTGTGCAGCATGTAAATGTTGAAAATGGTCACACAGCATGGTAGATTCTGTGTTTTTTGCCTGTGTCTTGTATTCAGGTGTTGCCTTGCAGGAGATCTGAGTTTGAGACTGAGCCCAGGTCACCATGTTGGGAGACAGGCCAGGCTGAGGACAGCTGCCATGTGACAGCGTATCTCAGATGGGGGGTGGCAGTGGGTTCTACCACTGCAGCAACCCCTGTGGCTGTGCCAGAGAGGTTGTATTTGCTACAAGAGCACTGCATGTATATGAGGCCAGCATGGTACTGCTCACTTCATGAGGAGGAGGGAGGGACCAGGAGGAAAAACGGGACAGGAATGTATGGCAGCTTAGATTTAATGCTAAGAAGTGCGAGGTAATGTACCTGGGAAACAAAAACCCAGGGGAAGAGTACACAATGGGGGGTGAGATACTAACAACAACAAAAATGGAAAGAGGCCTGGGGGTAGTCATATCAGATGACTTAAAGGTGGGCAAGCAATGTGAGATGGCAGTAAGAAGGGCTGGGGAGATACTGGGATGCTTAGGGAGAGGCATCACCAGTAGAAAACAGGAAGTTGTTATCCCTCTGTACAGACAGCTGGTGAGACCCCATCTGGAGTACTGTGTGCAGTTCTGGAGACCCCATCTCCACAAAGACATAGACAAGATGGAAGCTGTCCAGAGGAGGGCAACTAAAATGGTGTGCAAAGTCTGCACCAGAAGACATATGAAGAGAGACTAAAGGAGCTTAATATGTATAGCCTCAAGGAAAGGAGGGAGAGGGGGGACATGATAGAAACTTTCAAGTACCTCAAGGGAATCAACAAAGTCCAAGAGGGTAGCATCTTTCAAAAAAACAGGTGTGTAAGAACAAGGGGGCACAATTTGAAGACAGAGGTGGGCGGCTCAGAGGTAATGTAGGAAGTATTTTTTCACAGAGGGTTGTGGATGCATGGAATGGCCTTCCGGAGGAAGCTGTGGAGTCAAAAACAGTGGTTGACTTCAAGCATGCATGGGACAGCCATGAGGCAATTCTAGGGGGTGGGTGTAGAAAGAAGTAGGCTGCTGGTTAACTAGGATCTGCAGCTTATCCATTAGGTAGGGAAATGGGCAGACTGGGTGGGCCAAGCGGTCTTTATCTGCCATCAAATTCTATGTTTATGTTTCTATGTTTCTATTCAGGTGATGTGAATCTGCCTGAATAAGGTATATACCTTCTTGCATGGTTTTATCCCTGGGCTGATGGCAGGAGGAGAGGGTAAACAGCTATATTTAAAAATACAAAAAAAAAACAATCAAGTTGAGTGCAGACCTGGCATGGTGCAGCTCTAGAATGCATCCTGTGGTTTGGAGAGTGTTAGCTGCTGCTAAAGATACACTTTACTCTTCTAATTTCCCAAGTGGTGAGTAAATAACCATCAGAGTCCATGAATTACATTTACACGGGAAAAGCGTCCGACAAATGAGGGGCAGAGTTTGTTTGGCTTCCATCAGCAACTTTTTCACAAGATGGAAAACAGTGGGTCATTGATCTTCTTTTCAAAAGTCCTGTCAGGATCTTGCCTTACCAAGTGAAGTCCATGCTCAGGTCTCTGGGGCAGTATTTATAGCTAATTGAATTGGTGTGTATTGGCAGTTGCTGAAAAGAAGATTGAAGCCCCATTCAAGGCAAGGCAGTGTAGCAGGGCAGTGGGAAAGGCAAATGGAATGTTGGCGTGCATTGCGAGGAGTTTTAATAGCAGGAAGAGGGAGGTGCTAATGCCATTATACAGAACTATGGTCAGGCCGCATCTGGAGTATGGAGTGCAGTTCTGGAGGCCTCACCTACGAACAGATGTTGAGTTGATGGAGAGGGTACAGAGAAGGGCAACCAAAATGGTATGAGGGAGGTAGGATGTACTCTATGAAAGAAGATTTAGAGGGCTGAATTTGTACCCTCTGGAGACTAGGAGGGAGAGGGGGGACATGACTGAGACCTTTAAGTATCTGAAGGGAATAAATAAGGTGGAGGGTGACAGCTTGTTCAAATTGAAGAAGGGAGCAAACACAAGGGTACATAGCCTCAAACTGGAAGGTGGGAAATACAGAGGTAATGTCAGGGGCAGTTTTTCATGGAGAGGGTGGTGGAGGCTTGGAGCAAGCTGCCGGACGAGGTAGTGGCAGCTGAAATGGTGGAGGGGTTCAAGAGAGCTTCGGATAGATTTAAGAGGTTGGGAAAAGAGGGTGGAAGCATACCAGAAGGGGGAGGTAGAGTGTTGGGCAGACTAGATGGGCCGTGGGGCCTTTATCTGCCGTCACATGTCTGTGTATCTGTGATGTTCCTGGCAGAAATGTAATCAAATAATTTGGCATTACCCTACTTGTCCAGTAGGTGGCCCCATGTTGCCCCCCCAGTTCCCGAAGAGCTGTGGCTTTGGTTATTTTATTGAGCAGGTTAGAAATGCACTAATTTTAGAGCAGTGATATAAACTCTACAACTAATGTATATAATGAATGTTATCTGCCCAGAGGTATAGAATTATGTTAAACGTTATTATTTTAGATATTTTGCAACTACAGTAAATTATAGAAGTGTTTTTCTTGTAGTGGCTCTTAAAGGAGGGAAAATGTGAAATGATAAAAAAGACACAAATAGAAATGTCAGGCATAAGTTTTATATTGGAATACAGTAACAGAATACTTGTTTCTGGACATTATTTGTAATGTGCCTGCATTGTTTCAGTTATTCCAGCTTTACTGCTCTACGCAAAGTCTGGATGCATATATGCCACAGTTTGATATATTTATCTCTATTGTATAACTTAGTTTAAAGTGAAGTGCCACTTAAAATGGGATCAGTGATAACAGAAGGTCCAGTTTTGCATTTTAAGTCTCTGACACCACCAGGGGAAAGTTGAAAGACATAGAATTTCAACTCGCTTTTCAAAAAGACGACATTTTGCACTAAAACAAGACCTCTGTTCTGTTCACTTCCCCTGCCCTGCAGCTCGCTTACAAGTGAAATGACCAGTTTATTGAAACATTTAAATCCTTATGATGTCACCAGCAGACGAATGAAAAGTAGGGTTACCACCTGTCTCAATTGTCACAGGACATTCCTGATTTGGGCAGTTGTGTCCTGCAAAAAAAAAAAAAAAACGATGAAAAATGCTGCATATCCTGATATTGTAGTAGAAAAAAATATTTTCTAAATTTCTTCTAAATGCTGTAAAAACTATAATACCTTAACTAAATTATCTTAAAATGATAAACAGTAAAACTATTTAAAAACTGCAATACTTAGTCTTAATTCTGATTATTTTGAGAAAACAAGTCTGCTGCATTGGTCTATGTTACATATTGTCCTGTGAAAAATCATGATTCAGTAAGAAATGTCCCACTTTGGGCTTCTTAAAAGGCGGTAACCCTAATAATTGAAAAGTCAAGTGTCGACCCTGCAGGAGCAGCGAAAGAGAACACAACACACCTTTTATTTCGCAAGAATAATGAAAAAGCAGGAACGTCATGCTGGCCACCATACCATAGATAACTTATTAGTGTGTTGTATCTAAATATGATACATGTATTTAAATTGTCCTAGTAGTTTCAGGGGAACATTCATTTATATAACAGAATTTATCAGGACACAAAGTGAAATACACCATAAGTGAACCAAAATAGCCACCACTCTTTGTGCATCTTTTCCAGCATAAAAGCCATAAATTGGGTTTTAGGGAACTATATGTTTGTTTGTTTTTTATGAATTCATCCTTCCTCCCTGGTTTAATAAATAACATAGTGGATGGCAGCCATAACTGACAATGCTCTTAATTCAGAGATGGAAACTTACCTCCCTGTTATAATAAATAACATAGTGGATGGCAGTCTTAACTGACAATGTTGTAATTCAAAGATGGAAACGTGCCTCCCTGGTTTAATAAATAACATAGTGGATGGCAGCCATAACTGACAATGTTGTAATTCAGAGATGGAAACTTGCCTCCCTGTTATAGTAAATAACATAGTGGATGGCAGCCATAACAGACAATGCTGTAATTCAGAGATGGAAACTTGCCTCCCTCAACATTCCACTTTGGCAATGTCAGGATTGATGTGACCTCAGATCGATGCCTTTTTTTTTTTTTCAAATTCAGAAGTCACAAGGATGGCATTAGGGCATTCTGATGTCAGAATTTACCAACCGTACATTATAATCACATTTTATTTTATTAACTGAATGTGCATTGTATGGAGTTGGAATCCTACCTGAACAGTTTACATTTTATATTAAGTAACCTGTCTAACGATTGGTTACATCTGTATATTACAGTCATATAATACATAATTTGCAAAACATGCACTGCCTGGTTCTGGGATCCACATTAACTGTTTATATTTACTGTCAGCAACATGCTTAATGATTGGTTACATCTGTATATTATAGTCATATAATACATCATTTACAAAACATGCACTGCCTGGTTCTGGGATCCACATTAACTGTTTATATCTACTGTCAGCAACATGCTTAAGGATTGGTTACATCTACTACACTCATATGCCATTTACAAAATGTGCATCCTGTGGATCTGGAATCCACATTAACGGTTTACATTTGATGCAAAGCAAAGCATACTTTATTTCTATAGGGCTTTTCTTAAAACCAAGGCCCTTTACAGATAAACCATAAAACATATATCATGTTAAAGTTATAAAATGATAAATGAATTAACATATGGGATTAATGTTAGTAACATTGGTTACCATCCACTTACTACACTGTCATTTGCAAAATGCGCAGAGTATGGGTCTGGAATCCCATGACAGTCATTTAAATGTATTATTAGAATTATTTATTACAGTATTACCAGGTTAATGTTCCAATTGATAGGTTCCCTGTACAAGAAATCAGGCACAGTAAAACAGAAACAAAATCGCCATAATCACATTGTAGCGTGATTAGCTACGATTTACAGTACATCACTTCTGACTTGTTCCCCACTTCTGACTGGCAGGTATTTAATGCAAATCAGTGCAGGGTCTGTCCTGTTTAAATATGGACTGCTGTCAGGAGAGGACGAGCCATGACGCACTGTATTCAATTCTTATCGGAACAGTAATGATCTGCATTCAGTTTATTAACATTATTGGATTTTAGGGTCACTGATTGGTTTAATTGCCTTCCTGCAATGTGAGACTACAATAAATTCTACATTTTTATTCTATAGTCAAGTTACCATGGAATACTTTCTGTCTCCATAACACTGCCTTTTCTATATTTCTAGGTGCCCGATCGGATGTAGTGGTGATCCAGTCTGGTCCCGAAATGAAACAGCCCGGTCAGTCGGTGAAGCTGACATGTGCGGTTAGCGGGTTCGATCTGAGTAGCTACAATATACACTGGGTGAGGCAGGCTCCCAGGAAAGTACTCGAGTGGCTGGTGAGCTATGCTAACCCCTCTAGCACTATCTTCTATAACCCCGTGATAAAGGATTGGTTCTTGGCCTCGCAGGACAGCAGCAATCTTTATTTACAGATGAAGAGCCTGCAGGTGGCAGACACCGCTGTCTATTACTGTGCAGGATACCCACAGTGACAGGAACTGATCCACAACTCGTACAAATACTACAGGGCTCGGTATATCCTGGGGCAGCAGCGTGGATTGTTTATTGCATCTCTACCAACAGTCCTGGGATCTGATATAATGGACAGCTCTGTCAAGTTATTATTAATGTTCTAATTAAAAAAAGACGGTGCTGTACAAATGTATATTATGAGTAGTTTGGTAACAGACACCCTATAACAATAGTTCACTGAACCTTGTATGTCTAGTTTTTGTTCACAGTGAAAGGTGGTCTTGGCAATTCTGCCGATTTTCTCTGCCTGCCAGCGCGTGTTGGGGGGGGGAGCGGGCGGGATACACAGATGGAGAATAATATTTGTAACGCTTTTAACTACAAACCACATTTCTTTTTTTCCTTCCAGGTGCCCGCTCGGATGTGGTACTGACTGAGTCCGTTGGGGGGAGTGAAAATTCCCGGAGAGAGCCTCAGGCCGAGCTGCAAAGCCTCCGGGTTCGACTTTGGTCCTGGTGGCTACGAGATGAACTGGGTCCATCAGCAGCCCGGGAGGGGACTCGAGTGGGTTGCCTATCATTATACCTATAGTAGTGGTTCTTCAAGTATATATTACTCTCGGTTCAGGGCCGGTTCACCATCTCCAGAGACGTTTCCCAAAGCCTTTTGTATTTGGATAGGACAAGCCTGAAACCTGAAGACAGCGCAGTGTATTACTGTGCGAGAGGCACAATGATAAGCCACGGTGGGGGACTCCTACAATAACCTGTCGGGCACCCTGCTGAGCAGGGACGTCTTAAGAGATCGAGCACTGCATGAAGTTCTTATGACCTCACATTTAACAAAAATTAACTAAATAAATGAACCACGTTTTAATACAGTAAATGGGGAAGGAAAGACATGTAAAACTGGAGTAAAGCACTTTTCTACAGCTGATTTATAATGTGACTGGTGTGTAGTGTCAAAAAGTGGCACTATCCTACTTCTCTGACAGGAGGTTATTTAAAAGAAAGTCACGTTATTTTGCCTGTAATTACATGTGTAGTTATAAAAATAAATAACGTGACTTTAGTTAAAATAACCCACTGTCAGAGCGCCATTGCCACTATGCTAAGTTACGTGTCACTTGCATGTCTCTACAGCCACTTTCAGGACTGTTCAAGGGTTACAAGTAGAAACGAGGTGTGAGCTGTAGGGTCGGTACCACCGCTAGACACACAAATACTGAGGGAGGCACAGATGGGAGACACAATCTGATGGAGCAGTGCCCCCCCCCCACACACAGACACACACTGCTCCACATTCCCTGATAGAAGCAAATCTCCTAATGCAAGCTTTACTTTTTGTATGTACAAGAAGCAGTTCTGGAGAAAGAAATGTCTGGGAACTGGGCAAAATTTGTTTCAGTTCAATAAAAGATGTCTTATACGGGCAAAAATAGCGAAAAAGCCTACCCAGCCAGATGGGCTTGGTCAATGCTAACTCCAATCTGCCCATGTCTTCTGCATACCCTGCAACTGCTCTTTCTAGCTCCTCTGCTCTGATTTCAAAAACCTGTGTTTTTTATAAACATAGCTCTCAACTGAATTATGAGGGAGGGCCCTCATGGAAAAGGTGCTGCCCACACAGATAATGTGTTGTAAATTCAGGCTTTAAATCAGAAATTCATAATATTCTAACACCAAATCATAAACTCTGTACAAAGTGTAAGCACATTAAAAAACAGCAGTAATGATAAGTTTGAAATTAGTGCAGCAGCTCTGAGTGATTGTCTCAGACAGCGAGGGTACAGTAATGGGGTCATTAGAACTGGACATAAGTTTGCAGTTAGACAAGACAGAGAAACCCTACATGAAGTTCGAAAAGCAGACCCTATACCTGAGTCAGACAGTGGTAGATATAATTTTGTTTTGCAGAGGTAGTATAGTGTAGTGATTTAAGGCTCTGAGCAGTTAACGTGGGGCCTGACTCCAAGGTGGCCAGCGTAACTCACACACAGTTGCAAGTTCGCCGGTCACCCTCTATGCCAGGAACCCTATGCCGTATTCCAGAAGTGGAAAGGATCCCTGCAATTGCGGCTTCATGATCTGATGCATGGGGCAGTAAAGCCCATGCATATGATAGTACGAGTCACATCCCCGCTGGGAGCACAGGTGCTCCCCTGAGCCCCTACCCTGGACCACCACAGAACACATCAGGGGGCATGGGGCAAGGACAGATGGCACAGGCGTCGGGGTGCTACTGACAGGAACCCGAGGGCCCCTCATGATTGGTGGTTTGGGGGGGGGTGTGCTAATGGGGCCCAGGGGACAGCATGGTGCCTTTGCTGCAGCACTGTGAGGCTGCATCTGATAGTGACAGCCGGCAGATGTCAGTTTTGACAGCTCCGAGCTGTTGGAAGTCAGCTACACCACTGCATGTCCTGGAATCGCAATTGTGGGTCACAACAGCGGGCCTTCTGAAATTGGACTAAGTTTCATAGATTTCATAGAAGTGTGATGGCAGAAATGGTCCAACAGGCCCACCCAGTCTGCCCATTTATCCAGTTATCTGCTAGAACATGCCCCCGCCTTCCTCAACACTCCCCTGTGTCGGTCCCATGCCCTTTTGAATCTCTCCACTGTCTCCTCACCAATCACCGCCTCCAGGAGCCTATTCCACTTATCCACCCCCCTCTCTGTGAAATAGTACTTCCTAAAGTTACCCCTGAACTGCCTCCCTCCATCTGCAGGCCATGCTCCCTTGTCCTCTGATTCTCTTTCAGCTGGAAGATACTTTCCACTGACATCTGGTTTATACCCTTAAGGTACTTGAAGGTCTCAATCATGTCCCCTCTCTCCCTCCTCTGTTCCAGGGAGCACATGTTTAAATCTCTCAACCTTTCTTCATAGGATAGGTGGCTGAGCCCCCTTACCATCTTCATTGCTCTCCTCTGAACCCTCTCCAGCCTCTTCGCATCCTTTTTGAGGTATGGCCTCCATAACTGGACTCTGTATTCCAAATGTGGTCTAACCAGATGGGTGTCCAAGGGTACTATGACCTCACTATTTCTACTGGTGATCCCTCTTCTGATGCATCCCAGCATTCCACTGCCTTTAGCCACTGCTCTCCCGCAGTGCCTTTCCACCTTCAGGTCCCCTGATATAGTGATACCCAGGTCCCTTTCTTGTTCCATTACCTCCAGATCTCTTATCCCCCATACAGTACCCTGCCCTCCAGTTCCTGAAACCAAGATGCATGATTTTACACTTCTCTGTGTTGAATGAAAGCTGCCACCTCTTTGACCATGCCTCTAGCCTCCCCAGGTCTCTCTGCATTTTTTCTACCACTTCCTGAGTGTCTACTCCATTGCATATCTTGATATCATCTGCAGACAGGCTCACACCACCTTCAAGACCCTCCACAATGTCCCCATCAAATAGATTGAACAGTTGGGGCCCCAACAGTCATCCCTGAGGGACCTCACTTGTGACCATACCCTCTCCAGATGCCACCCCATTTATTATGACCCTTTGCCTCCTTTCCCCCAGCCAGCTTCCCACCCATTTAATTACCCTTTGCCACAGCCCCAGGAATGACATTTTATTCAGCAGTCTCCTGTGGGGCATGGAGTCAAATGCCTTTTTGAAATCCAGATAAGCAACATCTACTGCCCTTCCCTGATCCACTGCATTGGTGGCCTTGTCAAAAAACTCTATCAAATTTGTTTGGCATGATCTGCCTCTTGTGAAACTGCATTGCCTTGGATTCATCCGTCCGCTCTCCTCCAGGCAGCGGGTGATCCTGCCCTTCATTAGTTTCTCCATGAGCTTGCCTACCGCCAATGTCAAGCTCACGGGCCTCTGCAGTGTTCCTTATTTTGAACCTGACTGTGTTGTGGTCTCTTGTACCATGGTGTTCACCCACTGATACATCTCCTACCCTATCTCCATTAATCAGGACTAGATCGAGAGTAGCTTCTGCCCTGGTTGGCTCCCTGACCAGTTGTTTTAGGAGGGCTGTTTGCAGGGAGTCCAATATCTCCCTGCTGCTGGCTGAAGCAGCTGACAGGCTGTCCCAATCCACATCTGGTAGGTTCAGGTCCCCCATCAGCACCACCGCCCCCCTTGTTGCCATTCTCACAAACTCATCAGCCATGCTTCTATCCACTGATTCCTGCTGTGCTGGGGGCCTGTAAACCACCCCCATATGCACCACTTCCCCCTTTCCCTGCCTCCAAAGAGACCCAGAGTCCTTCAGTCTCCTCACACTTGCCCTGCAGTTCCGATGCCCTGATACCCTCCTTTACATAGAGGGCAACCCTTCCCCTCTCTTTTCCACCCTGTTCTTCTTAAACAGTTTGTACCTCGGTATCTCCATGTCCCATCCCTGCTCCTGGTGGCACCATGTCTCTGTTACCCCCACAATGTCTAGGCCTTCCTCGACCATTTTTGCTGTTAGATCTGGGATCTTCCTACCCAGACTTCTGGCATTTGCACACATGACCCTCCACCCCCCTCTTTTCACCCACCCCCTATATTCTTTCCCCCCTGGCTGTGTGGATAGGGTCATTAGCCCCCCCATGCCTCTTGTCAGGTCAATAGATCTGCAGTCGCAACCCACAGTTGCACCAGGCATTGCGGGCTGCTGTGTATGTGTGGTCATATCTTGCAATTGTCGCAGCCCGCAGATGCAATAGCGTAGGTGTCCTCCTGGAATAGCAATGGGCGTATCGCATGGCGTAAGTCATGGGATACGCATGGGGATTGGCTAATGCCAGTGTAGCCCATCTTGGAATCTGGCCCCTGGGCTTGAATCTTACAGCCCCCGCTTGCATACTGTGTGACCCTGAGCAAGTCACTTAACTTTCTTGTGCTTCCTGGTCACACCTGGAAACAAGCTTTGGCTTAACGTGCCTCTCCTGGTTAAATAATTTCCCTTTCCTATTTATCTTATTCCACACAAGCGAGATTATTAAGAAACACTCTTATGTTTTACACAGTATTCCAGGCTAGAAAGAGATTTCCACAGTACCACTCTATGACTTTTAAAAATGCACCCACATTGGGAGATAAACTAGTAAATATCCACTTTATAAATAGGAACACTGGAAACAGAACATGGCTTCAGAATAAGATGAAAGGGTGCCTCCCATGTAAGAGATGTAATGTGTGTGGCATAAATGTTCTTTGCCATCCACGGGGGTTGCCACTGTGCCCCAGCTCCACAGCCCCTGTGGGCTGCAGCCCCTCTAAAAGGCCCAGTTCCCAGATATGGCACCCGCTGTGCCAGGATGGGTGTGAGGAACACCCCTCTATGCCCAGATACCCTACACACACATGAGTGCCCCCCATGCCCTGGGTCAAGATCCCCCACTTCCCAGAACTCCCTGGTAGTATAGTGGCCCCTCCCCCCACCCAACGGTGCGACGCCCTACTCCCCCCACACCCCCCAGTGGCCGTCATTCACAGAGCTCATATTATTACAGTATGCAATCTTTGACACAGTTCTTTCGGCATCTGACTGTGGTGGTGAACGGAGGGCTGTGCCAGTCGCCGACGGTATGCATGTCAAGGGAGCTTGGGGCTGGGGCCCACATCTTACAGGGATCGGAGGTGGGCATGGGGGTACCATGGCTCCCCTCAGCTGGTGCATCTGCTGCCTACCCTGTCCCGTGGCATGTGGCATACCTGGGAGTTGCGCCCTACCTTGCACAGCTACCGCAAGTCACAGGACACAGACCCCTGGACCCGCTCTGATACTGAATCAGGTGCAGGGTCCAGGTCACAGGGATGGTTGGCACAAACTGCCATTGTTGCAGCTTGTGGCGGACCTTTGTTTTTTCAGTTAATACTTTTTATTAAGGTATTCCATCATATACATTGAGATTACCACAGCGATCATGATCTAAACAAAACAAACCACAGCATACCACAGAACAACGATATAGACAAATTAATAGTAGGGTATGAAAAATCAGGTGATACAACTAGTACAGTTGTATTCCAGATAGGGAAACGCACATAATGTGCTGAAATCCGTCTCTTAAAACTATAACCTTTAAGAATTAAAATAAAGAGACAGTTTGTCTACTTATATCATCTGCGTAATAATGCCATAGAGTCTAGTAAACAATGTGATGTGTAGTAATATATTTCTGCCCCAGGACACAGTGCTATATAGAGAGTTGCTGTGTTGAGGGATAGGTCCCCCGTGTATTAATTATGTTACAAACTTCTCACAAAAATAAGAAGTGTGTTTAGTTTCTTATTAAGCAATGTAACTAATTCCTTCGCATGTTTATCAAAACAGTTAACAGTAGGAGAGTGCAAAATAGAGCTCACAGATAAGGTACCCAAGCCTGCATTACATAAACCATCTGTCATTATAGTGCCTGAGATGAGTCCCAGGAAGCTACATTATCATCCTACCCCTGCACGTGGGGAAAGATATGCCATATAAGAGTCCCAACACAGATGATATTGAGGGAGTTTATTGTCTATCACATGAGATATACGATCTAAGAAGGCAATATGTGCTGTAGAGCAATATAGCTCAGTTAAGGATGGGATCTCGGCCGTTCTCCAGTGACTTAGAATCAGCCTCTTGGCTTGAAGAATAAGAATTGAGAGCCACCTGGCTTTCGTCTTTGAGAACCTAAGGTCCAGTGGAAGAAGACCAAGGATCCAAATCTCCGGAGCCATGTTAATGGAAGTCCCCAAGATCTGTGTAGCTAGGCTGGAGACAGCTGTCCAAAAAGGTCTTAGTTTAGGGCAGTACCATAATATATGGGCTAGGTCTCCCCCCTGGCATTGCACCTCCAGCAGTTGCTATTAGTGGCTACTGCCATTTGGTGAAGCATGCTGGGGGTATAATACCAGCTGGAATAATTTTATGTTGTATCAGCTGGCTACGGCCATCTGGGAGATACTTATGGGCTACCTTCCAGCAAGTCAGCCATTGTTTTTCCAAGATGCTTAGCCCAAGAGCCTTCTCCCATTTAGCTTTGGCCAAATTAGACCCTGAAAGGGATCCTGGCCGCAGAGCAGAGTAAATATGACTGACTATTCCTTTTTTTACTTCTAGCCAGCTAAGGAGAGGAGTGGGGTTAGAATATCGCACCTTATGATATTGTGTTATGTAGGCCTGAACTGCGCTGCGTAGCTGTAGGTATTGCCAGAAGGATTTTTTCCCTAAGTGAAAGTCAGCATCCAGGTCCCTGAAGGGTTTCAGATTGGTTCCCCCTTCCTCCAGTATATGAGCTAGCTTAAGGATCCCCCGGTCTGCCCATTCTTTCCAATAAAATGTTTTCCTCTCTATCCTGATGGCCATGTTCTGCCACAGAGGCATTTCTAACAGAGGATGAGGGTTAGCTTTAAGTTTTTTATGAACTAGATGCCACGATGAGACTGAGGCCGATATAGTGGGATGCTCTTTAGGGATTGAGGATGGGAGAGTATAGTAAGGTTGATAAACTCTGACCTCCAGCTCTTGTCCTTTCTATCTCCACCCATTGCGGGTATTCTCCCTTTTGGTGAGAACCATATCAAGGTCTGCGCCGTGAGGTATGCTAATTTATACCCTTCAATCCAGGGGAAGTTCCAGCCCCCTTGTGACCAGTGGGCTCGTAATTTATTTCTGCTATACCTGGGTCTGGTCCTTTCCCACAGAAAACTAGAGAACATCTTATCGATGTATGAAATCCAAGAAGCAGGGAGCACCATGGCAATGTGTGAAATTACGTAGAGCAATTTAGGGGCAATAATCATTTTAATGGTGGAGATTTTCCCTGCCAGCGTGAGGTGAAGTTTGCTCCATCTATCCATTTCAGTTCTAAGATTCATAAGAAGAGGTGCTAGATTAATTTCCCACACTTTAGCTAAGTTTATAGGCAGCTTAATGCTCAGATAAGCTGTCATTTGTGACGCTTACTGAAACACATATGGTTCTACTAGGGATTTGGTGCACCAGGAGTTTAAAGGTAGAACCTCCGTTTTGGAGCAATTTATCTTTAAACCAGACATTTTAGCAAACTCTGCCAATAAATTCAATAAAAAGGGGATAGAAGCCGGGGCATCTGTTAAGGGGACCAACAAGTCATCCACGTATAAGAGAGTCTTGTAGGCATTGTCACCAATTCGTACACCTCCAATTTCAGGAGAAGATCTTATGGCTATTGCAAGGGGTTCTAGCACTATAATAAACAATGGGGGGAAAGAGGGCATCCTTGTCTAGTGCCCCACCCCAAGGGGAAGGGCCCAGACAGGGTGGAATTTGTAACGACCCATGCCATAGGACGATAGTAAAGCGCAGCCAGCCAGGCACGGAAAAGTGGGCCAAACCCCATAGCATCTAGGACCTGAAACAAGTAGTCCCATTCAAGGGAATCGAAGGCTTTCTCAAAGTCTATCTGCGATTGCTGCAGCGGGGGTTGAGGCGGTCTGGGTGGAGCTTATGATATTAATCATGGTACAAATATGGTCTCTGCTGTATCTCCCGGCACCAAGCCCACCTGCGAGAGAGAATCAGGAGGTGAGGAGAGGGTTAACGGAAGTTGCCATAATTTTGGTAAATATTTTACTGTCGGAGCTGATTAAAGATATGGGCCGATAGCTGGAGGGTTTAGTTTGATCTTTCCCTTTTTTGGGGGAAAAACCATAATAATAGCTTCTCTGAGCATATTTGGGAAAGAACCAATCATTCTCGCTGTGTTAAAAAGAGACGCTAAAATGGGGGTGACTAGTGGGGCTACAATGTTCCATAGTTCAGGGGGAAAGACATCACTTCCTAGGGTTTTGCCCTTGTTTAAAGCTTGTATGGCTGTTATCACTTCAGAGGTAGTGATGGAGGCTTCCAAGGCTTCTACCTGTTGCGAGGATAGTCTAGGGATAGGGAGTTTATCTAGAAACCGGCTAATATTGACAGGATCCAGGCTCCTGGAAGAGGTATACAAATTCCTGTAGAAATCTACCATACAGGAGTTTATACCTTCCTGAGTCATCAGCTTTACTCCTTCTGAGTCTCTAAGGCTGGATATATAGCTTTCTGCCCTCTGCTTGCAAAGCCTATATGCCAGAACCTTCCCCCCTTTTTCTCCTCCCACCCAAAATTTATGGTTTAAGTGGAGAGCCACCAACTCAACCTTCCTTTCCAATAAACCATTGATATCTGATCGAATACATATCATTTCTAGGTAATGAGGGGAGATTTTGGGGTTACTTATGGGGGAGATGCTTGGCAGCATTTTCTAAAACCACCAGGGGTTGTTCCAGGGTTCTGAGGTGCTGCTCCTTCTGCCGCCTGTGGGTGGAAGCATAGGCCATAATAGCATCTCTAATAGTTTCTTTCAGGGCTTCCCATAGGTTGGCTGGATCTATCGAGTGAGGGGGGGGTTATCCTGCAGGTAAAACTTAACTTGAGTAGTCAACCATCCGGGGAAGTCTGGATCCCTCAATAAGAGAGGGTCCAGCCTCCAAGTGCGAGAAGGGCCCACTTTGGGGCCCCATGTCAGCAGAAGTTGGACTGGGGCATGATCCGATATAACCATTGGGAAAATCTGTGTATCAAGAGCTACTTGTCTCTGAAAGGGGGAAACTAACCAATAATCAATATGGAAGAAGGTGCCATGCACTGGAGAGAAGAAGGTGTCATCTTTGTCCTTCGGGTGAAGTGTTCTCCAGACATCTTGTAGCCCTATATCAGAGACCAGTTGCTGTATTGCCTCCTAGTTCTAGGGTGTTTGTCTGGGATATTGGAGTTCCTATCCATAGCTGGGTCTAAGGGGACATTAAAATCTCCACCCAGGACCACCGGAGTTTGGTCTCCCACAAGGGAAGAAAGGGACTGCGCCAGGTGTTGTTAACAATCTGGGAGATCCTCGTTGGGGCCATAGACATTGGCTACCAGTAAGGGCCCTTGTTGAGTAACGAAGAGTGCCATAACTCATCTGCCTGTCCTGTCCCTTTTGGGGGTCATCAGAGACCAATGTAGAGCCTTATGCACCAAGATGGAGACCCCTCACTTATGCGTAGGGGTGGATGACGAAATAACCTGTCCCACCCATGCCCGTTTCAGGCTATCATGTTCTGCTTGCCTTAGTTTCATCTCCTGGAGGAGAGCGACATCCGCCCTCACCCTGCTTAAGTGTCGCAATACCTGTGAATGTTTCACTGGGGTGTTAAGGCCCCTCACGTTCCAGGTAACTAGATTAATGTCTGCCATTATCCACTTTCTGAAGCAATACTATTTTGAATGTACAAGTATAGTCTGCTAGAAAGGATGAGGAGAGGAGACGTCCCTGCCAGGGTAAACTCAGCAGTCTTGCAGCTTGGGCTCCTTCCCTGTGACATACTCTCGTAACTTGTTACATTGCGAAGAACAGTACAGTACAACAGCAGATATCAAAAAACAAACAACAACAATAGAACTATTTACAACAAGACCACTCTGTACCTGGAAGAGATCCCATGGTTTAAAGCCAATAGCATATGCTACAAGATCTCCATGTGGGTCCCAGGGGGGTGAAAGAGAGGGTAATGCTTGCTCCAGCAGCATGCAAAACAGGCTCTTGCCCACAGCTATGCAAGGGAGAGAAGAAAATTAGATCTAGTAGCCAAAAAGACCAAAGGGGGTACCCACCCTGCATCTTATGAACCACCTTGTTTGATTTTTTAATAGGTATAAAAAGAGGGAGGGGAGAGCAGAGCAATTATATATTTAGATATAATCAAAAGAAAATGTAAAAGGAATGAAAGTACTCAATATTTATGGGGGAGAGATATCTAGAATGTCTAGTTCAGGTGCACCCTCAGAGACAGGAATATCAGCACTTATCTAAAGTCCATCATGTAGCATTGCCGGGTAGATTAATGGCTGAGGAGGTTCCACATCCTTATTCCCTGGGGAATGAGCCACATCCTTCGGAGTCGAGAAGGAAGTGGGGCTCACAGAGGGCTCCACTAGTTCTGCCCAAGTCTTAGACTGTCCAGCATTCATTGCCAGATCCTTCTCTGGTGGTAACATAATATCCCCACTGCTCTCTCCTTGGAGATCTGAATTATCTGTCTGAAGCGGCGCATAAGGATTGGGCGTGAAATACGCTCTTAAATCCATAGATGGATGTGATTGATGATTGCAGTCAGGCTGGGGACTGATCGAAGTGTCCTGCATTTTGGAATGCTGACGTTTAGAGTGCCTGGCCGTAGGGTGTCACTTCCGAGACCTAGGAGGAAGAACAGCTTCAAAATTCCGTATCTGCTAGGTGACTGATGTGTCGAGCTCTGCCTGCGAGGATTCTTCCATTTCCACTTGCTTTTCTCCTGTCTGCCCATTCAGATAAAGTCCTTGCTCCAGGAAGCCCTCTGGATGTTGGGCTCTTAAAAAGTCCAAGAGGTTTTCAGGCGAAGCAAACAGTAGGGTGCTCCTTTATGAATTACCCTCATGGTGGCAGGGTAGCGTAAGGAATATGAGTAGCCATGTGCTTGTAGGATCTTCCTTGCCAGCCATACTCTCTCCAGCGATCAGAAAAGTTCTCTTGAGTAATCCTGAAAAATATGTATATTATGTCCTTGCCAGACTAGATTACCCACTGTCCGAGCAGTCTTCACTATAAGCTCCTTTTGTCTGAAATCCAAAAATTTGGCTAGCAGTGGCCTAGGCCTTTCACCTGGCTTGGGCGGTGGGGCTAGGGAATGATGAGCACACTCGGTCTGGGGCTTGAAATCCTCTGATAGGCCTAGGAGTTTAGGAAGCGTCTGCTGTAAGTACATAGCTAGATTATTTTGTTCTGCCCCCTCTGGAAATCCCACAAGCCTAAGATTATTTTGCCTGCTTCTGTTTTCAAGGTCATCGACCCTTACTTGGAGGAGGTGAATCAGTTTAGATTGCTCCCATTGATTCGCCGATAATTTGTGTGTGGCTGCCTCCTGTGAGTTCTGTCTCCGCTCCGTATGAAATAGGAGAACTTCAATGCCTTTTAGGGCCTGAGTAGTTGCATTGGCAGCTGTAGTAAGTTGCTCCATTTGGGACATCAGCTGAGAAAACATCTGTTCGGTTTCGGGAGCTCTCCCCATAGTTGCAGCGTTGCAGGCCATTTGTGAATCAGACCCAGCTCGGGATGCAAGAGTTGGCTTCAACAGGCACAAATGGAATGTACACAGACTGTTTTAAGTTGTTTTCTGGTCCGATGTTAGCCCAAGCTTTCCCCTTCTTTATGTAGTTAAGGAACGCAAAAAGATCGATCTCTAATGCCGGATATAAGTTGAAAATCCCCTTTTAGCTGCAGAGCAAATCTTCTAGGCTGCCATCTTGCCCCTGGTTGGCCACACCCCCCGTGGCGGACCTTTGTGAATCTGGCCCCATGTTGGTAATTATCAGAACAGGAGGTCTGAGTCTCAAAAGGTTACATCTGGCGTAACCTGACTTGTGCAAAAAAATAGTGCAAGTAGCAAGTTATGCCAGCAGTTGCGACATATGGTATTCTGCAAAGTGGCCTGTGACATGCCACAGGCCACTTGTGCCAAAGTAGACTTATGCCAGCAGTTATGCCCTAAACCCCATGCAACATGACCCTAGGGGGTTTACAGCAGCAGTTGCACCCTATTCTGGAAGGGCAGCAACAAAATCCCCCAGAGTGCTATTCTAGAACAACCTCTGGGGGAAAGCCATCAACGTATGTTACACCAGCATATAGCTGGTGAACTGTACTTATTCTCCTGGAGGTTGCCTGCATGTTCAGCTCACCCAACCCTCCATTGGTATGCCACCTGTCCCCCCAATAGTGCCCTGTCCCCAATACGTGAAAGCCTTGCAGGGCTGCATCTGCCTCCCCATACCAAACCGCCTGCAGGGCTATATTTGCCCTTCAATACCACAATGCCTCACAGTGTTGCTGTATGTCCCTGACCCTCAGTACTTGTACATGAGACCTGCAGGGCTACACAAGCCCACCCCAAGCCCCGATCCTCAATGGCAGCTGCCCACAAATGACACATCTTGTACAAGCTTGTTGGGTCTAAAACAGAGGAGGAATTCAAACATGCATGGGACAGACATAAGGCAATTGTAGTGGGGGGTTGCAGGAAGTAGGCTGTTGGTTAACTAGAATCTGCAGCTTATCCAATAGGAAGGGAAATGGGCAGACTGGGTGGGCCAAGTGGTCCTCATCTGCCATCAAAGTCTATGTTTCTATGTAAGCCGACACTAATCCTAGACCTATCCTGTACTCCCTGGTAGTCTAGTGACTGCCCCACCCAGCATTACCAGACCACCCCGCACCCCCCACCCAGCTGGCAACTGGCACAGCCCACCTCTCACCACTGAGGACAGCCACTGATTGATGTCATTCTGAACATGTACTGTATATACGTGCTCAACGTATGAATACAGTTAATTTATTGAGTGGGTATATACTGTACACACTCAGTCTGAGCGTATACTGTATATACGTGCTCAACGATGAATACAGTTCAATCATTGAGTGTGTATATACTGTACGCACTTCAGACTGAGCATATACTGTATATACGTGCTTAACATATGAATACAGTTCATTCTTTGAGTGTGTGTATACTGTACACACTCAGACTGAGCGCGTACTGTATATATGTGCTCAACATATGAATGCAGTTCATTCACTGAGTGTGTATATACTGTGCGCACTCAGACTGAGCTCAGTCTAAGCACGTACTGTATATATGTACTCAATGTATGAATACAGTTCATTCATTGAGTGGGTATATATTGTACGCACTCAGTCTGAGCGCATACTGTATATATGTGCTCAACGTATGAATACAGTTCATTCATTGAGTGGGTATATACTGTACACACTCAGACTGAGCACGTACTGTATATACATGCTCAACATGCTTCACAAAAGAGGAGGGGAAATGCCTAATCCAATTAACAGAAGCACTCTTGAAAGGGGGGTCAATCCCAGTCCTTTCACAGAAGAAAGGGTTCTGCAAGAACTCCTAAAACTGAAGGTGGACAAAGCAATGGGTCCTGATGGATTTCACCCCAGAATTCTAAAAGAATTAAGGGAGGAACTTGTGAAACCACTGGCTACCCTTTTTAATAAATCATGGGAGGATGGTGTGGTACCCGAGGACTGGAGGAAGGTGGATGTGATTCCCCTTCACAAAAGTGGGACCAAGACAGAAGCAGGAAACTACAGACCTGTCAGTCTGACCTCTGTGTTAGGGAAAGTGATGGAGTCACTTCTGAAGGAAAGAATAGTTGAGTACCTAGAGGCCACTGGAGCACAGGACCCAAGGCAGCATGGGTTCACAGGGAAGGTCATGTCAGGCAGATCTAACAGATTTCTTTGACTGGGTGACCAAAGTAGTAGACCAGGGAGGGGCTGTGGACATGGCCTACCTAGACTTTAGCAAGGCAATTGACACAGTCCCACACAAAAGATTAATAGTCAAATTAACCAGCCCAGGAGTGGGTCCCAGGGTGGTAGCCTGGGTAAAACATTAGCTGCACAACAGGACACAGAAGGTAATTGTAAATGGAGTCCACTCTGAAGAAAGAGGGGTTACTAGTGGGGTACCGCAGGGTTCAGTATTGGGTCCAGTCCTTTTTAATGTCTTCATCAGTGATATTGCAGAGGGACTGGAAGGAAAAGTATGCCTTTTTGCAGATGACACAAAGATCTGCAACAGGGTTGATACACAAGGAGGCGTGGAAAGGATGAAAAGGGACTTGGCAAGGTTGGAGGAATGGTCAGAAGTATGGCAGCTAGGATTCAGTGCAAAGAAGTGCAAAATAATGCACCTGGAAACAAGAACTCAGGGAAGTATACACAATGGGTGAGGAGTAGTAATAACAACAAAAAAGGAAAGGGACCTGGGGTATCTATATCAGATGACCTTTAGGTTAGCAAGCAATTGAGAAGGCAGTAGGAGGGCTGGTGGTATAATGGGATGTATAGGGAGAGGCATCAGCAGCAGAAAACAGGAACTTGTTATCCCTCTGTACAGACAGTTGGTGAGACCCCATCTGAGTACTGTGTCCAGTTCTGGAGACCCCATCTCCGCAAGGACATAGACAGGATAGAGGTAGTCAGAGGAGACGGCAACTAAAATGGTGCAGGGTCTGCAAGAGAAGCCGTATGAGGATAGACTAAAGGAGCTTAATATGTATACCCTTGAGGAAAGAAGAGAGAGGGGAGATATGATAGAAACTTTTAAGTACTTCAGTGGAATCAACAAAGTCCAAGAGGGTAGCATCATTCAGAAAAAGAGACGTGCAAGAACAAGGGGACACAATTTGAAGATAGAAGGAGGGCGGTTCAGGGGCAATGTGAGGAAGTATTATTTCACAGAGAGGGTGGTGGATGCATGGAACAGCCTTCTTGAGGAGGTTGTGGGGTCTAAAACTGTGGGAGAATTCAAGAATGCATGGGACAGACATAAGGCAATTCTTGTGGGGGATAGGAAGAAATAGGCTGTTGGTTAACTAGGATCTGCGGACTATACTGTAGGTAGGGAAATGGGTAGACTAGATGGGTCAAGCGGTCCTTATCTGCAGTCAAAGTCTATGTTTCTATGTTTCTAACATATGAATACAGTTCATTCATTGAGTGGGTCTATACTGTACACACTCAGACTGAGCGCATACTGTATATACGTGCTCAACGTATGAATACAGTTCATTCATTGAGTGTGTATATACTGTACCTACTCAGACTGAGCTCAGTCTGCGCGTGTACTGTATATAAGTGCTCAACATATAAATACAGTTCATTCATTGAGTGGGTATATACTGTACACACTCAGACTGAGCACATACTGTATATAAGTGCTCAACATATAAATACAGTTCATTCATTGAGTGTGTATATACTGTACACACTCAGACTGAGCTCATACTGTATGTATGTGCTCAACATATGAATACAGTTCATTCATTGAGTGTGTATATACTGTATGCACTCAGACTGAGCTCTGACTGAGCACATACTGTATAAACGTGCTTCAACATATGAATACAGTTCATTCATTGAGTGTGTATATAAGCAATCTCTTTTTCTCTGCTCTCACTCTCGTTATTCTCTTTTTACGGCTGTGGGCAGAGCCTATTGCCATCTTGTAATGTCTTGCCTTAAAACAGCCAGTTGTGGCACCTTCCATTGGACTTTTGGAAGTATAATTCTGAAAGTACAACAGAACTTGAAACACTCCGCTGCAATCGGCCGCTATGAAATAACAGCCACTATATTTTGGCTGTTAGTTCCGCATTCTGAGGCAAAAACTGTGCATGCATGACTCATGCACATGTGTAGTCCAGTTGGCGCTGCCATCTTGTGAATGGTAGAATGCCATTCACCACAACTATGCATGCGTGACTGCCGCGCGTGCACAGATGTGTCTCTGCTGCCATCTCTCAGAAGGCACTCCTCCCGCACCCTCCCACTGCTCCCCTCCTCCCCACTCCCTCCCAGCACTGGCAGCAAAGAAAACCCTCCCACTCTCTCCCACTGCTGCTGCTGCCCTTCCTGCTCCCTCCTTTTCCCAGCACCACACCATCGGGTGCCCAATCCCTGTGTCGGCATTATGTACCCCCTAACTCATGTGGCACACTGGGAGCCCACCCCAGTGTGCCCAAATGTATGTTTTTTTTTTTCTATAAATAAAGAAAACCATCCCCCAATGTGTTTGTTTTTTAACCTATAAAAAAGAAAATGGCCTCTCGTCATTGCCCCAGTCCCCCATCCCCACCTTTCCATGAAGCACCCAACTCCCCTTACCTCCCCTTTACCCCATACCTAACTCTGGAGGTTGGAGCTATCATCTTCTCTGAACCGGGACACATCTGCACTCTTCAAAGCCAAATCGCAAACTGAAGAATCAAAGGTAAGTGTGCTATAATGGCAGTCAATGGGGTTTTCAACTTATGTTGATAAATCAGCCATTTTTGGGAATTTTAGCCCCAAATTTTCAACATGGGGTTCTTGGGACCCCCCTTCATGAACACTGTCACTGTTATTTTGTTACTAGGTCATAAAAGGTGAGTATGCGGTCACTGAATGGAATCACCTTTCAGGACTGATTAATGAAACAACACTGCCACTGTTCATGAGGCTGGGTCCCAAAAGCCCATGTTACAAATATGGTGACAAAATTCAAAAAATGACTGTATTCTGATGTGCGTTGAGCAGTTTCTACCACACCCTAGCTTCGCCAGTTTTCAGTTTTAAATTTTTCACCCCAGATTTTCAACATTGCTATTTTTGCACACTTCCTTATTAATGATATGGCTGTCATTTTTCACGTCCTGCCCAAAATGTGTTTTTGCACCTGTGGCACAGAATGGCACAGTCGCTGAGCAAAATCACCTTTCAGGACAAGTAAATGAAATGACAGTGGCACTTTTCATGGTGGGGTCCTAAAAAGGCCATTTTGAACATTTGGTGCAACAACTCCAAACAAGCATTTGTCAATGCCGAATGTTTGCTTGCTGGCATTGGCATTGGTAGTGTAAGAGTTAGAGAGCTGCATAATAGGAATGGCAGTGAAGTACTGAACTGAAGCCAACTCCACCACCACCCTGCAGAGGCTGACAGGCACTGGGGTGTGCCTTTGGGTTGTCAGGCATAACGGCCATGCCATTTCACCACACCCTACCCTGCAGACACCGACAAGTGTCACGGTGTGCCTTGGGGTCTTTGGCCCTTATGCTCACCCCATTCCATCAGGAAAACGGTGAGATGGGTGCTGTATAGGAGAATGGGGTGAACTTTGGGGCCGAAGAGTCCAAGGCACACCTCGATGCCTCTCACTGGCTGCAGGGTGTGGAATGGTATGAGCATTACAGGCAAGAATCCCAAGTCACACCCCTGATTCCTGTCAATCTCTACAGGGTGGGACGTTATGGTTGGAAACCCTAACGTCTCAGGTATTCGAAGGCATGTTCACTCCAAATTTTCAACATGGTTTTTTTGTGAACCTTACCTTATGAATAGTGACAATATCAGTTCGCTAGCTGAAAGCTGATTTTGCACAGCAACTACGCCATTTGGCACCACAGGTGCGAAAACACATTTCGAACAGGATGTGAAAAAGCTGTACTGTTCATGGGAAGGTGCAAAAAATGGCAATGTTGAAAATCTGCAGTGAAAATATTAAAAAAACTAGTGAAGTCACGAGCGTGCATAGAAACAGCACAACACACACCCGTAATGCAAATAGTTTGGGGATTTTTTACAGAAGATTGTCAACACAGGCATTTTGGAACCTCCGCTCATGATCAGTGTCACTGTGATTTTCTTAATCTGTCCTGAACAGTGATTTCCCACAGCAACCACACATTTCTGCGCTGGAAGTCTGAAAACACATTTCGGCCATGGTGTGAAAAAAGACAGCTGCACTGTTCATAAGGAAGTGTGGAAAAATGCCGGTGGTGAAAATCTGGACTGAAAATATTAGAAATCCATGAACTTACGGGGGTGCGTGGAAACTGTGCAATGGTTGCTCGTAACACAGTCATTTTATGGACTTTTTTCACCAGATTTTTAACATAGCCATTTTAACACCACTGCTCATGAACAGTGTCACTGTGATTTTCTTAATCTGTCCCGAATATTGATTTCACACACCGACTGCGCCATTGTGCGCTACATGCGTGGAAACACGTTTTGGGTGACATGAAAAATGACAGCTGTACTGCTTATAAGGAGGTGTGGTAAAGTGGCAATGTTACAAATCTGGAGTGAAAATATTGAAAATTTGCAAACTTACGAGTGTGCGTAGGAACAACATAACGCATGCTAGTCAAACAGTCATTTTGGAATTTGTTCTGCAAATTTTCAACATAGGGTTTAGGCCTACCTCATGAACTGTGACACTGTTGTTTGAGTGCATCGGTCCCGGAAGGGTGGTTCGATGCAGTGACCGCTAAAATCACCTTCGGGGCCGATTAACAAAATGGCAGTGACAGAATTCATGAGGTAGGATCCCAAAACCATTATGTTGGAATTTGAGAATAAATTCCAAAATTCCTGAGATATGCATCAAAGTTGAAAAAAACCTATTTATTCCATTATACAGCTTACTGGCATTTCTCTCAGTTAGGTGGTTGGCTTTGAAGAGTGCAAATGTGTTCCTGGTCCACGAAGATCATCGCGCCCAGACTCCAGAGGTAAGTATGATGTGAGGTGGGGGTGGGAGGCAGGCTACAGAGAGGGTGGGCACGGGTGGGGAGGGTTGTCAGGGACAGTCAGCAAGGGAAGGTTTTTTCTTTCTTAGACGACACGGGACTTGTGCCACGCTGGGTGGGCTCCCAGCATGGCAGCTGAAGGCTGTTTGGAGAAGGCAGTGGAGCCGACAGAAGTTGGGCACCCCGTCGGACCATACAGACTGTTGCCATGCTGGGGTGAGGCTCCCAGCGTGGCACCTGGAACTGTTGGGGAGCACAGCAGAGCTGACGGGGATTGGGCACCCCGTTGACCATAGTGTGTGTGTGGGGGACGCATGAGCACGCCATATGTCGTGTGTGTGTGAGTGGGGAGAGCTTCCTGATAAGCATGCACTATCTTATCACTGCTCACTAAAGCAGAGCCTCTCCTTTCAACTGTACGGCACTGCATTTTCAACTGCTATCATAGACAGCTGCAGCATTCGTTGGTGAACTGTGGCCGTGCCTGCAAACACACTGACTGAATTGGAAGACAGCTACCACACCTACAAAAACTCGAATGATGGCACTATGTTTCTTGCACATGCATGCAAGCAAACATAAAAATGGCCACGTTTCACCTGGACGTTCAAAATTTTATATGCACGTGTGTAAGTTTGGTCATTTGGAAGGTCGTCACAGCTGTATCAGCTCTGGTTAGAGTTTGATTCTGCTCTGCCACTGCTGGTGTCACTCCCTCAGCTCTCTCTCTCTCTCTCTCTCTCTCTCTCTCTCTCTCTGAGTCCCCAAGATGGCACTTCCTTGTTCAGCTGCAATAGCTCCCTTTCACCCAATCTCCAATCAGGACCTTTCCTGAAGGTCATGTGACCAGCAAGTCACACATGCACATCACACTAAAAGGCCAGGCCTAATGCCTGCTCCAGGCCTACCCCACAGCAATTTAAAGTATGCAGCAGGGCCCAACCAGGCCAGGAAGCCTGTACAACTGTGGACCGCAAGGTTCAGGGTCCGGCAGTGATTTCAAGGTTCAGGGAACATTCCGGATGAGTAGCCCCTGACAGTGTAATCCCTCCCTTCCTGTCCCATCTAGTCGCATACTTTAAAACATTGCAGCTGGTCCGGGCAGAAAGAAAAGAGCACTCCAAAGAACTAACATACAAGACACTACAATACTGGCCATGGGCAAACTGATGGTCCTTACCTGCTGCTGTCTTCAAAGTTTCCGGTCCACTTCATCATTCATGGAAACAGATTCACTCCCTGAGCTGATCAAATGGACCAGAACCTCTATCTTCTCTCTTCAAGGTCTCAAAGGAGCCCCTGCAGCCCCCAGAGGCTGAACTCTACCCCAGAATACAACTCATGACAAAATTAATCTGACTGCAAATAGGAGAGGGAGCAAAAGCTTTCATTTCATTAATTCTCCCTCTACAATCAAATAAAGCACAAACCACAGTTTCTCCCTAACTGACCTTATTTTCACCTGCATGGCAAATGATTTCAGCTATACAGGGGCCACCATTTCTTCACAGAAAATCATTAATCAGCTCCATGGGGCTACAACGTTATACACAATGGCTGGACCTATTAAACAGCAGAACCACAGTATCAGTAGACACCAGAAGGACACTCGTTCTTTACCCTCTCACTCTCGGGTGTTCTACCCAAGACCCTGGATCCCTGCAATCTCCTGGCACAGAAGGATCTGGTAAGCCAAGCCTTCCTATTACATCTTTTACTACTGGTTCCTTTTCCTCTGTGGCACTGGAGATAGAAGAGGCAACCAAATCCTGCAGCAGGGCTCAGAGTAAGAAGTATAGGGTGAAAAGGCCAAGCTGGATGAACAGGGATGTTATGGAACAGGTAAGGAGGAATGTGACAGGGTAGAACAGGACCCTGCCCCATTTGTTATGAAGATAGTGTTTAAATGCAAGGATTTGTCCTTTTTCTGTCTTTTGTCTGTCTGGTTGTGTAACCATATTTTCCTGTGAGACGTCAGATTTGATCACTGTGAACAGTGTCTCAATTCTTTGCCTCTCACTCTCTCTCAGTTTTCTCTTGCTGTCTGTTTTTCTTCCCTTGCATATCTGTATCAGCTAATATAAAAATATGTGCAAATCAATGTATGGAAATGTAAATGATATTGTGATCCCTATAGTTTAGAAAATACATAGTGTTACTGCTGAAATGCATAAACTCTAGAGGTTACTCAAGTGTAAATGTTTAACCTTTTGCAGAAGCTGCAGAAGGGGCCTCTTGGCAATGGACAATCAATGTGTTCTAGCACTTCCTGAAACTTACAAGGACAGGATGTTTGTTAAGGATGGGGGTTAAAAAGACTTATAAAAGAGCTAAACTGCTACTGCAAGATTAGATTTGGACAAGGGACACAGAGACGGAAAGAAAAAAGCAAATTCATTTCTCCTCTGTACATAGTTATTCTGAACAAGATTATTTATTATGTTACTGATACAGTAAATAAATATTTTGTGTGACTTCTACAACTGCTCCTGGTTTTCCTGTGCTTCCTGACCTGCACCTCAATGGCAGATGGTGTCAGCCTAAGCGGGATTTAAGCCGTGTATGCCCTAAGATAGGAGTTTTGTGCATGGGTACTTGACCTAGTACCAGGGAAGCACAGAGGAAGGTATGGATTCTGAAACAGCAAGTCCATGAGTGATTACCAGTAGAATGGCAGCCAAACTAGCAGAAACTGAAGTCCAGTCTGAGATTGTACAGCCAGAACAAGTTATGGAAACGGAACAGGCAGTGACAGAACATGAAAACCTGATGGACTTTTTCAAATGGTGGGTTATACAACAAAAGGAGATGAGAAGCAGAGAAAAGAGATGCAGCAACAGGCGCAACAGATGAGAGAAGAGATGCAGTGATGGAACAGCGATGGCTGGATGCCTTGCAAGCTATCAAAGGCAGAGGATCCGGCAGAGACCCAGATGAGCAACAAACTTCAAGCAACTTAAAAGTCATTAAACTTAATAAGTTGTGTCCCTCAGATGATATTGAGGCATACCTGACAACCTTTGAAAGAGTTGACACAGCCTGTCAGTGGCCAAAGCAGCAATGGACAATCAGACTGGAAAGCCCGACTTACCTACAGCAGTATGGACACTGCACAGTCAGAAAACTATGACCTGGTGAAAAGCAAAATCCTAAAAAGGTATGACATCTCCAGAGAGACATACAGGCAGAGATCTTGATCTCCGAGGTACAACTCGGTCAGCAATCTTCGAGAAGCCTTCACCCGACTCAGAGAATTCCTAATAAAATGGATCTAACCAGAAAGCAAAAACAGTCCCACAGATCATCGACACATTTGCCATGGAGCAATTCATCAGCATCTTGCCTACAGATGTGCAGGTCTGGGTACAGGAACACCGACCAGAGAGTGGGGAAAAGGCTGTTTCTTTGGAGGAGGACTACTGAATGACCAGACAGATGCCACAGCAAGGAGGTAACAGCCAAGCACTGGTAACACATTTTTCCCTATTTAAACTCCAAGCCTGATAAGAACTCTGGAAGGGGTAACAAATCTGTGCCAAAAGATGTTATCTGCTTTAACTGTAATAAACCAGGCCATTTTGCAAGGAATTGCTGTAATAAAGAGAGTGGCGCTGGAGCAGATTTGTCCTTGGCAAATTGGGGCAAGTACATAACAGATGTGAAGGTGTGTGATAAGACTGTGAAGGGACTCATTATTTCGGGAAGCAGACAGACCCTAGTGCATGTTAAAGTGCTGGGAAAATGCTGTGCAAAGGGACCAGTTATTGGTGCCATCCTCATCCACAGGGACGCTCGATACTATCCCGCCACCCAAGTGACTCTGACCGTGAAGGGTGTGCTGCACCAAATGAAAGTGGAGGTAGTACCTAAGTTACCTCTACCTGTGATTATTGGAAATGACTCTCCAGAGTTTACTGAGTTGATCAAAGAGGGAGTAAATCCTGATGTTTCAGCAGCTGTGGTGACAAGAGCTCAGGCAAAGAAAATTTCAGATGGAGGGGACACTTTTCCTTTCAGTGATTTTGATTTGGACTTGGACTTGTTTGAGCACAGCTCCAAGATCTGGAAATCCAGGCAAGAAAGACGATGCCTGCAGAAACTATGGCAACAAATGACTGCTAGTCATGAAGGGTTAAAATATGAAAATGCTGAGACTAAATTGTTAACTGATTGGGATTTTCTTTTACAGCAAGCTAACAATGTTTCTCTCCAGGGTTATTTCAAACATCTGGGGGTGAAACCAAAACAGGGTGGACCAATGTTTAAGAAATGTAATAGGTTACTGTACAGAGTTTGGGTTAAACCTCAGACACAGGAACAGACAGAACAGTTGGTTATACCACAGAAGTATAAAACAGAGATATTACAGGTAGCACATGATAGTCCTATGGCTGGTAACTCAGGGAGGGATCACACCCTTGCCAGATTGCTGTGTAGATTTTACTGGCCTGGAATTTATGAAGATGTTACCACCTACTGTAATTCCTGTGCTGAGTGTCAGAAAGTAGTCCCAGTCACTAGAAATGACAAGGTGCCCCTGGTGCCCCCACCCTTGACAGATGTACCTTTTGAGAAAATTGCAATGGATGTGGTTGGTCCTTTAGACAAAAGTGAAAAGGGTAATAGATTTATCCTAATAGTATGTGACTGTGCTACTCAATACCCAGAAGCAGTTCCAATACGTACTGTTACAGCCCCAAAAGTTGCAGCAGAGCTTGCCAAAATTTTCAGCAGAATGGTCATACCTAAAGAAATTATTACTGATTAGGGTAGTAATTTTGGTGCTGCATTGCTTACGGAGCTGTTCAAACTACTAGGTATCACTGCCATAAGAACCTCCCCCATCACCTTCAGACAGATGGACTTGTTGAGCATTTTAACCAAACCCTAAAATGCATGTTAAAAAGGTTTAACAAAAGGAGAAGGGAAAGACTGGGACCAACACTTGACTTACCTGCTTTTTGCTTACAGAGACTTGTCAAAGGCATCAACAGGGTTTTCACCATTTGAAATGCTGTATGGTAGGCAGCCAAGAAGGCCACTGGAGGTGATAAAAGAAACATGGTAAGATAACCCCACACAGAAACAATCTATAACATCTTATATGTGTGCCCTAAGAAAGAATCTGGCAAATATGTTGAAATTGCCCATAGTAATCAGGAAGAGGCCTAAAGTCAGCAGAAGGTGTATTATGACCACAGTGTAAAAGAAAAAGTTTTCAAGCCAGGTGAAAAGGTTTTGCTACTGTTACCCACAATAGAAAATAAGCTGTTAATGAAGTGGCAAAGGCCTTATAAAGTTCTTAGACATACTGGCGCTGTTAACTATGAGATTGAGCCACCTGACAGGAAAAATCCTACTAAGATATACCATGCTAACCTCCTCAAGAAATGGGTTGAAAAAATGCCAAAAGCAACTTTGCTAGTTTTACCAGAAACTGATGAAGAAGATATTGATGTAGCTTATGACAGACTGGGACAAACTGTAACTGCTGATGCTGTAAAGGTGAATGTTTCCTTAACCTCAGAACAAACTGCAAGAAGAGAGTACAAGAAAAAGGGACAGAGACTACAAGAAAACTTTGTTATTTTTGCCTTTATTTTATGATACTGCTAGTGTAAAATAATTTTTGGTGAATTCTACAACTGTTCCTGGTTTTCCTATGCTTCCTGACCTGTGCTTCAATGACAAGGAAAAGAAAGGTATTTAGGAGATACAAGAAAACAGGGAGGGGGAGGACAGGGAGGAGTACCTGAAAATAGCAAGGGAGGTAACAAGGGACAGTAAGAGTAGCAAAGGTGTCAAAGGAGCGCAGGCTGGAGCAAGGCAAGAAGAAGGGAGAGAAGGACTTTCAAGTATATCTGGGAGAAAAGGAGCTGCAAGATAATGAGGATTAGGATGGATGGGGGATGGGTGGAAAAGGGGGAAAAGGCAGAAGTACTTAATGACTACTTCTACTCGGTATTCACGAAGGAGAAATGGGGGGAATAACCAAGGGGGGCAGGAACAGAGGGGAACAGGTGACAGATGGGGTAATCACAGACAGTAGAGTGATGGAGGGATTGAGGGCACTGAGAGTGGACAAGGTGCCGAGGCCAGATGGCATCCACCCCAGGGTACTGAAGGAACTGGCAGAGGTCCTAGTGGGTCCCTTGGCAGACCTGTTCAGTGCCTCATTGGATGTGGGGTGTATACCTCAGGACTGGAGGATAGCTCATGTGTACCCTTCATAAGAGTGGCCCCAAGGATGAACCAGGGAACTATAGGCCTGTTAGCCTTGCATTCATCCTGGGAAAGCTGATGGAGACAATCCTGAAGGAGAGGCTGGTGGCTCTTCTGGAGGCCAGTGGGATGCAGGACAGCAGACAGCATGGCTTTGTCACTGGCAGATGCTGTCAGACCAACTTGGTACTATACTATGACTGGCTAACTAGACAGTTGGATGGGAGCCATGCAGTAGATGTCATGTATATGGACTTCAGCAAGGCATTCAACTCTGTGCCACATCAGGGGCTAGGAGGTATGCTGGAAGCCACAGGGGTGGGTGCCAAGATGGTGGGATGGGTAAGGAACTGGCTTAGTGGAAGGCAATAGAGAGTGGTGGTGGTTGAGGAGCTCTCATCCCCAAGGGAGGTGACAAGTGGAGCTCCACAGGGCTCGGTGCTGGTACCAGTGCTATTTGGAATATTCATTGCTGACATTTCAGTGGGTATCAATAGCAAAATCAGTCTGTTTGCTGATGACACCAAGATGAGAGCAGTGGTGGATGACCAAGAGTGATGGCAGGGGTTGCAGGAGGATCTGACAAAACTGGAGGCCTGGTCAGACACCTGGCAACTGGGTTTCAATGCCAAAAAGTGCAAGGTGATGCATTTTGGGCAAAGAACCCCAAAAGGAGCTACCAGCTGGAAGGGAAACAGCTATCCATGACTGAGGAAGAAAAGCTTTTGTGGGTAACCATAACAGGGTTAATGAATAACTCAGCACAATTTAGGAAAGCAGCAGCAAAGACCAATTAGTTGCTGGGTTGTATTGCTAGTGGTATAACCTCAAGGAGGGGGGAGGTTATTCTGCCATTGTATAGACTGCTGGTAAGACCTGACCTGGAATACTGCATACAGTACTGGCAACTGTACCTGAAGAAAGACATTACATTTCTGGAGGGGGTGCCAAGCAGGGCAAAAAAGGTGATCCAGGGTCTGGGAAATTTACCATAAGAGAGCAGACTGAGGAAACTGAACATGTACTTACTGGAGGAGAAGAGGGACAGGGGAGATATGATTGAAACCTTCAAGTACTTAACCGGCATAAACAGGACTGGGAAGGAATGGCTTTTCAAGGTGAGGGAAGGAAGGGATACTCAAGGCCATGCTATGAGATTGGAGAGGGGTAGGTTCAGCAGAGATATGAGAAGACACTTTTTACAGAGATGGTAGTGGCTGAGTTGAACACGTTGCTGACGGAAGTGGTATCCAGCAGGACAGTGAACTGCTTCAAAATACGCTGGGACAGGGCAAGGGTAAGGGAGGGGCAGCTGCTGAGTAGGGAGAGACAGCTGCAAAATCGAGCAGACTTGATAGACCTTTGGGCCTTTATCTGCTGGCAAATTTCATATGTTCATATGCTTTCCCTTGGGGTTTTGGTGTGAGCAGAGTAGAGAAGAGGGAGGGAGAGGAGCGAGCCAATACAGGCTATCATGGTCCTATATCAGACCGGGAAACAAAGTGTCCACTGGGTGTTCAGACCATGTGAAGCTGTGTAAAGCCTTCTGATCTAATTTCAATTTTAGTATGGCACAATTAAAACAAAGGAAACCCTGACCATAAGGACCCCTGATTATCTGAACTGATCCGATGTCACCTAGGAAGTTTGGATAATCTGGATTCCACAATATTTGCAAAGATGAAGAATGCATATCAGGAGTTACATGCTAAGGGTGGTCATACTTACTTCAGAGGGATCCTCTCCTCCAGGAATGATTATTTTTTGTCTCTAACTGGATCAAACTTTTGGAAGGTAACACAATGGTGTCAGAAATTTCAGATCATGAAAAGCTTCAGGCAGAGACAGGTGGGTGCAAACCCTGAGTTCTGGCAACTAAACAATAATTTATTGGATGACATGTCATGGCCTTTAGGGATTTACTTATAGCCAGGGTTTCTGTAATGTGTTGTTTTGATTCTCTATTTCATTGGAGGGGGATACAAAACAAGAGTTGAGGAGGTTTTTATCAAAATCAAGGTAAAAGGAAAACAATTTTGCATATTTAAAATATGTTCGGCTATGTGGACAACTTCAACAACTTATCACTTTACAAAACACTGGATCTGGTCTTCCTGCTGGAGATGGAAGCCTCCGATGTGGGGGTGGAACCTGTAGGATGGTCTGACCATCACACGGTGAGACTCAATTTTTGCACCCCCCTGAGTAGGCCTACCCCTGTGGAGATGGTCAAGTACCGCCCTTTACAGGATGTTACTTCTGAAGGCCTAATCACGGTTCTTGACCTATTAGAACTTCCTGGGATGAGCTCTAATCCTGAAGAGCTGGTGCTAGCCTATAATAAGGCTGTTACCACTGCTTTGGATTCAATCACTCCCATCCATGTGCGCCCTCTCTCCCTTCACCCTCAATCCCCTTGGTTTGATCGGGATCTGAGGGATATGCGGCAACTAGGACGCAGGTTGGAGAGGTGCTGGCAAATATCTGGCTTAGATGCCGATCATCTTAGACTCCCAGAGCATTATAAACTCTATCAGTCAGCAATTACTCATAAGAAGGCAGTATTCCTGTCTGGAGAAATTGCTGCTGTACAGAATTGATCAGCTCAGCTCTTTCGAACCGTAGACAGGCTGTGCAACCCAGCCTGTCTGTAGGTTCATCAAGCCTTTTCACAAATGCAATGTGAGGAGCTTGCTCGATTCTTTGCAGATAAGGTGGCTGACATCAGGGCCAAGACTCGCACTGCACTCGCCATGGGAGTTGCCGTGGTCCAGCCTACGGTTACAAGTACCCCGTTCACCTGGAGTTCCTTCGAAAGGCCGGAAATCGATGATGTTATGAGGATTGTCCAGGGTATGCATACCACAAGCTGTAGTTTAGACCCGGGTCCCACTGGCCTGATTATGGGCTGTGGTGAGGTTATCATCCCGGTTCTAGCTAGGATAGTCTGGTGCTTCTTAGACTCCAGTGAATATCCCCGCTCCCTGAAGAAAGTGGTGCTGACACCCGTGATGAAAAAGGCTTCTCTGGACCCAGACTCCCTAGCCAGCTACAGATCTATCTCGAACATAGAAACATAGAAACATAGAATTTGACGGCAGATAAGGACCGCTTGGCCCACCCAGTCTGCCCATTTCCCTACCTACTGGATAAGCTGCAGATCCTAGTTAACCAGCAGCCTACTTCTTCCTACCCCCACCCCCCAGAACTGCCTTATGACTATCCCATGCATGCTTGAATTCCACCACTGATTTTGACTCCACAACCTCCTCCGAAGGCCGTTCCATGCATCCACAACCCTCTCTGTAAAAAATACTTCCTTAAATTACCTCTGAGCCGCCCCCTCTATCTTCAAATTGTGCCCTCTTGTTCTTGCACACCTCTTTTTTTGAAAGATGCTACCCTCTTGGACTTTGTTGATTCCCTTGAGGTACTTGAACGTTTCTATCATGTCCCCCCTCTCCCTTCTTTCCTCGAGGCTATACATATTAAGCTCCTTAAGTCTCTCTTCATATGTCTTCCGGTGCAGACCCTGCACCATTTTAGTTGCCCTCCTCTGGACAGCTTCCATCCTGTCTATGTCTTTGCGGAGATTGGGTCTCCAGAACTGCACACAGTACTCCAGATGGGGTCTCACCAGCTGTCTGTACAGAGGGATAATAACTTCCTGTTTTCTACTGGTGATGCCTCTCCCTATGCATCCCAGTATCCCCCCAGCCCTCCTTGCTGCCCTCTCACATTGCTTGCCCGTCTTTAGGTCATCTGATATGACTACCCCCAGGTCCCTTTCCATTTTTGTTGTTGTTAGTATCTCACCCCCCATTGTGTACTCTTCCCCTGGGTTTTTGTTTCCCAGGTGCATTACCTTGCACTTCTTAGCATTGAATCTAAGCTGCCATACATTTGACCATTCCTCTAACCTTGCCAAATCCCTTCTCATCCTTTCCACCCCACCCTGTGCATCAACTCTGTTGCAGATCTTAGTGTCATCTGCAAAGAGACATACTTTTCCTTCCAGTCCTTCTGCAATGTCGATTATAAAGACATTGAAGAGGACCGTCCTAATACTGAACTCATGTACCCCACTAGTAACCCTCCTTTCTTCAGAGTGGACTCCATTTACTATTACTCTCTGTGTCCTATTCTCCAGCCAGTTCTTTACCCAGGCTGTCATCTTGGGACCCACTCCCAGGCTGGCTAACTTGTATATTAATCTTTTGTGTGGGACTGTGTCAAATGCCTTGCTAAAGTCTAGGTAGGCCATGTCCACAGCCCCTCCCTGATCTACTACTTTGGTCACCCAGTCAAAGAAATCTATCAGATTCGTCTGGCATGACCTTCCCGCTGTGAATCCATGCTGCCTAGGGTCCTGTGCCCCTCTGGCCTCTAGATACTCGACAATTCTTTCCTTTAGAAGTGATTCCATCATTTTCCCTATCACTGAGGTTAAACTAACAGGTTAAACTAAAGGTGAACCTCCCCTTTGTGGGGAAGGTAATTGAGAAAGTGGTGAAAGCCCAGCTGGATAACCATTTATCCATCCATAACATCTATGACCTTCTTCAGTCAGGTTTTCGAAAGAGGCATAGCACTGAGACTGTGCTAGTTCGGGTGCTCAATGATCTCCTGATGGCGAGAGACCAGAAAAAAATATCCATTTTGGTCCTTCTGGATTTGTCAGCAGCATTTGACACTGTAGACCATGGGGTGCTGCTCGAGCATCTGAGATGCATCTGTGGGTTGTCGGGTTTGGTACACAGATGGTTTACCTCCTTCCTCACAGGTAGAACTCAAAGGGTTGAATCGGGGATATTTTCCTCTGATCCTACCACCCTGACCTGTGGGGTGCCTCAGGGCTCTGTGTTGTCCCCCATGTTGTTTGCGGTGTACATGCTTCCCCTCGGAGACATTGTAAGACGATATGGGCTCAAGTTTCATTGCTATGCCAATGATACCCAGCTATATCTGTCTTTTGCACCTGACCAGAATAGAACACTTTCAGTGTTTAACAACTGTCTCAGTAAGATCCAGGGTTGGATGAGGTCCAGCTAGTTGAAGTTGAACTCTGGGAAGATGGGTGATGGTTGTGGATCCTGGCCACCAGATTGAGGGGCCGGGGACCAATCAAACCTCAGGTTTATTCCTGGGGGATGTTGAGCTCCCTACCTCTGAACGGGTGCGAGACCTGGGGGTGATCCTTGACGATCAGCTGATATTGTGTGTGCAAGTGTCGTCGGTTGTTAAGGTATCCTTTTACCATCTTAGGAACATCGCTAGGATCAAGCACTTTGTTCCTTCTGGTGACCTGCCTACACTGATCCATGCCTTTGTGACCCCTCGTTTGGACTACTACAATTCCCTCTACTTTGGGCTTCCTTGGGTTGATATCCACCACTTGCAGCTAGTGCAGAACTCAGTGGCCCAGTTGTTAATGGGGACCTCACGTTCTTCCCATATTACACCGGTGCTGCGGGATCTGCACTGGCAACCAGTCAGTAATGGATCACCTTCCGTCGGATTACTGACATATAAAGCCCTACGGTTTGAGCCCTGATTACCTGAAAGATTTTCTGGTGCTTTACCTTCCGATCGACCACCGCTCAGCCAATGAGGAGTTGCTAGAGATTCCGAGGGTAGTCTTAAAATCTTCCGGCACCCAAGCTTTTAGTTTTGTGGCGCCGACCCTCTGGAATTCTCTACCCCATTGGATTAGAGAGTGCATGTCGGTGAAGGGTTTTAAAAAAGGCCTAAAATCCTTTTTATGGAAAAAGGCATTTGGTGATGACATAGATATTAACTAATGTTGTATATTTTAGCTTGGATTTTAATTTGTTTTATGATGTTTTTATGACTGGTAATTTTGTAATGCGCCTTGATCTTAGAAAGGCGCACAAGAAATAAAGTTTATTATTATTAAAACTCTTTAAAGCCAGCCGGTGGCACTGAGCTGAGGGTGAGCGCTGGATGCCTTACCTCGCAGTATACCAACAACCTGGGTTCGGAAACGAGCCCGGGTCACCGGAGATTAGCAGTGGGGAGGGGGTGGAGTTGCATGGAGCTGCTGGCAGGCAGGTTCTCCTCTCCAAGGAGGTGATGCAGCATCTCTCATCCAATGGCGACGCTAGTGGAAGCTAGGAGTGGTAAGGGCTTAGAGGGTGCCAGATGCTAGGCCATGGGGTGGGGTAAAGGGGTCATGACCGGAGCTGTAGGTACATACATGCCTCCATGCTCATGAACTCCTACTCCTGGGGCCCTGGAGAAAACTGGAGGAAAAAAATGCCAGCAGCAGGATGACACTCGACTCCCGGAGGCTCTGCTTCAAGGCGGAGCCAAGGTAAGTGCCAGCTATTTGGGTGACAGGGCTTGGGGGGTCAGTAGGATGGGGGCTGACTGGAGGAAGAATAAAGAAAATAAAAAAATCTGACAACTTTCTTTTTCCATTAAATATGCTTTACTGAAGATTACAATTCATTATGCACAGACATCATACAGGTATTATAGCCATATGCCTCTAATGTAACAGATTCATAGTAAAGACATTAAATTGTTAAAGGAGAGCGATGCCAAAAATATAAAGTTGAATATAGTCAGATATCTGTGCCCTCAACCCTCTCCACCCACATTTACCCCCTTCACTGCCACTAGGGTGAATCACACAGATTTTTGTGGGTATTGCACATATACTAGTCTTAGTAAAAGCCAGTCTAAAAGGGGACACTGACTCCGGGAGTATCATGACTAGGCTGAATCAATAGTAGGTTAAAAAGTGGGTCCCAAAACGGTTTATAGTTTTCCAGCCTATTTGACTTACCAGCAATGACGCGTTCAGCCTGTATAGCAAACATGATCTCCCTATACCATTCCGTTTGACAAGGCATGATGGTGTCCACCCAATGTCTTAATATAACCTTTTTGGCACAAGCTGAAATTAAAGCCATGCCTCTTTGACAACTTGCTATGCAACAACAGATTAATAGGATTAAAGGAGAGAGGAGAGAGTTCCAGTATGATAGGGCATAATTCCTGAGGACAGAATTAGAGTTTGGAACTCCTGGCATAAAACATACTGCTGACATCTTTAAAGGTCATCAAACTACAAAGAATGTAAAAATGATGGACACTCCTAAAGATCAATACTTCATTCAAGACTGCCCCATGACTGAGTGTGCTAAAGAGAGATAAATGTAGCCAATTCAAAACCTCAAGCACTACCCTTAGCCAAAACCCCACCGCTGGACACAAGAATAGCATCAAATAAATAATGTTTAATTCATAACGTGCGCAGAGACTACTAACCAAAACCCCACCGCTGGATGCAAGAATAGCATCAAATAAATAATGTTTCATTTATAACGTGTGCAGTGACTACTAACCAAAACCCCACCGCTGGACACAAGAATAGCATCTAATAAATAATGTCTAATTCATAACGTGTGCAGAGACTACTAACCAAAACCCCACCGCTGGACTCAAGACTAGCATCAAATAAATATTGTTTAATTCATAACATGTGCAGAGACTCCTACACAAAACCCCACTGCTGGACACAAGAATAGCATCAAATAAATAATGTTTAATTCATAACGTGTGCAGAGACTACTAACCAAAACCCCACCGCTGGACACAAGAATAGCATCGAATAAATAATGTTTAATTCATAATGTGTGCAGAGACTACTAACCAAAACAGCACCGCTGGACACAAGAATAGCATCAAATAAATAATGTTTAATTCATAACATGTGCAGAGACTACTAACCAAAACCCCACCGCTGGACACAAGAATAGCATCAAATAAATAATGTTTAATTCATAACGTGCGAAGAGACTACTTAGCAAAACACCACCACTGGACACAAGAATAGCATCAAATAAATAATGTTTAATTCATAACATGTGCAGAGACTACTAACCAAAACCCCACCGCTGGACACAAGAATAGCATCAAATAAATAATGTTTAATTCATAACATGTGCAGAGACTACTTACCAAAATACCACTGCTGGACACAAGAATAGCATCAAATAAATAATGTTTAATTCATAACACATGCAGAGACTACTAACCAAAACTCCACCGCTGGACACAAGAATAGCATCAAATAAATAATGTTTAATTCATAACGTGCGCAGAGACTACTAACCAGAACCCCACCGCTGGACAGAAGAATAGCATCAAATAAATAATGTTTAATTCATAACGTTAGCAGAGACTACTTACCAAAACACCACCGCTGGACACAAGAATAGCATCAAATAAATAATGTTTAATTCATAATGTGCGCAGAGACTACTTACCAAAACACCACCGCTGGACACAAGAATAGCATCAAAGAAATAATGTTTCATTCATAATGTGTGCAGAGACTACTTACCAAAACCCCACTGCTGGACACAAGAATAGCATCTAATAAATAATGTTTAATTCATATCATGTGCAGAGACTACTAACCAAAACACCACTGCTGGACACAAGACTGGCATCTAATAAATAATGTTTAATTCATAACACGTGCAGAGACTACTAACAAAAACCCCACTGCTGGACACAAGACTGGCATCTAATAAATAATGTTTAATTCATAACGTGTGCAGAGTCTACTAACCAAAACCCCACAGCTGGACACAAGAATAGCATCAAATAAATTATGTTTAATTCATAACATGTGCAGAGACTACTTACCAAAACCCCACCGCTGGACACAAGAACAGCATCAAATAAATAATGTTTAATTCATAATGTGCGCAGAGACTACTAACCAAAACCTCACCACTGGACACAAGAATAGCATCAAATAAATAATGTTTAATTCATAACGTGCACAAAGAAAACTAACCAAAACACCACCGCTGGACACAAGAATAGCATCGAATAAATAATGTTTAATTCATAATGTGTGCAGAGACTACTAACCAAAACACCACCGCTGGACACAAGAATAGCATCAAATAAATAATGTTTAATTCATAACATGTGCAGAGACTACTAACCAAAACCCACCGCTGGACACAAGAATAGCATCAAATAAATAATGTTTAATTCATAACGTCTGAAGAGACTACTAGCAAAACCCCACCGCTGGACACAAGAATAGCATCAAATAAATAATGTTTAATTCATAACATGTGCAGAGACTACTAACCAAAACCCCACCGCTGGACACAAGAATAGCATCAAATAAATAATGTTTAATTCATAACATGTGCAGAGACTACTTACCAAAATACCACTGCTGGACACAAGAATAGCATCAAATAAATAATGTTTAATTCATAACACATGCAGAGACTACTAACCAAAACCCACCGCTGGACACAAGAATAGCATCAAATAAAATAATGTTTAATTCATAACGTGCAGAGACTACTAACCAGAACCCCACCGCTGGACAGAAGAATAGCATCAAATAAATAATGTTTAATTCATAACGTTAGCAGAGACTATACCAAAACACCACCGCTGGACACAAGAATAGCATCAAATAAATAATGTTTAATTCATAATGTGCGCAGAGACTACTTACCAAAACACCACCGCTGGACACAAGAATAGCATCAAAGAAATAATGTTTCATTCATAATGTGTGCAGAGACTACTTACCAAAACCCCACTGCTGGACACAAGAATAGCATCTAATAAATAATGTTTAATTCATATCATGTGCAGAGACTACTAACCAAAACACCACTGCTGGACACAAGACTGGCATCTAATAAATAATGTTTAATTCATAACACGTGCAGAGACTACTAACAAAAACCCCACTGCTGGACACAAGACTGGCATCTAATAAATAATGTTTAATTCATAACGTGTGCAGAGTCTACTAACCAAAACCCCACAGCTGGACACAAGAATAGCATCAAATAAATTATGTTTAATTCATAACATGTGCAGAGACTACTTACCAAAACCCACCGCTGGACACAAGAACAGCATCAAATAAATAATGTTTAATTCATAATGTGCGCAGAGACTACTAACCAAAACCTCACCACTGGACACAAGAATAGCATCAAATAAATAATGTTTAATTCATAACGTGCACAAAGAAAACTAACCAAAACACCACCGCTGGACACAACAATAGCATCAAATAACTAATGTTTAATTTATAATGTGCGTAGAGAAAACTAACCAAAACACCACCGCTGGACACAAGAATAGTATCAAATAAATAATGTTTAATTCATAACGTGTGCAGAGGCTACTTACCAAAATACCACAGCTGGACACAAGACTGGCATCTAATAAATAATGTTTAATTCATAACATGTGCAGAGACTACTAACCAAAACACCACCGCTGGACACAAGAACAGCATCAAATAAATAATGTTTAATTCATAATGTGCGCAGAGACTACTAACCAAAACCTCACCACTGGACACAAGAATAGCATCAAATAAATAATGTTTAATTCATAACGTGCATAGAAAACTAACCAAAACACCACCGCTGGACACAACAATAGCATCAAATAACTAATGTTTAATTTATAATATGTGAGAAAACTAACAAAACACCACCGCTGGACACAAGAATAGTATCAAATAAATAATGTTTAATTCATAGCGTGTGCAGAGGCTACTTACCAAAATACCACCGCTGGACACAAGACTGGCATCTAATAAATAATGTTTAATTCATAACATGTGCAGAGACTACTAACCAAAACACCACCGCTGGACACAAGAATCGCATCAAATAAATAAAGTTTTATTCATAACGTGTGCAGAGACTACTAACCAAAATCAGGAGTTACTGGTAGGACCTCAAAAAAACTCTGACCGGTTTTAGCCTCAGTTTATTAACGGGCCCTGACTGTCTAACTGTAGAATTGTATGAAGCATATGTTTCAGAACATGGGCCCCTTTCAGTTGAAGTATATAATCGTGCAGTGTGGTAAATTATCAGGATATAGTTCTCACTCTTTCATGACATTTGTATTTAAAAAAAAAGGTGATAGAGCATGTACTGCCAACTGCAGGCTCATTAGTTTACTGAATTTGGATCAGAAAATGTTAAATAACATCCTTTGTGAGCACCTGAATATGGTAGCTAAGAAGTTATCAGCTGAATAATCTTGTGCTGTTCCCGGGGTGGTAGGTCATCAGGGGATCACTTGATTATCACTAGAGAGGTGGTGGCCAGGGGCAGTTTAGCAGCACCTGAAGGCTTTCACCTAAATTTGAATCAGGAAAGGGCCTTTGGCCAGGTGAGCCACCAATTTTTATTTCAGGCTTTGTTATTTCATGGGTACCTCAGAAATGTGTAGATTTTTTTCAGTGATTGTACCAGGCAGCATCATTTCAGCCTTTAATTAATGGCATTTTGGGTCAGACTATCCTCGGAAATGAAGTGTGCTGAAGGTAGGTACCCTGTAGCCCCTGCTTTACACCTTTGGCCTGAATATTTTAATCAGGAAATTGGTGAAGCTAGAGCATATTAAAGGAATGACAGTTTCATCTTATAGCTCCAGTAACAATCAGTGCCTATGTCGGCTGACATGTGTGTGTTTCTGGCTGATGTGGATTCTAGTGAGAAAGCATTACTAGTTCTAAAACGATGAGTTAATGTCTGGTGCTAAAATAACTGTATCTAAAAGTAAAGTTTTTCATTTGGGAGCACGGAGATCTGGGACGTGTTTGGGACAGGCACAAGGGAAGCCTAAGATGGGAGGGAATGATGACAAGCCATTGCTCACATAGGGTCAGTGGCCATATACAATGTATAGGGCCTACAGGCAGGCTGGATGGGCCTAGCGGTCCTTATCTGCCGACAATTTCTGTGTTTCTATGGGGGTTGAGTTATATTGAATCTATTCTACTTGCTACAGAGGTTGTTGACATTTTAGGAACAGAATATGGGCCTTATTACATGAGACCCTGCAAATGCGTAAGGAAGGTTGAAAATGGAGAACATAAAGTGGTATCCAGGAAAAAGTTACAATTATTGAAAAGAAAACATGTTTTCTCACCAAATCCTTATTAATTCCATAATTCCTACACCCTTTGTTCAGTACCCCCCGGAACTGCAGCTCAGAATTCTGAGCATGTTTTTCTAATTAGTAGGGGAGAGTAGGTGGAACAATGTAATTACACTTGCCTTCCAGTTAATAAAGGAGGGTTAGGTATGGTAAGTCTTCTGGTTTTCCTTTTCTTTGTTTTCTTTAACAATATTACTGAAGTATTATCAGATGTAGACATTTACAGTGGGGTGTCAGTTCAGGAATACATGATGCTTTCTATGCTAAAAGATAAAGGGGTAGAACAGAATGGAAACATACTCAGCCATCTGGGGATTGTATCTAACCACGCAATACTGTACTTCAAAGTCCCATCTAGTTGCAGTTACCATCCCTCAGAACAACCCTTCAGCACCCCCCTCCCGAAGCTGGAATGTAGGCCCACATCCAGCAAGTTTTTAACACCAGAGCCTGGGTTGAAATTTTTCTAAACACACTCCAGGCAAGTTCTTAGTAGTTAAATCCAAGTCTCCTACATGCATCAAACAGAGAGCCCTGTGATTCAGAATGCAGACTTAGGAAACTGTTGATTTGAATAAATTAGCATAAGGTTAAATCTGGTTAAATAATCGTTTATTTTTCATTGTTTCTTCTGTTCTTTCTTTAACAGAACTGATAAAATCAGATGATTATAACGTATGCTATAACCTTTGTAACCCTTTCTTTTGTTAACACAGAATGATACATAGCCTATTCATCCAATGGAGTAATCCAGGCTAGGAATTGAACAAGGACTGTCTGTATAGGCATGCTATGGAAATGCTAAATAAAATGTTAATTATAAAAAAAGCTAAAGTGGTCCCATCAGTGGCTGGGGCCTCCCATATTCCTGCATACATTCTTGTAGCCTTGAAGAAAATTAAAATCTTGGAAATTAACCCAGATCTTTTCCACACTTCTTCTAGGAAACAAGTGTATACTGTTATTCTAGAAAATGCGTATACAGAACACTTAATATTCCCAGGTGGTTACAGCACAGTCCAATGATGTTACCATAAAGCAGATGACATACCCAAGAATCCCGTACATGTCTGGGACACAGTGTGGCTAAACAGTCACAGAAGACTGGGAGTCTGCAACTCATAAATAAAGTCTGGCTGAAAGGACCATCCTAGATTCACATGTGTGGGCATAAGTGAGACTCAGAGGCACCTTTTCTTGGAATGTGCTTACATTATGGAGTTTTGGGATAAATATGCTGCATTCATGAACCTGAAGGAATTTCAAACCTTGACCTATGACATCTTGGTATTCGGGATCTATGATAGAGGACTCTCAGAATTACATGAAAGTACTTTAAGAGTGCGTTTGGCTATTTTCAAATACATGATCTGGCAAGTTAGGCAGGTTAGTACTTCAGCAACAGTACCTGACACAAGAGGACGTGTTGGTGGTGATAAAGAAACATTTGATTACTTGTTATAAGAAAAACATGCTTAAATATAACCCCGGACCCACAATTTTGTTTCTGCCAAAAAAACCTTTAATGGGGACCAACAGAACCCACCTGCCTCCATGGCGGGCTCCATCTTATACACTAATTTAATAGACAGGCAGCAGCACCAAGAATGCAGAGTAATCTTCTAAATTTAACTGACAGGCAGCAGTGCTAAGAATACAGAGTACCCCCACAATGACAAGCAGTGGCCTGACCACTCCATCCGTCCACCTCCCGCCCCCCACACCCAGCAGCCAGTGCCCAATTCTCCTTGTTAGGAGAAGGCAATTGCTGTTGCCACCAACCAGTCCAGCACAGCACAACCCTCCTTCCTCCACTGACAAGCGCCCACTTCTAATGAACAAAACCACGCTACTTGCTGCTAAATACAGCCAACAGATCACGTTGCAAAAAAGTATGTTAATGCATCAGTTAGAGTTTTTATTAGATTTTCAAAAGCTGGGAAATTCAATGTTAGGGTTCCCACCTCTATAACCCCACCCTCCACCCTCCACACACCAACTGGCATCAGGGTGTGCCATAGGTTTGTCAGGCCCAACTCTCACCCCATTCCATGTGTAAACAAGCTGACATGGTACAGAATAGGAGAATGGGGTGAGAGTTAAGCCTGATGACCCATAGCACACCCGACATCTGTCGTGGTGGAGGGTGGTGAGTGTAGCTGGATGGGAACCCTTATATCGAATTTCCCAGCTTTTGATGATTTAATAAAAACCCTAACCGATGTGCTAACATAGTTTTTTGCAATGAATTTCTGTTCTTTCTGAGATATTATATTAGTATCCTTATTTTACTGTGGGAGCTCAAGGTCCGAATTCTGCAAAGTTATGTATGTGTACAATGAATTCAATGGACGCACATAACTTGGGCATTTTCACAAATTTTTTCATCAAATTTTCAACATGGCCTTTTGGGGACCACACATCATGAACACTAGCACTGCCATTTTGGTAATCTGTACTGAAAGTTGATTTCACAAGAGTTGAGCTGTTCTGCACAACAGGTGCAAAAACATGTTTTGATCAGGAAGTAAAAAATGACAGCTGTATACTGTTCATGAGGAGGTGTGAAAAATGCAATGTTGAAAATATGGAGTAAAAATGTGAAAAATTGTCAAAGTTACGTGCGTGCGTTAGAACCTGTGGAATGCACACTCATAATGCAGTCATTTTTTTGAATTATTTCACCAAATTTTCAACATGGGTTATTTTAGAGTTCCCCTCATGAACACTGGCACTGTGATTTCATTAATCCATCCTGAAAGTTGATTCTGTACAGCAACTGCACCTTTCTGCACCACAGGTGCGAAAACACATTTTAGACAGGATGTGAAAAATGACAGCTGTACTGTTCATGAGGAGGTGAGACAAAATGGCAATGTTGAAAATATGGAATGAAAATATAAAAAATTGGAAAAGTTACGAATGTGTGTTTAAACTGCACATTGTACACTTGTAACACAGTCATTTTTGGGACCTTGTGCACCAAATTTTCAACATGGGATTCTTGGGACCCCGTCTCATGAACATTGGCACTGTCATTTTGTTAATTGGTCCTGAAAGGTGATTTGCATGCAGTGACTGTGAAATCACCTTTCAGGGCAGATTAATGAGATGACAGTGCTAGTGTTCATGGGTTTCTTGAGAACTCACCTCATGTTGAAAATTTGGGTCAAAATTCCTAAAATGAGCTACGATATCAAGATAGGTTGAAAGCCTCATTGACAGCCATTATATGGTTTACCTTGATTCCTTCAGTTTGCAGTTCACCTTTGAAGAGTGCAGATGTGTCCCAGTCCAGTGAAGATCACAGCTGCTGACCTCCGGAGGTAAGTATGGGGTAAGGGGGGGTGGTGGGTGTGCAGAGGGAGGGTCAGGATGGGGGAGGGGGATGTGGGGAGATGATGAAGGACCATTTTCTTTTTCCAGGTTTAAGAAAAAACAAAAAAGACATTGGGGGACTGTTTTCTTATTTACAGGTACATTATACATTAGGGGACACTGGGAGTGGGCTACCCAGTGTCCCACACTATGGGGGGGGGCTACTGCTGACACAAGGATTGGGCACTCTGCTGTCAGCAAACATAAGGTGAGAAAATGGCAACACTGCTGGGGAGAGGGACATAGTGGGAACACTTGAATTGACTCCCCAGTGTTCCACAACAATAAATGGGGATTTTATACATGACTGGGGACACTGGGAATGTGGTACCTAGTGTCCCACACTGTCAGGGGCTACTGCTGACATGGGGATTGAGGCACCCTCTGTTGACAAACCTTAGATCAAGAGGGCACACTGCTGGGGTGGGGCTACTGCTGACACAGGGATTGGGCACCTTGCTGTCGGCAACCATAGATCAAGTAAGGGGGATGGGGGCCTGTTTATTTTAGTCTGGGAAGGAGTATTTTTTTGAAGCCACTGTTGCAAGACTTCCCCTTTCACTCTACAAGCCAATCAGCTGTTTACTGACATGGGCTTCATGCAAATCAAAGGACCGAAGCCCTTTCTCACTGGAGCGGCTTCGGCCCTTTGAAGTGCATGACTGTTTAGCCCACCTAGCAGAGAACTGCATCAGGACCACACTGAGTGGCCATTGGTACCAACTGCCGAGCCCATTACAAGCTCCTGGTTTTGAGTACTGCAAAGGGCTTGGCAGAGACAACACACAAAATCCTATATTGCAACAATACATTGGTTTCGCATGTGTGCAACCAATGTAAAAATAGGAATCTGATGATGTGAGGTTTGTGAATTGCTGATGGTTTAGTACTGTATAAATTATTATTTTACCATGTTTATTACATTTTTTCTAAGTTCCTGGTTGAGGGATTATTTGTATCAACTTTCCTAAAATATTTTGTGTGTACTGTCCTACTGCAATTGTCTAAATAAAAATTCCCCCACTCTTCATCGATAATTGCCATGGGATATTTTACTTCAACCCAGGCAGTGATCAGAGGTGGACATAAGTGACCTAGATTTAACATCTCATCTGGAGGGTAGCATCTCACCAATGCAGCATCTCCATCTTACTGCACTACAGTGTCTGTTATGGGTATTACTCCAAGTTCATGGTGTGGGGCTACACACAGTACCTCACCAGTGCGGCATCCCCCTCATACTGCACTACAGTGTCTGTTATGGGTATTACTCCAAGTTCATGGTGTGGGGCTACACACAGTACCTCACCAGTGCGGCATCCCCCTCATACTGCACTACAGTGTCTGTTATGGGTATTACTCCAAGTTCATGGTGTGGGGCTACACACAGTACCTCACCAGTGCGGCATCCCCCTCATACTGCACTACAGTGTCTGTTATGGGTATTACTCCAAGTTCATGGTGTGGGCTACACACAGTACCTCACCAGTGCGGCATCCCCCTCATACTGCACTACAGTGTCTGTTATGGGTATTACTCCAAGTTCATGGTGTGGGCTACACACAGTACCTCACCAGTGCAGCATCCCCCTCATACTGCACTACAGCGTCTGTTATGGGTATTACTCCAAGTTCATGGTGTGGGGCTACACACAGCACCTCACCAGTTTGGCATCCCCCTCATACTGCACTACAGTGTCTGTTATGGGTATTACTCCAAGTTCATGGTGTGGGCTACACACAGTACCTCACCAGTGCGGCATCCCCCTCATACTGCACTACAGTGTCTGTTATGGGTATTACTCCAAGTTCATGGTGTGGGGCTACACACAGTACCTCACCAGTGCGGCATCCCCCTCATACTGCACTACAGTGTCTGTTATGGGTATTACTCCAAGTTCATGGTGTGCGGCTACACACAGTACCTCACCAGTGCAGCATCCCCCTCATACTGCACTACAGTGTCTGTTATGGGTATTACTCCAAGTTCATGGTGTGGGGCTACACACAGTACCTCACCAGTGCAGCATCCTCCTCATACTGCACTGCAGTGTCTGTTATGGGTATTACTCCAAGTTCATGGTGTGGGGCTAGAACCCACAATTTTCCAATGTCCAGCCCCAGAGGTAAGCATGTTACCTCCTGAGCTACTGACACTGCTAACTTATGTCTAATTATGGACAATATGACATTCCCTGTTTTGAGTTCAGCAATGCTAAGATTTTATAGCTGCTAACACACATTATCCACATTTTATAGCTGAGCACCGGCATTGTCTGCTCATTTCCATGAACGACTCCTTTCTTGTACATCCCTTTTCTGCACGACTTCCTTGGGAGTTTGGGAGTGCTAATTAGTCTAATAAAAATACCTGCTTTGAGAAACTGCGCAAGCCTCTGTACAGGCAGCCGGTATCATTGATTTAAACAAGCTGTTCCTTGATGTGTTATTTTAATATTTTATTTATTTAGTTGTTTAACCAGGTATAGCACACTAAGCTGAAATCTTTTTTACAGGAGTGACCTGGGAGCACAAGGAGGTTAAGTGACTTGTTCAGGGTCACACAGTATGCAGGTGGAAGCAGTGGGATTCAAACCCAGGTCTGGTCTGCTGGATGTCCCAGATTGCAGCTCAGAGCCTTAGACCACTGCGCTATACCGTGCCTCGGGGAGGGGCACTTTTCTATTTACTACCCGCTGAAGAAGATGAAGAATCAGAATTTATACAGTGCTTTTAATTTTAATGCACAGTGTGTCTAAATGCAGTTTACAAGCTATGCTAGACTGGCAGTGAAATGACTAAACATGTTTTGTAGCCATTTCACCCATCAAAATCCACACAGCTTTGGACAATTGCATGAACCAGTTTTATAGGAAAGGGAATGTTGCCCAGGACACCTAGGAAAATTCTCTACTTTTATGAAAAGTGACTTGGGTTCATTCACTTCCACCAGGACACCCACATGGACATTACCAGAGATAGGTAGAAGGGACCTCAGTTTAATGTCTCATCTGAAGGACAGCACACCCTGACAGCACTGTATGCCCCTAGTACTGCACTCAGATGGGAGCATTTACAAAATGAACCCAGTCCTGGTGTGGGACAAGAACCCACAACCTTCTGGCCCAGAGGTAGTTGTGCTAAAAACAATGCTGACACCAGCTGCTGCAGCTGCACATCAGACATGGAAGCATAATTTTAACTGCCCTAAAACTATTTTGGTGTCTCTCAGTAGATAGCAAAATTAAAGGAAAGCGTTGCTTTAAACCAAATTATTTTTTTTATAAGTTTGATAGGATCCCTGGCCCTATCACAGACCCCCAGCACAGAAGGGAACCAGTTCCTACAAATGACTTGTCTCTATACTTTTCTTGACCTATTTATTGGTCAAACTGACCATGTTCAGACTCCTCAGATGGAACCACGTACAGACTCCTCCAATGGAACCATGCACAGACTCCTCAGATGGAACCACATACAGACTCCTCAGAAGGAACCATGTACAGACTCCTCAAATGGAACCACATACAGACTTCTCAGATGGAACCATGTACAAACTCCTCCAATGGAACTACATACAGACTCCTCAATCGGAACCATGTACAGACTCCTCCAATGGAACCATGTACAGACTCCACCGATGGAGCCATGCACAGACTCCTCAGATGGAGCCACGTACAGACTCCTTCGATGGAACTTTTATATCATTGCCATCAAATAACTGGGTGCTTACCTCCAGTGGACCTGCCACAGGTTCTGCCATGGCCAATCTAGGGTCAGTTACTCATTCACTTTTTTGTACTGCTTATGGTCTCCATAAACCAAAGTCTGACCCACTGTGGGTACCAGAGCAGGTATAAAAGCATCAACAACCTCCGTCATTCAGAGACTCTACCCCAGGGACCCAAGCAAACACTGGAGAACTAGACTGGTAGTCTCCCACAGGTTTATCATGTAACTCTCTATACTCCACACACCCCAAGACTGCAAACCCAGCAGTCACATGGACAGCAGGAAATGATACTCCCACACCTTGCAACAGAGCCATAGTGTAGCATCTTAGTTCCTCATCTTGAGCCAACTACTTCATGTAGTATGAGAGAAATTGTTAGTAAATGAGGAGGATAATTCAGTGAGGAATAGGAAGTAGGATGTTGGTTAACTAGGATCTGTAGCTTATCCAATAGGTAGAGAAATGGGCAGATTGGGTGGGCCAAGCGGTCCTTATCTGCCATCAAAGTCTATGTTTATATGTTTCTATCACTAGATTATGGCATCTAGTCCCATGCCAGAAAGTTTTGCTGATACCCAATTCTGAAAATAATAAAAAGGTCCTTGAAACCTCATCCAAATACTAGAAAGTAGCCATCACAGCTCAATGGTCAAACATTACAGACAGCTTAAATTAACATGACCTCTCACTGCTTTCTTCCCATTAGCTGTAAATTTCAGTACAATGAACTTATGTTTTCTGGATTTTTCCTACTTCTGCCGTTTTTGGTCTAATAAAAATTTCAGGCAATGTTTACCTATGGAATTGTACTATGCCTGCCATGGAGGTTAGGTTCCTCACTTACGGCATACTGTTTGTAACAGCTCTGGGCATTGAGGCCCTGAAAAACAGGTTTAATGCAAATTGTGCAAGAAATTACAAAAGAAATTCAGTCCCTGTGAACTCCATGATTCTTCCAGCTGAGCATTACCCTTCGACTTGTGCCTGGTAACTTTGCAGTCCCTGCAAAGAGCCTCTCTTCATGGACTGCAGGAGTAGGAACAGATATCCCAGTATCTGCTGTCACTGAAGGCCTCTCCAGGTGTTTTGCACAAGTGGAAATAAAATCTCAATTCCATATCAAAACAGTGAACCTCTCCTGGTGCCAAGCAGGAACAGAAAACTAAGCATCCACTAACAGGGGGTGCCTCTCCTGTTGTACTGCAGGAGATGAAACAGAAAACACAGCTCTGGTCAGTATGGCATCCACTAGCAGGAGTGGCTCTCCTGTTGTACTGCAGGAGATGGAACAGAAAATACAGCTCTGGTCAGTATTGCATCCACTAGCAGGGGGTGCCTCTCCTGTTGTACTGCAGGAGATGGAACAGAAAAACACAGCTCTGGTCAGTATGGCATCCACTAGCAGGGGGTGCCTCTCCTGTTGTACTGCAGGAGATGGATCAGAAAACACAGCTCTGGTCAGTATGGCATCCACTAGCAGGGGGTGCCTCTCCTGTTGTACTGTGGGAGATGGAACAGAAAACACAGCTCTGGTCAGTATGGCATCCATCTGGTGGTGACCTACAAACACAGTAATGGAATGTCTGACATATGTCAGCATGGTGGACATTTCCTGGTGTCCAGAGCAGGAGGGGGAATGGAAAGCCCAGTATTCCACACCCAGATCATCAATGGTTGAGTCAGTGAGTGTTTTTTTTTGGGGGGGTGGGGGCTCTAGAACTAGTCCTGACTTGAGAAAATACACACACACACACACACACACACACACACACACACAACACACACACACAGGTTCCAACTGCTCCCATTGCCTGTGTCCTTGACAACAAATGCCCTCCAGACCAACATCATCATTGAGTTGGTAGGCACTGTCCAGTTTGTACGGATAAATAAAGGTGTCCATAAAGATTCTCCAGCAACATCAGCAGAGACTGAGTAGTGATGTTAAGAAATATACTGTAGCCCCAACAAAGAGTGAGCAGTGATGGTAAAAAAATATAGCCCCAGCAGAGACTGAGTAGTGATGTTAAAAAATATAACCCCAGCAGAGACAGGAGTAGTGATGTTAGAAAATATAACCCCAGCAGAGACAGAGTACTTATGCTAAAAATATAACCCCAGCAGAGACAGGAGTAGTGATGTTAGAAAATATAACCCCAGCAGAGAGTGAGTAGTGATGTTAAAATAATATAATCACAGCAGAGACTGAGTAGTGATGTTAAAAAATACAACCTCAGGAGAGACAGGAGTGGTGATGTTAGAAATATAACATCAGCAGAGAGTGAGTAGTGATGTTAAAAAATATAACCTCAGCAGAGACTGAATAGTGATGTTAAAAACATAATCCCAGCAGAGAGGGAGTAGTAAATGTTAAAAAATATAATCCCAGCAGAGAGTGAGTAGTGATGTTAAAAAACATACCCGCAGCAGAGAGGGAGTAGTGATGTTAAAAAATATAATCCCAGCAGAGGGAAGTGATGTTAAAAATATAACCCCAGCAGAGACAGGAGTAGTGATATTAAAAATATAACTCCAGCAGAGAGTGAGTAGTGATGTTAAAAATATAATCACAGCAGAAAGTGAGTAGTGATGTTAAAAAATATAACCCCAGCAGAGAGTGGGTAGTGTTGTTAAAAAATATAACCCCAGCAGAGAGTGAGTAGTGATGTTAAAAAATATAACCCCAACAGAGAGGGAGTAGTTATGTTAAAAATATAATCCCAGCAGATACAAGAGTAGTGATGTTAGAAAATGTAACCCCAGCAGAGAGTGATTAGTGGTGTTAAAATAATATAATCCCAGCAGAGACTGAGTAGTGATGTTAAAAACATAACCCCAGCAGAGACTGAATAGTGATGTTAAAAACCTAACCTCAGCAGAGAGTGAGTAGTGAATTTAAAAATATAACCCCAGCAGAGACTGAGTAGTGATGTTAAAAAATATAACCCCAGCAGAGAGCGAGTAATGAGTCTAAAAAATATAACCCCAGCAGAGCGAGTAATGGTTCAAAAATATAACCCCAGCAGAGATGAGTAGTGATGTTAAAAATATAACCCCAGCAGAGAGCTGAGTAGTGATGTTAAAAACATAACCCCAGCAGAGAGTGAGTAGTGATGTTAAAAATATAATCCCAGCAGAAGTGAGTAGTGATGTTAAAAAACATAACCCCAGAAGAGAGTGAGCAGTGATGTTAAAAAACATAACCTCAAAAGAGAGTGAGTAGTGATGCCAATAAATATATCCCCAGCAGAGAGTGAGTAGTGATGTTAAAAACATAACCCCAGCAGAGACTGAATAGTGATGTTAAAAACCTAACCTCAGCAGAGAGTGAGTAGTGAATTTAAAAATATAACCCCAGCAGAGACTGAGTAGTGATGTTAAAAAATATAACCCCAGCAGAGAGCGAGTAATGATTCTAAAAACATAACCCCAGCAGACAGTAAGTAGTGATGGTAAAAATACAACCTCAGCAGAGACTGAGTAGTGACATTAAAAACAACCCCAGCAGAGAGAGCATAGTGATGTTAAAAATATAATCCCAGCAGAGAGTGAGTAGTGATGTTAAAAACATAACCCCAGAAGAGAGTGAGTAGTGATGTTAGAAAATATAACCCCAAAGAGAGTGAGTAGTGATGCCAGTAAATATATCCCTAGCAGAGAGTGAGTAGTGATGTTAAAAATAAACCCCTGGGCCGACCCGTCAGCGCGGCGATTGGATTTCTGCTTGACGCCAGTGACCTGGGTTTGGGAATGGACCCAGGTCATGGAGGCCAGCTGGGGGAGAAGGATCGAGCGTCCCTAGGACTGCTCTCTCCGGGTGGGAGGTGCTCGTTGCATGGCAGCACCCAGCGGAGGCTGGGTTCACTGCAACCCACCTACACCAGCATGACTTCAGAGGCGGGGTGGACAATGACCGTCATTGCACATCCCGCCCTGCCTACAGAGAAAAATGCTGCTGGCTCATCTCATGGCACCCTTTCCTCCTGGGCCCTGATTAGCCTCTGATACTGGCTCTCCGACCAGATACTTGTAGGGCAGAGCTGGTAGGAGAACAGCTCTGCAACCCTGCCCTCTGGGGGTCAAGCCAGGGGTGACTGTGGAGAGCTCAGTCATTGCCGGAGGTGGGGTACAGAGGGGCCATGACCAAAGGCTGAATTACTGATGACTCAGTAGGGGAAAAAGCATACTAAATAAATAAATAAATAAATAAAACCCCAGCAGAGAGTGAGCGGCGATGTTAAAAAATGTAACCCTAACTACCACAGCCACCCACTAATTTAATAAATGAGTTGGCTGATTTGTGTTTTGGTATGGTGTTTAAAGTGCTGTATATGAAGTGAGAGCAGCATAACACATTTTTCTAGGGAATCATGAAGTCTAAGGAGCCAAAGGGAGGAGGAGGACAAGGAGGTGTACCTTGAAAGTTTAAGGGAAGCAGAGAAGGCTGTTAGGAGGGTGAAGGTGCAGACAGAAGAGGGCTGAGCAAGGTCTGTAAACAAAGGGATATGGCATTTTATAGGTACATCAGTGAAAGAATTAAAAATGGGGGTAGGGGAATTGTGAGGCTCAAAGGGAGAAGGGCAAGTGTAAGGAGGAGGATCTGAGCAAGGCAGAAATACTGAACAAATACATCTGCTCAGTATTCACTAAGGAGGGGGAGGGTCAAGGACCACATTTGGGTTGCAGAGGCAATGGGTGGGGTTCAGAAGTGGACACCAGTCCATTCACAGTGGACCGAGTTCTGGAAGAATTCACAAAGCTGAAGGTGGATAAGGCTGTGGGGCCAGACGGCATCCACCCGAGGATATTAAAGAAGCTGTGAAGGGAAAGTGCCTCTGGTGGCCCTGTTCACAAAGTCACTCAACATGGGTGTCATTTCAGAAGACTGAAGGAGGGCATGTGACAGGGAGCTCCTGCCACTCTCAATGACCAACCTTTTCTTAAATCTGTTGCAACAGTTCTTCTATCTCTTAGCCTAATCTATCTTTTACAATATCTAGTCCAGAAGGTTGGCCACCTATGGGCACCCCATCCCCTTTCTTAACTATGTTATAGTGTCCTCTTTAGTTTTCCTTTCCCCTCTCAAGTCCTTGTGCAGAGAGGTTATTGTGGTGACCTCCAGATGTATGTAAACCAGGTTGTGTTAATCGTTGTTGGATTTAGTATGTAATAGCACTATGTCATAATATACCTTATGTTTATGAAACCTGTAATGTTGAAAATACCATGGCACCATGTGTTTTTGATAATGGTAAAAAGTACTAGGTGACCATCACAAAAAATAAGCTAGTTGTGCTATTTAAAATGCATGTAAATTGCTGTAAACTTAAGTCAGAAATGTCATGGTGATTTACATATATCCCATGATGCATTGCATTATGGAAGTATGTATGATGTTGTATTTCTTCAAAACTTGATTTGTTGCCAGTGCCTTTTGGGGTGACCCTTCTTTTAATGATTCTGCATTGAGGTTCTTTGTCTATAGCTTGTTTTGTTTTTTTTTTTTGAGCCCCAACTACCTAAGCAAACGGGGCCCACATAGGGGTGGAGGTTGCATCACAACCAGTAAATTATATCAGTGTCAGTATGTGCTGGTTAAGTGCAGAGAAAGGATATCCATAGTATGCTGCTGTAAACTGATGTACTGAAGAAGGAATATGGTATTGCAGAAGTTTATTTCCTGTATTTTGAATAAACATCACACAGAGATTGTGTGTTGAACCTGACATTTGGTGTTTGGTACATCTGTTATCCCACAACCCCTCCACAGGGCACATGTAGTCCCATTGCACAAAAGTGGCTGTAGGAAAGAGGTGGGAACTACAGGCCAGTCAGCCTCACCTCAGTGGTGAGAAAGATCATGGAGACACTGCTGAAAAAAGGAGAGTGGCACATATGGAATCCAGTGGTACTCAGGATCTGAGGCAACACAGATTCACAGCAGGAAGGTCATGTCAAACTAATTTAATAGATTTTTTTTGATTGGGTGACATGGGAAATAAATCAGGGAGGGGTGGTAGATATTGTGACCCTTGGACAGCTGGTTCTGATCACCGTATCATTTTTTGTAAATAAAAATGGGTCAGGAATTGTCTGTTATGAGAAATGCTGAGACAACATGTAAGATCACGCACACCCCCCCCCCCACAGGTTTTACCTGGAAGGCCAGAAGCTAATTACAGAGTGGAACAGGCCTTAATCAAGGATCTCCTGTTTGTCTGAGTTAATTATTGCTCGTTATTAAGAGGGAAATCATAAACTTTGATAATGCTTAGAGGACGAATAGCAGGTTGTGACATTTTAGTGCGAAGTCATAAAAGATGCTTTCATGTCCTGAAAGGAGTAAGCTTATCATAAGATCAAAGAAAGTCATTTGAAGAACATGAGTTATGCTGAGGTTGCAGAATTAAATACTTGGAAAAAGCATCCTGTTTTTATATAGATATATTTTTTATATATTCTAACAGGGAGGAGCTAGGTGACCTCATGCAAAAACGGTAGGCAAAACCAGCTTTTAAGCATTATTCTGTTTCACTTCAGAGACACTTCCATCTAGACTTTGACAAAGAAACATCTTTGGAGCACTTTAGAAACATAGAATTTCACTGCCGATAAGGACCGCATGGTCCACCTAGTCTGCACATTTCCCTACCTAATGGATAAGCTGCAGATCCTAGTTAACCAACAGCCTACTTCCTCCTACACCCCACTATAACTGCATTATGTCTGTCCCATGCATTCCTGAATTACCCCACTATTTTTGACTCTACAACCTCCTCAGGAAGGCTGTTCCATGGATCCACAACCCTCTCTGTGAAGAAATACTTCCTCACATTACCTCTGAGCTGTCCCCCCTCTATCTTCAAATTGTGCCCCCTTGTTCTTGCACATCTCTTTTTCTGAAAGATGCTATGCTCTTGCACTTTGTTGATTCCCTTGAGGTATTTGAAAGTTTCTATCATGTCCCCCTCTCTCTCCTTTCCTCGAGGCTATATATCTTAAGCTCCTTTAGTCTTTCTTCATACGTCTTCTGGTGCAGACCCTGCACCATTTGGTGCCCTCCTCTGGACAGCCTCCACCCTGTCTATGTCTTAGCACAGACAGGGTCTCCAGAACTGTACACAGTACTCCAGATGTGGTCTTACCAACTGTCTGTACAGAGGGCCAACTACTTCCTGTTTTCTACTGGTGATGCCTCTCCCTATGCATCCCAGTATCCCCCCAGCCCTCCTTACTGCCTTCTCACATTGCTGGCCCACCTTTAAATCATCTGATATGACTACCCCCAGGTCCCTTTCCATTTTTGTTGTTGTCAGTATCTCACCCCCATTGTGTACTCTTCCCCTGGGTTTTTGTTCCTCAGGTGCATTACTTTGCACTTCTTTGTGTTGAATCTAAGCTGCCATACATTTGACCATTCCTCCAACCTTGCCAAGTCCCTTTTCATCCTTTCCAGACCATCTTGCGTATCAACCCTGCTGCAGATCTTTGTGTCATCTGCAAGGAGGCATACTTTCCCTTCTAGTCCCTCTGTAATGTCACTTATAAAAACATTAAAAAGGACTGGCCCCAGTACTGAACCCTGCAGTACCCCACTAGTAACCCTCCTTTCTTCACTGTGGACTCCATTTACTATTACCTGCTGTGTCCTGTTGTCCAGCCAGTGTTTTACCCAGGCTACCACCCTGGGACCCACTCCCAGGCTGGCTAATTTGTTTATTAATCTTTTGTGTGGGACTGTGTCAAATGCCTTGCTAAAGTCTAGGTAGGCCATGTCCACAGCCCCTCCCTGGTCTACTACTTTGGTCACCCAGTCAAAGAAATCAATTAGATTTGTCTGACATGACCTTCCTGCTCTGAATCCATGCTGCCTTGGGTCCTGTACCCCACTGACCTCTAGGTACTCAACAATTTTTTCCTTCAGCAGTGATTCCATCATTTTCCCTACCACTGAGGTCAAACTGACAGGTCTGTAGTTTCGGCCTCTGTCTTGCTCCTACCTGTGTGAAGGGAATCACATCTGCCCTCCTTCAGTCCTCAGGTACCACACCATCTTCCCATGATTTATTAAAAAAGGTAGTCAGTGGTGTTACTAGTTCTTCCCTTAGTTCTTTTAGAATTCTGGGGTGAATCCCATCAGGCCCCATTGCTTTATCCACCTTCAGTTTTAAGAGGTCTTTCAAAACCCTTTCTTCTGTGAAAGGACTAATATCAACCCCCCTATCCAGAGTGGTATCATTGACTGAATTAGGTATCTCAACCTGCTTTTCCATTGTGAATACTCAGCAGAAGTATTTGTTCAGTATCCCTGCTTTTTCACTGTCACTCTCTGCCCAACCACCTTCTTCTTTATTCAGCCTCAGTATCCCTGTCTTAGTCTTTCTTTGCTCCCTAATGTACCTATAAAAGGTTTTATCCCTCTTCTTAACCAAGTTGGCTATCTTTTCATCGGTCTGGGCCTTTGCTATTCTGACTGGCTTCTCCACTTCCTTCTGCTGCTTTAACTGGTACAGTTCTCTGTCCTGCTCCTTCTGTGTTTCCTTATACTTCCTGAATGCTATCTCTTTCTCCCTTACCTTCCTGCTACTTCTTAGAGAACCATAGAGGTTTCTTCTTTCATTTTGATTTGTTTATTTGCTTCACACAAAGTCTTGTTGCCTCTGTGATGGCGGTTTTAATGTTTCCCCATTGTTGCTCTACCCCACCTTCTTGCCCATTTGCTAGTGCTTTTCTGATGCACTCTCCCATTTGACAAAATCAGCCCTCCTGAGAGTCCAGTACCTTCACTTTTGTGTGGCTTGACTCTACAGCTAAGTTTATCGTGAACCACACTGTTTGGTGGTCGCTTGTTCCCACATGGCTACCCACTTCATGATCAGAGCTCTCTCTCCGTCTCCATTTGAGAGTACCAGGTCTAAGATTTCTCCTCCCAGTGGGTTCCAAAACTAGCTGTCTGAGGCATGCCTCCTGTAGGGCATAGAGAATGGCCCTGCTCTTGGATGTGGCTGCAGCAAAGGTGCTCCAGTTAACATCTGGCATATTCAGGTCCCCCATCAGCAATACCTCCCTTTTCTCTGCCATAACAAGGATGCCTTCTATCATTTCCTTGTCTATTTCCTCCCCCTGAGACTGGGATCTGTATACAACCCCTGTGCGGATTGTGGAGCCATTTCCAGTCTCCAGGGTGACCCACAGTGCCTCCTCTCCTCCCTTTTTACTCTTTAGTTCTGTTGCTTTGATCCCTTCCCTTACATAGACAGCTACTCCTCCTCCTCCTCTTCTTCCCTCCCTGTCCCTCCTGTAGATTGTGTACCCTGGTATGTTGACATCCCAGTCATGGTTCTCTGTGTACTATGTTTCTGTGACTGCCACGATATCCAGGCATCCCTCTTCCATCAAGGCCACCATTTCAGGGAGCTTTTTACCTAGACTAGGGCATTGGTACTCATTACTCTCCATTTTGTATGGCTTATTTCTTTTGTCCCATCCCTGTCCTTACTGCCTTTGTCTTTTTCTCCATTTACCCCTGCCCTTCTCCCTATCGACTGCTCTATCTTGGTGTTTACCTCACTGACTAACCTGAATTTTTTTTTTGGGGGCTAGGATTCCCTTCTCCTTTTCAGTGCCTCCCCCTTGGCTATTTAAATGCTTGCCAATAAAGCATTTAAACCTATCACCTAGGATCCTGGTTCCCCTCCTGGATAGATGCAGACCATCACACCTGTATAGGCCTGCATCCCTCCAGGTGAAGCCCCAGTCCCCAATGAAGTCAAATCCCTGAGCTCTGCACCAGTTTTTCAACCAGTCATTGAATTCCATGCTGCGGAGTACCCTAGTCTCATCCCTGCCATAGCGGGTAGCACTTCTGAAAAGTTACCATGTGTGCTACTTGTCTAGGGCCCCTCCCCAACTCCACAAACTCCTGTTTTAAAGCAAGTGTACAGGTAGAGAGAGACAAGGAATTGCACTGTTAAATCCTGTTTTGTTTAAGAGATTTGAATGTCTCGGGATATAAATGTTCTGTATTTTATGTATTACATATTTTTATCTGTTTCAGGAAAACTCTATTTTTAGAGCTTACTAGGTCTGTCTTTGATTTCTGTCCTTTACAAGTAGCGTATCTATTGGTTAAAGCACACACTATCCATAAGCTTGAAGGGTGATACCTAACTGGAAAAAGGTAAGATTAATCTGAGGTCTTTTATTAGAGTTTATAAGGGTTCATTTCTGCACACCTGGTTGGGTGCCCATAGCCAAAGATATCTGGCCCCCCGAAGACAGAATTATCTAAGCCTGTGCATTGGGTATGCTAACAAGATGTCACAGTTTGAATCCCTCCAGAACTTGAGACCAAAGGTTGATTCGAACCCACAAAACAGACAAGATGGTTACCTTGTTCTGTTAACTGTTCACAAGACTACGCTTGAGGTTGACACTTTGGGAGTAGAGGCTGACCTACTGGTGGGTTTGTGACAGATTGGTAGGCAGCGGTGCTGATAATTTAGTACCTGGCTATGTATTGTTCAGAAGAGACCGAGGTGCAAAAAGGGGAGGTGGTGCCCTGTATGTTAATGAAAATATCAAAGCTACAGAAATTCAGAATACACATAAGGAGCCAGAAGAACTGTGGGTCACCCTGGAAACAGGAAATGGGACAGCCATAAGAACTGGGGTTGTCTACAGGCCCCCAGACCAGAGGGAGGACATAGACACATTACTGTTAGAAGATATACAAAACATGACAGCTAAAGGGGAGGTTCTGATAATGGGAGACTTCAACATGCCAGATACAGATTGGTCAATACCAGCAGGAACATCGGCCAGAACTAGACACATAGTGGATTCCCTGCAGGGGAGGGCCTCAAACAACTGATACAGCAACCCACAAGAGACAGGGCTATCCTAGATCTAGTACTGACTAACAAAGAAGGGATCACAGATCTCCAGGTAGAAGGTCACCTGGGGCCAGTGACCATCACATGGTATGGTTCAATTTGGCTACTACATCTAAATCATCCCATTCCAAGGCAAAATATGGGACTTCAGAGGAGCTGACTTTGATAAGATGGCCAACAGAGTTAAGCTAGCCCTGGCAAAAAGAAACACAGGTGAGGGGGTACAGGCAAAGTGGGCAAGCATTAAGGATACAATACTTGAAGCAACATCCCATTGTGTTAGACAGAAAAGGAAGTGTAAAAGAAGAAGGAAACCACTTTGGTTCTCAGATACAGTAGCAGAAAAGGTCAGAGCCAAAGGCTGGCCTTCAGAAAATATAAGGAACACAGCGGGATGAAGATAGGAGGCATACCAAACTGCCCTAAGGGAAGCAGGTAAGGCAGTAAGGCAGGCAAAGTCCCAAACTGAGAAACACTAGCACGAACAGTAAAAGAAGGTGACAAGACTTTCTATAGATACATTAGTGAAAGGAGAAAGTCCAGAGGGTATTGCTAAGCTTAATGGAGAAAAGGGAGCATGTGAGGAGGAGGACCCTGTAAAGGCATCTATCCTAAATAGATACTTTTGCTCAGTATTTACTGAAGAGAAGGTAGGGCAGGGCCCACAGCTCAAGCATCATGGACACAGGGGGAGGAGGTGAGCACTACTGCCTTCACAAAAGAAGGTCCTACAAGAGCTTGCTAAGCTCAGGGTGGATAAGGCAATGGGACCTGATGGCACATCCCAGGGTACTTAAGGAGCTAAAGGAGGAACTAGCAGAGCCATTAGCAGAATTGTTTAGTGAGTCTCTGAGCACAGAGAGGTCCCAGAAGACTGGAGAAGGGCTCATGTGATCCCACTCAGAAGAGTGGTAGCAGGAGGAGGCAGGGAACTACAGACCGGTCAGTCTTACCTCAGTAGTGGGCAAGATTATGGGCACTCCTTAAGGAAAGGATAGTGCAACACCTGGAATCCATAGGGGCACAGGATCCAAGACAGCATGGGTTTACAAAGGAAGGTCCTGTCAAACTAATCTCATAGATTTCTTTGACTGGGAAACCAGAGTGGTGGACCAAGGGGAGCAGTTGATGTCGCCTACCTTGACTTCAGCAAAGCTTTTGACACTGTTCCACATGAAGATTGATAAATAAGCTAGGTAGGCTCGGGTGGGTCGAAGTTGGTCAACTGGGTGGCAAACTGGTTGACTGGCAGAAAACAGAGAGTGGTGGTAAATGGTATACAGTCAGAAGAGATGCAAGTCACAAGTGGGTACCTCAGGGATCAGTCCTGGGGCCAGTCCTATTCAACATCTTCATTAGTGACTCGCAGATGGACTAGAGGGTAAGGCTTGTCTGTTTGCAGATGACACCAAGATCTGCAACAGAGTAGATGATCCAGATGGGGTGGGCAGAATGAGAAGAGATCTGGATAAACTAGCAGAATGGTCAGAAGAGTGGCAACTGGGATTTAATGCAAAGAAGTGCAAAATCATGCACATAGGGAAGAGAAACCCTGAAGCCACTTATAGGCTGGGAGGGGAGTTGCTAGCAGTCACAAAGGAAGAAAGAGACTTGGGCATCATCATCACTGATGACCTAAAATCATCCAAGCAGACCTCTAAAGCAGTAGGTAAGGCTAGGGGGGCGTTAGGGTGTATTAGTAGGGGTATCACAAGTCGTAAGAGGGAGGTAATAATCCCTCTGTACAAGACACTGGTTAGGCCCCATCTGGAGTACTGCGTGCAGTATTGGAGGCCACACCTTCACAAGGACATTAACAAATTGAGGCAGTCCAGAGAAGGGCAACAAAATGGTGCAGGGACTGCATCAGAAGACATATGAGGACAGATTAACAGAGCTCAATATGTATACCCTTGAGCAAAGGAGGAGAGAGGTGATATGATCGAGACATTTAAACACCTTAAGGGCATAAACAAGGTGAAAGAGTCTAACATGTTTAAATATAAGAAAAATAGCAGGACAAGAGGACACAGCATGAGATTAGAGGGAGGCCGATTAAGGGGGAATGTGAGGAAATTCTTTTTCACAGAAAGGGTGGTAGATGCATGGAATGGCTTACCACAAGAAAGTGGTGGCTATGAATACAGTGCAGGGCTTCAAACAGGCATGGGATAGGCATAAGGGAGCAATACAAATGACTACGAATAGATAGGTCACTGACAGAGCAAAGGCCGATGGCACATTTATAAGGTAGAAAAAGAAATGGGCAGACTGGATGGGCCTTGCGGTCCTTATCTGCCGTCAACTTCTATGTTTCTATGTTTCTATTTCCAGATTGCGAGGAGCGGTGTGCATAAATTTGGTATCACAAGCTTGTACTGTTCTGTGTGTCAGCTGAGACCACAAGCTCACTTGCAAAGAATGAAAAAGACAGTGATTTATTTTTAAAAAGGAAACAGAACTATATCACTTGGCATGTAGTCCAGTTCCTACCTATTTTATTATTTTTTTTTACTAAAGTGCAAGTTAGATTAGCAGTAGTCAGGGAAGATGGCTTCTGACTACAGCAGGCACACTGTAGACTCCTTAAAGCAGTTGTGCGGGGACAGAGGAGTCCTGTTTGTGGTGAAAGTCAGCAAGCAGAACCTCATAGAGGCCCTGATGGTAGCAAATACCCAGAGCAGCGAGTCACGGACCGTGACTGAAAGGGACCAGACCTCGAGTGTGGCAGGGCTAGTGGCCAGTGCACAGTCCAGATCCGATGAGGAGGACAGTGGGGCCACTGTCAGTGAAGGTCCACAGCAGCAGGGGAAGGTCACCAGTATCCTGAAGCCAGAGATACTCAGGCTGCAAACTGAGTTGCGCAGGATGGAGCTGGAGTTCCATGAGAAGAAAGAATGAGAGAAGTGAGAGTTGGACTGTGAGGCAAAGTGAGAATGCTGTGAGGCAGAGTGAGAGCACCGTGAGGCAGAGCAAAAACAGAGATGCAGACCATGAGGGGTGTGAGTGCCAGTGAGCTGGGGAGGAGAAGAGGGAGCGAGAATGCTGAGATGCAGATTGTGAGGAGCAGGAGCACCAGAGGCAACATGAACTGGAGAAGACACGACTCTGACCAGCAGCACCTGAGCAGGTAAGTGGCTTGGGTTTAACTGGGATTGCAGGACTGGGTTGCAGATTGAACTCCAAATTAACAGCTGAATTTAAAGAGGGGGAGGATATGGATGCCTTTTCAAATTCTTTTGAAAAAGTTTGTATTCAGGCTAAAATTCCTAGAGAGTCCTGGAGCTTCCAGCTATCCCCGCTACTTACCGGGAAAGCTCAGGATGCATTGGGTCAGATGGACAATGAGGACAGTAATGATTACAGCAAACTAAAAGCTGCACTGTTAAAAAAGTTTGAATTAACTGCTGAATCATACAGAGCTAAATTCCGTAAACTCAAGAGAAGCCCTGATATGAGCTACGAGAAGCTAGCAAAGAAACAACGTCGGTTTTAAAAACATTGGTGGGAAGGAATTGAGGCAAACTCTGTTGATAAAATTGAAAATGTGATTTTATTAGAACAGTTTTATTGGGCATGCCTAGCCAAGCTAAAAACATGGCTAGAGGACCGAGATCCCAAAACAGTGCAAGAGGTTGCTCAACTCTTGGATCGCTATGCCAAGAGCAGACCTGCTCTGAGAGAAGAATGGGGCAGGCGTGGCAGTGTAGAAAGGAAAGAGCACCTTCAGGGCAGCTAAAACCCTCACAGCCCCAACCGAAACCAGGTAGCCCCAGGTTTCACAAAAAAGATTTCTCTGAAATAAGAAATGCATGCTGGTTGTGTAAAGAAACTGGGCATATTGCCAGACAGTGTCCCAAAAAGGTCAGCAATAATACACAGCCGGGTGCTACAAAAGAAGTGGGTTATTTGTGTGTCCCTGGAAGCATGCCAGTGAACCTGAGGGGACACATGCACCCAATCATGGTGAATGGTGCAGGGGTTAAGGGACACAGGGGCATCCCTGACCTTGGTAAAGGGGGATCTGGTACAGCCTAGTCAGCTTATACCCAATAAATATGTCACTGTACAGGACTTTGTGGGTGGGGAGAAAACATTGCCCCTTGCTAGTGTTCTCTTAGACTGGGGTGAAACAGGGGGGAACTATGCAACAGGTGGCTGTAGCCAAAACATTAGCAGTGGATGTGATCCTGTGTAACAATATTCAACAAGGGATGGTATGTGCAGTTACCCATTGCCAAGCAGCAAGGGAAAGTTGTAGTTCCCTGAACCCCACGGAAGCCATTGTGGAAATCACTGGGAGGCTGGTTCCCAATCCTGTGTCTCCTGATATGGAGACTGATAAAAAGGGGTTAGAAATTTCTGCAGTAGCAAGTAACCACACAGCTACAGATGGTTACTCTGAAGAGGGAGGGGTGACCCATTGTCAGAGGGTTGGGATTGACAGTGATCCCGAGGGCCATGACGCTAGTGCTAGGGACCCTAGTTTAGCGACTGAAAGGGGACCTGTCCCATGCCTTGGGAACGTGCGAACGGTTTGCAGCTGCTCAGAGAAGTGATCCTAGTTTAGAGAAGCTAAGAGCTTGGGTAGACTGATGGAGCACAGGGAGGTGACAGGCAGACATAAGGTTTATTGGGAGAATGGACTTCAGTATGTATACTCAGGCAGTACAGACAGAGGGAGGGAGGGATGCTAGGCAGGCAGCTTGTCATTCCCCAGGGTATCAGTGAACAGTTGCTCAAAACGCACATGATATTCCTTGTCTAGTCATCTGGGAATCGCGCGCAGGATGCAACGGTTAGCCCAGAATTTCTACTGGCCTAACTTCACCCAGCAGGTGAAGGAGTATTGCAGGTCTTGTCACTGGTGCCAAGAAATAGGGAAGGTGGGCAAGAAAACCCAAGCCACCCTGATTCCATTGCCCACAGTGGAGGAGCCATTCCAGAGTGTAGGAATGGATATTGTGAGGCCTTTAAATACCCCCAACTCCTCAGGGAAGAGATTCATCCTGACTGTGGTGGTTTATGCCACCTGATACCCAGAGGCAGCCACCCTATCCTCACTGAGGACAAAGTGGCAGATGCCTTACTTGGGATTTTCTCCCGTGTTGGGTTTCTGCAGGAGGTTATCACCGATCAAGGGGGTTCCTTCATGTAGGACCTGATGAAATGTTTATGGGAGAAGTGTGGGGTGGTGCAGAGATGCACAACACCATATCACCCACAAGCCAATGGGCTTGTGGAAAGATTCAATGGTATCCTAAAGTCAGTGCTCCGGGCATTTGCTGAACAGCATAGGAGGGACTGTGAGAAATACCTTCCCTACCTGTTGTTGCATACAGGGAGGTGCTCCAAGAGTAGACAGGATTTTCCCCCTTCGAACTCTTATAGGGATGCCGAGTACGTGGGCCCCTAGACTTGATCCAGGAGGACTGGGAAGGCAAGCACGCCACCCAGGGAACTCCCATTGTGGATTACATCCTTAGGTTTAGGGAAAGGCTGAAGGAGCTTATGGGGACAGCCCAGAGCAACCTGGCAGCTGCCCAACAGAAACAAAAAGTGTAGTACGACCGCAGAGCCAGAGATCAATCGTACATGGTGGGTCAGGAAGTCATGGTCCTTATTCCGGTCTGGAAAGTCAAGCTGCAGGCTGAGTGGGCAGGGCCATACAAAGTGGTTAGGAAGGTAAATGATGTGAACTACATTGTGGAGTTACGTGACAGAAGACAGACAGAAAGGATGTACCATGTCAACATGATGAAGCCATATGCAAATAGGGCTGACATGGTGTTTGCAGTGTGTAGTCATGAGGAGGGGATGGACGAAGGAGACCCCCTTCTGGACTTGCTGGAGGAAAGTAAGTGGGAGTCCTCTGTGGAAGCAGTAAAATTGTCTCCCCAGCTGGCCCTGACCAGATCCAGAAAGTAAGGGAGGTTTTAGCAGACTTTGCCCAATTGTTCAGTGCCAAGTCTGGACTAACCCCCTTAGTGACACACGATGTGGAGAGGGGGACACAGATGCCCATACGGCAGACAGCATATTGGGTGTCAGAGGCTATCCAAAAGGACATTAGGAGGGAGGTGGAGGAGATGCTGGATTTAGGAGTAATCCAGAGATCCCACAGCCCCTGGGCCTCACCTGTAGTCCTTGTGCCTAAGCCAGATGGCTCTACTCATTTCTGTGTGGACTATCATGGACTGAATGCAGTCACAAAGTCAGTCCCCACCCGATGCCCTGGAAGGATGAACTCCTGGACAAGTTTGGAGGGGTAACCGACCTTAAAATGACTGACTTGACCATGGGGTATTGGCAGGTAGAGTTGACAGGACAGAACTAGGGAGAGGTCGGCCTTCATCACTCCGATAGGCTTATATGAGTTTAAAGTAATGCCTTTCAGAATGAAGAACGCCCAGCCACTTTCCAAAGATTGGTGAACCAGGTGTTAAATGGTGCTGAGGAGTATGCCATGGCGCACCTGGATGACATTGCCATCTTTAGTACCAGATGGGAGGAACACCTGTCACACCTTAGGGAAGTACTGGGCAGGACACAGAGGGCTGGGCTCACTTTCAAAGCTGAGACATGCCAGGTGGCCATGGGAGAAGTGGCAAACCTCAGGCATGTGGTAGGCCAGGGACAGCTCAGTCCTAACCAAATCAAAATAGTGGTAATCCAGGCGTGGCCCAGACCAGAAACGCAGAAGCAGGTCATGAGTTTTCTTGGGACAGCAGGGCACTATAGAAAATGTGTACCCAATCACAGTGCCCTGCCTGCACCCCTATCTGACCTGACAAAGAAAAAAATGCAAAAGAAAATTACCTGTGGCCCAGCCAGTGAGACAGCCTTTACCAGACTGAAGGAGGCACTGTGCAGTGCCCCTGTTTTGACAAGTCCTGACTATAGCGAAACCTTTATAGTTCAGACTGACTCCTCAGATGTGGGTATTGGGGCAGTACTGAGTCAGGCATCCAGCCAAGGGAAGATCACCCAATAGCATACCTGAGTAAGACGTTTCTCCCAAGGGAGCAAGCATACCCCACTGTGGAAAGAATGTCTTGCCATAGTGTGGGCCCTAAAGAAGTTAGAGCCATACTTATATGGACAGCATTTTGTGGTGCAGACTGACCACAACCCCTGGTTTGGCTGATGCAGATGGGAAAGAACAACGATAGATTGCTCAGATGGAGTCTTGCTTTGCAAGGATATGATATGACAATATTACATAGGGGCGGGAGAAAAAATCAGAACTCCGTTGGGCTGTCTAGGGTCTATGAGGAGTGAACTGATTGGGAAGCTCATACCATGTAGGGGATAGACCCCCAAATTCAGTCTAGGTGAGGAGAGAATTGTGACCATTGGACAGCTGGTTCTGATCACTTTATCATTTTTGTAAATAAAATGGGTCAGGAATTGTCTGTTATGAGAAATGCTGAGACAGCATGAAGATCACACACACACACACACACACACACACACACAGGTTTTACCTGGAAGGCCAGAAGCTAATTACAGAGTGGAATAGGCCTTAATCAAGGATCTCCTGTTTGTCTGAGTTAATTATTGCTGTTGTTATTAAGAGGAAATCATAAACTTTGATAATGCTAGAGGACGAATAGCAGGTCGTGACATTTTGATGCGAAGTCATAAAGATGCTTTCATGTCCTGGAAGGAGGAAGCTTATCATAAGATCAAAGAGTCATTTAAAGAACATGAGTTATGCTGAGGTTGCAGAATTTAATACTTGGAAAAAACATCCTGTTTTATATAGATATATTTTTATATATTCTGACAGGAGGAGCTAGGTGACCTCATGCAAAAGAGGTGGGCAAAACCAACTTTTAAACATTATTCTGTTTTACTTCTGAGACACTTCCATCTAGACTTTGACAAAGAAACATCTTTGGAGCACTTTAAGCAAGTTTACAGGCAGAGAGAGACAAGGAATTGCACTGTTAAATCCTGTTTTGTTTGAGAGATTTGAATGTTTTGGGATATAAATGTTCTGTATTTTATGTATGACATATTTTTTATCTATTTCAGTAAAACTCTATTTTTAGAGCTTACTTGGTCTGTCTTTGATTTCTTTCCTTTACAAGTAGAGTATCTATTGGTTAAAGGACACACTATACATAAGCTTGAAGGGTGATACCAAACTGGAAAAAGGTACGATTAATCTGAGGTCTTTTATTAGAGTTTATAAAGGTTCATTTCTGCACATCTGGTTGTGTGCATGCAAGCAAAGATATCTGGCCCCCTGAAGACAGAATTATCTAAGCCTGTGCATTGGGTACGCTAACAAGAGGGTCACAGTTTTAATCCCTCTAGAACTTGATACTAAAGGTTGATTCAATCCCACAAAACAGATAAGAGGTTTACCTTGTTTTGTTAACTGTTTACAAGACTATGCTCGGAGGTTGGCACTTTGGGAGTAGAGGACCAACCTGCTGAGTGGGTTTGTGACAGATATCACCTACCTGGATTTCAGCAAAGCATTTGACACGGTCCCACATAGAAATCTGATTAACAAAATGGGTAGTCTAGGCATGGGAGACAAGGTGGTGAATTGGGTTAGGAGCTGGTTAACAGACAGGAGACATAATGTGGTGTTAAATGGGGTACAATCTGGGGAGATGGGGTGACCAGTGGGGTAACAAAGGTATCAGTACTAGGACCAGTCCTGTTCAATGTCTTCATTAGTGACATTGCAGAGTGGCTGGAAGGGAAGGTCCGCCTGTTTGCAGATGACACCAAGATCTGCAAGAGGAAGGATACTCCAGAACGGGTGCAGAAAATGAAGAGGGACCCTGAGAAGCTTGAAAGATGGTTGAGAGTGTGGCAACTGAGGTTCAATGCAAAGAAGTGCAAAATAATGCACCTGGGTAGAGGGAAATCTTGGGGGAGAGCCACAGGTTGGGGGAGGAGCTGACTGTCACTAAATAGGAAACAGGCCTGGGGTTATATATCTGATGATCTTAAGGTATCAAAGCAGTGCAAAAGGTGGCAGGGAGGGCCAGTGGCATGCTGGGGTGCATAGGCAGGGTATCACTAGCAGGAGGCGGGAGGTGATGATGCCATTGTATAAAACATTGTAAGGCCTCACCTGGAGTACTGCATGCAGTTCTGGAGGCCACACCTGTGCAAGGACATAGATAAGGTGGAGACTATCCAGAGAAGAGCAACAAAGATGGTGCAGGGCTTGCACCACAAAACATGTGAGGAGAGACTAAGGTACCTCAATATGTACTCACTGAAGGAGAGGAGACAGTGGAGGGACATGATTGAAACTTTCAAGTACCTCAAGGGCATAAACAAGGTGCAGGTGGGGGACCTTTTCCAATGTTAAAAAAGTACTAGAACAAGGGGGCACAATATGAAATTGGAAGGGGGTAGGTTAAGAGGTAATATGAGGAAGTTTTTTCTACACAAAAAAGGTTAGTCGATGCGTGGAATAGTCTGCATCAGGAGGTAGTGGGGGCAAGCACTGTGGAGAGGTTTAAGCATGCCTGGGACAGGCACAAGGGAAGCTTGGGAGGGTAGGGAGTGATGAAATGCCATTTATCACATAGGGTCAGTGGCCACATACAATGTATAGGGCCTACGGGCAGACTGGGTGGACCTAGCAGACTGTGGTCCTTATCTGCCAACCGTTTCTATGTTTTTATGAAAGGTTGGCTCTAGGTGCACCCTAGGAAAGTCAACTTCATTGTTTGCTTTTGCCCATTTACAAATTGTGTTAATTATTGGGGGAATAGTTCTGTGTTCTCTTATCCTTGTTATGCCCTGAGTCTTGATAGATGCTGTGATTCAGACCCCAACTTCAGACGCATTGTTTCATTGCCAGGAAACCTATCAGCCATCTTTCTGGCCACATAATTATTTCTCACTTCACAGACCTTCTTTTACTCCTATTAGTGCCACTGGTACATTGAGATTATTTGTCATGACACGTTTCTGATGATACACTAATCAGTGCCAGATGTACTGGTCAAAGTTTTACCCATTCCCTAAAATACCAGCAATGCAGCACATGACTAAGGGCATACTAAGGATGGTGAGGAGCTAGGAGGCAGGGTTGTCCATAGTGCTCCTATAAACTTAAGATGGATAGTATTGTAATTTATCTCCTGAAAGGATGTAGTTATCCAAACACCTTTAGAATCCATTTTTAGTTTTGCTAATGATAATCACAAGGGGCAAATTGTTCCATGGATTTGCCATCCTAAGTGTAAAAAGATATTTTCTAGGAACAGTTTTGAAAGGTTTGCCAACAATTTGTAATGGGTGCCCACTTGTGTCCCTTACATTGTTCTTAAAATATATGCCTAGTTCAGACATCAGAGCCAGCTCATGAATCATGTAATAAAAAAGGAGCAGGTCGCCTCTAATTCTTCTAGTTTCAGCTGACGTTAAGTCACGTGTCCTTAAACGTTCATCATATGAGGAATCTTCTAACCCAACAATATATTTGATATATGGTCTTTGATCCTTTCCAGCTGTTGACTTTCAGATTTTTTTAGGGACACCATAATTCTGAGACATATTCTAGTGCGTATCTGTACCCTCCCCACAGCAGGCTGAAAATAGTCAGGTTTGCCTCACCCTCATTTCCAGTTAAAAAACAAAAACAAAAAAACAGTCTACATAAAAGAGTAATATAGCTGAATAACATTTCCGTATGTGAATATAAGTATCAGGTGTCTGAAAATTATTGTAAAAGGCACTCCAAGTAGTGCACATACATTGATGTTTCTAGCAGATATTCAATAATATAATTTGGCATTACCGTCACTGCCCAGCAGGTGGCCTCATATTGCAGTGCAGTTTGACAAAACAGTGGCTTTGACATTTTTTCTGAGCTGGACGCAAGTGCACCACCAATTGTACAGCTGTCATAAAAACTCAACAACTGATTGTTATAATAAATGTTGTCTTCCCAGTGGTATTGCTATAAACTTAATTATTTTAAAGAGCTAGTGTACTGCCCCAAACTAATATCAGATTATAATAACTGGTGCCCATTTTTCCCTTAGGAAACTGGGTTGTAATTTTGCCACTATAACCAGCTCGGTAGAATTTAATTTATTTATTTAGTTTCTGTTGACCGGATAAGTGCACTAGACAAAGTCTGCCTATTTTCAGGCACGACCTGGGGACGGGGATACACATGAATGCAAACTGACTTTGAACCAGATGAAGTTGCTGGTGGCATTTCTAGTGAATGGGGAGAAATTTGGCCAGGGCACCGGGAAATTCCCACTCTTTTGAGAAGTGCAGTGGGATCTTTAACATCCACCTGAAATATCACCAGAACAGGCAGATGGGTCCTTGGTTTTAACGTCTCATCGAAGATGGCACCTCAGGACTGCAGCACCCTACCTCATGCTGCACTGAAGTGTGAGTATTGGAGATTAACCCAAGTGCCCAAGTGACAAACACATGCCCAGTTTCCCTACCTGTGCACATGTGCCCATCCACGATCTTCCGTGCCATCTTCTGGGGTCCCTGCGTCTTGGCATTAGGTCAGTTCCCTAACAGAAGGAGTTGGTGGTAACTTATTTTTTTAACAAAAAATATTTCTGGGCAGAGCAGCTATAAAAAAACTGAATGCAACTTTACCTCAGCAGCTGTCTGGACCATACTGTACCCCCAATGATCCAGTGTCTCGACTTAGCGCACACAATAATTTATTTCGTGTAACTGCTGTGGCAAAAAAAAAGATCCCCAGCAATTATACAAAATTAAGGATGGGTAGAGAGTACAAATTTGGATTTTACACACACCCCCCCTTGGGGTGAGATGCCTTAATAAACCCTTGAGCTTTGCTCTTGGGGTTTATAAGCATCCACCCCTCAGGGGTGTAAAACTCGTTATAACCTAGCCTTGATTACTTTATTACTACTTTCAACACTGCCTGTGACACCTATGCACCAATAAAAAAAGCACAAAATCAAAGCACTCACAAATCCCTGGCTCACGGCAAAGCTATTGGCACAACTCAAAGTAGGGATCACCTCTGGGCCACTGCAAGAGCTACTGGCACTCTGTCGGACATTCAAAAGTATAAACAGGCTCAAACCACTGTACTAAACAGATCCGCTTGATGAAGAGCTCCTACTTCAAGAATGCCCTCTTCAACTCCTGGGGCGAAGGAAATCCTTCTGGGACAACATAAAGAATATCATGGGTCAGCAGTCCAAATCCTCTCCTACAATAATGAATGTGGATGGAACCACTACATTAGACCCAGAGATCATTGCAAACACCTAAATGATACCTTCACGGACCTTAGTGGTGTCCTCTCATCTGATTTCTTCACTGATGCTGACCCTTCAATTTCTACTTCTACTACTGCCTCTCCAACCAAACCACCCTTCCATTTCAAACTAGTAAAGGCACATAGAGTCTATAAATATGTAAAGAAAGGCCATTTCTAAGTCCCGAGCAAGCAGCGACACTATTGACCTTAAACTTCTGTCCCTCACTCTGGAGGAAGTACTGCTCCCCCTCACAAAAATTTTCAATCTCTCCCTCTGCTACAGCCAATTCCCTAGGAAATGGAAGGCTGCAGTTGTCACTCTGGTGCACAAAAGTGGTGATAAGTCACTGCCTGGTAACTATCGCCCGGTATCAATACTACCACCTCTCTCTAAGGCCCTTGAACACTTGGTGGCAGACCAACTTTCAGACTACCTGGAAAAGCACATCATCCTATGGACTCAGCAGCATGGATTTAGGAAAGGGCACAGCACATCAACTGCCCTACTTGAATTCTCAGGAGCAATCCACAATGCCATGGACAAAGAAAACCTAACTGGAGCAGTCTACATTGACTTAACCAAGGCATTTGATACAGTTCACCATGGCCTCTTATCAAACAACTTCTATCCCTAGGGCTCTGTGAGTCCTGGTGACTGGGTAAAAATTACCTTGCTCCAGCGCTCTAATCTGTAAAAAGTAGCTGGAGTTCTCTCAGACTCAAAACAGGATTCAAAGAAACATAGAAACATAGAATTTGTCGGCATGAGGACCAGCAGCCCACCAGTCTGCCCATTTCCCTACCTGATGGATAAGTTGCAGATCCTAGTTAACCAGCAGCCTACTTCTTCCTACCCCCACCCCTAGAATTGCCTTATGACTGTCCCATGCATGCTTGAATTCCACCACTGTTTTTGACTCCACAACCTCCTCTGGAAGGCTGTTCCATACATCCACAACCTCTCTGTGAAAAATACTTCTTAAATTACCTCTGAGCCGCCCCCTTCTATCTTCAAATTGTGCCCCTAGTTCTTGCACCTCTCTTTTTTGAAAGATGCTACTCTCTTGGACTTTGTTGATTTCCTTGAGACTTGAAAGTTTCTATCATGTCCCCCTCTCCCTCCTTTCCTCGGGGCTATACATATTAAGCTCCTTAAGTCTCTCTTCATATGTCTTCAGTGCAGACCCTGCCATTTAGGTGCCCTCTCTGGACAGCTTCCATCCTGTCTATGTCTTTGCGGAGACTGGGTCTCCAGAACTCTGCGCAGTACTCCAGATGTGGTCTCACCAGCTGTCTGTACAGAGGGATAATAACTTCTTGTTTTCTACTGGTGATGCTTCTCCTATGCATCCCAGTATTCCCCAACCCTCCTTGCTGCCCTCTCATTGCTTGCCCACCTTTAGGTCATCTGATATGACTACCCCAGGTCCCTTTCCATTTTTGTTGTTGTTAGTATCTCACCCCCATTATGTACTCTTCCCTGGGTTTTGTTTCCCAGGTGCATTACTTACACTTCTTAGCATTGAATCTAAGCTGCCATACATTTGACCATTCCTCTAACCCTGCCAAGTCCTTCTCATCCTTTCCACCCCACCTTGTGCATCGACTCTGTTGCAGATCTTTGTGTCATCTGCAAAGAGACATACTTTTCCTTCAGTCCTCTGCAATGTCGCTATAAAGACAATGAAGAGGACCGGTCTAATACTAAACCCTGAGGTACCCCCTACTAACCCCTTTCTTCAGAGTGGACTCCATTTACTATTACTCTCTTTGTCCTATTCTCAGCCAATTCTTTACCCAGGCTGTCATCTTGGGACCCACTCCCATGCTGGCTAACTTATATATTAATCTTTTGTGTGGGACTGCGTCAAATGCCTTGCTAAGTCTAGGTAGGCCATGTCCACAGCCTCCCTGATCTACTACTTTGGTCACCAGTCAAAGAAATCTATCAGATTCGTCTGGCATGACCTTCGCTGTGAATCCATGCTGCCTTGGGTCCTGAACCCCTCTGGCCTCTAGATACTCAACAATTCTTTCCTTCAGAAGTGATTCCATCATTTTCCCTACCACTGAGGTTAAACTAACAGGTCTGTAGTTTCCTGCTTCTGCCTTGCTCCCACTTTTGTGAAGGGGAATCACATCTGCCCTCCTCAGTCCTCAGGTACCTCCCCATCCTCCCATGATTTGTTAAAGAGGGTAGTCAGTGGTGTCACTAGTTCTACCCTTAGTTCTTTAGAATTCTGGGATGAATCCCATCAGGCCCCATCGCTTTGTCCACCCTCAGCTTGAGAGCTCTTTCAGAACTCTTTCCTCTGTAAATGGGCTGGCATCAACCTCTGCATCCAGAGTGTTTCTACTGTTTTATTTAGGTACCTCTCCCTTCCTTTGTAAATACTAGCAAAAATATTTGTTTAGTATCTCTGCCTTTCACAGTCACCCTCTGCCCACCCTCCTCCCCTTTAATAGCTCACTATCCCTCCCTTGGTCTTCCTTCACTCCCTGATGTACCTATAAAGGTTTTATCCCCTTCTTAACTGATTTGGCTATCTTTTCCTCGGTTTGGGCCTTTGCTGTTCTGACTGCCTTTCCAGCTTCCTTTGCTTTAACTGATACAGTTCTCTGTCCTGTTCCTTCTGTGATTCCTTGTACTCTCTGAATGCTTTCTTTTTCTCTTGAACCTTCCTGCCACTTCCTTTGAGAACCATAGTGGTTTCTTACCTCGTTTCATTTTGTTTATTTGCTTTACACAAAGGCTTGTTACCTCTCTGATGGCAGTTTTATTATTCCCATTGTTCTTCCACCACTCCTTCCTGCCCATTTGCTAGTGCATTCTTAGGCACTCACCCATTTTAGGCAAAGTCAGCCCTCCTAAAATCCAGTACCTTTGTCTTTGTATGGTGACTCTATCGCTGTGTTTATTGTGAACCACACTGTTCGATGGTCGCTAGTTTCCAGATGGCTACCCACTTCTACATCTGTGATCCTCTCCATCTCCATTTGAGAGAACCAGGTCTAAGATTGCTCCCTCTCAGTGGGCTCCAATACTAGTTGTCTAAGGCATGCCCCTGTGGAGATCTGAATAACCCCACTCTTAGAAGTGGCTGCTGCAACTGCACTCCAGTTAACATCTGGCATATTCAGATCACCCATCAGCATTATCTCCCCTTTATCTGCCATTCTAAGTATACTTTCTATCATTTCCTTGTCCATTTCCTTCCCCAGGGATCCATCCTGGGCCACCTCCTTTCAGCCTTTTCCTAAACTCCCTCCCCAAATCCTGCCCTGAACAAATCATCCTCTATGCCGATGATGCGTGATTCTTACCACTCCAAAGATCCGAACCTCTTACGCCTCAACCTTCAGCATGCTTTTCCAAAGTTGAGATGTGGTTCCTTGAACATAAGCTGGTTCTAAACCACAAAAAACTAAATCCATGCTCTTCTCTAACCCATAAAACAAGAAACAGCAAGTCCACTCACCATTAATACATACCTGAAATACCCTTGAACAAGTGCCAATTTTCAAATATCTTGGAATTAACTTTGATCAAGGCTAACCTTTGCAACTCACATTGATAGTACAGCAAAAACTATTAATCAATTGGGATTCTGTACTCGGAACCAACAGCTTCTTACCCATTCTGCACTGAGGATTGCCATCCAATCTTCTATCATCTCAGTCGTTGACTATGGCTTAGTTATATATGGATCTGCCACTACTACAGCATGAGTCGCATTACAACATCCTAAATAAGGCCTGTCGGCTGCTCACTGGTGCACATCGACGTACCCACACATGTGAACTCTATGCTGACTCAGGTTGGTTGCAACTCTCAAACCGGATAAAGTACCTTACCTGCCTGATGGTGAAAAAAATCCACTCTGGGCCTCACTCCACCCTGTATCCAAGACCTGTTATGCCGAGAGCTAGCACCCGTTTTACCAGAAGATCAGAACATCAGCCTCTCCAAGTCCCCGATGCGGACTTCTCAGGGACAAAGATCATTTGCCTACTCATTGCCCAGCTGGCTAAATGCCTCAGCACTCATATTACTGCCTCCACCTCTCTCGTATTTTTCAAATCAAGGCTTTTCTCTCACCTTGCCACCTCCAGCTCCTGTGACTGCCCTGATTAAACCTCCTATTTCTCACTACCCACCCTGTTCTGTTATTTGACAAAGACATGTTTGGAAACCTTTTCTCCTGCTATTGTCTGCTCCCACACCTTTCACTTAACCTCTCTGTTCTGGACTTTTCTCTGTTGTTTCTCTAATCTGGCATGACCTCTTTCTTGTAATAATAATGTGATTATTGATATCTCATGTCCTTTTGCACAAGTGATTTGATATGTATTTGTATATGTTTTCTTGCTCTTGACACAACACAAATTGTTGTGTTATCCATGTAACCTTTTGTACTGTACCTAATTGACGTGGAACCTTTGTAAAAGAGCCTCTGGCTCAAAGGTAGTAATTCCTAGAACAATAAACTAAACTAAACTAAACTACTCATCCATTATTCTCTATTTAAAAACAGCCAACCATTGGCTTTTATATCTGAGGCACTTTTCCTTTTCTCTTTATTTAATTAGAAGCTTGTTTGCCTGCTGTTAGTAGGTGTGATGTGTGGAACAGCTCTTAGCCTGGCAGCTGACATATCTTGCTATACTGCCCCACACTACATCATCAGCACTGTGACCTCACTGACTGTGACATCACTGTTACTTAGGAACAGCAAGTGAGTGACTGCCAGGTCATTCACCTGTGATGTCACGGTCAGCGAGATCATAATGCTGATGATGAGTGTGAACAGCTCAGAGATGGTTTCAGGTCAGCTGCCAGGCAAACATTCCATCCAACACAACTATTATCACATGAAGACTTTCTGATGAGCAAAAGGAAAAGAAAAATACTTCACAAATAAAAAGTTACAAATTACTACTACTTAAAATGTGTATTATTGTTCTGTCTGCCTGTTTTGGAGCCACTGGCTCTTTATTTATGTATTTATTAATTTATTTTTTGCACATAAAAATAAATTAGAGATTTTCCCATACTGAGGAATGATTTAATCAGGAAAGGTACACTAAGCCAGAGTTTGTTCCAGGTGTGACCTGGGAGCAGAGGGAGTTAAGTGACTTGCTCAGGATCACCCAGCATGTACAGTAAGTGGGAGCTGATGGGATTCAAACCCAAGTCTTCAGGTTTGCAGCTCAGTGCTCTTAACCACTATGCTATACTGCCTCCTCCTGCATTGCTTCCTAAAGGAGAATGAAGGAGAAACAATAAGGAGAGACTCAACTAGAAGCACTAACTAGTCAGTAACTGAATGCTTGTGAAGATTATTTGTGAAGTGACTGCATTGTTTCAATTAATCTACACTTACTGCACTGCAAACACAACCTCCCAATACATCTATGCCCATAGTGAGATATGTTTTATATTGTCATAGCCTGTTTAAATTGAAATGCCACTTTAGATGGGACAGGTGATAACAGAAGCATCATTTTGCATGCTTGCTTTCTTTTTATTACTTCACAGCTATGAAAAATGTTGAGAGTCCCGACACCACCAGGGGGCATATAAAACACACGTTTCAGCTGATATTTCACTTTATCTGTAATTCTCACCTGTGTATTTATTACAAATGTCACCTGTACTAAATTAATATCTCTGTTCCCTGCATTTCATCTGCCTCTGCCATTTGTCTTCAACTGCTATGCCCAGTACTTGAAACCCTTAATTGGTTATTGATTGGTGTCACCGGAAGAGGTTCCTGATTTATGGTGTGAAGTGTTGATTGACACCTTGTACCAGCTGCTAAAGGCTAGGAGCAAAGCTCATGTTCTCTCTCATTAATAATAAAAATGAGTGAAAGGTTGCAGACCATAGCTAACTTATATGTGCACTGTATCCAAATATATCTATGTTGAAATGTTCCTGTTTTCAGGGGAAATGCATGTAGCTTTAATTCATCAGAGCACAAAGTGAGAAACACTTTAAATGAACTAAACCCACTACCCTATAGACGAGTTGATTATGATAGTGTATTTTCAAATTAAAATATTCTGTTCATGCTGCATTAAAAAGTCGCAGACAGAGTTTCAGGTGATAACTACACACCCCTCTTTCCGTGAGTCCGACCGTCAAGCATCACTATATGCTATAACTGGGAAAGGAAAACCTGCCACTCTGACACATTTTACCGCGGTAATGCCAGCAACCAAGAGTTGTCAGATTCTTTTTGTATGTTTAAACACTACAATGATTTTTTTTCTGCAATCTCGAGGATAGTACAAAGGTATTTGGATGTCAGAAGTTACAAAGCATATATTATAAAGCAATATTACGTTATTTATATAACGTGCATTATTTGGGTCTGGATTCATCCCACATTAACCATTTACATTTATTATGTATAAGGTGTCTAGTGACAGGTTATAAAGGTTATAACTGATAAACGTTCAAACTGACAATTTCCCTATGTCATAACACATTCGCCATATTCCTCTCATGGCAAGATTCATAATCAGCATCCCTTCTGACTAGTTCCTCACTTCTGTATCACTATTATATGCAAAGCAGGGCTCGGTCTCTCCTGTTTAAATGTTGCCTGCTGTCATAGAGAGGGACAGAGACACAGCTCTGCACAGCAGTTCTTATCGGAACAGCTATAATCTACATTAAAATTGTTAATAGGATGCGTTTTAGGGTCACTTATTATTTTACTTGCCTCACTGCAATGTAAGAACTCCGTAAACTGTACATTTTATTCTATATGAGATTTACCATAGAATAGGTGCTATGTCCATAACGCTGTCTTTTCCTATATTTCAGGTGTCCGATCGGATGTAGTGCTGACCCAGTCGGTCAGAAACAAAACAGCCTGGTCAGTCAGTGAAGCTGAGCTGTGCGGTTAAGCGGGTTCAGTCTGGGTAGCTACTACATGGCTTGGGTGAGGCAGGCTCCGGGAGAGGACTCAGGTGGCTCGTCAGCTACTTTGATCCCTCTAACAAGTACTATAACCCCACGATCCAGAGTCGATTCTCAGCCTCGAAGGACAGCTCAATTCCTATTTACAGATGAACAGCCTGCAGGTGGCAGACACATGCCGTCTATTACTGTGCAGAGGCACACAGTGAGAGGAACCAAGGTACAACTCATACAAATACTACAAGGGTTGATCGGTGTTCTGGTGTTCACAACGTGTTTGTTTATGGCACCTCTATCAGTAGCCATGAATTTGATGCAATGGCTGTACGCTGTCAAATTATTAGTCTTATTATTAAAAATTATTAAAAAATATTTTGGTGGGATAAATATTTACATTGCAAGCAGTTTGGAAAACAGCCAGCTGTTGATAATACATCCTAATACTGAACCTTGTATGTCTATTTTTTTTTTTTATTTCCAGGGAAAGGTGGATTAGGCAATTCTACCTATTTTCAGGTATGCGCACTCTTGTATGTAGTGTGTGAGAGGGCATACACCGACTGAAAATGACATATTGAGCACTATTAAGTTGCTAGTGGATTTTTTTTTAATTGGGGGAAATTCCTTTTTGATTATATTTTTTATTGTTGTTCTCCAAACCTACCATTGTAACTGTTTTTTTGTTAGATGAATTTTATATAATCATTGTTTTTTTAATAAACAGCTCTCCTATTATTTTGAGAAATGCAATGGGATCTTTACAACCACCAGAACAAGCAGATGGGATCTCAGTGCAATGTCTTGTCTGAAAGACAGCACCTTAGGAGTGGAGTACTTCCTTATGGTACACTATAGCCTCAGTACTGGGATTTAACCCAGGTGCCCCTTGTGGGACTAGAACCAACAACCTGGTGATTGTGCTGGCCTCAGTGGCAGTGTGCAGTCTGCTGTGCCACAGACAGCGCAATACTAAAAATAGCATAAATGCACTCTAGAGGCTGAGTTAGCTTTGTGCTTGGGGCACAAGACATTCAGCCATTCCTCCTGTCTCATGAGCCCCTAGGGCAAAATTAGCTGATTTATTTAAAATGTTTTACTGGGAAAGGCATAATGAACAAAAGTTCATTTCCAGATGCATTGGAGAGAGAGGATAGGGATAAAGGTTAGGGGATAGGGATTAAGGTTAGGGATACAAACAGATACAAGCATCACAAGTGGTATAAATGTATACAATGTAATATTAAAATATTTACAGAGGGTAAAAGTTTGATATATAGGAACACATGAAATTGCCAGCAGCACAGGCCTCATGGTCTATCAAGTCTGCTCAAGTGTGCAGCTAGCCCCTCATCTCGCAGCTGCCCCTCCCAGTCCCTTTCCCAGTATCCCTTACCCTTATCTTGTCCCAACCCCTCTTGAAACTGCCCACCATCTTATAGGACACTGTCTCATCTGGTAAGGTGTTCCATTTGTCCAACACTCCTTCCATGAAAAAATGTCTCCTCATTTCCCTCTTGAATCTTCCCCCCTCCAATCTCAGTCCATGCCCTCTCATGTCCCTCCCCCTTCTCATCTGAAAACCCCCTTCTGTGCTGGTCTTGTTAATCCCCTTCAGATACTTATAGGTCTCGATCATATCCGCCCATCCCTCCTCTCCTCCACTGAATACATATTCAGCTCTCCCAGCCTGTCCTCGTAGGGCTTGCTTTCCAATCCCTGGATCATGTTTGTGGCTCTTCGCTGCACCCCCTCCAACAATCTGATATGTCCTTCTTCAGGAATGGGCACCAGTACTGCATGCAGTACTCCAGGTGGGGCCTTACCAATGACCTATACAGGGGCAGGATAACCTCCCTCCTTCTGGAGAAGATCCATCTTGCAATACACCCCAGCATTTTGTTGGCTTTTGCTGCCACCTTCCTGCACTGAGCAGTTGTTCGTGCTCCCCATAATGATCACTCCTAGGTCCCTCTTCTCTGTGGAGCTCCCCAACTGTACCCCATTCAAGTGATAATCTCTCCTTGGTTCATGGCTCTGAAGTGCAGAACCTTGAACTTCTTGGTGTTCAACCCCAGCTGCCATGTTTCTGCCAACTCCTGCAGCTTAGTCAGGTCCTCCTGCAACTCCTTCCACCCCTCCATGTCATCAACCATGACCCCGATCTTGGTATTTTCTGTGAACAGACTTATCTTACTCCAGATCCCAAGTGAGATATCTGTGTACATTGTACACTGTATGACAAGGTGAATATTGAGTCAGATACAGGCAACGTTACAACAGTGCAAAAACCAGATCAAAGCAACAAAACATACATTATCACGGAAATACTACACGGGACAAAGTGATATAGCTATTTAACATTATAAGTGCTAGTAGTACATGTGCAGCCCAGGGGCAAAATAAGGAGAGTAATATAGACATAGAAATGTAGACATTGTTGGCAGATAGGACCACAAGGCCCATCCAGTCTGCCCATTTCTTTTCTACCTTATGAATGTTCCATCAGCTTTTGCTCTGTCAATGTCCTATATTTCATACTCATCTGTATTGCTCCCTTATGCCTATCACATGCCTGTTTGAAGCCCTGCACTGTACTGATATCCACCACTTCCTGAGGTAGGCCATTCCATGCATCCACCACCCTTTCTGTGAAAAAGAACTTCCTCACATTACCCCTTAATCGGCCTCCCTCTAATATTATGCTGTGTCCTCTTGTCCTGCTATTTTTCTATATTTTTCTAATATGTATTTAGTATGTTTAGAATTAAGCACTGGAACAGATGGTGAGGAGGAGGTTAAGAGGAAGGAAAGGATCTTAGATGAGACTGGGTGCCAGACAGGCTGAGGGAGGGAATTCCATATTTTTGGGAAGTGGTGGGAGAAAGCTGATTTGCCTGCAGATGAGGATATGTGAAGAAGCTTTAGTGTTCATGAGTCATGTTTTCTAAGGGAGTGACTGGAAGGAGGTTTGGGAGAGACAAAGGCTGAAACGTAAGAAGGGAGAACATGAAACCAGAATTTAGCAAGGAAGGAAGCACAGTGGATATGTCATCTGTCAGCTAGGGAGGGAGGAGAGAGACTGGTAGAGTTGCAGTGATGGGTGCATGGGGACTGTAAATGGCAAAATGGCAGAAGGAGTGAAAAGAGTGTCCAGCCTGGTTAAGAAGATTTGGGAGTAGGTCTGTAGACTACATCACCAAATTCAAAGATGGGGAGTATCATTTTCTGGATCAGTGCATGGCAAGCCAGCAATGGGATACAGCCAAGATTTCTATATAGACACGTAGTTTGGGATGCAACTTTTGTGAATGGCATCATGTGTCCAGAGACAGAGACAGAGGTTCTAGTCAAGCCAGTCCCCTAGATAGTGAAATGAGGAGGTGTCTTCAAGCAAAGTCCCATCAAGGGTGTGGAAGGAGGAAGGGGATGTGAGCCGAGAGAGTCTCTGCCTACTGCTGAAGGTCAAGTAGATTGTCTTCTTTGCATTCAGGAACAGCTGATTTGGGCAAAACTAGTGCTGAATGTTATCAAAATCTGTCTGAAGTCTAGATGCTACATCAGCAGGGGAGGATCCAGATGTGTACAGGACAGTATCATCAGCATACATATGGATGGAGGTGGTAAGACAAGCAGAGGGAAGGTCAGTTAAGAAAATAGAAAATAACAGCGGGCCGAGCACTGAGCCTTGAGGGACCCCTGTAGTTATGGGAAGCGGGGGTGATATTTTGTCTGAGATCCAAATAGATTGTGTTCTTCTAACTAGGTAAGAATGGAACCAGCTGGTAGCAGTATCTGAGAGTCCAGCAGCGGAGAGATAGGTGAGCAGGAGGGAATGGGAGATAGTGTTGAAAGCCTTGGCTAGGTTGACAAAGATTGTGGAAGTGATAAGTCCCTGATCCATGCTGGTAAGTATGGAGTCAGTGAGCCTAAGGAGGGAGGAGGTAGTGGAGTGACCTTTCTGGAAGCCAAACTGGTAAGGTGTGAAAAGGAGGATGAGTCAAGTAGGCAGAGAGTTTGGAAAGAATCAAACACTTTTGAAGCTTAGCAAGCACGGGTAGTAAAGAGATGAGCCGGTAGTGACCAGGGCAGGTGGGATCATACCTTTAGGAAGTGGGATTACAGTGGCATGTTCCAGATGGATGGTAGAGGGCAAGTGACGTCACCCAATCCTGGTTGTGCCTTGATGCTTATATAGGGTATCTGTCACATTTACCACGTAGTTAATGCACTAACTGCACATAATTCATTCTTTTCTAAACCACTTTTACATATGTTCCATATGTAAACAGTTGCATAAACATTCTGTTCCAGTCTATTCAATAAAACAGTTACAGTTTAGAAAGGGCAGTTCATATTCAAAATCAAACTTTGCAACATCAAGTTGTAAAAAGGTTTGGGGGACGGGGACTGCTAGAAACCAGTTCATATAGCGACAATTTGGCTAATCAGCAACTGGAGGATGGGAGACCACTGAACACCAAGTATGAGACTACTATTAGTGGATCAAAACTTGGAGGAGTGCAAGGACCAGTGCACACCAGGAATGAAGAGCAGTATGTTTGAATTATCAGCAGAATAATCTGTCAGGAATAGCTGTTATTAATAGGCTGAAACTAGTTCTATAACATATCCTGAGGCAACATACCAAATGGGAGAGAGTACTAACAGTTACAAATCAGAAAATGGACCTGGGGTGACCATTTCTGATGGCCTAAAGGTAGCTAAACAGTGTGACAAGGCTGTAGGAAAAGCTAGTGGAATGCTCAGATGCATAGGGAGAGGTATCACTAGAGAAGGAGGAGGTAATACTGCCCCTGTACAGGTCATTGGTGAGGCCACATCTCGAGTGCTGTGCACCATTCTGGAGCCCATCTCCAAAAGGACATAGACAGGGTGGAGGCAGTTCAAGGAGGGCAACAAAATGGTGCAGCAAGGCCTGTATCAGAAGCCCCAGGAAGAGCAGCTCAAGGATTTGAATATAGAAACATAGAAACATAGACTTTAACGGCAGATAAGGACCACTTGGCCCACCAAGTCTGCCCATTTCCGTACCTACTGGATAAGCTGCAGATTCTAGTTAACCAACAGCCTACTTCCTGCAACCCCCAACTATAATTGCCTTGTGTCTGTCCCATGCATGTTTGAATTCCCCCACTGTTTTAGACCCAACAACCTCCTCAGGAAGGCTGTTCCATGTATCCATCACTCTCTCCGTGAAAAAAAATTTCCTCACATTACCCCTGAGCCGTCCCCCTCTATCTTTAAATTGTGCCCCCTTGTTCTTACACATCTCTTTTTCTGAAAGATGCTACCCTCCTGGACTTTGTTGATTCCCTTGAGGTACTTGAACGTTTCTATCATGCCCCCCTTGTCCCTCCTTTCATCAAGAGTATACATATTAAGCTCTCTCAGTCTCTCTTCATATAGGCTTCTGCTGCAGACCCTGCACCATTTAATTTGCCCTCCTGGACTGCTTCCATCCTGTCTATGTCCTTGCGTAGATAGGGTCTCAAAACTGCACCCAGTACTCCAGATGCGGTCTCACCAACTGTCTGTACAGAGGATAACCACTTCCTTTTTCTACTTGTGATGCCCTTCCTATGCATCCCAGTATCCCCTGGCTCTCCTTACCGACTTTTCACATTGCTTACCCACCTTTAGGTCATCTGATATGACTACCCCAGGTCCCTTTCCATTGTTGTTGTTATTAATACCTCCCTGCTATTGTGTACTCTTCTCCTGGGTTTTTGTTTCCCAGGTGCATTACTTTGCACTTCTTTGTATTGAATCTAAGTTGCCACATATCTGACCATTCCTCCAACCTTGCAAGTCCCTTCTCATCTTTTCTACCCCCTTGTGTATCAACTCTGTTACAGATCCTTGTGTCACCTGCAAAGAGGCACCTTTCCTCCAGACCCACTGCAATGTCACCTATAAAGACGTTAAAGAGGACTGGACCCAGTACTGAGCCCTGAGGTACTCCACTAGTAACCCTTTCTTCAGAATGTGTTCCATTCACTATTACCTTCTGTGTCCTGTTGTGCAGCCAGTTTGCTACCCAGGCTACCACCCTGGGACCCACTCCCAGGCTGGCTAATTGATTATTAATCTTTGTGGGGACTGTGTCAAATGCCTTGCTAAAGTCTAGGTAGGCCATATCCACGGCCCTTCCTGGTCTATTACTCTGGTCACCCAGTCGAAGAATTCAATTAGATTCATCTGACATGACCTTCCTGCTGTAAATCCATGCTGCTTTTGGTCCTGTGCCCTGCTAGCCTCTAGGTACTCAACAATTCTTTCTTTCAGAAGTGATTCCATTATTTTCCCTACCACTGAGGTCAAAATTACAGGTCTGTAGTTTCCGCTTCTGCCTTGCTCCACTTTTGTGAAGGAATCACATCTGCCTTCCTCCAGTCCTCAAGTGCACCCCATCCTGCCATGATCTGTTAAAAGCATGGTCAGTGGTGTCACTAGGTCCTCCCTTAGTTCTTTTAGGATTCTGGGATGAACCTGCCAGGCCCCATTGCTTTGTCCACCTTGAGTTTTGGAGTTCTTTCAGGACTCTTTCTTCTGTGAATGGACTGTGTCAACCCCCTACCCAGAGTGCTTCTATTGTCTGGTTTAGGTAACTCCTCCTCATCTTCTTTTGTGAATACTGAGCAAAGTATTCATTCAGTATCTCTGCCTTTTCACTGTCTCCCTGCCCACCTCCCTCTCCTTTATTAATCTTCACTATCCCTCCTTTAACCTTTCTATGCTCCCAACATACCTATTAAAGGTTTTATCCCCTTCTTAACTGAGTTGGCTATTTTTCTTCGGTTTGGGCCTTGCTAGTCTGGCTGCCTTCCCACTTCTTTCTGCTTTTAATTGATACAGTTCCCTGTCGCTCCCTTCTGTGATGCCTTATACTTTTTGAATGCAGCCTTTTCTCCTTAACCTTCCTGCCACTTCTCGTTTGAAAACCATAGTGGTTTTTTCCGCTTTGTTTTCTTTATTTGTTTCAACAAAGGCTTGTTGCTCTATGATGGCAGTTTTGATTTTTCTCCATTGTTCTTCCACCCTCTTTTGGTCATTTGCCAGTGCATTTTCAGGTGTTCACCCATTTTGCCAAAGTCAGCTCTTCTAAGTCCAGTATCCTTGTTTTTGTATGGCTTATCTCCATGGTTGTCCTCATTGTGAAGCACACTGTGCAGTGGTCGCTTGTTCCAGATGTCTACTGACTTCTAAATTTGTGATCCTCTCCCATTTGAGAGTACCAGGTCTAATATTGCTCCTCCGAGTGAGTTCCAACACAAGCTGTCTAAGGCCTGCCCCTGCAGGGACATCGAGAGTGTTACACACTGGAAAGCAAAAGATAATGGGGATGTGACAGACATTTGAGTACCTAGCAGAGATAAACAAGGAACAGGAAGGAGCATTTTCCCAAGGAAACGATGCTCAAGGATAGAGGACACAAAATGAAGTGGGAGGGTTGGAGGCCCAGGGGTAACATGAGGATGTATTTCTTCATGGAGAGGGTGAGGGACACTTGGAACAGCCTTCCAGAGGAAGTGGGGGAGCAAAAACAGTTGCAGGATTTAAAAATGCATGGGATAGACATAAGGAATCTTAGAAGCAAAGGGGGGTGTAAGCTAAGTCCAAATAGGGTCTCTGGAGGCACTACACATAAGAAATTTTGAGCAGACTACAGTAGGTGGACGAGTGGTCTTTATCTGCTGAGAACTTCTATGTTTCTACATTTCTGTGTTAACCTTTGCAAAACTTATGCTGCATATATGAGAGGTGGTATTTAATGCTGGGTACAGCAGATAATTCAACCAGCTCAGTAATCATTAGGATTGTTGCAGTGTGCAGGAATAAGGAAATGGTTCACGCAGCATTAAACAGAGCTGCAACAGTGGCTATTTAGGAATGTTATAATAATAATAATAAAACTTTGTTTATTGAGTGCCTTTCAAATGCCAAGGTGTTTTACAGTATTTAAGAACAAATTCCATAAAAATATAACTATTAAAATTAGACCATTAAAATCATAACAGTTCATAAAAGCTTGACTCTACAAAAAGTCTTAAGTGCCTGCTTAAAGCTCCCCATGGTCGTACATTCCCTAAGCTGATGGGGCAGAGAATTCCAGAGGGTTGGGGCTAGCAAACATAAAGCAGGGCCCCAGAAGATTTCAAGATAACCCTCAGAATCTCCAGGAACCCCTCGTCAGCCAAACAGAGCTGTCACACAGGGTGTAAAGAATCAGAAGCTCTTTCAAGTAGTCAGGACCAAGTCCGTGTAGGGCTTTGTAGGTCAATAAACCCACTTAAAGGTGATCCACCACTGAATCAGTAAGCCAGTGCAGATCCATAACACAGGGTGATATGCATCTTCTAGACACCCCTGTCAACAATCGGCAGCAGCATTCTGCACTAGCTGCAAGCAGCAGATATCAACCCCAGGAAGCCCTAAGTAAAGGGAGTTGCTGTAGTCAAGGCAAGAGGTCACAAAGGCATGGACCAACACAGGCAGATCGCTAGACGGAACAAGGTGTTTGACCCTGGCGATGTTCCTAAGATGATAAAAGGCTGACGTAACGACTGCCGATACCTGATAATGGAGGGTCAGCCCATTGTCAAGCACCACTCCAAGGTCGCACACCCGTTCTGAGGTAAGGATCGGAACGCCCAGAAATAATCCAGAGGGCTGATTGGTCCTCAACCCCTCTATCCTGTGGCCTGGGTCCACAGCCATAACCTCAGTCTTTCCTGCGTTCAACTTTAACCAGCTCAAATTCATCCAGTCTTGGATTTCAGCAGGGCAGTTATTAAATACTGAGAGAGCACTAGCCTGGTCGGGGGCAAAAGACAGGTAGTGCTGGGTATCATCAGCATAGCAGTGAAACCTCAGCCTTTACCATCTAACAATGTCTCCGAGGGGAAGCATATACACTGCAAACAACATGGGGACAACACCTGAGGAACCCCAAAACGAGAGAAAGGGTCAGAGGAAAAAATCCCGACACAACTCTCTGTGTTCTACCAGCTAGGAAAGATGTAAACCATCTGAGCACTGTACTTGACAGGCCACAGATGGACCTCAGGCACTCTAGCAGGACCTCATGGTCTACAGTGTCAAGGCTGAAGAGAGATCAAGAAGTACCAGAATGGAACGGTTTCTCCAATCTCTTGCCATCAGGAGATCATTGAGCACCCGAACCAGAGTCGTCTCAGTACTGTGCCTCTTACGAAAACCCGACTGGAGAGGTTCGTAGACATTATGGACAGTCAAATGGTTCTCCAGCTGGATTGCCACTACCTTCTCAATAACCTTTCCTATAAAGGGAAGGTTCGAGATAGGTCTGTAGTTAGCAAAAATGTCTGGGTCCAATGAAGCTTTCTTCAGAAGGGGTGTCACCACCGCCTCCTTCAGGGAGCTTGGAAACTCACCCGATTCAAGGAGCACCAGACAATTTGAGTCAGAAATGGGCCAATGATCTCATAACAACCCAAAACTAGGGAAGATGGGCCGATCTAAACTACAGCATGTGAGCGCATCCCTGGACAATCCATAATATCCTCAAACTCCGGCAGGTCAAAGGTACTCCAGGAAATGCCAGTATAGTGACCAAATGCCAACCAACTCGTCCACCATAGAGTGAGTCAAGCAGATCTCCGACCTGATGTAGGTCATCTTATTCAGAAAGAATTGAGCAAGCTATCACACTCTTTTGTGAAAAGCTCAACAGAGCTGTAGACAGGCTGGGTTGCACAACCTGTCCACAGTTCGGAAGAGTTGAGCTGGTCAATTCTGAGTGACAGCGATCTCCCTGGACAGGAACTCTGCCTGCTTACAGGAGATCACTGATTGGTAGAATTAATAATGCTCCACCAAACTAAGGTGGTTGACCTCCAGGGCAGATTTCCACCAGCGACATTCTAACCTTCGTACCACATGGCGCAACGTCTTCAAAGACCCATCAAACCAAGGGGCCCAAGGGCGGAGTGGGAGGTGACAAACACAGACAGGAGCTATCTGGTCTAGGCTAAGGAAATGGCCTTATTATAGGCCAGAACCAATAACTCCAGACTCCAGCTGGCATCAGAAACACCAAGAGGTCAATCACCACCACCAGGTCTTCAGGGCACATCCCGTAAGAGGGCAGTAACTGACCATCTCCACAGGGGCAGACCACAGAAGAGAGCACAAAGTTGAACCTCAAAGTGTAATAATTGGACCAACTGACAGGTTCCACCCCAGGTCAGAGGCCTCGATCCCCAGGAGGAAAACCAAATCCAGAGAGTGACCATGATTATGGGTAGCTGAAGAAACAATCTGTGTGAAGCCCAATGATGTCATCAACTGGAGGAAGTGCTGATCAAAAGGCGAGAGTTCATCATCGACCCAGGCATTGAAGTCGTCCAGAACCATCAGTCTGGGTGACTCCAATGCCATGTCTGCGAAATCTGCCACTTCCTGCAGGAATCACTTTTGTCCAGGGTGGATGACAGATGACAGCTATCCTGCAGCCCAAGCTACCACAGTACACTCAAAGATTCGGCTTCCTCTACTGGTACACCAGTGAAGCCAATCTCGGTCTTGGAAACAGACGCTCCTCCCCGCAGTCAATCTCTGGGCGATGTATCACGAGTACCCAACTGGAATTGCTGCCTCCAAAATGGGGCCAGCATTTTCATCCAGCCAGGTCTCGGTGATGGAAGCCAGATCAGCTGTTCCAACAAAATCTGCAATAATAGCAGTTTTGTTCTTAATAGATCTGGCATTGCATAGCACCTCCGAGTTGGACGGGTTCATGAGCGTCCCAGCTACTTGCCCATCTAAGGAGATGGTGCCCTTGGGTATGGGGACCAACATGGATTACCACTGTTCAGGCTCCATTTCGCCCAGGAGTCTTCTGGATCTAACCAACCCTATGTGAGAGGGTTACTCCTTCAACCTCCAATGTCCGTGACCCCACCACGCCCACCCCATCCCTCCTACGTGCAATAATCAGTGCCTGACAATGCTGGTAGATAGAAAAGGTTGGGGGAGAACGGGCGAGAGGCAACGGAGAGAGGAGACAAATAACATAAGACCAATGGGGCAAACATGCACATTCTGCAAACAAATAACTACAGCTAGAGCCAAACACCACAACAAAATCCTGGTTTCCTTATAAATGACAACCTAGAATAGTTACAGTATACCCTATAAAACTCAAAATATTATCATTATAGAACAAAAACTCAATCATTATAAAACATTCAAAACAGAACAAATGAATGAACAGTCAAAGTTCTTCAGAGATATAACTCCCAGGCCCTCTCACTGCCTTAGGGATATAACTGAATGCAGACACTCTCACTGTCTGTCTGAGAGTAATGTCAAGAAAGTTTCCAGATCCAGGCCCTCACTGATCCAAAAACAGATAAAATACAGGCACTCTCACTGCCTGTATAAACAGTACAAATCAAGTGAAATAAGGATAATTTAAAGTCAAACCATGTTCTTGAAGGCAGAAAATCTCAAATCCAGAAACCTCGGGTCTTCATCCAAACAGCTTAGCAGAAATCCATTTCAGGGGACCACGCGGAGAATATCCTCAGCTACTGTCTAGAGTCTCCGATAACACCAGCCCACGGCTGGACCTCTGAGGAACCTAAGGGAATCGACAGCCCATTCTGCCTGTTACTCAACAAGACTACAGCTCAACACCTAAGCAGCCCCGTACTCCAGCAAGAAATCACCCAACAGAGAGTTCAACTCCTCTAAAGAAAAACAGCTCCAGTGCCTTCAGAAGAGGCCCGGTTATAAAATCCACTGCTACAGGATGAAATCACTCCAAGGTTCCATGGCTCTTCTCCCTCACTGTATCAGTCCTATTCCTCGCTATGTCACTGAGACAACCAATACAAAAATTTCCAGTAAATCACACCACCCCACAGTTCCGCTCCTTTCCTCGGTACGTCTTCCTCACATCAATCCGAGGCACAGCCCGATAAAAGTGGGGTTATAGGAACAATAAGTTCTTTAATACAGGGACAATATCCAATAAATCCTGCTAAATAAAGTAAATAGAGTTACAGAGTTCCTCAGAGATTCTCATATGAAGAAAAAGATTTCAGCAGTCCAAGCGAATAACGCTGGCGCCGGCACCAGCACTGAAACACAGATTTCACAAACAACAGCAATGGAAAATAAGACCAAGTGGCTGAAAATCAAGTAAAAACATAAAATAAAATGAATTGAGGTCAGATGCTAGTTAAACACTGAAAAAAATTGTGATAAAAAGTCTAATTGAAACTGCAAAACCTAGAGTAGTCTTTCCAGCACGCCCAGCCTGTCGGCCATCTTACTCCACCTTTGAAGATGCCACTGTACCCTGTAGCAAAGAGGATCTCTCATTTGCATTGCCGCTGTCAAGAATTTGTTCTTTCTCAGAACTCAGTCTGCACTACTACCAGTTTTATTTTTTTTTTGCTGTTAATTTTTTATTATTTCAGTTTCTTTACAATAATGATAGCCCTTATACTAGACAGGATTAACTAGTGAGTTGCTGGTTACATATACAACTCAACACAGGAGCAAAAAGAGCAATGTTACATGACCTGTACTCACCTCACTTTATACGATTTGTTATTTGAATAATGGAGGCAAGGCATCCATGCTCCTCATTCATACCTCATAACAGGGAACAGAAAGAAAAAGGGATTTTATATCTCAGGTGCTGTCCAGACTTCTGGCACTCCTAGTTAAAGAGCAAACAAAACACAAAGAATCACTATTCTATAAAGTTAGATACCCTACGTATAAGTAAGGGGCATTTTATTGCCACCTATATATACAACCCTGGTTAGCCAAGTTTCAGTTCATTTCACAGTCTTATTACCTTATTTGAGATCCTGGTTGCACAGTTCAACCAACACCAGTCTTAGGGTAGTATATCTAACAAAGGGGTCCAACAATCCTCTAGTTATAAGGGAGTTATTTATCAAGTGGGAAAGCTTATCCATAGTGGCAATGTGGACCATAGAGGCAAGGAGTTCTTGGGTACTACGTATCAGTGTAGTCTGCCATCTACATACAAGGAGCTTCACTTGCATGGGCCTATAGGGCCAGACAATGGTGTTCCAATTTCTTTAAGTGGGGCTTTGATTTTATACCCAGTAACAGCAAAAGGGGGGACCGTGGAATACTTTTTTTTAACACTTTGGTTCCTACTGTACAGATGTTATCCCACACTGGTTGTATCATTGGGCAAGACCAAAGAATGTGAGCTAAGTCCCCGGGTAGGAGTTGCATTCTCAACATAGATTAGATTTTATCACCCGCTCTTTTGTAATACTACCAGTGTACGGTACCAGGAGTGTAAATTTTATTTTGTGTTAACTTACTTCTCACATCTATAAAAGTTTCCGAGCCCCTTCCAGCATTCCTTCCACTGTGTCTCAGTAATTTCCAGTTTTAAAGCCTTTTCCCATTTTGTGTTTGGATTTTCACTTTGGCAGGGTATTAACTCCTGAGAGCATTAAAATTAAACTGGCCAACCTTTTTTAGTTATCCAGGAAGGTGTACTTAAGGAGCCTCTTTTGCCACCTGTCAGATATGTCTGGGCCACACTCGTATTTGTAAATACTTCAAAAATCGGAAGTCTGAATTGACCATCTGACCTGCAGGTTGGCAAATGTGTCCACTACCAGGGCGGACGTGGCTAATATATCCTCCAATCTGGTAATGCCCTTATCTGCCCAACTTTTCCAGTACAGCTTTTTATCTATACAGATTCCCATTTCCATAACGGAGTTAATTTAACAGGTGCCAAATCCACTTCAACTTCTTCCTTACCTTCTCCCAACATTGCAAAGCAGCCCCTATTGTGGGATGCTTTTTAAAATTGTTGAGGTTTATCGAGATAAGCAATGACAAAGAGATTTTGACTTACAGCCTGCTCTATGTCCACCCACTGTGGTTGAGGGAGGAATCTAATCCTCTAACCAGCGATGGATTGTGCTAGGTGGAATGACCACTTATACCTCGTAAACCAGGGCAGACACCACCTCCACCTTCCGAGTGTACAGCAGTTTATTCTACTGTACCTGGGAGTTTTCCTTCCCAGAAAATTCCTATTGCCTTATCTATCTTCTGAATCCAGCCCTGTGGCAAATCAAGAGGGATATGTGCCAGGAAATAAAAACATTTTGGGGGCCAAAATCATTTTAATTGCAGCTATTTTGCCGCTACAGGTTAAATGGAGTTTGGTCCATCTGGACATATCCTCTTGCATTTCCACCAATAGAGGCGCAGATTATATTCCATAATTTTGAGAGGTCGGCAGAAAACGAATACCTAAATACATGATATTCCTTAGCCCATTTCAAGCCTGTGTCCCCTAATACCGAGGAGACACCTGGAGTTAAGAGGAAGAACTTTGGTTTTAGTAGCATTTATTCAAGTCCAGAAATTTCCTTAAAATGGCTCAGGGTTGCAAGTATAGAAGATAACGCCTCACCTGTATCTGCAACTAGGACCAGAAGGTCATCAGCATATAAAGAGTGGTGTACTCTGTGTTTCCAGCCATTATCCCTTTTATAGACTGACTGCCCGAAGACACACCTTGCTAATGGCTCAACAGCTAACACAAATAGAAGGGGGGAGAGGGCACCTTGCCTGGTGCCTACAGGCCAACTGAAAAGGTGGGGATAGAGTGGAATGGTCAGCAATCTGGCCGTTGGGGAAGTATACAGAGACTTTTACCCAGGATTGAAAGCGAGGCCTATTCCCAGTTTACCCAGTACCTCCTGGAGATAATCCCATTCCAGGGAATCAAAAGCCTTTTCAAAATCTATAGCTATTGCAGCCGCTGGAGTGTGTAGTTGAGATGCAATATGGGCTTATTTGATTAGGGTTCTAAGATGATCTGCACTGTACCTACCAGGGACAAACCCCACTTGAGAGGGATGTATTAACTGTGGTAACAAAGAACCCAATCTTAGTGCTAATGCTTTGGTAAATATCTTGCTATCCACATTTAGAAGTGAAATCGGCCTGTAGCTACCGGGGAGGGGATCTTTTCCCTTTTTGGGCAATACAGTTATGACCGCCCTCAAAGTGGGGCGGAAGCATCCTTGCACCTCTATTTCAGCATATACTTGTTGAAGTATAGGAGTATAACATCTGCTAATGCCTGCCAGAATTCCACTGAATAACCATCCCCGGGGCTTTCCCTGGTTTGAGGAGAAAATAAGGCCTTGTTTATCTCTTCTACTAGTTAACAGGGCGTCCAATAATTCGACTTGCTGTGAAGTTACCGAGGGAGTTCCACTGTTTGCAAAAATCTGAATTACTTGGGGGATCCCCTTGTCTGATGAAGAATACAGAGCTTTATAATATTCTGCCATAACTGCATTTAACTCCGCTGTTAGTAATATCAGATCCACCAAAGCATCTTCTCAGCCCCAGCTATATACCGATCCATTTGCTGCTCCTTAGCTCTATATGCTAATGAACAGTACAGCTGTCATTTTTCTAACATGGCCGAAATGTGTTTTCACACTTTCAGCACAGAAATGATGGTCACTGTGGGAAATCATTGTTTGGAACAGATAAAGAAAATCCACAGTGACACTGTTCATGATTGGAGGTCCCAGAATGCGTGTGTTGGCAATCTGCTGTAAAAAATCCCCAAACTAATTACATTACAGGTGTGCGTTGCACAGTTTCTCATGCACGCTCGTGACTTCACCAGTTTTTAAATATTTTTGCAGCATTTTGCAACATTGCCATTTTACCTCCCCATGAACAGTATAGTTGTCATTTTTACATCCTGTTTGGAATGTTTTTGCACCTGTGGTGCTAAATGCCGTAGTCACTGTGCAAAGCAGCTTTTGGCTAACAAACTGATATTCCCCTGCTCATGGGGGTGGGTCACAAAAAACATGTTGAAAATTTGGGTGAAAATACCAGCGAATACCTGAGGGCATTAGGGTTTCCGACCATAACGCCCCACCCTGCATGAGAATGACAGGCATCAGGGGTGTGACTTGGGATTCTTGCCTGTAATACTCATGACATTCCACACCCCCTGCAGCCAGTGCGAGGCATCTGAGGTATGCCTTGGGCTCTTTGGCCCCAAAGTTCACCCATTCTCAATACCGCACCCATCTCACCCTACTTCCTGATGGAATGGGGTGCGCCAAAGACCAAAGACCCCCAAGGCACACCGTGACACTTGTCAGTGTCTGCAGGGTGGGGTGTGGTGAAATGGCGTGGCCGTTATGCCTGATGACCCAAAGGCACACCCCAATGCCTGTCACTCTCTGCAGGGTGGTGGTGGGGTTGGCTTCAGTTCAATACTTCACTGCCATTCCTATTTCACAGCTCTGTAACTTCTACACTACCACTGCCAATGCCAGCAAGCAAACATTCGGTATTGACAAATGCTTGTTTTGTTTGTTGTTGCTTTCTTAATTAAACCATTGTACTTAGTGGGGCAGGCTTGTCTCACTGAGTTGACTGTATGTCATCTGTCTGTTCCTTGCTCGGTTCCATCTTTGACTAAACAGGTTGCCCTTTTCTTCCCCCTTCTTAGTAGCAGTGTTTTTCTTTGCTGCTGCTTTTTTGTGGTGCAGTATAACTGGTAAGGTTGGCATATTACTGTTATTCCACAGGCACTAAGTAAAGCATCACGCACACAGGTACTATGTAGTAATAGCTTGTGTTTTACACAGTAACCAGTAGTGACCTGATCCATCATGTCTTTAGCAGTCTTGTAAACATGCTTGGTCCAGCCCCAGTAAAGCATCAGCACCCACTGGCCCCAAGTGATGAGGACAGGATGATAGACCACAAACACAGCAATATCCAGACAATGACTGCTAGTGTTGTCCCTGGGCTGCCAAACCCCAAATGATCTATGTAGAACAAAGGAAACAGTCGGCGGGGGGGGGGGAGTTGCAGTAACAAAATTCAGTTAACAGCAGTGTGGCATAAAGTTGCCAATACATTTGTTTGTGCTAAGGCTGGAGGATGCCAATAGAGCCCTGGTGCTTTGACCAGAACCTGGTCTTTGCCAGGGTGCATGTCGGGAACATATAAACACACTCTGGATATTCAACCCTTAAAGAAACACACACTATAAATAAGTGAAGTTAAAATGAATGAGACTGAGATGCCCTTGTAACAAAACAATCCACAGCTAACATACCCAAGGATGAAACACTGCATCAGGATTATAGAACATAGTTCATACTGTAATTGCCAGACACTACAATGCAGTATCTTGCAAAAATTGCTGCAAAATGCTGCAGTATGCTGCAGGGAGCGATGTAATTTAATGTCAATGAAGCCCTCCAGTCATCCAATATGTTGTGGCATGTCATTTACTGCGAAGTACTGAATGGCATTGTGTCTTGCTCCACAGTGTATTATTGATACATTATACAATTCCAGAGACGGTGATAAGATAGACCACATAGACAGTGACATACAGGCGTCTCTCTTTATTTGATGGGCTCAAATATTGTTCTCCCCAAGCAAGCCTTTTAGTTCTTGTAGCATTGGTAATAGGACTACTACTGCTAGTGTCACCACCTGTCCATCTGTACGTTCACTGTCACATCCTGTTGTGCAGTAGTAGAGAGGTCGACATACATGTAGTGCAGCAAGCAGCGAACACCGCCACCAGTGTCCCCACTGCTACCACACTATGGCTGGTACACCCACAGCCAGTGCTTCCCACCACCGCACTAGGTGCCATTCTTGCAACAGCCACCCTTTCAGTTGTCACCACTACTGCGGCCACTGCTACCACTATTCCCATGCCCATGGCTGAGACACCTTCTACCCCGTGTCTGTGACCATGAACACCTCTAGTGCTGACCCAGTACGATGCTTGATATCGTTTTCAGACTACAGTAGACTGGAGCAGGTTGGTCAAATAAAGGAGATCCACATCAATCCTGCATTAACCGCACAACATCCAAACCAGGCCCCACAACTGTTAGGGGGCGTTTTCAGAGACTTTCCACTAATGTTCAGGCAGACACTGACTACAGAGATATGATATTAAAGTTCATGAAACTACTCTGTAGTAAAACCATACAGATTACCTATACGTAAGGGACGAGGTAATAAAGAGGCACGGAGAATGGAGCAATTGGGTCTTATCACACCCTCACATGTGCATGAGTGGGTACCTATGGATCTGCTGTGCACCCAGATGGCGCTTTTAAATTGGAAAGGCAGGCACCTTCTTGGCCTTATTGGACTCTACAGGTCCTGCCACCCCTCGTGGAACTTGCTCCTGGACTAGTTCTCCAGATCTGCTGTGTGCTCTGAGTGGCGCTTTTAAATTCAGAAAGGCAGTGCCTTCTCGGCCACCACCAACTGGACTCCACAGCTCCTGCCCCCTCGTGGAACTCACCCCTGGACCAGCTCTCCAGATCTGCTGTGCGCCCCGAGCAGCACTTTTAAATTCAGAAAGGCAGAGCCTTCTTGGCTGCTGCCAACTTTACTCTACAGCTCCTGCTGCCCTCGTGGAACTCAACCCTGGACTAGCTCTCCAGGTACTACCGCTGCTTCAAGCTCGCTCCAGTGGTACTCTGATTGGCTGCAGCTCCTTTGCTACCAGCACTTGATTGGATGGCTGGTCAGCACAGTTCACCTAATTGGTGCACCTTTTCCTATTCTGTTGTACCAGCTTATGACCATAGTCTGCACTGCTGGTATTCTTCTGGTAGATTTTCAAATTTTGTGATTATGCCTGCCTGTTATTGTCTCAAAATGCTTCTTGGTTTACTAGTTGAAGACTAGCTGTAATTTTAGCGCCTACAAATGTTTTAATCCATAGTCAATTGTGCATGCCTGCTTACTGTCTAACTTGGCTAACATTGTCTTCGCACTGTGACCCTCAGCTTGCCCACCTTCCTTCTCATCTATCAAACCTCACAATTCTCTTCCTGCTTTTTTGTTATTTTCTATTCTATTCCTCCACCTTTTGAAATATCTCTTCCTCTCTTGCTTAGCCAACAAAACCTGCTCGTACTTGACCTCACCACTAACCTCTTCTGCTTAAATCTTTGAATACCTTTCTACCATTACCTTCCTCCTTTGTCTTGTTGCAGCCCAGCCCCTGCCTAGTCCATTTGCATTCCTTTGTCTCGCTTTCACCTCTACCCTCCATGGTTAGACTGCAGCCAGCTCCCAACCTTCCCATTTTTCAATACACTGTTGGCAACCTTCATTTACCCTACCATCTCCTTCCTTCCCTAGAGTCTTTGTGACCGGTGGTGCTTTAAATTCGAAGTGGCACCTTCTCAGCCACCGATGACTGGACTCTGATCCTGCCGCCCCTCGTGGAACTCAGCCCCCAGACCAGCTCTCAAGTACCACCACTGCTTCAAGCTTGCTCCAGCAGTGCTCCAATTGGCTGCAGCTCATTTGCTACAGCACCTGATTGTACAGCTGGTCAGCACAGCTCACCCGATTGGTGTGCCTTTTCCCTATTCTATTGTACCAGCTTATTTGCCATAGCCCTGCACCGCTAGTATTCATTCTGGTGATGTTTTCTCCCTCCCTCCTTCCCCCCAGGCCTCCTTTAAAATACACATTTGCCCCTCCTTCTTCTTGCAGCCCTGCTCTCATTGGCTCTCTCAGAGCCCTGCTCCTTAAGCTGATAAACTGATTTGGTGTGACAGTACAGCTAATTATTTCTGATTAGCCTCTTCTTCCCTGCCACTACTGCTCCGCAGCATTTCTGTGCTCTCACGTTATTCTGTTCAGCCCTATCTCAACACAAACCTGATACTCTAGCTTAATTCTGGGACTTAAAATAATTGGTTACAAAAAAAAGTATACAACAATTAAATAAACTATAATGCCGCCTCCACTTTAAACCTCGTCCTTCTAGTTATTCATGAGTACTTGTCCTCCCCCGCCCCCCTAATCCTTGTTTCACTCCTCTCGAGACAAATACCATCCCTCTTCCTGTTTTCAATCAGGTTAATTCCCCCTCTCCCATTCCTTTATCCTGGTCTCACTCACCCATTCACACCTGCACCTCTCTTGTCCAGAGACCTATGTACATTACTCTTATATGGCTGCTTAGCTCCTGGCCCCCTGAGCTATTAGTAAAAAACACAGCTCCCTAACTATTATAAAAACCCCTCTTGGTTCAAGAGTGCAAAACTACATTATATTTTTATTGCCCTCCTACTCTTATCGGCTGGAACCCTGCAACCCCAATCCTGGCCCAGCTCCAGCCTCCAGCCAGATAGCCTTAAGTCACGACTCACAGCTCTCCCAAATGACCTAAAATGCTACATATCAACATCCAAGTAATCTCACTCCCTAAAGGGGACATGCTACAGCCCCTGGTGGCTATGCTCAGCCCTGATATAATTATAATTCCTGACTCCTGGCTAACTAACAAAATCTGCAACTCGTCTCTTACTCTCCCTGGCTCACAATATCGCATCAGGACCATCTAGGAAGGAAGGGGGTGGAGGGTGGCTATCTATGTCTTCTCTTCCTCCAATTTCACCTCATGTCTTTTCTAGGTGCTCTACCAAAGCATACTAAGGGCCCTGATCTTGCAAATCTTTCTCCCTTCTCCAAACCTATCTTTGTAGCAGGTGCCTACTGCTGTCTAGCTTACAGCCAAGGTGCTCCAACACCTCCCTTGGCTACCTAAGCTAGCCACTCTTCTGCTGGTGAATTGCATATATTATGGGTACTTCAACACAAGCTGGACCACCATACCTAACAAACTGCTAAATGCTATACATGCACTCAACCTAACCTGACTTACCCAAGACCCGACTAGGCTAAACCACAAGATGGGAAACCATTTTCTCATCGACTAGGCCCTTACTACTCACACCCATAAGGTCATTAAATCCGGTACTCCAGCAGATGCCTTCAGTGACCATGGCATGACTTCCTGGTGCGTAGAGTTCACAAAGTCAAAGTCCCCAATAAAACACTACAAATCCAATAGTACAAATCCCTGAACATTGCCCCGCTTCTTTATGATTTGACCAGCATTAACTGGGTACCCATATCTGATGCCAGCAACCTAGATGACACAGCAAACTACTCAGAGACCAAGTCATGAGAGTCTGGAATCCAACATGCAAACAGCTACGCTGTGTCAAGGTCCAAGGTAACCACCTCTCCTGTATCTCTCCATAACACATTGCTTGCCAAAGAGCATGTGATGGAGCCTGGAAGCTCCATAAAAGTACAACGCTTCTTAAAGATTACGAGGCCTACCAGGTTCTCAGAAACAAATGCATGAAAGCCACTTGTTTGGCTAAGGCTAGGTATGGCTCTACAACTAACTCTAATATAAATAACCGTCCACATTCTGGAGAAGTAATTCCACTCACTTTTCTCCTGCAGGAAATCCCCTCCTCCCCCTCCTCCTAATAAACAATGCTATACATTTCTGACCACCCCTAAGCGTTGCTGCAGCTTTCAAATCACACTTTACCTCATAAGCTACTGCACTACTAGGCTTCCTTCCAACCACTAAATCAGTCGACCTCTGCTCCTACTAGAAGTCCACACTCACCCCACCCTTTTCACAGCTTCTTTCCTTCTAAAATCCCGATGAACTGATATGCTAGAAGCCTTGGAAGCCCTTGACCTGAGCAAAGATAGCTACCCTGATGGACTGGACCCAAAGTTACTAGACCTGTCTACCTCAGCCATGCTCCCCCACTAACTGCTCTTCTCAATCTCTGATTTCAGTTGGCCAAAGTTCCCCTAGGGTGGAAACATGCAATCATCTTCCTACTCCCAAAGTGTGGTGACTCCTCCTCCTCTCCTAAGAACTACTGCCCCATATCACTCCTCCTGACGTTAGCCAAACTACAAAAACATCTAGTCCTAGCCCAACTGTCCTCGTACCTCTCCAACATAAATTTCTTCACCCAGTATAACTGGTTTCTGAAAACATCACTCTACTGCTACTACCTCACTACTTCGGATCACTGATGCGATCCTGACAGGCATGGATTGCGGACACATCGCTACTGCCATTTTTATTGATCTTGCTAAAGCTTTTGACACCATTTCCCACTCCCTGCTGCTCTGCTTCCTGTCATCAGCTGGGCTGTCTGAACATGCCATAAAATGGTTCAGTGCATACCTCTCACTGCTCACAGTCGGTAAAAATATCCAACTACATCTCCCCTCCTCTACCCATATACTCTGGAGTCCCCCAAGGGTCCATACTAGGCCCGATTCTCTTCTCCATCTTTCTGAATGATCTTCCATCCATCTGTACTTCATCTTCTATACATATGTATGCTGATGATGCAGTTCTATTCTCCTCGGGGCCCTTGCCCTTGGATGTCACCTCCAGGCTCCAAAGTGATTTCAATAATGTCCAGAGTTGGTTTCAATCTCATCAACTCTTCCTAAATGCTAAGAAAACAGTGACCATGACATTCGGCACACAACAGAAACTGTCAAGGCTCCCATCTGCCCCCACCTTCACTACCCTCGACAGGGCAACTATAGCTGCCATGGAGTCTTTCAGGTATCTGGGCATTTGGCTGAATCAACATCTTGCTTTCTCAGACCATATTGTTGCCATAATGAAAAAGCTTCACCCTAAACTCGGGGTCTTATATAGAAACCGCTCCTGCCTCCCATAAGGCAAGGCATGAACTGATCAAAAAAATTTCACATTCAACCAGATTTTTTAGTATTTTTTTAAAGTTACAGTTTATCAACAATTACCCATTTTATAAGTACAATAAGACACTCTGGGGTGTGGGTTATACTCTGATAAATGCACATCTAGGGGCAATAAGACATGCAGCCTTGCGCATCACTATGCCCTAGGCATGCATTTATCAGAGCATAACCCACACCCCATCATTTACTTACTTAAAGCATACAGTGTCATATCAGCCTTGATGGTTGAAAAGCACATATATCTGTAGGTGTATAACATGATATCCATTCAGATTAAATTTAATTGTTCCTGCACTATTCCTCTTTTAATCCACCTAGAGCAGTTACATCCATGGTAACGTAAACAATGCAAGCAGTTGAATTAAAGGAAGATACCAATTATTCATAGTTAGGGAACTAAAGGCAGCTTCTCCACTTTAAGTTAGATGCTTGTAAGTTGAACTGCAAAAGGTGCACTTGCTGCAATGAAGTAACTTTCAATGTGTGGCGATACACCACCAGCAAATATTACATGGCGTGTTGCACTGGAAGAAGACTAATGAAATAATCTTGCTTTTGAACAAGCCAGACTGATGCTAATAATATTTATACAGTGGATTATGGGCAGGGGTCAACCTTAACTTTTTTTTGCACTAGCCAGCCAGACAAGTTGATTAAAAATTGCACTAGCCCACAGATGGTTGCATAGCCCACAATAATAATGGTCAATTTTGATTGGCTATACAAGAAAATACAAGCCAAGAAATACTCTGATTATTGCATATTTATCCTGCTCCCACATTGCTTCCTGCCCCAGCAAAAAAAAAAAAAAGTCTGCAGTCCAATCACACACAGTGTGCGTCACAAATCTGCTCGGCCAGTCAGCCCTCTACTACCAAAGTGACAACCTCTGAACGTAGAATTGTGAACAGTTAACAGAACAAGGTAACCTTCTTGTCTGTTTTGTGGGTTTGAGTCACCTTAGTCTCAAATTCTGGAGGGATTCAAACTGATAACCTCTTGTTAGTATACCCAATTATCAGGCTCAGATAATTCTGTCTTTGGGGGGGGCAGATATCTTTGCCTATGGGCACTTAGCCAGGTCTTACAAAATGAACCCTTAGAACTCCATGCAAGACTTATAGAACTCTTATCCATCTCCAAGTTTGGTATCACATTAAGAACATGCACAGTGTCAGCTATAACCATTCTAAGCTTCACTTATATAAAAAGAAGTTTCAAGGCACACCGGGCAGTTTCTGTTTTTAAAATATATATATTTACTTAAAAAATAGGTAAAAAATAGGAAAACAATAAAATACAGAACAAAATATCCCAACACATACAGCCTTAAAAACAAAGCAGGTTTAAAAGTGCAAATTCCTACAATACATACACTCAGACTAGTCTTGTCCAAGGTCCTTACTTCTTAATCTTTCAGTGCTTTGTGGTCTCTCTTCTCTTAGTCAGAAAATGGAAAATGAATGTCATCTCTGTAAGGTCTGCTCAGTAGTTTTAACAGCATTCTTGAGCCGGCCTTCTCTCTGAGATCACCTAACCCCACCTTGGTGTATTAAAATGTATATTTTATAATACAGGATGGCCTGCTCAGATTTAAAAAAAAATAATAGATGACATAATAAATCGCCTCTCTTTATGTAACTTGTCAAAATTGGTCTGTGATCTGCTTCCCCTAGACATCAAAAGCCTCTTTTATGTAAGTCACTCTATATTCCAAGCAAATGTATGTTGGCCTCCTTAATTTAGTCAGGGACCTGGTATACCCAGACATCAAAGGTTTCTTAGATGAAATGAGCTGGCTTCCTGGGAGGATACCCATAACACTGGCCTGTGTCCCTTTTCTCATGACACCTAGTGCAAAATAAAGGATCTCCCTGAGGGCATTTTAAAATGGATATTTTGGTTCCTGCCTTCAAAGCAAACTAACAAGATAATTGCACTTCAGATATCTGCAGTTTAAGCTATGTCCTGTCCTTTGAACGTATCCCTGGGGGAAGGGGGGTTTGAAGTGTCAATTTCAGCAAGACAGAATTTTCTCTCTAGACACAGTCCATCATACATTTTTTTATATTTACAAAAAAAAAAAGATACAGGGATCAGAACCCACTGTTCAAGTGCGACAGTGTGTACCCCATTTTATTTTAACCATGTACTCCTTGCTTCCTCTTTCTTCACCCCTACCTGCCAAACCAGAGAATACCATAATAGCAAATGCTCAATCAGGCAGTTCTAGCTCTGTACACACATTAGCCAACATCATCATGCACCTCACCACAGTCCCACCCTGACCTGCAGTGTGATGTTTAGTCAGGCAGAGAATGACACTCTCACCCCCCACCCTGTGATTAACCAGACCTGCAGTGACTATACCCTGTGCTGACACAGCCCCAGACTGAATATGGCAAATAGCAGTCAAATGGAGATAGCCCCAACTGGGATAGTGCCAGTGCTCCTGTGAGCCATATTCACTCCAACATGCTAATGAACCCATAGGGCAACCACAGGGCTAAGGGCCATTTTCACACCCATTATGGACTCATTAGCACCCACACAATACCACCATACATGATAGTGACAGCACTGTGTGTTCAGTGAGCCCCTTCATATCCAGTCACTGCTCCAGTCAACATAATATTCCCATTGGTGTATAGTGTACCTCCACCCACCAACCCCCTTTGCCACTCCCCTCACTGGTCCATCCCTCTTGGTGCAAAGTGTACCCACAAATGCTACTCCCATCACTGGTACATCTCTCTTGGTGTACAGTGTGCCCCTGAATGCTACTCCCATGACTGATACATCCTTCTTGGTGCATAGTGTACCCACAAATGCTACTCCCATCACTGGTACATCTCTCTTGGTGTATAGTGTACCCACAAATGCTACTCCCATGACTGGTACATCTCTCTTGGTGTATAGTGTACCCACAAATGCTACTCCCATCACTGGTACATCTCTCTTGGTGTATAGTGTACCCCTTAATGCTACTCCCATGACTGGTACATCCCTCTTGGCATATAGTGTACCCCTGAATGCCACTCCCATCACTGGTACATCTCTCTTGGTGTATAGTGTACCCTTGAATGCTATTCCCATCACTGGTACATCTCTCTTGGTGCATAGTGTACCCCATCACCATTCCCATGATTGGTACATCCCTGTTGATGTATAGAGTACCCCCCTGATTGCTGCTCCCATAAATGGTGCATTCTTGTTGGTGCCTAGTGTACCCCATCATCATTCCCATGATTGGTACATCCCTGTTGATGTATAGAGTAACCCCCCAATTGCTGCTCCCATAAATGGTACATTCCTATTGGTGCATAGTCTACCCCATCACCATTCCCATGATCGGTACATCCCTGTTGATGTATAAAGTAACCCCCCTGATTGCTGCTCCCATAAATGGTACATTCCTATTGGTGCATAGTGTACCCCCATCACCATTCCCATGACTGGTACATTCCTGTTGGTATATAGAGTAACCCTCCGATTGCTGCTCCCATAAATGGTACATTCCTATTGGTGCATAGTGTACCCCCATCACCATTCCCATGATTGGTACATCCCTGTTGGTATATAATGTTCCCCCACCCTCTTGTTTGCCAATACATGCAGCATCCACACTACCCTGGTGGAGTAATTGTCCCTCCATCCCACTCCCCACCCACATGACCAACTGATCCTCCTTACATCCCACCCACCCAGAATCCTCCATTTCCTTACCCCTGCTCATTAGTGCTGCTAAATATATAAATAGCATTCAGGACAGTGACTGGCACTGCCCCTTTGCTTACCACCTTGCCCAGCCTCTGAATGAATGACAGGTAGTGTGTACACACCATGGATTAGTAACTTTCAAGCCACAGCACCTGTAAGCATCGTATACAACAAGCATTTGTCAATGCCGAATGTTTGCTTGCTGGCATTGGCAGTGGTAGTGTAGAAGTTACAGAGCTGCATAATAGGAATGGCAGTGAAGTACTGAACTGAAGCCAACCCCACCACCACCCTGCAGAGACTGACAGGCATAGGGGTGTGCCTTTGGGTCATCAGGCATAACTGCCAAGCCATTTCACCACACCCTACCCTGCAGAAACCAACAAGCGTCATAGTATGCCTTGGGGGCTTTGGCCCTTCTGTGCACCCCCATTCCATCAGGAAATATGGTGAGATTGGTGTGGTATTGGAGAATGGGGTGAACTCTGGGGTCAAAGAGTCCAAGGCACACCTCAATGCCTATCACTGGCTGCAGGGTGTGGAATGGTATGAGCATTACAGGCGAGAATCCCAAGTCACACCCCTGATGCCTGTCATTCTCTACAGGGTCGGGTGCTATGGTTGGAAACCCTAACACCTCATGCATTCATTGGTATTTTCACTCCAAATTTTCAGCATGTTTTTTTTGTGGCCCCCACCTCATGAACAGTGGCAGTATCAGTTTGTTAGCTGAAACTGCCTTTGCACAGTGACTATGGCATTTAGCACCACAGGTGCAAAAACACATTCTGAACAGGATGTGAAAAATGACAGCTGTACTGTTCATGGGGAGGTGTAAAAACTGGCAATGCTGAAAATTTGCAGTGAAAATATTTAAAAAACTGGTGAAGTCATGAGCGTGCATGGAAACTGCGCAATGCACCCATAATGTAATTAGTTTGGGGATTTTTACAGATTGTCAACACAGGCATTTTGGGATCACGATCATGAACAGTGTCATTGTGATTTTTCTTTATCTGTCCCGAACAATGATTTCTCACAGTGACCAGGCATTTCTCGCTGAAAGTGTAGAAACACATTTTGGCCATGTTGTGAAAAATGACAGCTGTACTGTTCATGAGGAAGTGTGGAAAAATGCCATTGTTTAAATTTGGACTGAAAATATTACAAATTCATGAACTTACGAGGGTGTGTGGAAACTGCGCCATGCTCACTCATAACACAGTCATTTTATGGACTTTTGTCACCAAATTTTCAACATAGCCATTTTAAGACCTCTGTTCATGAACAGCATCACTGTGATTTTCTTAATCTGTCCTAAACATTGCTTTCGCAGACCGACTGCACCATTGTGCGCTACATGTGCGGAAACACATTTTGGGCAAGATGTGAAAAATGGCAGCTGTACTGCTCATAAGGAAGTGTAATGAAATGGCAATGTTGAAAATCTGCAAACTTGCGAGCATGCATAGGAACTGCGCAACGTGTGGTCCTAAAACAGTAATGTTTGGGAATCTTTTCACCAAATTTTCAACATAGCCATTTTAAGACCTCTACTCATGAACAGTGTCACTGTGATTTTCTTAATCTGTCCCAAACATTGATTGCACACACCGACTTCGCCATTGTGCGCTACATGCAGGGAAGCACATTTTGGGTGACATGTGAAAAATGACAGCTGTACTGCTCATAAGGTGTGGTAAAATGGCAATGTTGAAAATCTGGAGTGCAAATATTAAAAATTTGTGAACTTATGAGCGTGTGTAGGAACTGTGCAATCCGCGCTCGTAAAACAGTCATTTTTAGGAATTTTTTCACCAAATTTGCAATGTAGGCTTTTTGAGAGCCCACCTTATGAACACTGGCATAGTTGTTTGGTTAATTGGTCCTGAAAGGTGATTTCGTACAGTGACTGTGAAATCACCCTTTGGGCCCGATTAATGCCATGACAGTTCCAGAATTCATGAGGAGGGGTCCCAAAAACCCCATGCTGAAAATGTGGTGCCAAAATTCCAAAAAATGCCTGAGATATGCATTAAAGTGAAAAAAAAAATATTTATTGCACTTATCGGCATTTCCTCAGTTCATGGGTCGGCTTTTTAAGAGTGCAGATGTGTTCCCAGTCCACGAAGATCGTTGCACGAGCTCCAGAGGTAAGTATGGGGTGAGAGTGAGGTAGTGTGGGGAGGGTAGCACCAAGGATGGTGCGTGGGCAGGGAGACCGCTGAAGGAAAGTTTTTGTTTACAGTTTTTTTTTAGGAAGATGACGCCAGACGTTTGCCACACTGGGGTGGGCTCCCAGCATAGCAGATGGAAGGCTCTTTGGTGGGGCCTGGAGCTGATGGGGAGATTGGGCACCCCCATCAGCTCCAACCCTGTCATATCACACGCCAGTCCCCGCTGCGACACACAGCTCACACTCGTAGTCTGGGTGTATGGGTGAATCGTCACAGCAGCAGTAAAAAAAGAAACTGATACTTATCATGGCACTGCTGTAACTCGCAATCCATAGAGGTAATTGGCCGGTGACACAGGCTATCAGTTAACTCAAACGCGCAACGTGAGTGCAGAGAGGCATTGAAAAAAAAAGCCGATTACTTCCCGAGATGGCGGTGCATGATGGTAGGCACCAAAAAGTTAAAGAAATAGCAACCGCTATGATCATGGAGGGAATTTTGAAGTTTAAATGTAAAAATCAAATGCCAAACGATAGCGAACCTCAGTGGTCACAATAAAGTATTCACAGTGACTGAAGCAGTAAAAAAGGAAAATAAATAAATAAATGTTGTAACATGACAGTTTCTCAAGGCAAATTAGAACACTGCAATGGCAAACGATTTTGAAATAGCCTCACAGACAAAAAGTTAAAACATTCAACCGCCCAATAGACTTAATAGCTGGAAAGGTAAGATAAAAGCACTGTAACTGTCGCGCAGCCAGAGAGTTTCTAAAGCAGTTGACAGAAATGAACAAAAAGTCAGCAGTTAACTAGGGATAAATGCGTAAAATGGGTAATAACAATGGGAACTGGCAACATGACTTAATAGTAATGTTGAAACTGTAGTAATATTAAAGGAGGCAGCAAACTATAGTGGTTGAATGGTCTATGCTGCAATTCTGGAGATCTGGGTTTGAATCCCACATTTGCCAGTGGGTGTCCCCAATCCCCTGTCGGTTTCACTGCCCCCACAAAAATGTTCATATGCCACACTGGGAGCTCACCCCAGTGTGGCAAAAGTCCCTTGTGTGTAAATAAATAAAATAAAAACACGAAATGAAAAAACCTTCCGCTATTAATTCTTTGCCCCTCCCAACCCGCACCCACCCTCTGCATGTCAATTCCCACACCCCACCTCACCCCCCACCTCAACCCATACTAACCTCCAGAGCTTAGCTTAATGATCTTGGGTGGACCGTGAGCATGTCTAACTCTTCAAAGCCGACCGCTGAACTGAAGAAATGCCAGTAAGCTATATAATGGCATAAATGGATTTTTTTTCAACCTTATTGCATATCTCAGCCATTTCTGGGAATATTACCAATTTTTAATATGGGTTTTATTCACCTCATGAACTGTGATACTGTTATTGAAGATGAGTCCCGAAAGGTGGTTCCGCAGTCACTGTGTGGAACCACCTTTCTGGAATGATTAATGAAATGACAGTGTCACAGTTCATGAGGTAGGCTCCCAAAAACCCTTTGTTGAAAATATTCCCCAAAATGACTGTTTTACGAGTGTGCATTGCACAGTTTCTAAGCACGCTCGTAATTTCGAGCATTTTTTAATATTTTCACTCCAGATTTTCAGTATTGCCATTTTACCACACCACCTTATGAACAGTACAACTGTCATTTTTCACATCTCACCCGAAATGTGTTTTCACACATGTAGCGCACAATGGCACAATTGGTGTGTGAAATCAATGTTCCGAACAGATTAATAAAATCACAGTAACACTGTTCATGAGCAGTGGTCTTAAACTGGCTATGTTGAAAATTTGGGGAAAATATTAACCAAATCGACTGTTTTACGAGTCTGCTGCATGTTCCTACACATGCTCGTAACTTTGAACATATTTAATATTACTTCAGGATTTATCAGTATGCCATTTTACCATTAATTCCTTATGGAACAGTACAACTGCTATTTTTAACATTTCACCCCAATATGTTTTCGACATGTAGTACAAGGTCGGCGAGGTCGGGTGTGTGAAATCAATGTTCGGACAGATTAAGAAAATAACAGTGATACTGTTCATGAGCAGAGGTCTTAAACTGGCTATGTTGAAAATTTGGTGACAAATGCCCATAAAATGACTGTGTTACGAGTGTGCATTGTGTCAGATATGGCAAGAAAAACAAAAAAAAGAAAAAAAAATAAGAGTAAAAATGTGCCTCAGAATTGCCACAGAAATTGGTGTTGAGTGCCGCAGAAGATCTGCAGCAAGTGAGAACCCTGCCACAGAACTTTGCTCTGATGTGCCACAGAAAAATTGGGGCCCTGCCCACAACCCTCACTTGTACACTGTGTGATCCTGATTTATTAACTGAACTTCTCTGTGTTCCCAGGTAGTACCTGTGAGAAAGTTACCAGTCAGTGTGTGTGTGTCTTACCTCTTGAAAAAATATAGAACACAGAATACAGAATTAATTAAACATTAAGAATAGTCAAAAATCAAAGTAATAGAATAAACAAAAATTAGCAATTAACAGCAACCTTTGGAAGCAACAGTCTACTTGTTCTAATTGATTGATTATTTGTGTTTTACCATTGTTTACCATTTATCCCCAATAGGTTAAAATCGACAACCATGTCAAATGTTCCTGAATTATATTTCTCACTACTGCAGCATCCTAGAATACAAGAAATACTACAGCAAGCAGAAGGCAAAACAGATGACACAAGTGTCACCGCAAATGCCGAAATGAGTAATGAAGCAACAGCAATCCCCGCAAAAGTCAAAGCTATACAGCAAGCAGAGAGAGATAGTGCAGAGACAACAACAACTACAGCCTCTGCCAGTGAAATAGTTGAAGCCACCAAAGAAAAAGCCAGCGCATCTGTAAGTAAGCATCTCACTCTAACCGATGATCAGTTGACAGCCATAGAGAAACTTAAAGATGAGCGAAACACAGTAAAAACCACAAACTGGGCTCATCAGATTTTCTTGAGTTGGGTGTCAAAATGTGAAATAGCAATGGATTTGAAAACTATCCCAATTAGTGATTTGAATACTGTACTTCAAAAATTCTATGCTGAAGTTCATAGCAGTACCGGTGAACAGTTCTCCATCTCTAGCTACCCTGGGCTTCGTGCAGGTCTCAACACACTACTGAACAGTCCTGACATCGGGCGCCAGTTAACATCATAACAGATAACTGTTTCGGCTACTGAGAACAATGTCTTTCTTGTAGTAGTCACAGTATAGAAGAGAGAAAAGAGATGACCGCCTTCACCACTCCACCACTATCAGATGTTGACCAGCACCAACTGAAGAATTCTTCGGTACTGTCACCATACACCCCATCAGGGCTTGTTCGGAAAGTATGGGTTGATGTACAGTTACACATGGCTCGCAGAGGGAGAGAGGTAGGGACAAAGGGACTTATGTCCAGAGTCATTCAGAATAGACACAGATGAAAATGGTATTGAGTATGTCAGCCTCAAATACAATGAAGCAACAAAAAAACACAAAAGTCACACTGATGGCAACCAAGACCAGTGTAGGGGCTTCATATACGCTTCACCAGATGACCCACTCTGCCCAGTGAACTCATTTATACTGTACCTGTCCAAGCTACCACCAGGGGCACCAGCTTTCTACCTTCACCCACTACGTGCAGACCAGGAGTACCTAAACAGCCGTCCGATCTGGTATTCCAAGGAACCTATGGGTGTGAACTACCTCTCAGGCACGATGCCCCGATTGAGCAAGGAATGTAATCTAAGTTGAAGATAACAAAAACCACTCAATTCGAGCCACTGCAGTTCATCTACTATCAACTGCAGGACTGCAAGCACAAGAAATAATGGCAGTAACAGGACACAGATCCAAAGCAAGCTTGAGAAGTTACAGGAGTGCCTCTGCTGAAGATTGCAAAAAGTGGAGTGAATCCTAGCACAAACCACAGAAGAAAACCAAAAATCAGAATTTTCAAGCAAAATACACAAGTTAGACCCATCAATCAAGAAACAAAAACCAGAACCAGAAATAGAGTTAACCACCAGCACATCTGAGCCACCATCCAGAGAAACAATAGTATTGGAAAACATGCCATTTAACCTCATGAACCCAATATTCCATGGTAAAGTGCAATTCATAAACTACAACAAGTAGACTGCTGTTTGCTAATGTTGTTGGTAATTGCTGTTTTTACCATTCAAAAAAGTTTACCAAGGGACTATTTTATCTCAATGTTTCAATTAATTCTCTATTCTGTATTTAAATAAATGTTATAACATTTTCAAAATATAAACACCTTGTCAGAGTCCTTTTTTTCACAGTTATTTCCCATTTAATAAGCGCAATAAGACACTCCAGGGTGGCGGTTGTTATGTGATAACTGCACACCTAGGTGGGAAGGACACTCAGCCTTCGGTCTTGTGCCTCATCATGCACATAGGTGTGCAGTTATCACATAACAGCCACCACCCTGTCGTGTTTTATCGCTTAAAAATACACTTCCAGGTGTAACCTGGGGGGAGGGGAGGATTGGAGACACATACATAAATACATAAATACAATTCCAGGTGTGACCTGGGGGGAGGGAAGAATAGGAGACACATACATACATACATAAATACAATTCCAGGTGAGATCTGGGGGGAGGCAAGGATAGGAGACACATATATACATACATAAATACAATTCCAGGTGCAACATGAGGGGAGGATAGGAGACACATACATACATACATAAATACAATTCCAGGTGTGACCTGGGGGAGCCGAGGATAGGAGACACATACATACATTTATAAATACGATTCCAGGTGCAACGTTGGGGGAGGGTAGGATAGGAGACACATACATACATACATAAATACAACTCCAGGTGAGATCTGGGGGGGGTGAGGATAGGAGACACATACATACATAAATACAATTCCAGGAGATCACAGAGTGAGATCACAATAATGGAGCAGTACAGTACTTTAGGCAGGTGACACCTGGGGAGGGGAGGATAGAAAACACATACATAAATACATAATACAATTCCAGGTGCAACCTGGGGGGAGGGGAGGATAAGAGACGCATACATACAATGTCAGGAGATCACAGAGTGAGATCACACAATGGAGCAGTACAGTACTTTAGGCAGGTGACACCTGGGGGAAGGGGAGTATAGGAGACACATACATACTATAAATACAATTCCAGGTGCGACCTGGGGAGGGAGGACAGAGACACACACATTACATACATAAATACAATTCCAGGTGAGACCTGGGGGAGGGAGGACAGACACATACATACATAATACAGTTCCAGGTGCGACCTGGGGAGGAGATGATAGGAGACACATACATACATACATAAATATACATTCCCAGGTGAGACCTGGGGAGGGAGGACGGGACACATACATACATAATAAATACAGTTCCAGGTGCGACCTGGGGAGGGAGGATAGAGACACTTACATATAAATACAATTCCAGGTGTGACCTGGGGAGGAGACTAAAGGAGACACATACATACATACATAACACAATTCTAGGTGTACAGGTGGGTGGGGAGGATAGGAGACACATACATACATACATAAATACAATTCCAGATTGTAACAAATAGCGGAGGGGAGGATAGAGATGTGCCCACATACATACAATTCCCAGGAGATCTCAGAGTGAGATCACACAATGGAGCAGTACAGTACTTTAGGCAGGTATGACCTGGGGGGAGGGGAGGATAGGAGACATGTCCATGAATACATAATTACAATTTCAGGAGATCTCAGAGTGAGATCATGCAGTGCAGCAGTACAGTACTTTAGGCAGGTGACACCTGGGGGAGGGCAGGACAGGAGACACATACATAAATACAATTTCAGGAGATCTCAGAGTGAGATCATGCAGTGCAGCAGTACAGTACTTTAGGCAGGTGCGACCTGGGGGAAGGGGAGAATAGGAGACACGTCCATACATACATAAATACAATTTCAGGAGATCTCAGAGTGAGATCATGCAGCAGAGCAGTACAGTACTTTAGGCAGGTGTGACCTGGGGGGAGGGGAGGATAGGAGAGATGTCCATAAATACATAAATACAATTTCAGGAGATCACAGAGTGAGATCATGCAGTGGAGCAGTACAGTACTTTAGGCAGGTACATAAAGCACCTGGCACTACATCCTCGAGTGACAATGCCTAGGACCGACAGCTCCTGCTGTCCCCCTACTTACCCACCACATGGGCAGTTGGGGGGTCTCATATCACTGTGTGAAGGGAAGAAGGGAAAATGGTAGGGTTTGGCAGTATAAAACAGTGTTATGATGGAGACTGTTTAGTGCTGCCCAAAACCTTTGAATATATCTCTGCATACTGTATGCAAGGGGGATCCCTCATTTGCATGGGTGCAGCAGTATGTCCCAAATAATAGTGCTGTCAGGTCAGTGTTGTGCTCTCGGGCCAATTAATATGGTCCCACCCCAACAGCATCTGCTATTCTGAGTTATTAGACATGGACCAGGGGTAGCATGGTGTTACCTTTGTGAATAACAGGGCCCATATCACTTTTGCACATACAAGGCAGAGATGTTGGAACTTGTTGTGGCTATGTGTCAAAATTCATGAGTAGCAACAAAGAACTAATTATCTCATAATATACACTATATGAGAATATAATCCATTCTCAGGTGAGCCTTTACATTTATCCAGTGTATGTGAGGTTCAAATTGTGGAAATCACTATCTAGAAAGAAGCAGCATTCTAAGTGATATTATAAAAAGGGTCTGAGAAATGGAGCTTTCTGATTGGCTGTAAACATTCTAACAGCCTTATGTTAATCTTTTATTAACATACATGTAGAGCGGAACCATATGCTGAACGTTGTTTAACACTGTTTAAAAAATATGTTTTATTATAACAGCAATAAGGCTCTCCCAGGGGTTATGTTAATGCCCAGTTAATCACCCTCTAGGGGCATGTGGCACTTGGCTATGCCTTGTGCCACATTACACTTCTAAAGAGTGATTAACAGACCATTAACATAACCCCTGTTCATACCTTATTGCTTAAATAATGTTTTTCATTGTGAGTTTATCTACATATTGTACACATCAAGCGGCTATAAGATCTATATTTAGAATGCCTTTCAGAGAGGTGCAGTTAAGCATAACCTGTACAGCTTTAAAACCTGGAGTCCTGTCTAAGCACTGTTCACCCATTTATGAAAGGCCACATGTCAAAGAGGAAGCAGATGGAGAAAACTGTGCCAAAATGAGCTCCACAGACTAAATCGTCCCCTCTAGATAGAAAACTTAAAAAAAAAAAAAATAAATTGGCAGAGAAAATCCTGGAACAAGAGCTCCCTCTAGTGGTTTCACCCTGCATTAAATATGAGGCTAATAGTATTAAGAGTGCCACTACCATACATCAGGTGAAGCAATGTCTTTAGCTACTGCAGAATGTTGTAACCAGGCTGATATCTGGAACAAGCACGTTTAATCATATTACACCTTTGCCGTGTCATCTGCACTAGCATTCAGTATGATGGCCCATCTCCTTTGTGATTTGCTTGTGGGTTTACACGGCCCTGTATGGTCAGGGTCCTGGATTTGTAAAATAACTACTGCATGCCAATTATTTTGGTGAGCCTCTCTGCTCCACTGAGGAGAATGTTTTGGAAAGTTCCATGAGCCCATATTACATTTTTGTGGGGCAGAGACTTAGCAGTAGCAGCTCCCCAGCACTGGACTCCCTCCTCTCCCTTTCCACCTCCATGATATATCCATAGTAGCAGACTTTATAAGGCTTTAGAAACCTGCCTGTTCTCCCTGGCTTTTTTTATCAGTCCGGTCAAGATAACCTTTTCACATTATGTTATACAATTGTTCCCATTGTCATGCTGTGCTCTGCTCTTTGATGTGTCTATTGTTATTGCATGTGTATTGTACAACTGTGCCCAGTGTTATGTGTTCAGCTCTTTCATGTGTCAGTTGTTACTGCATGTGTGTTATACAATTGTGCCCAACATCATGTTGTGTTCTGCTGTTTGATGTGTTACTTGTTATTGCATTTGTGTTTTACCATTGTGCCCAGTGTCATGTTGTGTTCTGTTGTTTGATGTGTCCCTTGTTATTAGGGAAGCTTGGTATGTCTCCCTATCTTCATCCCACTGCATTCCTTTTTATTTTCTGAAGGTCAGCCTTTTGGCTGTGACCTTTTCTGCTACTATTTTTGAGAACCAAAGTGGTTACCTCCTTCTTTTCCTCTTGCCTTTCTCCCTAACACAACGGGATGTTGCTTCAAGTATTGCATGCTTAATGCTTGCCCACTTTGCCTGTACCCCCTCACTTGTATTTCTTCTTGCCAGGAGTAACTTAACTCTGTTGGCCTTTTTATCAAAGTCAGTTGCTCTAAAGTCCCATATTTTTGCCTTGGAATGTGACCACTCCCCAGTGCAATATCTATGTGCAGTTAAACAGACAAGGCCACCCCCCCCAGATCACAGTCATCTGAGTCCTAAAGAAAATGAAGTTACCTGAATTAAAATCTTATTTGGCCCAAATTGATGGTGCATCTTAGATGCCATTTCCAGTATTAACTTGTCCATCGAATTCATTGTCTCCGAGTTTGCATGTACCTGTAATAAATGTATACCCTTTAAAGAATGCAAGGCAAGAGAAACACCATCCAGACAGATCACCTCCAACCTCCTTGCCTGCATGAGGGAGAGGGACAGTCTGTGGGCACTGGCCAAGAAAACAGGGTCCCTTGTCCACCTGAACTGGTACAAGGAAGCCTGCAATAAGTGCAACAGTATGATTAGAAAGGCCAACTCTGACTTCTGTAAGGACCTCAAGACACAGAACTGGAGCATCAGCAAAATATTCTTGGAACCACTCCTCAGATGTTTATAGTGGTGGGTCTAGAGTTCATTGATCCCACCACAATTAACAATTACCTCAACACAGCCTTTACTGACCTCAGTTCCATTATTCCCACTGAGCCTGCCCAATCTCCCAGCAGAGAACCCAGTCCTGAAGCCTCACAGATGACGGTCTGTGAACCAAGGTACCCTAAATTCTACTTTAACACTATTTCAGTGAAGGAGACCTTGACATACATAAGTAGGGTACTAGGTCAAACTTAGAGTGAGCGTGATTTGGTTGATATGAAACTTCTTGCCCTGGTGGTAGTGGGACATTCCCATGCCATCTCTAGAATGTTTAACTTTTCCCTGTGCTACTTGCAGTTCCCCAAGAAGTGAAAATCTGCACCGGTTACACCAATTTTCAGAAACAAATCCTGCACCAACCTTGACAATAACAGATCCATTTCTATTCTGTCCCCCAATCCAGGCCCTTGAGAGAGCAGTCACTGACCAACTTGTCACATACCTCGAAACACACAGTGTTTTCCTTACAACAGCATGGGTTCCAGAAGCTCCCTGGCACCAATGTGGCACTGATTGGTTCAGTTTCTCTCTGTACATAACCCGTGACTTTTTATATAATGATCTATATGGATATTTTTTTCAGAACTGTACGTAATTATTCTGTCTTAACTGTTTTGTACCTGACTCAACTGCATTTCCTCTGAAACTGCTTATTGTTCTTGTAATGTTTTTGTGAGTATGTATCTGATGTGGAACCTTTGTAAATGAGAACTTGTGCTCTAAGGTAATCTCTGAAGTTTTCAATACAATAAAAAATAAACAGTTAATCTTGTACACTACAGTGGAACTTTCATGGTCGGGTGATTGGACGGGTAATGCACAGTATTGTCTTCTCTTCACACTGTACGTACAGGACTGTCCTGAGGCCAGCTAGGTCTGGTTCACAGGATCCAGGACTGCCTCCCATTAGTGCAGGTCTGAAAGATAAAAGGTGAGAGTGTGTGTTTAGTGCTGGGAAGGGACGGCACCATTACTTCATTTACGTGATTTATCACTCTGGTCACTACTCACCTGGTGCCCTACCAGCTGCCACTCCCTGTCATAGGGGTTGCATAACGGCCCATGTCACGGGTCAGTGCTGGTGGTGATGGCAAGTCATCTGCCAGCACTTGCCACCGTGGACCTCCTCTGACTGGCCACCCTCCTCTTGGAACCTCTGAAAAGACGACTGTCAACTCTTTCTAATCCTGCAGTGCAGTCTCTACACATGCATGTGAAATGTATTACAAATACAGTACGGTACAGTATGTTACAACACAGTACATCAGAATGTGTAACCACTCTGTTGAAAGTACGCGCCCATCCACACTGGGTGGTTGCAGTGAACACCCATCCCTGTGGGCAAAGGAATGTCACTATAAAGTGGTTCAGTGGTTTTTGCAGTCCTGCACCAGCCAGTTCTTAAACACCTGTGTCGTGCAGAATATTTTAAGGTTCTCATTCCTGGGATTTACCTTTCTTGGAGGGGGGTGCATAGGTGTTTCCTGCTGTAGCTAATTGAGAGAGAGAGAGAGAGAGAGAGAGAGAGAGAGAAAGAGAGAGAGACAGAAAGCAGCCACCAGCTTCCTTAAAGCAAGGAGGTGATTTAGCAGACTACACTAAACTGAAGTATTAATTTTTGGGCCTGTTTAAGTAACTAGGAGTCAGTGTTCTGCTTCTCTGTTTTAGGGGTTCACTTTTCTTAGTTTAACTTTTATTTGCCAGGGAGGAAATCTAGCTGGGAGATATTTGCAGTCATTTGTGACTAGACCTGTTACTTAAACTCTGAAATAGGTGTCTGAAAGGAAGGAAGGAAGGCACTCACCAGAGTGGATGGTCAGAATTGCAGTTGGTTTGCTTCCGGAGGGCATGGGTTTACTCCCAGTCATTATCCCCATAGGAACAAATGACCTGGCTAGGAATGGGATCAGAGCAGTCCAGCAGGAGTTTGTGGAGTTAGGGAGGGCCTTAAACAAGTATCACACATGGTAAATTTCACAGAAGTGCTACCTGTCTATGGCATGGATTAGGCTAGTGCACACGGCACCATGGGATTCAATGACCGGTTGAAAAACTAGTGTGGAGCTCAGCGATCTGGCTTCATTGGGGACTGGGGGCCCACCTGGAGGGATGCAGGCCTATTCTGGCATAATGGTCTGCATCTGTCCGGGAGGGGGACCAGGATCCTAGGTGATAGGTTTAAATACTTCATTGGCAAACATTTAAACTAGCCTGGGAGGGGAGGCACAGAAGGGAAGCAGGGAATGCCCAGCTCCTCCCCCACAAAATCGGGTAGTAAGTGAAGTAGACACCAAGGTAGAGAAGTCGATAGGGAGCAGGACGGGGTAAATCCAGAAAAAGGCAGTAAAGAGCTTTAGTTTCCCATTTGTTTATTTATCCAGGGTTGAAACCATTGAGTATAAACTCATTCACAATGGTGATCTTTCACAAATACACACATACACGAAGACAGATGTAGACACTAAATACACAATTCATTGAAACAGTTACAAGTCTTTTGCAAGGAAGATAAGATGTTTTCAGTACAAAAATGGAAGGAGGTTTTCTAGCCTGTTTCCTAAATTCAGTTGGAAGACTATTCAAACAAGCTGGGACATACTAACTAAATTAAGATTGGGAATGCTTAGTTTTTGCTAAAGGAACTAACACTTCTCTTGCACAAGAATTTCTCAGGGAGGGTTCAATGTTCACAAAACTTATCATATCGCTAAGATGTGTAGGGTTCAATGCCAGATCACATTTGTATGCAAAAAGCCACTTATGCACTTCCCTTCTACTATGTAAGGACAACCAACCTAGCTATTTATACATTTCACAATGATGTGCAAGTTTGGGGCATTTTAGCATCAATCTGGCTAACCTATTAAATAAAATATCCAGCCTAGATAGGCGGTCAGTGGGTGCATTATTGTATAAAATGTCTCCATACTCTATGAGTGGCAAAATCTGAATTTTAATGATAAGATTTAAGGTTTCAGGGACAAAACAGTTTTTATTTCTATACAAAAAGCCCACGCTTTTGCTCACCTGAGTAATGAGATTATCAACATATGTGTTTCCAGAACCCAGTTTATCTAACCAAAACTTTAAATACTTATAACTGTTAACAGACTCCTGGACCATTCCAGTGCTATCTGAGATCACAAAGTCAAGATACCCTTTTCATTTTGAAGCTGGTCCAAATAACATGCATTTAGTTTTTGAAATGTTTAGTTTTCATTTAGAGTTAATAAGAAAAAGTCTGAAGATGGTCGAAACTGTCCTGGAGTGTATTTTGGACATCAGAAATTGTGGTATGAGAAGAATAGATTTTATTTATTTATTGAATACAATTGCAATTAATGCCTTTGAGTCAGAGACTCCTTTACAAAGGCTCCACATCATAGAAAACAGTACAGAGCATACAATGTACAGACATCACAGTATGAATAGCGGTGTGGGAACTATCACACCTTACAAATGATACATGGTAAATTACAACAAGTGGATGTGGCACAGGATCATTTCAACAGCCAAAAACAATGCAGTACAGTGGCAAAATACAATAAATACAGTAACTACAGGGGCAATCATACAGTACAGTAGTTGTTGTAGAGAAGTCTCTATGACTGGAATGTACAAGCAGCGCTGTCCAGAGAGTGCCAGCTAGTCTGAGGCTCAGGTGAGAACGAAACCAGGGACAGGCACAGGCACTCTAGAAGCAGGACCAAATGGGTCCATTGTCATGCAGTTATAGGTCGTGGGTAGGTCAGGTACAGTCACAGGTGGAGTCACGCAAGATATTGCTGCGGAGAAGGGATTTAAACAGTCCTAGGGTAGGAGCCCAGAGGACTGGTATGGGCAGTGAGTTCAGCCAATTGGGGCATGGTATCTGAAAGTTTTTTGCCCCATAGAGGTTATACAGTGGGAAACCTGGTAGGTGGTTTCTCAGTCTGCGTATAGAAGAAGACTCCCAGAACAGGCCTTAGGCAGGGAGTTAAGGAAAAGAGTAAAAAGTAGGGTGCCAAGGATTGACCCTTGGGGGACCCCAGATGTAACTCTGAGGGGGGGGATGATAAGGTATGCCCTAATTTGACTATCTGGGTTCTGTCAGATAGGTAGTTTGAGAACCAAGTGGTGGTATCCTGTGAGAAACCTATTTGGGTTGGCGAGGTTAGGAGAAGTGTGTGGTGGATGGTGTCAAATGCTTTGGAAAGATCTATATAGACAGCACCGGCAATTTGGCCTGCATCCAGGGTCGCATGGATAGTGTTGGTATATTCCAAAAGCGCAGTTGTGGTGCTATGGTTTTTTTGGAAACCATGTTGTTCGGGGCAGAGGAGATTGTGTTGAGCAAGGTAATCTCTGACTTAGATGGCTACTATCTTTTCAAGAACCTTAGAGAGAGGGCGGTAGAATTGAGATGAGGCGATAATTACTAGGCAGGGTTCGGTCACCACTCTTCAGGAGAGGAGTGATGAGGGCAGTTTTCCACATGGAGGGGCATTGACCTAGGGGCAAGGAAGCAGTTTAGCAGAGCAGTGAGGAGGTAGAGTACTGCAGGGAAAGTGAACTTTAGTGTTTTAAGGTCGAGATTGTCAGTGCTGAACTGAGATTTGCTGAGTACCTTTATCAGGAGGTGGGGCTGCATCACGCTGGGAAATGATCTTGAACTGGAAAGGGGGTACTTGGGTGCGTCTCGATGACATGGTGGGGGTGGGTGCAAAAAAGTTGGCAGGGAGCATGCCACTGAGGTCCAAGAACGAAGAGTTCAGTGCATTTGCTATTGTATCAGGGTCTTGGAGATACGACCATTTAACAGTATCTGGGAAGGGAGGGTTATTAGAGATTTTGCCACTAAGATCTATGAGGGAGTCCCATAAATTGTGCCCCTTCCCACAGGAGGTGGTGAGGGCTGCTTTGTAGTACTCTGTCTTTGCCTGTTGGACCTGCCAGGTGCAGCGGTTTCTGGCCTCATGGTAGCGTTGCCTATCTGTGGGTCGCCAGTTGCCAAGCTATGTGCCAGAGATTGTCTCAGTGGCCCGTGAGGTCCAGAAGGGACTGGAACATCCAAGGGGTGTCAGATCCTTTAATGGCTCATTTGCAGAAGGGCGCAAAAAGGTCACAGGCAGAATTGAAGGAGTTGACAAAGTACTCCAGGGCTGAATCAATATCCGGCGAGGCAGTAATGGGGGACCAGTCCCAGCTGGTAAGGAGGTATTTCAAGGATGGTAGCTTGCCTGGCCTGAGTTTTCTCTGAAAGCTAACTTTAGGTGGGGCCTTTGTAGCCAAGTAAGACCAGCACCTGAGTACTGGTGAGTGGTCACTCAGTGCGTCAGGTAGCACGGACACCTGGGTGAATCTGTGAGGGTGATTAGAAAGAATTAGGTCAATGATGGTTGAGGTACCTGTTCTCGGGCTGTGTCAGGTAGTAGTGGGCACAACTTGAGATTGACTGAGGGTGGCTGCAGCATCCCTATACAGAGTGGCAGTGTTTGCTAACCAATTGATATTAAAACCACCCAGGGCAATAATTTCTGCCTTATCTGGGTGTTGCTGGAGGTGGGCAAGAACTGACTGAAATGCACTTTTTTTGATTCCTGGGCAGAATGTACATAGAGGAGATGAAGAGAAGTGCCCTGGAAGGAGCAACATTAACTTGGAGGGAGAGGACCTGGGCACCATGGTCAAGAGCTGGAGATGGTAGACTGAGACCTTGGAGGGTATCATGGAGGTAAATTGCACAACCTCCCCCTTTTTTGGCTAGTCGGTCAGCTTGGAATATTGTGTACCCTGGCAGAGCTACTAAGGAGTCAGGAGTGCAGCCATTTAACCAGGTTTCTACCACCGAGATAATGTCTGATTGCTGTTGAGCAACCCACCCTTGTAGATTATCAAATTTCTTTAGCAAACTGCAGATGTTGATGGAGGCTATACAGAGTTCCCTGGGTGCAGTCTGATTAGTTGGCGGCAAGCGGGTAGGACCAGGGTTAGGGTTTCCAGAGATCAGGAGGAGTAGCATTAATACCCATATGGAGGCAAGCCTCAGATTTGTTAATGCCCTGGAGCGTGTTTGGGTAGTACAAGTGGGGAGCAGCACACAGACAGGGGTGGGCAGATCTTTTAGGAAGGGAGCGGTGAAACAAGGCAGTGACCAGCGGCAGGTAAGGCCTAGAATACAGTGGCTGGAGGGATCTCGGGAGTCCTGTGGGTTGAGGTAGAGGAGGGTGTGTGTGTGTGTGTGTGTGTGTATGTGTGTGTCCAGGACAGGTGTATCACATCACCTGAAACAGATTCTGGGGTGCAAAGGCAGAGCCCCGGTAAGCTGTAGCATGGAGTGGTATCAGCCATGATAATGGTGTATAGTAAGAGAAAGGGTAGAGGGTGATGGATAATGTTGGTGATGGAGAGAGTGGTCATGGTAAGGCTTTGTAGTGCAGGATCTTGGGGGAGGCGAACAAGGATAGAGGAGATAAGGCAAATGATTATTCTGCATTGACCTAGTGGCACAGTGGAAGGGTCACAGAATTTGGTGCCAAAGGTATAGGGTTCAAGTCTGAAACGTGAAACCTTGGCTGTGTAGACAGTAATTTGGAATTTTAGTAGACTCTGGATTCAGAGGCTTTAAGAGCTTTAAAAAACAAGAATAAATTCACCTGAGTTGTTGACTTAGCGGCAGGGCTGCTGATCCTGGTTACAGGGTTAGAGTCCTGTGATGGGAGATAAGTATTTTTCCCCAGAGTATACTAACATACTAAAATGCCAGCAGAATAGGCCTAATGGTCTTTCGTGTCTGCTCGTTTGGTCAGCCCCCACCCCGGGAGCTGACCTTGCTGCATCTCTTGCCTTCTCTGGCTTCTCCCTTCCCAGTTCCAGATATTCTCACTGCACTGGATTTGCATGGTGATAAAAGGTTTAAAAGCTTTGAAACAAAGAGAAACAATATGCTGGCTCAGTGGTAGGGCTGCTGACTTTAGCACTAAAGATACAAAGTTTGAGACCTGCAGGGGGACAGTAGCAAACTATGGGAAGAAGGGGGAATAGTGTGGGAGGAGTAGAGATTAGGAGGGAAACTAGAGTGGAGAGAGGAAGGCAGACAACAGGGACTAAGACAGCACTGCAGTGACCCCTAGTGACCAGAAAATATAAGTTGCAAATGGAGAAAGTGAAAGTATCATCTGTGTATAAATGGTAATGAGAAGCCCCCACATTTACTAAGATCCTTTAAATAAACCAAAAACAGTAGGGAATCCAGGACAGCGCCCTGGGATACACCTTTCTGAACAGAAAGGGGGGTAGATTCAATGCCATTTACTGCCATGACATGACATCTATCAGTCAAACATGAAAGAAACCGTTACAAAGTCAATCTACATATCCCAGCTTCACATAATTCCTGCAATAGCTGCTGATGGTTGACCATGATGAAGGCCTTGGAGTGATCGACCAGGATAGCACCAGTAAAACACTGGGTATCATTTGCTGTGACAGTCTCATCCAAGACCCCCGACGTGGCCGCAACAGTCCCCTGTAACTTTTGGAAACCAGACTCAAACTGACCCAACAAATTATTTTCTTCTAGATGTTTCATAAGTTGCCTGGCCAGCAATTTCTCAAGTACCTTACTGACCAAAGGCAACAATGAGGTTGGCCTGTAGTTGGACATGTGACCTGGGTCACCACTCTTAAAGATGGGGACCACCCTGGCCATCTTACAACACCAGGCAAATAACCCAGTTAAATGGACCAATTAAATAGATAAGTTAAAGGTCCAGCTATGTGTGTTGCAGAATACTTTAACATAATAGATGACAGGTCATCTGGTCCACAACTTCCAGCACCTCATGTTTTCCTGCTTCTTTGAAGGCAAACTGAGGCACACCAGCACAATTTGAATCCCAAGAATTATATAGAGGCTTGGAGAAACTATTAAAGAAATTTCCAGAATCCTCAAAGAAATTGTTAAATCTGTCTGGAAGTGCATACTCTCTTTCAAACTTTTCTTCATTTGATAGATGAATTTTAGTTTTAGATTTGTCTTGTATATTTAGGTCATTAACTAAACCTCAGATTTTTTGGGGTTCCCAACAGATTCAGAGGTCTTGGCTTTAAAATAATATTTTAGTTTCTCTTACGTTAGACACACACACACACACACACACACACACATATATATTTCTTACTTTCCTGTAATTTTGCCAATCACCCACTTTCCCTGATTTCCGTGCCTTTTCCCATGCCTTATTTTTGTCTTGTTTCATTTCCTTTAGTTTAGTAGAGTACCATGATGCTAAATTAATTTTGACCCTTCTAGATGTGACAGAGATATTTTTATTGGATACTTGTAGTAACTCAAAAAAAAAAAGTAGTCCTAGGCGAGGTCCAAGTCAGGAATGAACTCTAATGAGTCCCAATTTATTGCATGAGGGGAAAGGGAAAAGGAAAATTGCTTAACCAGGAGTAGCACACTAAGCCAAAGCTTGTTTCCAGATGTGACCTGGGAGCACAAGAAAGTTAAGTGACTTGATCAGGATCACACAGTATGCATCAAGGTGGCTGTGGGATTCAGACCCAGATCTCCAGAACAGATCCTTAACCCACTGCGCTATACTGCCTCCTATAAAAATCAGTAATAAATGCAAAATAATCAACATTTTTGAAATACCTAAACATCAGTAGTCTCGGTGGGCCCTTTACTTTTTCTTGTCCTTTATACAAAAAAACCATGTTGTGATCGCTAAATATATCAGCGGCAACCCCAAATGAGCTATAATTATGTGGACAATTTGTTAGAATCAGATCAATCAAAGAAGAATCATCAGGTCTGTTCACATTAATGCATGTAGGTTCTGAGACCAATTGTACCTGTCCAAGGCCCAACGCAATTGTTTTCATTTTTTACGATCTGGTTGGATGCAACCGATCTGCATTAAAATCAAGGAGAGTTAAAAGCTCATGGGAAAGAGAAAATGAGAGTAAAGTATCATGGATCGCATCTAAGGCTTGCATAGAGAATGAGGTGGTCTGTATCCTCCAAAAAGGAGAGGTTTCCCCATGCCAAATTTGAATTCTAAAGTCAAATATTCACAACTAGTGGGGTCTATGTTAAGTGGCAGGCAAGCAGGGACATATTTCTCCGGGTAATAAACCATCATACCCCCACTACGTTTGTTCCTGTCAGCCCTCATAAAATTATTCCCCGGTATAAAAGGCTATCATCATGTTTTTTCCTAACCAAGTTTCAGAAAGTATCAAGAATTCAGGCTTGTGATCAGCTGTAAACTCCCTAATTAGACCCAGCTTCGTAGTCACACTTCTTACATTTGAATGAATAAATAGTAGTCCATCATGATTTAAAAAAATTATTAACAAAAAGGCCTGGGTTTGGACTAATATCCCCACTTCGAAGCAGTATTAAAAGAATGCATACTCGAGTTAAAAAACTCTCCCTTAGAAGTTTGAATTTTATTGGGGTACAAACTTTCTTAATCTCTTGACCCAGCCAGACACTAAACCTCGTCCTGAGCTAACACTTTCCCATCATTACCTGAATTGGATTTTGAAGTAGGTCTGCAAAATTACTTAGCTGTAAACCAGATAGTTGACTTCTCAATATATCTAATTCAGATTAGTTCTGCATTCCAGAGCAAATTGACAGAGCTCGTCCATTGAGTTGTATGTCCCAGCCAGAGTGGGACCCATCCACATCCCGTTGTTGAGACCCAAACACTAAAAATACTAATATTAAATGTAAAAACAGCCACATATCAAATTTACTTACACAGCAGACACTACACTATAATACTTAAATTGATTTTATTTTTTTCACCACGTGTGCCACGGCGTACATGCCCTGGCGGCATAGGCATTTTATCACCAGTAGTACCCACACCTCCTGCAGTCTGCTTGTAATTGTATGGCTTGCCACTGAGCTCTCTTCCAACAGAGCAGTTCAAAGTTAGAGCAACAATTTAAAATACAGCACTTCATTCAAAGCACAGTCTATTCAGCACCTTGTTTGTCTTGCTAGCAAAGGACTACTGTCCAGCAATTAAAGAGGCTTTGCTCAGAGACTGAGGGGGGGGATGTGAATAGGATATGTCTAGAAGTATTTGTCAGCCAAATGTGAGTTAATGCTACAGTGATTACTGCAATTGCCATGCAATAAATTCTATAGCGTATGGTGAATGTAGAGTATGGAAGGATTTAAAGTGCAAGTGATGGCTAAACTGTTACATACCAGGGAAGGGTATCTGGGTAAAGGTCTGAGTGAGCTGACTGAGGTGGGTACATGCCTAGCAGCTACTGAACTCCCTTAAGGCATCTGTAAGAGAACATAGAATGACTGAGGTCTGAGAGGTGCCCTAGTATTGGTGGTATGGTAATACCTGAAAAATACAGGTTACTCACCTGTAACAGGAGTTCTAGGAATGGTATATGTTGTTCATCCACACTCATTGGCAGTATCCTTGCCGCTTTAAATCTTGCCGGAAGGTCTTCAAGCTTGCTCCTCCCACCCACCCGGGTGGTATAACTCTCGGCTCCGCCCCATGACGCCAGATCTGGCCCGCTGGAAGCTCAGGTTGTGCGTCGAAGCCGGAGGAGAGTGGGGAATGGTAGGGATGAACAACAATACCATTCCTAGAACTCCTGTTACAGGTGAGTAACCTGCATTTCTAGGGACATGGATATGTTGTTCATCCACACTCATTGGCAGACTCCTAGCAGTTCTCCGGGAGGAGGAGGCAAGACGCACACCCCATATACTTACTTGGGAAGAGAGACTGAGAACCGAGGCCCCAAAACCAGCATCCCGCTGACTCAAGGTCAATGTGGTAGTGGGTAATGAAGGTGTTTGCTGACTTGGTAGCAGCCCTGCAGATTTCCTGGATAGGGACGCCCCTGGAAGCAGCCACTGCTGCAGCAGTATGGCGGTAGAATGAGCTCTTATCCTCTGGGAGGCTCCATGCCCGCTAACTTATAGCAGAGATCTATGCAGGAGGTTACCCACTGCTTATCGTCCGCTTGGCTGCAGGTCTGCCAGATGCGGGCTTCAGCGTAGGTGAGACAAACAGCTGGCTAACCTCTCCTCGACTTTCAGCCGCAGGCTCTTATACAAGCGAGCGCCCTTCTAGGATCCAGAGTATGGAGCCTATATTCGGCCTCCGAGGTGTGATTGGGGTAGAACACCGGCAGAGTCAACACCTGGTTAAGGTGAAACTCCGACACCACCTTCGGAAGGAATTTCGGGTGGGGGCGCAGGACAACCTTGTCCCTGTGGAAGACCAGGTAAGGAGACTCGATGGAAAGCACCTGGAGCTCTCCCATCCTTCTGGCTGACGTGATAGCCACCAAGAAGGCGGTCTTCTACGACAGGTGAGAGAGAGCACACCTGTGCATAGGTTCGAATGGCTTGCCCATGAGCTTTGCCAGTACCAGCAGTAGATCCCACGGAGGTGGGGGTTCCCACACTGGAGGGGAAATGTGATCAAGGCCTTTGAAAAAGCGCCAGACCACCTTCTCCTGCGCCACCGACTGCTTCCCGGCCCGCGCCCGGTAAGCAGAGATGGCTGCCAGGTGCACCCTCAGGGTCGCCGACTCAAGCCCTGACTAGAAAGGGACCATAAACAGTCCAAGATGCTTGCCAAGGAACAGGAGGAAGGGTCCAAGCCCTTGTTCTGACACCAAATGGAAAACCTTTTTCCATTTGAAGGCATAGCATTTTCTGTCGACCCTACGGGACGCCTAACTACATTGAGGACCTCGCCGGAAAGACCCAAAGCCTGGAACTCTAGCCACCAGGAACCAGGCCGCCAGGTGCAGGGATTGAAGGTCCGGATGGAACACCTTCCCTGATTGACTGAGAGCAGGTCCGGCGAGTTGAAGCTGCCGCCGGAGTCCTGGAGCTGAGACTGAGGAGATCTGGTACCAGAACTGGCGAGGCCAGTCTGGGGCTATCAGAATCACCTGCGCCTTGTCCCTCCTCGCCTTGAGAAGCACCTTGTGGATCAAGGGAAATGGGGGAAAGGCGTAAAAGAGGCCCGGGGTCCATTGCCTCGAGAAGGCATCCCCCTGCAGCGAGCCCTGCTGAGGGGGCGGGCATGGAACAGACTCAGCCGCTGCTTCCATGGAGGCAAACAGGTCCACCTGAGGTGTGCCCCAAAGGGAGAACAGATGCTGTACTACCTCGCAGGAGAGACCACTCGTGGGATGCAGCCCCTATCCGCTCAGGGCATCGGCCAGGGTGTTGGAGGCCCCTGCCACGTGAATGGCTAGGAGATCCGCCCAGGCTGCGCACGAGTGACCAAATGCGGAGAGCTCTTTGCATAGAAGCATGGAGCGCGTCCCCGCCCCTGGCGTGTTTAGATAGTACATGGTCGCGGTGTTGTCCGCCTGACTCGGACCACTTGACCCCGGAGGAACGGAGCAAAGGCGGTGAGAGCTAGGCGGACCGCTCGGAGCTCCAGCAGGTTGATGTGGCATCGGGACTCCCGCGGGGACCAGAGGCCATGAGCCCGGTGTTCCCCCAGATGGGCACCCCAACCCATCAGAGAGGCATCGGTCGACAGAGAGACCGCCGGCTCGGGGCGGACGAACGGGATGCCCTCCTGCAAATGATCTGGAACGGTCCACCACTGGAGAGCATTCCACATCCCCTGTGTCACCGACACAAGCTGGTCCAAGGGATCGCAGCGTTGTGACCACTGGCTGGCCAGTCCCCACTGAAGGGGACGCATGTTCCAGCGGGCCCAACGGACCACGCTGGTACAGGCCGCCATGAGACCCAGGAGGCGCAGGAAGTCCCGGGCAGGGCGCAATTGCCCAACCAGAAATGATCGGGCAAAGGAGGAAAGAACCCGCCCTGTCCGCGGGAGCCGCCTGGCTCGAAGAGAGTCGAGCTGCGCCCGATGAATAAAATCACCTGCTTGGCTCGAGTCTGACTTGGCCTCGTTGATAAGGAGGCCCAGTTGAGAGCAGACCTGGAGGGCCAGATCTCTGGACCACTCCGCCTCCTTCCTGGAGGGAGCTGCTATCAGCCAGTCATCCAGGTAAGGTACACCGGACCCCTCGCGCCGAGAGGAATGCTGTCACCACTGCCATGCATTTGGTGAAGACCCTGGGAGCTGGGAGACAAGCCGAAGGGCATGGCTTGAACTCAAGAGATCCTTCTGCTCGAAGCGAAGGAATCTGGTGAGACGGACGGATAGGGACGTGAAAAAACGCGTCCTGCAAGTCCAGAGAGCAGAACCACACGCCGCGTTCCAAGGATGGTATTATCTGAGCCAGAGTGACCATCCTGAAGGTTCGAGACCTTAGGAACTTGTTTAGGTCGTGTAGGTAGAGAATGGGGCCAGCCCCGTCCGCTTCGGAACCAGGAAGTACCTGGACACAAACCCTGGGTCTGAAGGAGGGTCCACCACCTCTCTTACCACCTCCTTCTGGAGGAGGAGTGATGTCGGCTCTGACGAGCCGCCAGTGAGGCTGGGGATCCCAGGCTCCCGAGGGGCGACGGCTCTGAAGGGTGGTGCCTGCTCGAATTCAGAGGGAGGCCTCTTCCCACCACCTCCAAGACCCACCTGTCCGTGGTAACAGCGGACCAGGCGGAACGGAGTGCCGGAGCCGCTCTCCACGGGGACCTAGGTAAGGGACGGGATGGGGCCACACCCCTCAGCCCGTCACTGGGCAGGCTTGGAGGAGGGACGGCCGAGGGACCTCCTGGGCCCTTCCTCCCTGCCTCCTGTTAGAGGAAGTCGGGCGTTTGGGTTTGGGATGCCAAGGCGAGCCTGCTGGCCCCTGACGTTGCTGGGCCGGGCGCGCCGGGGCACAGAAGGAGCAAGGGCTTAGGCTGTGGTTTGGCCTTTGTCCTTCTGAGCGGAAGAGACCGAGTCCAGGTGGCATTGGACTTCGATCCTCTGCAGGTGACCTTCCACCCCAGGGCCGAAGAGGTCAGTCCCCAAAGGGAACATCCGCCAACTTGTGCTGGGTATCCGGGGAAAGGTGGATATCTCAGCCAAGCCTGCCGGTTAGGTAGCCACTGCGGCCGCCACCGATCTAGCACATGAGTCCCTACATCCAAAGCAGTCTGGAGCTGCTGTTTGGCCACTGCTCCTGCCCTGGTCCCGCACCTGCTTAACCGTAGTCTGCAGATCGGCGGAAGATGAGGGATGACCTCATCCAGGGAGCCCAACAGGGCATGAGAAAATGTGCCATGAGGACGGCCGAACTGGCCTGACGAAGGCCGAGAGGGACGCAGGAGACTTTTCGCCTCGACATAGTCCAATTTCTGACTCTTGTCAGGAGGTTTGTCCACATCCCTGGCGCTGCCGGGCGCGCGAAAACGCTGTCGGTAACCAACCCTCAGCAGAGGGTGTTCAAAAAACCGGACAAGGAACCGTAGGGACCGGATACTTCCTGGCCATCCTGGCCGAAGGCGAGGGCAGGAAGCAGGGGCTGCCAAGTTCCAGTGCGGACCCACTATGGCCTCGGCCACCGGAAGAGCCTCCGTCTGAGAATCCTCGGTCCAGAATCTCCGTGAGGGGATACCTGGCCCGCTTGGAAACGGGTTCGAGCTCCATCCCGGTAGACTCCGAGATGAGCCGAAGCAGTCCTAGGAAGGACGACGGGCTATCGTCCATTGACTGACCTTCTGAAGACTCCAAGTCCAGTCGCTTGGAGAAGAAGGAGGAATCGCCTTCGGACTGGAAGAGTCCTCGAAGAGCTGCCTCTGGCCTGAGCCACCCTTCACCTGCCGAGGTCGGTCGGGAGTGAGGGTAACTGACAGCCGGGGTAAACCCTTAGCCGATCGAGAATCTTGGTCGGAGCCCCATGGTGGCTGTGGAGGCGGAGGTTCCACCGGAATCGGTGGAGCAGCTGGTTTTGGCCGAACAACCGGCCTGGGTGTAGGCTCCTCGGACAAGTCGAGGGGTTGTGTCGGCGTTCGGTGACAGTTACTTAATGGTCGGGAAGGCGCCGGAGTCGGCTTATTCCCGCCAGGAAGAGCTGTTGCAACATAAGGTCCTCGCATCACGACGACTTGCTACCAAGCCTCCTCATCCGAGGAGGACGAGGACAGCCATACCGCCACGCATCGCGGTGCCGAGACCGAGACCGCCGGCGACGGTGGAACGCTGGACCGCTAAGAGGTCCGAGACCGAGATCGAGAGTCCCGGAATTTCCGGGTCGGTGCGGAGGTGTCGGCGAACCGGCACTCCCTTCGGCTCGAAAGGTCCATCCAGGGTCCGGAACCGGAGGCACAGGCGAGCCCACGGATCCTCAACTCCTCCTGGGGAACCGGGAGAGGGAATCTCGGCTGCTAAAGGCGACAGCCCGTTCAATGGGTCGAGAAAATCGACTTCATCAGTGGAGTCTCGGTCAACTGACCTGACGGGACACCGCGGAGTCCAGTGGCCAAGCCGAGCGGTCGACCGCCGACGGTCGACGGCCCGGGAGAGGGACCTTCCGCTTCCCAAGAGCGCCGACGGAGGACTTACCTTGTCCTCTTTTGACCGAGAATAAGGTCCAGCAGACGCAGGCCTTCTCCTTTAGTGGAGAGGGACAGACAAAGCTCCTTAAAGGAAGCCGGTAGGAAGAACCCAGAGAGCGGGATAAATGCCGCGCCGAGGAAGATACGCGCCCGCGCCTCCTCTCGAGGCGACCATCCGCTCGAGCTGATCCGCCGAAGCCCGCCGCGCGGCGACACCGCCAACCGGCCTTCCTTGACTTCACCTGAGGGAAACGCTCGGACGGCCCAGTTGCACCGGGCAGCACGGCTTCGAGGACGAGGGCCGAGAAAGATGAGCACAGGTCCAGCCTGCGCGGTGTCGCCTGGCCCATGGTAGACACGGAGTGTGGATCCGTCCGAGACATCTTCTGCCCGCATGGGCATCTCCGAAATCCGGGAGTCGATTTGTCCATCGCAGCCGCGAGGGATCGAAGACTGAAGTCTTTTTGCAAATTATTATTTTTAAATCCGCAAACGGAGAAATAGGAACCAGTCGCAAACGCAGAGCGTTAAGGAGGGAACCTGAGCTTCCAAGCGGTAAGGAAGATCTGGCGTCATGGGGCGGAGCCGAGAGTTATACCACCCGGGTGGGTGGGAGGAGCAAGCTTGAAGACCTTCCGGCAAGATTTAAAGCGGCAAGGATACTGCCAATGAGTGTGGATGAACAACATATCCATGTCCCTAGAACTGGTGGTACTGGTAATACTGAGGAACTGGAGGTTACCAGTGTTGCCTACAGTCTCCATGGGTAGCAGGTGCAGAACTGTGGGAAGAAAGAATACAAAGTTTAAGTTACAGTCAGTTTAAATGGTTAGTTGCAAAACACTTGTTGCTATTAAAAGCCTTGTTGCTATTTTACTTCTGCAAGCTGTGTCTGCCATGCCAGCAGAACAGCCCAGCAACTCTACTTTTATTTCACTTGAAAACAGTGTGCAGGTCATACTTCAAGGGTATTCAAAACACACAATTCCTGTTGTCTCCAGTGTCTGACCTGTGCAGTGCCTTCTCTCCCACACAGGTTCCCAAACTATCTGGATGGAAAGTCAGCCATGCAGATCTGCCAGTGGTTGTGGGTGGAAAGAGAAGCAAAAAAACTAGTGACTTATCTGCATTTAGCAATCTGACTGTGAGTATGTGCAGGTGTTTACAAAGGTAGGGAGGCAGGAATGGCCAAAGCAAGGGCTGAGTTAAGAAGAGTGGATTCAAGAATAGTGACAAGACCTTTGTTCGGCACATCTGAGAGAAAAGGAGGATGAAGGATGATATTTTCAAGCAGAGGCATGGGACAGACAGGGGGAAGGACAGTAGAGGGAAGGCAGAAGAACTAAGCAAATACTTCTGATCATAACTCATGAAGGAGAAGAATGGACTAATACACAGGGTAGGATATGTAAAGGAAGGGATTGGGTGTAGATATAAAAGGAGCCAATTATGGCTGTTATGGTCTTAAGGGACATATGATACTTAAGATAGATAAATCTCCTAAACCATATGGTATGGACCCAAGGGTGCTGAGGGAGCTGTGATCATTTCTGGCAGCACCACTGGCTGGCCTGCTCAGCTCCCTAGGAATGGTGACAGCACCATCAGAATGGAGAACTACTGGTGGTGTGCATGTGCATAAGAGTATGTCTAAGGATGAACTGGAGAACTACAGGTCAGTCAGCCTAACATCAGTCATTATCAAGCTGATGGTAATGACTCTTACGGAAAGGTTGCTAGAGTTTCTGCCGATAAATAGGCTCCAAGACAACAGATAGCACGAGTCTGTGGAAGGAAGGTTTTGCTAAACAAAACCTGATTCATTTCTTCAACTGGGTCACAAAGGTGGTGACTAAGGACTAGGAAGTAGCCATACTGTACCCTGATTTCAGCAAAGGCCTATGATTCAGTCCCCCATAATAGACCGATCAAGAATATGGAAGACCTTGGTGCATGGGGCAAAATTAGTAGGTGGGAAGAAACTGGTGAGTGGTGAGAACCCACAGAATAATGTTTGTGGGGGAATTACTCAAGGATGAAGGGATTTGCAAGTATGGTATCACAGGGATTAGTGCTCAGGTCAGTACTCTTCAGCATGTTCATAAATTACATTGGGGACAGCATTAAGGACAGATGTTGCCTTTTTGTGGATGGTACTACACTATTTGGGAAAGTGAACACAGTCACGGGGATCAGGCACTTAACAGAAAAGCTAGAAAGTTTGGTGAGATGGTCAGGGATGTAGCAGCTGGAGTTCAATGCAATGAAGTGCAAAGTCATGCATGTGGTGAGAAGAACCACAGGATGGAGTGCAAGCTTGGAGAAGTGACATTCATGGTGTTTAAAGAGTGGAAAGACCTAGATATTGCAATTCCTTTTATCATGGGGCCCCCTACACAATGAAGTACATCAGCAGCAGTGGCTACCAGAATGCTGGTTTGTATTAGTAGTTGGTTCACTGTCAGAAGCAAAGAGGTCATATTACCTCTGTATGGATCCATGGCATGACCACAGCTGGAGTATAGCATAAAGTTCTGGAATGTCGTTCACAAAATGCACTTTAAAAAGCTAGAAGCACTATAGATAAAGGCCAAAGAAATTATTTAGGAGTAGCTAGGGCTCTCGTACCAGCCGAGGCTGGAAAACCTAAATATGTTCTTGCTAGAAAACAGAAGGAAATAAAGAAACATGAAAGAGACCTTCATGTACTTCAAGCATGAGAACAAGGTAGACCTCAATGAATGTTTCAAGACCCGCAAAAACATGAGGGGAAGCAGTTACAAACTGGCTGAAGATAGGTTCTGAAAAGAGGCCAGGATGCACTTTTTCATGGAGAGAGAAATGAAGGGGCAAAGCAGACTATCCGAACAGGTAGTAGGCAAGAAAACTGGTGATGGTTTCATAGACGGTGGGAATGGTTTTAAGAGGTGGTGGGATAAAGTAAAAGGCAGGGTAAGGGAGTATGGGGGGGGGTGGCGTGAAATAAAATGAAGTAGATTGAATCAAGTCCCACCTGTGGTGAAAGTGAAGAGGGGGTGAGGTGGCATTCTGGTTTAGATCCACTCTGGGACTCACGGCATGCCCCATGGGAATGATGTGGTCATTTAAATATATAAAAGACAAAGAACCTCTGTGCACAAACACTGAGGCAAGGGTTACCCCAAAGGGCATTTGGCTGGGAAGCCATGTTTCAAGAAAATACAAAATCACACATGCCCACACAATACAAAGCATTATGGGCTGCATATGCAAATCACCACAGAATGTTATGCTGGTCCAACTTTAAGCAAAATTGCATGATGCCGAAAGGCCTCTCACACAGTTTGCAAAGGGTGGTAACAGAAGACATAGCCACATGTTTCGTCCTACCAGGACTCATCAGTATGCCTCGTCTGTTTGACACCCCAGTGGAATGGACCAGCTACCCTTAAGACAGAGTCTTGGATATGTTGTGGTGAACCCATTAAAATAAAAAACTATTTAAAGACAAAGAACCTCTAGCAAAACACTGAGGCAAGGGTTACCCTAAAAGGCATTTGGCTGGGAAGCTAAGTTTCAAGAAAATACAAAATCACACATGCCCATACAATGCGTCTTAAGGGTAGCTGGTCCATTCCACTGGGGTGTCAAACAGACGAGGCATACTGATGAGTCCTGGTAGGATGAAACACGTGTCTATGTCTTCTGTTAGCACCCTTTGCAAACTGTGTGAGAGGCCTTTCGGCACCATGCAATTCTGCTTAAAGTTGGACCAGCTTAACATTCTGTGGTGATTTGCATATGCAGCCCATGATGCTTTGCATTGTGTGGGCATTTAAATATATGTCCATTAGAGGTTGGCCAGGTGCAGATTGTTGAATCACTCTTGTATACTGGCCTCCCAGGTATGAGAGATAGTTCCTGCAGGAACTGGCAGACTTCATCACTAATAAAAAAATCTGAGTCTCAAGAGTAGTTATTCTCAGGGACTTCAATGCCTGCTTTGACTATGAAGACTGGCTTTTTGGACAGCAGTTCCTCCAGATGATGAGGCAGCTGGGCCTAGCACAGGCTGATGCTGCTGAAAATGAAGTGTCAATCCAGTCATTTGGTTGGATCATCAGACCATGCCATTTCTTTGTGGGGCCCTTGATTCATTTCCCCTTAGAGATAGTCTAATACTTTTCCAAGAATGATCTGGAACCTGGCAAACTCTTGGTGGTACTGGACCTATAGAGCGTGACATAAGCCTATGCATGTGGGGTTGAAGACACTGTGGAGAGCTATACAATGGCTCTTACAGCACCCATCGACTCCATAGCACCCTACCATGTGTGTCCCTTGATATCCCCCACAGCACCACATGGTACTGTGAGGTGCTGACACAGTTGAAGAATAAGGGACAGAGGAGCATTCTTGATGGACAGCCCAAATCTCTGGTGGACAGATTTGTTCTGAAAAATCTGACAAAGATTTTTTTTCTGCTAAAAAATTGCAATGAGTTTAATCAATTCCTCCTCTCCAAGGTGTTGTCTGTGATGAATGGTATCATCACTCGTTGCCTGCCATGGATCAGCAGTGCCATTCCCGTAATGGGCCGGTGATCAGCCATCGTGAGTGGTTATTTGGCCATTATGGATGAGTAAGGGTTCCGGGTGTTTTCAGAACTGCATTCTATCACCAGTGTATTGGACTGAGGGCCCACCCTGCTGCTAATTGTTAACAAGGACCCTGGTCCCAATTATTTTGGACATGTTTTGGTCATTCTTAGTGGTGGGATCTTCCCCACCACTCTAAAAAGGATGGTTGTGCATCCCATCCTAATGAAGTCATCTCTCAGTCCTGACATTCTTGTAAATTACAAGTTCTTTCTTGGGGTAGTTCTCAAGAAGGTGGCGGTGACACAGCTGGAAACTCACCGGTGAAAGTGTCACATCGATCAGCCTCTTTCATCAAGATTTTACCATCGTCTCATTAATTAGCACTCATCAGCGTGTTCAGTGATTTCCTCATTGAGAGAGATAAAGGAAATTTTCCAGTCTTGTCCTTATTGACTTCTCAGCAGCATTTACCATGGTTGACCCATGGGGTGCATGCGGAATGCTTGGGGCACTATGTGGGTCTGAGCTGTAATCTTTTGTGGTGGTTTGAGCCCTAACTGTCTGGAAGAACGCAACAGGTAGTCTTGGCTAATTCCATCTGTGAGATTGCTGCTCTTGGCTGTGTTGTGCCTCAAGGCCTGATTCTGGCCCCTATGCTGTGTGCCATGCATTTGTTGCATTTTGGTCTGATCATTACTGTATGTAACCCCCCACAAATGGGGGTTCCTAAAAAGCCTCCGTGGAGCTTGCCTAGGTGTTCCCCTGCCTGCTGACGTTCGGCGATTAAGCCATTAAGAATGGCACTGTGAGTGCTGGTAGAGCCTCCTCATACTGTCTCTTTAAGAGCTGTCTGCTTGCAGAAATGATAATAGTTTTCCAGGAGGGCTGGTGTTTCTCTACTCGAGTCCCGCCTGGACTGTGAGGAAATCGCTCCTTTTCTGCAGTCACTAAGAGCGCAGAGGGAGCCTAAATGGAAGATGTAACTGTTTGCCTGAAACCAGTTAGAGTGTTAGTAAAATTGCAGCTTGTCTAACCTGCCTTTCTTGCAGCTGGGACTCTGTGAGTTTTGCCCCTACATTTTGGATCTGAACTGCTGAATGGGTCCAGTCAGTGCGGAGGACCTTTAACATGGAGTCTGTGTGGACCAACCAGAATTTGGACTCACCTGGGAGCCGGTTTAAAATGAGGAGGTATAGCTAGTAATTCTGGGAAGTGAAGGTCTGGACCTTGGTACCTATTTGCACCAACGGAGAAAGTTTATGAGTGATTGACAGCTGAGTCCACCAACTGGACCAGGTGGCGCCCGAAGAGAATGCTCTGCCTTGCAACTGGGGAGTCAGATCCATTGTGACCGTGAGGAAAGAAGGAGCTCTGTGATTCTGCTTTGTATAGTTTAGCGCGGGAAGCGTGTGAGAGGCCTAAAGTGGGGCCATTCCTATTGCCTACTCAAATCGGACTGAATCTGAGAGTATCTAAAGGAAGGAAGGCTGAAAGAGTGGAAAGCAGGCTCGCCCTGTAGAAAACTGGAGAAATTGCTGAATCGCGCTAGGTCTGTCAGGAATTTAAGCTGCCGTGTGAACTCCCTGGTATTTGTAGTAAGTGCATTGGGATCTGAAAGCAGCTGCCTGGTATAATAATTTCCTTTACATATAATTATGTTGAATGCTTGTGAGGAACAGCTATTCCGGTTCTCTTGTCACCGTGCAGTGTAAGATGAATGCTGAGCTGAATGTATTCAGACTGAATCCGTCTGCTGATCAAGGCAGTGTAGTCTGGGTGGTAGAATCTGGTATCCCTGCTTGTGTGTCTGGCAATCCAGAATCACCATCTGCCCCAGGTTTCTTCAGCATGGGGTAGCGTGAGTACAAATCAGGGCATCCCCTTTGACCTGTTAACAATGATCAGTGTTTCATCTGATTTTCTTTCTTTCATTTCATCAAGGACTGAGCCATCCGGATCCGGATTACAATTGGGTATTTTGCATATCTTTGTCCTACAGGGCCCTTCCATCAGCACCTGACGGCTTATAAAATCTTGTATGAGTGCACAGTATTGTGATTTATTTCTGCTAATCAGCTTGATCTCCCCTCCCTGTGTTTCCTCCCTAAATAAATCAGATTGGATGTTATTGACTTTAAACGGTTTGAAGTGTCAGTACCTATATAGCAGGCATTGCATGGTTTTGTGTAAGTTGACCAACCTTATTTCACAGGGGGTCCAATGAGATGAACTGCAGAATCGGTCTTGAGGGTAAGTGGTACCTTATGATTGAAACCAGTGTACATGTGGGGTATTGGTGTCGCAATTCTCGTGTATCATGTGGACCATTAGAGGGAACAAAAGGGGGTCTCAGTGTCCCAGAGGGCTGTGACCAAACTCGACCAACCATTATCAACCCTGACCTCTGGGTGGAGGCACCCGCCATAGAACCTAGGCCCCTCAACCTGTTGGTGGTCCAGAAGGCAGGGGTCGTAGCCTTTGGGATAGCGCCACCTGGGGGTTACAATTAGATGATGTGTTGAGGAGTTTCTATATTATGCAGGTGAAACCTTGATATACTGGTCATATGTGACTGATAGTACTGATGCAGGCTTGGTGCTCTGTCGATGTATGAAAGAGATCCATAACTGGATGGCCTCCAGCTGGTTAAGCCTCAGTCAAAGCAAGACTGAGGTGATCATCATTTCCCTGTGGTTTGGCAATGACAAGGAGCAATATCTGGTTGCCATCTTTAAATAGTGCTGCCCTTGTAGCTGTGGACATGGTTAGAAATCTGGAAGTCACTATGAATTCTAGACAGACCCTGGAGTTCCAGATATTTGCTGTTGTCTGCAGTGATTTCTTCCATTTTCAACTCATACTAACATACTAAAATGCCAGCAGAGGAGGCCTAATGGTCTTTTGTGTCTGCTCGATGGTCAGCACCAATACAGGGTACTGAATTTGCTGTCCCCCCCACCTCCTTGGGTTTCCCCATCCCTGGCCCAAGATGTTCCCCATGTATTGGACTTCCTCAGCTTCAGTCTCCCCCTATACCTCTCACAGCCCCTCTTGAAGCCCTCTACAGTCTTTGCCTCCACCAGCCCCTTGGGCAGTGCATTTCATGACTCCACCACCCTCTCAGTGAAGTAACACCTCCTCCTCCTCTCCCCCTTGAGTCCCCTCCCTCTAGCTTCCACCTGTGTCCTCTAGTTGCCCCCCTTTCCTTTGGAACACTCCAACTGAACTTCCCTTATTAATCCCCTTTATGTACCTGAAGACCTCTATCATGTCCCCCATCCCTCCTCTCCTCCAGGGTGTTCATGTTGAGCTCCTCGAGTCGCTTCCCATAGGCTCTTTCCCCTAAGACTCAGATCATTTTGGTTGCCTTCCTCTGGACTCTCTCCAGGAGTACAATGTCCCTATTTAAGTGCAGTCTCCAAAACTGCACACAGTACTCGAGGTGCAGCCTAACCAAGCAGTTGTACAGAGGTAGAATCACTTTCCTCCTTCAGGAGGTGATCCCCCTAGCGATGCATCCCAGCATCCTATTGGTTTTTGCTGCTGCCCTGCTACAAGTCTCAGAGTTGTTCATTTGGACATCCACCACCACCCCCAGGTCCCTCTCTCCCTTCGAGACTTGTAGTGTGTCTCCCCCAGGGTATATATTTGGCACAGGTTCTTGGCCCTCAGGTGCAGAACCCTGCATTTCCCTGCACTGAACTTCAGTTTTCACTTCCTCGACCACCTCTCCATTGCCTCCAGGTCTTCCTGCAGGGCTACTCTCCCCTCCTGCCCATCCACCATTGCCCCCAGCTTCGAGTCATCCGCAAAGAGACTCATTTCACTCCAGATACCCTTCCTTATGTCAGAGACACAGGCATTAAAGAGGATGGACCCTAGGACCGATCCCTGGTGGATCCCACTAATGACCCTCCTTGGAGACAAGACCAGTCCCCCAACTATCACTCTCTGGGTACATTCCAAGAGCCAATTTCCTATTCATCTGATCATCTACTTCCCCACCTCCATTTTCCCCAGTTTAACCAGCAGGTCACCGTGAGGTATCGAATCAAATGCCTTGTTGAAGTCTAGAAAGAGGATGTCCACCAGCCTACCCTGGTCCAGTGCACCCATCACCCAATCTTAGAACTCTACAAGGTTTGTCTGATATGATCTCCCCGGGATGATGCCATGTCTCTATCATCCAGGTTCCCTATTTGCTGCATTACCCCCACCTCTCCTTGATTATACCCTGATCACCTTGTCCACCACTGACATCAGACTAATGGGCCTGTAGTTATCTGCCTCCTCTCTTGATCCTCCTTTGTGGATAGGCATAATATGGGCCACCCTCCAGTCTTGGGGTACCCGCCCCGTCTTCGGAGAGATGTTGAAGAGCTCTGCCAGGGAGGCCGCCAGGCCATCTGCCAGTTCCCTCAGCACCCTGATGTATTTCATCCGGCCCTGTTGCTTTCTCCATCCTAAGGGACCTGAGGGCTTCCCTCACTCTTTCTACTGGGATTTCGACCTCCACATCCTCCCGCTTGGCTTCCTGTATTGCCTTCCCTCCACCTGACAGTGCTGTCCCTTCCCCCTCCCTAGACACAACAGGGCTCCCGATCTGTACAAGTCCTGCCCCCTCCGCCAGTTCACCCCTCTCCCTTGGAAAGGCGTAACCCCCTCATCTTCGCTGGTAAAAACTGAGACAAAGTACTCATTTAATACCTCGTCATATCATCATCCAGATTAAATGATTTCTAGCTCTCCAAGACCTGGTGATGATAATCCATGCATTCATCACAGCTACAGTGGATTGGATTACTGTAATGCTCTCTACCTGGGGCTATCTGGCTGTCTTACATGCTGCCTGCAGCTGATCCAGAACTCAGCAGCATGCTAAATCTCTGAGATATCTCATAGAGATCACATTTCACTGGTTCTGTGTTATCTGTACTGGCTACCTATTAAGGGGTGCATCAACTGCATTCATTAAATGCTTGTTAGTATACAGGATCCTACATGGCATGGGATCTGGCTATTTGGAAGTTCTCTTAACCCCTCACATGTCTGTCTGTCTCTCCAATCTACCTATGCTGGCCTACTGTCTGTGCCCCGGTCCAGGCTGAAGATGTCTGGAAATAGGTCTTTTATGGGGGTCAGACCTATATTGTAGAATCAATTCTTCATACACATTCAGTCTACCAGCACGAGAAGCTCCTTCAAAGGGGCCCTAAAATCCTATCTTTTTAATCTAGCCTACTTCCTGATTTGACCCTATAAATCTGTACTGAAGTATGGCTAGCAATAATATATTTTGCTTCTTTGTAGATATTTATATAGTATATAAACTGTGTAGTTATTCATATCTCCAGCTGGAGGAAGAAGGCTGTGTTACCACTGTATTGCTCATGGGTGAGATCCCACTTGGAGTACTGGGTCCAGTTTTGGAGATTGCTTCTCAGACAGGATATAGAAAGTTTGGAGGCAGTCCTCCCTATGCCCTCCAGTATCCAACTCGCCCTACCCACTGCCTTGTCATTATCCTTTGCAACCCTGAGTTACTCAGATATGATAACTCCAAGGTCTATTTCCAGTCTAGAGTCTGCCAGTGCCTCCCCCCATCTAATACCCATCACTTGGATTCCTTTGCTCTAGGTGTATGATTTTGAACACTTTGGCACTGAACCCCAACTTCCACGCTTTTTTTTTTTTTTTTACCAGGAAAGACACACTAAGCTGAAAGCTTTTTTAATAGGTGTGACCTGGGAGCACAAGGAAGTTAAGTGACTTGCTCAGGGTCACACAGTATGCAAGTGGGGGCCATGGGAGTCAAACCTAGGTCTCAAGGTTTGCAGCTTAGAGCCTTGAACCACTGCGCTATACTGCCTCCACTGCTTTTGACCACTCCTTGAGTTTCCCAAGATGCCTGCACATTCTCTCCACCCCTCCTGACTGTTCGTCCTATTGAAGATTTTATCATCTGCAGAGAGACATGCCATTCCTTCCAGCTGTTCTGCAACATTCGCAATGAAAACATTGAAATGGACAATACCTACTACTAAGAGAATAAAATGAATATAGGAGCAAATATGCTGCCAGTATATAAAGACCAAGTGTCCATCATGTCTGCCCAGCGTTTCCTACATTTTCCCCGTCCTCCTGTTAAATAGAGGTTTATACCCCCAAACCGTCCCTCTTTTCCCCAAATACAAACACACACACACACACACACCCCCTACCCAGATCCTCCTCTTGGCCATATCATCCCTCTAAATCAGTCCTAGCCATGACGGAACCTATTTATAGTGCAAGCTCCGACACTTCACCCCAGGCATTATATAAGTAGAATGACATACCTACCAAGCCAAAAGCTCTAACAAGATCAGTTATCACAGGGAGTAACCATAGGAAGGAATTTGAGACTCCTGTGTCATAGACAGGATAAATAGATAAATAGTAGGGTTTACACATAAAAAACATGTCAAGGAATTATACAGAATACAGAAATTTGACATGCACATACATCTTCATAACGATCATTTCTACTTAGTACACACAGTGATCACAGATCTAATCATTATGTAGAGCATCCATGGTTAATATATCCTTGAAGAATCCTCTCAGATAACTTAACTTACTGCATGTTCTTCTTTATGCAACACGTTCTCAGGCAGTATTTATAAAACTGTATAATGTCTCCTCCTACATACTGTATTACAACAACAAATGTTATTGACAGTTGCTATACTTCAGACCAGGAACGGTACTTGCTGTCAGTGCCTTTTGACAGAAACTAAACTCCCATTAGTTCAGGCATGTGATACACTTTCTGAGCGTGGGTTTACATTAAGGACCCCCTACAGTTTGTTCAAGGTAACTGTGGTTGTGTTCATGATTCAACTGTGTGTTCTGTTTGTATGCACAAAGAGAATGGCAACCACAATCACCGTGAAACCGATCTGACTATAATGACAGATGTGACAGCCACATTTCAGCATCACATATTGGTTATGTTTCAATCAGACACAGGCTGAAAACCCAGCAAGCGTCACATGCCTCATCACACCAACAATACTTCAGAATTTAAGATAGTCATAGAGACATCTTAGTAATGAAAATGATAAAACAATGCACATACAGAATATCACACTGAGACAATGCTTCATTCCTTTAAATGTGAGTGGTCATATCTGCACCATTGTCAGTAGATTTGATGCATTTTGCTTAACATTAAGGACTAACTCCATTCAGAGAAACAGTACATTTGAGCTGTTCATGTTATTTCTAAGGTTGTTACCTGTAGCACTCTCTGAATTCAATTATTTCCATTTTTACACTTAATACATCATATGGAGTGGGGCTGCCTTTTCTACCAGCTGCTCCTGCTTGTACGTGTGACCATTTGGTCTTTATTTAAATCATTTGTGTCCCTTTTGCATGACTACAGTAGGTTCAAGATCAGTGCTCTCTCAGTGATTCTCTGCTAGCCCTCAGATTTTTTGTGTGACCCCCTTCTGGGACTTGTATTATTTATAAATAACTTGCCAGTTTCTAATAGATTTTTTCCTGGTGCTTGCCACATAACACCTACTTCTTAAATTTCAATAATCCATACCAGAAATACGGTAGGAGTGAGATGACACCTGCTTCCCCCTTTGTACTCACATCCGGTCACGGCCGTAGTTTCTGACCACATATTCACAGTTAGAGGTTAGCAGGGCTGCCATTCTATCACCCAGAAAACAATCCAGGAAGCCTGTCTGTCCGAAAAAAACAGTTCTCGCCTTCTGAAGAGGAATAAATAGTCACATAAGGAAGGAGTTAAACTTTATTTCTTTACTCATTTAAAAGTGTTTCCCCAGATATAAATACCGAAATTAACAAACCATCTCATTTACATATGTGTTTATTTAAAAGTGATTCACCAGGCAGACATACAGAGATATAAGCCCATATGTTCAAAGGAGATGCGCTGCCATAATGGAGATGGGCGGCGCATCTCAAAAAATGTGCAGAAGTGTGATATTCAATAGAGAGAGAGATGTGTCGTGCATCTCCGAATGTACCATTGTGTGGAAATAATGTATGCGGCACAAAAGAAGGGGCGGTTCCATGAATGTGCCACGCAGCCCTATGCAGCCAAAATGTGTAGCACATCTGCTGCGCATCTCAGAAATGAGCCACCCAAACTTAAGCAAGTAAAAGGATGGCCTAAACTGGCCAGCCACCCACAGGCAGGCCACAGAACTGTAGGCAGGCCATCAAGAGACAGCCCTCTGAGGTGTACCACAACATGCTCCAGGCAGCCACACAAAGCAGTCATACCAGGATGGATGTACCCTTGGCCACAGGTGCCATCTCACCACTGGCACCATCCAGATAGCAATGCTCCATACCACACCCTGGATGTAGACACCCAGCAGCCACATGCCAGTACTGCCTGGTGCCCCTCGAGCACACCTGCAGAGCAGACAGCCACAATGCAGAACATGTACTGGGGCAATGGCCTCCATCCCTATGGCCTGCAGTGCACCACACGGTGCTGGCATGCACCCATGGTGACATGTGTGGCAGTGGTGCCTGGGTAGCCTGGGGTACCAGTGGATGCATGGCAGGGACCAGGGACTGACCTGTGGCACACGCCCATGGTGGTACCCCATAGGTGCAAACAGCATGCCTATGCCAGGCCCACACAACAGGATGCCAGATACATGTCACCGATGCATGCTGGACAGTGTGCACCGCCACAGGGGCACTGCAGTGTGTCAGTGTGGTGTTCCTGTGGTGGATATAGCATGACAGTGTGCAGTATGGGGTGGGGGCACACCCTGTGGCCTAGGGGTGACAAGGGCATGCCCCATGGACACCCAACCCCTCCAGTGGTGAGCATGCAGCCACCTTGGGCACATACATGGCTTGTGTCAGACAGGCCCACCAGGGTACTTGTAGTGGTCCATAAGGGACAGACACACTTAGGTACCCGGTCACCTTCTGAACAGTGACAGTCCTTGCAGTCATTGCCATGTTGCTATCATGGAGGGTATGTGGGGCACGGCAGGTGACTGGATGCTACATGTGTAGCTGGTGTATCACATTCATGTAGTGTACTGATCAGAGTATGTCACCCTATGCCCTTCCCTGTTGTATGTTCAGGTGGGCCCCTGTGGCCACTGTCATGGTGTGCCCCCTGTACCCCAGTCCATCCCGGCCCATAGCCATGGGTAATAGCACTGTACTCAGGCCACTGCAGTCTGCCCACGCACACACACACATACATCCAAGCACACCTGCCTGCTAAGCTGCAGTACCTCCTGTCCACCACTGTGGAGTGGTGAGCAGCCCAGCATGGCTGGAAATATGCATCACTTGGGTATGGAAATGGCCTGAATACATTCCAGTAATGAGCTCCGGCATGTCGGGTATTGGATCAGAACATGCAATGAGGCCATTTGTATATCCTAGCTAAATATCGCAAGTTGTGCCTTGCCCATGTCACCTGTCCCAGCACATTTCCATATGTCCCTGGCTGTGGTGCATGGTTCCCCCTGCATGAGATCTGCTGCACATCTTCAGATGTTTGATTGTGTATGTTCTGAATAGTCAGTCAGACATGCACAATCACATCGTATGGCACATCTTCTGAATATACTGTTTTTTACTTTCGCTTGCACGCATGCGCAAGGAACGTTTTGGGAGAGTAGCACACTTAGAGGTGTGCCTCTCCCACCCAATGCACTGCTCCCTTGAGCAGGCGTGGCGGTCCTGCACCAGTGGGTGCAGCAGCTCAGTATGACAGCGGTGTTCCTCTGCTTCAAAGAAAACACCACTTTCATACTGAGCGCCACCTCGCTCCACACTACCTCCCCGCGCACGTCCATCACCCGCCGCCCCCCAAAGCTTTCAGGCCACGCTGGGAGCCCACCCCAGCATGGCAACATTGTTTGCTGACGGGGTACCCAATCCCCCGCTGGCTCCACGCCCAAAGCCATCTTCTGTCCTACCCTAGCGTGGCAAACATCCCACGTCTGTCTTTTTTTTTCAAACCTGTAAAACAAAACTGTCCTGCAGCATGTCTCCCAACTCCCTCCCACAACCCGCACCACCCACTGCGCACTCCAGCCTCCCCACACCCCTCACCCCATACTTACCTCCAGACTCATGGACGATCTTCGGTGGACTAGGAACACGTCTGCACTCTTCAAAGGCGACGCAAACTGAGGAAATGCCAGTAAGCTGTATAATGGGCTAGTTAGGGGGTTCAACTTTATTGCATATCTCCAGTCATTTTTTGGATTTTTGCACCAAATTTTTAACATGGGGTTTTGGGACCCCTTCTCATGAATGATGTCACTGTCATGGTGTTATTCGGGCCCAAAGGGTGATTTCGCAGGCACTGCACAGTCACTGCATGAAATCACCCTTCGGCCTTGATTAATGCCGTGACAGTGACATCATTCATGAAAAGGGGTCCCAAAAACCCCACGATGAAAATTTTGTGCAAAAATTCCAAAAAATGACTGTTTTACGAGCGTGCGTTGCGCAGTTCCTACGTAGGCTTGTAAGTTCGCGAATTTTCAATATTTTCACTCCAGATTTTCAACATTGCCATTTTATCACACCTTCTTATGAGTTGTACAGCTGTCATTTTTCACATCTCACTCAAAACATGTTTCCACCCATGTAGTGCACAATGGTGCAGTCGGTGTGCAAACTCAATGTATGGGACACATTAAGAAAATCACAGTGACACTGTTCATGAGCAGGGGTCTTAAAATGGCTGTGCTGAAAATTTGGTGAAAAAATTCCTAAATATGACTGTTTTATGAGTCTGCATTGCGCAGTTCCTACGCACACTCGTACATTTGCGAATTTTCAATATTTGCACTCCAGATTTTCAACATTGCCATTTTACCACACCTCCTTATGAGCACTGCAGCTGTCATTTTTCACATCTTGCCCAAAATGTGTTTCCTCCCATGTAGCACACAATGGCGCAGTCAGTGTGCAAACTTAGTGTATGGGACACATTAAGAAAATCACAGTGTCACTGTTCATTAGCAGAGGTTTTAAACTGCCAGTGTTGACAATTTGGTGAAAAAAATTCCTAACAATCACTGTTTTAACAGCGTGCATTGCACAGTTCCCACACACACTCCTAGGTTTGCGAATTTTCAATATTTCCACTACAGATTTTCAACATTGCCATTTTACCACACTTCCTTATGAGCAGTACAGCTGTCATTTTTCACATCCTGCCCAAAACGTGTTTCCGCCTATGTGGTGCACAATGGGGGTAACAAAAAGGTCATGCTGACAATTTATTGTGCAAATACCAGCAATCGCACAGGGCATTAGGGTAAAGCACCATACATGCCAAACACCACTGCAAACACCTGCAAATGAACGTTCGGCATTGACAAATGCTTGTTTACTTTGTGCTGGTGAATCTCAGTTGTATAGCTCAGGCACTTGTACGATGCAGCTGGGGACTTTTGAATATGGGGCCCATACTGTACAAACCATCTCATTTACAGATGTTTCTATTTATTTCAGATCTTTCTATTTATTACAGATGTATCTATTTATTTAAAAGTGTTTCACCAGGTAGACATACAGCAATATACAAACCATTTGTTTATAGATGTGTTTATTTCACAGGTAGACATACAGAGATATGCAAACGATCTCATTTGTAGATGTATTTCTTTATTTAAAAGTGTTTCACAAGGTAGACATACAGAGATATACAAACCATCTCATTTACAGAAGTGTTTATTTATTTAACGTGTTTCACCAGTAAGGCAGATTGCCTAATGAGGTGATATTGCAGAAACAGTGAAGAAATTCAAGACAGCACAGGATGGACACAAGGGGTTGGCTAGTGGGCAGAGGAAAACATCCCTGGGAAGTGGAGACAAGTAGGGGAGGGTGGAAAAAGAGTAGATTAGATGCACCAGGATGGTTTTTTTCTGCTGACACATTACTATGACTCTATGATACATACGAAGTATACAGACAATCTCATTTACAGATGTATTTCTTTATTTAAAAGTGTTTCATCAGGTAGACACACAGGGACATACCGTCTCATTTACAGATGTATTTCTTTATTTAAGAGTGTTTCACCAGGTAAAGATATAGAAACATACAACCGTCTCATTAACAAATGTATTTCTTCATTTAAAAGTGTTTCACCAGGTAGACATACACAGACATACAAACCGTCTCATTTACAGATGTATTTCTTTATTTAAAAGTATTTCACCAGGTAGACATACAAACCATCACATTTACGCATGTATTTCTTTATCTAAAAGTGTTTCACCAGGTAGAGATACAGAGACATACAAACCATTTCATTTACAGATGTATTTCTTGATTTAAAAATGTTTTACCAGGTAGACATACAGAGACATACAAACCATCTCATTTACAGAAGTATTTCTTTATTTAAAAGCATTTCACTATTGATTGATTTAAGTGTTTCATCAGCTAGACATACTGTACAAAGATATACAGACAATCTCTTTTACATACGTTTTTATTTATTTAAAAGTGTTTCACCAGGTAGACATACAGAGATATACAAATCATCTCCTTTACAGATGTATTTCTTTATTTAAGAGCGTTTCACCAGGTAGACATACACAGACATACAGACCGTCTCGTTTACAGCTGTATTCCTTTCTTTAAGAGCGTTTCACCAGGTAGACATACAGACCGTCTCGTTTACAGATGTATTTCTTTATTTAAGAGCATTTCACCAGGTAGACATACAGAGACATACAGACCATCTCGTTTACAGCTGTATTTCTTTATTTAAGAGCGTTTCACCAGTTAGACACACAGAGACATACAAACAGTCTCCTTTACAGATGTATTTCTTTATTTAAAAGCATTTCACTATTGATTTATTTAAAAGTTTTTCATCGGTTAGATATACAGTACTGAGATATACAGACAATCTCATTTACAGATGTTTTTATTTATTTAAAAACGTTTCACCAGGTAGACATACAGAGACATACAAACCATCTCATTTACATATTTATGTATTTGTTTAAAAGTGTTTCACCAGGTAAACAGAGCTATACAAACCATCTCATTTATAGATGTATATATTTATTTAAAAACATTTCACTGTTGATCTTTTTAAAAGTGTTTCATCAGGTAGATATACTGTACAGAGATATACAGACCATCTCATTTACAGATGCATTTATTTAAAAGTGTTTCACCAGGTAGACATACAAAGAATATATATATATACATACACAAACCATCTCCTTTACAGATGTATTTCTTTATTTAAAAGCGTTTCACCAGGTAGACATACAAAGATATATATATATATATATATATATATATATATATATATATATATATACACACACACACACAAAACCATCTCCTTTACAGATGTATTTCTTTATTTAAAAGCGTTTCACCAGGTAGACACACAGAGAGATACAAACCATCTTATTTACAGATCTATGTATTTGTTTAAAAGTGTTTCACCAGGTAAACAGAGATATACAAACCGTCTCATTTATAGATGATTAGAAAATGGGCTTTTTATTAGGAGGCATCTGATTGGCTGGTACCCATTCCACAAGGGTATATTAACTTTCCATAGATGCCCACCAAATAAAAAGTGCCAGCCCAAACCTGCCTTATGCCCAACCAAGAATCCTTGTGCCTAGTCTGCTTCATCACTGGCTGAAGCACTAGGCACAACATTTCAAACTGCAGCCATTTTTTTTTTCACCGTTTAGCGAGAGCCCCACCACTACCACCACCACAAACATGGTCACTACTTGGACGAGGACAACACAGCAGCCAGCAACTGAGAAAACAAATTATACCTGTTTTACAAGCTTTAAACCAATCCCTCTGCTTTTTCCCCTTGTAAGAAAAATGACTGCTGCCTCCACTCACTCAGTTTCACCTGACGGCCACGACGATATCAGCCCAATAAACTGAAAACATTTGCCGGAAAACTATCAAGATCTTTTTTGCCCCTGTCTTTCAGTTCCTATCCTGACCAGTGTCACTGCCAATTCCCTGTCTTCTCGAGCATCAAAACAGACTTTAAAAAAGGCACTCCTGCAGAGCAACCAACATAGTTTTTTTTAACCCTGTGATCCAGTCAGACAGCTGTCATATAGGAGGTCCCCCCCACCCCCAGCCTTCTCTGCTCCCGTACTCCAAAGACAAGTCTGCTGGCCAACACAGTAATGCTTCTTGTGTCAGCGAGTAAGCCATCCCTACCCACAAAGGAATATCCCTTCAAGTGGGAAAGAAAACAGCCTTCCTTTTTGGCTACTGCTGCTGCCGTCAATTTCCATTCACCTCGGTCTCACCACATGCTCCAGAAAGAAAAAATTACTCACCTTAGTAATTGCTTTTCTTCTCATGGAGTCTTGCTATATTATAACAATAGCAGTCAGCCACTGCAGCTGAACTGCCCCGGAGAGGAAGGAGTTAACTCCAGAAGATGTGGAGTTCTACAGCGAGGGCGCTGTGCCCAAAAACTCTATCTGGCAGTTTCAAATGAAACTGTCAGATCTTCAAGAACCAACATCAAAGGGCGGAAAAAAGTCTGTGTGAAAAACTACACTAGCCTATGGCTACCTACTAGTAGTAATAACAACAATATAAACAACAAAGAAACACCCAGAACCATAATAACAAAGATTGATGGTATTATGGTTCGCTTTCCTGCTAGACAAGCACATATGAACCCCCTTCCCCAAGACTCAAGTCCAAGAAGGGGCAATAAAAATAACCTAAATGAACAATCTAGATCCCTAACCCAAAGGAAAACAGGGTTAGGAAAACTAAAATGGCATGACACAGTGCTTGCACCAATTTGCCACCTCTACCCAAGTAGGAGTTCTGAGAGGGGCAGGAGGAGGGTGGTTATAATATAGCAAGACTCCATGAGAAGAAAAGCAATTACTAAGGTGAGTAATTTTTCTTCAAACACCATGAAGTCTTGCTATATTATAACAATAGCAGATTACACAGCAGTACCTCCATGGAGGAGGGTCAGAACCTACTTAGAAATAGGCTCTGAAGCACAGCTGTGCCAAACTGAGCATCTCTCCTGGACTGGACATCCAGGGAATAATGCTTGGTAAAGGTGTGAACTGTCTTCCAGGTAGCAGCTTGACAAATCTCCAGAATAGAATGTCTCTAGCAGCCGCTAGAGACGCAGCTCTACCCTGGTGGAGTGGGCCCTCAATCCTGAGGGGGTACTCTACCCAGTTTCTGATAACAAAATTGGATACAAGAGACAATCCACCTTGCAATTGTTCTCTTAGTGGCAGGTTTCCTTTGCCAACCTCGCCATAGGTAAGAAACAGTTGAGAGGATTCAAACCTATGACCTCTGGTGCCCTCTAGATAGTAACTTAATGCCCTTTTGACATCCAAGCTGTGCAGTCTCCTCTCACCTGAGGAAGAATGCTCAGTGAAAAATACTGGGAGGAGATAGATTGATTCAGGTGGAAATGGAAACCACCTTAGGCAAAACTTTCTATTAGTCCTAAGGACTACCTTATCTCTGTGGAAAGAGATAAAATCTTCTTCCACTGACAGGGCCTGTAACTCACTTATGCGTCTGGCAGAGGTGATAGCTACTAGAAAAACGGTTTTCCAAGTTAAATACTTGAGTTCTGCTGAAGACAGAGGCTCAGGGGGTTGCATTAACTGAGCAATGCAAATATTCAGGTCCCAGGCGGGAGCTGGTTCCCAAAGGAGGGTTAGTGTGAAGTAACCCTTTAAAAACTGGAGAACACAGGGTGAGAAGAAAGGAGGCAGGCTTCCCTGCTGACACAAAAGCAGAGACAGCTGCCAGATGAACCTTCAGGTAGCTGGTCTAAGGCCTAGGGAATTCAGATGGACCAAATAGTCCAAAGAATGGGAAGATCAGCAGATTCTGGGGTAATCTGCCTCTCAGAGCACCAGATGGAAAACCTCTTCCACTTAGAATTATAAGTGGCCCTAGTGGAAGGCTTCCTTGAAGCCTTTAAAATATCCATAACACCTTGAGAAAGGTGTAAATCAACAAATTCTAGCTCCTCAAGAGCCAAGCCTTGAGGTGGAGGGACTTGAGGTCCGGATACCACACTCTCCCTGTGCACAGGCCAGTAAGTCGTGAACTCTGGGCAGGCTCAGGGCAGGGTGGAACTGCCAGGGACAGGAGCAGAGGTACCAGGGCTGTCTGGCCCAATCTGGGGCAATCAGAATCACTCTGCAAGGTTGAGATCTGATTTTCACTAGTACCCTGAAAAGGAGAGGAAGGGGGAAGGCATACAGGAACTTCCCTTTCCAATCCAACAGAAAGGCATCCAGAGGACTGAGCCCAGTACTGGAGGCAAAAAAAAGAGAAGTTGGTGGTTGTCTGGGGCGCGAAAAGATCTATCTGAGGAGTGCCCCAACTGGCAAAGACAGACCCAGTACTTGTGGATTCAGAGCCCATTCGTGATGGCCCTGAGAAATTCTGCTGAGGGCATCCGCCAGCATTGTCCTTCCTGGGAGATGAACCGCTATCAGGGAGGTGTTCAGGAATAAGCCAGAGACCACAACTTCATTGCTTCAGTGCACAAGGCTGAAGACAGTGCCCCTTTTGATGTACCACATTGTGGTGGTATTGTCTGTCCTGACTTGAACCACTTTTCTGGACAGAATCTGAAAAGACCGAAGAGCTAAAAGACAGCTCTGAGTTCCAGAAGATTGATGTGGAGCAGAGTTCCTGAGGAGACCACACTCCCTGAGTGGTAAGGCCTAGGTGAGCCCCCACCCTAACAGGGAGGCATCCGTGGTGAGGGTGAGGGAGGAGAAATAGAATGAAGGGAACCCCTTGTTTCAGATTGCTTTGATCCTGCCACCAGTGTAAGGCCAGGATCAGGGTTTGAGTAACTGGGACCAATTTGGTAAGGGGTCCTTCCTCTGAGACCAATAGGCCTCAAATGGAACTGAATGTCCCTCATCTGAATCTTGCTCCCTGCACAACAGCTGTGGAAGCAGCCATGTGCCCGAGTTGCAGAAAATGCCTTGCTGGTCGAGACCCGCAGGGTAAAGGAGGATGCCAGGGCGATGAGTCTGTCCACCCTTTCCGAGGGAAGAAAGGCCCTGGCTAACCTTGTGTTCAATTCTGCGCCTATGAAGTTAGGGCCTGAACTGGTTCAGAACTGACTTTGGTAAGTTTAGCAGGAATCCCAGAGAAGTGAGAAGCTGCTGGGTGACTTGCAAGTGAGTTTCACCTGACCTGAAGACTGACCCACAATGAGCCAGTCGTCCAGGTAGGGAAACACAGCAACCCCTTGCCTTCTTAAATGAGCCACTACTACAGCGAGACATTTTGTGAATACCCTTGGCGCAGAGGTAAGGCCGAAGGGCATTGCCCTGAACTGGTAGTGGCCTGAGGGCAGTTCGAACCTGAGGTACTTTCGGTGGGAAGGCCTGATCAGAACATGAAAATAGGCATCCTTGAGGTCCAGGGAAGCTAGCCAGTCCCCTGGCCTTAGGGAAGGCAATATCATTGCCAGAGTTAACATTTTGAACTTTGGTTTCAACAGATGCTTGTTCAAGTATCTTAAATCCAGAATGGGCCGCCATTCTCCTGTCTTTTTTGGGGTAAGAAAGTATCTTGAATAAAGCCCCTTGCCCTGATGGCAAGGAGAACCTTTCCACTGCTTTGCAGACCAGAAGAGAAGAAACCTCTGCTTCCAAAGCAAAGGCTTCTGAAGGATTTGCAGATGAAATGCCTGGCTCTCATCTTTGGAAAATATTTGAAGCTGAGAACCAGACCTAGGCTCTATACCTCCAGAACCCATCTGTCCGAAGTTAGGGACAGCCAGCTCTGGCTGAAATAGGCCAACCTGCCCCCACTGGTACAGGAGAATCGGCCCTGGGCACCCCATCAGGGTGCCTGCTTAGCAGCAGCCTTAGGCTGAGGGAGGGAGGCAGTCTGCTGCGCCACGTCTACCCCTGCCTCTGAAGAAACCCTCTAAGTAGACAGCAGAGGAGCTTGAAATTGGTAAAAGGCCTGAAAAGGGTCTGCCCTTACCTCTGGGAGCATGCCTTGTGGCATGGCATGCTTCTCCTTAGCCTGGGCACTTTTGTAGGTAGTTCTGTATTCATCCATCTTTTCATATAATTTTCTGTTTGCTCCCCAAACAGAGAATTTCCACTACAGGAAAATCCATAGCCTTTGACTGAGTATCTTGGGACAGATTAGTGCATCTGAGCCATGCCAACCTCTGAAAGCTACAGAAGTGGCCATGACCCTGGAGGAAACATCATTAACATCAACAGCAGTATGAAATTGAACTTTTAGAGGCTTCAATGCCATCAGCAGCCACCTGTTCCAACTCACTAGCCAGCTGGCCATGGGCCTGCTTGGCTAACTGCAATACTGTGTCCCACCTAGATTTCTGATATCTAGCCACATAAGCCATATAATTTGCCTGCCTGAGTCCCAAAAGAAGCTGCCATATACTGTTTCTTAGCCATGGCATCAATCTTCCTAGAATCCTTGTCAGGAGGATGTGAGGCCAGAGGAATATTAGCTTGTCACAGGCTGCAGCTTATACCACACCTACATGACTACACTGCTCAATAAGGAAGTCTGTATCCGAGCCTGACAAAGTATACCTTCTGTCCATTTTTTATCTACAGGAGGGACAGAATGAGATTTTTAAAATCTTTGTTGTTTGCTTCCTAAATGACTTATGCAAAGGAATAGACAACCTCCTAGACTCTGGAATATCCATCATTTCCACATAATCAGGCTCCTCTTGCTCATCCACAGCCTCCTCTAAAGGAAGCTGGAGGGTTTCTGCAACCTTTTTGTAAAAAATAAAGAAAGAAGGGGACTCAGACAGAATAGGGGGAGATTCTAAAGGTCTGTCTGGAGAAATGCCCGGTTCAATGGGCACGTCCAGACCCTCCCAGCCACACATATATTGATCAAATTCCTCCTCCCCCTCCTGTGGTTCATAAAAATCCTCAACTTCAAAATCCTGAACCACTGGGACTGAACGAACCAACCTTTTACCAACTGTTGGTGGTTCTACAGATCCCTGAGACAGTGACTGGACAATCTGAATGGCTTTAGCTATCTCTGCAGCAGTTGGAGACACAATTCTGGACTCCAAACCTCCTGATTTCTTTGTCTTTTTACTTGGGACTGGTTCCTCTGAACCAGTCTTCCTTTTGCCCGAGGAAGTCTCGCCCTGGTCAGAGGGCACTCCCTCTGGTCCAGTGGGTACTGAACTGGGCTGGCCATCCGGGTCAGCGGACTTTTTGGCCTCTCGTTCCCTGAGCCGGCCCAATCTCTTCTCCAGGGTGGCTGCAGGGAAATTTTTACACACCTGGCAGTCTGACAGGAGGTGGTCAGCCCCCAGACAATAGACACAAGTGGTGTGTGGGTCAGCCTTGGCAAAGGCGTCCCCACAGACATCACAGTGTTGAAACCCAGTGGGCCCGGTTTTTCTTTTGGGTTTCTCAGACATAATGCCAGCCTAATCAAAAACTTGCCCTTTTGATGGCAGTGCCAGAACAAAGACACACTATCGGTTCCTAACATTATCACAGGTATGAAAAAAGCATGTAATAATTTCGGTTTTAGGATCCGATAAGAACCGGAACCGTACTCTAAAACCCACAGTACAGTTTTTAAAGGCAGAAAATCAAGCGATCGGGTTCAAAACCAACCGATAATTAATTTTCCACACAGACTTGAATTTTGTACTTACGGTTACCAGATAGAGCTTTAGAACCGAATAATGACTTTTGCCAGTCTAAATGAATCAAAACTACTCTCTTGAACCGAGAATGAACCCGAGCTGAAGGAGCTGATCTCCGAGCGACTGTTCAGTGAGCGGAGTAAAGAATCTGACAGTTTCATTTGAAACTGCCAGATGAAACTTTGGGCACAGCGCCTCGCTGTAGAACTCAGATCTTCTGGAGTTAACTCCTTCCTCTCCGGGGCAGTTCAGCTGCAGTGGCTGACTGCTATTGTTATAATATAGCAAGACTTCATGGTGTTTGAATATCCCGACTGTGTACTGGAAGCTGGTCAAGCCACTCCACAATCAGGACACCCAGCAAAAAAAAAAAAAAAAAACACACTAATTTATCCTGGTCCTTGCACCTCATACCCGCTCTGCACTGCCTGCCTTTGCGTGGCAGGGGTGATCAAGATCGCAACTTCTGAGTGGGGGGGGAGAATATGTCAAGACAGACAGAAAACTGCATTTTCTTTTAAATAACAATGGGAAGAACTGTATCAGCTCTGCGGGAGTGGGGGCAGCAAGATATTGGAACAGCAAGAAAAGGAGGGACTGCTTTACAACATAAACATTTTAATTTCATTTCACTCTGTTTTTTCAATTTCTATGTACATTTTATTAAATCTCACATAAAAATGCCACAGGTAGTCCATTTTCTAAGTGCAATAATACCCTCCAGGGTGGGCGGTATGGGTAATACTGGACCTTCCAGGGGCTATAAAGCCCTCCGCTTGCAGCGTCGGGCCTCATTACGCCTCTGGATGGTCTGGTATTACCTAATACCACCCACCCTGTCGGGTATTATTGCTTGCATATATTTATTTAAAAGCATTTCACTGTTAATTTATTTGAAAGTGTTTTATCAGGTAAATATACTGTACAGAGATATACAGACCATCTCATTTACAGATGTATTTATTTAAAAGTGTTTCACCAGGTAGACATACAGAGGTATACAAGTCATCTCCTTTACAGATGTATTTCTTTATTTAAATGCATTTCACCAAGTAGACATTTATTTATTAGCTTTTGGTAACCGGGTAAGTGCGCTAGGCAACAGACCTGCCTATTTTCAGGCACGACCCGGGAGAGCACAGGACATTGGTTACAATATGCAGAAATGCACAGACATAATATAGGTGTACAGAAGCAAAACAAGATACACATTGGGTAGTACAGTAACAGTTACATAAGAAAAAATTACTCACCTTAGTAATTGCTTTTCTTCTCATGGAGTCTTGCTATATTATAACAATAGCAGTCAGCCACTGCAGCTGAACTGCCCCGGAGAGGAAGGAGTTAACTCCAGAAGATTGGGAGTTCTGCAGCACGAGGGCGCTGTGCCCAAAGCTCTATCTGGCAGTTTCAAATGAAACTGTCAGATCTTTCTGAAGCCAACATCAAAGGACGGAAAGTCTGTGTGGAAAATCTACACTAGCCTATGGCTACCTACTAGTAGTAATAACAACAATATAAACAACAAAGAAACACCCAGAACCATAATAACAAAAATTGATGGTATTATGGCTCGTTTCACCCTTGACAAGCACATATGAACCCCTTCCCCAAGACTCAAGTCCAAGAGGGGCAATAAAAATAACCTAAATGAACAATCTAGATCCTAACCCAAAGGAAAAAGGGGTTGAGGGATAACTAAAATGGCATGACACAGTGCTTGCACAATTTGCCACCTCTACCCAAGTAGGAGTTCTGAGAGGGGCAGGAGGGAGGTGGTTATAATATAGCAAGACTCCATGAGAAGAAAAGCAATTACTAAGGTGAGTAATTTTTCTTCCAAACACCATGAAGTCTTGCTATATTATAACAATAGTAGATTACACAGCAGTACCTCCATGGAGGAGGGTCAGAACCTACTTAGGAAATAGGCTCTGAAGCACAGCTGTGCCAAACCGAGCATCTCTCCTGGACTGGACATCCAGGGAATAATGCTTGGTAAAGGTGTGAACTGTCTTCCAGGTAGCAGCTTGACAAATCTCCAGAATAGGAATGTCTCTAGCAGCCGCTAGAGGCGCAGCTATACCCCTGGTGAGTGGGCCCTCAATCCTGAGGGGGTACTCTACCAGTTTCTGATAACAAAATGGATACAAGAGACAATCCACCTTGCAATTGTTCTCTTAGTGGCAGGTTTCCTTTGCCAACCTCGCCATGGGTAAGAAACAGTTGGAGGATTAGAACCTATGACCTCTGGTGCACTCTAGATAGTAACTTAAGGCCCTTTTGACATCCAAGCTGTGCAGTCTCCTCTCACCTGAGGAAGAATGCTCAGTGAAAAATACTGGGAGAGAGATAGATTGATTCAGGTGGAAATCAGAAACCACCTTAGGCAAAAACTTTCTATTAGTCCTAAGGACTACCTTATCTCTGTGGAAAGAGATAAAATCTTCTTCCACTGACAGGGCCTGCAACTCACTTATGCGTCTGGCAGAGGTGATAGCTACTAGAAAAACGGTCTTCCAAGTTAAATACTTGAGCTCTGCTGAAGACAGAGGCTCAAAGGGGGGTTGCATTAACTGAGCAATGCAAATATTCAGGTCCCAGGCGGGAGCTGGTTCCCGAAAGGGAGGGTTAGTATAAAGTAACCCTTTAAAAAAATTGGAGAACACAGGATGAGAAGAAAGGGAGGCAGGCTTCCCTGCTGACACAAAAGCAGAGACAGCTGCCAGATGAACCTTCAGGGTAGCTGGTCTAAGGCCTAGGGAATTCAGATGGACCAAATAGTCCAATAGAATGGGAAGATCAGCAGATGTGGGGTAATCTGCCTTTCAGAGCACCAGATGGAAAACCTCTTCCACTTAGAATTATAAGTGGCCCTAGTGGAAGGCTTCCTTGAATCCTTAACACCTTGAGAAAGGTGTAAATCAGCAAATTCTAGCTCCTCAAGAGCCAAGCCTTGAGGTGGAGGGACTTGAGATCCGGGTACCACACTCTCCCCTGTGCACAGGCCAGTAAGTCGTGAACTCTGGGCAGGCTCAGGGGAGGGTGGACTGTCAGGGACAGGAGCAGAGGGTACCAGGGCTGTCTGGCCCAATCTGGGGCAATCAGAATCACTCTGCAAGGTTGAGATCTGATTTTCACTAGTACCCTGAAAAGGAGAGGAAGGGGGAAAGGCATACAGGAACTTCCCTTTCCAATCCAACAGAAAGGCATCCAGAGGGACTGAGCCCAGTACTGAGGTCTGCAGCAAAAGAGGAAGTTGGTGGTTGTCTGGGGCTGCGAAAAGATCTATCTGAGGAGTGCCCCAACTGGCAAAGACAGACCCCAGTACTTGTGGATTCAGAGCCCATTACGTGATGGCCCTGAGAAATTCTGCTGAGGCATCCCTCACATTGTCCTTCCCTGGGAGATGAACCGCTATCAGGGGTGTGTCAGGAGTAAGCAGAGACCACAACTTCATTGCTTTGGTGCACAAGGCTGAAGACCGAGTGCCCCTGCTTGTTGATGTACCACATTGTGGTGGTATTGTCTGTCCTGACTTGAACCACTTTGTTCTGGACAGAATCTGAAAAGACCGAAGAGCTAAAAGACAGCTCTGAGTTCCAGAAGATTGATGTGGAGCAGAGATTCCTGGGGAGACCACACCCCTGAGTGGTAAGGTCGCCTAGGAGCCCCCACCCTAACAGGGAGGCATCCGTGGTGAGGGTGAGGGAGGGAGAAATGGGAATGAAGGGAACCCCTTGTTTCAGATTGCTTTGATCCTGCCACCAGTGTAAGGCCAGGATCAGGGTTTGAGTAACTGGGACCAATTTGGTAGGGGTCCTTCCTTTGAGACCAATAGGCCCTCAAATGGAACTGAATGTCCCTCATCTGAATCTTGCTCCCTGCACAACAGCTGTGGAAGCAGCCATGTGCCCGAGGAGTTGCAGAAAATGCCTTGCTGGTCGAGAGACCGCAGGGTAAAGGAGGATGCCAGGCGATGAGTCTGTCCACCCTTCCGAGGGAAGAAAAGCCCTGGCTAACCTTGTGTTCAATTCTGCGCCTATGAAAGTTAGGACCTGAACTGGTTCCAGAACTGACTTGATAAGTTTAGCAGGAATCCCAGAGAAGTGAGAAGCTGCTGGGTGACTTGCAAGTGGGATTACCTGACCTGGAGACTGACCCACAATGAGCCAGTCGTCCAGGTAGGGAAACACAGCAACCCCTTGCCTTCTTAAATGAGCCACTACTACAGCGAGACATTTTGTGAATACCCTTGGTGCAGAGGTAAGGCCGAAGGGCATTGCCCTGAACTGGTAGTGGCCTGAGGGCAGTTCGAACCTGAGGTACTTTCGGTGGGAAGGCCTGATCAGAACATGAAAATAGGCATCCTTGAGGTCCAGGGAAGCTAGCCAGTCCCCTGGCCTTAGGGAAGGCAATATCATTGCCAGAGTTAACATTTTGAACTTTGGTTTCAACAGATGCTTGTTCAAGTATCTTAAATCCAGAATGGGCCATTCTCCTGTCTTTTGGGGTAAGAAAGTATCTTGAATAAAGCCCTTGCCCTGATGGCAAGGAGGAACCCTTTCCACTGCTTTGCAGACCAGAAGAGAAGAAACCTCTGCTTCCAAAGCAAGGGCTTCTGGAAGGATTTGCAGGTGGAAAATGCCTGGCTCTCATCTTTGGAAAATATTTGAAGCTGAGAACCAGACCTGCCTATTACCTCCAGAACCCATCTGTCCGAGTTAGGGACAGCCAGATCTGGCTGAAATAGGCCAACCTGCCTCACTGGTACAGGAGGAATCGGCCCTGGGCACCCCATCAGGGTGCCTGCTTAGCAGCAGCCTTAGGCTGAGGGGAGGGGACGGTCCACTTGTGCCACGCCTACCCCTGCCTCTGAAGAAACCTTCTGCGAGACAGCAGAGGAGGCTTGAAATTGGTAAAAGGCCTGAAAAGGGCCTGCCCCTACCTTCTGGGAGCATGCCTTTGTGGCATGGCATGCTTCTCCTTAGCTCTGGGCACTTTTTGTAGGTAGTTCTGTATTCATCCATCTTTTCATATAATTTTCTGTTTGCTCCCAAACAGAGAATTTCCCATACAGGAAAATCCATAGCCTTTGACTGGGTATCTTGGGACAGATTAGTGCATCTGAGCCATGCCAACCTACGGAAAGCTACAGAAGTGGCCATGACCCTGGAGGAAACATCATTAACATCAACAGCAGTATGAAATTGAACTTTAGAGGCTTCAATGCCATCAGCAGCCACCTGTTCCAACTCACTAGCCAGCTGGCCATGGGCCTGCTTGGCTAACTGCAACACTGTGTCCCACCTAGATTTCTGATATCTAGCCACATAAGCCATATAATTTGCCTGCCTGAGTCCCAAAGAAGCTGCCATATACTGTTTTTTCGCCATGGCATCAATCTTCCTAGAATCCTTATCAGGAGGATGTGAGGCCAGAGGAATATTAGCCTTGTCACAGGCTGCAGCTTGTACCACACCTACATGACTACACTGTTCAGTAAGGAAGTCTGTATCCGAGCCTGACAAAGTATACCTTCTGTCCATTTTTTTATCTACAGGAGGGACAGAATGAGGATTTTTTAAAATCTTTGTTGTTTGCTTCCTAAATGACTTATGCAAAGGAATAGACAACCTCTAGACTCTGGAATATCCATCATTTCCACATAATCAGGCTCCTCTTGCTCATCCACAGCCTCCTCTAAAGGAAGCTGGAGGGTTCTTGCAACCTTTTGTAAAAATAAAGAAAGAAGGGACTCAGACAGAATAGGGGAGATTCTAAAGGCCTGTCTGAGAAATGTCCGGTTCAATGGGCACGTCCAGACCCTCCAGCCACACATATATTGATCAAATTCCTCCTCCCTCCTGTGGTTCATAAAATCCTCAACTTCAAAATCCTGAACCACTGGGACTGAACGAACCAACCTTTTACCAACTGTTGCTGGTTCTACAGATCCCTGAGACAGTGACTGGACAATCTGAATGGCTTTAGCTATCTCTGCAGCAGTTGGAGACACAATTTTGGACTCCAGACCTCCTGATTTCTTTGCCTTTTTGCTTGGGACTGGTTCCTCTGAACCAGTCTTCCTTTTGCCCAGTCTCGCCCTGGTCAGAGGGCACTCCCTCTGGTCCAGTGGGTACTGAACCGGCTGGCCATCCGGTCAGCGGACTTTTGGCCTCTCGTCCCTGAGCCGCCCAATCTCTTCTCCAGGGTGGCTGCAGGGAAATTTTTACACACCTGGCAGTCTGACAGGAGGTGGTCAGCCCAGACAATAGACACAAGTGGTGTGTGGGTCAGTAGCAAAAGCGTCCCACAGAACATCCAGTGTTGAAACCCAGTGGGCCCGTTTTCTTTGGGTTTCTCAGACATTATGCCAGCCTAACCAAAAACTTGCCCTTTTGATGGCAGTGCCAGGCAAGACACCCTTATCGGTTCCTAACCGTGTCACGAGTATTTGAAAAAAAGTTATAATTTCGGTTTTTTTAGAACCGATAAGAACCGGGAACCGCACTCTAAAACCCACAGTACAGTTTTAAAAATTAGAAAATACCAAGCGATCGGTTCAAAACCGAACCGATAATAATTTTCCACACAGACTTAGTTTTTTTGTACTTACGGTTACCAGATAGAGCTTTAGAACCGAAATGCGGTAAAATAATGACTTTTGCCGGTTCAAATGAACCGAAAACTACTCGTTTGAACCGATAATGAACCGAGCTGAAGGAGCTGATCTCCGGAGCGACTGTTCAGTGAAGCGGACTAAAGAATCTGACAGTTTCATTTGAAACTGCCAGATAGAGCTTTGGGTACAGGGCCCTCGCGCTGTAGAACTCCAGATCTTCTGGAGTTAACTCCTTCCTCTCCGGGGCAGTTCAGCTGCAGTGGCTGACTGCTATTGTTATAATATAGCAAGACTTCATGGTGTTTGAAGGGTACATTTTAGGCATAGATCATAATAAGGATGTAAAATAAAGCAATTAGGGTAACCATAAGACAGCTGAGGACAGTAAAGACATCAAGGTTCATAGCCACCTAGACAAATTGCATGGGAGAACATTAGTGTAGTACTCAGGGTCAGACCCGACAGCCTGCAGTGGGACAAAGCAAATTAAGAGCATTTGCATTGGCCAGAGGCTAGGAGGTGGGTGAACAGTGAGTTTTTGAATTCTCGATGGGAGGATGATGTTTTCACCATAAGGGGGAGTTAGTTCCAGAATTTGGGAGTAAATGGTCAAATGCCTGTTCACCCATTTTGTCATGCAAGGTCTAGTGGAGAGCATGGGGACAGAGGAAGACCTGAGGGCACGGGTGTGTGAGGCAGGAGTCAGGAGGTTGGCAAGATAGACAGGGCAGGGAGGTCTAGAACAGGGAGTCGATAAAGCAGCCCAGGGAGTAGGCCAAATATCCTTAGGTGACAGCCAATTTAAGCCAGCATAAAGGAGACAATGATGGGTAAGACGTGGGGCAGTTAAGGCGAATCTACAGATGTTGTTGTAGACAGTGTCCCATTTGTGGAGTGTAGCAGAGTTTGCAGCAAAGAGGAGGGCAGAGCATATTGGAGCTGGGGTAGAGAATACCTCTCGCAACAGAAAGTCTAGCGGAAGGGTGAGGGAGTGGCGACGCGATAAGCTCCGCCAATTTTAGCATTGACGACACGGCACACCATATTGACATGTTGAGACAGGTCAAGTGTGGATCCAAAGGACCCAAGGTACTTGAAGGACTCCAGTGTTTGAAATGAGGGAGCCATCAAGGCATTGAACCCGGAGCCTGTTCAGCAGGAGCAGACAGTTTCTTACAGGATCCGAATAGCATAGCACAGGTTTTTCCTAGGTTCAGGACTTGGTGGTTGCTAGAGAGCCAGGTCTGCAGGAATTGGAAGTCATTAGTGAGAGTGGAGTTGATGGCAGCAACCGATTTTGACCCAGAGTAGAGAACAAGGTCATCTGCATACATAAGAGTGCAGCTAAGCCGGGACATGGTGGGAATATCATTTAGGAAGAGGGAAAAGAGTAGAGGTCCAAGAGTGGATCCCTGGGGAACTCCACGGGAGATGTTTAGGGGGGAGGAATGGGCCTTGTGAAATGCTACCGCCTGAGTCCGATTGTCAAGATAGCTATGGAACCAGGAGAGGGCTTGGTCAGATGCTCCAATGGATTGGAGCTTCTTTAGCATGAGAGGATGGTGTACCATGTTGAAGGCTTTAGACAGGTCGATAAAGACGGCCCCAGTGAGTAGGCCACGGTCCATATTATTTCTGATGTCATTTGTAAGTTGTGTACGTGCAGAGGTGGTACTGTGACCAGGCCGGAAACCATGTTGGCACGGGGTTTGAAGATTAAACATGTCAAGGTGAGCAGCAAGCTGGCAGTGGACTATTTTTTCAAGCAGCTTACTGAGAGTGGGCAGAAGAGATATTGGGCGGTAGTTGGACATGAGTTTGACATCGCCCTTTTTGTGTATAGGGATGGTTCTGGCAGTTTTCCAGGTGGATGGGACAGTAGACGTACGAATCAAGAGGTTAAAAAGCCAGGTGATAAGGCTGGTCAGCCAAGGTGCATACTGCTTAAGTATGCAAGGATGGATGCCCTCAGGCCCTTGACCCCGCATGCCGGAAGGGAGTTAAGTAGCTTGCGAACTTCAAGGTATGTGGTTGGAGCCAGAATGAACGGGAGGTGTGGGAGGGGTGAGGGAGGAGAAGAGGGACAGTCAGGTTGAGGGCTAGTTAGAGTAGCAACTGGTGGAGAAGAAAAAGGGCATTGAAGGCGTTGGCAATGGTGTCATGGTTGGTGCAGTGAACACCTTGAATGTTCATGTCAGCTGGATTCTGTGGCTTGTCATTGCCGAGAATGTCCTTAATTTTGGACCAGTACCTGCGCGGATTTGTAGAGGATGTTATTAGTAGGTTCCTATAGTAGGTGCTTTTGGCAATATGAATTTATCTTTTGCAGTTGTTACGTAATGCACGATAGTCTTCAAAGTCTGCACGGGTGGAGATCTTCCACCTGGACCAAAGTTTGTCCCTAGATTTGAGAAGTTGAAGCAGGGGGCGTGTTAGCCACTTGGTTACTTTCCCTGCCATCCTACGTGTGGTGACCGGGATGTGAAGGTTTTGAAGAGAGAGGAGGATGGAGTTGAAATATTATGTGGCTATGTTAATGTCCTCTGTTTGGTAGAGAGGGGACCAGTCAACCTGGTTAAGGTCAGTTAAGAAGTCCTCATGACTTAAGCGGGAGAGATTAGGAAAGATTACAGTTTTAGCAGGGAGGGGAGGAATGACAGTGTTCCAGACACAGTAGATAGGATAGTGGTCGCTAATTGTGTCAGGTAGCACACGGCTGAGGCAACATATTCCGTCCTGTTAGTAAGTATCCAGTCAAGGAGGGTGGCACAGTTGCCCCCCGTGAGACCCTTGTGGGTTCATGTATGAGCTGGGATAGATTTGCCTCTAGCTAAGGAGGATAGGTTAGCTGAGTTTTTCTCTCGGACCAGTCAAGGTTAAAATCACCAAGGCAGATAATGTCATTCTTGCCTGTAACTGAAGGCAGAAACCCTAGGAGTTCAGTGATGCCTTGTGTAGCATTTTGGGGGATATAAGTACAAAAAATATGGAGTTTCTTTACACCCCCAAGAAGCAGTAGGTTGTGTAGGATTTCACAGTATGGTAGGAGGGGGTCCTGCAGAAGGGTAATGTTTAGGTGAGTTTTGAAGTAGAGGGCAAGGCCACCTCCCCTTTTAGTGCCAGGACGGTCGATACAGAAGCATGTTGTATCCAGGAAACTGGCACTGAGAGTCAAGCACTGTGGGCTTAAGCCAGGTTTCTGTGATGGCGAGGACGTCCGGGACGTTAGTCTAGATCCAAGCCTGGAGGTCAGGGAGGTTGGCCATAAGGCTCCTAGCATTCAGGTGGGCGAAAGTTAGTACATCGGTTTTAGGGAGAGTGGTGGCCGGGGGGGGGGTGGCAAGGTTATGACGGGACGCAGAGATGGACCAGGGTTGATCTCAATGTCGCCGGATAGTATAAGAGATAGGGTTAGTAACCAGCGGGTGATGAGGGATGCCCTGATCGAGATGCAGGGTGGCGCTCAGATGGAGGTGAAGGTATCTGACTATTGGGCAAATACGCTTAAGCTGGGATGAGAGGTGAAGGTAGAGGTAGTGAAGCAGTGGCAAGCATGTTGGAGTAGTAGAAGTCAAACTGAGTATAAGTATTGGCAGAAGCTGTTGATGTGTTCAAGCAGTAAAGCTCAAAGAGGATAGGAAGGCAAAGTATTCCCATGAGGAGCCTAGGAGGGAGGAGGGGATATTTTTGACTAGAGAAAGGAGTGAGGTAGAGAGGAAAGAGACAGCAGAGGGCTCCTTTAATATAAATCACCAAGTGAAAACAGCTACTAGAGAGCAGTAAAATGTGACAAGTGAGGTATTGGGAGCAAATTGGGAGCAAATTGTTCAAACTTAATCAGGCTCCCTCTAGTGGCAAAACAATATAAGGAGCTAATGGAGATTTTTCTGCTGCTTGTCAAAAAAAATGATCAAGTTAGAAATTATCTGGTGTGTCTCGTGTGCAGTGACTCTAAGCTTTTAAATACAGTTACAGGCAAATGCAAATAGTTTTAGCTGGTTCGTTTTAAAAGTTTCAAAATCAGGCACAAAAGTAAAAGTTCTGCTCTGTTTGAGCCTGGGCAGCAACTCGAGGTGCTACTCTGGCCGGGATTCATGCGCTGAGCAGGGAGCTTGTGGTCAGCTTTCAGAAAAGTGCCAGATGACAACGGCTGGTGGTGGCAGCAGCCTGATCAAGGTAGAAATTACCTGTGTGTCTCGGGTTCGGGGTTTCTATGGGCAGGGAGGGCTTCAGAGCAGGTCCCGTGACCTCCAGTCTCCCTCAGGGGAGGGGTGGTCTCTGGTGTGTCTCAGGTTCGGGGCTTCTGCGGGCAGGGAGGGCTTCAGGGCAGGCCCTCGCGACCTCCAGTCTCCTCAGGGAGGGCGGTCTCTGGTGTGTCTCGGGTTCGGGGCTTCTGCGGGCAGGAGGCTTCAGAGCAGGCCCTCGTGACCTCCGGTCTCCTCAGGGAAGGGGGGTGGTCTCTGGTGTGTCTCAGGTTCGGGGCTTCTGCGGGCAGGGAGGGCTTCAGAGCAGGCCCTCGCGACCTCTGGTCTCCTCAGGGAAGGGGGGGTGCCATCTCATTTACAGATGTATTTCTTTATTTAAAGGTATTTCACCAGGTAAAGATACAGAGACATACAAACCACCTCATTTACAGATGTATATATTTATTTAAAAACATTTCACTATTGATTTATGCATTTCATCAGGTAGACATACTGTACAGAGTTATACAGACCATCTCATTTACTGATGTATTTCTTCATTTAAAAGTGTTTACCAGGAAGACATACAGAGACATACAAGCCGTCTCATTTACAGATGTGATCTCATCAAAAAAGAAATGGGGAACAAGTATAGTACAAATTAAAAAATGAACAATATAATTCTGCATACAAAAATGAAAAATGGTTACAAAATTCATCAGACGTATTCAGAAATTAATAGACAGGTAGAAACAACAACAGTTTTTTTTTTCTCAACTGACAATACCAGATTGATGCTATTTTTAATTCTATTAGCGTATTTTAGTTTAATTATAAATATAGAAACATAGAATTTGTCGGCAGATAAGGACCGCTTGGCCCACCCAGTCTGCCCATTTCCCTACCTAATGGATAAGCTGCAGATCCTAGTTAACCAGCAGCATACGTCTTCCTACCCCAACCCCCTAGAATGGCCTTATGACTGTCCCATGCATGCTTGAATTCCACCACTGTTTTTGACACCACAACTTCCTCCTTCGGAAGGCCATTCCATGCATCCACAATCCTCTCTGTAAAAAAATACTTCCTTAAATTACCTCTGAGCCACCCCCCCATCTTCAAATTGTGCCCCCTTGTTCTTGCACACCTGTTTTTTGAAAGATGCTACCCTCTTGGACTTTGTTGAATCCCTTGAGGCACTTGAAAGTTTCTATCATAGCTCCCCTCTCCCTCCTTTCCTCGAGGCTATACATTTTAAGCTCCTTTAGTCTCTCTTCATATGTCTTCTGGTGCAGACCCTGCATCATTTAAGTTGCCCTCCTCTGGACAGCTTCCATCCTGTCTATGTCTTTGCGGAGATTGGGTCTCCAGAACTGCATGCAGTACTCCAGATGGGGTCTGACCAGCTGTATTTACAGAGGGATAATAACTTCCTGTTTTCTACTGGTTATTGTAGTATATGGTAACTTACCCTAGTAACAGTGTAGAATGGTTTAGTCCACATCCCCCTGCAGTTTTGGGCCAATGGTATGTCTGGGGTGGAAACTGGGTTTTAGAAACTGCACGAGCAGATTGTAGTAGTAGTTCTACTGAGGCCTGCTGATCTATCTAATGTATGCTTGTTGAATAAACCTCAGAGCTGTTAGAAGTTACTTATGGTATCCAGTCATTCCTAAAACCAGCAATCCTGTAAGAAGCAACTAAAGTGAAATATTATATGGTGTCAGAAGTGAACTTGCAGTGCTGCAGTTGCAAGAAAGAAGAAAAGTTTGTGCTGCCAAGAAAAGAAACAAAAGACAGTATTTGTGAGTACCTAAAGCTTACTAAAAGACTGTATAACAAAGTATTTTTGGCAGTATGGAGCAATTTAAGCCACCTCCACCACTATTGTTGACTGGAAACCTTGCAGAAAACTGGAGTAGGTGGGCACAGAGATTAAGTCTGTACTTCACAGCCACAGGATTAGATGATAAATCAGAGGAAAGGAAAATTGCAGTCCTGCTATACACGATTGGGGATGAGGCCCTCGAGGTGTACAATACCCTCAATATAATGTATGCTGACCCACAAGCTAAAAAAGCAGCTGAGGTTATGGAAGCATTTAAGAATTATTGTTCAAGGCAGGATGGTAATACAGGCCAAAAACCAGACTGCCAGCTACCAACACGTGAGATACGTGCACAAAAATCAAACACGTGTGGGAGGTGTGGTAAGAGACATGCGCCAAAGGCTTGTCCAGCATATGGACAAGAATGTCGTAAATGTGGTGGCCTCAATCATTATGCAAAAATGTGCAGGTCCAAAAAGTCCAACAAACCTCATGAAAAAATGACCAAAGGTGTAGAAGTAGTATTTGTGTGTGCTGTAAAAAGAAAACAAGAAATGGTGCAGACACAAGTACCAGATGAAGGGTGGTACACTACCTTGAAGATAATGGGACAGCCAGTTAAGTTCAAGTTGGACACTGGGGCTGAAGCCAATATACTTACTAAAGAAGTGATTGCGCAGTTTCCATGCAAGGTACAAATCAAGCCGACCAGTACTATCCTAATGGCATATGGAGGAGCACAAATTAATCCGGAAGGGAAGTGACGCTAAAGTGTAAGACACAGACAGAGAGAGGCCAATCTGCAGTTTTATGTCACTAATACATCGGGAGCTTCCTACTGGGTCAATAGGCATGTGTCATCCTGGATCTGATTCGCAAAGTAAAGGTGCTTAAAACCAAGCCACCAAGCACAAAAGAGGAACTTCTTGCACAATATAAAACAGTGTTTGAAGGCCTAGGAGAATTCCCTGGTGTTTACCACATATATACCGACCCAAATGTTACTCCTGTGATACATGGTGCAGAAAAGTCCCATATGCAATCACGGACAGACTAAAACAGACACTGGAACAGCTGGAGCAAATTGGGGTGATTAGCAAGGTAAAAAACCTACAACATGGGTAAATAGCCTTGTAATTACTGAAAAAAAAATGGTGAGATCGGTGTGTTTGGACCCTAGAGACTTAAATAAAGCTATCAGAAGACATCACTTCTCCATCCCCACATTGGAGGATATTCAGAGTAAGCTTGCAGGTAAAAGTTTTTACAATTCTGGATGAAAAGATGGGTACTGGCAGATCAAATTAGATGACGAATCTGCAGACCTATGTACATTCAACAGTCCATGGGAAGGTACAAATTTCACAGACTTCCTTGGTATACGGTCTGCAAGTGAAGTATTCCAGCAGAGAAATGCTGAACACTGGAGACATACCAGGTGTTTTTGTAATAGCTGATGACATGCTTATAGCTGCAGCTACCAAGGAAGAGCATGACAATACTTTGAGAAAAGTAATGGACACAGCAGTGGAACTCAGTGTAAAGTTCAATAATGACAAAATACAGTATTTGGTGAGTGAGGTGAAATACATGGGGCACATCATAACTGAAAATGGACTACGGCCTGATGAAGCCAAAGTAGAAGCAATAGCTGAGATGCCCCCTCCCGAAGATAAAAAAGCACTACAGAGGCTGTTAGGAATGACTCGATACTTGGCGCAGTACATTCCGAATGAAGCAAATCTCACAGCACCACTAAGGCAGCTACTCAAAAAAGATGTCATGTGGCAGTGGCAGCCAGCACAGGAAGAAGCCTTACAAAAGCTGAAAAAGACTATTTCTTCTGCACCAGTATTAAAATTCTTTGATCCAAAAGAGGACATTGAAATCCAAGCAGATGCGTCTAAGGACGGACTAGGTGCTTGTCTACTACAAAGAAACAGACCAATAGCTTATGCATCTAGGTCATTGTCCAGTGCTGAAAGAAACTATGCACAGATAGAAAAAGAGTTGCTAGCGATTGTGTTCTCTCTACAGAAATTTCATCAGTATGTTTATGGAAGGTCAGTGAAAGTACAATCAGATCACAAGCCACTACAGTCCATACTGAACAAACCAATTGGAAAGGCTCCAGCAAGATTGCAGCGGATGCTGTTACAGATACAGAAATATGACATAGAGGTAATATATACTCCAGGCAAAGATATTCTGATTGCAGACACGCTATCCAGGGCAGTACCAAGAAAACCAGCAGAGGGAGACATTGATCTAAGTAGTGAAAAGGTCATATACTCAATCCAAGCAACAGAAACACTGCCAGACAGCATGTTAGAGGGGCTAAAACAGGCCACACAGAGGGACAACGATTTACAGTTGCTTAAAGAAATGCACTTCAAAGGCTGGCCTAACAGGAAAAAACAAGTCAGCATCAAACTTCAGCACTATTGGCCCATGAGACACAATATATACATAGAAAATGATCTCATAATGGTGGGTAAAAGAATCATCATACCCAAAGAGCTGAGAACAGATATGCTACAAAGACTTCACACAGCATCAAGGAATACAAAGGTCGAAGGCACAAGCCAGAGCTGTGATGTATCGACCAGGCATGAATCGAGAAGTAGAAATGATGGTTGAAGCATGTGGACCTTGTCAGGAACTCTTACCCAGCAACCACAAAGAGCCAATGTGTCCACATGAAATACCTGACATGCCATGGTTAAAGCTTGGTGCACATTTTTGACTTTAGGGGACACTCCTACTTAATAGTAGTGGACTATTTTTCAAAATACCCTGAGGTTCTCAGAATGCCTGACAAGACAGCAGCTACAGTTATTGCAAAATTGAAAGCTGTATTTGCAAGACATGGAATTCCAAAAGAACTGGTAGCGGATCATGTACCATGTGCAAGTTATGAAATGAAGCAATTTGCAAAGTTGTGGGAATTCAGAATAACTCATTCCAGCCCAGGATACCCACAATCTAATGGTTTAGCTGAAAGAATGATCCAGACAGTAAAAAGAATCTTTCAGAAGTCTATGCAAGGTCAGACCAATCCACATCTCGCATTGCTCAGTCTTAGAAATACACCAGTCACAGGACTGAACTTTACACCTTCTCAATTGTTGATGGGCAGAATGTTGAGGACAACATTACCAGCAAGTGCAAGGGCACTGCAACCTGAAATACCAAAGGATGCACATAAATGTCTGAAAAGACTACAGAAAAGACAGAAACAGTATTATGACAGGAATGCAGCTCCACTTATTCCATTCAGAGAAGGGAAAGGGTATGCATAGAGACTTCCAGTGGGTGGCAACCTGCTACAGTGGAAAGAATCCGTGATGAGCCAAGATCCTATAGTGTGATTACTCCTGCAGGACAGCGATACGACGGAACAGGAGACACCTGAGGAAAGACCGAACAGTTGCTTTGGAGGCTGAAGAGCAACAGGCAGATGAGTCAACTGAATCCGTATTGTCACAAACAGTGCAATCCAGGGACAACAGCCAGGAACAGGACACTTGTCAAGAGTATGAGCAACCAGAGATGGAACCTGTTTTCAATGACACTTTGCAAGACAGTCCTGAGGCTGTACCCAGTGTGCAGTCTACTCGAATGACCAGAAGAGGGCGTGTGCTTACAGTTCCTGAGAGGTTCAGAGATTTTGTTATGACTTAAGTCAGTGGTAAAAGACTTATTTCAACAAGGCTGAGTACCAGTGACTTTAGACCCTAACTCATCACAAAGTAAGACTCAACCATTATGTTAATATTGCTTGGTAATTATTTGTCATTGATATGCAAACCGAAATCAAGGTAATTGCTTTCTTTTACTAGAAGGGGAGATGTAGTATATGGTAACTTACCCTAGTAACAGTGTAGAATGGTTTAGTCCACATCCCCCTGCAGTTTTGGGCCAATGGTATGTCTGGGGTGGAAACTGGGTTTTAGAAACTGCACGAGCAGATTGTAGTAGTAGTTCTACTGAGGCCTGCTGATCTATCTAATGTATGCTTGTTGAATAAACCTCAGAGCTTTTAGAAGTTACTTATGGTGTCCAGTCATTCCTAAAACCAGCAATCCTGTAAGAAGCAACTAAAGTGAAATATTATAGTTATGCCTCTCCCTATGCATCCCAGTATCCTCCAGCCCTCCTTGCTGCCCTCTCATATTGCTTGCCCACCTTTAGGTCATCTGATATGACTACCTCCAGGTCCCTTTCCATTTTTGTTGTTGTTACTATCTCACCCCCCGTTGTGTACTCTTCCCCTGGGTTTTTGTTTCCCAGGTGCATTACCTTGCACTTCTTAGCATTGAATCTAAGCTGCCATACATTTGACCATTCCTCTAACCTTGCCAAGTCCCTTCTCATCCTTTCCACCCCAACTTGTACATCAACTCTGTTGCAGATCTTTGTGTTATCTGCAAAGAGACATACTTTTCCTTCCAGTCCCTCTGCAATGTCGCTTATAAAGACATTGAAGAGGACCGTCCTAATACTGAATCCTGTGGTAAAACCACCAGTAACCCCTTTCTTCAGTGTGGACTCCATTTACTATTACTCTCTGTGTCCTATTCTCCAGCCAATTCTTTACCCAGGCTGTCATCTTGGGACCCACTCCCAGGCTGGCTAACTTGTATATTAATCTTCTGTGTGGGACTGTGTCAAATGCCTTGCTAAAGTCTAGGTTGGCCATGTCCACAGCCCCTCCCTGATCTACTACTTTGGTCACCCACTCAAAGAAATCTATCAGATTGGTCTGGCATGACCTTCCCACTGTGAATCCATGCTGCCTTGGGTCCTGTGCCCCTCTGGCCTCTAGATACTCGACAATTCTTTCCTTCAGAAGTGATTCCATCATTTTCCCTATCACTGAGGTTAAACTAACAGGTCTGTAGTTTCCTGCTTCTGCCTTGCTCCCACTGTTGTGAAGGGGAATCACATCTGCCCTCCTCCAGTCCTCGAGTACCACCCCATCCTTCCATGATTTGTTAAAGAGGGTAGTCAGTGGTGTCACTAGTTCTACCCTTAGTTCTTTTAGAATTCTGAGATGGATCCCATCAGGCCCCATTGCTTTGTCCACCTTCAGTTTTAAGAGTTCTTTCAGAACCCTTTCTTCTGTAAACGGGCTGGTATCAATATATAATATTGCATAGTTTATTTTATTTGCTTTATATATGTGTAAACTAGGTGAAACTTATATTTTTTATGCATAATGGGTTCCCATTGCAAAGGAGCTTTAACTCGAGGGCATCACCTTGATTATAAAATGGGTCTGAGAAATAGAGCCTTCTGATTGGCTGCAAGCATTCTATTAACCTTATGTTAATGTTTTATTAACATACTTGTAGAACCTAATCATATGCTAAACAAGGTTTAATACTGTTAAAAAATATTTTTATTATAACAACAATAAGGCTTTCTCCGAGGTTATGTTAATGGTCAGTTAGTCACGATTTAGGGGCATGTAGCACTCGGCTACGAATTGTGCAACATTACAGACCTACAGTGTGATCAACAGACCATTAACGTAACCCTGGTCATGTCTTATTGCTTAATTAAATTAAACAAAATGAAACCAACAGTTCACCAATGAATCAGGTACAAAGGTCTACTGCTTGGGTTAGTTATGAACAGTATGGGAAAAAGGAACGAAGCAAAACTAAGGCTGCCGAACATAAATAATTTAAAAACTCATTGGGCCTGATTCTCAAAGGTTGACACTGTGCTTTCTCAAGCCCTGTGTCAAATCCTGTGCTGCCCTAAACCCATTGCCATACCGTGCACCCAATTCCCATAGGTTTTTGTAACACTCTACCCCCTTTATGGTGGCTTGCACTGTTTATGTGGTGCAAACCCCATAAAATGGTCCTCAAAGTTAGACCAACAAAAACTGGCCTAATTCAGTACATGTGGTGCACGGCATTGAGAATCTCAATTGGTGGCCAGGGAATGATGTAAGCACCATTAGCTATGTGTTCAGTGCACTTGGGGTTTATGCCGCACGGGATCAAGAATTCCGATTGCTGGCCAGGGAATGTCGCAACTCCCATGCACCATATGTTCAGCACAGCTGGGGCTTGCAGCATTCAAACACCTTTAAGGACTGAGCCCCAGGTCTCCACACATATCTACAGACTAAGTATATGATTATTGAGAACTGAGCCTCAGGTCTCCACACATATCTACAGACTAAGTATATGATTATTGAGAATTGAGCCCCAGGTCTCCACACATATCTACAGACTAAGTAAATGATTATTGAGAACTGAGCCTCAGGTCTCCACACATATCTACAGACTAAGTAAATGATTATTGAGAACTGAGCCTCAGGTCTCCACACATATCTACAGACTAAGTAAATGATTATTGAGAACTGAGCCCCAGGTCTCCACACACATCTACAGACCAAGTAAATGATTATTGAGAATTGAACCCCAGGTCTCCACACATATCTACAGATTATGTAAATGACTGCTGAGAATTGAGCCCCTAGTGTCCACACATATCTACAGGCTATGTAAATGACTACTGAGAATCGAGCCTCTAGTCTCCACACATATCCACAGACTATGTAAATGACTACTGAGAATCGAACCTCTAGTCTGCAGAAATATCTACAAACTGCATAAATAATTATTGAGGATCGATCCCCTAGTCTCCACACATATTTACAGACTACCACACATATCTACAGACTGCATAAATTACTATTGAGAATAGAGCCCCTAGTCTCCACACATATCTAGAGACTATGTAAATGATTATGGAGAATTGAGCCCCTAGTCTTCACACATATTTGCAGATTATGTAAATGACTATTGAGAATCGAGCCCCAATCTCCACACATATCTACAGACTGTGTAAATGACAATTGAGGATCGAGCCTCTAGTCTCCACACATGCAGTATATAGAGACTGCATAAATGATTATTGAGGTTCGAGACCCTAGTCTCCACACATATCTGCAGTCTACGTAAATGATTATTGAGATTTGAGCCGCTATTCTCCACACATAGCTGCAGTCTACGCAAATTATTATTGAGGATCGAGCCCCTAGTCTACACACATATATACAGACTGCGTAAATGACTATTGAGAATTGAGCACCTTGTCTTCACACATATATACAGACTGCATAATGGTTATTGAGAATCGAGCCCCTGGTCTCCACACATATCTACAGACTGCGTAAATGATCATTGAGAGTCGAGCCCCTTGTATCCACACATATCTACAGACTCTGTAAATGACTGTTGAGGACAGAGCCCCTAGTCTCCACATATATTTACAGACTGTGTAAATGATTGTTGACGATCGAGCCCCTTATCTCCACACATGTCTACAGACTGTGTAAATGATTGTTGAGAATCGAGACGCTTGTCTCCCCACATATCTACAAACTATGTAAATGATTATTGAGGATCGAGTCCCTAGTCTCCACACATATATATCTGTGCCATTTTCTTGGATCTTAGTAAGGTATTCGACACAGTTGATCACAGCCTGCTTCTTTCCTCCCTAAGCACCTTAGTCCTGGACCATAAATCTATGCGCTGGTTTGCAGACTACCTCAGAGAATGGAAACAGCAGGTTAAAGCTGAAGGTGATCTTTCTCCATTAAAACCCTATGCTGAGGGGCATGCCCCAGGGCTCTATCCTTGGTCCCTCCTCTTGCAGTCTACATTAACAACATCAATGACCCCATCAAAAAATCAACATCCACTATTACATGACGACACTGTACTATTACATGAGTCGTCCATGCCAAAGTAACATGAGGAACCTCCAAACTGAATTTAACTTTCTACAATACCAGCTCATAAACAAAAAGGTTTGCTCAATGCGAAAAGACAAAGCCATGCTCTTCTCCCCCTCCTCGCATGCGGTAATTCCTGCTGGGAGGGGGCTATCCCACAAATTACCACTGTTCTTGGAGAAACAGTAGAGTATGTAGCTAAATTCAAATATCTAGGAGTTTGGCTCGATCATAAACTTTCCTTCGCCGACCATCTCAAAGAACTACAGAAGAAACTAAGGCAAAGATTAGGACTATTCTACAGAATTAACCACCAGTTCACAAATGAGGCCAAGATTCTACTGGCTCAAGCTACCTTCCTATCTTTAATAGATTATGCAGACCTGCTCTACAGCTGCTGCACTGCCTCTGCACTGGCTAAGTTGGACACCCTTTACCACAGAGCTATCAGGTTCATTACTGGCCTTCCACTTTCCACACACCACTGCTCCCTGCACTCATTGTTAGGCTGGACTTCTCTTCACTATAAGAGGAATAGAAATGCAGCCCTATGGGCCTTCAGAGTGGTGACCAACAAGCTCCCCTCATATGTCTCAGATTGTATTCCCCGGAGTGTGTTAGGCACCTACGCTCTAAGGAGCTATTCCGTAATTGCCCTCCAAGTTACAAGGGTCAAAACTCGTATCGGCAAAGCTGCTCTAAGCTTCTCTTTAACCACATTGTGGAACAGTTTACAAAGGCACTTGAAGCTGAGCTGCCCTGTCAGCCTGAATATCTTCAAGGCACTCTACGATCGCTACATGAAAGCACCTTGCAAATGTTTTCCTCACCGCTAGCCCACTAATTCCGCAACTCCCCCTTTCCATCCTGACACTCGCCATGTTTCTACCCCTGGCTTTCACTCTTTCTCTATTAACTCTTCCTGCTGCACCCACCCTTCCCTGTCCACTCCAGACTGGCTAAAGTCACACCCTATCCATAGTAGTGTCCCAATTACCTACCCCTCCTCCGTCATTATCATAATAAACAAGTACATGACAGCCATCGTCACTTTCTGTGGTTTTAGCCCAATTGTCCCCCAGTTGTCGGTAATATATCCCTCCACTTCTTTACCTCTCTATCCTGCCACCCCATACATGGCCTCTTTCCTCTATATGTGTAGTTGCCAGCTGCCTCACTGAAAAGATCTGTGCTTATAACCCCTGCATGCCTATGGTTGATTGTACATCTGTTGACTTCTTCAATTGTAAAATAATGCGTTTTTTATTTATTTCTACCTTGTATTGTACTGCATACACTGTATATACTTGTTCTTCCTTGTATATTATTGCTTTTTGTATACCTGCTTCTGTGTTGTACTTTGATGTATTTATGACCAGGTCCACCTTGCAAATGAGCCTTGCTTATGGTGCCCACGTGGATAAATAAAGATTTTGATTGATTGATTGCTACATACAGACTGCATAATGATTATCGAGAATCGAGCCCTAGTCTCCACACATATCTACAGACTACGTTATGGTTATTGAGAATCAAGCCCCATGTCTCCACACATATCTACAAACTGCATAAATGATTATTGAGAATCGAGCCCCTTGTCTCCACATGTGTCTACAGTCTGTGTAAATGACTATTGAGGACAGAGCCTCAGGTCTCCACATATATCTACAGACTACGTAAATGATTATTGAGAATCAAGTCCCTAGTCTTCATTCATATCTTCAGACTGTGTAAATGATTGTTTAGGATAGAGCCCCTTACTGCCACACATATCTACAAACTGTGTAAATGATTATTGAGAATCAAGCCCCTAGTCTCCACACATATCTACTGTCTGCAAAAAATGATTATTGAGGATCGAGCCCCTTGTCTCCACACATGTATACAGACTGTGTAAATGTCTATTAAGAATCGAGCACCTTGTCTCCACACATATCTGGAGACTACGTAAATGATTATTGTGGATTGAGCCCCTAATCTCCACTCATAAATACAGACTGGGTAATGATTATTGAGAATTGAGCCCCTGGTCTCCACACATATCTACAGACTGTGTAAATGATTGTTGTCGATCGAGCCCCTTGTCTCCACACATGTCTACAGACTGCATAAATGATTGCTGAGAATTGAGACGCTTGTCTCCACACATATCTAAAGACTATGTAAATGAGTATTGAGGATCGAGACCCTAGTCTCCATACATATCTAAAGACTACCACGCTTATCTACCGCCTGCATGAATTACTTCTGAGAATCCAGCCCCTAGTCTTCACACAAATCTACAGACTACGTAAATGACTATTGAGGATCGAGCCCCTAGTTTCCACTCATATATACAGACTGCATAAATAATTACTGAGAATCAAGCCCCTTGTCTCCGCATATATCTACAAACTACAACTAAGACAAGTAGCACACACAGTATCCTTCTCAGAGGTGCTGCCTGTCAAAGGCATGGGGGAGGCGAGGGTAATTGGCATCATGCAGTTTAATGAATGGTTGATAAAATGGTGCAGTGCACAGGGGTTTGGCTTCATTGGGGACTGGGGTTCCACCTGGAGGGACACCAGCCTATACTGGCAGGATGGTCTGCATCTGTCCAGGAAAGGAACAAGTCTTTTGAGCAATCGGTTTAAATGCTTCATTGGCAAACTTTTTAACTAGTCAAAGGGGGAGGCACTGACAAGCAGCAGAAAAACCCCAGCCTTTCCATACAAAACAGGGTACTAAATGAGAAAAAGACCAAGGTAGAACAGTCAGTGGGGGATGCTGCAACAGAAGGTAAAGCCATCAAAAAATGGAGAGCAATGAGTACCAATGCCCATAGTCTAGGTAACAAGCTTCCTGAATTAGTGGCCTTGATGGAGAAAGAACATCTGGATATAGTGGCAGTCACAGAAACATAGCACACAAAACCATGACTGGGACGTAAACATACCAGGATACACTATCTACAGGAGGGACAGGGAGGGTAAAAGAGGAGGAGGAGTAGTTCTTTACATAAGGAAGGAATAAAAAGCAACAGAACAAAAGGGTAAACAGGGAGGAGAAGAAGCACTGTGGGTAAATTTGGAGACAGGCAATGGCACCACAATCCGCACAGGGGTTGTATACAGACCTCCTTCTCAGGGGGAGGAAATGGACAAGGAAATGATAGAAAGTAAACTTAAAATGGCAGAAAAAGGGGAGATATTGCTGATGGGTGATCTGAATATGCCAGATGTTAACTGGAGTGCAGTTGCAGCTGCCACTTCGAAGAGTGTAGTTATTCTAGATGCCCTACAGGGGCATGCCTTAGACAACTAGTACTGGAGCCCACTCGAGAGGAGCAATATGGACTTGATACTCTCAAATGGAGATGGAGAGGATCACAGATGGTGAAGTGGGTAGCCATCTGGGAACTAGCGACCATCGAACAGTATGGTTCACAATAAACACAGCAATAGAGTCAAGCCATACAAAGACAAAAGTACTGGACTTTAGGAGGCTGACTTAGCAAAAAATGGGTGAGTGCCTAAGGAATGCACTAGCAAATGGGCAGGAAGGAGGTTGGAAAAACAATGGGGAATAATAAAACTGCCATCACAGAGGCAACAAGCCTTTGTGTGAAACAAATAAACAAAACAAGACGATGTAAGAAACTACTATGGTTCTCAAAGGAAGTGGCAGTGAAGGTTCAAGAGAAAAAGAAAGCATTCAGGAAATACAAGGAATCGCAGAAGGAGCAGGACAGAGAACTGTATCAGTTAAAGCAAAAGGAAGCTGGGAAGGCAGTCAGAACAGCAAGGGCCCAAACCGAGGAAAAGATAGCCAACTCAGTTAAGAAGGGTGATAAAACCTTTTATAGGTACATCAGGGAGCGAAGAAAGACAAAGGGAGGGATAGTGAGGCTTAATAAAGGGAGGAGGGTGGGCAGAGGGAGAATGTGAAAAGGCAGAGATACTAAACAAATATTTTGCTCAGTATTTACAAAGGAAGAGAGGAGGTACATAAAACAAACAGTAGTAACACTCTGGATACAGAAGTTGATACCAGCCATTTACAGAAGAAAGGGTTCTGAAAGAACTCTTAAAACTGAAGGTGGACAAAGCAATGGGGCCTGATGGATTCATCCCAGAATTCTAAAGAACTAAGGGTAGAACTAGTGACACCACTGACTACCCTTTTAACAAATCATGGGAGGATGGGGTGGTACCCGAGGACTGGAGGAGGGCAGATGTGATTCCCTTCACAAAAGTGGGAGCAAGGCAGAAGCAGGAAACTATAGACCTGTTAGTTTAACCTCAGTGATAGGAAAATGATGGAATCACTTCTAAAGGAAAGAACTGTCCAGTATCTAGAGGCCAGAGGGCACAGGACCCTAGGCAGCATGGATTCACAGCAGGAAGGTCATGCCAGATGAATCTGATAGATTTCTTTGACTGGGTGACCAAAGTAGTAGATCAGGAGGGGCTGTGGACATGGCCTACCTAGACTTTACAAGGCATTTGACACAGTCCCACAAAAGATTAATATACAAATTAGCCAGCCTGGGAGAGTCCCAAGATGACAGCCTGGGTAAGAATTGGCTGGAGAATAGGACACAGAGAGTAATAGTAAATGGAGTCCACTCAGAAGAGCAGGAGGGTTACTAGTTGGGTACCGCTGCAGGGTTCAGTATTAGGACGGTCCTCTTCAATGTCTTTATAGCGACATTGCAGAAGGACTGGAAGGAAAAATATGTCTCTTTGCAGATGGCACTAAGATCTGCAACAGAGTTGATGCACAGGGTGGGGTGGAAAGAATGAGAAGGGACTTGGCAAGGTTAGAGGTGGTCAAATGTATGGCAGCTTAGATTCAATGCTAGAAGTGCAAGATGCACCTGGGAAACAAAACCCAGGGGAAGAGTACACAATGGGGTGAGATACTAACAACAACAAAAATGGAAAGGAACCTGGGGGTAGTCATATCAGATGACCAAAGATGGGCAAGCAATGTGAGGGCAGCAAGGAGGCTGGGGGATACTGGGATGCATAGGAGAGCATCACCAGTAGAAAACAGGAAGTTATTATTCCTCTGTACAGACAGCTGGTGAGACCCCATCTGAGTACTGTGTGCAGTTCTGGAGACCCAATCTCCATAAAGACATAGAAAGGATGGAAGCTGTCAGAGGAGGCAACTAAAATGGTGCAGGGTCTGCACTGGAAGACATATGAAGAGAGACTTTAGGAGCTTAATATGTATAGCCTCGAGAAAAGGAGGAAGGGGACATGATAGAAACTTTCAAGTACCTCAAGGAAGCAACAAAGTCCAAAAGGGTAGCATCTTTCAAAAAAAGAGGTGTGCAAGAACAAGAAGGCACAATTTGAAGATAGAGGCGGCTCAGAGGTAATTTAAGGAAGTATTTTTTCACAGAGAGGGTTGTGGATGCATGGAATGGCCTTCCGGAGGAGGTTGTGGAGTCAAAATCAGTGGTGGAATTCAAGCATGCATGGGATAGTCATAAGGCAATTCTGGGGGGTCGGGGTAGGAAGAAGTAGGCTGCTGGTTAACTAGGATCTGCAGCTTATCCAGATGGTAGGGAAATGGGCAGACTGGGTGGGCCAAGCGGTCCTCATCTGCCGTCAAATTCTATGTTTCTATGTAATGATAATTGAGGATCAAGCCCCTTGTCTCCACACATGGAAACATAGAAAGATCGAAGCTGATGGCAGATAAGGACCGCAAGGCCCATCCAGTCTGCCCATTTTTTCTACCTTATGACTGTGCCATTTGGCTTTACTCTGTCAGTGGCCGATCTGTTCATACTAATCTGTATTGCTCCCTTATGTCTATCCCATGCCTGTTTGAAACCCTGTACTGTATTCATATCCATCACTTCCTGAGGTAGGCCATTCCATGCATCCACCACCCTTTCTGTGAAAAAGGACTTCCTCACATTACCCTTTAATTGGCATCTCTCTAATCTCATGCTGTGTCCTCTTGTCCTGCTATTTTTCTTATATTGAAATACATGAGACTCTTTCACCTTGTTAATGCATTTTAAGGTGTTTGAATGTTTTGATCATATCACCTCTCTCCCTCCTTTGCTCCAGGGTATACACACTGAGCTCTATTAATCTGTCCTCATATGTTTTCTGATGCAGTCCCTGCACCATTTTGGTTGCTTTTCAATGGACTGCCTCCATTTTGTTAATATCCTTGTGCAGGTGCAGCCTCCAGTACTGGAGCCTTACCAGTGTCTTCTAAAGAGGGATTATTACCTTCTTCATATGACTTGTGATAACCCTACTAATACACCCCTACATCCCTCTAGCCTTACCTACTGCTTTAGTGGTCTGCTTGGATAATTTCAGGTCATCTGTGATGACGATGCCCAAGTATCTTTCTTCCCTTGTGATTGCCAGCAACTCCCCTCACAACCTATAGGTAGCTTCAGGGTTTCTCTTTCCTATGTGCATGAACTTGCACTTCTTTGTGTTAAAACCCAGTAGCCACTCTTCCGAACATTTTGCCAGTTTTTACAGATCTCTTCTCATTCTGCCCACCCCATCTGGATCATCTACTCTGTTGTAAATCTTGGTGTCATCTGCAAACAGACAAACCTTACCCACCAGTCCATCTGTAATGTCACTGATGAAGATATTGAAGAGGACTGGCCCCAGAACTGATCCCTGAGGTACCCCACTTGTGACTTGCATCTCTTCTGATTGTAAACCGTCTACCACCACTCTCTGTTTTCTGCCACCCAACCAGTTTGCCACCCAGTTGACCAACTTATGACCCACCCCGAGCCTACCCAGCTTATTAATCAGTCTTCTATGTGGAACAGTATTGAAAACTTTGCTGAAGTCAAGGTAGGCAACATCAACTGCACCCCCCTGGTCCACCACTCTGGTTACCCAGTCAAAAAAATCTATGAGACTAGTTTGATAGGACCTTCCTGTTGTAAACCCATGCTGTCTTGGATTCTGTGCTCCCATGGTTTCCAGGTGTTGCACTATCCTTTCCTTAAGGAGTGCCTCCATAATCTTGCCCACTGCTAATGTAAGACTGACTGGTCTGTAGTTCCCTGCCTCATCCCTGCTTCTCCAGTCTTCTGGGACCTCTCCCTGTGCTCAGAGACTAAATAAACAGTTTTGATAATGGCTCTGCTAGTTTCACCCTTAGCTCCTTTTGTACCCTGGGATGTATGCCATCAGGTCCTATTGCATTGTCTACCCTGAGCTTAGTGAGCTCTTGTAAGACCCTTTCTTTTGTGAAGGGACTTGTGCACACCTTCCTCCCCCCTGTGTCCATGGTGCTGAGCTGTGGGCCCTGCCCTACCTTCTCATATATTAAAACTATGTAAATGCTTATTGAGAATCAAGCCCCTTGTCTCCTCACATATCTACAGACTGCGTAAATTACTATTGAGACCAATACTCTTTAACATCTATGTTAGTGACCTTGCAGAGGCTCTGGAGGGATGGGTGTGCCTGTTCGCAGATGATACAAAGGTCTATAATAGGGTGGATTCACCTGGTGGGGGTGCAAGCCATGAGGTGGGACATGGAGAGGATAGAGAGGTAGTCAGACACCTGGAAACTGAAGTTTAATGCACAAAAGTGCTTGGTGATGCACCTGGGGAGGAGAAATGAGAGGGAACCTTACTCCCTTGGGGGGGTAGTGGTTAAGGAGAAGGAAACAGAAAGGGATCTGGGGATTATGGTAGCACGAGACCTCATGGTGGTCAGTCAGTATAGCAGGGCAGTGGGAAAGGCACATGGAATGTTGGCCTGCATTGCGAGGGGATTTAATAGCAGAAAGAGGAAAGTGCTAATGCCATTATACAGAACCATGGTCAGGCCGCATCTGGAGTATGGGGTGCAGTTCTGGAGGCCTCACCTATGCAGAGATGTTGAGCTGATGGAGAGGGTACAGAGAAGGACAACAAAATGGTACAGGGATGCATGATGTACCCTATGAGAGAAGATTGAGAGGGCTTTGTACCCTCTGGATACTAGGAGGTAGAGAGGGACATGATTGAGAACTTTAAGTATCTGAAGGGAATACATAAGGTGGAGAGTGATAGATTGTTCAAATTGAAGAAGGGAGCAAAAATGAGGGAACATAGCCTCAAACTGGAAGGTGAACAATACAGAGGTAATGTCAGGGGGTAGTTTTTCATGGAGAGGGTGGTGGAGGCCTGGAACAAGCTGCTGGACGAGGTGTAGCAGTTGAAATGGTGGAGGGGTTCAAGAGGGCATGGAATAGATTTAAGGGGTTGGGAAAGGAGGGTGGAAGCATAGCAGAGGGGGGTAGGGTGTTGGGCAGACTAGATGGGCAGTGGGGCCTTTCTCTGACATCACATTTCTGTGTATCTGTGAGAATCAAGCCCCTAGTCTCCACACATATCTACAGACTATGTAAATGATTAAAACTTGTTATGCAACTGGCACCAAAAATACTAAAATCTGATTGACTGGCATCTTTATTCATGGAGAAATCCTTGTATAGCTCATGGGTAATGTAAGAAACATAGAAACATAGATTTTGATAGCAGATAAGGACCACTTGGCCCACCTAGTCTGCCCATTTCCCTACCTACAGGATAAGCTGCAGATCCTAATTAACCAACAGCCTATTTCTTCCTACCCCCCACAAAAATTGCCTTATGTCTGTCCCAAGCATTCTTGAATTCTCTCACAGTTTTAGACCCCATGACCTCCTCAGGAAGGTTGTTCCATACATCAACCACCCTCTCTGTGAAAAAATACTTCCTCATATTGCCCTGAACTGCCCCCCATCTTCAAATTGCGTCCCCTTGTTCTTGCAAGTCTCTTTTTTTGAAAGATGCTACCCTCTTGGACTTTGTTGATTCCACTGAGGTACTTAAATGTTTCTATCATGTTCCCCCTCTCCCTCCTTTCCTCAAGGTATACATATTAAGCTCCTTTAGTCTCTCCTCGTATGGTTTCTCTTGCAGACCCTGCACCATTTAGTTGCCCTCCTCTGGACTGCCTCTATCCTATGTTCTTGCGGAGACGGGGTCTCCAGAACTGGACGCAGTACTCCAGATGGGGTCTCACCAACTGTCAGTACAGAGGGATAACAACTTCTTGTTTTCTGCTAGATACAACTATCCTACGTGTCCTACAGTAAACATATTCATACACAGTTCCTACAAAACTTTTAAAATCTTAATTACTGCCATATTTCTCCCAGATCAGGAAACCTCCCCCAAAACTAGTAGTACTACACCTGCTAGCAAAATCATTTCATAGCATTTAAAACAAGCATTTGTCAATGCCGAATGTTGCTTGCTTGTATGTGCTGTTTCGGTATTTGGAAGTGATAGTTCCATGCCTTCCTCCCAAGACATCCACTGTGTCTTTCTGTTCAGTATTCACAGAAGAGTGGGAGGGGCAAGGGCCACAGCAGTACAGCAGTTGGTGAGGGGGTGAAGAGGTGGACAATAGTCCATTCAAAGGCAAAAGAGTCCTGCAGGAGCTCACTAAATTGAAGGTGGACAAAGCAATGGAACCAGATGGCATATGCCCAAGGATATTAAAAGAACTACAAAGGGAGATAGCAGTACCTCTGGCAGCCATGTTCACTGAGTCATTCAACATGAGTGAATTGGAGGAGGGCACATGTGGTCCCGCTACACAAGTCCGGCAGCAGGGAGGAGGCGGGGAACAATGGGCCATTCAGCCTCACCTCAGTAGTGGGGAAGATCATGGAGACATTGCTTAAAGAAAGGATAGTGGGGCATCTAGAAGCCATCGGAGCCCAGGACCATAGACAACATGGATTCACAGTGGGGACATCATATCAGACAAATCTGTTTGATTTCTTTGACTGGGTGACAAAGGAAGTGAATCAGGGTGGGGCAGTGGACAACGCTTACCTTGATTTCAGCAGAGCCTTTGACACTATCCCGTATAGGAAGCTGATAAACTAGCTGGGTAGGCTCGGCATGGGGGAAAGGGTGGTAAACTGGGTTAGAAACTGGCTAACAGACAGGAGGCAGAGAGTGGTGGTAACTGGTGTGCAGTCTAGGGAGAGAGGGTGACCAGTGGGGTGCTGCAGGGATCGGTCCTGGGGCCAGTCCAGTTCAATGTCTTTATTAGTAACATTGCAGAACATCTGAAGGGTATTTTTTCACCAAATTTTCAACATAGCCATTTTAAGACCTCTGCTCATGAACAGTGTCACTGTGATTTTCTTAATCTGTCCCAAACATTGATTAGCACACCAAATCGCTATTGTGCGATACATTTCACGAAACACATTTTGGGTGACATGTGAAAAATGACAGCTGTACTGCTCATAAGGAGGTGTGGTAAAATGGCAATGTTAATCTAGAATGCAAATATTAAGAAATTTGTGAACTTACAGGCGTGCGTAGGAACTGTGCAATGCGGCTAAATAAAACAGTCATTTAGGAATTTTTCGCAAATTTTCAAAATAGCCATTTTAAGACCTCTGCTCATGAACAGTGTCACTGTGATTTTCTTAATGTGTCCCATATATTGATTTAAAAGCTTACCGACTAAGCATTATTGTGCTTTCGTGTAGAAGAAACATGTTTTGGGTGAGATGTGAAAAATGACAGCTGCACTGCTCATAAGGAGGTTGGTAAATAGCAATGTTGAAAATCTGGAGTCAAATATTAAAATTTGGAACTTACGAGTAGTAAAGAAGAACTGCTAACGGACGCCAGAAATAATCATTTAGGAATTTTTCACCAAATTTTCAAAACAGCCATTTTAAGACCTCTGCTCATGAACAGTGTCACTGTGATTTTCTTAATGTGTCCCATACATTGATTTCACATACCGACTTGCGCTGTTTATGCTACATAGCAGAAACACATTTTAGGCGAGGCGTGAAAAATGACTGCTGTACTGCTCTCATAGGAGGTGTGGTAAATGGCAATGTTGAAAATTTATGAGTGAAAATATAAAAATTTTGCAAACTTCTGGGCGTGAGTAGGAACTGCATAATGCACGCTCATAAAACAGTCATTTTAGAATTTTTCACCAAATTTGCAACATAGGCTTTTTGAGAGCCCACCTTATGAACATTGGCTATGTCATTTCATTAATTGGTCCCAAAAGGTGATTTCACACAGTGACCACAAAATCACCCTTCTGGCCCGATTAACGCCATGACAGTGACATAATTCATGAGGTGGGTCCCAAAAACCCCATGTTGAAAATTTGGTGCCAAAATTCCAAAAAATGCCTGAGACATGCAGTAAAGTTGAAAAAACCCTATCTATCCCATTATACAGCTTACCAGCATTTCCTCAGTTCGTGGTCAGCTTTGAAGAGTGCAGGCGTTTCCCGGTTCACGAAGATCGTCACGCCAAGGTCGAGAGATAAGTATGGGGTGAGAGGAGTGTGTGGAACAGGGGCGCAGTGGGTGGAGTCGTGGGTTGTGGGAGGGGCAGGAGAAGCCTCGAAGGACAGTTTTGTATTTACAGTTTTTTATTTTAAGTAAGACTACATGGGCGTTTGCCACACTGGGATGGGCTCCCAGCGTGGCAGCTAGAGAAAACTGTTTGTGGGGCTGGAGCCGAGGCGGGATTGGGCACCCCCATCGGCCATAACATATTTGTCTCACTGGGGTGGGCTCTCCAGCGTGGCACCTGGATGCTTGGGGGCGGGGAGCCAACAGGAGATTGGGCACCCCTGTCGGTCGACAGTGTGTGCGTGGGGGGAGGGAGGCGATGAGCACGCAGTATCGTGCGTGTGTGTGTCTGTTGTGGAGGAGGGAGCTCTGCTCACTGAAGTGGAGCTCTCCCTTTCAATTGTATGACCACTGCATTTTCAACTGCTGTCATAGACAGCTGCAGCAGTGATTGGGGAACTGGGGCCGTGCCTGCAAACACACTGACTGAATTGGAAGACGGGTGCCACACCGCTGAAAACTCGGAGTATGGCACTGTGTTTCTTGCACATGCGTGCAAGCAACATAAAAAAATCTATCTGTATGTTACCATAATTGAAAATGCTCATAACTGCTGCTGCCTGCCTTACAGCAGTGTTAAACACCTCTATGAGATGAGTCTTTCTCTGTCTCACATGCTGCTCTCCCCATTTGGTTCAGCACTCGTAACTCCTCGCCAGTTAACCACCTCAAAAATAAAGGGCTTCCAAATGGCTGAATGATCTGCCAATATCTATCTTTGGTCAGTTTATATGAACATTACATGCACTACTTCATGAGCAAGCTTGCTGTAACTGTAAAGGAATGTACTTTGTAACTTGCACGTTCCTGTATTTATTCTGCTTCATACTGTTTCTTGATGTAATCCTGTATTAGAAATATTGAAACATAGAATCTGATGGCAGATAAGGATCACTTGGCCAACACAGTCTACCCTTTCTTCCCTGACATTGTCACTGCAGACCCTAATCGATCTACAGATCTGTCTCCCTGCCCCCTTCCTTTCCACTATGATTCCCTTGCACTTATCCTTCACATTCTTCAACCCCCACCACTGTTCTCACCCCCAACACCTCTTCTGGAAGGCTGTTCCAAGAATCCACCACTCTTCTGGTGAACAAAAACTTCCTCACATCTCTCTTGAATCTACCCCTCCAGCTTCGTAGCATGCCCACTTGTTCTTGAGCACTTTTTCTTCTGAAAAATACTTCCCCCCCAGTATCTTATTTTCCCCATGAGGTAATAAAATGTCTTTATCATATCCCCCTCTCCCTCTTTTCTTCCAGTGTGTACATATTGAGGTCCTTTAGTTTCTCCTCACAGGGCTTTTGATACAGACCCTGCACCATTTTTGTTGCCCTCATGTGGACTGTCTCCACTGTGTCTATGTCCTTCCAGAGATGTTTGTTTGGTGAATTTTGTTGACCCGGTAAGCCCACTGGGCCTAGAAGTCCCTTTTTCAGGGGCGACCGGGGATACAGATGGTAAGCAACTGAATTTGAACCAGATTAAGCTGTCGGTGGTATTTTTAGTGACTGAAGGAAATTTGGCCAGGACACTGGGGAAATTCCCCTACTCTTTTCGTTAAGTGCCATGGGATCTTTAACATCCACCTGAACTGCCACCAATCCAGGCAGATGGGACCTCGGTTTAACATCTCATCCGAAAGATGGCACCTCAGAAGTGCAGCACCCCTCTCATGCTGCACTACAGTGTCAGTACTGGGATATTAACCCAAGTGCCAGATGTGGGAACTGAACCCACAGCCCACTGATCTCCCAGCTTCAAAGGTGAGTGTGCTACCTACTGAGCCACTGACACTGACTGTGTGATCACCAGATCTAGACACAGTAGCCTAAGTGGGGTCTTACAAGAGATCTTTATAGCCATAACACCATCTCTCTCTCTTTCTGCTGGTGATATCCCTCCCTATGCACGGCAGAATTCCACTAGCCTTCCCAGCTGCCTTGTTGCTCTGTTTGGCCACCTTAAGTTCATCTGATATGATTATCCCCGGGACACTTTCCTGCTTGGTACTTGTCAATACCACTCCATCCTTTTTTTACTCTGTCCCTGGTTTCTGTGCCCTAACTGCATTATTTTGCAGTTCTTCAAACTGAAACCCAGCTTCCATACCCATGACCTCTCCTTGAGTTTTCAAGGTCTCTGCTCATCCTTTCCACACCGACCCAGAGTGTCCACCCTATTGCAGATTTTGGTGTCATCTGCAAAGAGGCAGACCTTCCCTTCCAGCTCCTCTGCAATGTCTTTTATAAAGACACTAAAGCGGTCCTGTCCCAGCACTGATCTCTGAGGCACCCCACTGGTCACCCTCCCTTCCTTAGAGTTAACTCCATTTACCACCGCCCTCTATCACCTATCTCCTAACCAATTTCTTATCCAATTTACCACCCTTGGATCCACTCTTAAGCTACCCAGCTTGCTTACTAGTCTTCTATGTGGAACGGTGTTGGAAGCTTTATTGAAATCTAGGTAGACCCCTTCACCACTTCACCCTGATCTAAATCCTTTGTCACCCAGTCAAAGAAATCTATCAGATCCACTTGACGTGACCTCCCTCCATGAACCCAGGCTGCCTCAGGTCTTGTAACCCACTAGATTCAAAATATTCCACAATCCTTTCCTTTGGCAGTCATTCCACTAACTTACATGAATACACAGATACTGTCGGCAGATAAGGGCATATGGACCACACAATTTGCCCATTTGAGCTCATAAGATCACTTTGTTTGCCTAGAAGTCTGTTGTCCCTTACCCCTGACCTCTAGGATTCCCTTATGTCTATCCCATGCATTCTTAAATCCCGTGATTGTTTTAGCCCCCACCACTTCCTCAGTCAGGGTGTTCCACTTGTCCACCACCCTTTCTGTGAAGAAATTCTTCCTCACATTTCCTCTGAATCACCCTCTCTCCAACTTCATCCCATGCCCTCTAGTCCTGGAACATCTTTTTCGATGGAAAATAGTGGTTTCCTACACAACTGTTCTCCCTCCTAAGGTACTTGTATGTCTCTATGATCTCCTCTATCCCTTCTCTCTCCAGGGACTACATATTCAAGTCCTTCAGCCTGTCCTCATAGGACTTGTGATGCAATCCCTGTACCATCTTTGTTGCCCTTCTCTGAACCTTCTCCACCCTGTCTATTTCCTTATGTAGGTAAGGTCTCCAGAACTGGACACTGTACTCCAGGTGGGGCCTCACTAGAGTCTTGTATAGTGGAATTATGACCTCCCTTTTCCTTCTGGTGATGCCCCGCCTATGCAACCCCACATCTTATTTGCTTTACCTGCTGCCTTGTCCCCACTTACTTACCCACCACAAAGGTATCCTGTGAACATGGTACCTATGATTGAGTGACTGCAAAAAGGGTGGCTCAGTCATGGCACCTGTGTTCTGGGCTACCTGACAGGGTAGCAACAGGATACAGGGATAGGCGAATACGGTGACAGGATGTTTATATGTATACATGTGCACGGGGGGGGAAGGAACCACACCGCGTGATGGGCAGAAGGGGAGGAAAGGTATGTGGGAGGTAGTGTGGCAGTCAGCTGGCAAGCTGGCCATGTGGCGTGGTGGGTAGGGTGGCGGGCTGGGAGGGTGCTGGGTTTGGTTCTGGGGCGGAATCGCATTTTGCATCAGACCATTTTTTAAATGTTTTTTTAAGTTTTACACCACCCCCGACATGCACCGCCTGGAGTTGAAAATCTTTAATTAGGAGGGTGCAGCGTGGAAAGCCCCCCCCCCCACATATCATGTACTCCCATTGTCAGTTTTGAAGTAGCTGTGAGTGTACATCACCGTTATTTATTTTCGGCAATGTACACATGCCCAAACGGCGTTCGCTATTTGGTGATCACCTTTATGACATGGAACCACCACAAATGTGAGCCTGACTGGTTTATAAATTCCAGCCTCCTCCCTGGTACCACTTTTGTGTAGTGGGACTACATCCATCCTCCTCCAATCCTGCAGAACGACTGCTGTTTCCTGTAAATTACTAAATAAGACTGTTAGAGGTGCAGCCAGTATTTCCTTGAGCTCCCTCAATACTCTATGATGCACCCCATCGGGCCCCATTGCTAGTGTCATTCTCCTTCCCACCAAAGGTTTTGTTACATTTTTGTGGCCCCTTCCCTTCTCCTTCCTCTGTGAAGACTGAACAAAAGTATGTCTGCCTTTTCCTTGTCCCCATCTGAGCAGGTCCCCCTTTCCAGTTTTAATGGTATAATCCCACCCCTGATCTTCCTGTTTACCCTTACATGCCAAAAAAAGTCTTGTCCCTTCGTTACCTTCAGGGTTATTAGAAACATAGAATTTGATGGCAGATCAGGATCGCTTAGCCCACCTAGTCTGCCCATTTTCCCTACCTATGATCATTTAGGATCTTCGGCTTACCCTCTCTTTTCCTATCACTAGATTTCCTTTATGTCTGACCCATGCATTTTTGAATTCCCCTACAATAGACTATATATGAGCGGATGGAATGGAATGGAAGATGCAGAGAGTAAGGGGAGAGAGTCCCATTGTTTGGGAGAGCGGATGGAATGGATAGTAAGGAGAGAGTCCCATCATTTGGGAGAGTGGATGGAATGGATAGTAAGGGGAGAGAGTCCCATTGTTTGGGAGAGTGGATGGAATGGATAGTAAGGGGAGAGTCCCATTGTTTGGGAGAGTGGATGGAATGGATAGTAAGGGAGAGTCCCATTGTTTGGGGAGAGTGGATGGAATGGATAGTAAGGGAGAGAGTCCCATTGTTTGGGGAGTGGATGGAATGGATAGTAAGGGAGAGAGTCCCATTGTTTGGGAGAGTGGATGGAATGGATAGTAAGGGGAGAGTCCCATTGTTTGGGAGAGTGGATGGAATGGATAGTAAGGGGAGAGTCCCATTGTTTGGGAGAGTGGATGGAATGGATAGTAAGGGGAGAGAGTCCCATTGTTTGGGAGCGTGGATGGAATGGATAGTAAGGGGAGAGAGTCCCATTGTTTGGGAGAGTGGATGGAATGGATAGTAAGGGGAGAGAGTCCCATTGTTTGGGAGAGTGGATGGAATGGATAGTAAGGGAGAGTCCCATTGTTTGGGAGAGTGGATGGAATGGATAGTAAGGGGAGAGAGTCCCATTGTTTGGAAGAGTGGATGGAATGGATAGTAAGGGGAGAGAGTCCCATTGTTTGGGAGAGTGGATGGAATGGATAGTAAGGGGGAGAGTCCCATTGTTTGGGAGTGGATGGAATGGATAGTGGGAGAGAGTCCATTGTTTGGGAGCGTGGATGGAATGGATAGTAGTGAGAGAGTCCATTGTTTGGGGGCGTGGATGGAATGGATAGTAAGGGAGAGAGTCCCATTGTTTGGGAGCCGTGGATGGAATGGATAGTAAGGGGAGAGTCCCATTGTTTGGGAGAGTGGATGGATTGGATAGTAAGGGGAGAGTTCCATTGTTTGGGAGAGTGGATGGATTGGACAGTAAGAGGAGAAAGTCCCATTGTTTGGGAGAGTGGATGGAGAAGGCAGCTTGACCAGCAGAGTATTTCAATGGAGGAGTGGGAGACACTGGGCACCAGAGTTACAAAGGAAGTATGAGGTAGTGGGGAAGAGATGAGGGAAGCTAAGCAGGAGGGAAGTCAAACCAAAATTTAGAGGTACAGGAGACACAATGGGCGAAGAGTCTGGCCTCAAGGGAGAGGATGGAGATGGAGAAATACCATGAGCAGTGGGGATATGGAGGTGAGAGGACTGTCCAGGGAAAAGCAGCAGAGGGAGTGAATGAAGGAATCCAGTCTGGCCGGGTTGGAGCTGGGAGCAGCACAGTAAACCATGTCACCACAGTCAGAGTAATATCACCAGTGCAAAGTCTTGAATGAAGCAGAACCACTCAAAAGAAGATGCAGAGAGCCCTGCTGCTGTAACTTGTCCAGAAGGATAAGACTGGATACAATATTAAAAGTGTTGGCTAAGTCAACAAAAACAGTAGAGGTAAGAAGGCCTTGATCCATGCCAGACAGCAGAACATCAGTGAGCCTATGGAGAGAAGTGGAAGTGGAATGAGACCTTCTAAAACCAGACTGAAAAGAGCTGAAAAAGGAGGTTGAGTCAAGACATGTGGAGAGTTTGGCTGGAACAATGTGCTACAGGAGCTTAGTATGAATGGGAAGGTGAGAAATAGGTCAGAAGTTATTTAGGGAAGAAGGGTCACACCCTTTGGGAAGAGAAATAACAATAGCCAACTTCAAAGAATTAGGGATGCAGGATAACAGGAAAGAAGGATTAAGGAAGAAGGTAATGGGGGAGCAATGGCATGAGCAAAGAGAAATAGGAGTTTAGGACCAAGATCATCAGGATTCCTACCCTTGTTAGGATTTAGAGACAAAAGGACCTTAACAGCAACAGCAGAGATAATAGGTGAGAAAGAAAAAAGATAGGAAAGGGACAATGTAAGAGGATGAGGGACAGAGTAAGAGGGAAGAGAAGATGACAGAGAGGGAGAGAAGGAGGAGGAGGATGAAGAGAAGGAGGGCAGTGATTGGGCATAAGAGGTAAAAAAGGAATTAAAAGAAGTAACTGCAGTAGGATCACAGATAAGAGTGTCATTCATCTTAAGAGCAAGTAGCGGGGACTGAGTCGGAGGGGAGAAAAGAGAATGAATAACCTTCCAGACCTTACAGGTGTGATTAAGGTTGTTCTGGAATGTGGATGCAAAGTATTCAGACTTTGTAAGTTTAGTAAATTTAGTACAAGCATTGTGAAGAAACTGGTAAGGAGTAAGGTGAAAAGTAGAACCAGAGGATTTATTTATAGAGGTTCCATGTAATTTCTGCAAGCACAAAATCACCGCGGTAGTTTCAAGCATGGTCAAATTGCTGTGTGCATTTAGCACTCAGGACTATTTCAGTGCTAGGCATGCTAGCGCTCTGCTTGCTTGCAATAAGATACCACTGTGTGTAAAGAGCTGTGCCTGCATACCGCAGCAATGGACAGTGTGAAGAAAGCATTAGTAGTATTAGTAAATTTAGCAATCTTAAGTGCCTTAATAGATTTATGAACAAATGCTGTCTCTACTGTTACCTTTACAAGTTTGGTACACATTCACACAGTCTGAAAAAATCAGTGCTCAAAGCTGCTGCTAAAATAAAATATATTCATTGGTCTCTGCAGTCAACCAAGAGGCTACTGTGGTACAACATGGGCAATTAACTAATTGGCAGAACACCTAGGGTGCGTGCATGTTACTGTAGTAACAGCAGTCAATTAATTCAACCACGAGGCTACTGTGGTACAACATGGGCAATTAACTAATTAGCAGAACTCGTAGAGTGCGTGCATGTTACTGTAGTAACAGCAGTCAATTAATTCAACCAAGAGTTTACTGTGATACAACCTGAGCAATTAACTAATTCGCAGAACTCCTAGGGGGCATGTTTGTTACTGAAGTAACAACAGTCAGTTAATTTAACCAAGAGGTTACTGGTGTACAACTTGGGCAATTAATTAATTAGCAGAGCTCCTAGGGTGCTTGCATGTTACTGTAGTAACAGCAGTTAGTTAATTCAACCAAAAGGTTACTGTGGTACAACCTGGGCAATTAACTAATTAGCAGAACTCCTAGGGTGCTTGCATGTTTCTGTAGTAACAGGAGTCAATAATTCAACCAAGAGGTTACTGTGCTACAACCTGGGCAATTAAATGATCGGCAGAACTCCTAGGGTGTTGCATGTTACTGTAGTAACAGAAGTCAATTAAATAATTAGCTGTCCAGCTGTAAATTCCAGTAAGAGAAGCACACAAATCTTAAATTCATTAGCAGTCAGGACTCCACTCTTTTCATCTCTGCACTGCTTTGCATCCCTTGTGAACATACCACTTCACTTTATTCTTAGTAATAGAGGGCCACAGCTTCTCTCGCATGAAGGTTATTTGTATCTAACGGAGCGTTTGAATGGGCCAAAAACATATTGGAAGTGCCTCCAATATGATTCTTTCAGATGCAAGGCAAGGTGTCATACTCTGGAGGATGAAATTACCCTTTCTTAAATCAACACAATCACGTGCCTGATGCTGGTGTCACTGATGTGAGGAAGGTTTTAAGCAATATTAAGGAGAAAGCTGTCAGTTCTCAGGAGTCCACACATCAGGTGGTAGCCAATGCCACTTACAATCTCAGTCAGGCAATTGGTGGTAAATTTTCTTCATTTTCATGTTTGAAAAGGACTACACAGCAAGCAAGACAAACTGCAACAGTTACCCCTTGTCAGCCCACCACAATGTCAGAATTTCACATCCCATCTGAGTATACCCTCACAGACCATGGAGAATTATTTATGATGCATGACAGTGGCAACAGTGATACTGACAGATTTATAATTTTCTCCATGCAAAACAATCTTCAGTACATGCAAGGAATGCAACATTGGTATGCAGACAGGACTTTTAAGGCCACACCACCCCAATTTTCCCAACTATATACAGTTCCTGGTGTTTGGTATTCTGCTGTCATCCCCAACGTCTTTATACTGATGTCCAACAGAAACTATGGGAGCTATGTTCGTGTGTTGAATGAATTAAAACAGTTGTGCCTTGATCTTGCATCCATTTCTATTCTGACAGACTTTGAACTTGCTGCCGCAAAAGCATTCACAAGTGAATTTCCAATGTCTGTAATGAGGGGGTGTTTTTTTCACTTATACCAGCGTATCTGGCATAAGGTTCAAGAAATTCTGGACATACATAAAAACTACATTGGACGAGGAGTGTGCACTTCAGATAAGAATGCTTCCAGCCCTTGCATATGTTCCTCCAGCGGATTATGCGTCTCTTTTTGAACATTTAAGATCCAGTGACTTTTATACAACTTATGATGACCAGCTGGCCCCCCTGATAGATTATTTTGATGATACCTGGATCAGGCGGCTAGTTGGTCATCATGCTCATTGTAGACCACTTTTCTGCATTGAATCCTTGAATCGCTATGCTACAGTGAAGAAACGGCTCTCACATACAATTAATTCGGTTGAAAGGTGGCACAGAAGTTTTAATAACCCTTTTGGGGGCTAGCCATCCCACTATTTGGAAATATATCAAAGCTCTTAATGTTGAACAAAATGTTAATGAGCTTAAGATGGAACAGTACCTCACTGGGATTGAACCTCCAGTACCACGGAAAAAGTATCAAGATAGAGCTAAAAGAATTACTGCAGTTGTGGAAGGGTACAGTAGCACAGTGGATTTAGACTACCTGTGTGGCATTGCCCACAATTTTCAATTGCAGGGTTAAATAGAAGGATGGGAGACAACAGACTGCTTTAACAAATGTGTTCATTTTTAAGTATCCAATAAAGTTTTTGACTTAGACAAAATGAATGACTGAACTTTTCAACATTTATACATATGCTGACGTGCACCTACGCATGTAAGGATGATGTGAAATATTGAATGCGAGGTGTCTGGTGTGGTCCTGCTCAATTACACGAGGTAAGGATATATTTAATTTAAGCGGCTGCATTGAGCAGCATTTGTTTTTGTTTTAGCAGCAGCGGTTCTCATTCTTTCATTCTGTTTAGCAGGCGCTGCTCATGTCAGACTGTGTAATCAGACTATGGTGCAACAGTAGAGGATTTAAGCAGCAGCACTGAGCAGCAGTTGTTTTCTTTCAACTTGCAGTTAAAATTGTTATATTTTTGAATGCTCTCCTCAGACTCTGCACTGTTGCCAAATGCGCAAAACTAACATATACGCTGACTCTGATTATGTGCATCCCGCAATGCTGAAATGCTCATGTGCAATTTGATGTACAGTATTGATGTGATACCATTTATAGATACTCCAGACAAGATTATGTGCAGGGTAACAAGCCAGTAACTCTGCTGAGACCCACAGGAGGTGCAAACTTTGGACCCCGGTTCTTCTAAGTGACACTTGATGATCACCAGACAGACATAAATTTAGACAATAAATTTGAGGGCATTATCCATGTTACCAGCTGAAGAAATAGAGGATCAGTTAGTGGCTACTAGGTCAGCATGAAGGCGGGACAGATCCAGCAAATGGAATGACTGGATCTGAATGAAGTTGGAGGCAACTTTAGGATGGTGGATTTTAATGCCCACAGTATGTCACATGATGGTCATTGAGAGCATCTATAATACAAACAAGAACTAAAGTTAACCCAAAAATTAATAATAAAGAAAAGGAAAAATCTTGAATTCAGGTTATCGGTAGCAAAGGGAAACACTAAAGCTTTTTTTGTCTATGTTAATTCAAATAAAAATGAAGATAACAGTATAACATCAATCAGAGTTAACAGGGAAGTAGTTAGTGATAGTACAGAGATATACAACTCCTTTAACAAGTATTTTGGGGCAGTCTTCACTGAGGGAACAGATAAAACTTTCACTATAACTAATAAAAACTCATATATCAATATTACACCTGATGATATAAAACAAAATATACAGACTATAAAGAACAACACTGCACCAGGCCCAGATGATGTTAATGCTTATCTTATCAAAGAGACTATGAAACAGATTGCCTACCCCTTATCCATCATATTTAACAAATCCTGTAGAACAGGCATTATCCCTAAAGATTGGAGGAGAGCTTTAGTGGTACCCATTCATAAGAAAGGAAATAGGTCAAATACATCCAACTACCGACCCATTAGTCTAATGTCCATTATATGCACACTATTGGAAAAATCAATCAGAATTAGAATTGAAGCAGAGATACAGATACTGGGAATATCAGACAAAAATCAACATGGGTTCTGTAACGGAAGATCTTCTACAACAAACTTGGCCCAGTTCCACGAAAATATCAGTAGTAGTACTGACAATGGCATTCCTATTGATATCATTTATCTAGGCTTTAAGTAAGCCTTTGATTGAGTTTCCCACTATCTGTCAATTCAGAAAATGATCAGGTTAGGATTTAATGGTTTCACCATACAATGGGTGACAAACTGTTTAACAAAAAGAACCCGTGTTAAAATAAGGGATGCTGTCTCTATGTCAGTGGCTGTCACAAGCGGGGTACCACAGAGATCGGTGTTGGGTACTGCTATTTTTGGCATTTTTATCTGCGATTTACACATGGGGTAATTAGATCAATTACCAGGTTTGTGGACGACACAAAAATGTCATCAGAGGATGATACGGAAAATGAAATATCCCAATTTAAATAAGATTTGAAAACAACTGAAAAATGATTCCTATGATTCAAATAAAATGGAATTTAACACAGATAAATGTTCAGTCATTCACACAGGGCAAAAAATCCAAACACCACCTATTTTTTATGTGGAAGTAAAATTAACTCAGTAATTACTGAAAAAGACTAAGGAGTTATAATAAACAACCAATTAATGCTAGGTGACCAATGCAGAAGTGTTGCGCTAACCGGAAACCAAATTATTAATGCGATTAAAAGTACTTTCTTGTGTAGGAATGTAGCCTGTCTTACGCCACTTTATGAAGCATTCATTAGTCCTCACGTGGACTATGCTGTGTCGTTCTGGACCTCCTACCTTGTAAAACATAAAAACAATTATTGAAAGCTTACAGCATAGAGCCACTAAGCTTATCCTGAGACTCGCCATCTTGCCCTCTCCAGACAGGGTAAAAGGCCCTTGGGATCTATGATCTCCAACTTAGGACAGATAGAGGGAATCTGCTTTTGCTGTACAGCATTCTTAATGATCAGGATCTTATGAAGGGATGCAAAATTGTTCAAGTTAACAAAACAGCAAACTTGAGATCCCACAAGAAACAGATTGACATTACACAATCCACAACAAACAAACATAGACATTTTTTGCAATTAGGGACTCTGAAATATGAAATGTTCTCCCTAACTGCATAGCAGAAGCAAATAATAAAGCACAATTTTAAAAAGCACTGGATGATTACCTAGTTCAAAGGGAAAGCTAATATCCCCCACCCGGTGTGGGGAAGGTGGTCCCGATGGGTGGAAGGCTACTTCCACCTTAGTAACCGAGTAATATTGAGTAATAATGGGGAATGCTTTGAAATACTGTAAACTGGAGGAAGTGGGTGTTACATCAAATAGAGAATTATCCAGACTTTGTACTATAAGTGGGGGGGGGACCTCCTATCTGCTCCTGTCTAGACTCTTACACTCCTGTTACTCACTGTCTGCATTTTCTGTTTCTCTTCCTTCTATTATTTTTTCTTACTTAATCTTTCTTACCTCTTTTTTTACAAGGTGTAGTGGGCAGATAAAATATTTGATAAGTCAAAAATGGAACAGCGATGTTTTTTAATTACATAATTAAAGATCATCAGTAATACCGTACTCTCTGTATAAAGAAAGATAAGTAACACAGAGTACCAACAAGTCATGTAACCTTATGAAGGACATGAATTTACAACCCTATCCAAGTTCTAAGGATTACCTAGGATATTACTTGCATAGCTTAAATATTAGTTCCTTCCAAAATCTAAAAGCTTATCATAAGAAAGGTGAAAATAACTGCATCTGTTTTATATATTTTATAAAGACCTATATTAATCTGACTTAATTAATGTGTTCACCTGTTCAATGTGAACTGTCCTGTGTACTACATGCAGCTGTAATTGTTGATTGTTTCCTGTTTATGAAATTAATAAAAAAAAAAAAAGTTAAAAAAAATACAATAGGGATGAGAGGAGATGACCCAATCCAAGACGTAATGATGCTGAGATGTGAAATGAAAAGAAGTAGGGTCAGAAATCAGTAGAGTTAAAGGAGGAAGCTTCACATTAGGCACAATTTGTGAAGTGAGAGAATGCTAATCTAAATTAAGGAGATAAATCAGTGGCTTAGGGGTAGTGTGGAAATGGGGAATTGTGGCCTGGTGGGGACTGGGGAGACCTTGGAGGATAAGGGGCTGTACGCTAGAGATAGGCTCCACCTTAATTTGGAGGGAAGGAAGTCCTTAGCTCAGACTAGCTAGTTCATCAGTGAAAGGTGGGGTTTAAACTTGTGAAGGGGGAGGGATCAAAAAAGGGGCAGTGTCAGCAGGTATAATAAATAAGTGACATGGTCTCCACTCCTCTAAGGGACTAGAGAGATATGGAAATGGATCCCTAGGTAGGATGCAGAAGCTGAGAAATGGGAGCTCAAGGGGGAGAAAGGAGATGAACAAAATGGGGTGGAGAGTGGTCCTGATAAACACCAGGAGCTTATGAAATAAAATGCCTGAGCTCCAGGCAATGTTAGTTCAGGGGGAGGTAGACATGGCAGTAGTCACTGAGACCTGGGACACTCAAGGGCACAAGTGGGACCTAAATCTGGAGGGCTATACTATGTTCAGAAAAGATGGGGGAAAAGGGGGGTGTAGCACTATTAGTCAGAAATGGCATGGGTATTGGAGGGGTAGAGGAGGCAGAGGGGAACATGGAGGCTATTTGGGTCACCTTGCTGATGCATGGTGGTAAGAGATTAAAGGTCGGAGTGGTAGACAAACCACCAGCACTGGAGAAGGTTCTGGAAGAACATTTGGTGGCAAATCTAGAGGGACACTGTTGATCGGGAAGGGAAGGGTAGTGGTAATGGGGGACCTCAAAATGCCAGAAACAGACTGGAGGACTATGATGTCATCAATGGCCAGAGAGCAGAGGTTGCTGGATGTCTTCCAGGATGCGTTTCTGACACAACAGGTGGGTGAGCCAACTAGGGAGGCCTGGACACTGGACGTGGTCCTGGTGAACAGTGATCAGATTAGGGGCCTGGAGGTGAATGACCCATTGGCGGAGAGTGATCGTGCCACAGTCTGGTTCTTCCTGGACCCTGGGGGGGAGGAAAGTTGAACAAGGATATTAGTAACCGACTTTAGGGGTGCAGACTTCAGGGAGATGGGAAGGATCCTTAAAGATCGTCTGGACAGGATAAGGCCAGATATGGATGCTGACAGCAGGTGGGGGATCATTAGGAGGAGAATACAGGAGGTTACCAGATCCTGAACAAGGGAATGGTGTAAGTTCAGTAAGGCCAGAAAACCCTGCTGGTGGACCCGGGAGGTACATGAGGTGGTTATGGAAAAGAAGGCAGCCTATAGGCGCTTCAAGTGTTCAAGGAATGAAAGGGTTCAGGAGGAATATGAGCTGACAGCCAAGTGAGTCATCAGGGTGGTGAGAGCAGCTAGGGCAAAAAAGGAGCAGTCCTTGGCCAGTGTGATCTGGAGGGGTACAAGGGGTTCTTTAGCTACATGGGGAAAAAAGGAAAGTAAGAGGGCAGATCAGCAAGATAAGGATAGAGGATGGTTGGGCACAGGAGGCAGGGTAACAGGCAGAAGTCCTAAATGGGTACTGTGCCTCAGTTTTTACCAGGGGATGGAGGGGCCATGTCTTGCAAGGGAGCGGGGGAAAACCGGAGGAAGGGGTGGGACTGGTAGAGATCAGGGGGGCCCTGACAGGTCTGGGGAAAGGGAGTGGCCACCACAGACAGGTGGGGGGCCATTAATACAGGGTGAAAAGGGGGAGAACATGGAGAATGAAATCCCATTAGAGAGAGTAAGGGAAGCCCTCAGGTTCCTTCGGATGGAGAAACCACCTGGGCCAGATGAGATGCATCCCAGGGTGCCGAGGGAACTGGCGGTTGTCCTGGCAGTCCCTCTAGTGGAGCTTTTCAACATCTCTTTGAGGACTGGATGGGTGCCCCAAGATTGGAGGGTGGCCCATGTCATTCCAATCCACAAGGGGGAGATCAAGAGAGGAGGTGGAAAATTACAGGCCCGTTAGCCTGACATCAGTGGTCAGCAAGGTGATGGAGGGTATTGGCAAGGAAAGGCTCGGGGGGTTACTGGAGCAAACTGGGTACTTGGACGATCAACAGCATGGCTTTGTCACAGGAAGATCATGCCAGACAAACCATGTTGAGTTCTATGACTGGGTGATGAGGGCCCTGGACCAGGGTAGGCCAGTGAACTTCCTCTTTCTGGACTTTAGCAAGGCATTTCATTCGGCACCCCACAGTGGCCTGCTGGCTAAGCTGAAGAAAATGGGGTTAGGGAGACAGTTGTTAAGATGGATAGGAAATTGGCCTCTGAGCATACTCAGAAGGTGGTGGCTGGAAGCTAGCCTCATTCCTGCAAGGTGGGTTACTAATGGGTCTCCCCAGGGGTCAGTGCTGGGGCCACTCTTGTTCAACACCTATATCTCAAACAGCAAGAAGGGGATCAAGAGTGAGATGAGTCTCTTTGAAGATGACTCAAAGCTGGGTGCAGTGGTGAATGAGGAGGAGGGGAGGTTGGCCTTGCAGGAGGACCTGGAGGCTCTGGAAAGGTGGTTGGGAAAATGGAAACTAAAATTCAATGCAGGGAAGTGCAAGGTTCTGCACCAGGGAGTCAGAAATCCAGGCCAGGGGAATACCTTGGGAGGAGACATGATTCAAGTCAAGGAGGGTGACAGGGACCTGGGGGTAGTGGTAGATGTCAAAATGAACAACTCAGAGACCTGTAGAAGGGGCAGCGGCAAGGGCAAATAGGATGCTGGGATGCATCGCCAGGAGGATTACCTCCAGAAAGGTGGAAGTGATCCTTCCATTGTACAACTGCTTGGTTAGGCCACACCTCAAGTATTGTGAGCAGTTTTGGAGACCACATTTAAAGAGGGACATTACACTCCTAAAGCGAGTCCAAAGAAAGGCAACCAAAATGATCTGGGGCCTGGGGGAGAGGACCTATGAGGAGAGGCTCAAGGAGCTCGACATGTACACCCTGGAGGAAAGGAGGGACAAGAGGGACATGATTGAGGTCTTTAAGTACATGAAAGGGATCAATAAGGGAGGCCCAGTCAGGGTGCTCCAAAGGAAGGATGGGGCGACGAGAGGTCACAGGTGTAAGCTGGAAGAGGACAGGCTCAGAGGGGAGATGAGGAGATGTTATTTCACTGAAAGGGTGCCCTTGGATCTGGTAGAGGTGGAGTCTGTGGACGAGTTTAAAAAGGGATGGGACAGGTACAGAATGAGGGTAAATCTGACCAGGCCCAATACAGGTGGAACACCTGGGACTAGGGACAGTATAACCCAAGGGGAAGGGGGGACACCAAAATTGGCCCTCAGTGCGTTGCTAAAAATCAAGCAGACTTGAGAGACTGTTAGGCCCTATTCTGCTGGTATTTTAGTATATTAGTAAATTAAAATCACCTAGTACGAGTAACTCACCAGGGGAGGCAAGTGAAGAAATGGAGGCAACTCAGTTACTAAAGGTGGGGATACACTTAGGCAGCAGTAGACACCAGCAGTAAATATAGGAGTAGAGAAGGGGACAGAAAGTTTGAGAAGTAGCATCTTATAGGTAGAGGAAAGAGAGGTGGAGAGCACAAGCTCAAATGGAATGCCTGAGGAGAGGTAAATGGCTACGCCGTCACTCCTCTTTTTTCAATCCTGATCAATAACGGTGGGTTTTGGTGGATGGCATCTATGTGCACTGGAACATCAAGGTGACAGTCCAGCTGGACCATGAGGTACTTCAAGGAGGGGACATCCATAATTGCTACACAGTCACTGGTGTGGAAGGGGAAAGGGGTGAGCCGAGGGAGTCTCTCCCTTGGGCTAGAGGTCATAGAGATTGTTTGCTTGCATTGAGGGATAGCTAATTAGGCAGGAGCCAGTACTGGATGTTAGTAAAGTCCAGTTGGAGCCAGGCTGTGAGGTTGGGGCAGAGGAGCTGGAAGCAAAGAGAAACCATATAGTCTGCATACATTTGGATGGACACAGACACAGTCAGTGGGAGATCATTCAGGAAAATGGAGAAGAGTATAGAGCAAGGGATGGCCCTTGCGGAACTTATAATGCAATGAATGCATGCAGCCCCTGTTATCTGGTGACCCTGACAGAAGATTTTTTTTAATATTACTTGTGCATTAGTCATCATTTTCAAAGCAGGATATGTTTTGGACTTCAAAAAGTGATTTACCATAAAGTAATATTTCATATTTTGAATTCTGTCTCACAATGGGCCCATATGCACAAATGGGTGGATAATACATGTAGGAGGCACATTACCCATCCACAGAGCTCTGCACCTGTGGACAGGTGTGCACCAGCGGCATTCATGACTGCTGGCCACCTGTCCATGGCCCTGCCCCCATGACATACAGGCCCACGCAAAGCAGGTGCAGGCAGAGTCATGGACCCAGCTGGGTATCCAATCAGATGCCTGGCATGGGTCTAACAGGAGATCCCTTACATAGTGGGGTGCATGATGACAGCTCACCTCACAGGTGTCTGAAGGCTGGTGGCTGTGGTGGGTGGGAGATGGGCAATGCCACCAGCCCTCCGATGACACTGAAGTGGTACAGAGAGAAGGGGGGTATGTTGGGTGGTTGGGGGGGAAACAGTACCACCAGTAGCAGGGGGGTGGACATGCGGTGCCATGGGGGCCACCATCCATATGCCAGTGCTCCATGAGGGATTTGGGTTGGGGGTAGCTGCGCACACTGCTGTGTGGTGGGGCAGGTGGGTAGCTTTGGGGCGGCCATCTGCTGTGGGCCCAGAGGGTCGGTGGGCTGTTTGCCCTGTCCTGCAGTGTGTCTTGGGGTGTGAATGTGGCATGTGAGGGTTTATGGAAGGGTTCTCCCTGGTGTGCCAAGTGCCCCCTATGCATCCCTGTGGCCAGCACTATGCATCTTTGTGCATGGCATGTGGAGCTGACACGCCCTGACATGGTGTGGACCGCAGACCTGGGGGATTGGGTGTATCTTGTCTGCTCACCCCACTTTTGTGCATCCTGCACAGGGGCGCAATGGGTATGGAGTAGCTATGCGCCCCAGATATGTGAGCATAGCCACTCTGCTCCATTGGTGCAGAGGGCCCAGTGTACTTTAAATCCAAGCTGTTGTAACTTTAATTTAGGTTCTGTATGAAGATGCTCACAGCCATTACATACATGCACTAAACTGGTGTGGACTAGGTAGGAAACACAGGTACTAGGGCTGATGAGAGGCTTGTTAGCAAGTGCAGGTACCAGACTGATGAGGGGCTCAATAGTAAGTGCAGATACTAGACTGGTGAGGGACTAGTATGAAGTTCAGGTACTTGACTGGTGTGGGTCTTGGTAGGAAGCCATGTACTAGACTAGTGAGGGGCTATGTAGGGAAACACAAGTACTCAGACTAATGAGGGGCTTGCAGGGAAGCAGCAGTTACTAGACTGGTGAGGGGCCTCAAAGGAAGTGCAGATACTAGGGACTGGTGAGGGACAAGGTCATGAGGTGCAGCTAATAAACTGGTGAGTGTCTTGGTAGGAAGCACATGTACTAGACTCCTGAGGGGCTATGAAGGAAACACAAGTACTAGACAGATGAGGGGCTTGGTAGGAAGTGCAGATACTAGACTGGTGAAGGGCTAGGTAGGATAAACAGGTTATAGACTGGTGAGGGTCTTTGTAGGAAGCACAGTTACTAGACTGATAAGGGGCTCAGTAGGCAGTACAGATACATGACTGGTGATGGGCTAGGTATGAAGTGCAGGTAATAGACTGGTGAGGGTCTTGGTAGGAAGCACAGATGCAAGACTGGTGAAGGGCTAGGGAGGAAATACAGGTTGCAAACTTGTGAGGGACTATGTAGGAAGCACATGTAGTAGACTGGTAAGGGACTAGACAGGAAGCGCAGGTACTAGACTGGTGTGGTCCTTGGTAGGAAATGCAGGTACTAGATTGGTGAGGGGCTAGGTGAGAAGTGCAGGTACTAGATTGGTGAGGGGCTAGACAGAAAGCACAGGTACTGGTCTGTTGGGCTAAAGAGGAAGTGCAGGTAATTGACTGGTGAGAGGCTCAGTAAGAAGCACAAGTACTAGACTGACAATGGACTAGTGCAGGTAATAGATTGGTGAGGGGCTCAGTAGGAAGCACAAGTATTAGACTGGCGATGGACTAGGGAAGAAGTGCAGGTACTCGACTGGTTAGGGTCTCGGTAGGAAGCACAAGTACTGGACTGATGAAGGACTAGGGAGGAAGTGCATGTACTTGACTGGTGAGTGACTAGGTAAGAAGCACTGGTGGTAGACTGGTGAGGGTCTTGGTAGGAAGTTCAGGTACTATACTGGTAAGGGCCTAGAGAGGAAGTACAGGTACTAGATTAGTAAGGAACTTGATAGGAAGGGCAGATACTAGACTGATGAGGGGCTAGGGAGGAAGGGCAGGTACTAGACTGGTGAGAGGCTAGATGGGAAGCACAAGTATGAGACTGTTGGACTAGGGAGGAAGTGCAGGTACTAGACTGGTGAGGGTCTAGATGGGAAGCACAAGTACAAGACTGGCGATGGACTAGGGAGGAAGTGCAGATACTAGACTGGTGAGGGGCTAGATAGGAAGCACAGGTACTGGTTTGTTGAGGGGCTAAAGAGGAAATGCAGGTAATAGATTAGTGAGGGGCTAGGTGAGAAGTGCAGGTACTAGACTGGTGAGGGGCTAGATAGGAAGCACAGGTACTGGTTTGTTGAGGGGTTAAAGAGGAAATGCAGGTAATGGACTAGGGAGGAAGTGCAGGAACTTGACTGGTGAGGGATTAGGTAGAAAGTGCAGGTACTAGACTGGTTTGAGGCTAGGTAAGATGCATAGGTACTAGACTGGTGTGGGGCTAAGAAAAAGTTCAGTTACTAGACTGGTGAGGGACAATGAAGGAAGCACAGGTGCTAGACAGATGAGGGGCTAGATAGGAAGTGCAGGTACTAAACCAGTGGTTCCCAAATGGTGAGACCAGCTGTCCTGGGGAGGCCCAACCTGTTTCAGGGGATGCTCAATCAAGTCTGAAAAAGTACTGTATACTAATTTTGAGTTTTAGATACTTTGGGCCAGATAGTGAAAACTTTGTCCTGGTGCTAAATTAGTACTGCCCGGCGGGCAAACTTATCTCGGAGCACAAAGCAAGCTATATTCAAAAGGAAATAGCCCGGTGCTAATCCTGATGAATATAGCAGTCTACGGAAGCCGGGCAAATCGGTCTGGGAGTGCAGGGAAAAAATAGCCCGGGAATAAGACAGCACTGAATATAGCAACAGGGAAGTGCAAACTGCAACTGCAGCTCATCAGACTCTGTAGCAAGCCAGTGTTGCAGGTGGAGAACACTGTGTGTGATTGCACAGAGATGTCTCACATCTACTGCAAACACACCTCTCAACCTCATGCCTCATGAAATCAAGGACAAGACTTAAAAAATCAGGGACAAAGGTTTAAAATCAGGGACACACCTTATAAATTGGTGATATCCACCCAGGAAGCTGGTAGAATAAGTGGTGTAGTGTGCAATGCATTTTCTAAGGAAGAACATGTCTGTAACATTAATGTCTAACATTATGTCATGCTTACAATCCCCACTGTTTGGTCATGGAAACAAAATTTGTAGGAGGGACAGAGTAAAAGTTTGAAGTAAAATCAGGAACAGTTGAGAGGTATGACTGCAAACAACATTGTAAGCCACACATTGCAGAACTGTGCTTAGTGTACTATGTGGAAGTGAGGTTTGCCCAGGGCTAACCTGAATGCACAGTGCTAACACATTAGCCCGGTGTAAACTGGTTAGCCCGGGGCAAACGGGAGCTATATTCAAAGCTCCCATGCAAATGAGCCTACTTAGGCAATCCATGGGCAAACAAGTACATTTGGAGACCCCATCTCCGCAAAGACATAGACAGGGTGTAGGCTGTCCAGTGGAGGGCAACCAAAATGATGCAGGGTCTGCATCAGAAGACATATGAAGAAAGATTGAAGAAACTAAAGATGTATAGCTCGTGAGGAAATGAGGGAGAGGGGGACATGATAGAAACTTCCAAATACCCCAAGGAACCAACAAAGTCCAAGAGGGTAGCATCTTTCAGAAAAGAGATGTGCAAAAACAAGGCACAATTTGAAGATAGAGGGGGACAGCTCAGAGGTAATGTGGAGGAAGTATTTCTTCACAAAGAGGGTTGTGGATACATGGAACAGCCTTCCTGAGGAGGTCATAGAGTCAAAAACAGTGGGGAATCAAGAATGCATGGGACACACATAAGGCAATTCTAGTGGGGGGGTAGGAGGAAGTAGGCTGTTGGCCTCAACTAGGATCTGCAGCTTGTCCGTTAGGTAGGGAAATGGGCAGAGTAGGTGGGCCAAGCTGTTCTTACCTGCCATCAAATTCTATGTTTCCATGCATCTCATTATGCTGTTTAGCATACATTACCATGCAAGCCATTGTGCTACCGCACGGAGTACGTGCCCCTGTAGGTGGAAGGTAAAGTACAGGCTGATGCTACAGGCCAAGGCATGCCCACAGCATCCCCTGTTGGTCTGAATGGAAGTACAAGCTGAATCAGCAGGAATTGTGTATCTACAGGCACAGTCAGTGCATACAACACACCCATGCAGCTGTGCAGAAAGGGACCTGTTGTGTATGTGTATATATCTATATATATATATATATATATATATATATATATATATATACACACACACACACACACACACATACATACATACATACATACATACACACACACACAGACACACACACACACATATATACTGTACATACATACATATACAGATCAATAGCTAAACAGACACACTGTCCTTGGCCATACATGCCCTGGAGGATGCATCCCCCAACAACATATGCACCCCACTGCAGTAGTGGGTGAAACACAGTGGGGGACGCAATGCATGGGACAGGCATAAAACAAACTTGGTGTGGGTTGGGGGCCATAGGCTCCATAGGGTCCCTAGGATATGCTACATATCCAGTAGATAGGGAACAGGGCAGACTGGCTGGGCCAGGCAGTCCTTTTCTGCCATCATGGTCCCTGTTCCAGTGTGTGCGTGTTACACCCTGGTAGGCTAGCGTCTCCCTCCAGCATGATTCCCGACCCCCAGTAGCCCCAAAACACACAGAAACTCCTCATGTGCCAGTGCTCCCCCAACCCCCAAGCACAGCTCCCAACTCCCATTGAACATAAAATAAAAATCTTTTCCTGGTAGTCTAGTGGTCCCCCACCCTCAAGCATGGCTCCCGGACCCCGCTGAACATAAAATAAATTTCTTCTGGTAGTCTAGTGGTCTTCCACCTCATAAGGCTCCCGACCCCACCGAAATTAACATTAAAATATTTTTCATGAACTATGGTCCCCACACCAGCATGGCTCCCGACTGATCGCTGAACATAATAAAGACTTTCCTGGTAGTCTGTTAGCCCCACCGACAGTGATGTTCACAATATCCCAATCAGACTGCACAATGAGTTACGATCAGCTCTATCCCTCCACTCACTATCTGTCGACTCAAGGTACAAATGAGTGCTACTGTAATGAAGAGGCGCCATTTGTACTTCAGTCAGTACGGGCTGTGGTGGTGAGAGGAGGGCTGAGCCAGCTGCTGTCTGTTCGTGCAGTCTGATTGGGATGAGTGGGGTGCTACCGCCAGGTGGGGAACCACTAGACTACCAGGAAAAGATTTTATGTTAATTTCAGCGGGGACGGGAGCAGTGCTAAGGGTGGGGGACCACTAGACTACCAGGGAAGAGATATTTATTTTAGTTTCAAAGGGGGCGGAGCTGCGGCTTGGGGGTGGGGACCACTTAGACTACCAGGGTAACTTCTTGTACTTTAAAGTCAATGGGTAGTTAGATCTGTGTGTGTGTGGGGCATCGCTGCATTACCGGCCAGCTTTTGTTGGTGGTATTGGTGCTGCGCCACAGGTCACACTAATGCCTGTAGCATGGTGCTATACTTCTCAATATGCTGCTGCGCCAGCATTCAGGGCCCCTCCCTCAGTCCCTCCCTGCATACATTATTATTTAGTATCGGGTGTATCACCTAGCACCAGCACTAAACGCCCTTTGAATACCGCAGTCGCAGGCAAATTCGCATGTTAGTCCAGCGCAACAGATTTTACCGGGCGTTCCACTTTGAATATCTGGCCCTTTGTGTGAAGGGATGAGGCAAACTGAAAGAGTGCAATATTAGGTTTATTTATGTATTTATTTATTTACAAACAGGTGACCAAGAAAGGCACTATGAGCTAAGGCTCATTTCAGGTGTACCTGGGGAAGGGTGAGAAGTGACTACATTTCAAAAGGTAAGTAAAAAACTGTCAGGCAGTACACAATGAAAAACAGTACAAACCAACTAGAAGAATGAACAAAGATTGAGAGGTAACAATTGTCCAATTACACTGGTGGCAGAGTAACCCAAATACAAAGGTTAAGCAGAGAGGTAATCGAAGCAGGAGGAAGCAGAAGGATACCTGAGAAACTGCTTAACAGCAGGGTAAGCGAGGGTTTATGCTGGGGTTGGATGGGACGGTCATTCCAGATAGAGAGGAAACAGACAGAGAAAACAGTTTGACCCATGAAGGTATTGCAAAAAGGGGTAACAATGGTTCAAGAGTCAAAATAGCAGAGCAAGTAGGTTGGTATGAGGAGGGGGATTACAAGTGTGGGGGGGTTCAATAAGCTGAATAAAATGAGAGCCAACCACTCAAAGGACATTTACTTTATTCCCAGTGGATTGTGCAAGGTATTCTAGTTTTCCTTGGGGAGGCCCAAGATTATTTCATTATTTGAGAGAGGCTCATGATCTTTTCCATGGCTTGGGGGAGGCTTACTATAAAAAAGTCTAGGAGCTAATGTACTGGACTCATAAGGGGCTAGTTAGAAAGTTCAGGTAATAGACTCCTGAGGCGCTCCAGTAGGAATACATTTTCAAAACTGGTAAGGGGCTAGGTAGGAAGCACAGGTACTACACTAGTGAGGAACTAGGTAAGAAGTGCATATACTAGATTGTTGGGGAACTCAGAAGGAAACACAGGTGTAAGATTGGTAAGGGGCTAAGTAGGAAGGGCAGGTATTAGACTGGTAAGGGACTAGGTAAGAAGGGCAGGTACTAGATTGGTAAGGGGCTAGGTAGAAAGGGTGGGTACTAGACTGTTAAGGGGTTAGGTAGAATGGGAAGGAACTAGACTGATAAGGGGCTAGGTAGGAAGGGCAGGTATTACAGTGGTAAGTGGCTAGGTAGGAAGGGCAGGTACTAGACTGGTAAGGGGCTAGGTAGAAAGGGTAGGTACTAGACTAGTAAGTGGCTAATTAGGAAGGGCAGGTACTAGACCAGTAAGGGACTAGGTAGGAAGGGCAAATACTAGACTGGTAAGGGGCTAGGTAGGAAGGGCAGGTACTAGACTGTTAAGGGAATAGGTAAGAAGGGCAGATTCTAGACTGGTGAGTGTCTCAGAAGGAAGCACTGGTAAGAGATTGATAAGGACTAGGTAGGAAGGACAGGTACTAGATTGTTAGGGGGCTAGGTAGGAAGCACAGGTACTAGCCTAATGAGGTGCTTGATAGGAAGTGCAGGTATTAGACTGGTGACAGACTAGGTAGGAAGTACAGGTACAAGACTGGTGAGGGGCTATGTAGAAAGCGGTGGTGCTAGACTCATGAGGGACTAGGTAGGAAGTGCAGGTACTAGACACATCAGGTGCTCAGTAAGAACACATGTACAAGACAGGTGAGGGGCTAGGAAGGAACTGCAGATACCAGACTGGTGAGGGGCTTGGTAGGAAGCACATGTACACAACTGATATGGGGCTAGGTAGGAAGCACATGTACTAGACTGGTGAGGGGCAGGGTAGGAAGTGCAGGTATTAAACTGGTGATGGAGTAGGTAGAAAGCACCCATACTACACTGGTGATGGGGTTGGCAGGAAGCTATAGCACTAGACTGATGAGGGGCTCGGTTGAAAGCACAGGCACTAAACTAATCAAGGGCTAGACAGAATCACAGGTACTAGATTGTTGAGAGGTGAGGTAGGAATGCAGGTACTAGACTGGTGAGGAGCTTGGTAGAAAGTGCAGGTACTAGAATGGTGAGGAGCATGGTGGGAAGTGCAGGTACTAGACTGGTGAGGGGCTTGGTAGGAAGTGCATGTATTAGACTGGTGAGGAGCTTGATAGGAAACACAGGTAGTTGGCTGGTGAAGTGCTTGGTAGAAAGCAGATGTACAGAACTAGTGGGAGGCTAGATGGGAAGTGAAGGTATAAGACTGTTGATGGGCTTGGTAGGAAGCAGAGGTACTGGACTAGTGAGGGGCTAGGTGGGAAGTGCAGGTGTAAGACTATTGATGGGCTCGGTATGAAGCAAAGGTACTGGACTAGTGAGGGGCTAGGTAGGAAATGCAGGTATGTGAACTTTTGAACATATGAAATTTGCCAGCAGATAAAGGCCTAAAGGTCTATCAAGTCTGCTCGAATATGCAGCTAGCACCTCTTATTCTGCAGCTGCCCCTTCCTATCACCCTTCCTCTCCATTGACCCTCCCCCTTGACCTATCCCAGCCCCTTTTGAAGCAGTCCACTGTTCTACCGGATACCACTTCTGCCGGTAACGCATTCCACGCAGCCACCACCCTCTCCATAAAAAAGTGTCTTCTCATCTCCCTCCTGAGCCTTCTTCCCTCCAGTCTCATATCATGGCCCTGGGTGTCCCTCCCCTCCCTTACTTTGAACAGCCCCTCTGTACCTGTCTTGTTTATTCCTTTCATTCACTTAAAGGTTTCAATCATGCCCCCGCCGTCCCTCCTCTCCTCCAGCGAGTACATGTTCAGCTTCAACAGCCTCCTCTCATATGGTAAGTCCCCCAGCCCCTTGATTATCATTGTCACCCTGCACTGCACGCCTCCAGTAACTTAATGTCCCTCTTCAGATAAAGGCACCAGAACTGCACACAGTACGCCAAGAGCAGTCTAATGACCTATACAGTGGCAGAATCACCTCCCCCCCCTCCTTGAGGAGATACTCCTTGCAATGCAACCCAGCATTTTGTTGGCCTTTGTAGCTGCCTTCCTACATTGTGCTGAGTTGTTCATTGACCCTGTAATGAGCACCCCCAGATACTTCCCCTCCTCTGTCTTGATTAGCTGCACTCCTCCCAGCTGGTAACTCCTGCTTGCGTTCTTCACCCCACAATGCAGCACCTTGCATTTTTGGCATTAATCCCCAGTTGCCAGGTGTCTGATCAGGTTTCCAGCTTTTCCAGATCATCCTGCAACCTTTGCCATCCCCCTAGGTCATCCACTGCCACTCCCATCTTGGTGTCATCAGCAAACAGACTGATCTTGCTCTTGATGTCCAATGATATGTCTGCAATGAATATCCCAAACAACACTGGTCCCAACACCAAACCCTGTGGAACACTGCTCGTTACTACCTTTGGGGATGAGAGCGCCCCACCCACCACCACCCTCTGTTGCCTTCCCTGAAGCCAGTTCCCTACCCATTTCACCAGCTTTGCACCTGCCAATGTGCCTTCTAACTTACTACCCAGCCTCCCATGTGGCACCGAGTCGAATGCCTTACTGAAGTCCACTGCATAGCCCCTGTCCAATTGCCTAGTTACCCAGTCAAAGAAATCCACCAGGCTGGCTTGGCAGGATCTGCCACATATGAAGCCATGCTGTCTGCTGTTCAGTAGTCCTTTGGCATCCAGGAGGGCCACCAGCCTCTCCTTCAGTATAGTCTCCATCAGCCTAGCCGCGATGGATGCGAGGCTCACCAGTCAGTAGTTACCCGGTTCATCCTTGGGGCCACTCTTGTGGAGGGACACCAAATGAGCTATCCTCCAATCCTGAGGTACACACCCTGAGTGTAGTGAGGCATTAAATAGGTCTGCCAAAGGTCCCACAAGGACCTTTGCCAGCTCCTTCATTACCCTGGAGTGGATGCCATCTGGGCCTGGCTCTGTCCACTCTCAGTGCCCTCAAACCCTCCAGAACTCTGCCTTCCATGATTTCCCCATCTGTCACCTCCTCCCCATTTCTGCCATTCCTCCCTCCTTTGGTGTCACCCCTCTTCTACTTATTAAATCCCCGAGCAGAAGTAATCATTTAGCACTTCTGCCTTATTGTCCCCTGCTTCCACCCAAACCCCCTCATTCCTAATCCTTACTATGTGGTCCTTACAGTTCCTTTTCTCCCTGATGTACCTAAAGAGTCCTTCTCCCTTCTTAATGCCTTGTGCCAGCCTGAGCTCGTGAGATGCCTTGACTCTTACTGCCTGTGTCACCTCCTTTGATTCCTTCAGGTACTCCTCCCTGTCCTCACCCTCCTCCCTGTTTTCTTGTACCTCCTAAAGGCAGCTCTTTTCCTCCTTACCTTTTCCATGACCTCCTTGCTCACCCAGCTCAGTTTCTTAGCCCTAGCCTTCTTGTTCTGGGCCTTGCTGCAGGTTCTGGTTGTCTTCGCTATCCCCAGCTTTATAAGCTCCCACCTCTTGTTAGTGCCCATACTATGTTGAATTCTGGCCAGGTACCCTTTTACCACTTCTCACATCCTCCCAAAGTTGGCCCTCCTGAAGTCCAGCACCCTTGTGCCAGATTCCACTCCTTCCTTGCCCATATCCAATGTGAGCCATGTTGAGTTGTGGTTACTTCCTGACAGCGGTTCTTACACCCTTCGTTCCCTCATAAACTCCCCATTTGCCAGCACAAGGTCAAGGGTATGTCCTAACCTGGTTGGTTCACTGACCATTTGCATCAGGAAGCTGTCCTGGAAGGCATCCAGCAGTACCTGCTCCCTTCTATTCCTGCTTGTTGGTGTACTCCAGTCCACTCCTGGCATGTTGATGTCCCCCACAATCACCACACTACCAGTCTCACAGGTCCTCCTGATCTGTCCCACTAGTTCCCTGTCTAACTTCTCTGACTGAGAGGGCAGCTTATACATCACTCCCATTCTGAGAGTCCTATTCTTGGAATCCTGGATTTGCATACAGAGTGACTCTATACTACCTCCTCCCATTCCTCCCTTACACACTTCAGTCCTTCCCTCATATATAGTGCTGCCCCTCTCCTTTCCCAATCACCCTATCCCTATAAAATAACCTGTACCCTGGTACAGACAGGTCAAAGTCATTGTATTGTATAATATATATATATATATATATATATATATATATATATATACACACACACACACATACATACACACACACACATATATATAACAAAACAATCACACACACAAAATAAATTAAACAAGATAAAAAGAAGGCAGACACACATGTGGGAGTAGTGCAATGTAATGGCTGTGGGGCATCAGTCTTCCGGGAGTCTTTCTGGAGGCTGAGATGCTGCTGTATTTGTAGACTGCCTTGAGGGAGGAGGTTGCCCGTCTTCAGGCCACACTGGACAGTAGTAAGGGAACATCCCCTATCCAGGGAGCACCAGAGCCACCACCACTACCTCAGAGGTTGCGAAGAAAGTGCAGCAGTTAAACCACAGTGAAACACAGAAACATAGAATTTGATGGCAGATAAGGACCGCTTGGCCCACCTAGTCTGTCCATTTACCTACCCAATAGATAAGCTGCAGATCCTAGTTAACCAACAGCCTACTTCCTCCTACCCCCCACTAGAATTGCCTTATGTCTGTCCCATGCATTCTTGGATTCCCCCACTGTTTTTGACTCTATGACCTCCTCAGGAAGGCTGTTCCATGCATCTACAAGCCTCTGTGTGAAGAAATACTTCCTCACATTACCTCTGAGCTATCCCCCCTCAATCTTCAAATTGTGCCCCCTTGTTCTTGCACATATCTTTTTCTGAAAGATGCTACCTGCTTGGAATTTGTTGATTCTCTTGAGGTACTTGATAGTTTCTATCATGTCACCCCTATCCCTCCTTTCCTCGAGGCTATACATCTTAAGCTCCTTTAGTCTTTCTTCATATGTCTTCTGGTGCAGACCCTGCACCATTTTGGTTGCCCTCTTCTGGACAGCCTCCACCCTGTCTATGTCTTTATGAGATGGGGTCTCCAGAACTGTACACAGTACTCCAGATGTGGTCTTACCAACTGTCTGTACAGAGGGCCAACAATATCCTGTTTTCTACTGGTGATGCCTCTCCTATGCATCCCGGAACCCCCCCCAGCACTCCTTACTGCCTTCTCATATTGCTGGCCCACCTTTAGGTCATCTGATATGACTACCCCTAGGTCCCTTTCCATTTTTGTTGTTGTCAGTATCTCACCCCCCATTGTGTACTCTTCCCCTGGGTTTTTGTTTCCAGGGTGCATTACTTTGCACTTCTTTGTGTTGAATCTAAGCAGGCATACATTTGACCATTCCTCCAACCATGCCAAGTCCCTTTTCTTCCTTTTCATCCCACCTTTCGTATCAACCCTGTTGCAGATCTTTGTGCCTCCCCCCTACAAAACAGTGGGTTCAGGGAGGGTGAATGTGGTGGAACAGAGGCACACCCAGTCAATTGTACCACTCCACAATCCATACACCATTCTGATGGAACATAGTCCCCCTATGGATACATCCACAGAGGAGACTAAGGAGGTTGTGGACAACTGTCACAAGAGAGCCCCACAGGAAGGAGGCAGATGACACCACAGGGAAAGGAAGAAGCTCCTGTGGAGGACTCAATCATTAGGGGGATAGAACTGGGGGGAGCAGGGAAAACAGAATAAGGTGCCTGCCTGGTGCCATAGCTTGGAGGGACAGGAAGCGCGTCCTCAGGATCACAAGAACAACTGCACAGGAGACTGATCTGGATGTCACTGTCCACCTAGGGACAAATAACTTGACTCAACATGAGATTACAGCAGTGCAGGAGGAGTTTGTGGAGTTGGGCAGGGGTCTAAGGCAAGTAGCACACACAGTATCCTTCTTGGAGGTGCTGCCTGTCTATAGCAAGGGTGAGGCGAGGGTACTTCGCACCATTTGGTTCAATGGATGGTTAAAAAATGATGCAGAACACAGGGGTTTGGCTTGATTGGTGACTGGAGTTCTACCTGGAGGGATACCAGCCTATACTGGCAGGATGGTCTGCATCTGTCCAGGAAGGGAACAAGTCTTCTGGGCAATCGGTTTAAATGCTTCATTGACAAGCTTTTAAACTAGCCAAGGAGGAGGCACTGATAAGCAGCAGGGAATTCCCTGCCTTCCCCTATAAAACAGGGTACTAAATGAGGGAAAGACCAAGGTACAAAGGTCAGTAGGGAGCAGGACAGGGGTGAATGGAGAAAGCAAAGTCAATGAGGACAGGGATGGTGCTACAAGAGGTAAAGCCATCATAAAATGGAAAGCAAAGAGTACTTATGCCCATAGTCTAGGTAACAAACATACAAACATACTAAAATGCCAGCAGAATAGGCCTAACGGTCTTTCGAGTCTGCTCAATTGGTCAGCCCCCACCCTGGGTGCTGACCTTGCTGCCCCCCTCGCCTTCTCTGGCTTCTCCCTTCCCAGTTTCCTGATATTCTTGCTGCATTGGATTTTGCTTCCAGAACCTTCCCTGTACCTGTCCCAGCCCTCTTGAACCCCTCCACTCTCCCTGCTCCACCAGCCCCTAGGCAGTGCATTCCATGGCTCCACCACCCTCTCAATGAAGTAGCACCTTCTCCTTTCTCCCTGAATCTTCCCCCCTCCAGCTTCCACCCATGCCTCTAGTGGCCCTCCTCCTTCCTTCAAGCACCCTGACTGTTCCTCCCCTATTTACCCTCTTCATGTACCTGAAGACCTCTATTATGTCCCCTGTTCCTTCTCTTCTTCCAATGTGTACATATTTAGCTCTTCAAGCCTCTCCTCATAGAGTCCTGTCCCCAAGCCCCAAATCATTTGGTTGCCCTCCTCTGGTTCCTCTCCAGGAGTTTAATGTCCCTCTTTAAGTGTGACCTTCAAAACTGCATGCAGTACTCAAGGTGTGGCCTCACCAAGCAGTTATACAGAGGGAGTATCACTTCCCTCCTTCTGGAGGTGATCCCCTAGCGATGCATCCCAGCATCCTGTTGGCCTTGGCTGCTGCCCTCCTACAAGTCTCTGAGTTGTTCATCTTGACATCCACCACCACCCCCAGGTCCCTCTCTGCCATTGAGATTTGTAGCATTCTCCCCCCAGGATGTACACTTGGTCTGGGTTTCTGGCCCCCAGGTGGAGTACCTTGCATTTCCCTGCATCGAACCTCAGCTTCCACTTTCTAGACCATCTTTCTAGAGCCTCCAGGTCCCCCTGTAGGGCCACCCTCCCCTCCTCCCCATCCACCTCTGCCCCCAGTTTTGAGTCATCTGCAAAGAGACTCATCTCACTCCTGATTCCTGTCCTTATGTCAGAGGCAGGCATTGAACAGGAGGGCCCAAGGACTGATCCTGTGGGACCCCACCATGACCCTCCTCGGTAAGACTGTCCCACCTAACTACTTCACCCTCTTGGGTCCAGTCCTGAGCCAATTGCCTATCCATCTGATCATCTGGTTCCTCACCCCTATTTCTCCCAGCTTATCCAACAGGCCCATGTGAGGAACAGAGTCAAATGCCTTGCTGAAGTCTAGAAAGAGGACGTCCACTGGTCTACCAGGTCCAAGACACTCGTCACCCAGTCATAGAACTTCACAAGGTTTGTCTGACTCGATTTCCCTGGGATGAATCCATGCTGTCTATCATCCAGGCACCCTGACTTTTCCAGGTCCCCTAGCCTTTCCTTGACAATGCCCTCCATCACCTTGCCCACCACTGATGTCAGGCTGACAGGCCTGTAGTTCCCTGCCACCTCCCTTGATCCCCCCTCTTGTGGATAGGCACTATATGCACCACCTTCCAGTCCTGGGGCACCCACCCTGTCCTCAGAGAGATGGTGAAAGTCCGCCAGGGTTTTGCCAGGCATCCTGCAGTCCCTCAGCACTCTGGGATGTAATTTATCCAACCCGGTGCTTTCTCCATCTTAAGGGAGCTGAGGCTTCTCTACTCTCTCTGCTGTGATTTCCACTTCAGTACCTCTTCTCCTTGCTTGGCCCTACCCCTCCAGCCAGGTGATGCCTCCCTTCATGGTGCCCGACCACGACGGTAAGTGGTCCTCCAGTATCTCTGTCTCCTCCCATGTATGATGCCGCACCCCATTTTCCTTGGTGAAACTGAGGAGGCACTCATTTAGTACCCCCAGCCTGCCCCCAGGTCTTGTGCCCATCTCTCCCCTGATTTAATCCTGCTAATCTGCCCTTCACCCTCATTTTTCCCCCAATGTATCTAAAGAACCCCTTGTTCCTCTCCTCCCATTTCCCTGGCCAGGTTCCTGCCTTCCTTGCCTTAGCTGCCCTCACCACCCTAGTGGCCCTTCTAGCCATCAGCTCATACTCCCCTCGATCCCTTTCACTCCTTGAGCACTTGAATTGCCTATAGGCTGCCTTCTTTCCCCACACCACTTCCTGAACCTCCCTGGTCCACCAGCAGGTTTTTCGGGCCCTACCGCATTTTTGTCTTACTCTTGCACCGGTGCTGGTAGCATCTTGCACCTCTCTCCTGATTATTTCCCTCCTACTATCAGCATCCATGTCTGACCCAATCACATCCAAATGCTCCTTAAGGATCCTTCCCATTTCCTTAAAATCCATTCCCCTGAAGTCAGTTACCTCCGTCTTCCTGAATTAGTGACCTTGATGGAGGAGGAACATCTGGATACCGTGGCAGTCACAGAAACATCGTACAGACAGAACCATGACTGGGATGTAAACATACCAGGATATACTATCTACAGGAGGGGCAGGGAGGGTAAAAAGAGGAGGAGGAGTCGCTCTCTACATAAGGGAAGGAATCAAAGCTACAGAACAAAAGGGTAAACAGGGAGGAGAGGAAGCACTGTGGGTCAATTTGGAGACAGGCAATGGCACCACAATCCGCACAGGGGTTGTATACAGACCCCCATCTCAGGGAAGGACATGGACAAGGAAATGATAGGAAGTATCTTTAGAATGGCAGAAAAAGGGGAGATATTGCTGATGGGGGATCTGAAAATGCCAGGTGTTAATTGGAGTATATTTGCAGCAGCCACTTCTAAGAGTGGGGTCATTCTAGATGCCGTACAGGGGGCATGCCTTAGACAACCAGTATTGGAACCCACTCAAGAGGGAGCAATCTTAGACCTGGTACTCTCAAATGGAAATGGCAAGAGGATCACAGATTTAGAAGTGGGTAGCCATCTGGGAACTAGTGGCCATTGAACAGTATGGTTCACAATAAACACAACAGTAGAGTCAAGCCATACAAAGACAAAAGTACTGGACTTCAGGAGGGATGACTTTGCCAGAATGGGTGGGTGCCTAAGGAATGCACTATCAAATGGGCAGGAAGGAGGGGTGGAAGAACAATGAGGAATAATCAAAACTGCCATCACAGAGGCAACAAGTCTTTGTGTGAGGCAAATAAACAAAACAAAAAAATGTAAGAAACCACTATAGTTCTCAAAAAAGGTGGCAGGGAAGATTAGGGAGAAAAAGAAAGCATTCAGGAAGTACAAGGAATCACAGAAGAAGCAGGACAGAAAATTGTATCAATTAAAGCAAAAGAAAGCAGGGAAGGCAGTCAGAACAACAAAGGCCCAAACCGAGGAAAATATAGCCAACTCAGTTAAGAAGGGGGACAAAGCCTTTTATGGGTACATCAGGGAGCAAAAGAAGACCAAGGGAGGGATAGTGAGGTTTAATAATGGGGGTGGGAGGGTGGACAGAGGGTGACTGTGAAAAGGCAGAGATACTAGACAAATATTTTTGATCAGTGTTCACAAATGAAGAGGGGGAGGTACCTAAAGCAAGCAATAGAAACACTCTAGATATGGGGGTTGATACCAGCCCATTCACATAAAAAAGGGTTCTGAAAGAACTCTTAAAACTGAAGGTGGACAAAGCAATGGGGCCTGATGGATTTATCCCAGAATTTAAAGAACCTAAGGGTAGAACTAGTGACACCACTGACTACCCTTTTAACAAATCATGGGAGGATGGGGTGGTTCAGAGGACTGGAGGAGGGTAGATGTTATTCCACTTCACAAAAGTGGGAGCAAGACAGAAGCAGAAACTATAGACCTGTTAGTTTAACCTCAGTGATTGGGAAAATGATGGAATCACTTCTGAAGGAAAGAATTGTTGAGTACCTAGAGGCCAGAGGGGCACAGGACCCAAGGCAGCATGGATTCACAGTGGGAAGGTCATGTCAGACAAATCTAATAGATTTCTTTGACTGGGTGACCAAAGTAGTAGATCAAGGAGGGGTTGTGGACATGGCCTACCTAGACTTTAGCAAGGCATTTGACACAGTCCCACACAAAAGATTAATAAACAAGTTGGCCAGCCTGGGAGTGGGTCCCAAGTTGGAAGCCTGGGTAAAAAAATGGCTGGAGAACAGGATACAGATGGTAATAGTAAACGGAGTCCACTCTGAAGAAAGGGGGCTTACTAGTGGGGTACTGCAGGGTTCAGTACTAGGACCGGTCCTCTTTAATGTCTTTATAAGCGACATTGCAGAGGGACTGGAAGGAAAAGTATGTCTCTTTGCAGATGACACAAAGATCTGCAACAAAGTTGATACACAAGGTGGGGTGGAAAGGATGAGAAGGGACTTGGCAAGGATAGAGGAATGGTCAAATGTATGGCAGCTTAGATTCAATGCTAAAAAGTGCAAAGTAATGCACCTGGGAAACAAAAACCCAGGGGAAGAGTACACAATGGAGGGTGAGATACTAACAACAACAAAAATGGAAAGGGACCTGGGGATAGTCATATCTGATGACCTAAAGGTGGACAAGCAATGTGAGAGGGCAGTAAGGAGGGCTGGGAGATACTGGGATGCATAGGGAGAGGCATCACCAGTAGAAAACAGGAAGTTGCTATCCTTCTGTACAGACAGCTGGTGAGACTCCATCTGGAGTACTGCATGAAGTTCTGGAGACCCAATCTCCACAAAGACATAGACAGGATGGAAGATGTCCAGAGGAGGGCAACTAAAATGGTGCAGGGTCTGCACTGGAAGACACATGAAGAGAGACTTAAGGAGCTTAATATGTATAGCCTTGAGGAAAGGAGGAGAGGGGACATGATAGAAACTTTCAAGTACCTCAAGAGAATCAACAAAGTCCAAGAGGGTAGCATCTTTCAAAAAGAGGTGTGCAAGAACAAGAGGGCACAATTTGAAGATAGAGGGGGCAGCTCAGAGGTAATTTAAGGAAGTATTTTTTCACAGAGGGTTGTGGATGCATGGACGGCATTCTGGAGGAGGTTGTGGAGTCAAAAACTTGGTGGAATTCAAGCATTCATGGGACAGTCATAAGGCAATTCTAGGGGTGGGGGTAAGAAGAAGTAGGCTGTTGGCTATCTAGGATCTGCAGCTTATCCATTAGGTAGGGAAATGGGCAGACTGGGTGGGCTAAACTCTCCTTATCTGCTCTCAAATTCTATGTTCTACATTTCTATGTTTCTGTGGCCCATGTTTCTGTGATGGCTGTAATGTCCACCTATCCCTCTCCCTCTGCCATGAGCATCTGTAGCTCTGCAGCTTTCCTCCCAAGGCTCCTAGCATTAAGGGTGACCACCTTCCACCCACCGCTCCCATCCTGCCCTCCTTTACTAGCATCACCACTAGTACTTGCCCTTTGCCCTTTGTCCCTGTTATGGGGGTTAAGCTCATATGGCTTCCAAACCTGTGGCTCTGCATGTCTCTTGCCCACTTGCCACCCCCCACTCCTAGTTTAAATTCCCAACTTCCTCTATGTACTCCGCCATCCTCTGTTTCAACACTTTCTTTCCCTCCTCGTTCAAGTGTAGTCTGTCCTTGGCATAGAGACTACTGTCTTCCCAGGTCTCTCCCCACCGCCTCACCAGCCCTAATCCTTTAGCCTGACACCAGGTTCTTAGCCATCTGATAAATTCCTCTATTCACGGGTGTAAGACCAGTGAGGAGCTGGGTAGGAGGTGGTGGTACAACACAGGTGATTAGCTACATAGGATTTGTGATACTAGACTGGTGAGGGGCTAATTATGAAACACAGGTACTGGACTGATGAGGGGCTGGGTAGGAAGCACAGGTAGTCGATTTGTGAGGGGCTCAGTAGGAAGAAGAACTACTGAATTAGAAAGGGGCAAAGTATTAAGCACAGGTATAACACTGGTGAGGGGCTAGGTAGGAATTGTAGGTGCTAGATTAGCAAGGAGCTATTTAGGAGGGGGGCATACTGACTGGACAACAAAGATTTTTCTATCTATGGATGTTTATTTATGTAACTATGAAAAACAAACCCCTATGGATTTTTTCCATAAACTTTGTTTATTTAAAGCTTCCCATCAAAGCGGTATAAATTAAATGGAGAATAATGCATGCGATGGTGTGTTATGGATTAAGTAATAACTGGGGCATTTTCTCTCATAGGAGAAAGGTTATAATTTGCCATTATAACCGAGGTTATAACCGCAAGCATGCCCACCTTCTCCTCAGCCTCTACTTATGCTCACTGACTGTATTACGCCAGCCAATTCCCTCACATAGCTCTCTAAAGTATTTCACTTTGACGCCTTTGCTGTCAGTAAAAAACAGTCATACAAAAATATGGAGTCCACTCCTAACATTTTACAGTAGTCCTAGTGGTTGGACTTTCACTAATGAGTGGTACTCCTCCTCATCTGTCAAATCAAGGAAAAGGGTATGTTTAAATTTAGCAGCAATATGGGATAAGAAACAGAGAAATATAGAAGTTGATGGCAGATAAGGACCGCAAGGCCTATCCAGTCTGCCCGTTTGTTTTTCTACCTTATAAATGTGCCATCGGCCTTTGCTCTTTCAGTGGCCTATCTATTCACACTCATCTGTATTGCTCCCTTATGCCTATCCCATGCCTGTTTGAAACTCTGCACTGTATTCATAGCCACCACTTCCTGAGGTAAGCAATTCATGCATCCACCAGCCTTTCTGTGAAAAAGAACTTCCTCATATTACCCCCTAATCGGCCTCCCTCTAATCTCATGCTGTGTCCTCTTGTCCTGCTATTTTTCTTATATTGAAACATGTTAGACGCTTTCACCTTGTTAATGCCCTTAAGGTGACTGAATGTTTCGATCATATCACCTCTCTCCCTCCTTTGCTCCTTAAGGGTATATGTATTGAGCTCTGTTAATCTGTCCTCATATGTCTTCTGATGTAGTCCCTGCACCATTTTGGTTGTCCTTCTCTGAACTGCCTCAATTTGGTTAATGTCCTTGTGAAGGTGTGCCTCCAGTACTGCATGCAGTACTCCAGATGGGGCCTAACCAGTGTTTTGTTTATTACCTCCCTCTTACGACTGGTGATACCCCTACTAATACACCCTAACATCCCCCTAGCCGTACCTACTGCTTTAGAGGTCTGCTTGGATGATTTCAGGTCATCAGTGATGATGATGCCCATGTCTCTTTCTTTCTCTGTGACTGCCAACAACTCCCCTCCCAGCGTATAGGTGGCTTCAGGGTTTCTCTTCCCTATGTGCATGATCTTGCACTTCTTTACATTAAATCCCAGTTGCCACTCTTCCGACCATTTTGCTAGCTTATCCAGATCTTTTCTCATTCTGCCCACCCTATCTGGATCATCTACTCTGTTGCAGATCTTGGTGTCATCTGCAAACAGACAAACCTTACCCTCTAGTCCATCTGCAATGTCACTAATGAAGATATTGAAGAGGACTGCCCTAGGACTGATCCCTGAGGTACCCACTTGTGACTTGCATCTTTTCTGACTGTATACCATTTACCACCACTCTCTGTTTTCTGCCTTCAACCAGTTTGCCACCCAGTTGACCAACTTCTGACCCACCCAAGCCTACCCAGCTTGTCAATCTTCCATGTGGAACAGTGTCGAAAGCTTTGCTGAAGTCAAGGTAGGTGACATCAACTGCTCCCCCTTGGTCCACCACTCTGGTTACCCAGTCAAAGAAGTCTATGAGATTAGTTTGACAGGACCTTCCATTTGTAAATCCATGCTGTCTTGGATCCTGTGCCCCTATGAATTCCAGGTGTTGCACTATCCTTTCCTTAAGGAGTACCTCCATAATCTTGCCCACTACTGAGGTAAGACTGACTGGTCTGTAGTTCCCTGCCTCCTCCCTACTGCACTCTTGTGAGCAGGATCACATGAGCCCTTCTCCAGTCTTCTGGGACCTCTCCTGTGCTCAGAGACTCACTAAAACAGTTCTGCTAATGGCTCCTGCTAGTTCCACCCTTAGCTCTTTAAGTACCCTGGGATGATGATGCCATCAGGTCCCATTGCCTTCGTCCACCCCTGGAGCTTAGCGAGCTCTTGTAGGACTCTTTCTTTGTGAAGGGAGTAGTGCTCACCTCCCTCCCCCCTGTGTCCATGGTGCTGACCTATGGGCCCTTCCCTACCTTCTCTTCAGTAAATACTGAGCAAAAGTATCTATTTAGGATAGATGCTTTTACAGGGTCCTCCTCCTCACACACACCCTTTTCTCCTTTGAGCTTAGCAATACCCCTCTGAACTTTCTCCTTTCACTAATATATTTATAGAAAGTCTTGTCACCTTCTTTTTACTGTTAGATACTAGTGTTTCCTCAGTTTGGGACTTTGCCTGCCTTACTGCCTTTCCTGCTTCCCTTAAGGCAGTTTGGTATGCCTCCCTATCTTCATCCCGCTATATTCCATTATATTTCCTGAAGGCCATTCCTTTTGGCTCTGACCTTTCTGCTACTATATTTGAGAACCAAAGTGGTTTCCTTCTTCTTTTGCACTTTCTTTTCTGTATAACACAATGGGATGTTGCTTCAAGTATTGCACCCTTAATGTTTGCCCACTTTGCCTGTACCCCCTCACCTGTGTTTCTTTTTGCCAGGGCTAGCTTAACTCTGTTGGCCAACTTATCAAAGTCAGCTCCTCTGAAGTCCCATATTTTTGCCTTGGAATGGGATGATTTAGTTGTAGTGGCAAAATTGAACCATACCATGTGATGGTCACTGGCCCCCAGGTGACCTTCTACCTGGAAATCTGTGATCTCTTCCCTGTTAGTCAGTACTAGATCTAGGATAGCCCTGTCTCTTGTGGGTTGTTGTACCAGTTGTTTGAGGCCCTCCCCCTGCAGGGAATCCACCATGTGTCTAGTTCTGGCAGATGTTCCTGCTGGTATTGACCAATCTGTATCCGGCATGTTGAAGTCTCCCATTATCAAGAACCTCCCCTTAGCTGTCATGTTTTGTATATCTTCTAACAATGTGTCTGTCCTCCCCTGGTCTGAGGGGCCTGTAGACAACCCCTGTTCTTATAGCTGTCCATTTCCTGTTTCCAGGGTGACCCACAGTTCTTCTGGCTCCTTATCGTATTCTGAATTTCTGTAGCTTTGATATTTTCATTGACATACAGGCCACTCCCCCCCCACCTTTTGCACCTCGGTCTCTTCTGAACAGCACATAGCCAGGTACTGAAGTCTCCCAAGTGTGGTTACTGGTAAACAACATCTCACTAATTGCTACTATGTCAATTTTAGCCTCTGACATTATTGCCTGCAGGTCTGGGATTTTATTTCCCAGGCTTTGAGCATCTGTGTACATGATTTTCCATTGGCCAGATTTCAGCGTGTTAGTTGCTGGGTGAGGTCTAGCATTTGTCCTGTGTGTCGTATGGGGAGATGGACCATTTTTCTTACCTAGTGATGCAAATGAACTGCACACATGCTGAATCCCTGTTTGACCACTAGCTGAGGGAGGAGGGGTGTTCTTCCCATTTGACATATGGCGTGCTGCACCCCTCTCCCCATTTGCTAGTTTAAATATTCTGCAAAGACATCAAACTTCTGCCCCAATGCACTGACTCCCTCCTTAGTCAGATGCAGTCCCTCAGATTTAAAGAACTTTTTCTCCCAGAACTGTTGCCAGTTCCCTACAAATTGGTGTCCTTTTTCCTGGCACCAGCCCTTGAGCCACATGTTTAGCTCCACTATCTCCCCTTCTCTGACCTTCTGTCCATCTGTCCCCCTCTCCCAGACTGGCAGGATCTCAGAGAAGGAGATGCTGGTTGAAATGGATGATAGTTTGTCACCCAGCCTGGTCAGGTGTTCCTTGGTCTACACAACTGACCGACTGGTGAGATCATTAGTCCCTATGTGTACCAGGACGTCAATGTTTTCTCCTGCTTCCTGAACAATTTTAGCAATTTGGCCAGTGTCTCACCATGCTGATGTACCTGGGAGACATCTGACTATTACCCCTGGCTGGAGATAGGAATCAACTCCCCGAATCATGGAGTCTCCTATGATCAGAAGTTTTTTGGATTTCCTGTTTGCTTTTTTTGTTTTGGTTCCTGATTTGGGTGAGTTTTTTGTGCTAGCTCCTGTGCTGCAGTGTCCTGCTCTGCAGTGTCCCTCACCCCTTTGTTTGATTTTGGAAATAAGAGGCAGATACCTTTTGTAGTGTTTATATGGTTTTGGAGGTAATATGTTGGAGAGCACTGAGTGATGGGGCACTGATTTGCCCCTCTAACCACCGCAACCTCCCAGACCCAGCTACCTTCTGCGGTCGAGGTTCTTCTGTTGGTTGTTGGGGAAATGGCAGGTGGTTCTTATAATGTATTTCCTCTTGAATATGAAATTTGAGGTGTGCAATCTCTGCCCATGCTGCCCGGAGCTGAGCCCTAAGATCTCCAATGGCCAAGCATGTAGGACAGTGTCCTAAATCCTGTAAGACTATCCTTCTGAAAAGTGTTCCGCAGTACCTGCAGTTAATGATATCCATTCCAGATAAGTTGCTGGGTTTATAATCTGGTCAGAGTAATTATAAGGAAGAAAATGCAAGTAATAGTTTGATTTTTGTTTTTGTTTTGTTTAACTTTTTATAACAAGTTAAATTACTAGTGCCCCTTAAATGAGCTCACCTTGTGGATGCCCGACAGATCCGCCCCTTCCTGCTTTGCCACAGGAAATGTCACAACTGTGGTACCCTATAAAAAGGAGTGTATTATTAGGATGGTTGGGGATGAGGGTGAGTGGCTGGAGCCTTTCCCTGCCGAAAAAGAAGAACCATGGACGAAAGAACAAGGAGGTAAGAGCAGAAACAATCAGTCAACAACAGATGCAGTAACCCTGAAAGCTTATCCTAATGTTATATAAAACTGTAAAACTTGTAAAGCACCACCTGTAATAATTTCAGAGAAGATATACGCTGTAAGAAACACTGCTACAGAGAAAAAAAAAGCAGTTACAGAAGATATATCATGCAAAAGACAATTTTAATAAGAAGATTACAGCAGTGATCTGATAGCACACACCTATAGGTACACCTTGTAATAATGCAGAAGAAGGTATACCAGCATCAACAATCTAATTAGGGGAAAAACAAGGAATAGGGGTACTTATTTTCAAAAAGTGCAGATGAGCATGGGTACCACTTTATATTTTGAGTGCCAACACTGGGCCAGTAATTTAAAAAAAGCAATTTCTCTCCTTCTCACTCACCAGGACAAAGACGACCTGGGCATCAGAAACATTATTTTGAACAGTTTTTAAACATGCCTGCATAGAAGTAAAGGTGTAAAACTGTTTCACGGTCTGAATTTAGTTTCCTGGAGATGTAATAGCTGCCTGGGGGGTTTCAGTGTAGGAAGGAAGCCGCTCCCATTCTGATACTATCTAACTTAAAGCAATCTATGTTTTGCCAATTTTAAGTTTTAAAAACTTTCTAAACCAGACAAATACGCCTTTTGAAACACTATACCTCTAATCACTTGCTTTATTATCCTGCCACATGCTATAACAAATAAACAAAGAAAAACACTTTTTAAATGAGAATAATGGATAGATAAGTTTGTGTTATGGATTTTTTTACACACCTAAGGTGTATGATGACCCATAAACCTTGAAGCGAAGCTCAAAAAGGTTTGCAAGTCATCACACGAGTGTGTAAAAAAAATCTAACCACTATCTATCTTTTATTTTATAATTACTGGTGCAGGGAGAGTTTTCAAGCAGTGCTGTCAGGGAGTAGAGAGAGAAAGAGACACACACACACACACACACACACACACCAGCTTGCTGTGTCTGTCAGCCTCTCTCTCTCTTTATATATATACACTCCAATTCAGATATATATATACATGTGCATATATATTTTTTTTTTGTTTGTTTGAAATTGCAAATACTTTTAAAAGTGCACAGGGCCGCAGTTAGAGTAGTCAGTCACTGCGGTCCATTCACAATCAGAGCTGTCTCCGAGTCTTTGACAGACTCTAATAAGCAGGATCGACCGCATACTTTTTGGATGTTGATTGGCACAGCATGTAGAAAGCAAACATGTTGTGGCAGGTTCTCCAGAAGCAGGTTGTGGAGGCATGGCACTGTTGTGCCAGAATGTCCCCAGCCTGCAAAGGCTTGTCCCTGTCCCCAATGCCATGGCATGCTGCTGCTGACACTAGTTCAGTCAGCATGCCACAACTTTCTAAAAATCAGCAGCTGCAATCAGGGGCCGCCTCTTCATTGCAGCATCAGCCATCTGCTGCAATGAGGGAGCGACCCGTCATTGCAGGGCGGGATGTAGGACCCCTGATATTGTTTGTGAACATGGTGGCAGCTTGCTGCCATATTCACAAACAATATTTTACCCCCCATGTTTATTTGCTGATGGGGGAGCCCACTCCCTGTCGGCATAATGTATTCCCCAATTTTATTGTCTGCTGACGGGGTGCCCAATCTCCGTCAGCAGAAAGAATCCCTCCCTTTTTGTTGTTTTGCGATAGAATTTGCCCAATCCCTGTCATTTACAGCTACCCCAAAGCAAAGAGTCCTTGGTGTGCACGCTGGGAGCCCACCACAGCATGCCACATGACCTGTAAAGCTAAAAGCAGTACGCAACATTCTTTTCTTTTTAATACCTGAAAAAAGGAAATGGTCCCTGTCGTCTCCTGCCCCCTCCCACAACCCGCACCCACCACTGCACACCCTGCCTCCCCACACACCCACCCCACATCCTCTGCAGCTCAGTCACGATGATCTTCATTGGACCAGGAACATGTCTGCACTCTTCAAAGCCCGGCCGTGAACTGAGAAAATGCCCGGTGCGCTGTATATGTATAATACGCATTTTTCCAATTTAGTACATATCTTGAGCATTTTAGAATTTTCACCAAATTTTCAACATGGGGTTTTTGGGACCCCTCCTCATGAATCCTTGAACTGTCATGAGGTTAATCAGCCCCTAAAGGTGGTTTCGTGGTCACTGTGCAGAATCACCTTCAGGCCAAGTAATGAAATTACAGTGCCAGTATTCATGAGGTGGGCTCTCAAAAGCCCTATGTTGCAAATTTGGTGGAAAATCAAAAAAATGACTGTTTTATGAGCGTGCATTGTTGCAGTTGCTACGCATGCTCATAACTTCAAATTACAGTATTTTCATGCCAGATTTTCAACAGTGGCTTTTTGTCACACCTCCTTGTGAGCAGTATAGCTGTCATTGTTCACATCCTGGCCAAAATGTGTTTTCTCAGTTCCAGCGCAGAATGGCATGGTAGCTGTGGGAAATCAGTGTTCAGGATAGATTAAGAAAATGACAGTGACAGTGTTCATGAGTAGAGGTCCTAAATGCCTATGTTGAAAATTTGGTAACGATACTCCACAAAATGACTGTGTTATGGCGTGTGTTGCACAGTTGTACATAGCGTGAACTTCTTGAATTTATAACATTTTCTCCATATTTTCAACATTGCCATTTCCCACACCTACTTATGAACAGCACAGCTGTCATTTTTCCCATCCTGGCCGAAATGAATTTTCGCACTTCCGGCGCAGAATAGAGCGGTTGCTGTGGGAAATCACTGTCCGGGACAGATTAAGAAAATGACAGTGATACTGTTCATGAGCAGAGGTCCTAAAATGCCTATGTTGAAAATTTGGTGATGACAGACCATCAATTGACTGTGTTACAAATGTGCATTGCACACTTTCCACGCACCCTTGTAACTTCGCAGATTTGTAATATTGTCACACCAGATTTTCAACAGTGCCAGTTTTTCACACCCCCTTATAAGCAGTATAGCTGTCATTTTTCACATCCTGACCGAAATGCGTTTTCACAGTTCTTACGCAGAATGACGTGATTACTGTGGGAAGTCAGTGTTCGGGACAGATTAAGAAATTGACAGGGCACTATTCATGAGCAGAGGTCCTAAAATCCCTATGTTGAAAATTTGGTGACGAAACTCCATAACATGAGTGTGTTACAAGCATGCATTGAACTGTTTCCACGCACCCTTGTAACTTTTTGTAATACTGTCACGTCACATTTTCAACAGTGGCATTTTTCCACAACTCCTTATGAACACTACAGCTGTCATTTTTCACATCCTGGCTAAAATATGTTTTTGCACTCCTGCCGGAAAATAGCACGGTCACTCTGGGAAATCAGTATTTGGGACAGATTAAGATCAACCGAGTGAGAGGACAGAGTGACTGAGCTCAACTGCTGCAGATTTGTTTGTGGGCAGACAAAAGCCTCAACACAAGAGCCCAGTACAAAAGGGCAGCCTGCAGCACTGGGAGAAACAGAATGAGAGAGCGAGTGAGGGAGGGAGGGGGAGTGAGCGAACTCACCGAAGTCCTGTCAGGGACTGCTGCGGATTTCTTTGTGGGCAGAAAAAGGCGCCAACAGAGATGGGAGCCCAGTACAAAAGGGCAGCCTGCAGCGCCAGGAGAACCAGAATGAGTGAGTGAGACAGGCGGAGTGAGCGACCTCAATGGAGCTCTGTTGGGACAGCTGTGGATTTCTTTGTGGGTAGAAAAAGCCACCAACACAGGCAGGAGCCCAATACAAAAGGGCAGCCTGCAGTGCCAGGAGAAACAGAATGAGCGAGTTAGAGAGGGGGAGTGAGTCACCTCAATGGAGCTCTGTCAGGACAGCTAAGTATTTCTTCCTCAGCAGAACAAGGTGCCAATGCAGGCAGCAGCCCACTAAAAAAGGGCAGCCTGCAGCACCGGGACAAACAGACTGAGCCAGTGACAGATGGCCACTGAGTGAGCTCAACAGACCAACACAATCAACATTCGGCATTGACAAATGCTTTTTTTAGTAAAGGCATGATCAACCAGATAAAACTAAAATAAGAAACTGGTTTCTTGCCTGTGAGGAGGGTGAGAGGGAAGTCCGGGCAATGACTGTGGGCCCTTGGGAAACTGGAAATTAAACTGTTATATTTTTTCACACTGGCCCGCTTGGCTGGCCCACACACAAAGTGACAGCCAGTTAGGTGGTGCACTGCACATGAGTAACAAAGACTGCAACTAAGGTTTAAGAAATGCTTACAGTTTTTGAAAGTACTCAGAATCCGGTTGTTAAATAGGGTTGCCAGTAATTATACAACAGTTTTTAATGGAATCTGGTTGGAGAAAAAACATCCCCCAGAAATTACACATAACAATGCATGGGGGTGAGTGCATAAATGAGAAATTATGCGCACCTGAGGTGTGGGATGCTCATATAAATCCCTCGGGGTTCACCCTTGGGGTTTACGTAACATCTCACACCTCAGGTGCACATAATTTCTCATTATGCACTCACCCCCATGCATTATTGTATAAAATTACCAGGTCACACTTTTTTCCATAGGGAAACCTGGTTATAATTTGCTATTATAAACAGCTGGTTATAATGGCAAACACATGCCAGGTTTCCCTCGCTCCCCTGCATGTGCAAGCTAGCCATCTTTCCACTGCTGCACCACCACCTAGACCGCAACTCACTCTCGGTGGTAAGTAAAGTTTTTTTTAATAACCAAGAACAAACTATAGCCGTGGATCCCCATAATTCTAAGGTGCCTTACAAAAACACAATAAAACTAAACAAAACCTCTCATCAGCCATGGACCATGGCTGAACAGGAAAGCAGATTTTATTTTATATAATTGCTGTAGTGTAAAAATGTGACAGCAATTACATAAAATAAAAGGCTGGAATAGAATTATAAGACTTGGATTTGCACACCCCTCAGTATGAGATGCCTTAATAAGCTCCTTGAGCTTCCCTCTCAGGGAGTTATGTGGCATCCACACCTGAGTGTGAGAGGTGAAATCCTCATTATAACTCCCCACTCCACCATTAATCTATATGTTACAACCACCTACACAGCCATTATTCTGTTTTACACACTCTCAGTATGTGATGACCTGTGAAACTCTAGAGGTTTATGTGGTCATCACACACTGAAGGTGTATTTAAAAATCCATAGACACACAGGTGCAGGGAATAATTTACAGCATGACAAGATTCACAGTGAAAGGTGTAGCCTCTCTCCCTCTGCTGGAACTGTCCCAAGTTAGCTGTAACTGCTGCAGCTCCCCAGCCGCTGCCCCCTGCTCCTCTTCAAGGTAACTCCATGAAAAATAAAACTGAGGTCAGCTGGAATAAATCAGGCCTGCTGGACAGTCTTGGGCTGCAACTGCTGCCCCTCCCTCTTGCTACATACAGCTTACCTACTCCTGCAGCACTCAGGCTCCCTCCTCCATCTAACAGTTCTGTTATTATTATTATGTATTATTTCACAACAGTGGTTTAGAGGCAGAGAAGTGGCTTGTGAAGTGTGAGAGTGCTGGGAGAGAGGTGTGGCATACTGATGGTGAGTCTGTTGTCACTGTCTGGAGATGGCACATTCCCAGTTTCCCCACTCAATAGGGGACTGAAACAAAAGTGGTCAGAATATGTCACATTAGCTGGGTAACCCAGTTATTACAGCCTTTGAAACTTGGATCCAGTGTGTGTACTAAAAGGGGTCACAAGCAATAATAATCAGTTGACAGAGAGTGCCTGTGGCTTAATGGATACCACTGTCCTCAATGCCCCTTTATTTCAATTCATACCCCTGCCACCTTACAGACTTGGCAAATATTCTGTCAGTGAATCACATATGCCTAAATAATTTTTATGGATGCTGTTTTTGCCTCTGTTGTTAACACGCCCCGCCCCCAACAGTCGCACAGAGAGGCAGAACAAGGAAAAAAAAGAAAAATTACTCACCTTAGTAAGTGCTTTTCTTCTCATGAGTCTTGCTATATTAGGACCTTTGCAGTACCCTGGCTTTTGACTGCCCGAGGATGAAATAACGAACTCAGAGAAATCTGAGTTCCACAGCCAGGGCGCTTTACTGAAAGCCTGTCTGGGGTTGTTTGAACCCAAACTGTCAGGTTCTTACAGGCTAAACTAACATAGCAAGTCTGTGTGAAAAGCCTTACACTACCCATTGGCTACCTACTAACAGTAGAACCACAAAAACACAACAACAATAAAAGAAAAACAGTATCACGTGTTATTGTTAGGATAACCCTTGACAATCACTACTAAAGGCCCCCTCTGCCCAAAGACTCAAGTCAGAGAGGGCCCAGCTACAATTAACAAAAAACAGAAACTATCTAGTTCTAACCCAAGAAAGAAAAGAAGGGGAACTAGAAGCTAAACAGGCATGACACAGTGATTGCACAATTTGCCAACCCCATACCCAAGTAGGGATTCTGAGAGGGGTAGGAGGGAGGTTGTCCTAATATAGCAAGACTCCATGAGAAGAAAAGCAATTACTAAGGTGAGTAATTTTTCAAACACCATGAAGTCTTGCTTATATAGAACCTTTGCAAGTACACAGCAGTACCCCCATGGAGGAGGGTCAGAACCTACTTAGGAAATAGGCTCTGCAGGACAGCTGTGCCAAGCGAGCATCTCTCCTGGACTGGAGCGTCCAGGGAATAATGTAGTGAAAGTGTGGACTGTCTTCAGGTAGCAGCTTGACAGATTTCCAAAATGGGAATATCTCTAGCAGCCGCTGGAGATGCAGCTATACCCTAAGTAGAATGAGCCCTCAGGCCTGAGGGCGGCTCCTTCTGCCAGTTTGATAACAGAACTGGATACAAGAGCAATCCACCTAGCAATCGACCTCCTAGTAGAGGCCTCCCTTACCCACATCTCCATAGGTAAGGAAGAGCTGGAGGGATTCGAACCTATGACCCTTAGTACGATCAAATAATAGCTAAGGGCTCTTTTCGTCCAAACTGTGCAAACTTCTCTCACTCAAGAAGAGGTGCTCAGTAAAAATACTGGAAGAGAGATGGATTGGTTAAGATGAAAATCTGAAACCACCTTAGGTAAAAACTTTCTGTTAGTCCTGAGGATCACTTTATCTCTGTGGAAAGAAATGAAATCCTCTTCCACTGACAAGGCTTGCAATTCACTTATACGCCTAGCAAGTGATAGCCACTAGAAAAACAGTTTTCCAAGTTAAGAACTTGAGATTTGCGAATCCAGAGGCTCAAAGGGAGATTGCATTAGCTGGGCAATGCAAATATTCAAGTCCCATGCAGAGAGTTGGTTCCCGAAAGAGGATTAGTATGAAGTAACTCTTTGAAAAATTTGGCAAACACAGGGTGAGAAGAAAGAGAAACTGGTTTTCCTGCAGAAATAAAAACTGAAACAGCTGCCAAATGAACCTTTAAGGTTAGCTGGTTTGAGGCCTAAGGAATTTAAAGTGGACCAGGTAGTCCAACAAAATAGGCAGGTCAGCTGATTCTGGGGTGATTTGCCTCTCAGAACACCAAAATGAGAATCTCTTCCATTTAGAATTATAAGTAGGCTCTAGTGGAAGGCTTTCTGGAGGCCTTCAAAATATCCAAGACACCTTGAGAAAGGTGTAAATAAACAAACTCAACTCCTCAAGAACCAAGCCTTGAGGTGGAGGAATTGAGATCCGGATACCACACTCTCCTGTGTGCACAGGTCAGCAGGTCGTGAGCCCTGGGCAGGTCAGGAGGGTGGAATGAGGGACAGAAGAGAAAGTATCAAGGCTGCCTGTGGCCAGTCTGGAGCAATCAGAATCACCTGCAAGGCTGAGTTCTGATTTACAAAACCCTGAAGAGGAGAGGAACGGAGAGAAAGCATAGAGGAACTTTCCTCCCAATCCAGCTGAAAGGCATCCAGGGGACTGACCCCAGAACTGAGGCCTGCAGCAAAACAGGGAAGTTTGTAGTTGTCTGGGGCTGCAAAAGATCTATCTGAGGTGCCCCAGCTGGCAAAATTGACCCCAGCACTTGAGGTTCAGAGCCCATTCGTGTGGCCCTAAGGAAATCCTGCTGAGGGGCGTCCGCTGAGACATTGTCCTTCCCTGGGAGGTGAACCGCTATCAGAGGTGTTCAGGAATAGGCCAGAGACCACAACTTCATTGCTTGTTGCATAGGGCTGAAGAGGCAGTGCCCTTCTTGTTGATGTACCACATTGTTGTGGTATTGTCTGTCCTGACTTGAACAACTTTGTTCTGGACAGTTTCTGAAAAAACCTGGAGAGCTAGGAAGACAGCTCTGAGCTCCAGCAGATTGATGTGAAGCAGAGATTCTGAGGGACCAAACTCCCTGAGTTGAACGGTGCCCAGGTGAGCCTAACCCAACAGGGAGCATCCGTGGTGAGGATGAGGGAGTGAGGACAGGAAGGAATGGGACCCCTGAGGACAGGTTGCTCCAATCCAGCCACCACTGGAGCTAGGATCAGAGTCTTGGTCACTGGGACCAATTTGGTAAGGGTCCCTCCTTTGAGACCAATAGGACCTCAAGTGGAACTGAATGTCCTCATCTGAAATCTTGCACCTGGCACAACAGCTGTAGAGGCAGCCATGTGCCCCAGGAGTTACAGAAAGTGCCTTGCTGGTTGAGAGACCTGCATGGAGAAAGAAGATGCCAGGGCAATGAGTTTGTCCACTCTTTCGGAGGGGAGGAATGCCCTGGCTAACTTTGTGTTCAGCTCTGCACCTATAAAAGTTAGTACCTGAACTGGTTCGAGAACTGACTTTGGAACATTCAGCAGGAACCCCAGAAAGGTGAGGAGTTCCTGGGTGATTTGCAAGTGGGATTTTACCTGCTCTGATGACTGACCCACAATAAGCCAGTCATCCAAGTAGGAAACACAGCTATCCTTTGTCTTCTTAAGTGGGCCACTACTACAGCTAGACATTTTGTGAAAACTCTTGGAGCAGAAGTGAGTCCGAAGGCATTGCCCTGAACTGGTAGTGGCCGAGGGCAGTTCGAACCTGAGGTACTTTCAGTGAGAGGCCCTGATTAGAATATGGAGTGTAGGCCCCTTGAGATCCAGGGAAGCTAGCCAGTCCCTGGCCTCAAGGATGGGAAAATATTACTAAAGTCAGCATTTTGAACTTTGGTTTTACAAGATGCTTGTTCAGAAATCTTAAATCCAAGATGACAGCAGTCTCCTGTCTTTTTGGGGTCAGGAAGTACTTTGATAAAGACCCTTGCTCTGGTGGCAAGGACCCCTCCACTGCTTTGCAGTCCAAAGAGAGAGGAAACCTCCACTAGTACGAGGGTTTCTAAAAGACTTGAGGAAAGTGCCTGGCTCTCATCTTGGGAAACTGTTTGAAACTGAGAACCAAGCCTGACTTACCACCTCCAGAACCCATTTGTCCGAGGTTAGGGACAACCAGTTCTGGCAGAAATAAGCCAGTCTGCCCCCCACGGTACAGGAGAGTCGGTCCCAGACACCCTGTCAAGATGCCTGTAGCAGGAGCAGCTTTAGGTTGGGGAGAGGGCCTGCCTGTGCCCGTCTGCCTCTGCCTCTGAAAAATCCTCTCTGTGCAAAAAGCAGAAGAAGCCTGGAATTGGTAAAAGGCCTATTGTAAGGCCTGCCCCTACCCCTAGGGGCATGCCTATGTTGAGTGGCATACCTCTCCTTAGCAGGCACTTTTGTAAGTAGTTCTGTATTCATCCATCTTTTCATGTAATTTTCTGTTTGTTCTCCAAACAGAGAATTTCCTATAACAGGAAAATCTATAGCCTTTGACTGGGTATCTTGGGACAGATTAGTGCATCTGAGCCATGCCAACCTAGGAGAACTACAGAAGTGGCCACAGCCCTAGAGGAAACATCATTAACATCAACAGAAACATCAAATTGAACTTTAGAGGCTTCAATGCCATCAGCAGCCACCTGTTCCAACTCACTAGCCAGCTGACCATGGGCCTGCTTGGCCAACTGTAATATAGTGTCCCATCTAATTTCTGATATCTAGCACATAAGCCATATAATTAGCTTGTCTGAGTCCCAAAGAAGCTGCCACATACTGTTTTTATCATGGCATAATCTTCCTGGAATCCTTATCAGGAGGTGTGAAGCCAGGGAATATTAGCTGTCACAGGCTGCAGCTTGCACCACACCTACATGACTACACTGTTCAGTAAGGAAGTCTGTATTAGGGCCTGACAAGTATACCTTCTGTCCATTTTTTATCTACAGGAGGGACAGAAAAGATTTTAAAATCTTAGTGGTTTGTCTCCCAAATGACTTATGTAAAGGAATAGACAACCTTCTAGCCTCTGGAATATCCATCATTTCCACATAGTCAGGCTCCTCTTGCTCATCCACAGACTCTTCTAAGGAGCTGAGAGTTTCTGCTACTTTCTTATAAAATCTGAAATGAGATGGGGACTCAGACAATAAAGGGGAGACTCAAAGGTCTGTCTGGAGAAATGTCCAGTTCTATTGGCACTTCCAGACCTTCCCAATCACAATTACAATCATCAAAATCTTCCTCCCCTCCTGTGGTTCATAAAAATCCCCAACATCATAATCCTGAACCACTGGACCTGAACGAGACCCCTTTTTCCAACCAGAGAGGTTCAACAAGTCCTGAGACAAAGACTGGACAATCTGTATGGCTTTAGCTATTTCTACAGCAGAAGGAGAGACAAAACTGGACTCCACACTAGCTGATTTCTTTGTCCTTTTGCTTTGACTGGTTCCTCAGAGTCTTGTCTTTCTTTGCCGAGGTATAGCCCTGGTCAGAGGCACTCCCTCTAGTCCAGCCATAGCTGGGCAGGCCCAGCCATCCGGGTCAGCGGACTTATAGCCTCTCGTTCCCTAGGCCCTGCCCAATCTCTTTTCAGGGGTGGCTGCAGGGAATTCTTACATATCTGGCAGTCTGACAGGAGGTGGTCAGCCTCAGACAATAGAGACACAGTGGTGTGTGGGTCAGCCTTTAAAAGGCTTCCCACAGACATCATAGTGTTGAAACCAGTGGGCTGCTTTTTCTTTTGGCTTCTCAGACATAGTGCCAGCCTAACCAAACTTGTCCTTTGTTTCAGGCCTTGCCAGGACAAGACACCCTTAACCGGTCCCTAACACGTGTCACGGGTATTTGAAAAACACTTTTAATTGCAGGTTTTTAGGACTGATAAGAACCGAATTTTCCTCCTCTAAATGCAAAGAAAACAATTTTTAAAGCAAACTGATCGGTTCAGAGCCGAACCGATAATGAGTTTCCACACAGACTAAAATTATTTTACTTACGGTTACCAGATAGAGCTTTAAACGAAAACGCGGTAATTTTAAACACTTTAAACCGCCAAAATGAACGAAATGAAGGAGCTGGTCTCGGGAGCGTCTGTTCAGTGAAGCGGAGTAAAGAACCTGACAGTTTGGGTTCAAACAACCCAGATAGAGCTTTCAATAAGCGCCCTCGCGCAGTGGAACTCCAGATTTCTCTGGAGTTAACTATTTCATCTCCGGGGCAGTCAAAAGCCAGGGGCATACTGCAAAGGTCCTAATATAAGCAAGACTTCATGGTGTTTGAAGCAAGTGTATTGTGAACACAAAGTCAAAACTCTCCTCACTTATCTACAGATCCTGAACATTCATGTAAACAAACATACATTAATATTAATGAGAGTCTATAATTTTGTACTTGTATCTCCCGCAGAGAACACGTTTTTGTTACTAGAAAAGGTAGTTTACCCAGTCTTAACAGTTCCCTCTTCTGTCCTTTCTCTCACAGTGTGGTTAATTCGAACCTTCTACCAACCTAATTCAGCGTCAGTATCATCATTCTGTATCTTACATCCCTCAGCAGGTTCTTGTAGGAGTCGCTCATTGTTTCGGGTCACTGTGAGCCTCTGGCACAGTAATACAGGGCGGTGTCCTCCTGTCTCAGGCTCTTCATGTCTAAATGCGCCTCGCTCCGGGTATTGTCTCTCGAGATGGTGAACCGGTCCTTCACCGAGGGGGAGTAATATATACTACTCCCACTGCCGCTGATAACTGCTACCCACTCGAGTCCCCTCCGGTTGCTGCGGACCCAGTTCATATAGTAGCTGCTGAAGGTGAACCGGAGGCTTTACAAAAGCTCAACCTGAGGGTCTCTCCGAGTTTTTTCACACCACTCCGGACTCCGTCAGTACCACGTCGGAGCGGACACCTTGAGGGAAAAAAATAGTAGTAAGTGTTATTGTTGCCCGGATTACACTGTGTATTATACATTGATAAAGCTAATCTTGTAATACAATTTAAAATAACTCTACGGTGCATATGCAATTAAAATATATAAAACTAAAATAAATATCATCCTCATCATTAAGGGAAATCGATTTTCTAACAAGTCACACCCCTATAAAAGAGTCAGGCACAGATCCAGCATCGATCTCCAGTACTGGCACAGCAAACTCTATTTAAACATGAACCGAAGTCTCATCATTTGCATCTGTGGTTCGTATCTCGAGTCGGACTTCTGCGGTGCCACACTATAAATACTGTACAAGCGGATCGGTAACACATCGATGCACTGTGATTCTCTGCCTGTTCTGTTACATATGGATTGGGGACCTTCTTAGTTTAAAATATAAAACTTGTGTGGGGGTTTTGGTTTGTTTAAAAGAACAAACCTGATATTTCAGCTGTGACTATTTGATGAGATCGTTTTTTTTTTGGTTTTGTTTTTGCAGTTCAGCAGTTTTCAGTGAAACAATCGAATTTGAATTTCCTGCAGGAAATTCATGACACCATTGTAAATTCATGGGTCACTCTTCATTGCAACAAATAAGTGAAGCACAGAATGTTTTTTTTTTCCCCCACACACAATCTCCAAATGATAACGGTAATTTATATCAGGAGCTGCCTATATAAGTAAATTATGAATGACAACTATTATTAGATTCTGTAAAATTGATAATAATCCCTGTTTTCCGATTGGCTGACAGTAAGTTTATATGGTTGACAGTAAGTTTAAATGCGTGTTTATAAAGCCAAAATCACATTGCAATGAATTAGCTATGCAACTCATTTCTGAATGCTGCCATCACAAATATAGCACCGTCTTTATTCATTAAAAACATTACATGGTTGGTGACCTAATTTAAAGTAGCTGTGCAACAAAAAATGTTGTTCCAAAGAATCTAGTTTCAGCTGTAATTAAGTAAAATATTAGCATACCTGTCAAATGTACTTGCTCGGTGTCTCCCTATGCTGCAGCAGCATGAGTTTTTCAGACTTAACCCTTTCCAGATAGCAATGTTATTTTCCACTTAAAATGCCAGTAAGCCATGTTTTTGTTAAAGAAAATCAATTAAAACATTTATACAATACCAAATGCTAGGTACTGCAAACATGTTATCACCAAATAAAAACCATATGACACCTGAAATCTTTTATAGTGAAACAAATGTAGGCTACATTTTTGCCCTGTTTTGTTACTGCTGCTTTAAAGCTTCATTGGGTCTCTCTCAGATTCTCAGCACACGGTCCTGTTCTATCACCCCACAACAGTGTTCACCCCACCAGGGTGTGTTTCCATGCAGTTATCTTCACATCAGGCGTGGAAACAGCATACCACAGCACAAAATTACTGTCTTTCAAATGGTCATTTACAAATACAATAGAAGAAAATATGAACTGTGTCTTGTTGTTTATTTTGATAAGAAAAATACAAAAGACTAGTTCCTTTCATTTTTGCCCCTAGGTGTTGCTATTGATACAAGCATTTGTCAAAGCCAAATGTTTGCTTGCTGGCATTAGCACTGAAAGTGCAGTAGTTAGACAGAACTTGCAGAAACAAATTACCCAAACCCATCATAAAACAACATAACAACCAAGATGCTGCTCAGAGATACAGCACTTAGAGACATTCATTGGCAGTCATACTAACAATAGAAGAGAAAGAAGTGACTCACGAACCCAAGCCACCTGGAATACGATTCCAACTGCACTAACCAGTTGCGCCACTGAGACAGATGGAAACTAACCTGTCCCTGAGCACATTACTTTTTTTCAAATGCACAACCCAGTGACTACACACATATAATTATTTATTGCAATGGAGTGCGGTGTGAATATTTATGGAACACATACAAATATGTAGAGATAGAACTTGATAAGTGCCTCAGCTGGAACTTGAACCCAGGCCCTGCTGAGGCACTTAGAAACATAGAAACATAGACTTTGATGGCAGATAAGGACTGCTTGGCCCACCTAGCCTGCTCATTTCTACCTGCAGGATAGGCTGCAGATCCTAGTTAACCAGCAAGCCTATTTCTTACCCCCTCCACAAGAACTGCCTTATGTCTGTCCCATGCATTCTTGAATTTTCTCACAGTTTTAGACCCCACAACCTCCTCAGGAAGGCTGTTCCATGCATCCACTACCTCTCTGTGAAAAATGCTTTCACATTGCCCGGCAACTGCCTCCCATCTTAAATTGTGTCCCTTATTCTTGCATGTCTCTTTTCTGAAAGATGCTACCTTCAACTTTGTTGATTCCACTGAGGCACTTAAAGTTTCTTTCTTGTCCCCTCTCCCTTCTTTCCTCAAGGGTATACATATTAAGTTCCTTAGTCTCTCCTCATATGGCTTCTCTTGCAGACCCTAGGCCATTTTAGTGCCCTCCTCTGGACTGCCTCTGTCCTGTCCTATGTCCTTGTGGAAGGGTCTCAGAACTGGATGCAGCAGTACTCCAGATGGGTCTCACCAACTGTCTGTACAGAGGAATAACAACTTCCTGTTTTCTGCTGGTGATGCCTCTCCCTATGCATCCGAGGTATCCCCCACCCCTCCCTACTGCCTTCTCACATTAACTACAACTTTAAGGTCATCTGATATGATTACTACCAGGTCCCTTTCCTTTTTGTTGTTGTTACTACCTTCCTCATTGTGTAATTTTCTCCTGGTTCTTGTTTCCAGGTGCATTATTTTACACTTCTTTGCATTGAATCCTAGCTGCCATGCCTCTGACCATTCCCTCCAACCTTGCAAAGTCCTTCTCATCCTTTCCATGCCTCCTTGTGTATCAACCCTGTTGCAGATCTTTGTGTCATCTGCAAAGAGGCATACTTTTCCTTCCAGTCCCTCTGCAATATCACTATAAAGACATTAAAAAGGACTGGACCTAGTACTGAACCTCATGTACCCCACTAGTAACCCCTCTTTCTTCAGAGTGACTCCATTTACAATTACCTTCTGTGTCCTGTTGTCCAGCCAATGTTTACCTAGGCTACCATCCTTGGGACCCACTCCCAGGCTGGTTAATTTGCCCATAATCTTTTGTGTGACTGTCAAATGCCTTACAAAGTCTAGGCCATGTCCACAGCCCCTCCCTGGTCTACTACTTTGGTCACCCAATCAAAAGAAATTTATTCGTTGTCTGACATGACCTTCCCGCTGTGAACCCATGCTGCCTTGGGTCCTGTGCCCCACTGGCCTCAAGGCACTCAACAATTCTTTCCTTCAGAAGTGACTCCATCACTTGCCCTACCACAGAGGTCAAACTGACAGGTCTGTAGTTTCCTGCCTCTGTCTTGGTCCCACTTTTGTGAAGGGGAATCACATCGGCCTACCTCCAGTCCTCGGGTACCACACCATCCTCCCATGATTTATTAAAAAAAGTAGTTAGTGGTTTCACTAGTTCCCCACTTAATTCTTTTAGAATTCTGGGGTGAATTCCATCATGCCCATTGCTTTGCCCGCCTTCAGTTTTAAGAGTTCTTGCAGAACCCTTTCTTCAGAAGGAGCTGGGATCAACCACTATCAAAAGGTGCTTCTGTTAATTGGATTAAGCACTTCCCATCCTCTTTGTGAATACTGACAGAAATATTCATTCTGTATCCCTGCTTTTTCACTGTCCTCTCTGTCACCCACCATTCATTCTATTCAGCTTCACTATCCTCCTTTGTCTTTTCTGCTCTCCCAAAATTACTACTAAAAGGTTTTATCCTTCTTAACCAGATTGGCTATATTTTCCTCAGTTTGGGCCTTTGCTATTCTGCCTTCCTCCTGCTTCCTTCTGCCTAACTGGTACAGCTTTCTGTCCTGCTCCTTCTGTGTTTCCTTATTCTTCCTGAATGCTATCTTTTTCTCCCTGACTTTCCCAGCCACCTCTTTTGAGAACCATAGTGGATTTTTCTTTCATTTTGATTTGTTTATGCGCATCACACAAAGGCTTGTTGCTCTGTGATGGCAGTTTTGATGATTCCTCATTGTTGCTCCACCCCTCCTTCTAGCCTGTTTGCTGAGTGCTTTTCTGAGGCACTCTCCATCTTGCCAAAGTCAGCCCTCCTGAAGTCCAGTACCCTCACTTTTGTATGGCTTGACTCTAGCAGCACAAGTTTGCAATAGATACATCACACTGTTGAGTGGTCACTTGTTCCCCAGATGGCAGCCACTTCTAGATCTGAGATCCTCCTGCCCCATTTGAGAGTATGAGGGTCTAAAATTGCTCCGTCATGAGTGGGTTCTGAAACTAGCTGTCTGAGGCCTGCCACCTGTAGGGCATCAAGAATGGCCTGCTCTTTGGATGTGGCTGCAGCAAATGTGCTCCAGTTAACATCTGGCATGGTCAGGTCTCCCATCAACAGTATCTCCCCTTTCTCTGCCATTCTAAGAATGCCTTCCATATATCCTTGTCCATTCCCTCCCCTGACATGGGGGTCTGTACACAACCCCTGTGCGGATTGTGGTGCCCTTTCCAGTTTCCATGGTGACCCACAGTGCCTCCTCTCCTCCCTGTTTACACTTTTGTTCAGTTGCTTTTATCCCTTCCTTTACACTGAGAGCTACTTCTCCCCCTCTTCAATCAATCAATCAAAAATCAAAATCTTTATTTATTCAGGCGAACATCATTGAGCATAGCTCATTTACAAGATGGACCTGAGTGGTCATAACAATATAAGGTTACAAATTTTACACAAAACCAGGGTACTGAATAAACACAAATACAATGATTTATGAATGAGACAGATATACAGATATTTACATATATACGGCAAAAGATGACAATAAACCTAAATCATATTAAAGGAGAGAAACAAACAGTATAGTAGGGATAAAGCTCGGATGGATGGACTTAGGTGGGCATTTTGTGTAAGTCAGTTGGAGAACAAACTAGAAGATGATAGAGAAATAGGGGAGCTTAAAAAGGTGGTAGGGGAAGGAGGGGTGGGGAGGACTAGGCCTTGTGGAAGCAGTTGCATGACTCTGGGAAATAGACTGGTGTACAGCTTTTGAAGGATGTTAAAGGAATGAGGGTATCCAGTTTCAAGGTCTTTTGAAGAGAATTTCAGGTAAGTGCTAGGAATAGCTGATTGCAGCCCTTCCATACAGGTGCAGGTGATAGGAATCTTCAGCATGATAAGTTTATTGATCCTCAGGGTGTAAGGCCTGGATGTGATCCGGTTGAAACAGTCTGAGATGTAGGAAGGAGTTTGTTTGTCAGAGCTTTGTAGATCCAGATAGCAGCATTTTTATTTCTTCTGTGTTGCAGGGATGTCCAACTGACTGCATTGTAGAGAGAGCAATGATGGGTGCTGGAGGAAGATCTGTAATGAATCTAATAGCTCTATGATACAAGGTGTCTAATTTATTTAAATGGGAGAGGAGCAGTGGGCCATAGAGGAAGTCAGCATAGTCAATGAGGGACAGGAATGATGCCAGGATTAGTCTTTGTTTGGAATCTCTGGTCAGGTAGTGTTTGATCCTGTAAAATAGGCCAAGTCTTTGTCTTAGCTTTTTAGGAGCTCTTCAATGTGGCTAGTGTAGTCAAGTTTATTGTCAATCCAGACTCCAAGATATTTGAATGTCCACATATTCCAGATTTTCACCAAGGACGGTAGATAATTGTGGGAGGGTGAATGATGGGACATTGGAAGACAGTTCGGTGGCAAAGAACAGCTTTCGTTTTCTTGGCATTTAGTAGTAATTTCTTTCTAATAAGTTGTGCTGTGAGGAGGGAGAATTCAGACTGTAAAAGCTCACAGGCTTTTGATGGTGAGGATTGCTGACATATAGTACAGTGTCATCTGCAAAAGGTGAATATTAGATTGTGAGAGATTGGAGTCAATATTGTTGATGTAAATGGCAAAGAGGATGGGGCCCAGGATAGAGGCCTTGTGGGTACACCTCTGCAGAATTAGTTTAGAGGTAGATAGGTCACCATTTTTTACCAGTTGTAATCTGCGGAGATATAGCATCTGAACCATTTAAGAGAGAGTGAGTCAAGGCCTATGGGTTCAGAGAGGAGATTAGTAGTTCATGGTCCACAGTGTCAAAGGCTTTGCTTAGATCCAGAAACACAGCACAGGTGTTATTCTTTTGTCTAGGCAGTCTGCCAGTCATTTGTAACTTTGCTAAGGCAGAGATGGTGCTGTGCATAGATCTAAACCCAGATTGAGCTGGGTTAAGGAGATTGTTAGTATCAAGGTAGGCACTTAACTGAGAGTTTACTAACTTTTCAAGCATCTTGGACAGTACTGGTAAGATGGAAATGGGCCTATAATTGTTGAGGTCCATGGGATCACCTGCCTTAAGTAGTGGAAACACTTGAGCTGTCTTCCGTATTGAGGGGATAGAACCAGTGGCTAGTGACAGATTGAAGAGGTGGGTGAGGGTGGCAGCTAAGGCATGCAGTGCTACTTTTAGAAAGTAGGGATCCAGGGAGTCTGCACCTGCACTTTTAGTTGTATCTAGTCGGAATAGAAGGTCTTCCTACTTCTTTTAAGAGTATTGATTTGAAGGAGAATGTGGAAGCAACCTTTTGTCCCTCAGTAGATTGTATGTTTAGTGATGATCTCAATAGGTTTGCAGGTGAGGAGTCTGAAGCTAGCCAGCTGTAGTGAAATGATCGTTGAAGGCATTCAAGATTTCTTGCTTGTCAGTGATTTCAATACTATTTAGGTGTACTTTGGGTGGTAAGACAGGGGTGAAGTTTGACCTAGGATCCCTTTATGGTACCCCAGAACCTGAAAGGGTTGTGATAGAGGCATCCAATTCAGCTGTGAGAAGACAGCCTTAGCATTTCTTATTTGTTTTGTGCAGGAGTTTCTGGCTTTTCTGAATTGAAATGATCATTTGGATCCTTTGTCTTTCTTGCCTTTTCAGAGTTTATCTCTGGCAAGCAGTCTGGTTTAAGGTCAGCAGAGAACCAGCGACAAGATTTGAGTTTGGTTCTGACACTGGTGAGGGGTGCATGTATATTGAGGGCACTTATGATAATATCATTTAAGATCTGAAGAGCTGTCTCTATTGAAGCTCTGAGATAGAATTCTTGCCAATGTGTGGTGTGGCACAGATCATGGAGATATCCTGAAATATTAAAGTTCTTTTTTGACCTTCTTGGGAGGAATTTTGCAGGGTTGGGTGGCTTGATTGTTGATCTTATGCCAGCTATGGGACAGTGGTCACTTATGTCACTGACTAGCACTCCAGCATGGGAATACAGATGAGGCTTATTTACCAACATAATGTCCTGGAGTGTGCTGTTGAGATTATTCTTTGGTTAATCCTTGTTAGTTCTTTGATTAATTGAGTGAATCCATAAGTGTCACAGAAGGTTACTAGAGGTGCAGATGCATTGGCTAGCCAATTTAAATTCAGGTCACCTAAAATGATGGTGTCTTCAGGGCCTAGATTAAGTATAGATCCTAGGTGGGATAGGAGTTTGAGGCCTGCAGAGGGGGGCCTGCAGCCAATCAGTTGAAAGGATGATATGTTGGAAGAGTTATTTTAATTGATAAGCATTCAATTCCTTTGGCTGTGATGTAATATTGAGGCAGGATGCAGCGATGTTTGCTTTGACATAGATGGCTACCCCACCGTCCCCGGATAGATGGTCAGATCTGAAGACCTGGTAGTTGGGAAGGTTTATTTCACTGTCTTTTGTTGCAGATTTGAGCCATGTTTCAGAGATAACCAGAAAGTCAGGTAAGGTGTGTGCAACCCAGGCCTGTATTAATGAGAACTTTTTTAGGAGGCTGCAGGCATTGATGTGAAAAAACTCAGGCCATTTATGGAGGCTAAGTCAGATGGGGAGATAGAGCTTTCTCTGGGGCCAGGGTTGATTTCAACAGTGCCAACACAGATCAGCAGAAAAGATTAGTTTGATGAGGGCACCAAGTGATAGGAATAGGGAGTAGTCAGAGGATTTTTCTTCTTGCTTGGGATCCAATGTATAGTGGGTGATGATCCTGCTGCGTGGTTATAGATTTTGTCATAGAGTACCAGCTAATGGACAGGCATAGGGAGTAATTGTAGTGCCAGTAAGGTAGCAGAGGATTGAGGAGTTCCGAACTGGTTGTGAGCCTTTTTGTGGGATACCCCAAGGATTACTGTGCAGAAGCAACAGTGTATACTTGTGGAATTTAGGGGCATCCACTGGGGACAGTAGAGGGGGACAGTCTCGAGTAGCCACCCTAAACACCATGGCATGGGCTACATCAGTTATCTCTTCTGGATCCGAGGAAGGTGAGAGGCAAAGCAGCAATAGGAGGCACAGTAGCATGGTGGAGGCTAGATAGGGGTTAAAGATACTAAAGGTGATGTGAAGAAATGAGCTCGGGAATTGGCTAGAAGATTAGCTATGGGCGGGGATAAGAGATTCTGTGGGAAGGGGTGTATAAAAGAAACACCCAGGAGGGAGGGGCGGCAAAATTTTGAATTTTGCGGCTTTCCCGTACCTTTCCCGGCTGTCTCTCCCAGCCTCCTGGTTCCCTTCTCAGCTATGCGGTGGCCGCCCGCCCGCTGGCGGCTCAAGAGCCCTGGTCTCCTGGGTGCTTGAGGCAGAGCCCCGGCTCTGGCTGTCTCTCCCGGCCTCTGGTTAACTACTCGGCTATGCAGTGGCCGCCCGCCTGCTGGCGGCTCAGGAGCCCTACGGTCTCTGGGTGCTCGAGGGCAGGGCCGGCTTTCTGGCTGTCTCTCCCGGCCTCCTGGTTCCCTTCTCGGCTATGCGGTGGCCGCCCGCCCGCTGGCGGCTCGGAGCCCCTACGGTCTCTGGGTGCTCGAGGGCAGGGCTGGCTTTCTGGCTGTCTCTCCCGGCCTCCTGGTTCCCTTCTCAGCTATGCGGTGGCCGCCCGCCCACTGGCAGCTCGGAGCCGCTACGGTCTCTGGGTGCTCGAGGGCAGGGCCAGCTTGGCTGTCTCTCCCGGCCTCCTGGTTCCCTTCTCGGCTATGCGGTGGCCGCCTGCCCGCTGGCAGCTCGGAGCCCCTACGGTCTCTGGGTGCTCGAGGGCAGAACCGGCTAGAAAGGGCCTCTTCTCTCCTACCTGTCTCTCCTGTAGGTTATGTACCCTGGTATGTTAACATCTCAGTCATGGTTCTCTGTGTATCATGTTTCTGTGACTGCTATGATATCGAGGCATCCCTCTTCCATCAAGGCCACCTGCTCAGGGAGCTTGTTGCCCAGACTATGGGCATTGGTACTCATTTCCCTCCATTTCCTGATGGCCTTACTCCTTTTGCCCCATCCCTGTCCTTCTTGCTTGCCTTTGTCACTTTTCCATTTACCCTGCCCTTCTCCCTGCCACCTCTATATTTGGTGTTTGCCGTGCCTACCCATGATTGTTTTGGGGGCTAGATTTCCTTCTCCTTTCCAGTGCCTCCCCCTTGGCTAGTTTAAATGCTTCCCAATGAAGCATTTAAACCTATCACCTAGGATCCTGGTTTCCCTCCTGGACAGATGCAGCCCATTATGCCAATATAGGCTTGCATCACTCCAGGTGGACCCCCAGTCCCCAATGAAGCCAAATCCCTGAGCTCTGCACAAGTTTTTCAACCACTGATTGAATCCCATGGTGCAGCACACCCTAGCCTCTCCTATGCCATTGATGGGCAGCACCTCCGAGAAGGTTACTGTGCGTGCTACTTGTCTAAGGCCCCTCCCCAATTCTGCAAACTCTTCCTGCACTGCTCTAATCCCTTTCTTTGCCAGGTCATGTGTCCCTAGGTGGACAATGCCATCCAGTTCCCTCCCCTGTGCAGCTGCTCCGGCAATCCTAAGGATTTGCTCCCTCTCCCTCCAAGCCATGGGGCCAGGCAGGCACCTTACCTCTCTCTCCTGTTCTTCCCCAGTTCTGCCTTCCTAACAATGGAGTCCCCCACCAGGAGTTGTTTCCTTCCCCTGTGGGGTCCCATGCCACTCTCCTGTGTGTCTCCTTTGTGGATTTTCCCAGCATCCTCCTTGGTCTCCACTGCAGGTGCCTCCACAGAGGAACCACACTTTGCCAGAATGGCATAGTAATTGTGGAGAGGTACAACTGGAGGGATGTGCCTCTGTTCCACCACCCTCACCCTCCCTGAGCCCACTGTGGTCCAACCGCTCCTCTTTCTTGGCAACCTCTGAGGTAATGGCAGTGGCACTGGTGGTCCCTGGATGGAGGAGGAGGTCCCACAAATCATGGCCAACTCAGCCTGGAGATGAGCAACCTTTTCCCTCAGCCCAGAGAGGTGCCTGCAGATGGGACAACACCGCATCCTCCACTTACTTCTTTCTCGCCCATGTTTGTGTGTGTTCCTTAAATAGTGACCACTGCACACTGCTATGTACTGCCTATAAACAAGTGCATGAATGCTCTGAAATGCTAGCAGCCCATTCAAAATCCACCTTTTCATATAGGTCTGGGAATGACTGTTATGATCCTTAAGAAGGAAGTACTGTATTGCACCCAGGGCAGCCACTGTACCAAATTGTAAAGTGCTATGTATAACACCAAAGATTTAGAAACCTGGCTGCATTTGTCATTGTGGTGGATAGATTCATTGTCACATTTATAATTTGCAGGGAATTAACTCATTCTTAGCCTTCACATATAGGCAACAGTAATCTGCTCTTATTAAAAAGAAAACAAAAAGTATAATACAGAGTAGGCCATATACTATATAGTAGCTTGCAAAGGAGGCAGTATAGTGCAGTAGATAAAGGTTCTGAGCTGCAGATCTGGAGACCTGGGTTTGAATCCCACAGCCACCTAGGTACATACTGTGTGATCCTAAGCAAGTCACTTAACTTCCTTGTTTCCCCAGTTCACATCAGAAACAAGCTTCAGCTTAGTATGCTACTCCTGGTTAAACAAAGTTCCTGTTTCAAAGGGACAGTACGCTTTCATAACTACTAGTGTAACAGGGAGACTGCAGCTTAAATTTAATTAGATCACTTAAAACAAGTTAACAAAACATAGAAATGTAGTTAGGTTTCCTCTAAGTGTCTGAAATAGAGGAGACACAAATCATAATGTTTTCAAAAACAGTTATTTATATTATCATACATCTTTCAAAGCTAGTGTAATAGAAATTAAATGAATTATGCATCAATGTAATTCTTGCCAACTGCAAATAAAAACAGCTCACGTTGGTGCTGGTGGCATTTTAGAAACTGAAATTCCTTCAGAATTCTGTGCCAATGGTAATGTTCTGGGAGTGGAAAGGGATGGAAACAACAAGGATAATGGCAGGAGCAAAAAGAATGAACCCTGACCATGCCACCCTCCACAGCACCAGTGGTTCTCCTGTGTTTACCTGCCCCATGCATTTACCTGCCTACCTGCCTAATAACCCCATGTTGCAACTTGTTTTGACAGGTGTCCCTCTGCAGGAATGGTTACACACTGGCTACAAAATACATAGAGACAAAAAACACCACTCCAAAGTATTAACTACATTCACCAAAAGTAATATACAAAGTAACAAAGTGGGCTCTTACTACAATTATCTTTCAAAAGCTTCCTTACTACTTTTGTACTGAAGAAGAAATTATATAGGATACTTGAACACTATTTTCAAAACATAAACTGTATACTTAAAAATAAAATCACTGTCCTGATTGATTGAGTTTTTTTTTTTTCCTGGGTTTCTGTCACTGTTCTCACACCCGTGGGTCCAACAGTTCAGAACTCTGAGAGGGCAACTACGTTTATTAACCAAGGGAATACCAGAATGAAATGTCATGGACAGTTATGTGCTGAGGATTTATTATTTAATTTATATTTAATTTGGTATGCTTATATTTCGTTGTTGATGTTTCTGTCCACAGTCCTGAGAAGGAACTGCCAAGGAACTGTGGCTGAGTTTTAAAAGGAAAGCTGGTTTATCAAACATTAGGAAGTACAGTAAAAACACAGAGGCAACCTGACTACTACTTGAACAGGTCGGAACTTGAAAGCCTGAGTGACTAGACTGAAGCCTCTCAGATGATGCCAGAGATGCTGTAAGGTGCTGAGCTCTGGGACATGAACTGATTTGAAGCAACTGCTTCCCTCCAGCTTGGCACATCAAGATTTCAATCATTTGTGTCCAGTGTGGATCCCACCAAAAACACCTCATAGGTGCTGTGGCCATGAGGACTTTGGGTTTTATTTCTTTGCAGTCCAGGCAGTGCAATTTGAATGTGCATGGGGCAGGATTAAATTATAAGGGAGAAACGGGCCAATGTACCCACAGCACCTTAACCCATAGAATTCCTGTAGCTGAAAGTGGAATCCCTGAGAAAGCCACACAAATACGTTTTTCATCCCCGTACCTATGTTTGCTTCAAAACCCCGTAAAATATTGGGATCCCCAAATCTGGGAGCCCTGACAAATATCCCTCTTCAGCCTGCACCAAAACTTCAGCACAGACACAGAGAATGTGACAGTCGCACTGCTTAGAAGAAAACATGCTAGTCTTCTTGCAAAGGATTGCAACGCAATTCAAATGTTACAAACTGACAAGCTACAGAGTAGACTAGTTACAGGAGAGGAGATTCGCCAGTATGAGCTCAGTTCTTTCATTTCAAACTGAAATAAGAGAAAGTAGTGCCCAGAATCAACTGGAATGGAGGAGAAGAGAGAAATATGCATTGAAGGGGTCGCCATAATCAGGATGATGGCAGGCGTTGCATACTGCCAGCCGCCAGCAGTATGCAAATCTGTCTACACGTTACCACTACTGATTGTAGCAGTCTTTCACTTTCAGCTGTAAGCAATCGCATCTGAAATGCTGTCATAGACAGCTCAGGCATTTATTGCTGCAGTGAGACAGTACCTGCAGGAAGGAGCAGGGCATTGAAAGCTGAGTGGCACACCTACAAAAACTCATATGGTGGCACTATGTTTCTTGCACATGTGTGCAAACAAACATAATAAACCATGCCCGGTTGTAACGTAGACAGCCAGTTCTGAGTACTGTATCATTTCTTTTTAATATAAAATGTATTACTGATGGACACTGCTGTAAATGCCAGTGCACTAAGAGTGACCTCAACCCCCCCCCAGATTTCAGCTGACAGATGCAAGCTAAGAGAAATGCTGACAGCATGTGAGTTCACACGCACTCAATTTTTAGAGACAATGTGATACATGGAATACTTTAATCAAGGATCCTGTTTCTCTGAGTTAATTACAGGCTTGTTTAAGTTAATTTTGTTAAGAGAGAAAATCATAAAGAAGGTTTATGATGTTGAAGAGGAACCTAGGTTATTACACAGGGGTGCGAGTTGTAAATGCTCCTGTAAAGTCCTGAAGGGAGGAAACTTATCCTAGGATCAAACAGGTGTCATTTGAAATTGAGTTATGCTAAGGTTGCAGAATTTATACTTTGAAAATACATTTATTTATTTATTTAAGAGATTAACCAGGCAAGCATACTGATCAGGGACCGCTCGTTTCCAGATGCGACCTGGGGGTTACATAGAGAATATCACAGGACAAGAACATGCAGGAGCAATACACATTTGATACAGTTAGCTATTACAAGGTTAAGACCTAAAGACCGCGGAGTATAAACAGGCAGAATCATGCAGGTTCGCAGTAATTTTGCTGATAATGTAGTACTGTCATGGTACAGTTAGATGCCCCTTGGTTGAGGGTACATCCTGTGGTTGCATGGAAAAAATGTTCAGATATCTGATAGAGGAGATATCTGACAGAGGAGGAGCTGGATGACCTCACCCAAAAGGGGTTGTCCCATACAGTTGTTTAAGGAATAAAGATCATTCTGTTTTACTACACAGAGACACTTTTATCTGACACCAACCAAGAAAACATCGGTGAGCACTTTAAAACAAGTATTTTAGACAGAGAGTTAAATCTAAGTACTGAAGTAGGAATTTGCACTGTTTAAACCTTGTTTCTTTTAAAGAGCTAGTGTACTGCCTGGAAACTGCCTGAAATTAATTGTAACTTTCAGATGTAGTCATCCATCATTTCTTATATCTTAAGTATTTTTTCTTTTCTGTTTGCTAATTAAGAGATTTTTCACCTGGCAGTACTGGGGTGATGTGTGGAGCAGCACTCTCTCTGGAGGAAAAAAAATCAGTTCTGTTCCTCCCACTACATCAACACTCAGACCACACTGACTATGATATCACTAGTAACCAATGAGAACCATTTCTCACTGCCAGGTTTCACTTTCACATGAAGCAGCAGGGACTGGCTCTCCCTGGTTACTTGTGATGTCACAGTTTCCTGCATTTTGATTGGTAGTTTGTGAAAGTCACTGTTCAGACTGCAAGGATTGTGATGCCTCAAGGTGTTTTATCTCATTTCTGATGATGTAGTGGGAGGAACAGAACTAACTTTTTTCCCCTCTCCAGATAGAGTGCTACTCCACACATCACCTCAGTACTGCCAGGTGGAAAATCTTTTAATTAGCAAACAGAAAATAAAAAAAATACTTTAGATATAAGACGTGATAGCTGGCTACATCTCAAAATTACTATTAATTCCAAGCAGTACACTAGCTCTTTAATAGATTTGTATGTCTTGGGATATAAGAGTTCTGTATTTTTTATTTTACATATTTTTAAATATTTTATTAAAATTCTTTTTAGAACTTACTTGGTCTGTCTTTATATTTATTTCATTTGTAAGAAACGTATATATGGTTAAAGAAGACAGCAGGCATAAGCTTGGATAGTGGTACCAAACTGGAAAGATAAGTGTTTTAAATCTGAGGTCTTTATTAAAGTTTTAAGGGATCACCTCTGTACACCTGGTTAGGTGCCCATAGGTAAAGATGTCTGGACCCTGAAGATAGAAATATCTGAGCCTGTACATTGGGTACACTAGCAAGAGGTTAACAGTTTGAATCCCTCCAAGACTTAAGACCAAAGGTTGATCCTAACTCACAAAAACAGACAAGAGGGTTACCTTGTCTGTTACACTGTTCACAAGACTGCGCTCAGAGGTTGGCACTTTGGGAGTAGAGGGCCTGACCTGCTGAGTGAGTTTGTGACACTGGTTAACAAAGACTAGACCCGAAAGACCAGAAGACTGGAGGATCACAAATGTCATCCCTCTTCATAAGGAGGGTGATAGAGAAGAGGTGGGTAACTCTAGGCCTGTGAGCTTAACATCCATAGTAGGCAAAATTATGGAAAATGTTCTGAAGGGCAGGATTCAGCAGTATTTGGAGGGCAATGACCTTATCGATAGGCACCAGCATGGATTCACTAAGGGGAGGTCCTGTCAAACAAACTTAATAGAGTTCTTTGACGGGGTCACTAGGGAGGTGGACCAGGGGGGATCAGTGGATGTTGCATATTTTGACTTTAGGAAGGCGTTTGATTCTGTTCCACATGGGGGACTGATCTATAAATTGGATGGTCTGAGACTGGGGGGTGTGGGTATTTAGGTGGGTGCAAAACTGGCTACCGGATAAGAGTCAGAAGGTAATAGTAAATGGTGTCACCTCAGGGGAAGGAAGGGTCACAAGCGGGTTTCCCCAGGGGTCAATGTTGGGTCCACTGTTGTTTAACATATTTGTGGAGGATATAACTAAGGGTCTAGGGGTAGGGTGTGTCTATTCTCAGATGACATGAATATCTGTAATGGGGTGGAAAACCAGGAGGAGATAGAAAATATGCACAGGGACCTAGGATTATTGGAGGACTGGTCCAAAAGATGGAAATTGGCCTTTAATGGAAAAAAGTGAAAAATCATGCACTTACGGAGGAGAAACCAGAATGAGACTTACTACCTGGGGGGTCTGGCACTGGAAGAGACTGAGGAGGAGAGGGTCCTGGGAATTATTGTTTCCAGGGACCTAAGGGTAGCTAAACAATGCAGGCAGGCATTAGCCAAGGCCAGCAGGATGTTGGGCTGCATCGGAAGGGGATTCACTAGAAGGAAGAAAGAGGTTATCCCCTTCTATCAACAGCTGGTCAGACTGCATTTGGAATATGGGTGCAATTCTGGAGACCGTTTCTGAAAAAATACAAGGAAAGGCTGGAGAGGGTGCAGAGAAGAGCGACTAAGATGGTAGCTGGGCTCAGTTACCTGACATACGAAGATAGATTGCGTGAACTGGGAATATACTGCTTGGAGCACAGAAGGGAAAGGGGGATAAACTGTAACTGAGACATTTAAGTATATGAAGGGGATAAACAGAGAACCAGAAGAAGGATTTTTTAAACTAAATGGGCACAAGAGGACCGGGGGCATACGCTACAGATAGAGGGAGACAAGTTTAGGGAAAACACCAGAAAGAACATTTTCACTGAAAGGGTGGTAGAAAATGGAATGAACTGCTAGAGGAGGTGATAGGGGAGGTCACTGTAAGGGCTTTAAGAGAGCTTGGGATGGTCACATGGGTCTGGTACCAGGAGGATGTGGCAAGAAGTCCTAGCCTTCTGCTAGGCACCTTGGGCAGATATGGAGGGCCGGGCGGTCCTTTTCTGCTGTCATGTTTCTATGTTTCTATAAAATAAATAAAAAAACCCCCATAGAAACAGAATTTTTTGGCAGAAAACGGCCACTTGGCCCATCCAGTCTGCCTAAATGTTCTCTGTCTAATCTGCCTCCACAGACCCTCTCCAATCTCTGGTGACCCTCCCACCTCCCTGTCTTTTAACATTTGATGAGCATGTGAACCAAATGTTTTCCTTTCACTGAAAGCAGATTTGAGGGTGGGGGGTGGATGTCACTGCCGAGCCATTACAGTTGAAAATAGCAGGGGCTTGGCAGTCTAGACCAATGATCATGCACTATGGTCATGACACCACTCAATGCTTGCTCGGTGAAACTTCTTGTACTTTCAAGGACAGAGACACTCCAATCAGAGGCCTGCAGTCCTTTGATTTACATGAAGTCAGCTGGTCAGCAAGCAGCTGATTGGCTGTCAACACCAGAAGACTGTCATTGACATTGTCAGTACCTTGGGACCACTATACCTAAGTTCTGCTAAATATGTTTTTACCTACTAGTAAAGAAAGCTGAACTCAGGGAAACTAGTCAGTTTATTAAACCGAGGTCTAAAACATACTTTAATCATGCTCCAAGAGTAGAACTGTGATACTGGACATGCATATTTGAATATTCACGGGGTGCATAGAATGAGAGGGATCTAAAAAGCTGGAAGAATGGTCAAGGAACTGACAGCTGGTTTTCAACACTAAAAAGTGCAAACTAATGCATATAGGACACAAAAACACAGATGATAACATACAAACTGGGGGGGCACTACTGACATAGATCAGGAAAGGGACCTGGGATGATTACTACAGATGACCTGAAGTTTGCAAAATAGTGTGACAAGGCTGAGGGGATGCTAGCCAGTTGCTGGGATGCATAGGAAGGGGCATCACCAGCAGAAGGAGGGAAGTAATGAATGCGATCACACCTTGAATACTTGTCCTGTTCTGGAGGCCCTGTCTTCAAAAGGACATAATTAGGGCGGAGGTGGTTCAGAGGAGACTTCAAAATGGTACAGTGAATGCATCTGAAAACCTATAAGGAAAGGATGAGGAATTGAACACATACTCCCTGGAGGATAGGAGGAGAAGGGATATGATCGAAATGCACCAATATCTCAGAGGAAAAACAAGGTCAAGGAAGGTAGCATTTTTCCAAGGAAAAGATGTTCAAGAATGAGGGGTCACACCATGAAATTAGAAGGAAGGGAGGTTCAGAGGAAATGAGAGAAAGCACTTCTTCACTGAAATAGTGGTAGACAAATGCAACAGCCTACCAGTGGAGGTGGTGGGGTTGAAAACAGTTGTGGGATTCAAGAAAGCATGGGATAGATACAGAGGGATCTTAGAAGTAAAAGGAGGTGAGGACCAGAGGTTGGAGTAGGGTCTACAGTGTCACATTAGGATAATGAAGAAAACAGGACAGACTAGTGGACAATGAGGCCCTTATCTTCTGACACCATCTGTGTTTCCATCATGGCTCCACTTTGGAAGTGTGATTAAAGTACTTTTTAGCCCTTGTTTCAAAATACTAACCAGTGTCCTGAGTTCAACTTTCTTCCTAGTACCTAAAAACATATTTAGCTGAACTCGGTACAGTGGTCCCCTACAAGTAGTGGGGACTAAGTTAGTAACTGACAGTGTCCCTTGAGTTCTATCAGACAGTATTTCTTCTGACTGCAATCTTTCTCAGAATAGAAGAGACATCAAATGAGACTCCTCTCATCACAAAGGCACGCCTCACACTGTCGTCACAGACTGTCACTCCTGCCCTGCTTGCTCTGCTCTCCCGTGGCTATACTGACTCTGTAACACATGGGCTGTCTACTTGCCAACTAAACTGTCAAAATCAAAACAAATGCCAACAGCACACCAAGTGTTCTGCTCTGACTGCTCTAGTGCTCTCACGGTTACTCACTGACAGGGGTGCCTAATGACAATGTCAAGACTTGTCTTAATTGTGTTGTTTAATTCAGTGGCCACACACTGCACCTACACTGAGTAGTCATTACACTCCTCCCTTGTGGTTCACTCTCCCACTGCAAGTCACTGAGACTGTCATATCACATCATGGAGTGCTGTGTGTGTGGTGCACAGGCACAAAAACAGTGCAGATGTCAGTGTCATTAAAAGAAATGGCAGATTGTACTGTTCTGCCTGCAACTGGCACGGCAGTGGAAAAAAACAACCATGCCAGTTGAAAACCGACCAGGTGGCAACTGTAACAGTGTGCCTTGACTTCTATCAGTAAGCGGATCAGGGTTCCCACCCTTGCCACTGCTTCTTTCTCCCTGCCCCATCCAGGTTGCTTGCCCATCCACCCTGCCAAGCTGTGTAAATATATATATATATTTTATGCAAATCATTCAAAGTGCCCTCCCTGGTACTGCTTCTCTTGACTCGCCTCCCTTTCAGATCGCTCCACCTCCATTCCCAAACAAGCTTGACACTGTGGTACCCAATCCCTATGTCAGAATGCATCTGAATATAGAAAACCATCCCTTGATGTTTTTTCAAAACACCTATAAAAAGAAAAACATCCATCAATGAATGTTGCACCATCAGTCCCCCCACCCAACCCTCCAGTTCATCACCACCACCACCACCCACACCACCACAAGCCCTCACTTCCCCACTGGGGTCCAATGCTGTAATCCTCTCTGGACTCCAGACATGTCTTCACTCTTCAAGCAAGACTGCAAACTCAGGAAATCAGGAATGCTTTTCAGTGTATTTCAACTGGGTTTTGAACTTAGTTGTATAACTTGGCCTTTGTGGATATTTTCCCTGAATTTTCAACATGCCTGTTTTAAGCACCCCCTCCACCCCATGAACAATGACAGTGAATTAGGCAGATCTGTCATGAAAGGTAATTTTACTGTTGCTGTGCCAAATCACCTTTCAGGCAAAGAGATGAACAATTTCTCAGCCCTTGTTCATGAGTCGTAATCATAAGAAGGCTGTTAAAAATTTGTTAACAAAATATTTAAAACACAACAAAGTTATGAGCCTATTTTGGAATTTGAGAATGTAGGCTCATAACTGGAAATTTTCAATATTTTGGCGCACCAATTTTCAGCATAGCCATTTCTTCACAGCACTTCATGAATTTGACAACTGTCATTTTTCAGATCCTGGACACAATGTGTTTTCATACCCGTGGTATGAAACAATGTTTTAGTGGTGCAGAATTACATTTTGGTGGGGATTTGAAAATGTTCACATACCAGGTTCATTATGTGAGCTAATTATAAAGCTATGCTGAAAATTTAATATGCAAATATGGTAAAATGCTTAGGCTATGACTGAATGTTACACTGTTTCAGCATTCACTCATAATTTCACTAACTTTTAATATTTTGACTCCAAACTTTCCACATAGCCATTTTTTCACACCGCCTCATAAAAGTGATGTGTCATTTTTTAAATCTTCGAGGAGATGTGTTTCCACACCTCTGGTGTGAAAAGACAGTTTGGCCAGTATACTGTAAATGTAACATGTCATGCCTATGCGGTGAATCCTAAAACAAGTCTCTTCAAAAATTGGGGTCAAAATTAAAAAAATGTTAGCAAGCAACAAACATTTGGCATTGACAAATGCTTGTTTCTAATAAACCTGTATCTGCCCCGGGTATGCTTGAAGCTCCCTAATATTTTAGCATCCATCACTTCTGCTGGCAGTCTGTTCCAGGCACCCACCTCTCTATCAGTGAAAAAATGCTTCCTTACATCTCTCCTGAACTCTCCCCAGCTTCATCTCATGCCATCTAGTCCTTTTAGCTCATTTTCATTTGAAAGATTACTCCCCATGCACACCATTCACCCCCTGTGAAATCACTTGTAGGTCTCTATTATGTCACCTCTCTCTGTCCTTTCTTCCAAGGTGTACATATTGAGCTCCTCAATCCTCCTTGTAAGACTTCTTGTGCAGTCCCTGTACCATTTCACTTGCCCTCCTTGGGACTGCCTCCAACCTATGTTCTTTCTGACATGCCGTGTCCAAAACTGGACTCAGTATTCAAGGTGGGGTCTCACGAGTGAGCAGCTGGGTGATAACACCACTTCCCTCACCTCCTGCTGGAGATACCTCTCCCTATGCAGGCCAGTAACCCACAAGCCCTAGCCACTGCTTTGTCACTCTGCCCTGCCACCTGAGGCCTTCAGATTTGATAACCCCAATGTCCATTTCCTGTTTAGTGACTGTTAGCACCCTCTCCGCCATCTAATACTGTCGACAACCAACTCACCTCATACCTGGACAATCACAAGCTTCTCTACAAGAAGTGCCATGGCATCAGAAAGGACTATGGTACCTGTGCTGCTTTGGTCAGTTTCAAGGACTCTGTGCACCAGGCTATGGCTAAAGACTTAAGAACTGGTGCCACATTTGTGGATTTGACCAAAGTTTTTCACCTGGTAGACCATAGGCAAGTCAGCGTCAGTGGCTCAGTAGGTAGCACACTCGCCTCTGAGGCCTGGAGATCAGAGGGCTGTGGGTTCAGTTCCCACAGCTGACATTTGGGTTAATATCCCTGTACTGATACTGTAGTGTAGCATGAAAGAGGTGCTGCACTGCTGAGGTGCCGTCTTCCGGGTGAGATGTTAAACCGAGGTCCCATCTGCCTGGATTGGTGGTAGTTCAGGTGGATGTTAAATATCCCATAGCACTTATCGAAAAGAGTAGGGGAATTTTTTATTACAAAAATACATAACATCAAGTACAGACAGCATATGGATAAACAAAAATCATACAAACATTTTTTGAGACAGTGGAAATCATGAATATTATACCAAATTCAGGAAATAAGAGAAAGTATGACTTCATATGTAAACTAACAGATCTAACTAAATCAAACAGGAATACCCATCCAATAAGATGCAAATTGGGTAGGAGAAAGGTATTTTGCTTCCATACCCTTGATGTTTATTAGTGTTGATTCAATACATTGAATAATAACTCTAGTGGACAAAGTTGGTATCTGTTGCAATACATATTTACATCTGGCCTGACACATATAGTATTTGCAAGCTGCAAATAGTACCCTCAGAGTACTAGGATGAAATGAACTCCAAAAACTGGGAAAAATCCCAAAGATGAGGACAGGATAAGAGATTCTGCTTAAAAAAGGCCATTTCCACTTATTCGCCAAAGTTTTCCAAAATAAAAGGGCATCTGTACAAGTAAAAAAGAAATGTTCCATGGATTCTTCTATATTAACGCAAGATAGTTTGGGACAAAATCTCTCCTGTGCTGACTTGTGTTTTAAATTCCCAGACTTGTAATCTACCATGACAACATAACCAGGAGATATCCACATATGAGGCGGTATTCTTTTATCCTTGAGGACTTTAAGTGCAGATGTTTTATGTGATGGAGGACATAGTGGAAATTTTAATATCGGTTCATCAATATGTAAGAGATAGATATACAACTGTTTTCTAGTGAGGCCTAAAATAGAAGATTTGGTCACTTTCCAGGATCGAAGAATACGAAAGCAATCAATAACATAGGATGGAGTGGAAGGTACGTGAGAAGCTGTAGGTGGATGACTAGTCCATGCTAACATTAACGAATCTATTGCCTTTGACACCCAAGAATCGCATATTGTTAATGCATAAGTGTGACTCTGTAGAATATGGTGTAAAAAGGAAAGAAAAAAATAAAGAGTTTATCATTCCTAAACCCTTGATTTGGGGTAAAATATGTAATCTGTCTCTTAACAGGATTAAGCGATTACCCATAGCATTTGAAAAAGACTAAATAATCTAGTTTCCAAATGTGTCGGTGGACAAAAACATGACTTAGAAACAAAAAAAATCGGGATAAAAATTTTTAATCACCATAATTCGCTTCATTTTACTTTGATTTCCATGTTTTTCCAAAACTTACCTTATTTTCACCTAAAGTTAATTGTTTGTCCCAGTTGTAGGTAGAATCGTGTGATGTATTGAACCATATCCCTAGTATTTTCTGAGGGGTAGTGCAAACTCTAATACCATGTATTATTGTTACATCATTCATGATGTGATGTAAGGGAATACATACGCTTTTCTCCAGATTTAATTTACTTCCAGATATTGATGTAAAAGATTGAAATGTCTGAATAGCTTTATCACTTGAGGAAAGGTTGGAACACAATAAGACTACGTCATCTGCATAAGCAGATATCTTAATGGGTAGTAAACTGGGATGTGGAGCTATACCTATAATGTCTGGATTCCTTGTATTTGTGAATAATAGGATCTAGTGCAAAACATATAATAAAGGACTCAAAGGGCAGCCTGGCGAGTCAATTTGTTGTAAAAAGATTGAACATCAAAACCCATTTATTATTGGAAAGAAAATGTTAATGATAGCATATATGAAATCCATGATATGAACCGATCAGGGATACATTATAGCGATAGTGTGTATAATAGAAAACTGTGATGTACCGAATCGAAGGCTTTCGATTGGTCTAGAGCAAAAAGATAACCAGTTATTTCATTATGTGTTTTTCTTTCAAAAATGTCACGTAACAGAAAGAGATTTGTGTGAACGGCTCTACCTGGTATAGCACATGTTTGAGCAGTATCAATTAAATCTGGTGCAACGAGTCGTAATCGAGAGCAAAGAATTTTGGAAAACATTTTGTAATCTGTATTTAAGAGATGTAGAGGCCTCCAATTTTTAAGGGAAGTTATATCTCCTTTTTTATATATAAATTTCAAGGCAGATAGGCCAAAACCCGATGATGTATCCATTGTATCCAAGATATAATTAAATACTTGAGTTAAAATTTCTAGTAGATGTTCTTTAAACATTTTGTAGAATTTGTGCGTTAGACCATCTGGCCCAGGGGAAACTTTCAACTTTAAACATGAGATGGCATTGGCAACCTCTTCCTGTGAAATCCAGCTAATTAGGTTAGGAATACAATGTGTTGGTATCTGGGGGAAGTGGGTTAAAGAAAATGAGGATACATTTATAGGGCAGTTAGGGACAGTACAAAAATGGGTCTGTAAATATTCAGACATTACTGATATCATCCCTGGGACAGAAGTTACTGTAGTACCCTGAACATCTTGCAAACCATGCATAACCGTGGAGTGGAGTCTATCTTTGAAAGCAAAAAGAGGATCAGCAGATGGAGAAGTCGAAGTACCAGTTTCTATGATATAATCTAAAGACCGAGCTCTATCATATTGATGTGATAACATACTGGATTTTATCTTGGAAATTTGTAAGATGAATAGTCTATTGAAGATGTGGACTGCAGCGACATTAGTTTGTATAATTGATTACGGTACATTAGATAAGTAAGGTAACTGTCCCGAGCAGTTTTTTTCCCTAACGCTTTGAAATAAATAGCCAGATTCTGTTTTGTATCATTCACCATTCCTACAAAGAATCATAACAAACTAAGACCGAAAAGCCGTTTTGAAAAAAGAGCATGCATCTGAGATTGCACAACTTTGGGAGTAAATAAAGAATTATTAACTTCCATAGAGTATGGTGCATTATGGGTATGTTAGTGGAATCACATGGAGAAATGACCAATCAGAAGGCAATGATCCAGAGATCTCATTTGGGCGTACATTAACATAATGTGGGTGCAATGACGAGAAACAAAAAATAGTCTATTCTGGTACGATATATTGATCTGTAATATGTATATCCCGCATCTGAGTGTAGTGAACGGTATGCATCAACTAATCCTGCATTTCTTATCAGAGTGGACAGGACTATGGAATCACAATATATTTTTTTTCCCCAATGAGACCCTGTTTTTAGTATCAATAGAACAATTAAAGTCTCCACCCCAAAAAATACATTTGCGTGTACATAAAAATGGTTTGATTAACTCCAGTAATGCTATTCGAGCTGCTTTGGTTTGTGGACTGTAAATAACTATAACTCTAAATGGCAAGGAGTGTTTGATAAAATCTATGATAAGTGCTCTTCCTGGAAGTATATCAACTACTCGGGTAACCGAAATTTGGGTAGAATAAAAAAGAATAGCTATACCATCTGCTGAATCTGCTCCAAATGTCCAGTAAGAGGGGCCTTTGTACCATCCACGTTTTAATTGCTGAATATCATATAAACTGGAAACATGAGTTTCTTGTAATAATAAAATGTCCAGGGTTAGGGAGTTTGCATAGTGTAAAAAGCTCATTCTCTTCTTGTAGCCTTTAAGGCTACATACATTCAAAGAAGCAATACGAAAATTCATGATTAATTTCAATATTAGCCACTACCATCAGTTACTGTCATACTTTTCCGTCCCCCCCCCCTTTTTTTGTTTTCATCAATTTCTTTCTGGCGACATCAGGGGGTTTAATAGTAGGGGTATCAGCATCAGAGGGTCTTGCAGACACATCTGACTCCCCGTCTGAGACCTCCCTATCTCCCTTCAGGCAATCAAACGTATTAGATGTAGGGATATCAGGAGGTCTAAGTGACTTCCGAGCAGCAGCCCTGGTAACTTGTTTAATAGTCTGAAATCCTTCTTTATCAACAATAGTAGCAGAGGACGGTGCAATGGACAAAGGTTCGGGGGGGGGATCAGCAGAGACCTTTACTTGGGTAACCTGGTTCTGTGAGCAGGGGGTTTGATGTTCCAGTGAACTTGACATATTTTGTTCAGAAGAGGGGCAAAGGATGGTCTGAGGCATCAGGTGGAGGGAAACATGTTCTTGCACTTTAACTTGCGCTTTTGTACTAAGGTATCAGAGTTCCAACCTTCCGACCTGTTCCTACTTGCTCATGGACATTGATGATAAGCATGTCCTGTTTCATTACAAGTTACATTTAAACACATTCATACAAGACATGCTTGAATGTCCATATCCCCACATAAACTGCACTTAAGCAAATCGCATGTACTACTTAAGAGAGTAGTAGCACACATTTAGCAGTAAGCTCTGGGTTTGGCCTCCATAAAGCAAACCCCTATCCTTACCAAGAAAGAAACTATTTGGTAGGTGTACAACTTCTGAATTATCTTGAAATAATTTCACCTTAGACCTCCACCACCAGTCCATAGGCCCTCATCATCCAGGATAGCTTCAGGAGGGGAAAGAACATTACAGCGATTTTGTAGCCAATGGTAAATATCGCTGACGCTAACACCTTCATTCCTGAACATAATAGTCACAGTCCTAGTCGTAGGTTTAGATAAAGGTATGATAGAAAAAGGGGTCCAAATAGGATCATTTTTCTGTAGGGTATATAAGTGCCAAAAACGGTCTAATCCTACAGATGTTTTAAAACTGATATCAAAGGTTTCTTCTCCCGAATTATGTATCAGGGCATATATGTCAGATGCTGTGAAATGCAGTCTGCCTTTGAGAAGGGTTCTGGCTACATAATATCTATCAGGAAATTCAGGAAGTCCTCTATAACGAAGGTGAACTCTTCCTCCTACGGGGCTGGTTCAAGCTTGTTTTAAAAGGTCTGATAGTATTGGTGGTCAACCAGGTATCTGTGTGAGTGGAGTTTTTATCTTGAATAGTGGTTAGTGTGGTAGACGTGGTTTGGTTTAGGATCCTCTAATAAAGGAGTGTTGTTATGTGGAGAGCCTAATAAAGCATGAGAAGGGATATAGCAGGTTCTTGAGACAAGATGGTCTCAGAGGTTGAGGACTGGGGGGTCTGGTGGTGTATATAGAGAGATTAAGGCATATCAGTATCTTCCTGTGGCCCCTGACTATCCTTTGTCAACAGTATCCATTATATCCCCCATGAATGAAGATGTGACATTAGGTGATACAATTTTATTAGAAACTTTCACAGTCTCTGCAATAGGGTGTGGACCTCGTTGGAGCCTCATATTCGCTAGGGTCTGTTGGTGGAAAGCAAGACACCGTGTGTAGCTGCATTCCAATTTGATCCGCATCCAAGTCCCTGTCGAAGGATTGTGTCCATCCTGCTGTAGATAACGCCTAGAAACTGACCAGGAAGTCTCCAGAGTAGTTTCTCTTGGTTTTAGTCCACAACGTGAGCATAGTGAGTCGATGATAGCAGGAGATTTGGTATCAGTTGAACAATTGAGAGTATCAGATTTTACAGGGGCAGAAGAGTCCACTGCAGAACATGAAAATAACTCCAGTTTCTGGCCAGCAGGTTCCCTGAATGCTGTGAGATAAAACGAGACGGTGGGAAAGTGGTGTTACTCCCTGGCGATCCCAAAACTTAATTCCTGCGTATAGAGTGGAGTAGCACAGGCAGAGACTAAATCATCCACTGTAGTCGTAATGATTCTCCTTGAAAACTCCTGCATCCAGTACATCTTGCTGTAGCGTTACACTCGCAGGACAGTCAGTATAATTTTGTATGGTCTTGCTAGTAGTAGCAGCTGTCGTTATTGGCGAAAAGGAAATCAAGGAGTCAGTATCACAGTCAGGCAAATCTCTAACTGACTCATCCATTGTGTCGGCAAAACGGAAACTCCACCCTACAGAGTAGGGGAATTTCCCCGGTGTCCTGGCCAAATTTCCCTCATTCACTAACAATACCACCAACAGCTTCATATGGTTCAAGGTCAGTTGGTATTCATCTGTATCCCCTTCCCCCGGGTCGTACCTAATAATAGGCAGGATTTGTCTAGTGCACTTACCTGGTTAACAAAAAATAAATAAATAAATAGTTTACTAATACAAAAACTTAATTTCTAGAGGCTAGGCCTAGTAGTGACTCAGTGGCTCTTGAGTTACCTACAAAATAGGTCTCAAGCAGTCAAGCTAGGCAAAGTTACCTCTAAGGCAAGTACCATTACCTGTGGCATCCCGCAGGGATCCATGTTAGAACCCCATTTATTCACAGTATTCATCAACAGCCTCCCTAGAACCTGCAAATCTGCTAAACCCATGCTTTATATAGATAGCATAGCTGTTTATGTTCATGGGAGAGACATTGCTGAAACAGACAAAGCCCTAGAGCACAATTTCCACTCTCTAAAACACTGGCTCCTTAAAGAAAAAATGGTCCTGAATGTTGCAAAATGAAAGCCACGCTGCTTGATTCAACTTCCCAAATCAAATGCCATTCTCAGGAACTCGGCATCTCTATTGTGGATGGCACAAAACTCAGATTGGTAGCTGCATTTAAATATTTGGGCATAATCTTTGATCTCTGCCTCTCATTTGACAGCCATATGGCAGCGCTATTAATGTTATGTATCGGAAACTGGGGTCGCGTTACTACATCCAAAGGCACCTAACAGCAGACACTAGAGTAAGGATTACAGAAATTAAACTTCTTCACCTAATAGATTATGGAGCCATTGTGATAGATACCAGAAACAAACAAAAAAATCCTATACCACAAAGTGGTCAGATTGACCTCCTCCCAAGGACCTAGCTCCCACCACTGTACCAATCTTAAGCAGCTTGGCTGATTGCAGTCAGAATATAGAGTCCGGTTTTCACTGGTCAGCTTTGTATACAAGACTCAGCTTTGAAACACGCCTGAGTCTCTCACTGAACTGCTCACACCTGTTAACGTTCCAATCTCCCTCTCCACACCAAATAATTCACTAAAAACCCCGCTTATGTGAACAGGAATGGAACAGATATCCTTCGGCTATGAAGCTGTCTCTCTGTGGAACTCCATACCTACTCCCATCAGACTGTCCTCTACCAAGTTTTTCACACTCAAAATAAAGGATTATCTGCAAAAACTCAGTGCATGCTCTTGCTTCAAGCTGACTTTGCTGTCTGTTCTAAACTACACCTAGCCCAGTTGCTACAATACAGCTTACTGCACAGCGAGTTTGTCATCTATAGCTTATCAGGCATACAGTATGTCTCCTGCACTATACAAGCATGCAGAATCATATCAGTTTACTGTACACTGTGATGTATTTATTTTTCCATTGTATCTTGTTACTGTATCACATAGTGTATCTTTTATTATCAATACCTCATGCTGTTGTTTTATATAATGAAGTTGAAATACCCGAGCCCTGTCTGCCAGGTGCCGGTACACTCATCTAGTCAACAAAGAATAAATCATAAATGAAAGTAAGACAAGGAGGCAGGAGGAGGGAGAGAGAGAGAGAGACAGAGACAGAGAGGAGAGAGAGAGAGAGAGAGAGAGACAGAGAGTGGAGTGAGAGAGAGAGACACAGAGAGACAGAGAGAGAGAGAGAGAGAGAGAGAGAGAGAGAGGAGAGAGAGTGAGAGAGAGAGAGAGAGAGAGAGAGAGAGAGAGAGAGAGAGAGAGAGAGAGAGAGACAGAGTGTGAGGAGAGAGAGAGAGAGAGAGAGAGAGACAGAGAGAGAATTTGCCTTATTTAAATCATCATATTCCAGAGAAGTAACATTTTATTTTTTATAGGACAATACCTCTGAGCACAAGCACCCTTTTCAAAGGTTCCATATCAGTTCTTTAGTAACATAAGAAAAAAACATACATCAAGAATTACACCAAGGATCAATAAAAACAGAAATAAATACAGGAACATACAAGTAAAGCACAATTGTCAACAGTTACAATGAGTGTGGTTGATTATTCATTGACTTAAATATTCATTCATTGTTTACACTTTCCCTATTTCTTGAAAAAAATTACTTTCATTTCTGCTGTATTTAATAGCTGTCCGTTTAAAATTACCAATTACAAATACTGATATTATCAGACCAAGAATTGGAGTGGTAGACCCACTCACCCACTGTTTTGAAAGGTTTTTGTAGTTTATTTACCCAGAAAAACACAGCTCTCCCATTGGTAGAATTAATATTTTTGAAGAAATCGCTTTTTCAGGGTACCACATGATTTTTTTTTTATATAATTTCTTGTTTTTTGGCAGACAAAAGAAGTGAAACTGATGGGGAAGAAGCCTGGTGCCCAATAGTCAAAACTGGGCAAAGCACAGCACAAAGCCTTGCACTGCATGTTGCCATTTCCCAGGAGCCCAGGGATATATATATATATATATCTATATATATTCAGTCGAGCAGCGCACCAGCGCTATCTGAATGAATATAGGGGCACGTTGTTGCAGTGCAGGGAACAGCGCCACCAGACCCGATAGCCATTTCCCAGGAGCCCAGGGATATATATATATATATATATATATATATATTCAGTTGAGCAGGGCACCAGCGCTATCTGAATGAATACAGGGGTGTGTTGGTGTAGTGTGGGGAACAGCGCCACCAGACCCGACAGCCATTTCCCAGGAGCCCAAGGATATATATATAAATATTCAGTCAAGCAGGGCACCAGTGCTATCTGAATGAATACAGGGGCATGTTGGTGCAGTGCAGGGAACAGTGCCACCAGACCCGATATCTATTTCAGAGGAGCCCAGGGATATATATATATATATTCATTCGAGCAGGGCACCGGCGCTATCTGAATGAATACAGGGGCATGTTGGGGCAGTGCAGGGAGCAGTGCCACCAGACCGGATAGCCATTTACCAGGAGCCAGGGATCAATATATATATATATATATATATATATATATATATATACACACACATATATATTCAGTGAGCAGGGGCACCAGCGATATCTGAATGAATACAGGGCATGTTGGTGCGGTGGGGGCGTGACACTAGACGATAGCCATTTCCCATGAGCCCAGGGATGAATATATATATTCAGTTGAGCAGGGCACCAGCGCTATCTGAATGGATACAGGGGCGTGTTGGTGCAGTGCAGGGAACAGCGCCACCAGACCTGATAATCATTTCCCAGGAGTCCAGGGATATAAATGTGTGTGTGTGTATATATATATATATATATATATATATACATATATTAAGTCAAGCAGGATCAGCACTATCTGAAGGAATACAGGGGTGTATTGGTGCAGTGCAGAGAACAGCGCCACCAGACCCAATAATCATTTCCCAGGAGCCCAGGGATATATATGTATATATATATATATATATATATATATATATATACACACATATATTAAGTCAAGCAGGATCAGCACTATCTGAAGGAATACAGAAGGTGTTGGTGCAGTGCAGAACAGCACCACCAGAACCGATAGCTATTTCTAGGAGGCCAGGGATATATATATATACAGTATATATATATATATATATATATACATTCTGTCAAGCAGGGCACCAGTGCTGTCTGAATGAATACAGGAGGTTTTGATGCAGTACAGGGAACAACGCCACCAGACCTGATATCTATTTCAGAGGAGCCCAGGGATATATATATTCTGTCAAGCAGGGCACCAGCATTATCTGAATGAATACAAGAGCGTGTTGGTGCAGTGCAGGGAACAGCGCCACCAGACCCGATAGCCATGTCCCAGGAGCCCAGGGGTGTATATATATATATTCAGTCGAGCAGGGCACCATCGCTATCTGAATGAATACAGGGGCGTGTTGGTGCAGTGTAGGGAACAGTGCCACCGGACCCGACAGCCATTTCCCAGGAGCCCAGGGATATATGTGTGTGTGTATGTGTATATATATATATATATATATATATTCAGTCAAGCAGGGACCAGCACTATCTGAATGAATACAGGGGCTTGTTAGTGCAGTGCAGGGAACAGCACCACCAGAACCGATAGCCATTTCCAAGGAGCCCAGGGATATATATATATATATATATATATATATATATAGGACCTATACTTTTCTACTGAGCACAGTGGGACCAAGCTCTGTGGCTAGACTAACGCTTGCTGCAGAACTTCATGACGGTGGTTTGTAATTTCATGAAGTTCTATGCACTAACAAATCCCCACATCACAGTGTCAGCTTGTCATCCTGACTTCACTTTCATGGCGTGTGGTTATAGCAATCAGGATGGTGGAAAGCACAGTAACACTAGTTCAAAAATAACAGCCTTATAAAAATAATTTTATGCCTAAAAAAAGCAAAACAAATGTCTCTCCCTTAAGGTCCTAGCCTGTTAAATAAATGACATATGCAGAGGGGATCTTATGTGATAAATAGGGTATTTATATATGCATGCTATCTATCCCACTAATGAGGTTTCCACTGTCTATCACTTATATATTTGCATGTGCTTTCTACGCCACTCATGAGGTTCCCACTGTGTAGCACTAATGTATTTATCTGCAATCTGTAACATACATACAAATGTGTGAGTGTGTGTGTGGTGAGAGAGACAGAGATACTGTGTGTGTATATATATTTTTTTAATTTTCATGAACTTGCATCCTCATTCATACAGGTTCCATTAGAAATGGAATAGAGGAGTTATAGCAGACTCATTTTTGATGCCAACCTGCTTTCCCTGACACACTGCATAACACCATCAGGCCGTGACATGCATGTGAACCGATTGTGAGATAGAGCTCTCCAGACCAGCACAGTGTGTCCACCATGTGACAGAACACTGCACCATACCTTCCCAGGCTCCAAGCAATGATGTGTTCCACCAGTCCTTGTGCTGCCCAGCCAGTTCCCAGAGCTAATCTCTGAACCTGAGTTGCTGGCATGGAAACACAGCATGCTACCCTCTGGCCCAACAGCTGTCCCTGCACACAACATTTCTCCATAACTTTTAGGTGATTCTATCAACCAATGACAATATGTAATCAATAACCCTGGCAAAAATGCGTACAGTGCAATTATTTATTTAACAGGTCTATTCTTTCAACAGGTCAATACATAATTATATTCCACTTTTCTGGGCATAATTACTTTATTTTTCTTAAAAATGATAGTTAAATTCATTTTACCATTTATTCATTTCAGATGGCATCTCCATACCTTAAAGGCACCAATAGGTGTGTACAAAGTGAAGTATGGACTTAAGAGGTCTGTGCTATTGACAAGGTTTTGTTTAAGTTGGCACTAGTGTAATAACGTAAGACTGAAAATTGTATTAGGCTGTAGTGCAGGTTGAGCAAATATCACCATGCCTGACATGTTGTGCCACCGTCCCTGGCAGTGGGAGCTGTGGTAGATAAATGACTGTTCATTTCTGTTGCAGATTGCAGCCATTTCATTAGCTAATGTATGATGTTATAGCAATCATAACATAACATTCTGAGTATATAGGGGGGTTTATGATATAAAAAGAGGGGAAGGGAACCAGATTCAATGGTAAACAGAAATATTAATAAAAAGTCGACAAGGAGAGTGAATTCTGGCACCGCGAAGTTCTGCAATAGATTGCAAGTTCTCGTGAAATTCTGTGGGTCAGTAGAATTCTAGGGGCCTTTAGAGTATATAGATACATTCAGTCGAGCAGGGCACTGGCACTATCTGAATGCATACAGGAGTGTGTTGGTGCAGTGCAGGAAACAGTACCACCAGACCCGCTAGCCATTTCCAAGGAGCCCTATTTCATATATATACTGTGTGTATATATATATATATATATATATATATATATATATATATTCAGTCGAGCAGGGCGCCAGCTCTATCTGAATGAAACTGGGGCATGTTGCTGCAGTGCAGGGAACAGCACCACCAGACCCGATAGCCATGTCCCAGGAGCCCAGGAATGTATATATATATATATATATATATATATATATATATATTCAGTCGAGCAGGGCACCAGCGCTATCTGAATGAATACAGGGGCGTGTTGGTGAAGTGCAGGGAACAGTGCCACCAGACCCGATAGCCATGTCCCAGGAGCCCAGGGATATATCTCTCTCTCTATATATATATATATATATATTCAGTCGAGCATCGCACCAGCGCTACCTGAATGAATACGGTGCGTGTTGGTGCTGTGCTGAGGTTCACAGTGCTGCCCTGACATGGATGCTGCTGTGCAGGGAAAGCACCACCAGACCCGATAGCCATGTCCCAGGAGCCCAGGGATATGTGTATATATATATATATATATATATTTTTTTTTTTCAGTCGAGCAGGGCACCAGCGCTATCTGAATGAATACAGTAGCGTGTTGGTGCAGTGCGGAAACAGCACCACCAGACCTGATAGCCATGTCCCAGGAGCCCAGGGATATGTGTGTATATATATATATATATATATATATATATATATATATATCAGTCGAGCAGGGCACCAGCGCTATCTGAATGAATACAGTAGCATGTTGGTGCAGTGCAGGAAACAGCACCACCAGACCCGAGTAGCCATGTCCTGGGGAGCCCAGGGATGTGTATATATATATATATATATATATATATATATATATATAGTATATATATATTCAGTCGAACAGCGCAACAGCGCTACCTGAATGAATACAGGGCGTGTTGGGTGCAGTGCTGAGGCTCATAGTGCTGTCCTGACATGGATCCTGCTGTGCAGGGAACAGCACCACCAGACCCAACAGCCATGTCCCGGGAGCCCAGGGATGTGTATATATATATATATATATATATATAAATTTTCAGTCGAGCAGCGCACCATCGTTACCTGAATGAATACAGGGTGTGTTGGTTCTGTGCTAAGGCTCATAGTGCTGCCCTGACATGGATCCTGCTGTGTAGGGAACAGCACCACCAGACCCAATAGCCATTCCCAGGAGCCCAGGGAGATATATATATATATATATATATATATATATATATATATATATATATATATTCAGTCGAGCAGGGCACCAGCGCTACCTGAATGAATCGAGGCGTGTTGGTGCTGTGACTAAGGCTCATAGTGCTGCCCTGACATGGATCCTGCTGTGCAGGGAACAGCGCCACTAGACCCGATTGTACCAGCAACCCTAGGAGTAACATTCAGTGGACCCATGCAAATGATACTCTTGGGCATGTAAGGCACGAAAGGGCCATTCGTATACCCATTATGGGCTCATTTGCATGGGAAGCAGCAGCTTTGCCCACCTTGATTGCCCGGTCCCTTGCAAGAAAGAAAAGTCACTGGTGCCTAGTGGTTCCTTCTTCCACCAATACCATCCCAACAGTGTCAGAAAGCTCACTGGTACCTAGTGGCCCCCCCCACACACCGATCGCCATCATGACACTATGAAAAAGTTCCTTGGTGCCTAGTGGCCCCCCACACACCGATTGCCAACATGACACTATGAAAAAGTTTCCTGGTTCCTAGTGACCGCCCACACACTGATCGCCATCATGACACTGTGAAAAAGGTCCCTGGTGCTTAGTGTACCCTCCAGTCTCTGAGTGCCAGTCCTGTAGAATGTGGACGTGACCTTGGAGTCTAGTGGTGCCCCCTATACTACAATCACCAGCCTGTATGTAAATAAAATATCCTGCCCCAGCCTCCGCTCCCAGTCCTCATAAGCATATGTGATGTCAATGGCAGCTGGTGGACTCCCGTTCTGCATTCACTGATCCTGTATGACAATATAGAAGCTAATTGTGTGTAAACACAAAATTGCTCCAGACAAAGAAACATACAAATGACCCAAAGTCCTCAATGAGAAGAGATACCCCCACCCACCAGTCCCTGTCATTGTAGCACCATATGCATTCTCTGTCATCTAAGGCCACCCCAAACCTCTGGCACGAACCATCCAGCCAACCTACCCTTCCACAAGTGATAGTGCTGTGACTCAGATAGGGTGACCAGCACAGCCCTCTCCTCACCTACTTGGCCTGCCATCATAGAACATAGAAACATAGAAACATAGAATTTAACGGCAGATAAGGACTGCTTGGCCCACCCAGTCTGCCCATTTCCCTACCTAATGGATAAGCTGCAGATCCTAGTTAACCAGCAGCCTACTTCTTCCTGCCCCCACCCCCTAGAATGGCCTTATGACTGTCCCATGCATGCTTGAATTCCACCACTGTTTTTGACTCCACAACCTCCTCCAGAAGCCCGTTCCATACATCCACAACCCTCTCTGTGAAAAAATACTTCCTTACATTACCTCTGAGCTACCCCCATCTTCAAATTGTGCCCTTTGTTCTTGCACACCTCTCTTTTTGAAAGATGCTATCCTCTTGGACTTTGTTGATTCCTCTTGAGGTTCTTGAAAGTTTTTATCATGTCCCCCCTCCTTTCCTCGATGCTATACATATTAAGCTCTTAAGTCTCTCTTCATGTCTTCCGGTGCAGACCCTGCACCATTTTAGTTGCCCTCCTCTGACAACTTCCATCCTGTCTATGCACATGCACTGTCAGGGAATGATCATATGTACAGTTTGGGAGTGCACACCCTATGTATTGTACGTGGCACATATTCTCTGTACTGTACAGGGGCATGCAGTGTACAACCCATGGGATGTGTGCTCCCTGACTGCTCATATGTACAGTCTGGGAGTGCACACCCTATGTATTGTACGTGGCACATACTCTCTGTACTGTACAGGGAGCATGCACCGTGTACAACCCATGGGATGTGTGCTCCCTGACTGCTCATATGTACAGTCTGGGAGTGCACACCCTATGTATTGTACATGGCACATACTCTCTGTACTGTACAGGGAGCATGCACCGTGTACAACCCATGGGATGTGTGCTCCCTGACTGCTCATATGTACAGTCTGGGAGTGCACACCCTATGTATTGTACATGGCACATATTCTCTGTACTGTACAGGGACCATGCACCGTGTACAACCCATGGGATGTGCTTCCCTGACTGCTCATATGTACAGTCTGGGAGTGCACACCCTATGTATTGTACATGGCACATATTCTCTGTACTGTACAGGGACCATGCACCGTGTACAACCCATGGGATGTGTGCTCCCTGACTGCTCATATGTACAGTCTGGGAGTGCACACCTATGTATGCATGGCACATATTCTCTGTACTGTACAGGGACCATGCACCGTGTACAACCCATGGGATGTGTGCTCCCTGACTGCTCATATGTACAGTCTGGGAGTGCACACCCTATGTATTGTACATGGCACATATTCTCTGTACTGTACAGGGACCATGCACCGTGTACAACCCATGGGATGTGTGCTCCCTGACTGCTCATATGTACAGTCTGGGAGTGCACACCCTATGTATTTGCATAGCACATATTCTCTGTACTGTACAGGGACCATGCACCGTGTACAACCCATGGGATGTGTGCTCCCTGACTGCTCATATGTACAGTCTGGGAGTGCACACCCTATGTATTGTACATGGCACATACTCTCTGTACTGTACAGGGAGCATGCACCGTGTACAACCCATGGGATGTGTGCTCCCTGACTGCTCATATGTACAGTCTGGGAGTGCACACCCTATGTATTGTACATGGCACATATTCTCTGTACTGTACAGGGACCATGCACCGTGTACAACCCATGGGATGTGTGCTCCCTGACTGCTCATATGTACAGTCTGGGAGTGCACACCCTATGTATTGTACATGGCACATACTCTCTGTACTGTACAGGAGCATGCACCGTGTACAACCCATGGGATGTGTGCTCCCTGACTGTATGTACAGTCTGGGAGTGCACATCCTATGTATTGTACATGGCACATATCTCTGTACTGTACAGGGAGCATGCACCGTGTACAACCCATGATGTGTGCTCCCCTGACTGCCCATATGTACAGTCTGGGGAGCACACCCTATGTATTGTACATGGCACATACCTCTGTACTGTACAGGGAGCATGACGTGTACAACCCATGGGATGTGTGTTCTGACTGCTCATATGTACAGTCTGGAGTGCACAATCTCTATGCATTGCACATGGCACATATTCTGTACTGTACAGGAGCACGCACCGCGTACAACCCATGGGATGTGTGCTCCTGACTGCTCATATGTATAATCTGGGAGTACACTCCCTATGTATTGTACATATGGCACATACCTCTGTACTGTACAGGGAGCACCGTGTACAACCCATGGGATGTGTGCTCCCTGACTGTCATATGTACAGTCTGGGAGGCACATCTATGCATTGCACATGGCACATATTCTCTGGTGTAACTGTACAGGGAGCATGCACCCCGTGTATTAACCCATGGATGTGCTCCCTGACTGTTCATATGTACAGTCTGGGAGGCACATCCTATGTATTGTACATGGCACATATTCTCTGTACTGTACAGGGAGCATGCACCGTGTACAACCCATGGGATGTGTGCTCCCTGACTGCTCATATGTACAGTCTGGGAGTGCACATCCTATGTATTGTACATGGCACATATTCTCTGTACTGTACAGGGAGCATGCACCGTGTACAACCCATGGGATTTGTGCTCCCTGACTGCTCATATGGAGGGGGGCTGGCTGAGTAGGTGGGAGAGGGGCTGTGCGGATTTGACATATGGCTTCTGCGGCAGTGGCTTCCAGGAGGGTTAGCAGGGTGGGTTATTGGTGGCCACAGTGCAGGGGGGTGCTGGACACCAGGGAATGTTGATGTTGTTATGGGGTCTAGGATTGGTGGGTGGGGAGAACCACTAAATGCTAAGGAATATTAGTTATTTTTTGTTGTTGTTTTTTACGTATTTCTTGTACACCTCAGATATTAGCAGCAGTTATCGTCATTGCTATCCTACAGGACCTGCAACCGGAGTAAGGGGTAAATATTACTGGACACTGGGTGCAGCATTCCACCTATACAGACTGCAACTGGAAGGTGGTTGGGATCACTGGGCACCAGGCAGTTGTTACTGTCATTGGTGCCAGGCACTGTAGATGGAGGAGACCACTGGCTCCATGGTATTTAGATTGTTGTGCAAAGCCAGAGTTCAAATATGAGTGGCCACTAACCAATGGGGATTATACTGATTTTATGGGGCAAGGGATCAGGGACCATGGGGACCACAGTATGCCACCGACTATGATACTAATATGGTGCTGAAGATCATATACCAGGGGACCACTAGGTACTAGGGGGTCCTTGAATAGCATCAGTCCCATAAAATGTAGAAGTGACCCTGGTGCCTAGGAAATGGTGCCTGGTACCAGCACATTCCTCTGGTCAACAGGAATCAATCAATTAATCGATAAATATAACTTTGCCTAAATGGATACAGGAACAGTGATCGGAGGGAGGGGGGACCATGGACCTCCAGGGTTTCACTTAATACAGTACAATACAGTGATCAAAGGGACAGGGGACAACAGACCACAAGGGTTTCACTTAACACCGTTTGTGATGGTGATTGGAGGGTGGCAGGAACCACAGACCACCAGGGATATAGTTTTTAGATAACGTGGTCAGCAATTAGAGGGAGTGGGGGACCGTTACATGCCAAGGGGACATTGTTTCAGTAATGGGTCAGCAACAGGAGGATGGGGGTACCACTGGGCACCAGGGATATATTTTGTAGATAACATGCCACTGATCAGAGATGATGGGAAACTGCTAGATGACAGGGAATTCAGAACTGGGCAAGCGGGGTGGGGTGGAGCCAGTCACGGGGTGCAAACATGCTGCCGCTTCCTATGCAAATGTGCTCATAATGGCATGCAAATGGCACCTTAGCATCTTGCATGCCCAATGGGCTTATCTGCATGGGGACTTCTGAATATCTGCTGGGAGCCAGCTGTGCATTTGGGTCTTGGGGGCACTATTCACTGCACTGCAGGAATCCTTGTCAGAGCAGCCATTTGACTTCATGCTGCACTGACAGGTCCCTATATTTAGTCAGGTACACCATCAGACAGAATACAGCATTCTCAGGATTTTGGGCAATGGGCAAGCACAGCACAAGCCTGGTGCCCAGCTTTGTCCATTTCTGAATATCACCCTGTCTGTGTAAAGCTAGGTATTCAGAGCGGGAACATGTGTGGTTTGCTCTGTTTCAGGGAAGGGAGGTCTCACAGTAACCTGTATATTTTGAATAATGATATTTTAAAATATGACCAGTTTAGTCAGTGGTGGTGGTGTATCTCGTCCCCTGTTCTCATCAATCTGAAAGGAGCACAGGGCATTTCACAACTTAGAAATACATAGCAGTGAGTTGTTACCAAATAATATCTAGTAATAATTCTGATTTCTTTTGTGTCATTACACTAATGAGATGTGGTGCTTGGAATAATTCCAATTCATCTTGTGTTATTAAATAAATGAGAGTCAGTGCTTTGCAAATGTCCGAACTACCTGTGATGTACTGACGTATGGCAATCAGTTAACTGCAGCACTAGGGAGGGTTTATGCAAACATGTCAGGTTTATAAAATGTTTACAAAGTAAAATGTTGACAATTCCAAAATCTTAACAAAGAGTTGTAAAGTCCTGAGCTTGAATCAGATTCCAAGGCTGTCCATTAAACATGCAAGAAATAAACAGACTACGTGATACGCAATCCTGTAGGTTATTGTACAAGTGGTAGATCGGTTTGTCTCACTGTGAATCTCTGGCACAGTAGTAGACGGCAGTGTCTGTCACCTGCAGGCTGTTCATCTGTAAATAAAAATTGGAGCTATCCTTCGAGGCAGAGAACCGGCCCTGGATGGTGGGGTTATAGCTGTGATAGCCACTAGATGAACTGTAATAACGGACAAGCCACTCGAGTCCTTTCCCGGGAGTCTTCCTCACCCATTTCATCCAGGCGCTGCTCAGCTCTAACCTGCAGCGTTTGGTAAGTTACTTTTTCTGTTACTTTCTATCACATTTGAAAACTTGTTCCAGGAAGCTCTGTGCAGTCACTAGCATGGATGGAGAAGTACTAGAGAAAGTAATACGCCTTACAGTTACAGTTACTTATTTCTTTCTATACGAAAGTAATGCATAACGGTAACTGATTACATTTATTTGAAACTAACTAGTAACTATCCTATTACACTCAAATAAATGTAATCTGTTATAGATACTTATTACTTTTGTATTGTTTTTGTATAAAGAGAAATAAGTAAGTGTAAGGTGTATTACTTTTTCTAGTACTTCTCCATCCTTGATGCTGACTGCACAGAGCTTTCTGGAACAAGTTTCCAAAAGTAATAGAAAAAGTAAATTACCCAACACTGCCAACCCACTAATGGCACATCTCAGCTTCACTGACTGACTGGACTGTTTCTGTTCGAAATCAGACTGGGTCAGCAGGATATCGGGTCGGACACCTGGAAGTACAGAGAAAGAAACTGTTACAGAAATAACATTTATTTAATAATTACCCTAATGTAACGCAAAAATAATAATAAAACAACTATAAATTATTTCTTTTATTTAGCTTTTGTTTGTTAAGTACGCACATTGCAGAAAGAAAGCAAGGAAGGCAATAAGTGACTCTAAAATGTGCATATTTTAAACCAGATGTGTATCTTTAATGTTCCGAGTCAGAACTTATAGATCATGTGCAAAGGTTTTATTTTGGTTATTAAGCACAACTAATCTAATCCTTGTGTCAGCGATTGCTAATTGTACCATTTTTACTTACTTTGAGACAGTGGTTTTAGTGAAATTTCATTTTATTCCTATTCTGTTCTAGTCCCTGAAGCTGCACGTCAACACTGTGCTTTCTAGGTGGGCGTGTCCAGTGCTGACACCATCGTGGAGTGTTGAGCCAAGAAGGGCTTGCTATTGTCCAAAGAACTGATACTGATCCTAGCTCCTATGCCCCAGAATAAATGAATTATTGAAGTACAGCTTCCCCCCCCAAAAAAAAGAAAAAAAGGAACCTAAAAAGTACAGCCCTGTGTGTATAGAATCTGTTGCCTGGCCATCAACTCACTACCAAAACCACGGACGGCTTGCTATTGTCCCATGAGCTACATACACTATAATTGGATACACACATTTTGGGACCGTGTCTGTAAAATAGGGACGTCTTCAAACAGTGCTACAGGGAGCAATAGTGGTTGCAAAAGAAAGCATGTTTAATTTTTCACCTATCCTGTCATCTTCTGTGCTAGTCTCCACATATGCAATTAGTGTTGTTGCGGTCCTGGACTCTGATCCCCAATCCAGTGCCCCAGAATGAATGAATTATTGAATCTCGGCCCACCCCCCACCACCAAATAAAAAAAAGCAACATAAAAACCACACGGTTGCGTTTCTATAATCTGTTGCCTGCACATCAACTCACTACTACAGCTGCTAACGGCTTGCTATTGTCTCATGAACTGCATATACTGTATGTACATATGTACTCTAATGGGATGCACACATTTTGGGACCATGTCATCAGTGGGCATTCATTTTTAATGGTGGCTAATGTAACTGTAAAACAGGGGCATCTTCAAATGTTGTTAAAAGGAGCAATAGTAGTTTCAAAAGGTAGCATGTCTTATAATTTGCCTATCCTTTCATCTGTTATAGTCTCCACATATGCCCTTAGTGTTGTTGCAGTCTGTGACTTGATCCCCACTCCTATGACCCAGAATGAATGAATTTTTGAATCAGTCCCCCACCCCAAAAATAAAAAGCAACATAAGTACATCAGCTAGGTGTTTATAATCTGTTGTCTGCGCATCAACTAACTACCACAGCAAAGGGAGGATGGGCAAAAATTGCTGTGATTGCAGAAGCAACAACCAACCACAAACATAGCAATTTTTCTTTTCATTTCCAGTATTTGTGTGGCCCGACCCAGTCATCTGAACAGTGATCAGCATAAAGGCCGTCTTGTGCATCAGTGCATATATTGTGTCATTGATGTAGTGCAGGTCAGCTAGTGTAAAGCCATGCTACACATGATGTGGCTATGACAGCACTGGTCACAATGCGTTAAAAGTCACAGCCTTCCCATATAGGCATGACACAACACAGAACTTTGTACACGCTTTATTCCTCTTGATGTCCCCTGTCATGGTTAATGTTTCGGGGCAGTTCTTCACTTTGCCAACTTTTTGCAGGGGCCAGAGATTGTGTGTTGTAACATCAAAGCCCCTAATATCGAAAGTGCCATTTTATGTAGCACCTTGTGATTTATTTTTCATTTTTTTATCTATATTTATATTTATATGTATATCATTTGTTTGTTTTTTTTTACTAAAAAGTACTGCTGGCTGTTAGCCTGATTGTGCGCCTGCTGTGTGTCCCTATCCCACTTGCAACATATCACATCCCTTCCATACATCACTGGGGCGAACAAAGTCCATTAGGGCTTTTAGTGGCAACATTTCCAAATGTATCTAACCTCACCTACCCACACACACACAAATAAAGGAATTATTTCTGTGTCTCCTAACAATCCGTTACATTATGAGGTTGGGTGCCATGTTTTGGCATGTGAGTCACTCTTTCTGTGTGACCTGTTGGTTTGGATTGTGGCTACCCACGTAGGCATACACACTACAACTCAGATCCATCGGGCATAGCATCCATGCCATCTTCAAGCCCTCAGCTGTACTGAAATTGTGAGGTGTATCAAACAAATCACCACCATGCTGCACTGACTGCTCCCGACATGATCAGATCTGGAGTGGCAAGTGGTGGTGGTGTTGAAGCAAGTGCAATGGGGCAAATGCAGAATATTCATCTCTATCTGTGATTGCTGCCTGTTTGGCATAGGCAATTTCAAGGGGATTTTAATTTTGTTATTATTGTACAGATTTAGACATTCTTCTTGTGGCCATCCCTAGTCAAAGCCATTCTTTCTGTTCACTTCACATACAGTATAATGGGTAGCTGGTGCAGTCTATTACCCAGTGCTGCTCTCCTATCCCAGCATAGCACAACAAGTACACAATCATGTTATGGAGGAGAGGGGTGGCTGGATGTGTCAATTATTTTATTACACTGCATATATATGTCCTTAATGTCACTGTCAGGTCGGATCAGAAAACGTGTACAGAATGCAGGCTACACCACGTCATAAATCGAGAGAGCACACATGGCATTAAGGAGGACAATGTTACTTTTTTGGAACTGATGATCATCACACTGCACTGTGTCTTTCAGTTAAAAATGCCACAGCATCCAATACCTTATTGATGTTGTTACTATTTGTACTTCACCCGGTGGGATGTTGACAGAGAACAGCCACGAGTCAGGCTACATCAGATAAGGTCGCAATCGGCGGTCTGCGCAAAGAAGTCCAACAAAATGATGAAGTGCATGTAAATAAAGAAACAAATCAACAAGATCCTTAAATTGAGAAACCATGGAAAAAGATGCATTATAAAAAGCCATGTTCTGTGTGTGGCTACAATAAATGCACATTCAGTTATTACAGTTGGCCTAGTGATCTTATAGGATGAGAAAGCAACAGGTACTGTACACCTAGTTTATTTTGTGTTTATTTCTGTCACACTGAACAGGGCTAGTAACAAAAACTGTGTTCTTTGTGTTATGGTTTACTGATTTCTTATTTTCCATGCACTTCGCAATAGTGTTGCATCATTGACTTTGTATGTTTGTGTACACTGCACATGACAGAGTGTTACATGGCCAGACTGTCTCCTCTTGGGTGCTGGCCAACTGCTGTTTATCCAGGGCAACAGAAACCATGAACACTAGCAAAAATGTGTCAGTGGCAGGCGTGACATAAAAAAACAGTCCAGTCAAAGAAGATGGGCACATTGGGCCACCTCTACCCTGTGCTCCACAACATTTGCGTGTAATGGTTGTGTTATGCTGGAAGAGGTGAGGGATATGTGGCTAGTGGACCTGTCAGACTGGCGCTTGGGAACACAAGTAAACCAGGACATGACAGGGACCACAAGTAGAATTACAAATGAAATACATACTGAAATATTTAAAAATAAATAAATATCCACAGCGAAGGTTTATTACAGACATGCATCAGTCCTAGATGGAGACGATATCGCTTACATTTGCCCCACTGCACTGCAATTACACTCTGGTGTTGGAGGCAGAATTAATCATTTTTTTTTGAAAGATGTGTTTTTTCAAAGGTTTATTGGGGCTATCAGCTAAGGTGACAGCACAAACAAATAAGCATTGTATACACACTTACTAAACCAATGCTGTCTTGATTTTATTAAGCCGACATTTAAAGTCAGCTGGCACTTAAGGAGAAAAACTGAAGAACTGACTAAACAGATTTACATTGTACTGGCCAGCTGACTATGAAACCTGGAGCTTTTCATATAGTTAGAACTGCATCAGAGATTATAAAATTATGAGCTTTTGCCTGTCTTCTGAGGGTCCTCTCCTATTATGGCAAGGAGATGAAAGAGGAGGGAAAAAGGAATTAGAGCCGGAACCTGATCGGTCAAGTGTAGCACCAAATGTGCTAATGTGTTCATTCTGATTTTATAAAAGACAGAGTCAGTTTGTTGATTGGATTGGTGATGAGCAAGAAGTGACCATGAACAAGAAGATATGGATAAAATGCAGTGAATTCAAGGTCGGAAGAATGGAGGGATGTCTATATGTTGTGTCAGGGCTAGCAGGGGCTAGAAAGCTGGACATATGGAGGAAATGGGCCAATGGGTTTATTACACTGATAAAGGTAGAGTGGAGAGGAGCCACAAACTTTGAGATGCCTTAACGAGTGTCCTCTCAGCTTTTGCCTACATAGGATGCTGTTACAGTGATTGGGGAGAATTGAACCACAGCGTAATGTTACCCAGGAGGTACCAGTTTTATATTTTTTTCTTTGCAGGAATTCCATTTTTCTGACTTTGGAATCAGACCTGAATGTCTAGGTTTTCTTTTCTGCAACATTATGTATTTTACAATTGAAACCGTACTCTTGCCTAAGGAGCAGTATAATGAGGTGAATTTAAAGTTTATATACCCTTGGGGAGCCCCTGGTGTTTAAATGGTGTTTAAAAAGTCAAAAGTGCGGAGACGGGCTGGTGTGAACACAGACGCACATTTTGGACTCTGAGCAACGTTCCTATCTTGTGGGCCGAAAAGATCAGTGAGTCTCTGGGTTCCTTAACAATTTTATTGTATTTAAAGTTATTTAATGACCTGTTCCTTTTCAAAATACCCTCTTGTTGTCCAAATATCTGCATAATTTAGACTCCTAAAAATTCATTTTGATTTACAGCGGACCGTTTTGCGGTCCTGTAACCAATCTATTTAAAGTTTAATCCAGACTCCTGATTCTAAAATGAGCCAGGCATTCCTTCTTATACTATAAAATGGACTCCTGATTCTAAAAGGAGCCAGACATTCCTTCTCATACAATAAAGTGGACCCCTGAGATAATAGGACCCTCAGACTCTTGATTTAAAAATTGTTACACTCCTGATTAGTTTGGAGCCACACCATTGCTCAATATAATTTTAAACTTAATCTTTAGCAATGAATGATGTATGAAGGTTTATAACATGTTAGGCTTTACAACTATTTTAATGTGTGCTTATCAGAGAACAGATTTTGTTTAATAGCAGGTAAATTACTAGTTAAGGTTAGCTCTACTCCTGGAACTCCAAAAAGGAATTAAATGTTTCTAATAGGCAGGGGTCCTTTTCTCCAGTTTGGAGATCTGGTTTTCTGGCACTTCACTAGCCAATTAATAATTGATAATTTCTAGTAATTAAGGGCTATCTGTTGGGCAACTTGGACCTGCAAGTTATAACATATAAGTTTTGAACAAAATGCATTTCTAATATGGATCATCTGAAGAAATACTTATCTCCAGTTAGCAATGACATTTAATTAAGAACATGTTTGGACATGTGTCTGATCATTCTGTATTCACTGTTTTATGTGTTTTTATGCATTTTGTGTATGTGTATGTGTTTTGTAATGACTTAATTGTCGACCGAATAAACTTAAATATATATATTGTTATTAGCTGTGGGCCCTGGCCTGGCTCAGGGATCAGGGTCACTCGGGCTGCTGTAAAAAGAAGAAACCCTGTTCAAAGTTTTTATAGTTGCACAAATTGTGATGCAAAAGAAAAGAACAAAGCCATGGACTACATATATGACAATGTTATTAACTATGTCTGTCTGTGTTATTTATTCTCTAGTGGCTGCCCCATCCAATCATTCTGTGTGAATTCCACACCACATACCAAACCGGAGACAATGGCATCACCTTTTCAGTTTCGTGGCTATGTAAAAAAAATGGGGCTCCAATACAGTACTGTGATATATTGCCACAGTCAGGTGCTAGCAACTTGAGGCTTGGGAGAGGTCTCCTCGGACCATACAGAGTATGTGTGGCCCAACGAGGCCTGAGCCTCGCCAGCAGCAGACTGGAAAATAATATAAGGATATGTTTTTTTTTTTTTTTGACAGCCACAAAACTGAAAAAGGATGGCGATGCCTGGTTTGGTACCTGGAATTCCTCCTGCAGCTGCTTAAAGTTTTTTTTTTTTTGTTTTGGGGGGGTGCCATTTTTTATTTGTTATAGCATGGCATTGTCAGCAATTCATTCTCATTACCCTAAATGTGTCAGCCCATGGAGTACCACACAAAACAGCAGCCAGAAACAGTATGGAGCGCAATAACGCACACCTTCAATTGCTATAAATGGCAACAAAATGCACCAACATTTTTGACTCTTTTCTTTTCTTTGATTGTGACATATATAGGAAGGTTGGGGGGTACGTGGGAGTTAAATAAAAATCCTGCCTGATAGACACGGAATGGCTGGACTCTAGAGCCGGGTTTTCTCATCTCCAGTCTTATCCAGCAACATATCCCTATCAGCAATTTGGGACCAAAAGAGATAAAAGAAGTCGCAGGTGTTTATGCAACCCGTGGAACAGGGTTGGGAGCTGTGGTTCCCCTATCATTCTGCCCTGCAGCCCTTCGCTCCAATGGAATCACACCACCCACACCAAAACACTTAATCCTCGGGTTACTCAGATGAACTGCCTCTGTAAGCTGTAGCAGCAGAGCTGCTGAAATTAAACAAATGTTAATAAACTGCCTTGCTTACTCCGGGTCCTGCTGCTGCCACTGCAACTTTGGTTTTTCACTGGCAACTGCCCAGCCCAGTCTGATTGACACACAGTTTATCTCCTGGGTGGGCAGGGCAGGTTCCGTTCCTTCATAGGTTGCGGGCTGTAGGTGGGGCCGCTTCTCGCTATCAGGACTTAAATTTAATAACTGGGACACCTGACTGGGGTTATCAGCATTCATTCATTGCTTCTTTGCTTGTCATTTCCAATAAGTCTGGTAGCAGCAGGAGTGGGTGTCCAAGAGAGGCACCTAGTGCGTACGGACTCATACTGAGTCCAGGTGGCTAATTTCCAGATGTTGGGGGGGGGTAATTTGGATACACAGAGAGAGCAGAAATGGGTCTGACCCCTAAATGGCAGGGTTGCACAGCAGTGAGCAAGCAAGCAACACACTGAAAAATACTTTAGGGACTGAAAACCAGTCTCTCTCTCTTTCTTTTGCACAGCCTAGAGACAGACAGTTTGTTTACCTGCTGCTTTCAGCCATTTCCCTCTGTTTTGCTTTTGTGGTGGTTTCAACTTAAAATAATGATTTAGACAGATATAGTGCAAAGAAAGGGGTCTTCTAAAGGCTAGTTCACATTTCAAAACTAAACTAGGTAGCTAAGCAGTCTTTTAAATAGGGTGCTCTTCTGGAATACGGGAAACAATTGCCCTATTCTGAATTATTAACATAATTATTATATGAAAACACAGTTCTAACCCTACAAGCACTGCATCTGCTATTTATAAATCTGCTTATATCTGCAGTCTGCCTTCTTCAGCTATCTGAATGAACTACCATGGAATCATTCATTTATTCATTGTATAGGTAAACATGCCTGTCTTGTGTGAATATGCCTATCAGAAGAAAAGTAATGCTTATAAAAGTAATGGTCCAAGTACTTGTACTGTTGTGTGTTGCAGGTATACAGCTGTGCGCGTGTGTGTGTGTGTGTGTGTATTGGGGATTAATGGCATGCATGTTGTACGATTACTTTAATGCAGTTCACGTTAAGCCAGAAAAGTAACTGTTGAGTGGATTCATATGAAACCTGTTCTTTTTTTTTTCAATTGTTTAACCAGGAGTTGCACACTAAGCTGAAAGCTTGTTTACAAGTGCAACCTGGGAGCAAAAGGCGAGTTAAGTGACTTGCTCAGGGTCACACAGTATGCAAGTGGGAGCTGTGGGATTTAAACCCAGGTCTCTAGGTATTAGAAGAGGGGAACAAGTCAGAAGTAAAGTGAATCATAGCTAATCACCCTATGACATGAATCTGGTGATTTTTGTTTCTGTTTTACCTTATTGATGGTACAGGAAACCTGTCAGTTTGAACATTTATCTGGTATAACATCTGTAATAAATAACTAGGCAGGTTACTATTAATACATTTAAACTGTTGTGGGGGATTCCAGACCCACACAGTGGACATTTTGTAAATGACATATGCTTGTAATATATGGATGGTAACCAACTATTAAACATGCTATTAACATTAAATGTAAACAGTTAATGTGGATTCCAGACCCACGCAGTTCACGTTTTGTAAATTACATACAATATGAGTGTAGTATATAGATGTGACCAATCATTAAGCAGGTAAATTGTTCATATGGGATTCCAAACCCAACTCATACAAGACACATTCTGCAAATAAATTGAAATGTGATTATAATGTATGGTGGGTAAGTTCTGACATCCGAATACCTCAGTGCGATCCTTGTGAGGTCAAAATCTGAAAACAACATTGATCTGAGGTCACATCGATGCTGGCGTAACCAAAGTGATATGTTGCTGGGTAGCAGGGTTTCCTTTCTGAATTACAAGTTACAACACTCATTTATGAGCTGCTGTCAACTACCATATGTTATTTATTATAATACACAGGAAGGTCAGACTCATACAAACATATATAGTTCCCTAAAACCAAATATATGGCTTTTTATGCTGGAAAATGCATACAGAGAGTATTTTCGCAAACATAATATTACAATCAGCTCCTGTGCAGTAGTGGTTTTGGTTCACGTAGGGTGCATTCACTTTGTCTCCTGATGAACTGTGTTATATAAATTAATGTTCCACTTGCAGAATTTAAAAACATATATTTAGGTACAGCACACTAATACGTCAGCTACTGTATGCCTGCAAGACTTAACCACATTTTCATTGTTCATACAAAATAAAATTAGATTTATTCTTTGTATTTGGGCTGCTCCTATAGGGTGTCCACACTTAACTTCTCAATTGTCTGCTGGTGACATCATAACAAATTTACTGTTTCATAAACTGAGCATTAATTCCACTTGCAGACAGTTTGCAGAGGTAGATGAAAGGCACAGAACAGAGATCTTTGTTTTAATGAAAATGTCATGTGTAATAAATAAAGGGGGTGATATTTCCATGAAAAATGAAATGCCATCTGAAATGTATGTCTTTTAACTGCCCCCGCATCAGAAACTCAAAAGGCAAAAAAAAAATTGGACCTTCTATTATCACTTCTCCCATTATAGGAGGCACTTTGTTTTAAACCAGGTTATATAATAAAGACATATATATCAAAGTATGGGAATATATGCATCAGGACTTCCTGCAGAGAAGTTCATAATAACTGAAACAATTCGAGTACTTAAGAAATAATCTTCAGTAACAACCATTCTGTTACTGTAGCTTGAGGTTACTACCCGATCTGTGGACCTTTGTTATTTTCACTCATAAAGCCAGTTTGCACTTTATGCTTCTTGGTGCTGGTGCGATATTTGCTGTTGGATTTGTTTGAACCTTTTTATCTGTCACAGAGGGGGTATTATTTGGAGTTTGTGGATAGTTATGCTTCTTTAGGAACCACTAGAAGAAAAAAAGACATCTATAATTATTGTGTGTATAAAATAAAAATATTCAGCGCAAACCATTGGGCAGACAAAACTAATTTTAGACATTAGTTGTTGAATCTTTCTTACAGCTGTTGACCTGCTCAGTAAAAAAAAAAAAACAAGTCACTGCTGTTTCCAATCTGTAGTGCAAGATGGGCCACCTACTGGGCAACTATGGTTTTGTCAAATTATTTTATTAAATTTCCACTAGGGACATCAATGTGTGTGAAACAGTGCCTTGTACAACAAGCATTTGTCAATGTCAAACATTCACTTGCAGGTATTTGCAGTGGTGTGTGGTACTGGTACTGGCTTCAGAGGAGTGAGGAGGCAGCAGTGAGAGTCCTGGGGTGCTGTCATTCAGATGAGATATTACACTGAGGTCCCGTCTGCCTCTTGTGGTGGTGGTTGTGTTCAGGTAAAGATCCCATTGCACTTCTCAAAATAATATGGTAAGTTCCCCATTGTTTTGACCAAAGTCCCTAATTTAATGAAAGCACCACCAGCAACTCATTGCGTTCAATATGCCATTCTCCGTCTGTATGCCGCCCCCTCCCCCAACACACACACACACACACACACACACACACACACACACAGATGAAAATCAGCAGAATAGCAAAGCCCACCTTTCACTGTGAACAAAAACTAGACATACAAGGTTCAATATTAGTAAACTATTGTCATAGTGTGTGTTACCAAACTGCTCACAGTGTAAAATCTGTACAGCACAAACGTCTTTTTTTTAATTAGAATATTAATAACAACTTGACAGAGCTGTCCATTATATCAGATTCAGGACTGTTGGTAGAGATGCAATAAACAAACCGCGCTGCTACCCCAGGATATACCGAGCCCTGCAGTATTTGTATGAGTCCTGGATTGGTACCTCTCACTGTGACTCTCTCGCACAGTAATAGACGGCGGAGTCTGCCACCTGCAGGCTGTTCCTCTGTAAATAGAAATTGGAGCTGTCCTTCGAGGCGGAGAACTGATCCTTTATCGTGGGGTTATAGTAGTTGGTAGAGGGGGTGTAGTAGCTGACGAGCCACTCGAGTCCTTTCCCGGGAACCTGCCTCACCCAATCCATGTAGTAGCTATTGACATCGAACCCGCTAACCGCGCAGCTCAGCTTCACTGACTGACCGGGCTGTTTCATTTTGGGACCAGTCTGGGTCAGCAGTACATCCGATTGGGCACCTAGAAATATAGGGAAAAGCAGGGTCATGAAAATAGCAAGTATTCCATGGTAACTTGAATATAAAAAATGTAGAAAGTATTAAGTTCTTACATTGCAGAAAGGCAATTAAAACAGTCAGTGACCCTAAAATCCGCTTAATGTTAATAAATTGAATGTAGATCATTACTGTTCTGGACAATAATTGAATACAGTGTCGAGTCTCAGTCCCTCTCAATGACAACAGGCAATATTTAAACAGGAGCGACCATGCCCTGATTTGCATAAAATAGGTGCCAGTCAGTAGTGGGGAACAAGTCAGAAGTGATGTGAATCCTAGCTAATTATGCCATGCTGTGAATATGGTGATTTTGTTTCTGTTTTACTGTGCCTGGTTAATGGTACCAGGAAGCTGCCAGTTGGAACAGTTATCTGGCAGTACTACAATAAATAACTATAGGCAGGTTTCTAATATATTTAAATGGCTGTCGGATTCCGGACCCATACTGTACATATTTTGCAAATGACATGAGTGCAATATATGGATGGTAACCAGTGTTACTAACATTAAATGTAAACCGTTAATGTGGATTCCAGATCCACACAATGCACATTTTGTAAATGGCATATGAGTGTAGTAGATGTAACCAATCCTTAAGCATGTTGCTGGCAGTAAATATAAACAGTTAATGTGGATCCCAGAACCAGGCAGTGCATGTTTTGTAAATTATGTGTTATATGACTACAATATACAGATGTAACCAATCCTTAAGCATGTTGCTGACAGTAAATATAAACAGTTAATGTGGATCCCAGAACCAGGCAGTGCATGTTTTGTAAATTATGTATTATATGACTACAATATACAGATGTAACCAATCCTTAAGCATGTTGCTGGCAGTAAATATAAACAGTTAATGTGGATCCTCTCACATTGCTTGCCCATCTTTAGGTCATCTGATATGACTACCCCCAGGTCTCTTTCCATTTTTGTTTTTGTTAGTATCTCACCCCCCATTGTGTACTCTTCCCCTGGGTTTTTTGTTTCCCAGGTGCATTACTTTGCACTTCTTAGCACTGAATCTAAGCTGCCATACATTTGGCCATTCTTCCAACCTTGCCAAGTCCCTTCTCATCCTTTCTACCCCACCTTGTGTATCAACTCTGTTGCAGATCTTTGTGTCATCTGCAAAGAGACATACTTTTCCTTCCAGTCCCTCTGCAATGTCACTTATAAAGACATTGAAGAGGACCGGTCCTAGTACCGAACCCTGTGGTACCCCACTAGTAACCCCCCTTTCTTCAGAGTGGACTCCATTTACTATTACCCTCTGTGTCCTGTTCTCCAGCCAATTCTTTACCCAGGCTATCATCTTGGGACCCACTCCCAGGCTGGCCAACTTGTATATTAATCTTTTGTGTGGGACTGTGTCAAATGTCTTGCTAAAGTCTAGGTAGGCCATGTCCACAGCCCCTTCCTTATCTACTACTTTGGTCACCCAGTCAAAGAAATCTATTAGATTCATCTGGCATGACCTTCCTGCTGTGAATCCATGCTGCCTTGGGTCCTGTGCCCCTCTGGCCTCTAGGTACTCAACAATTATTTCCTTCAGAAGTGATTCCATCATTTTCCCAATCACTGAGGTTAAACTAACAGGTCTGTAGTTTCCTGTTCTCCTTCTACTTTTGTTTATTTATCAAGTCTAGGATGATAAATACCTTTGAGCCATGGCTTTTTACAACTGTCCACATCAGAGAACTACAAATTATGGGGAACATCAAGACAGGCATTACAACAATGTGGACATTGCAAACAGAGTACAGATTAATACAGTTCAAGGGTAGCATTGTAACAAGGCAGCCAGCGGCATTTGTCAGAGAAAATAGACAACAGATAAGAAGTGCCAGAGTCATAGGGAGAGGAAGAGGGTAGGGGAGAAGGAATGTAGAAAGGGTGGCAAAGGGTGAAAAGTGCAGCATTGGGTATACCAAGATGTGAGGTAGAATCCAGTGAGGAGGGAGGGGGGCAACTAGAGCAGAAAGGGAAGTGGAGAAACAAGGTTAAGTTGGGCAGTCACAGGAGCTGTTGGTAGTGAGATAGTCCTGGAGCCTAGTTTTAAACATACCAATAGTTGGGGCAGAGGAGATGGTTGGGCTGAGGCCATTAAACCAGAGTGGTGCTCGATAAACAAAAGCGTTGTCCCTGTGAGTGTGACAGTGGGGACTTTCAGTAGCTATTGGTGGATCTCCTAAGGCACCATTTGTTAATTTGGTGTTGTAACAGAGTTGAGACCCCAGAAAGTGCAAGGCCAATGTAGATTTTTTTGACCATGGAGCAGGTGAGGAACTTTATGCGGTTTGATAGTTGGAGCCAGCCGGTCTGAGTGTACAGGTCACATGTGTGGGTGAGACGGTGAGCACCAGTGATGAGCCGACATGCTTTATTTAAGGTAGTTGAGAGGCATCTAAGGGTTGTGGTTGTGGCCGAGCCATAAATGATGAGACCATAGTCTATTACAGAGATCACGGAGCTCAGGACTGCAACCTTCAAAGCTTCTGGCGTGAGGTGTGGTCTGTGTTTGTAGAGGAGACCAAGCCGGGTATTAGCAGCTCTAGCTACATTATCTACATGAAGTCCATAGGAGAGATTAGGGTCAAGCTGTATCCCTAAGTATTTGAAGGACCCCACCTGATCTAGAGTGTACTTTTGTGAAGTAGAATAACATCTGCCCTTCTCCAGTCCTCAGGTACCACCCTATCCTCCTATGATTTATTAAAGAGGGTAGTCAGTGGTGTCATTAGTTCTACCCTTAGTTCTTTTAGAATTCTTGGATGAATCCATCAGGCCCCATTGTTTTGTCCACCTTCAGTTTTAAGAGTTCTTTCAGAACTCTTTCTTCTGTGAATGGGCTGGTATCAACCCCCGTATCCAGGGTGTTTCTATTGTTTGGTTTAGATACCTCCCTTTCCTCATTTGTGAATACTGAGCAAAAATATTTGCTTAGTATCTCTGCCTTTTTACAGTCACCCTCTGACCACCCCATCCCCTTTGTTAAGCCTCACTATCCCTCCCTTGGTCTTCCTTCTCTCTCTGATGTACCTTTAAAAGGTTTTATCCCCCTTCTTAACTGAGTTGGCTATCTTTTACTCAGTTTGGGCCTTTGATGTTTTGACTGGCTTCCCTGCTTCCTTTTGCTTTAACTGATACAGTTCTCTGTTCTGCTCCTTCTGTGATTCCTTGTACTTCCTGAACGCTTTCTTTTTCTCTATAACCTTCCCTGCCACCTCCTTTGGGAACCATAGTGGTTTCCTACATCGTTTTGTTTTGTTTTGTTTATTTGCTTCACACAAAAGCTTGTTGCCTCTGTGATGGCAGTTTGATTATTCAAAATTATTCTTCCACCCCTCCTTCTTGCCCATTTGCTAGTGCATTCCTTGGGCACTCACCATTTGTAAGTCAGCCCTCCTAAAGTCCAGTACCTTTGCCTTTGTGTGGCTTGACTCTATTGCTGTGTTTATTGTGAACTAATCTGTTTGATGGTCACTAGTTCCCAGATGGCTACCCACTTCTAAATCTGTGATCCTCTCTCCATCTCCATTTGAGAGAACCAGGTCTAAGATTGCTCCCTCTCGAGTGGGCTCCAATGCTAGTTGTCTAAGGCATGCCCCCTGTAGGGCATCTAGAATGACCCTAGTCTTGGAAGTGGCTGCTGCAAATGCACTCAAGTTAACATCTGGCATATTCAGATCCCCCATCAACAATATCTCCCCTTTGTCTACCATTCTAAGGATACCTTCTATCTTACATCCATCCTTATCTCTGACTGGAGTCCAGTTAGATCTTTACCTGACATAAATCAAGCCTTGGACCTCTTTATCTCCACCCTTTCCAAAATTATTGATCTCCATGCCCCTATGAAAAAATGCTGGTCCAAGAGTATCAAAGCTCTTTGACTAACTAAGAAAACAAGGTCACGCATGTCTCTCCGTGACAAGGCTTGGCAGACATTTAAAAATAGTAGTCTGCAAACTGATTGGCAGATACATAGACATCTTAGAAATGAATGCAAGAATAATTTTCTGCATAAGGCTAAATGCATTCACTTCAAATCACTGCAGACAGAACAGTTATCTAACCCTAAGGAGTTCTGGCATCAGATCATCTCTCTAGTAAAAGGAAAGGTTAAGGCAGTCCCTAGCACTATCTTCTCCGGCGGCTCTGCTTTTTCGGATCTCTTGTCTGTTGCCACAGGGTTTAACGACTTCTGTATGGATTTCCACAAATGCACCTCATCTTTCAGCAATTCTACCACTCACCCCCTTGTCTCTTCCCCTCTGTCAATCCCTGGGTGTAGACCTGCATTTCACTTGAAACGTGCCTCCCTCAACGAGGTGCAGAGGCTCCTCACTAATGTGCAAGCACAAAGCTCCCCTGGTCACAACTCTCTTGAGCTGAAATTTCTTAAACTAGGAGCCCCTGCCCTTACTCACCCTGTCCAGGATCTCATCAACCATTTGTTCCTCACTGGTACTGTCTCAGACAAATTGAAGGTGACTGTAGTTGTCCCTGTACCTAAGGGTGGACCCAATACTAATACTGAAAAGTTCTGTCCCATCTCCATTCTCTGCCCCCTGGTGAAAATCCAAGATCCTATTGTATACAACCATCTCCAGGACTACCTGGAGCTCCATGCTCTGTTATCCCCATATCGGCATGATTTCAGGAGGAACTACAGTACCCTCACTGCACTGATAAAGATTACCTCTGACGTCTTCCAGGCTATGGACCAAGGGTCTACCACTGGAGCCATCTTTGTTGACCTTACAAAAGCTTTTGGCCTGGTGAACCATGGCCTGTTACTTCATCAGCTTCAAGCCCTTGGTCTTGACAATAGTGCATTAACCTGGATAAAAAGTTACCTATCCTGCTGCACTCAAAGTGTCAAATGGTCTGTCTCTGTCTCTAATCCTAAGCCCAAAACCCATGGTGTTCCTCAAGGCTCCATCTTGGGCCCATTGCTATTCTCTCTATTCATCAATAGCCTACCCAACTTTTGTTAAGGAGCAACAGTACACTTATATGCAGATGATGCAGTCATTTATCTGCTCCTCTCCTGATACTGGCTGGCTTAACCATACTCTGGCTTCTGACTTCTCTTCCCTTGAGGACTGGTTCTGGGGAAAGCACCTTGTCATGAATTCAAACAAGACAAAATGTATGCTATTTTCTCACCTACCCCCATCTCAGTGCACTGACTCACACCCTAATATCACCTCCCTCAGTGGAGATACCCTTGAATTCATCCACTCCTTTAAATATATGGGTGTTACACTAGACTCATCTCTCTCCCTGAAGTTGCTTGCCTCCAATGTATCTAAAGGTATAAACCAGTGTCTAGGCCTCCTCTACAGGATTCGTCCTTTCCTATCCTCTGCTTCTTGTTGCAAGATTGCAACTTCCTCCCTTATACCTCTTCTAACTTATGGTGCCCTTCTGCTTGCTTCTGCAAACTCTACAACTCTTTCTATACTCTCCCAGGCCTACCATAGACTGGATAGACTCACTCTGGGGGCACTCTCCCGTAATCACCATTGGAATGTCCTCTCCATCAGGGTTGGCTACCCTATGTGTCTAAGTTAAGGTACTACTCTCTTAGCCTCTCATTTAAGCTGGTGCATAAATAAACCCCATCTTGCTTAAGTGAGTTAATACATCTGAGACAAGCCCCGTGTTCCCTCAGATCTGCCTTTCTTCCCCATTCTTATTATACCTAAGATGAGTCTTGCCATCGCCTGCAGGTCCTTCACCTTCACTGCACCTACTGATTGGAACTCCCTCCCTCCCACTGTCCTGTCCAGCTCATCTCTCCCCCAGTTCCAGCCCACTTTGTATGCCTCACTTGCTTCTCCTGTTGCTTGTTCCTGCTTTGGTTTAAGTCTCAGCAATCTGACTCCTTTACAGTTGTCTGCTGCCTCCATCTGTCTGTCAGTCTTGTAATGCTTTATGTCTACTGTACATAATGTACATACATACATTGACGTGCCTGTGCTTTGTAGCAAAAAGTTATTTTCTGCTCATTCCCTACTTCTTTTGCACAGTCTGGCCTGCATGGTTGTTACATTACTCGGTACATAACGCTTATATATCTTATTTGCCTACCGTTGCTTTGTGTTAGATGTCCTGTGTCCCTGACTGTATATTTAGCTGCTATCCTATTTTTGAACTATGTTTAATGCTCTCTGAAATAATTATTTTACCCTCGGGTCGACCCGGAAAGAGGGACTGTACTTGTCCCAGTGGACTTACCCGGTCACCAAAACTCAAATAAATAAATAATTAAATACTCCAGGTGGGATCTCACCAGTGAGTGATATACTGTCAGCACCGCCTCCATCTTCCTACTGAAGATACCTCTCCCTATGCATCCTGGCAAACCACTGCTTTGCCACCCCTCATTGAAACTTTGTGGTCATTATATATCATAATCCCTAGGTCCCTTTCCTGGTTACTGTCAGTATTCCACCCCCCATACGATCCTCAGCTCCTGGAATCCTATGCCTTAGCTAAATATATGTAACTTATGAGTAGGACTGTAGATCTTATGAGTAGGATTGTGGTTACCAGTTATTTTTATTTTTTATTTTAGTCTTTGGTAACCGGGTAAGGCCCACTAGGCACAAGTGCCTGTTTTCAGGGGCAACCTGGGAGCACTGGATGGTTAAGTGAATTGTTCAGAGTCACACAATATGCAAGCGGAGGTTGTGAGAATCAAACTCAGGTCTGGTCTGCTGGATGTACCAAGCTCATTCCACCTCATTCCTTTAACCTCTAAGCTATACTACCAGCCCCATTATTACTGTAGTTGGCTGTCTTAGGCTGCATACAAAGGCATTTGGTATTACAATTCTGTTCAAAGCTGGGCTAAGATTAGTTAATTCTACTTGCTGTAGTGAGAGTTAGTGTGGAGAAGATTTTTGCAAGTTTTGCTATTTTTTTTATTTAGCTTAAAGGTTTCTTTTGCTTTGTCTTTAGAATTTAGCTTAAAGGTCTTTATGGCTGTGTTTTTTGGAATTAAGCTCAACGGGGGCACAACAGCCCCACTTAAAGCCGGGGGGAGGGTCCTAAAGAGGACCTGCGGCAAACATCTAATTTCTGGACTGTATGTGTTTGTGAGACTTGGTAATGCTATTGGTGGGTTTGTAATTGTGTTTGTAAACAACTGCAATCAGTATAGAGAAACTGTATTTCAGTGTCCTGTATAGGTAGTGTCAACCATAGATAGGATTGTGGGGTATAAGTAGTTGTGGGGCAGCAATGTGGATGAACACACTGTGGAGGCTGGAGGGTGCCAATATGACACAGGCTAAGGAGGCTCGAGGAAGAGGATCAGTGCCTTGGCAAGGAGCTGGGGAGGTTGAGGGTGAGGGAGGGTTGTGCTGCTAGGAGGACAGACATCTGAGAGTATTAGGGGCACAGCAGAGAGGATTAGTGGGTCAAAGGAGGGGTCAGAGGGAGGGGCAACTAGACAGGAAGCCAGCTAATGAAGGGTGGACTCTAGTAGAGCCTAGCAAAAGAGGAGCAACAGTAGGCAGAAGGGAGGAGAAAACACATAGTAAGGCAAAGAGGATAGGAAACATGTTTGCTATACTAGCAACACATGGGAAGAGGACACAGGAGGGGACTGCACAAGGAACAGTACTCACAAAGAGGAGGGAGTGAGGGGCATTACTAGTGGAGAGATTGAGCATGGCATGGCAGGGGAAGGGATAATACTTGGAGAAGTGAGGAGGGAGAGAGAAGTTGGCAATTAAACAGGAGGAGAGGGAGGTGCCTCAATTGAGAGGGGCAGAGGGGAAGACACTGGGGAAAATGGTAAACGCACCACCTTGAGTTGCCCTGGGAATGATAAACTGGATGGGAGGTGGAGATGGGCATAAGGAAAGGGAAGGGGGGTGTACTGGTGTTAGGGGACTCCATCCTCATGGGGATCAGATGTGGCAGCAAGGGGGAGAGGCACAGTCGGATATGGGTAGAGTCCATACCAGGATTAAAGGTAGACAAGGTGGTACAGGCAATCTTAAGGTGCGCAAGGAGGGGTAGGAAGAAACCTCACATTGTGGTACATGTGGGGACAAATGACCTAGTGGGGGAAATGGTGGAGGTGAAATGACTGAATATGAGAATGAGTGGGAGGGGAAGGTGGTATTAAAGCAAAGACTGGGGAGGTATATTGTGACAAAGGTGGAGTTAAACTAAATGGGGGTGGCAAGTGAACAGCATGTAGGCAGGATTCTGATAGAGTGGAGTCATAGCCTACCCCCCCAGGCTAGCAGGGAATGACTCAGGGTGGCTGAAAAGGGAGGGAGTAGAAGGGAAGAGAAGGAGGGTAATGAAGGGAAGAGGGCAGGATGGAGGGTGGTCTTGAATGCGAAAAGCTTAGGCATAAAATCAACTGAGCTACAGGCACTCTTGGCAGTGAGGAGAGTGGATATTGCAGCGGTCACAGAAATGTTGGCAACTGAGAACTGGAACTGGGATCTGGCAATGCCACGGTACAAATTATGCAGGAAGGACCATAAGTAGGGGGGCTGCAGTGGCAGTCTATGTGAGGGACAAGATCAAATGCACAAGGGACAAGGGGGAAGAAAGGAGAACAGAGGCAATCTGGCTGCAGCTCCTAGACTCAAGGGGTAGGAAACTGAGGTTTGGGGGTGATATACAGGCTGCCATCTCAGTCTGAGGAGCTTGACTGGGAATTAGCGGGACAAATCAGAAGGTGTGTAGAAAAGGAAGGTGGTTATCATGGGGAATTCAACTGGCCGGGGGTGACTGGAGCATTCTGGTCACCTCCAGTGCTAGGGAGCAAGTGCTCCTGGATGCAATCCAGGAGGTTTCCTGACACTGTGGGTCAGTGCAACTACTAGGCTAAAGAACACTTTATATCTGCCATTGTCGAATGGGGAGGCAGTAAGGGAAATAAGGGTGGAGGACCCAGTAGCCAACAACGATCACCAAACAGTGTGATTTAATATCACAATGTGTGGGGAGCCAGAGAAATCAGTAACCCGGGTGGTAAACTTCAGGGGGTTGGACTTTGAGAGGATGGGGGAAGTACTGAAAGGGAAACTGGAGGGCATGAGGCAGGAGATGGACACAGAGTAGAATTGGGATATTATTAAACGGGGGATTACAGAGGCAATGGACTCCTGCACAAGACACAGAGTAGAATTGGGATATTATTAAACGGGGGATTACAGAGGGAATGGACTCCTGCACAAGACACAGAGTAAGAGGAGCAGAGTAAGGAAGCCAGGCTGGTTGAACAACGAAGTAGTGGAGGCGGTGAGGGCAAAATAAGTGGCACACCAGAGGTATAGGAGGATGGGGAAGGAAGGGGACAGGGAGGAGTATGCAAGATGGTCCAGGGAGGTGACCAGAAAAGTGAGAGAAGCCAAGGCCTAGAGGGAGTGGAGACTAGCACAGGAAATTAACGGAGCGAGAAAGACTTTTTCAGATAGATCAAGGAGAAAAGGAAGTGCAAGGAGACAATAGCGAGGATAAAAAAGGGTGTGGAGTGGGCGGAAAAGGGGGAGGAACAAGTGGAAGCACTGAAGAATACTTTTGCTTAGTGTTCACAGAAGAAAGGGGATGCTACCACCATGGGCTGGGATGGTGAGGACGGGGGGGGGGTAGAGGAGGTGACAGATGGAAGAATTGAGGGAGGTAGAGTCCTAGAGGGACTGAGGGCATTGAGGGTAGACAAGGCACCAGGGCCAGATGGTATCCACCCCAGGGTGCTGAGGGAGATGGCAGAGGTGTTGGCAGAGCCGCTGGTGGATCTGTACAACACATCACTGGAGTCGGGATGTGTGCCACTGGACTGGAGGATGGCCCATGTAGTACCATTACACAACAGTGGACCAAGGGATGACCTGGGTAATTATCGTCCAGTAAGTCTCACCTCCATAGTGCGCAAACTCATGGAAATGATACTAAAGGAAAGACATGTGTCGTACCTGGAGGACAATGACCTCCAGGATGTGGGACAGCATGGGTTCATTTTGGAGAAGTCTTGTCAAACCAACCTGATACAATATTATGACTGGGTGGCAGATGAGCTGGATAAGGATCTTGCAGTGGATGTTCTTTACTAGGACTTCAGTAAGGCCTTCAATTTGGTGCCTCATGGGCGTCTTGGGGGGAAGCTAACTGGTGTAGGGGTAGGGGCAAAAATGTCAAACTGGATTACAAGCAGGCTGAGTTGGAGGCTGCAACTGGTGTTGGTGGAAGGGGGAACTTGCAACTCCAAGGCTGGTGATGACCGGGGTGCCACAGGGCTTTGTGCTGGGAACAGTATTATTTGGACTCTTCATGTCAAACATTGCACACAGGGTGATAGAGAAGGTAAATCTGTTCACAGGCTACACTAAAATTGGAGCAGTGTTGGATGGAGGGATGGAAGAAGCTGCAGGGGGACCTAAGCAAGCTTGAGGAGCGGTCAGAGAGGTGTCAGCTGGGGTTCAATGCAAAGAAGTGTAAGGTCATGCACTTCGAGGTGAAGAACCCAAGGCAAGAATACTGGCTGGGGGGGGTTAAGCTGGGAATCACCGAGGAGGAGAAGGCCCTTAGGGTAATGGTAACAGCTATGGACCATGAACTACACTGCCCAGTGCAAGAGAGTGGCTGCAAAAGCAAACAAAATGCTGGGGTGCATGCCAAGGAGGTTATCGTCCAGGTGAAGAGAGGTGATCTTACCTCTCTACAGGTCACTGGTAAGGCTGCACTTGGAATATTGTGTGCAGTTTTGGAGGCCATACCTGATGTGTGATATCAGGCTACTGAAGGGGATACATAGAAGGGCAACAAAGATGATATGTGGAATGGAGCAGAGAGACTGTGAGAGCAGTCTGGCAGACCTGAATATGTACACCCTGGAGGATAGAAGGGATGGGGGGACATGATAGAGACATTCAAGTATCTGAGGGGAATCAATGAGGATGGGGCAGATGGGGTCTTTAAACTAAGGAGGGGGAGGGACACCAGGGGCATGGCCTAAGAATAGAGGGGAAGATTTAGGAGGTACATGAGGAGATACTATTTCACAGAGAGGTGGTAGCAAAATGGAATGCACTACCAGAATGGGTGGTATTGTGTCATGTAAATCTGTGAACAGCTTTAAAAGGGCAGGGAACAAAGGAGAGTGAGGGTGGGGGGTGGCAGTGGGATAACAAAGGGGAGGGGGGACAGCTGTAAACTAGGTGTGCTTGTTGCACGCTCAAGTAGATGTAGATAGACTGGGTGGTCTGTTTCTGCTGGCACATTCGTACATTCTTATTTCTGTATGCATGAATCTGCACTTTTTGCTATTGAACTTCAATTGTCACGCTACTTACTGACCATTCCTTGAATTTCCCAAGATCCCAGTGCATTCCCTCCACCCTCTCTTGAGAGTCCATCTTATTACAGATTTTGGTGTCATCTGTAAAAAGGCATCCCTTCCCCTCCAGTTCTTCCACAGTGTCATTTATGAAGACACTGAAGAGCTGCGGTCCCAGTACTGAGCCCTAGGGCAACTCACTGGTCACTCTGTCATCTTAAGAGTGAGTATCATTAACCACCACCCACTGTCTCCCACACATTAACCAGTTTCTAACCCAATTCACCACACTGGATACCACCGCTAACATACTAACATACTATTTGCCAGCAGATTAGGCCTTACGGTCTATCGAGTCTGCTCGAACCTAGATCCTTAGTTGGGTGCCGAGACCCTCCCATCCCTTGTGCTCCAGAAACTCCTATCATCCATCCCCACCCCCCCAGGACAGGCCATCATCTGATACATCCACTTTCTGTGTCTGTCCCACCCTCTCTTGAAGCCCTCCACTGTGGATCTCTGAACCAGCTCACCAGGCAGTGTATTCCAAGGGTCCACCACCCTCTCAGTGAAAAACCTCCTCCTCTCTTCCCTCACCCTTCCACCTTCCAACTTCAAACCATGCCTCTGGTGATACCTCCTGCTTTAGTCTAAAGATCCCTCCATGTTTACCCTATTTATTCCCTTGAGGTACTTGAAGACCTCCAATCATGTCCCCTGTCTCTCCTCTCCTCCAATGAAAACAGGCAGAGCTCCTCAGTCTGTCCTCATAAGTCAAATCCCTAGCCCTCGTATCATCTTTGTTGCCCTCATCTGTACCCTCTCCAGGAGCTGTATGTCCCTCTTCAAGTGTGGTCTCCAGTACTGTACATAGTACTCAAGGTGTGGTCTAACCAGTCCATTGTACAGCGGCAGAATCACTTCCTTGCTCCTAGAGGTGATCCCCCTTACGATGCATCCCAACATCCTCTTTGCCTTGCTAGCTGCTCTTCTGCACTGCTCAGAGTTATTCATACATGTATCCACCATGACCCCTAGGCCTTTTTCCCCTATTGAGGCCTCCAGCGCCTCCCCTCCCAGGGTGTACCTGTGTTTAGGGTTTCCCCGACCGACGCTAGGCTGCTTAATTTCTTTCTGGGTCTACATGGGGTTAATTGTCCTGCCAGCAGCTAGTCCAACATGCAGCAGTGAGGTTTCTGACCTCTTTGTGGATGTCAGATCATATTACACCATCGCTGTGGGTTTTGGGCTGGCTGCCTATTAGGTGGTGGATTGATTTTTGGTTTCTTTGTTTCCATATAGAGCACTGAATGGACTGAGCTCCAAAGGTTCACTGAGCTCCTGACTCACTGCATGCCCACTATAGCACTGCAATCCAGTAGATGGGACTTGCTTAAAGTTCCTTCTGCTAGACTCATGTTCACTGGAGAGAGAACCTCTGTGGTAGCAGTGCCAGTCCTCTGGAATGCACATGCAGAAAGCAGTCACACTGCAAATATAGTTAACTTCTTTTAAGGGACCCTGTCAACCCCTTTTTGCATCATACTATTTCTAGCCGAAAACTCACATTTTCTGATCGTTTACCTTCTTTAAAATGTTTTAATGTTGCTGGTTGTTTTATCTGCTTCCTTTCTGAGTAGAACTGAAATGCATGCTACTGGTGTAGTTACACCTTGTTTTGTTTTGTTTAATTTTGTTGACCCGGTAAGCCCACTGGGCCTAGAAGTCCCTTTTTCAGGGGAGACCCGGGGGGGATACAGATGGTAAGCAACTGAAATTGAACCAGATTAAGCTGTTGGTGGTATTTTTAGTGAATGGGGAAATTTGGCCAGGACACCGGGGAAATTCCCCAACTCACCTGCTGCTGGTTAACTAGGATCTGCAGCTTATCCAGTAAGTAGGGAAATGGGCAGACTGGGTGGGCCAAGCGGTCCTTATCTGCCGTCAAATTCTATGTTTCTATGTTTCTATACCTGAGTGGGAGTTTCTGGCCAGCGGCAAGATGGCAGCCCAGGGTGTTGTGGAGGAGGAGATGGACTTCCAGGAGTCTGGGGACTTGGTCTCTGTCCCAGTTTCTGGCTTTACGCTAGAGACCTTGACTGAAGGTAATGTGAGCTGCTCACCGCTCACTGATATGGTTGGCGGAGAAGCTCTGGCCCATGGAGCAGAACAATCTGTTGGATTACTGGTTTCTGAGCTGCTTGAACCTCCTGAGGAGGCTGTTGCTGCCCCTGACATGGTGAGTATGGAGCCAGTGGTGCCGTGGGGTGACTTTCAATTTCTGACTAACGCAGAGAAGGACCCTGTTTTAGAAACTGAACATTTACGGCTGAAAATGGAGTCAGCGTGAACGTGGTTGCTGTAGCAGATTGCCGACAAAGAAAACAAATTTCGTTTGGCGGCTGAGACACTGTTATGCCCTGGTGAACATATGAGAGACAGTACCGGGCATGATTTGCCACAGGCTGGGACGTTCTGTCATCAGCAGTCTATACAGGGAGATTGTGGCACCCAGGCAACTCTAAGCATGCTATGACTGGGAAGAAAACGCTGGGTGTTTCAGTCTGAGTGCCAACATTCGCTAAGCCAGTGGGAAATATTGTTAACACAGCAGACTGGATACTTGCTAAAGCATTGCAAAATGCGGGTTGGATTGCGGAACCCCGAGGGGGATGGTCTCCAAACCCGAAAGATCCTGCAGTGGCACAATATTCTTCGATAGCAGTCATTCCTACAGGTAAACTTATTTCCTCTCCTATTCATGATCAAAATGCTGAGTTTCCTGTGGCCTTAGTTCAAACAGATTTATAGACCAGTGCTGGTTCATCTGTTATGTCTTCTGCAGACCATTCTAATATACAGCTAGAATCTGCAGGTGGAGAGACTCTGAAAGGTACAGAACAACAAGTCTGTTGGGGAGTTGGACTCTCAACCTTTTGAGCTGGAATCTACTTCTTCCACTTCTAAAGTGTCTCAGGTGCCAAATTGTTCTGTTCCAGATCAACATATTACCACAGAACATATTGCTGCTTTGAAGGTTGACCACACTAATGGCCTACAATTACCAGTAGGGATGGGTATCCCTAGATTACAGGACCCAGCACAAGAAGCCAGATTCAAACCTGTTTTACATATGGCAGATCTCTTCAAAAATAAAGATGAACCTGCCCCCCGGCGTAACGCCATTAGGTTACTTTATTAAGGTGGCCTAGCAGATCCCCCGAATAGAGCCTGTATAGGTTGCACCTTGTTAAAAGATTCTTTGAAATTTTATGCTTCTGAAGTTTTTGCACTCATCCATATGGACGAATATAAATATGATGTCAGTTTCAAAACTGTGGAATGTCTGGACCGTTTCTGGGTTAAATACAATAAGTTGAAGGATACCCCTTTGTGGTCTCCTTTTCTTGCAATCCCAGTTACTAAACATGCTGTTTGGACTCTCACTATCATCTTTAAAAATGAGGGAGTCAACATTTCTGATATCTTATTTTGGTTTAGAAAATGCTGTGAGGTGCTTGAAAACTCGATCCCTGTTATGGACTCAGAACAATTTTGGACTGCTGGTTGGAAAGTGAAATGTAAGCTCTTCCTGGGTAATCATGGGATTGTACATCTTCCCAGTTGCTTTTACTTACGAAGAGATAGAGGTTCCTTATTCTATCCTGGCCAACCTAACTCATGTCACAAATGTGGCTCTTGACTCCATTTGAGTAATGCCTGTGACTCTCCAAAATGCACTCACTGCCTGGACACTGGACATACGGCTTCAGCTCGTATTAATACTTTTAGATGCAATCTCTTTGAGGAAAAAGGGCACTCCTATGTGAAATGTCCATGGGCCTCTCATGATGTTGCAGAAGGGGCCTCGCATGATGCTTTAATTACACAGGCTCAGAAAAAAGGCTGTGCAGCCGCCTCAGCAAAACGAATGCAAACTACATGGCAGGCACAAGAAGCAGCCAAAACAACAGGTACTAATCACACCCTGCAGCAGGTTCAGAGGTTGCACCACAGTTACAAAACCAAGATCACAGTACTGCAAGCGGCTTTGGCATGGTACAATCTGAGGTGCTATTAAATTCTGTACCCCCTAACAGCAAGGCTCAGCTGTTAGTTTTGCAGCAACACACAGCACTGCCTAGTGACCCTTCTTCAGCACCAGTGCCCTCCATCCCATTTCCTCAGATAAAGAATTGGAGTGCTCCCAGACCCGAATACCTGATGCGAATAGATCACAGCAGGATGAAGGAGTGGAAGACCAGCAGGCACATGACACTGATGTCTCTACAGTGCCTCCTCCCCAAGGGGCCAACGCCCTCCTTTCAGATTGTCAACTACAGAAAAAGGCCAAGGATTAGGCTCAGTGCTAAGGCAGAGCTGAAAGTGAAAGAGAGAAGGGTTGTAAAGAGGACGGAGCAGGCAACTACTAGTAACCCTTTCACGGTTTTGACAACTGTAAAGAATTGGGGAGATTCTGAGGATGATGCAGGTTCGGATTCTTCATCCCTGCCATCTTCTATGGTGGACCCCTCTTCAGAACTAGATGAAGGAACAAAGGAAAAACAGAGAAGGTCTAAGCAGATGAAAACTAGATTTAAATAAATAGTGTCTTACTCTCTCCTGACAATTCATATGACATCACTACAATTGCTTTCTATAAATGTAAACAGTATCAAGAATGGGAGAATTGGACTAACAGTCATTTCAGAATTATGGGCTTCTAAAGCTGACCTTGTCTTCATTCAGGATACTAGAATTAAAACATTTATGGAAAATAGCGCAAGCATAAAGATGGTGGGGGAAGGGGGCATCCTTTTGGTCCCAAGGTTTAGATACCTGTGATGGGGTGGGGATCCTCCTGAGTAATCCTCTTTTAAAAGTTACCAGATTACTTGATCTAGAGCCTGGGAGGTCATTACTGCTAGACATCCAGTGGTACTACTAAACTTCGAGTTGTCAATAGTTATTCTCCCCAGGGTAAATCTAATAGAATTTCACTTTTTAGGTCTATACAGCCTTTCCTACATACTTCTCGGATAGCTATCTGGGGAGGTGACTTTAATTGTGAACTACAATGCATAGACAGAGGATTAGCAACACATAAATTATATTGTGACACAAATGTGTTGAATGAGGTTATACATTCTATCCATTTACAGGATGCTTATCATGTTAAATATAAACCTGGAGGGAATACATATTTTCGGGGTTCACTATCGACTAGAATAGATTATTTTTTTGTGTCTTCTTGTCTGCTCATTCAGGATATACGGACACAATGCTTTGATTTTTCTAATCATAGGGATTTGTGGCTACATCTTGATTGGAGGAACAGCCATATCTGTGGGAAAGCCCTTGGCACCTGAATAGTTCTTTACTAGGTTTCATGGAGCTCATTCCAAACTGTGTGGTTTTCTGGTGGCACGGTGTTGGTAAGATGCCGTATGACTCTCAAGCTGACTGGTGGGAGAAGATGAAACAATTGATTAAGGAGTTTTTCCAAAAGAAAGCTGGTAAGCATTCTTTGAATCCTTACTTAACTTATTTAGGCTTACTTAAACAGCTTCATGATTAAATTTCTAAAATGGAAACATTAAAAATGGACTTTAGTTCTCAGATCAGAATAATAAAAAAGGAAATGTTTGATACTCAATATAATAGTGCTAAATCATTACTATAGAAAATGAGATTTGGGACTGAATGTAAGAAACAGACCTTTAATGCCTTTAAAGATTGCTGTAAAAGAACAGAATGAAAATTAATCTCCAAAGTTTTAGATGATAAGGGGCGGTGTGTTTTGCATAAATCAGATATTTTACAGGCGGTACAACAGCAGGTTGAACATTGGTTTGGAGTAACTCCAGTAGTGCAATGGTCTGAAGACTATTTGTGTAATTTGGTTGTTCCAGATATATCACCAACCCTGAAAAACATTATTATACAACCAATTAGAGAGGAAGAAGTACGTTCTAGGATTAGTACTGTATGTTAAAAACTGGTACTTCTCCAGGGACGGACAGGATTGCAGGAGAATTTTACAAAACGTTTAGTGTTTTTCTGGTCCCAGATCTTACTATTTGGTATAATGAACTTCCAAATTCAGGTATTTTTTCTCCTTCCATGAAAGAAGCAGATTTAATTATTCTCTATAAAAAGGGGAAGGCATAGGATTTGAATAATTGGAGACCCATTAGCTTATTAAATGTAGACTTTAAAATTTTGGCCAAAATTTTGGCAAAGCGGTTGCCTTTGATTGCTGAATCAGTGATTAGTGCTTTACAAACTTCTTCTATTCCCAAGAGAGGAATACAAGAAAACTTAATAATTCTGAGATAAATATTTCAAAGGGGGAAGATGGATTTGGAGGCTGGTTTTGTTCTTAGTCTTCATCAACATAAAACCTTTGACTCTGTTTCTCATTCCTTTTTATTCTTGGTTTTACAACATTATGGGGTACCTGATCAGTTTGTATGATGGATTACATATATGTATCAGGTGGTGTCTCTCACCCCAGAGTTAATGGGTGGTGAGGTAGTCCAGTTAGGTTATGGAAAGGGGTGAAACAAGGCTGTCCCCTTAGTCCTTTTTGTACACTTTTTGTATCGACCCCCTTTTGAGATCTATCTTAAACTCTGTGTCGATTATGGGTATTCCCTTGACCAAGCTGGGTCCCCAATGAAATGTTTGGCCTATGCCGATGATGTTGTCATTGTTGCTCATAAAAGAACAGATGAACAACTCATCATTACTGTTCTATATGACTACTCTATGATGTCAGGTTCCAAGATTAATTTTGAGAAGAGTATAGCCATCTGGACAGGGAATAAATCAGATCTTCTTGTTCAGCAATTTGCTGGCATTAAATTGACTCAAGACCTGATTATGATTTTAGGGATTGTCTTTTGTGACCGGATTTAGCTGTACTAAATTGGGAAGCTAAATTATGGAAAGCGGACGGATCTCCCAGGGGTGGAAAGGATTGCAGATCTCGAAAAGGAAAAGGGTATTATTAATTAAAAACATACTGGTACCCATTTTCTTTTCATTAGTTATGTCTTCCCCCCCTCCCCCACAATTGAAAACAAAACTATATAGTGTGTTCTTTCAAAGACCATGGGGCAGTCGTCCGAACCCTATTAAGAGAGAGATTACTTACAGACATGTGAAAGAGGGAGGTCTAGATATAATAGATCTGGGTTTATTTTTTTATAGTTTTTTTTTTATGTTATACTATGTTTTCTGCTGTATTGGCTGAAAAGAAATGGTGGGCAGATATGATATTTGAGTGGGTAGATATTAGCAGAAAGGCATGGGCACAAGGGAATAGGAGATTGCTGTCTAACACGACTGTGATTCCAGCTTATGTTAAACCTATGATTCAAGAACTGATTAAATTGAAAATTCCAGGACAACATCTGAGACCCGAGTCATGACAAGAATTATATCAGTTTATGATGGACCATACCAAATTTAATTTTACATTGCTTCACTGTTCCGAGATAGAGATACGAATTTCCTTATCACAGCTAACTAATACCAGAATTCCTGCCTTTGCATGGGACATGTTGTGGTTAAGCATACATGGGAGGGTGAATGTGAAAAATAATCTCAAACATAAATAATTATCAGAACGCTATTGCCCAAGGACTTCTTGTGTGCAACTTCTGGAAACTCAGGAACACCTTTTTTGGAATGTCCTTTTGTGAACTTATTTTGGGATATGGTAAATTCATCGAGGCAAACCACTCAGTTCCAGAATCTTTCATATGTTGAAATTGTTCATACTGTTTTCTCTGCTAAATGGAATGGATTTCACATTGGAATATTACAAGTCATTTTTGCTGTTTTAAAATACTTCATTTGGCAAGCTAGGTGCAAATGGGTCCTTAAGCAAACTGAGACCCCACCAGAAACTATGTTTAAGAATGTTGTGCTTTCTCTTCAGCAAGTCTATAAGAGTGATTTGAAGGCTGTCTCTAAGAAGAAACTGCATGGACTATGGGTCAATAGTATGCCTTTTGTGATGCTATACTGAAAGAGAGAGAGAGAGAGAAGGAAAACAAAAGAATGAAAACAATAAAAAGATGTGTGTGTATATATATATATATATATACAGCACATATCATATATGATAAGAGTGACGATGACAGGGAATATGGCCAAAGGGATGGACTTTGGATATATCCGTTTAAAGACGTGGAACATCACCTACAATCTGAATCACTAATAGATCTGCACTTAAGGAATATGTTAAAGGCTGGTGCTCTGATAACCTGTCTGATGACCACGAGATGATCGACACTGGACACCATGACCCTCATAAATGTACCTAGTGGATCATTGGACAGTCCCTGCTTTTTGTTATATTTCAGAAGACGTTTTTGCTTCGTATGGTGTTGATTGTTTTGAATTTTACTTCCTTTTTTCCCCCCAAAAAATTCCCCTACTCTTTTCGATAAGTGCCATGGGATCTTTAACATCCACCTGAACTACCACCAATCCAGGCAGATGGGACCTTGGTTTGACATCTCATCCAAAAGACGGCACCTCAGAAGTGCAGCACCCCTCTCATACTGCACTACAGTGTCAGTACTGAGATATTAACCCAAGTGCCAGATGTGGGAACTGAACCCACAGCCCTTTGATCTCTTGGTCTCAGAGGTGAGTGTGCTACCTACTGAGCCACTGACACTAACCTTTTTTTGTTTCAAATCCTTGACCTACTCCTCTTGCATACTTCCTGAACATTAGGAACACCCTTGAGCAGTGCAACTACTCATGATGCCATAACCCCCCTCTCCTCTGACTGCATCACCAGTGGCTAGACTGCATTGGTGGTGTTCCCAAGCTGAGAAAGATTCAGTGGGAGTTGATCAAGGACTGTAGACAAATACACCTTTGTGTGGTAGCACCAGTATGGTGAGCAGTCTGGTTTTCAATTTTAATTAAAAAAGGTAATTGGAAACAGACTACCAGCTACATCAGCAATCTCTACAGAATGTGAGCAATCATAACATGTGTTTTAATAAGAGAGACTCTGAGGCCTAATTGAGTTGACAGTGTTCCTTTAAAGTGAAACTGAAGAAGACCCTCCTGCTCGTATCTCTCAAGTGAATTTGATGTAGTAGTAGATGTCACGGGGTCATAATGTTGCAAGACATTATACTGCATGCAAAAAGCATGCTGCCAGAACAGCACGATTTCTTGCATGCAGCTTAAGTCTTTTTTCTGCAGGGGGCTCTGTCCCCCTCACCCCCTGTTATGGGGGGCTGCACCCCCACAACCCACCCAATTAGGATTATCAACTCTGGGAGAGGGTTACGTTGAATGTCACACAAAGAGTGACAAAAATTAAAATTACTATGCATCTCGGACCAGGAAATGAACCCGGTCCCAAATGCAGTGCTTGGGTTCTTTGCTGCCAGTGGCTCACTCCATCAAGCCATGGCAGCTGCTCAATGGAACCTCCTCCAAGCAGAGGTCTTATCCTCTGCCTGGGACAGTGAGAGGGTGCAATACCGTGCAGAGCAGCATTCACAGTACTGCACCCTCTCACTTACATTTACAGTGCTGTTTTGGTTTAGCGCTCATGTCGTATGCTGTTAAGCGTACGGCATATTGACCTGGTAGGGAAGTGGACATTGCTTGGAATGGATATTTATTGTGTTAATATTTCTTGTAGATGTTATATTTGCTGGAGTAAATTGATAATTGTTTGATTTGTTCTTCTTTCGGATCTATTTCTGTACAGGCACTTCAAGCATTGGGGGGGCTCACAGAAAAACAATTCTACTATTATTATTACTTATCAGCCATCTGTGTGGCATATTGTTGAAGGTCTTGCTAAAGTCCAAATAGGCCATATCCACTGCCCTCCCATGATTTATTTTCCTGATCACCCAATCCAAAAAAGAAAAAAAGAGGTTTGGCATGAGCTTCCTACCCCCAACCCCCGTGACTCCGGGCTGCCTTTGGTCTTGCAACCCATTTTATTGAAGATGCTCTACCGACCTGTCCTTAAGCAGGGTTCCAATTAATTTCTCCTACCCCTGAGGTGAGACTGACTGAACTCCTGTAGTTGTTAGCCTCTTCCCTGCTATCTTTCTTATATAGAAAGAGCTCCTTTACCCCTACTGTCCCTCCCGCCCCCTCCGATCCACTGACGAGGGATTGCTGGAGATTCCCAGGGTCCTTTTGAAAACGTCTGGGGCTAGATCATTTAGTTTTATGGCCTCGACCCTGTGGAATTCTCTACCTCGTCAGGTGAGAAATAGTCCGACTGTCCTGAGTTTTAAAGGAGCCTTGAAGACCCACCTTTTTTAACATAGCTTTTATTGATTTATAATAGTTTTAGATTTGTTTATTTATTGTTCTATTGAATTGTACAGGCGCTTTGGTTTTAAGAAAAGCGCCTTCTTAAAAATAAAGTTTGATTTGATTTGATTTGATTTAGAAGGACCAAGTCTGCTCTCCTCTAGTTCTCAGGAACCACAGCTGTTTTAGAAAGCTGTGAATAAGGCCATCAGTGGCGGAGCTAGCACCTCCCCTGAGTCCTTTTAGCACCTTTGGGTGTATCCCATCCAGTCCCACAGTATTGTTCACTTTCACATGTGCCAGCCCCTTCAGGACTCATTCCTCAGAAAATGGACTTGGGTCCACCTACTCCACCACTTTGTTCTTGTTGCTGTCTGGTGGTCTGCCTCCCTCCCTCTCTCTTCTGTGAAGACTGGGCAGAAGTACCTGTTCAAGATGTCTGCTTTTTCTTGACCCTCTTTTGGCCAGTGTCCCCTCCCCACCACTGCCATTCTTATCATCACTCTCCCACCCCTGCTGCCCTTCTTATCATCACTGTCCCTCCCCCACTGCCCTTCTTATCATCCACTGTCCCCCCTGCTGCCTTCTTATCATCACTCTCTCCTCCCCTGCCCTTCTTATCATCACTGTCCCCCTGCTGCCCTTCTTATCATCACTGTCCTCCCCTGCTGCCCTTCTTATCATCACCCCCGCTGCCCTTCTTATCATCACTGTCCCCGCACGCTACCTTCTTATCATCACTCTCCCTCCCCTGCTGCCCTTCTTATCATCACTCTCCCTCCCCACTGCCCTTCTTATCATCTCCTCTCCCCCTGCTGCCCTTCTTATCATCACTGTCCCTCTGCTCTCTTCTTATCATTACTCTCCTCCCCCCACTACCCTTCTTATCATCACTCTCCCTCCCCTGCTGCCCTTCTTATCATCTCTCCTCCCCTGCTGCCCTTCTTATCATCACTGTCCTCTGCTGCTCTTCTTATCATTACTCTCCCTCCCCCACTACCCTTCTTATCATCACTCTCCCTCCCCTGCTGCCCTTCTTATCATCACTGTCCCCCCTGCTGCCCTTCTTATCATCACTGTCCCCCGCTGCCCTTCTTATCATCACTGTCCCCACGCTACCCTTCTTATCATCACTCTCCCTCCCCTGCTGCCCTTCTTATCATCACTGTCCCCCCTGCCTTCTTATCATCACTCTCCTTCCCCGCTGCCCTTCTTATCATCACTCTCCCTCCCCTGCTACCCTTCTATCATCACTCTCCCTCCCCTGCTGCCCTTCTTATCATCACTCTCCTTCCCCCTTGCCTTCTTATCATCTCTCCTCCCCTGCTGCCCTTCTTATCATCCCACTCCCCCTGCTGCCCTTCTTATCATCACTCTCCCTCCCCACTGCCCTTCTTATCATCACTGTCCCCATGCTACCCTTCTTATCATCACTCTCCCTCCCCTGCTACCCTTCTTATCATCCTCTCTTCCCTACCTGCCTTCTTATCATCACTCTCCCTCCCCTGCTGCCCTTCTTATCATCACTCTCCTCCCTGCTGCCCTTCTTATCATCACTCTTCCTCCCGCTGCCCTTCTTATCATCACTCCCCCCTGCTGCCCTTCTTATCATCACTGCCCCCTGCTGCCCTTCTTATCATCACTCTCCTCCCCCACTGCCCTTCTTATCATCACTGTCCCCCATGCTACCCTTCTTATCATCACTGTCCCACGCCACCCTCCTTATCATCACCCTCCCTGCTGCCCTTCTTCATCACTCTCCCTCCCTGCTGCCCTTCTTATCATCACTGTCCCCTGCTGCCCTTCTTATCATCACTGTCCTCCTCCGCTACCCTTCTTATCATCACTGTCACCCACGCTACCCTTCTTATCATCACTTTCCCTCCCCTGCCCTTCTTATTATCACTGTCCCCCCTGCTGCCCTTCTTATCATCACTCTCCCTCCCCCGCAACCCTTCTTATCATCACTCTCCCTTCCCTTGCTTTCCTTTTCTCACTTACTATTGGTGAGACACTTCCAATCCCAGGAATACCCCCAGCAACTCACTTTACAGTTCATGAGCCTCTAGCAACCCCTCCGAACCACCCACCCATAACTAACCTTATTAATTCATGATCCTTGAATGATTCCATGTTACCTTGACGTAGTACAAACCATACACAAACAAGCCTTGACATAGTACAAACCATACACAAACAAGCCTTGACATAGTACAAACCATACACAAACAAGCCTTGACATAGTACAAACCATACACTAACAAGCCTTGACATAGTACAAACCATACACAAACAAGCCTTGACATAGTACAAACCATACACAAACAAGCCTTGACATAGTACAAACCATACACTAACAAGACTTGACATAGTACAAACCATACACTAACAAGCCTTGACATGGTACAAACCATACACTAACAAGCATTGACATAGTACAAACCATACACTAATAAGCATTGACATAGTACAAACCATACACTAACAAGCCTTGACATGGTACAAACCATACACAAACAAGCCTTGACATAGTACAAACCATACACTAACAAGCCTTGACATAGTACAAACCATACACTAACAAGCCTTGACATAGTACAAACCATACACAAACAAGCCTTGACATAGTACAAACCAAAACACAAACAAGCATTGTCATAGTACAAACCATACACTAACAAGCCTTGACATAGTACAAACCATACACAAACAAGCCTTGACATAGTACAAACCATACACTAACAAGCCTTGACATAGTACAAACCATACACAAACAAGCCTTGACATAGTACGACAAACCATACACAAACAAGCATTGTCATAGTACAAACCATACACTAACAAGCCTTGACATAGTACAAACCATACACAAACAAGCCTTGACATAGTACAAACCATACACTAACAAGCATTGTCATAGTACAAACCATACACAAACAAGCCTTGACATAGTACAAACCATACACTAACAAGCCTTGACATAGTACAAACCATACACTAACAAGCCTTGACATAGTACAAACCATACACTAACAAGCCTTGACATAGTACAAACCATACACTAACAAGCCTTGACATAGTACAAACCATACACTAACAAGCCTTGACATAGTACAAACCATACACTAACAAGCCTTGACATAGTACAAACCATACACAAACAAGCCTTGACATAGTACAAACCATACACTAACAAGCCTTGACATTGTACAAACCATACACTAACAAGCCTTGACATAGTACAAACCATACACAAACAAGCCTTGACATAGTACAAACCATACACAAACAAGCCTTGACATAGTACAAACCATACACAAACAAGCATTGACATAGTACAAACCATACACTAACAAGCCTTGACATAGTACAAACCATACACTAACAAGCCTTGACATAGTACAAACCATACACTAACAAGCCTTGACATAGTACAAACCATACACTAACAAGCCTTGACATAGTACAAACCATACACAACAAGCCTTGACATAGTACAAACCATACTACAAACAAGCATTGACATAGTACAAACCATACACTAACAAGCCTTGACATAGTACAAACCATACACTAACAAGCCTTGACATAGTACAAACCATACACAAACAAGCCTTGACATAGTACAAACCATACTCAAACAAGCATTGACATAGTACAAACCATACACAAACAAGCCTTGACATAGTACAAACCATACACTAACAAGCATTGACATAGTACAAACCATACACAAACAAGCATTGTCAATGCCAAATGTTTACTTGCTGATATTAGTATTGGACATGCAGGAGTTAGACAGATGCAGAATAGGAATGGAAGTGAAGTATTAAACTCATGCCAACCCCACCTCCACCCTACAGAGATGGACAGGCATTCAGGTGTGCCTTTGCCTCGCCGCCTATAATGCTCATGATATTTCCACCACCCCTAACCTGTAGATGCCAACAAGTGTTGAGGTGTGTCTTGGGGTGTTCAGTTTCACAGTCACCCCATTTCATAAGGATATACGCTGAAATGGGTGCAGTATAGAAGAATGGGGTGAAATCTGGGGTAGAAGAGTCCAAGGCACGCCTCGATGACTGTCACTGGCTTTAGGGTGGGTGAAGGGGGTGGAATTGCAAGAGCATTACAGCCAGCAATCCAAATGCACACCACTGATGCCTGTTAATCTGTACAGGGTGGGACGTTATGGTTAGAAACCCAAATGCCCTGGGTGTTAGTTGGTATTTGCACTACAAATTTTCCACATGGCCTTTTTGTGACCCCCACCTCATGAAAGCATTTGGGACCTCTTCTCATGAACAGTGGCATTGTGATGTGTTAATGTGTCCTGAACTTTGATTTCCCACAGCGACCGTGCCATTCTGTGGCAGGATGTGAAGAATGACATCTGCACCATTCATATGGAGGTGTGAAGAGATGACAATGGTGAAAATCTTGAGTGAGAATATTGAAAATGCTCGAACATCCGAGTGTATGTGAAAACTGCATAATACATGCTAGTAACGCAGTTATTTAGTGGAAATATTTCAGCAAATTTTCAACATAGGCATTTTAGGACCTCTGCTCATGAACAGTGCCACTGTGATTTTCTTAATCTGTCCTGAACACTGATTTCCCACAGTGAACGTGCTATTCTGCGTCAGAAGTGCAAAAACACATTTCAGCCAGGATGTGAAAAATGACAGCTGTACTTTTCATAAGGAGGTGTGAAAAAATGCCAATGATGAAAATCTGGAGTGAAAATATTACAAATTTGTGAAGTTACGAGCGTGCGTAGAAACTGAGCAATGCACCCTCATAACACATTCATTTTTTTGGAATTTTTTTCTCCAAATGTGCAACATAGGCTTTTTGAGAGCCCACCTCATAAACCGTGACATTGTCATTTCATTAATCCATCCCGAAAGGTGATTCCACGCAGTGACCATGAAATCACCTTTCAAGACTGAATAACGCCATGATAGTGACTGAATTCATGAGGAGGGGTCCAAGAACCTCATGCTGAAAACTGGATGCCAGAAGTCAAAAAAATGGCCAAGATATCCACATAAGTTGGAAAAAAAAAAAAACATTTATGCCATTATACAGCTTACCGGCATTTCTTCAGTTCATGGTTGGCTTCGAAAAGTGCAGACATGTTCCTGGTCCACCAAAGATCTTTGTGCCGTGCTCCAGAGGTAAGTATGGGGTGAAGGTGTGTGTGTGGGGAGGTTGAGTACATAGAGGGTGGGTGTGGGTTGGCGGAGGGGCCAGGAGAAACAGTGAGGGACCATTCTCATGTTTGCTTGCACACATGTGCAAGAAACATAGTGCCACCATATGACTTTGTGTAGGTATGCCTCCCCCTCTTCCAATGCCATGATCCTTTTTGCAGGTGTGACCACACCTCACCAATTAATGGCCGAGCTGTCTGTGACAGTCGTTCAGATGCAGTGGAGTGCAGTTGAGAGAAAACCACCACTACAAGGTGCTGCACTCCTGAGGTGCTGTCTTTTGGATGAGGTGTTGAACCGCGGTCCCATCTGCCTGTTCTGGTGGTAGTTCAGGTCGATATTAAAGGTCTCATGGCACTTCTCAAAAAGAATAGGGGAATTTTTTTATTACAGTAACATCAAAACACATCTTTAAACAGTGTCAAATAAATGAAAAGGTACAACAATCTTAACAGAGAATTAATAAACTGTACAGCAAAGTCATTTATAAAGAATAAAGAGGAAAGGGGAAAATAAAAACATAAACAAAAACAAATAAAAATTAAAAAAATAATATATAATGAAAACTGGTATTACTGCATACCATAAAACAAATCTGCAACTTAATTTATATTTAATAAAGATATAAAAACTTGTCCACCAGTGAAACTTTCTTTGAAGAGTTATGCGTGACATCAGACATGTAGAGTTAAGCCATGGACTGAGATTCCAAAATACGAACTGTGTCAAATGACATCAGCTTTTGGTGTAACACCCATTGACACCTACTTTGCCACAAATAATATTTTAAGCAAGATAAAGAAACAGATGAGGTGTCTGGATGATACAGTGATCCCAACTAGACATATTGGCCTAATACTAAAAAAATCATATGACATAGTGGACAGCCACTACATGTTCCAGGACTGCGCAAGGTGGGACCATAATGGCTTAACATAAGAACAATTGAAAAAATAATGCTCTGTGGTTTATTCTAAATTGATACAGTCCATATAAGAGCAATTACATTCCTGCAAAGCTTTATGTTTCACAATACCCTGGACATTAATTCTCCCATAAACCAAAAGCCACAAATGTTCCCACTTGGGGGCGGAGATCCTAGGATTGAGTAACTGAACCAACGCAGATTTGGTATGCTATGGGGAACACTGCTTAAAGACTGATTCCATAGGGGAAACTATAGGCAGAACATCTTGGTAAAGCTGACGCCCTGAATTCTGTAAAATCAACTGTTTAGAAATACCCCATTTAAACAACTTAGTTGTCACAGGCCCCAAAAATCAGGTGTATATAGATAGAGTGATAGCTTGGGAGGGGCCACTCTCCAAGCCAACAGGTACCTAGATAAAATTAGCCAGGTCCATTCATTAAGAGGGTCTGGAGAGGGGACTAACCCATTTTTCACACTCTGGAAAATAAACACTGTGTAAAACAACACTCAGAGGTAATTGGGGCGGCTCAGAGGTAAGTTAAGGAAGTATTTTTTTCACAGAGAGGGTTGTGGATGCATGGAATGGCCTTCGGAGGAGTTGTGGAGTCAAAATCAGTGGTGGAATTCAAGCATGCATGGGATAGTCATAAGGCAATTTGGGGGTGGGGTAGGAAGAAGTAGGCTGCTGGTTAACTAGGATCTGCAGCTTATCCAGTAGGTAGGGAAATGGGCAGACTGGGTGGGCCAAGCGGTCCTCATCTGCCGTCAAATTCTATGTTTCTATGTTTCTATGTTTCTAACAGGATCAATCATCTCAAGACCACCCTTCTCTCAGGACAGATGGGTGAAACACAGTTTATTAGGGTTTAGTATATTGCCCCAGAGCATCTGGAAAAAAATACTATATAATTTAACATCCAGGTGCTGCAAGGGAGGATAGATCGTACTTACATAAAGTAAAATGGGAATAAGGAATTGTTTAATACACTGGACTCATTTAATTTTTGACATTTTCCAGTGTCTCCACCTTTGAACTTTAGATTCTACTTTCTGCACTCCAGTCTCCCAAATTAATAATGGCAAGTTTTGGGGGCTCAAAGGTTATCCCTAAACTTTTCCAGGGATCTGAAGAAAATGAAATACCCTCTGTGCTCAGAGGAAGAGGAGACCCAGAACCGACAAACAAAACCCTGCTTTTAATAATATTCAATTCTGAATTAGAGAGAGGAAATAATCATGGGTGTCCCAAAGAATACAGGGCAATTAGGAATAATCCATAAAAAAGAGACAGACATCATCTGCTAAGCCTGGACCTATAATTTCCTCACAGATCTGGCTACCAAGATGCCTGTCCAAGATGGAGACAGTGACAATTTCCGAAGGAGGGGGTCCGAGGTAAATATATAGAGAAACGGGCTAATGGGGCACCCTTGACGAACGCCTGTAGGTCCTGAAAACCTGTCAGTGATTTGATGCCTAATGACTGGGTGTACAATAGTAGAGGAATATAACAATTTGAGCTGTTGAGTCAGACAGTCAGGGATCCCATAGGCCTTAAGGGTTAAAAACAAAAAAGGGGCATGTACCCTATTGAAGGCCTTTTCTTGATCGATGGAGAGAATACAGCCTGTAGTGCCACTGAGAGACAAATATTCAATGAGATCCCTTATGACCATGAAGGCATGCTGAATTTTCCAGGAGGGAAGTCCACAAAACTGATAGGGAGAGATAACCTGGGTGGTAAAACATTTTAGTCTATTATTAAGTATTTGGGCCAAAATATTGTAGTCAGAATTTAGAATAGTAATAGGTCTCCAATTTTGTAGAAGAAATTTATCTCCGGACTTAAAGAAAACTATTAATAGGCCTTCAAAAAGGCAGGGTGCATTTTCTGAGATGTGAAAAAATATTCAAATACTAGTGATAAACATAAAAAAAAATTTTGGAGGAAAAAGATTTATACATTTCAAACAGAAGACCATCAATTCCTGAAGAAACTCCATTTTTTTGAGTGTTGATTATCTGCTCAATTTCATCTTGCCTAATAAACTCAATCTGTGCAGGAATATCAGCAGAAATCCGGGGAACATTAACAGATCCCAAATAAGTTTGGATAGATTCAGCTGACGGTCAAGTGGCTGGAGTTTGGGAGTAAAGAAAGGATTGAATAGTGCTATGAATGGCGTTTGTAGAATAAACGGTCTTCCCCTGCTCATTCACTAAGGAATCCATCAGGACAGTATGCCTCAAAGTTGTACAGGCTGCAAAGGGATCACCAATTGGGGATTTTTCAAGTACCAGTTTGTAGCATGGCCTGTAAAGTATGAACCCTATCATATTGATAGAGCTGCATTTATTTTTACAAATTTTGGATTGGGGAGGAATAATCCTGTTTAGTGGTATTAGCCAGGGTAAACAACTTAAACAATTGCTAACGTAGGAAAATATATTTTAAAAACTTGTTGTTAGCTGTTTTTTTTCCAAACTGCTGAAACCAAGATTTGAAATCAGCTTTGGAGTCCATCCACCATTTCCAAAGATCAGAATAAAGGAAACAGACTGAGCATCGAGCAGCAGCTAAACCCAGGATGTCTGGTCAAGCCAGGGTATCTGTCAGTACGGAGGTGTTGAGCCTCCATCAGTTTGAACGGGTAGTAACACCTGGGGAACTCCCAAATATAATGAATAAAAATAAATGATCAGAAAATTCAGTAGGCTGGGTATGGAAAGAAAAATGTGGCAAGGTATTAGATACAAACATATGGTCTATAGTAGTAAAATATTTGTGCCTCATATAGGTGAAGCTAGGGCCAGATGTACAGAATGTACTATGACATGAGGATAGCCAGTTCTGAGTACTCTATCATTTTGTTAAAATAAAAATGTGTTATTGACTGTCTCTGCTGAGAAATATGGTGCACTTGGAATGACCTCACTCACTCCCCAGTCTTACATGTGAGATGACAGACTCACACACACACACACACACACACGGGTTTTAGATACTAGGTGTTACCTGGAAGGCCAGAAGCTAATTACAGACGAGAAGAGGCTGAGGATATCCTGTTGTTCTAGCTTAATTATAGCTGTCCAGCTGGCAGGAAAGGAAATATCCATTTCATTACGTTTGGAGGGAAACCCGAGTTATTACACACGGGTGCAAAGTCATAAATGTTTCTTTGATGTCTGTGAAGGACAGTAAGACCTTCTACATCGAAGGGTTATATAAGAAATTGAGTTATGCTGAGGTCACAGAATCTTAATGCCTTATTAGGACATCCTGTTTCATACAGATGTATATGTTTTATATATCCTGACAAGGAGGAGCAAAGTGACCTCATGCAAAGAGGTGGGCAAAGCCAGATTTTAAACTGTATTCTGTTTAGATTACACACATAAATGTTTGGACTCTGAAAAGCAACATCAAGCACTAGGAGATAAGAATACCTTAGAACAGACAATTCTAAGAGTACTGTGGTAGGAGATTTTGTCTGCACTTTTAAACCTGTTTTGTTTAAGTGATTTGTATGTTTGTTATATAGAGTTCTGTATTTACTGTTTACCTATTTTTACCTATTTTAAGTAAAGACATATTTTGGAAACAGAAACTGCCTGGTGTGCCTTGAAACTTCTTTTTTATTGTAAGTGAAGCTTAAATGGTAAAAGTTGACACTGTGCATGAGCTTATTGTGATACCAAACTGGGAAACGGGTCAGAGTTCTGTAGGTCTTGCATAGAGTTCTAAGGGTTCATTTTGTAATACCTGGTCAGGTGTCCATAGGCAAAGATATCTGGCCCCTCGAAGGCAGAATTATCTGAGCATGACAACTGAGTACGCTAACAAGGGATTGACAGTTCGAATCCCTACAGAACTTGAGACAAAAGGTGACTCAAACCCCCAAAACAGACAGGAGGGTTACCCTGTTCTGTTATCTGTTCACAAGACTACACTCAGAGGTTGGCACTTTGGGAGTAGAGGGCTGACCTGCTGAGTAGGTTTGTGACATGTACTACAGTCAATTAATTCAGCAGAATCAACAACTTGATAAAAGAGCATTTGAATCACTATTCACTTTTTTCTCAGAAGTGCCTTCTTTTCTCTTATAAGGGCAATTAAAATCCCCACAGAAAAAAAATATTACAAGAAGTAACCAGGTAAGGCTGTTTTAGAATGAAGGACAGAAACTCTCTAGCCTTCAATTGTGGGCCATAGTTGTTAATTAGGCGATAATCCATGTCATTCCTCACTCCATCAAGAACCAATACCCTCCCAGGACATAAATGGGGAGGGTTAATGAAGGGGAAGGGTGGAAGGGAAGTGCAGCTGCAAAATAAGGGGTGCTAGCTGCACATTGAGCGAACATAGACCTCTAGGCCTTTATTTGCTGGCAAATTTTGTATGTTCGTATGTTCATAAATCAATAAGTTTATGAAGAGAAAAACAATACCCATTGAACAAAATGCCCACCCCATGAGCACGGTCAAGCCCGAATGACCAGTAGAAAGGGCCCCACAACCATTCCCCCCTGGAAAGATCTAAGCTGGTCACAGGAGAACATCCATGATTCTTGGAGAAAGCAGATATCAAACCTAGGGACATGAAGAAAATCAAATACAGCTTGACATTTTAGGGGGTTTAACAAAGTATGGATATTTACAGATACCACCTTTAATGGAATAGCAGCTTTAAGCTATCTCTTTCCACTTTTTTCTCTTTTGACCCCTGTAACCAACTAAATCAGATTGTGGAGGGGCATGGAGGCCCTCAGGAGGTTGAGAGGCAGACTCCTCCTGCTCCATGTCAGAGTCTCCATCTTCCAAGGCCAAAACCTCGAAGTGGTTCATAGATTCAGTGGAACCCTGGGAAGAAGTAGGTTTAGACATCAAATTCCTAGAAGAATGTCTAGGAAGAGATACCAAGACTTCATCAGAAAGCAGTAAGGAATCAGAGTCTCTATAACGGACAAGAACCAGGGAAGCTGTACTTGAGTTTCCCACAACAGGAGGTCACGGGGAGGAGGGTGGGGGTAAAGTAGCTACTTCCATGGAAACACCCGAAGGGTTAGGAGGGAGAGGAACAGGGTGACGGGGATCAGAAACGGAACTGGGCACCAGATCCTGCACATCCTGGATCAATAGGTCTGGACTCCTACAGGAGGCCTTGTTTTTAGCTGCCGAAGGGCATTCTCCAAAAACTTGACCAATTTCTTCACACAGATCACAGTTTTTATGAGATGCACATTGTAATGCTATATGACCAATATTCCCGCAGTTATCACAGCGCAGTTTATCACAGGAACTGGAGATGTGGGTTCTAGAACCACACTTATAACAAGCCCCGGGCTGCCCAGCATAATCCCAGCCCCGGTCCCTACACAACATAAAGGAGTTGGGAACATGAGTGATCCCTCAGTCCGACAGCCATAGCTTAACCTTATATTTCTATCCTCCTGTCCAGAATAGTTCGGAGTCCAGTATTGCCTCTGGATCACTTAAAACTTTGCATTTCTGGGAAAGTCAGTAGGTAATGTCATTCACGTGGACCCCCTCATTTCGAAACATGATGGTAACAAATTTAATCAAAGGTTTTGTCAGGGGATTGACCAAAAAGGGGATCCATGTGGAAGAAAACTTCACCTGATTGTACCGCTCCCAAAAGAGGTCTAGAACATAGGAGGTACAGAAGCTAATATCATAATTGTCCTCCCCACCGATGTTGATGAATGCAACCACCCCCTGCATGGAGAAATGGAGGGAGTCCTTCAGCAAGGACTTTCCCACATAATGTCTATCCAGTTGATGTTCAAGGCCCCCTGTATAATGGATCCGGACAGCATTTCTTCTGGGGGCAGTTTCTTGTTTGATTTTAGAAAATAAATCGGATAAAAGAGGTTTCTGTGGAAGGGGGAATCATGGGGATGATAATCCAAGTCCACAGTAACACCCCTTTGTTCACCAAAAGTCCCCAAAATAGCAGGTAAATCAGAAGACAAAGGGATCTTGAACTGAATAACCTGGGCAGGAAGAGGAGAGTGAAAGGCCACCAAAGGGGTAGAAGGATTAGTCTCAGGTAATAAACCCATGGTGAGCTGGGAGTTAGGAAGTTCTTTAGGAAGCTCTCTAGGGCACCAAGCAGGGGGATCCTCTGTAAAATTCAATTTCTGATCCCATTCGAGATCGGGAAGCCAAGTACTATCGAAAGAAAGCTTCCATCCGGCATCACATAGAGCAGTTTGTGGGGTCCAGGGTTCATTTGGGGGACGTTGCTCCTTGTTTAGAGAAAAAGCTGACTGCAGCACCTTGGCGGTAGTTTTTCCAACTGTACGGTCAGGAGAGGCAGAGACTAAAGGAACAACCTGTTTAACAGAACTAGATGCTGAGAAGATGTGTCTTATTGTGAGGGTTAGAGCAGTCCTGCACGGCTTAATATCTTCCTTCACTCTGGAACAGAGTCTACTTCTTTTGAGCCAAAAGAGAAGACAGTAACCCCATCTTGACAACCGGGAGAATACTGATAGTTTACAGGCACAGCCATGGGGGCAACAGGTACCATACTCGGGCCACAAGCAGAAATGTTTTTCAGAACGAAACCTTCACCCTAGACAGAGGTTCCTGGACAGGGGAAGAAGCCATGTTAGCACTGTTGTCCATTTGAAGAGTCTTACACTGATGGTTATTCTCCTTTGGCATAGAAGTCAGGGGAATAGATGGCAGAACTGCAGTCGGTTATAGGCTCCCGCTAGGATTAGCGGTTAAAATGCCATCCGAATCATCTGACGCAATAGGCAAAACAATAGGCAACATAGTAGAATTGCTGGAGGGTGACTCACCCAGCCCCACTAGGGTCTCCGCCTTTGATCTAGATGCATCACTATCAGTCTTGACTGACAGGCCCCATCAAAGCTGTGACAGCAGGTGCTCCAGCCTGCAGAAGAGTGAGTTTGCCCTTTAAATCCTGTTCCATGTTTGAATGGCGAATATTCTCTAGTTGAAACTGTAGAAGTAAAGAAGTTTCATCATCGATCTGAATAAGCAAAGGTTCAGCAGAGGTTTTCTCGGAGATGTCCAGAGTGTGGTTTAAATCCACGGTAGAGTGATATACTTCTGGAATTTCAACTCCAGGCTGCTGAAAATCAATATTAGGTGCTAAATCGCGGTGAGCCTCTAGAGTAGCCGCGGCAGGAGAGGAGGCTAGCTCTCCCATCCCCGAGAGATCCATCACCTCTGAAGGATCACTGGAAGTGGCCATCTCACAGGCCAGAGGTTCCCCCTACAGGTGAGATGAGGAATTTCCCTGGTGCCTTGGCCAAATTTCCCCCCATTCACTGAAACACCACCAACAGCTTAATCTGGTTCAAAGTTAATTGGAATTCATCTGTATCCCCCTCCCACGGGTCATGCCTGAAAATAGGCAGAATTTGTCTAGTGCACTTACCTGGTCAACAAAAAACTAAATAAATAAATAAATAAGTAAATGATCTGCGGTGGTAATGTGCAGGCAGTTTGCATACTGCTGATCTACACATTACCACTGCTGATTGTAGAGGTGGTTTTCTTTCAACTGCACATCACTGCATTTCAGCGGTATGCTAAATGCCTACAAAGGAGCGAGAACAAAGAAAGAGCTCAGCAGCAAAGTACTTGAGTGAAGTGAGCGAGTGTGCACCAGGCAAGCCTGATCGGAGGAGGAGGAAGTGAAAGTGATGGAGAGGTAGGGGGATGGCAGCTGTCAGCTGCCCTGAGAGTCACTTTACACATTAGACCTGGCATCCAATTAACCTGCCTTGGATTCAGGTAATTCCCTCCTTTGCTTCCCCTTTATTCACTTCCCCGATCCCATTTCTTCCTCCGATTCCCTTGCATGTTAGCCACCTCAACCCTTACCTTTCCAGCTTTACTTGGCCTTCCTCAATCATTCCTCCAGTTCCACTCCCCCCTCCTTCCCAGTGTTGTCCCTTGCTGTTTCCTTTCCTGCCCTGCCTGTCCCAGCGCTAAGATTTTCCTCACCCCTGCACACTAAAACACACTCCCCCCACCCAACCAGAGACCCTATTGATGCTGTTTAATATGTGTCACCACCAACTCCGGCATCAGCCCAAAAAGATTTGTTTAACCCCAGTCAGTGACTGTTGGCCCTCTGTGCAGAGCGGGGACACTCTGTTCAGAGTTTGGTAATAGTAATGGCATGAATGAATGGTGACCTATTTATCTATAGTAAAACCTGATTGGCTGAGTCTGTGACAATCAGGTTTTACTACAGGCAAATTCATGGCACTATTCATTCATGTCCTCACTGTTGTCAAACTCTGAACAGAGTGACTGCACTCTGCACCAAAGGACCGAGAGCCGCTGACTTGGGTTAAACAAATCTTAGTGTTGCGGCCCAAGGGACAGGTATGCAGTTCAATGTATTTCAGTGGGGTTTCAAACTTAGTGCCATAACTTTGTTTATTTCTGGTGGTCAGAGTCCCTCTCTCCTGAAAGACACTTGGGAAGAGGAATTACAGATGGAATAAAAAAACCCTGACCAGGTTGTCAATGGACCTTGCGATTTTTTCCTAAAAACACAACACTTTTGTTTTGTCAGCTTCGAGCAACAGCCTCAGTTTCAGATTATGCATCAAGAGCTCCAGGAGTCAAGGACACAAAACAAAATGCCCTTTTCTTCAGCTCCCTTGCAAAACAGAGATTTTACTCTAATAACATGACAACTAGGTTCTTAGTCCTAGTTTAACATCAAGGTGTCTCTGGATGAAAAAACATAATGAGACAGCTCCTGTCACGAAGCAAAACTGTTTCATAAAGCAACCATTCTTAAAATAGCTCCAGCCAGAGCCACTTTAAAATAATTAAAAAACCCACCAAGGTTCTCATTTTATCTAATTTACAGCTGTGGCTTGTGTAACAGCTGTACCAAAATGGTTGGTCATTTTCAATCGGTCAATGTACTTTGTAAGCCTTACTACTAGCTGTATGCCTATACATAATTTTCTTGAATGACCAAGATTTATATGTACACTGGCACTGTATGTTAAATTATTGTAGCTTATCTTCAAAACTACAGAACATTTTAAACTGAACTAATTAAAGTAGCTATGCCAGGCAAAAGAAAATAAAGCGTGTCCTTTAAAGATAAAAGAAGAGAAAGTATGAGCCAGATAAGTATGTACAAATTGTGTCGTGCCTGTCTAGGGAACTTTGTGGTCAAGTAAAAAACAAAAAAGAACCAAGATGAGGGGGGTGCCACAGATCTCGGGCAAAGATCACTGACGTAAAATGCTAAGTTTCCCTCACACCCTCGCACCTGGTTCTCCTGTATCAAGACGGAATGCAAATCTGAGCTGGAATGAGATGGTAATGATATTTAGCGGGAACCAGACATCCCAGACAGATATCTCTGTCTGAGACCTAGTGTTTTTTTTTTTCAACAGGACATGTGTACAATGTAGTCAACTAAAATGAAAATGATGGGGGCGAAATCCTGTGCAAAGCCTGCTGCAGGAATCACATATCTACAGAATTCCATTGCAAATGCCAAATATTTTCTCTCCATTCAACACTCAAAAGGAGTCACCGTGTTTTTACATTTGATGCACTTGCTCACCAAACATTTTGGGACGAGTACAATGGGATTTCAGGAGTGTGTCACTGCAAAACCCTTGCAGTTGGAACTGCAAGGTGCTCGACAGTCTACACCAATCACCATACACTGTGGCTGTGACACAACTCCTGGCGTGCTGGCCTGTACTTCCAAGAAATAAGTCACTTCAATTAGAGAGCTTCGCTGGCCAGCAGGCAGCTGATCCGCTTTCGGCACCAGTTCTGTCACTTTACACATTAGACCCAGCATCCAATTAACCCTCTTACTCTCTCTCACTGTGTGTTTTCTGCCACACACCCTCTGTGATCCCACTAATCGACCCATTATCCAATTAACCCTCCCACTCCCAGCCACTGCATGCTTTCCACCCCACACCCTCTGTGACCCTACTAATGGACTGGTATCAGTTAACCCCTCCCTCCCTCCCACCATAGAAACATAGAATTTGATGGCAGATAAGGACTGCATGGCCCACCTAGTCTGCCCATTTTCCCCTAATGGATAAGCTGCAGATCCTAGTCAACCAACAGCTTACTTCCTCCTACCCCCCACTAGAATTGCCTTATGTCTGTCCCATGCATTCTTGAATTCCCCCACTGTTTTTGACTCTACAACCTCCTCAGGAAGGCTGTTTCATGCATCTACAACCCTCTTTGTAAAGAAATACTTCCTCACATTACTTCTGAGCTGTCCCCCCTCTATCTTCAAATTGTACCCCCTTGTTCTTGCACACCTCTTTTTCTGAAAGATGCTACCTTCTTGGACTTTGTTGATTCCCTTGAGGTATTTGAAAGTTTCTATCACTTCCCCCTCTCCCTCCTTTCCTCGAGGCTATACATCTTAAGCTCCTTTATTTTTTCCTCATATGTCTTCTGGTGCAGATCCTGCATCATTTTGGTTGCCGTCCTCTGGACAGCCTCCACCCTGTCTATGTCTTTGCAGAGATGGGGTCTCAAGAAGTGTACACAGTACTCCAGATGTGGACTTACCAACTGTCTGTACAGAGGGCCTACAACTTACTGTTTTCTACTTGTGATGCCTCTCCATATGCATCCCAGTATTCCCCCAGCCCTCCTTACCGCCTTCTCACATTGCTGGCCTACCTTTAGGTTGTCTGATATGACTACCTCCAGATCCCTTTCCATTTTTGTTGCCGTCTGTATCTCACCCCTATTGTGTATTCTTTCCTTGGGTTTTTGTTTCAAGGTGCATTACTTTGCACTTACTAACATGCTAAAATGCCAGCAGAATAGGCCAAACAGTCTTTTGTGTCTGCTTGTTTGGTCAGCCCCCACCCTGGGTGCTAACCTTGCTGCCCCCCTCGCCTTCTCTGGCTTCTCCCTTCCCAGTTCCAATATTCTTGCTGCACTGGATTTTTCTTCCAGAACCCTTCCCCTGTACCTGTCCCACCCCCTCTTGAACCCCTCCACCAGCCCCCTAGGCAGCGCATTCCATGGCTCCACCCACCCTCAATGTAGCACCTCCTCCTTTTCTCCCTGAGATCTTCCTCCCTCCAGCTTCCACCCATGCCCTAGTGGCCCCTCCTTCTTCCTTGAAGCACCCTAACTGTTCCTCCCCTATTCGCTCTTCATGTACCTGAAGACCTCTATCATGTCCCCGGTCTCTTCTCTCTTCCAATGTGCACATATTTAGCTCTTCGAGCCTCTCCTCATAGGTCCTGTCCCCCAAGCCCCAAATCATTTTGGTTGCCTTCCTCTGGACACTCTCCAGGAGTTTAATGTCCCTCTTTAAGTGTGGCCTCCAAAACTGCATGCAGTACTCAAGGTGTGGCCTCACCTTGCAGTTATACAGAGGGAGTATCACTTCCCTCCTTCTGGAGGTGATCTCCCTAGTGATTCATCCCAGCATCCTGTTGGCCTTGGCTGCAGCCCTCCTACAAATCTCCGAGTTGTTCATCTTGACATCCACCACCACCCCCAGCTCCCTCTCAGCCATCGAGACTTGTACCATTCCTCCCCAAAGTGTACACGTGGCCCGTGTTTCTGGCCCCCAGGTGGAGTACCTTGCATTTCCCTGCATTGAACCTCAGCTTCCACTTTCTAGACCATCTTTCCAGAGCCTCCAGGTTCCCCTGTAGGGCCACCCTCCCCTCCTTCCCATCCACCACGCCCCCAGTTTTGAGTCATCCATGAGAGACTCATCTCACTCCTGATTCCTGTCCTTATGTCAGAGGCGTAGGCATTGAACAGGAGGGCTGAGACTGATCCCTGTGGGACCCCACTAATGACCTTCCTTGGGGATGAGACTATCCTACCACCAACTTCGACCCTCTGGGTCCGGTCCTGGAGACAAGTGCCTATCCATCTGATCATCTGGTTCCCCCACCCCATTTCTCCCAGCTTATCCAACAGGCCACGTGAGGAACAGAGTCATGTATGTCTCTGAAGTCTAGAAAGAGGATGTCACTGGTCTACCAGGTCAAGGCACTCTTCACCCAGTCATAGAACTCCACAAGGTTTGTCTGACCACGTTTCCCTGGGGCGAATCCATGCTGTCTATCGTCCAGGCACCCTAGACTTTCCAGGTCCTCAGCTCTCATGACAATACCCTCCATCACCTTGCCCACCACCGATGTCAGGCTGACAGGCCTGTAGTTCTCTGCCACCTCCCTTGATCCCCCCTTGTGGATGGGCACTATATGCATACCTTCCAGTCCTGGGGCGCCACCCTGTCCTCAGAGATGGTGAAAAGCTCCACCAGGGTTTGCCAGGACATCCATAGTTCCTTCAGCACTCTGTGATGTAATTTATCTGGCCCAGTGCTTTTTCTCTGTCTTAAGGACCTGGGAGCTTCCATCACTCTCTCTGCTGTGATTTCCCTTCTGCTACCTCTTCCCCTGCACAGCCCTTCCCCTCCCTGCCAGTGATGCCTCCCCTCTCCCCAGACCACTACGATCGGTAAGGGTCCCCCATCTTAATGTCTCTGTCTCCTCCATATGTGATCTAGCACCCCCATTTTCCTTGGTGAAAACTAAGGTGAAGTACTCATTTAGTACACCTTAGCCTGCTCCCCGGGTCTTGCGCCCATCTCCCCTTGTTTTAATCCTGCTAATCTGCCCCTTCACCCTTAGTTTTCCCAGATGTATCTAAAGAACCCTTGTTCCCTCTCCTAATTTCCCTGGCCAGGTTCTGCTCCTTCCTTGCCTTAGCTGCCCTCCACCACCCTAGTGGCCCTTCTAGCCATCAGCTCCTCCCCTCGATCCCTTTCACTCCTTGAGCACTTGAATTGCCTATAGGTTGCCTTCTTTCTCACTCCACCTCCTGGACCTCCCTGGTCCACCAGCAGGGTTTGGACCCTACAGCATTTTGTCTTACTCTTGCACAGGTGCTGCTAGCATCCTGCACCCCTCTCTGATGATTTCCACCTACTCAGCATCCATGTCTGACCCAATCACATCCAAGTACTCCTAAGGATCCTTTCCATTTCCTTAAAATCAAGTCCCCTGAAGTCAGTTACCTCCGTCTTTGTGCAGGCCTTCTACCCTCCTAGGTCCAGGCAGAACCAGACCATGGCATGGTCACTCTCCCGCCAATGGGTCCCTCACCTTCAGGCCCCAATCTGGTCACTGTCTGCCAGGACCACATCCAGTACCAGCGCCTCCTGGTGGTTCCCCCACCTGCTGAGTTAGAATGCATCTTGAAGACATCCAACAACCACTGTTCCCTGGTCACAGAGAGGATGTCATAGTCTCCCAGTCTGTTCCTGGCATGTTTGAGTCCCCAACACCACCAACCTTCCTCTGCCCAGTCTGCAGTGTCTCAACATCTGCCACCAGACTCTCCTCCAGCTCCTCCGCCCAGTGCAGGGGTCTATACACCACTCTATTTTTACTCTCTAGCCCCCCTTGTTATCAAGGTGACCCAAATTGCCTCCACGGTTTCCTCTGCCTCCTCTACTCCCCCTATGCCAATGCAGTTTTTGACTATCATTGCTACCCCTCCTCCACTTCCCTCCCTCCCTGTCCTTCCTGAACATAGTGTAACCTTCCAGGTTCAGGTCCCAGTCATGTCCTGCAGTGGCCCAGGTCTCAGTGACCACTGCCACATCCACTGCTCCCTCAGTTAGCATTGCCTGGAGCTCAGGCATTTTATTGCCCAAGCTCCTGGCATTTTTAGAGACTACCTTCCACCTTTCCTATACTTCCATTTCCCTGCTCATGTTCCTATGGGATTCTGTTTCCCCTGGTCTGCACTTTACCAGTCGGCCTTTCCTGCAATCCTCCAAGCTTCCCCAGAAGGTGGAGACAGAGTTCCTGCTGTTAAGGCACCCCTGACAGCCTTTTCTCCCCACATCCTCCTCCTTTGCAAGTTTAAACTCCACTTTTCACCAATGAACCCCTCTATTTTCAACTTAAGGATTCCCCTCCCCTCCCCTCCAAATTGAGATGGAGCCTATCTCTAGAAAACGTCTCCTTATCCTCCCAGGTCTCCCCAATCCCCATCCCTCATCATCCCCCCACTTCTTTGCGTTGAATCTAAGCTGCCATATATTTGACCATTCCTCCAACCTTGCCAACCTCTTTCATCCTTTCCACCTCACCTTGTGTATCAGCCCTGTTGCAGATCTTTGTGTCATCTGCAAGGAGTCATACTTTACCTTCTAGTCCCTCTGTAGTGTCACGTATAAAGACATTAAAAAGGACGGGCCCCAGTACTGAACCCTGCGATACTCCACTAGTAACCCTCCTTTCTTCACTCTGGACTCCATTTGCTATTACCCACTGTGACCCGTTGTCCAGCCAGTGTTTTATCCAGGCTACCACCCGGGACCCACTCCCAGGCTGGCTAATTTGTTTGTAACCCCTAGATGGCACTATCCCAGGGGCTACTACCCCTGCCTGATTTGCCACTAACAGGTTGAGGGGCCTGGATCCAATGGCGGGTGCCTCCACCCAGAGGTCAGGGTTTGCAATAGTTAAACTAACTTGGTCACAGCCCTCTGGGACACTGCAACACTGCCTTTCTTCCCACTAGTGGCCCACAAATATCAGAATTACCTTCACGTATACACTTACCCCCAGGTCTGGTTCCGGCACTGGGACCTCCTTGAAATGAGATACAGTGCAACAATCACAGTACAGTACTTTAACATGAACCAAATACCTCAGGCAGTATAACTTTGCTGAAACAAGCAGCTCTGATTTATTGGGGGATATAACAAGGACAGGAAATCAGGTTAATTAGCTTATCACTCTAATAATCTACCTATGGCTCTGTGCACAGGCCTATCCCTATCAGTTACTGTCCCTGGGTACCCAAGCCCTAGTGGCTAGTCAAACCGTGGCAGCTGGTAGGGCCCTTTCACACACAGAAAAGGAGAATTAAACAGTCAGCAGTACAGTGAATTCCATTTGGATTTAATGTGGCAATTCAACAGGGCGACCCTGAATTGAGTACTCACGACCTCCAAATAAGATAGGGTCCTTCAATGTCAGCAGGGCTCACTTGAGTACACAAACCTCTTCACACATCCATATGAAAGAAGCACTATACCAGGCAGGCTGCATCTGTATCCCAATCGCAATTACTGCACAATACCGGGAGAACACACAGCAGATTCAGTTCCTGACAGACCGAGTGCAATTTTCAGCAATTCCTCCAGTCTTCTACAGGGGCAGCCTGGTTTCTACTCTTCAGAGATCCTTTGATTCTTTTCACAGACGGATTCAGTCCAATAAGCTGTTACACAAGCTGCAGACCGAACTCTAGGCCTTACCACATGTTTTTGACTAAAACTGCACACTGAAAAAGCACAGGGCTCCTTCCTTCTTTACTGCCAAAGCTCAACTGAAACTCCAACCGACAAAACCGGGCACTTCCTTTGAGTTCCTCCCAGTTCTTGACTGGATTGGCTGTCACTCACAAGAGACTACTGCTGTTGGTCCAAAAGGCACTGAAGTCTAAACTACATCTCCCAGGTCACTGCCCATACAATCCTCTTGTGGCTGGCTCAGATTATGAGTCCAAGTTCTGATTCGTCCAAGGCACCATTTAGAGCTAGCTTACCCACACTGATTGGTCCAGTTCAGCAGTTCAAAACTAGAATGGGAACTAGCAGACACAGTTCTGACTGCAAAGAAAGCAGGTTAGACAAACTGTAATTTCATTATTACTCTAAATAATTTCTGGCAAACAGTTACATCTTTCAGATAGGTTCCTAGTGACTGCAAAAATGAAGTGAATTGGCAGCAGCTGAGTGGTACTCAATCAAAAAACACAGTCCCCCCATACAACTAATTATGTCTGCAAGCAGACAGCTCTTAAAGACAGTACCAGAGGTTCTAAAACCTCACTGATAAATGGCTAAATGCAAACACCATTCAGGCTTGGAGCATTCAAGCAAGCTCCTCGTCTTTGGGAACCCCATTTGCAGGGGTTACACCCTTCCTGACCTGGGAAAGCTTGGCGTCCACGTCTAGCTAAGTACTCCTATAAGTTTCAATCAAACTGTATACATTTGCATTAGGCTCACACATGTAATCATCAGTCAATATATCATTTTACCAAGAACACATTTGCAAAACATTGACAGTACATCACTCTTTACACAGTATTACATACACATTGTACCATAACTCAAGTTATTACCTCTTGTACATGAAACCTGAAGAGAGGGCCCTTCCTATCAGTTACCTTGGGGCTGGATGGGGCAGGCACCATATAGAGGCAACACAAGTAACTTGGAGTTAGCATTGATGCTCAGTTTGGGCAATGACCTGGGGACATACACTCCTTTATGGACAACATTGAGAGGCAAGTCCACAGGCCTCCCAAGTGAATCATAACTGAGGTGCACTACAGGCTTTACAGCTCGACCAGTCTTTCTGGGGAACTGTTATAGTCTCTGCACTCTGAGCCTCATTTTCAGCATTGTCCTCACTTGTCAGGGGTCTCCATATGGGGTAGAGAGGCTAGAACTTGGGGCACTTTCAGGCTCAGGAGTTACAGTTTCTGAGTCCACAACATTTGGCTCGCATGGAGGCTTTCGGACACTGGCAGTGGACTGTCAGAGCACTCAAAATACTCTTCTTGTTCGGTGTATCACCAGTCTGCCCAATCTATCATTTTCCTCCCTGAAAGCTCAAACAGTTCAACCATGCACAATGATTCCATTTCATCTGATCTGATGCTTTGCACTTCACTTTCTGGGAGCATTGGCTCAGGGATGAAGCTAGGAGGCTTAGACAGTCTAGAAGCCTGACTTCATCTCCAGTATTGACGGGGATTGCCCGAAACAATTGACTCAGTTCGTAGAAGGATAGTATTCAAAGTCACTCTCACTTTCTTCCGATATGGACTGACAGTCCATGCTCAACTGGGACTTGTGGAGGAACACTTTAACTTTGCTTCTGTAGGTGCAGACTTTCTGGATCTTTTCTTAGCAGCAGCTCTAGTCACTGGTCCAGAGGGGCATCTTCTAAGGGCTCAGACTCAAGTAAGATTTGTCCAATGGGCAGTAAATTATTTCTATGCATTGTTTTACATCTTTGAATTATTCTCAGGCCTTACTTTGTACACTGGCAGATCATCTAGTTGCCCACTACAATGTGAGGAGATGGTGCCATCTGTCAGCAATCTTGTGCTTGCCATGCCAGTCCCAGATTTCTTAGCAATACCGATCTCCCTCCTGGAGTTCCGTGCTTTCACCTTTTATCACGCTACCTTTCTTTGTTGGCTCAGTTTCTTTTGGCAGCCATGGTTTCGAGCCAGTTAGTGCGCGCAAGGTTAGCTGGGCCTTTAACTTTTAGCACATACTGTAAATAGTTGTCAGCTTGAACCCCATCAGGAAGACCCCAAAACACACATCTACTGGTAGTGAGAGCTTCTCTTCCAAACATCAGGGATGGGGAGAATCCAGTGGCATCACTTTGGTGCAGTTATAAGCATGTACCAGGGTGCTAATTTGTTGGCTCCATCTAAGGCTTGTCCTTTGGGTGCAAGGTGCCTAGCATATCTAGCAAGTCACGGTTGAAGCGTTCAGGCTGTGGGTCCCCTGGGGGTGGTAAGAGAGTGGTTCTGGACTTTCGCACTCCCCACAGAGAAAGCATCTCTTTGATCAGGCGACTCTCAAAGTCTCTCCCTTGATCAGAATAGGATTCTTTGTGGCCCCATAGTGAACAAAAGTTTTCTAAGTGCTTTGACACAGTGGATGCTTTCTGGTCTTTGGTGGGAAAGCTTGGGCATATCTCGTGAAATGGTCCGGTGACCACCAGCTACATTACTGATATTTCTTTTGATCTGACTCCAAACTCAGAAAATCAATACAGACCAGCTCCATGGGTGCATGGTGGTGATGTTAACAAGGGGCAACCCTCTGAAATCAAAACTTTCCTCTGTAACTCAGCTGACTACAAGTTTGAATGTGTTGCTCCACATCAAGCCCCATCTTAGGCCAATGGGAGTCTGGATCTCACCAAGTCAAGTGTTCTGTCATACCAAAGATTGCCCCATAATGGTTGCAAGGACTCAGTACTGAGTCTCGAAGGCAGATGGGCAGCACTAGTTGTTCGTTTGTCTACTTGTCCCTCTGTCTACTGTTTCTCACTATAACAGTTTATTGATCAGTTTCAACTTAGGACCTTCTTTTGTATGACAGTGCAGTTCTCAAATCAGTGAGTATAATTTGGACACATCTTTTTCCTGCATGGGGGCTTCTAAAGCTGCTTTGATCATAGGATGTGAGGATTAGACCCGCCCGAATACTATCATTGTCCAGCTGAGGAACTAGTGCACCAATGTCTAGTGCAGAAAAGTGGCAATAAACAACAGGATATGCAATTCTCAGAGGCTCCCAAGCAATCCACCATGCAGTCCACTGCGTCCGTGGACATTTGTTCCTCCCTGTCAAACTTCCAGGCAGAAGTGCCGAATGTCAGAGTTCTGCCAATCGGACCCAATCATTCTGGGAACAGGCCTCCGGGAGAGCATCAACATCTATGTGGTTTAGACCTGCTCGGTGATCGAGAGACATAGTCATATGTAGATAATGCAGAAAGCCACCTATGGCCAGTGGCATCCAACTTAGCTGAGGTCTGCACATAGGTCAAAGGATTATTGTCAGTTTTACTAGTATTTTAGCCCCATGATACTCATGGAATTGGTCAACAAGACCACTTCAAAGCTAGGAACTCTAACTTATGTACAGGAATAGATTCTTTCCGGATGGGGTCCAGGCTTCTACATGGCAAAGGCCACTGGTCTCAGGCCATTCTCATGCTCTTGGTACCTTACAGCCCACAACCCTTGCAAGCTAGCATCAGTGTGCAGGACGTAGGTTTCTTGGATCGGCATAGGCCAGCACTGGAGCATGGTAAGTTGATATATGATCTCATGAAAAGCAGTCTCACAATCCACTTGGGAGGTCAGCAGGGCCCCAAATACTTCACACTCGGATGAAAATACAGCTCTTTCAGTCTTGAGGGACGCTGACTTTGGTATTTTTGTGGGTTGGGGATACCTTGGTAAGGTTAAGTAAAGAGCGGATCACTCTTGAATAGTCCTTGATGGGCATGATAATAACCACAGAATCCCAGAATCTTTGCAGTTCTTTTAGATTTTTTTATGAGCTGTGGCCAGGTGGTCAAGGCCTCAACTTTACTTGGGTGAGTCTCTATTCCCTCGGTGGATACTATGTGTCCCATGCTTTACTGATGTTTGAAGAATTGACACTTATCAATGGACAGTTTAAGGCCAAAGTCCTCCAGTCGGTCAATACAGTAAATAATCTGCTCCATGTTTCCTCCAGTGAGCTGCAAACACAATAACATCATCTAGGTATACCAGGCACTCTGGTAAGTTCATGTCCCCACTGCGCTCCATCAATCGTTGAAAAGTGGCTGGGGCACACAAATCCTTGAGGCATCCTCATGAATTCATAGAAGCCAAGCGGACAGATAAAGGCCGTCTTCTCACGCAGTCCTCTGGGGCCCATCGGGATCTGGTAGTACCCTGCGGAGATCAGCACAGAGAACCACTTGCTCCCGTTTAGGCAGTCAAGCATCCTGAATCAGGGGCATTGTGTACTGATCAGGGATAATCCGCCTGGTTTAAGGTCGATAATCACACACATCCTGTTCCATTCTTTCCTCACTACCACAATGGGGAAGCATAAGGGCTTCTAGTTCTTGTGTGCAGCCTTCTTTGTCTCTTACAGATGCCGATCTCACATCATCTATGTCAGCAAAGTGCCAGGCGTGAGACCTCTCACGAAATGGTCTTTACGTCATGCAGCCGGATATTGTGCTCAACTCATTGCCCATCCTACATCCCATTCCTTCAAAAACACCTGGTCTCTCTGGGCAAGCTTCTCACTGATCCTCTCTTTCCATTCAGCTGGCAGCGGGAGTCGCCAAAATCAAAACAAGTCAGAAGTTACTCTGTCATTCTTCCTTGAACTCTTGCTGCTGGGTACTGCAGTGTCTCACAATGCACATTAGCCAGGAAACAACCTCTGTTTCTACTAGAATGTTTCTTTCAGACATTATGAACTTGGACCATTACCCGCTTCTGGCATAAGCATGGGCTCTAGCGGGCAAAATACTAGCTTAACCCGGCAAAGTCCCTCTGGCAATTTTCCATAGCCTGGTGCATCCAACATTAATATTTTATTCTAACATCCTTTCTGATATCGGACCTCTCCTATAGGTACACTGGGCATTTGGCGCTTGAGATCAGAACTCAGGATCCTTCTTCCATACAATTCTGCCCGGTTCCTCTGGTTCTGTTTTTCAGCATCTCTGTGCCTCATAGGCCTTCTTAATTAAAGCGGAAGGAACTCTTAAAGCTCTACTAGTCTTGACCCTGTTTTCATAACACAACTGTCCAGCCTTCGAACATATGAGCATTTGTTTCCAATCAACAAAGGACACCATCCTTACAGTCAGTGAGGGACACACTAAGGCTAGGGTCTCTGCTTGTTCGGCCCACTCCAGCCACAGGTGGGAAAAGACAACCAAGTCGGATATACCGGAATAGGGTGAGCCCTTCTCACTTAACTTCATACATACAGTCCTTCTAATGGTTGTAAGTGCGTCTGACAAATGCTTCTGATACAATCCTGGAACATAATTGTCAATTGGGAGCCACTGTCTAATACAGCTCTTGTGACACTCATTCACCTTTACAGTGGTCTCCATGGAGGACCCACTATTCTGGACCAATCTGGAAGGCGGTGAGTGAGGGCCTGGGCAAGCTGACCTTGCCACAAGGGCGTGAATTAGCATTTTTGGTGCACTCACTGGGATCATGTAGTGCACCTCTTAACCACTGATTTCTTCTCCGAAGCTCTCCTTGTAGCCTATGCAACTTTGTCAGTGTCTTTTTGAGGGACTGGCATTCCCTTTTCATGTGCCCATCTTTCCACAATTATAACAAAACACTTTCTGGAGTTTGAGCTGGCGGGCGCCACACTGGGAGCCAGAGGCGGGGGTATTACTAACTGGAAACCTGGGTGCCTCTCTGTCTACACGTGATAAGCATTTGGAGACATCTCGTCAGTCTCCACTTCCATGGTCAAGGAATTGAGTTTGGAGCTGTTATCAGCAGGAGATACATGGGTGGGTACCCCCCCCATAGCAGATGCAGTCGGATATAGGTCAGGCCCGTACTTGCAGGCGTGGCCTTCATAAAGGACTGTTTTTGAATTCGGATCTCTCTCAACAGTTAGCCCCATTGTGGCATATCTTTTCCTTGTCAGAGCACTCATTGACTGTCAACCTCTGCCCTGAACTTCACTTGATGGGTCACCCTCAGTCACTTTCGGTCGTAGCCACAGCTGTTGGTGCAGGTACCTCCCGAGGTCACCTTTTCTCAACTCTCAATTTCTCTCATTAACTCATCATGGGAGGTGGGATTCCAGTCGATTTGCCAGGCGTAACTGAAGCAACAGCAGTTCTGAGAGGGGGCAGACTTGAGATTCTGTCCAGTCTGGTTCGGTCCAGTTCAATCAGCTGGCAAACTACCCTTTCTGAGGGCATTCTTGCAACAATTTTTCCAGCCGAGGAGACATGCACGGACAACAACTCCCTTGGTACTGTTGTTCTTACTCTCCACCATGAGTCCTCATCAGAATCTGGGCTCCCATACATTCTCCAAGGCCTCAAAGATGGGCCTGTGCAGTCACTTCAGGGTTACTGGCCCGTTTAGCATGGATGGTAGCCAGGGCGGGACCTCGGGCTCTCACTAACCCTCTTTGGCACTTACGCCTTCCGAGCATTGCCATTCTAGCGCCAGAGACACATAGTCTATCCAGGTCTCCCAGTCATCCTCCTTGGGGGTGGGAAGGAGTGCCAGAGAAGATCCTCAACCTTCGGTAGAGTCGTGACTAATGGCAGGTGCAGAAATAGGAGTCTGCATTGGTTCAGCCACCATTACGGGCATTGGAGCAGGAGGGTGTTGGGAAGAACACCCCAGGTGGCAGAATAGTTTCTTCAAGTCCTCCACAGTTTCCCTCTCCCGCAACCATTCAGCAAATTTGTCCTCAAAGTTTCAGATAGTGGTGGGGCTGATTCCCCGGGTCTTTACTGTCCTTAGTTATCACTCTCCAAGCAGTGAGGGCTCCCTCTGGAGTAATGGTCTGTGGCACTTTGGAGCTATCTATGGGATCATAAACTCTACTCGATCCAGGAAAGTGTGGGTGAGCAGATTAGCATGCCGACCCACCACCACAAGGTTTTGTAAACCTTCCACCTTGGAAAGTACTCCTGCACAGTGTCAGTATTGATACGGGGGATGTCCAGGATAAGCATAGCATTTTGGGGTCCATCTCCTCCCAGTACACCTCCACCAGCGGTGCACAGCCACTTCTGTCGGGTACCCATTTTTCTTAACAGTGGTTACGTAAATATTCGCCTAGAAGGACACAATCAGCGGTGAGCCTCAAGATGTAACCCCTAGAAAGCACTATCCCAGGGCTACTACCCCTGCCTGATTTGCCACCTAACAGGTTGAGGCCCTGGATCCAATGGCGGGTGCCTTCCACCCAGAGGCCGTGGGTTGGCAATAAAGGAACTAACCTTGGTCAGCAGCCTCTGGGACACTGCAACACCCCTTTTCTTCCACTAGTGGCCCACAATATATCAGAATTACCTTCACAGTATACACTTACCCCCAGGTCTGGTTCCGGCACTGGGACCTCCTGTGAAATGAGATACAGTGCAACAATCACAGTACAGTACTTTAGCATAGACAAATACCTCAGGCAGTATAACTTTGCTGAAACAAGCAGCTCTGATTTATTTAGGGGGATATAACAAGGACAGGGGGAAATCAGGTTAATTAGCTTATCACTCTAATAATCTACCTATGGCTCTGTGCACAGGCCTATCCCTATCAGTTACTGTCCTGGGTACCCAAGCCTAGTATTAGTCAAAACCGTGGCAGCTGGTGGGGCCTTTTCACCACAGAAAGGAGAATTAAACAGTCAGCAGTACAGTAATTCCATTTGGATTTAATGTGGCAATTCAACAGGAGGCGACCCTGAATTAGTACTCACGACCTCCAAATAAGATAAGGTCCTTCAATGTCAGCAAGGCTCACTTGAGGTACTCAAACCTCTTCACACATCCATATAAAAGCACTATACCAGGCAGGCTGCATCTGTATCCCGATCGCAGTGCTGCACAATCCCGGGAGAACACACAGCAGATTCAGTTCCTGACAGACCGAGTGCAATTTTCAGCAATTCCTCCAGTCTTCTACAGGGTGAGCCTGGTTTCTACTCTTCAGAGATCCTTTGATTCTTTTCTGGGACGATTCAGTCCTAACAAGCTGTTACACAAGCTGCCAGACTGGAACTCTGGGCCTTCACCACGTTTTTAGACTAAAACTGCACACTAAAAAGCACAGGCTCCTTCCTTCTTTACTGCCAAGCTCAACTGAAACTCCAACCGACAAACCGGGCACTTCCTTGAGTTCCTCCCAGTTCTTGACTGGATTGGCTGATCACTCACAATAGACTGCTGCTGTTGGTCAAAAGGCACTGAAGTCTAAACTACATCTCCCAAGTCACTGCCATTACAATCCTCTTGTGGCTGGCTCAGATTATGAGTCCAAGTTCTGATTCGTCAAGGCACCATTTAGAGCTAGCTTACCCCACACTGATTGGTCCAGTTCAGCAGTTCAAAACTAGAATGGGGAACTAGCAGACACAGTTCTGACTGCAAAGAAAGCAGGTTAGACAAACTGTAATTTCATTATTACTCTAAATAATTTCTGGCAAACAGTTACATCTTTCAGATAGGTTCCCTTTGCACTCCTAGTGACTGCAAAATGAAGTGAATTGGCAGCAGCTTGGTGGTACTCAATCAAAGAAACACACAGTCCCATACAAACTAATTATGTCTGCAAGCAGACAGCTCTTAAAGAGACAGTACCAGAGGTTCTAAAACACTCACTGATAAATGAGCTTAAATGCCAAACACCATTCAGGCTTGGAGCATTCAAAGCAAGCTCCTGGAAGTCTTTTAGGAACCCCATTTGCGGGGGTTACATGTTTATTAATCTTTTGTGCGGGACTGTGTCAAATGCCTTGCTAAAGTCTAGGTAGGCCATGTCCACAGCCCCTCCCTGGTCTACTACTTTGGTCATCCAAAGAAATCAATTAGATTTGTCTGACATGACCTTCCTATTGTGAATTCATGCAGCCTTGGGTCCTGTGCCCCACTGGCCTCCACGTACTCAACAGTTCTTTCCTTCAGCAGTGATTCCATCATTTTCCGTACCACTGAGGTCAAACTGACAGGTCTATAGTTTCCTGCCTCTGTCTTGCTCCCACTTTTGTGAAGGGGAATAACATCTGCCCTCCACCAGTCCTCAGGTACCACATCATTCTCCCATGCTTTATTAAAAGGGGTAGTCAGTGGTGTTACTAGTTCTTTTAGAATTCTAGGGTGAATCCCATCAGACCCCATTGCTTTATCCACCTTCAGTTTTAAGAGTTCTTTCAGAACCCTTTCGTCTGTGAAAGGACTAATATCAACCCCCCTATCCGGAGTGCTTCTGTTGACTAGATTAGGTATTTCCCCCTGCTTTTCCATTGTGAATACTGAGCAGAAGTATTCGTTCAGTATCCCTGCTTTTTCACTGTCGCTCTCTGCCCACTACCTTCCTCTTTATTCAGCCTCAGTATCCCTGCCTTAGTCTTTCTTTGCTCCCTAATGTACCTATAAAAGGTTTTATCCCCCTTCTTAATTGAGTTGGCTGTCTTTTCCTCAGTTTGGGCCTTTGCTCTTCTGATTGCCTTCCCCGCTTCCTTCTGCTTTAACTGGTACAGTTGTCTGTCCTGCTCCTTCTGTGTTTCCTTACACTTCCTGAATGCTATCTCTTTCTCCCTTTCCTTCCCTGTTACTTCTTTTGAGAACCATAGAGGTTTTTCCTTTCATTTTGATTTCTTTATTTGCTTCACACACAGGTGGTTTTAAAGTTTCCCCATTTTTGCTCCACCCCACCTTCTTGCCTGTTTGCTAGTGCATTTCTGTGGCACTCTCCCATTTTGACAAAATCAGCCCTCCTGAAGTCCAGTACCTTCACTTTTGTGTGGCTTAACTCTACTGCTAAGTTTATCATGAACCACACTGTTTGGTGGTCGCTTGTTCCCATATGGCTACCCACTTCAAGATCGAGATCCTCTCTCCATCCCCATTTGAGTACCAGGTCTAGATTGCTCCTCTGAGTGGGTTCCAAAACTAGCTGTCTGAGGTTGCCCCTGTAGAGACATCAAGAATGGCCCTGCTCTTGGATGTGGCATCAGCAAAGGCTCAGTTAACATCTGACATATTCAGGTCCCATCAATAATACCTCCCCTTTCTCTGCCATCCCAAGAATGCCTTCTATCATTTCCTTGTCTATTTCGGGAGTCTGTATACAACCTCTGTGAGGATTGTGGAGCCATTTCCAGTTTTTAAGGTGACCCACAGTGCCTACTTTCCTCCATGTTTACCCTTTAGTTCTGTTGCTTTAATCCCTTCCCTTACATAGATAGCTACTCCTCCACTTTTTCTTCCTTCCCTGTCCCTTCTGTAGATTGTGTACTCTGGTATGTTGACTTCCCAGTCATGGTTCTCTGAGTACCATGTTTCTGTGACTGCCATGATATCCAGGCATCCCTCTTCCATCAAGGCCACCATTTTGGGGAGCTTTTTACCTAGACTACAGGCATTAGTACTCATTACCCTCCATTTTTGTATGGCTTTATTTCTTTTTGCCCCATCCCTGTCCTTACTGCCTTTGTCTTTTTCTCCATTCACTCCTGCCCTTCTCCCTATTGACTGTTCTATCTTGGTGTTTACCTCACTAACTACTCTGATTATATTTTGTGGGGAGGGCTAGGATTTCCCCTCTCCTTTTAGTGCCTCCCCCTTGGCTAGTTTAAATGCTTGCCAATGAAGCATTTAAACCTATGACCTAGGATCCTGGTTCCCCTCCTGGATAGATGCAGACCATTGCACCTGTATAGGCCTGTATCCCTCCAGGTGGAGCCCAGTTCCCAATAAAGCCAAATCTCTAAGCTCTGCACCAGTTTTTCATCCAGTCATTGAATCCCATGGTGTGGAGTACCCTAACCTCATCCATGCCATAGACAGGTAGCACTTCCGAGAAAGTTACCATGTGTGCTATTCAGTGTGCTGTGCCTTTAAGGATATGAACAGGTGTATGTTGTTAGCAGTTTTGGGAAGTGATGTCAGAACCCCTGCTACAAAGGAAGTTATGCACTTGGGGTGGGTGGGGTGAGGGAAGGGTGGGAGGAATTAAACCTATGCCATCCAGAAACAATCAATTACAACTCTGACCCTCCACCTCAGGGAGTGCCTTCCTTCCTTTCATGCACCTATTTCACATAGGTGAAGTACCAGGTCTAGTCACTAATGACTGCAAATATCTCCCAGCTACAGTTCCTCCCTGGCAAATTAATGTTAAAAACTAAGCAAAGTCAACCACAAAAACAAAATCAATTCTAGTTACTTACACAGGTCCAAAAAGTAATAATTCCAGTTCAGTGAAGCCTAGAAAATAGCCTCCTTAATTCAAGGAAGCTGAGGCTGCTATCGCACTCTCTCTGTCTCAGCAGACAGAGACCACAAACAACTCCTGTTATAAATCCACAGTTCAACTAGGCCTCTTTCAGCTCCTCCCCTTAACAAACACCTACTTCGCGGAGGTTAAGTACCAGGTCTAGTCACAAATGACTACAGATATCTCCCAGCTACAGTTCCTCCCTGGTAAATTAAAGTTAAAAACTAAGCAAAGTCAACCACAAAAACAAAATCAATACTAGTTACTTACACAGGTCCAAAAAGTAATAATTCAGTTCAGTGTAGTCTAGAAAATAACCTCCTTAATTCAAGGAAGCTGTGGCTGGTTTCTCCCTCTCTGTATCTCAGCAGGATGTGCTTTGTGCTTTCTGCCCTGCACCCTTCATGACCCCACGAATTGACCCAGTATTCAATAAACCCTGCTGCTCCCTCCTACTGTGTGCTTTCTCCCTGTACCCTCTGGGACCCTACCAGACTGGTATTCAATTAATCCCTCCTAACAGCGAGTGTGCCATATGCAGGAGCCATTAGAGAAGGATGGTAGGTTGGGTCACTGAGTATGTGGCTTGGCTGCCTTAATTATAGTGCTGAGGAGGGAACAGGCCCTGAGAAGGAGCAAAGAGAATCATCTTGGATCATGAGGCAAAGAAAGAAGATGGACCTCAGGCTTGGCCTTGAAAGAATTAAAAGATGTAGCTGTTGGCTGCCTGGAAAATAAGTCATCGTACTCCTGACTCAGCCACCGCCTGCGTTTGTCACTCCGGGGAGCGAGGGTTGAGATAGATATTGAGACCTGGCCTATGTTGGAGTCATAGAGTGACCTGGGCCCCGTCTAACACTTAACTTTGGACTGATGGTGAGCTGATTCCTCGTCTCTGAGAGAGCACCTTTATGTAATATCAGGAACAAGACCGCAATGATTGCGGACTTGATTTCCTTGATCGACCTGGCTAGCATCACAGAGACCTGGGTTGGGGACAATGCTGGCCCACTTTTTGAGGCTGCTGTCCCACCTGGGTATACCGTGGTGCACTGCCAAGAAAGGAACATGGGGTGGTGGAGTAGCCACCTGTTTTAGATCCAGCTTGGGCTTCACCATGCACCCAGTGGGAACACCAAGTTCCTTTGAATGTGTGACCATTCGTGGGGGCCCAGGCACAGGCTGCAGGATTCTCCTTATTTACAGCCCCGCTGGGGTGGTGGGAAATTTCTTGCAGGAGGTTGCTGAATTTGTCATCGGCGAAACATTGGAAGCCCCCAGATGTATTCTTCTGGGGAATTTCAATGTTTGGACTGATGACAAATCTTCTCGGCTTGGTCATAACCTCCTCCAGACTATGTCATCACAGGGCCTGTTGCAAGTTGTTTCTGCTGCAACACACCAGGGTGGCCACATGTTGAACTTGGTGTTCTCACTGGGGCTTGAGACAGATAATCTCAGGATTGATTGGGTGGTATGGTCTGATCACTGCATGGTACAGTTCGTGTTTGGGGCTCCCACCCTATGCCCTTCCCCTACAGAGATAATGAGCTGTCGCCCTTTGTGGGGATTGACCTCTGAGGGTTTTTTGGCAGCAATCAATCCTATCTAGAGTGGGTGATGCATGCACTGGAGGCCTTAGTGGAGGAGTGGGCATTTATAATAAGGTGCTTTCTGACAACATTGACTCCCTCACACCTGTCCATGTAGAACCCAAATCTTCCTTCCTGAGGTCCCCATGGTATGATGGAGTTCTCAGGGAGATGAAGAGAAAGGGTCAGAGGATAGAGCACTGATGGAGAAAGTCCGACCTGGAGGGGGACAAACTGGCCCTGCGTAGTCGTTATAATGCTTACCAGGGGGGCAATCAACCATAAGAAGGCAGTGTTCCTGTCCAGGGAGATTGCTGCCGGGAAGAATCAACCAGCTATACTTTTCCAGACTGTGGACAGGCTACTTCATCCTGCCTGTCTATAGCCGAAGAAAGTTTTCTCTGATGTTGAATGTGAAGAGTTTGCTCGATTCTTCTCAGACAGACTGTCCAGTATCCAGCAGGGCATTTCTCCAGTCAACAGTGTCATAGCTGGCAGTGGTCACCTGGAATGTTCTGAGAGCACTCCACCTGGTTGGGGGCAGTTTAGACCAGTGGAGGTAAGTGAGATCATTGGGGTGGTGACCAATCTGAAGCATACCTTTTGTGAACTGGATCCAGTGCCGACGTGTTTCTTGATGAGATGCATTGACACTGTTGGCCCGGTGTTTGCTCTGATTGTCTGGTGTTCTTTATCTGAAGGGGTTTCCCTTGATGCCTTGACGGAGGCATTGGTGAGACCACTCTTAAAGAAAGCATCTTTGGACACAGAGATCAGGGCAAATTACCATCCTATCTCTAATCTTCCCTTTTTGGCAAAGGTGGTAGTGAAGGCAGTGATGCTTTAGTTGGTGGAGCACCTTGTGACCCACGAGTTATACAAACCTTTCCGTTTGGGATTTCAGGTGAGGCATAGCACAGAAACTGCACTTGTTCAGGTGCTGAATGATGTCTTCAGTGTGAGAGATCAATGAGATAATACAATTCTTGTTCTCCTGGAAGTCTTCTCAGCATTTGACACTGTGGACCATTGTGTGTTGCTTGACTGCCTTAGGAATCTCTGCTGACTCACCGGCACTGTCATCTGCTGGTTTGAGTCCTTTTTAACCAATCGGAGGCAAAGGGTTGTGATGGAGAATTTTTCCTCCCCCTCTAGCCTCCTATCTTGTGGAGTCCCTCAGGGATCGGTATTAGCCCCAGTGTCATTTGCAGTTTACATGCTACCCCTGGGAGGGCTCATTAGGAAATATGGCTTGGGTTTTCATTGCTATGCTGATTATCTTTCCTTTGCCCCAGGAACATTCAATGCAGTGGATGTGTTAAACAACTGCCTTGCTGAGATTAACAACTGGATGGCCTCCAGTTGGTTGCGACTAAACCCTGATAAGGCAGAGGTATTGGTGGTGGAGTCGAACAGAGTGTGTGATAGGATGGCCTCTGAATCAGAGACTGGATGTGTTCTGGGATCTGTTTCATTGAAGACCTCCTCTAGGGTGCGAAACCTTGGTGTCATTCTGGACAGGAGTTTGACTATGGAAGTGCATGTATCCTCCACTGTCTGCTCCTGTTTTTTTCCATCTGAGAAATGTCACCAGGATAAAGCCCCTTGTTCAGCCTCTTGACCTCCTCACTTTGATGCATGCCTTAGATACATCATGGCTTGACTTCTGTAATGCGCGCTACCTCGGGGTCGAGGGAGGATATCTCCACAGACTGCAGCTAGTGCAGAACGCAGCTGCCCAGTTATTAACTGAGCAGCCAAAATTCTTCCATATTACACCAGTGCTGCATGAGCTGCACTGGATGCCAGTCAGTCGGAGGATCCTCTTTCAGGTGGGTCTTCTCACCTATAAAGCCCTACATGGTCAGGGCCCTGGTTATCTCTCTGACCTTGTACCTGCTCTATCTATCCACCCCCTCTGTTCCTCTTGTGGCAAACCCCTTGTAGTTCCAAGGATGAGTTGAAATCTGCTGGTGACAGAGCCTTCAGTGTCACCACTCCCATCCTATGGAATTTGCTGCCCAATGAGGTTAAGGGAGTCTCTGCTTTAAAAGTATTCAAGGGCCACCTTAAGCCCCTCCTATTTGCTCAGGCATTTCTGTATTGAATAGTTAATTTATTGATTTAATTAAATTAATTTATATGTTGTATTATTATTTTGGGTTGTTATTTATTTTCTTTTAATTGTTTTATTTCTGAAGATGTGTTTACTGTTTGTACAGTGCACCCAGAGCCTCCTGGATTGGGCGTTTTTAAATAAATTTTGCCTTGCCTTGCCTAATAATTATGTGCTTTGGTGTTTATATATCTAGATTTCTCCCAGCACTATTTTGCATCTGGAAACTAGAACAATTGTTTTTGCCCCCATACATATGGTTCTATAATACAAATACATGGCATAGACTTTCTTAAATTACAAACCCCCAGGCTCCCCTTTGAGACCATCACTGTTACTGATGACTATGGCACTGATATATTTTCTTTTGCAGCTCTTTACTTGTCAAATTTGGATTGTTTTCCTGGTTCTCCACCAGTTACAGTCACACTGTCCCCTGCCACTGACTAGCACTGTGCTGAGAAGCAGTGAAGTCTTGCTCTATGCCACCAAAGCATACTTTAAGGTAGCTCTGAAATTTGATTCTGTAAGACAGAGGACGTGGGAGAAGTAAGAATCAGAGGTCTTGTAGTGCCTGCTTCATGCTTCATTAGCGCTGATGAGAGGTCACTGTTGCTGAGCGAGACATCAGTGGAAAGGGACATTGTCATTTACAGAGTGCCAGAAAAAATGCAAATGTGAGAAGTGAAATGCCACAAACAAAATCTCAGTTCCACAGCAGTCTTTAGTAATGGAAGTTAGGGGGCTTTGGGGGATTCTAATTAAAGATGAATGTTATCCTTCAAAGACTTGACATTATAATTGGACTTCCTGCGGCTGGGGAATAGAAATCAGATGCCACGTGAGCAGGTCTTGTAAGGCCAATTCCACCCCGCCCCCAAGAAGTCTCACCTGGTAGCTGGAGACCAATGAACGAGGATCATTAAAACTAAAGATTGCCAGTGGTTTTTCACACAAATTCATGTCTCAGGTAGAGGCATGGAAACTAGAGCCCCTTTCCCAGAACACGATGAATGTGTGAAAATATGTGCCATGGAACAGCCTACCAACCGAGATGGTGAATGAAAAAAAAAAATAATAAATTAAAGAATTGCTATTAATGGGTTTAGGCATGACTGGGACAGAGAAAAGGGCTTAATCATTACCGAGGGGGTAACAGTACACCAGGAATGGGGGAGGATTTTGCCAAATTGCTAGTTGCCAGGCCCATAGCTCAGAAAATGCAAAGTGCAGCCTGGCGCTGCAGCAAGATTCTTAAGTCACGCACATTCCCTTGAGGTCGACAGTGTGGCTTGGGCCTGGGGGCTGGCAGGGAATTAGGAAACAGTGGATATAACCACTGGCAGCACTGGTGGCCCACAGACCCCCGACCATTAGTTGAGCCCCCCCCGGGAAAAATAAATCTAATCCTATGCCTCTTTCTCTCTCCCTCTGTGTGCTATCCACCCTGCACCCTCTGTTCGCCCACCAGACTAGCATCCCATTAATCCCATTTGCTCCCTCCCTCTGTGTGCTGTCCATTGCAGAGGGGCTGGATGGAAAGGTCTACCCGTTTGCAGATGACACTTAAATCTGCAACAGGGTGGATACTCCAGAAAGGTTGCAGAAAATAAAGATGGACCTGTAGAAGCTTGAAAGATGATCAGAGGTGTGGCAACTGAGGTTTAATGCAAACAAGTTTAAGATAATGCACCTGGGTAGGGGAACCCTGGGGAGAGTTACAGGATGAGGGGAGGTACTGATGGTCATCAAAGAGGAAAGGGACCTAGGGGTTATCATATCTGATAACCTTAAGGTATCAAAGCAGTGTGCAAAGGCTGCAGGGAGGGACAGTGGCATGCTGGGGTACATAGGCAGAAGTATTACTAGCAGGAGATGGGATGTGGTGATGCCATTGTATAAAACACTGGTAAAGTCTCATTTGGAGTACTGCGTGCAGTACTAGAGACTACACATCCATAAGGACATAGACTAGGTGGAGGCTATAGAGAGAAGGGCAACAACGATGGTGCATGGCTTGCACCTCAAAACACATGAGGAGAGACTAAGGGACCTCAATATGTAGTCACTGGAGGGGAGGAGCGAAAAGAGAGACATGATGGAAACTTTCAAGTACCACAAGGGCACAAATAAGGTGCAGGTGGTGGATCTTCTCTAATGTAGAAAAGATACCAGAACAAGAGGGCATGATATGAAATTGGAGGGGGTAGAGTAAGAGGTAATGTGAGGAAGTTTTTCTACATGGACAGGGTGGTGAACACTTGGAACAATCTGCCACAAGAAGTGGTGGGAGCTAGCACAGATGAGGGGTTTAAGCATGCCTGGGACAGGTATAAGGGAACCTTGGGTGGGGAGGGAGTGATGAGGGAGTGATTGCTGTTATGAACAACCAAGGAGTCACCCTCGAACAAATCTGGCACTTCAAGTACCTAGGTGTAACCTTAGATAGTCACCTAACTTATGTGTATCATGTAGAGAATGTTGCCAGGGATGTAAACATTAGGATTGGGCTCCTCTATCATCACAGAAGGAGTCTTACTAATAAGATTCTTAAACTCACAATTCACAGCTCAGTGCTGTCGATCATCGATTATGGCATAGTCATATATAGAGCCACCTCCACTACAACACTCAAAAGGCTCGCTGTTGCCATGAACAAGATCTGTAACTGGTGCTGACCGTTACACCCATACTTGTAAGCTCTAAGCGCAGTCTAGGTGGCTCCAGCTAAGTGGGAGGATTAAATACCAAATGTACTTTCTTGCAAAAAAGGTGCTCCTTGGACTTATGTCACCGCATGTGGGGTACCTACTAAAGAAATCTCTCAGGACCCGACACACTCGCTCCTCCGAAACTGAACTCCTCCTTGTCCCAAGGTGCAGGACCACTCAATGCCAACACTCCTTTCTTTTCAGAGCCCCTTCCTGGTTTCATGGACTGCATAGTGAACTGGCTAACCTGACTAATCTCAACCAGTTCAAACATGCTCCATCACCTCTTAACTGAAAGCTCCTGTGATTGTGTCTCCTAATTTCCCGGTACCCTAATCCTCATCTCCTCCTCTCCTGGTGTATGTTCCCTTGACCATGATACCACCTCCTGTTTTGTTGACCAGCCACTTCTGCCCGCTCCCTTCCCATGCCTGCCTCCACCCCCCCAACCCGTTTTTCACCTCCCACTCCCTACCTGCCTTAATAGCAGCTATAACCATGCCTCTGGCTGCTACCTTCTCTTTTTTAAATCAAAAACCCTGCCTCCCTCCCCTCCTCACATTAATACTAACCAACTGTCTTGCCAATCTAGATCCCCCTCCAAGTTGTATCATAATGGTTACATTGTTTGTATATGATGTACTACAATTGTAATGCATATGTATCTTTAGTAGCTCTTTATGTTCAGTTCCTCCTATGTCTGTTGCAATCCCTTCCCTGCTGATGTGAAACCTTTGTAAATTAGCTGCTCTGCGCTCAAAGGTATTTTGTAATCCAAGAATGAATAAATAAATTAATTAAAATATGTATAGGGCATATGGGCAGACTGGATGGGCCTAGCAATCCTTATCTGCTGACAATTTCTATGTATCTATGTCCCTGAGCTTTAGGGATATCTACGATTTTGTCTTAAAATGTTTTTCTGTTTGTTTTTCCCATGACTGAACAGTGAGTACTGTAAGCTCAAAATAATGTAAAACATTAGAGTTAAGATGCTCTTTTCTTCAGAAAATGGATCTTACTAAAATCCATTTATTCTGCCAGCTTCCTGAGTAGATTTTTAAGATGTGTCCCTGGTTTTGATCCTTTGTCCCTGACTTTTTAAGCCTTGCCCCAAATTTTATGAGGCAGGTGCGTGAGAGGTTTGTTACAATACATACACAGCCACATGGGTTTCACATGGGTCCCTGCCAATCAAAAGGCTAGATTCCCATTTTATAATCATTCCCTCCTGTGCACCGATACAACCTCAATGCATACACAGTCGTGTGGGATTCACATGGGCCGTAATATTCTAACTGTTGCACGGTGCTGACCACGTTAGTCTTACTGGAGTCCATTGCATCCCGCCACCTGTGAAGCCAAACAACAGAGAGGAGTCAGCTCCAGAGAAAGCCTGGCTGTGTACAGACCACCTCTGGAGATAATGACTCACTCAACAATCAACTTTTCTGACATTTTATTATACCCCAATTGGTGACAGGATTGCTAAGAGTTGCCTTTGCCAATGTTTCAAAGGAAAAATCTTCTTCCTCAAGGTGAGCAGTTACTGCCCCAAATGCTTCTATTCTTCAGGCTATACTACAATTCTTTTTAACTGACAGTTGGTAGGAAGACTCTGGTTTGCTTATCCTGCAGAGACTGGGGAATGGCACAGTCATGGCTTGCTCTCTGGAGAATGCCAACAATGCTCTATTTACTTATTACAAAAGGAAATTAATGAATGTAAAAAAAATTTGTGATAGTCTGAAGAATGGAAGCCTGTGGGGCAGTAACTGTTTGCCCTGAGGAAGAAGGTTTATCCTTTGAAACACTGGCAAGGCAACGGTTAACAGCACTGTCACCAATTAAGGCATAATAACATGATAAAAGCTGACTTCACTGTCTGGTGAGCTAACCACATTACTGCCACCCTGAGAATACCATCATCTGAATGGGCAGGGTATACTCAAAGACCCCATGTGTGCTCTAATGGATAGTCTTTGAGAGAAGTGTGGGGTGCAGCAACTCAGGGCCTCCCCATACCACCTGCAGACTAATGGACTGAATGAGTGATTTAATGTGCCTCTTCAGTCTGCATTAAGGGCATTCACTGACCAGCATGTGAAAAAATGGTACAGAAACTTACCCCCTCTCTTATTTGCATGTATCGAAATCACCCATGAGTCCACAAGGTTTTCACCATTCCAGTTCCTGTTTGTCCATAGAGCAAGTGATCCTTGATATGGCAAGGGATGAATGGGAGGCAAGCTTGCACCCAAAGGAAATCTGTTATGGAGTATGTCCTGAATTTCATGTCATGGCTCAACAAACTCATGGGGTTTACACAGGAGCACTAAACAACAGAGACAGAAGACAAGATACAACCTTGGGGATAGAGCCCAGGAGTATATAGCGGCAACAGGTGATGGTCATCCTCCCCTCCAACAGAATAAATTACAAGTGGCTTGGGGAAGGTCCATAATTGGTGGTCTGGAGGGTGAATGATGTTAATTATATGGTGGACCTACTCAACAGGAGGTGCAAAGAGTGACTCTACTACATAAACATGATGAAGCCATACCATTTTATTTATTTATTTATTTAAAATTTGATGACCGGGAAAGGCACACTGAACCGAGGCTCATTTCCAGGTGTGACCTGGGTACAGTTTGTACTGGGAGTATCAAGAGAAATCAGGAAGTATAGGCAGTAATCACAAACATTAAATATAGAGTACAGCACACTTATCGAAGATGTAACATTTGGTCAAATTAAGAGTGTGAGAGAGATGAGAAGAGGTCTGCTAGGGGTGGCATCAAGGTGAGTTGGAAAGGGCTGAGTGGTGCCTCTGTGGCGCATTTGAACAGACTGAGCATGTAGGACAATGCGGGTTAGGTAGGAGCCTGAGGAGCTGGGTAAAGGCAGAACAAGAAGGGGCCTTGCAAAGGTCGGAGGGCAAAGAGTTCCAGAGAAGGGGGAGACGGTACAAGAAGGCAAGTTGGCCAGAAAGGGTGCGAGGGCAGGGAGGTGGAATATAGGAGGGTCCCTGTGGTGAAGAGAGTAGTTTGGGGGAGAGGTTTGGTTGAGTAGGGACGCAAGGTGTTGGGGGAGGAGACCAAACCAGAATTTCACTAAGAAGGAGGCGCAGTGGATGGCACACCTGTGGGACAGCGGGGCGATAGAGAGTGGGGTGTAGAGCAGGCAATGGTGAGTGAAGAGGGGGAGGTGGTGGTGAAACGGCAGAAGGCGTTGAGCAGGGTGTCAAGTCTGTAGAGGGAGGATGTAGGGGCCGTACCATAGACTACGTCTGCATAGTCTATAACTGGCAAGATTGTTTTGCGTAAGAGCTCGCATTGGGTGGGGATCGGTAAGCAGGATTTGTGGCAGTAGAGGATAATGAGTTTAGGTCGGAGTTTAGTGCAGATTGCCTCGACGTGGGTGGAGAAGTTGAGGTGACAGTACAGCTGTACACCCAGGTATTTGAAGGCTGAGACTCGCTCCAGTGGTGAGCCGTCCAGGGTGGAGAGCGCTGGGGGGGCTGGAAGGGTTGCCAGCTTCTATCTGGAGCCAAAAACCATGGAGACTGCCTTTTTAGCATTAAAAGTGAGTCGGTTCTCAAGGAGCCAGGATTGGACTCTGTTGAAGTCACTTTGCAGAATGGGGAGGACACTGTCATGAGAGGTGCCTGAGGCAAAATGACCATGTAATCTGCATACAGATGAATGTTGGAGGAGAGGCAGATGGAGGGAAGGTCATTTATGAAGAGAGAGAGAAAAGGATGGGGCCCAGAATAGATCCTTGGGGAATGCCGGATACAATAGGGTGAGGAGGAGAGAGTGTCACGAATTTGAACTGATTGTTGCCTGTTGTGGAGGTATGAGTGGAGCCAGGCAATTGCTGGGGGGGAGGCAAGGCCGAAATTGCAGAGTTTTCGGAGTAGCAGCAGATGTGATACTGAGTCAAATGCTTTGGCCAGGTCTATGCATATGGCGGCTGTGATTTGACTGTTATCCATGGTCGAGAGTATGGAGTCAGTGGCACTTAGAATGGTGGTTATGGTGGAGGGTGTTTTCTAAAACCAGACTGGACTGGGGAGAGTAAGTTGTTAGCTGTGAGGAAGATGGACAGTCTGGACAGTATAAAGGGATTCCTGGACTTTGGCCAGGAGGTAGGAGTGATATAGACCTATAGTTTCCGGTTGGGAGGGGTCACCACCTTTGTGCAGGGGATGACTTTGGCAGATTTCCAGGCTACAGGTACAGTGGCAGTGGATGAGATAGGTTCAGTATGTGAGACAGGGCAGCAATAGCTGCTGCTGTGATGCAGAGCATTTAGGGTGTATACCGTCTGGGCTGGATTTGGAAGAGTTGAGGGAGGAGGCGTGGTATACTTCAAGGGGTAGGTGCGAGGAAAGATGAAGCCAGCGGCTGTGTAGGAAGGTTCAGCCGAGGTGGGGGAGTCGGGGATGGCACAGGAGATGAAGAACTTGTTGAAGAGGTCTGCCATGGTGGCAGGATCCAAGACTGTTGTGCCGTCTAATTTGAGGGACAGACATGCCTGTTTCACGGGAGGGGTCAAAGAGAGTTTGAGCAGCTTCGAAAGAAGCACTGAGATTTTGGTTTGTAGTGAACTGAGCTTTAAAGTAGGAAGATTTAGATAGCCGGATGGCTTTGGTGCAGTTATTTCTGAGGTGTTTGTACATTTGGAGATCATGAGCTGTGTGGGAGGATTTGTAAAGTCTCAAGCTTTGTCCTGGAGTGACACAAGGTGATGAGGTTGGCTGTGATCCAGGGGTGGTGGTGGCATTTTACCCTAGTTTTTTTTAGGGGCGCATGTGGTCCATATCCTCAGGACGATACACTGCAGAACTGAAGATAGTGCCAGGTCGACATCAGACAAGGAGAGGACCGGCAACCAGTCAGCGTTTGCAAAGTCATGTAGCAAGGCAGGGACATTTAGGCAATGAAAGGGTCGAGACCAGATAAATTTGGGCTGGGAGAGTGGTGAGTGGATTTTACAGATGTAATAGGTGACGCAGTGGTCACTGAGGCATCGGAGTATATGCCTGAGGCAGAGATACAGTGGGGGTGGGAGGATAAGACCCGGTCCAGGAGGGTGTAGTTTTGGGACCGATGATTTAGGTGAGTAGGTTCATGGATTAGCTGGGATAGATTTAAGGCTTCGATTTTTAGGATGGTGGGTTTTGTGAAGGGGGAGAGCCAATCAAGGTTGAAATCCCCTAGAAGCACGAGTTCTCCGTTAAAAGTTTTGGAGTGGATGGAGGTTATGGCTTTGATAAAGGATTCGGGTGAGGCCTTAGGGGTGGCATATAGGGCCCCAATGTAGAGGTGGAAGAGGAGGGGAAGGATGGATGGGTAGGAAGAAGTAGGCTGCTGGTTAACTAGGACCTGCAGCTTATCCATAGGTAGGAAATGGGCAGACTGGGTGGGCAAGAGGTCTTATCTGCCGTCAAATTCTATGTTTCTATGTCTATGTTTAGATGTGCCACAATTGATTCGTGGGACGAAGGGCAAGATTTGTTAAACAGGATGGAGCATGAGAGGGATTGCCTGACGCACAGTGCCACACCCCTGCCTTGTTTGCCATGGGCCTTCAATAAATTGTCATCTGGGATGTTGAGTGAGGAGTTTGGGATCTTGGTGGATAGCCAAGATTCCATGATGCAGAGTAAGTCTGGGTGGTATTGGGTGACCCATAGAGTTAGGGCATCCATTTTAGGGAGGAGGCACCTGGTGTTGAGGTGAAAAATGCAGAGGCCCTTGGGGAGTGAGTTTGGGGATGGTCTTGGTGGCAGTCCGGCTGAGGTGTTCCTGGACTCAAAGGGCCAGGAGGTTGGGATGTATGTCACCCACAGGTAAGAGGAGGACTGAGTATGTGAGTGGCGGGGAGGGTTTGGATGTGTCGGATCAGCAGCTTAGAGGGAGGCACGTGGAGGTGTGAGGCATCAGTAAAGAGCTTCAGGTTTAGAAAGTGAGATTGGAGTAGTGATGGGTGGATGGAGGGAGAGGTTAGAAAGTGTGGATTGAGGAAAGGATATAGGGAGAGAGGAGGATGGGAGAAAGAAGAGGTTAGCATAGGATGATAGGGCAAGAGGGGTGGGAGGAGGTGGAGGTGCCTGAGGTAGGGAGGGGTGGAGTTTTGGAGAGGGAGAGTGGCCACTGAGAGGAGGGTGAGGAGAGGGTGAGAGGAAGAGGTTGTAGAGGAGGAGGTTGTATAGTAAGCACAACTGCATTTGGCACCACTAAACAAGGGTGTTGCCAAGTGAAAAAGAAAGAAGGAAGGCAGGTTGTAGTAAGAAGTAAATGCCACTAGAGGGAGTGGGATACAGTAGTGAAGGGGGGATACCAGTGAAAGAGTTGGGCTTTTGTGTATAGCGGCCACTTGAGGCCAGAGCTGATAACCTGCATGTGGAAAACTTGCCTGATAGGTTAAAAACTGTCAGGTGTCTGTAGCTATATATAGCAAGGACGACCAAGGGTGGTGGTGGGGCGGTGGGGCAGCCGATGCAGAGCATCAGCAGGATCTGCACAAGTAGCTGTCTTGCCGCTTTGATCCGTACCTGACTGCAAGCATTGAAACTTTCAGTCTGTGGGGAGGGCTGTTCGGGCACGAACCCTCGTGACCCTGGGTGCTCAAGGAGAGCTGGCTGCTGCATCTGTGTGGAAATGGGAGCGAGAGAGAGAATTATAGTTTAGGTATGGATAGGAGGGCTCAGGAACAAAGAGGGTGGGGGTGGGGTGGCGATAGCACAGGGAGGTAGAGCTGGTAGTGATCTCAACGAGCCTTGCAAAACTTGATTTCTGCAGCACTGCTATGCTTAGCAGACAAAACTTATTTGCTGCTGGGATTGGCTAATGTGCAAACAAAATAAACATTGATATATGCAGTAGGGTAGAAAGCTAAGTTTTAGCAAACAACTTTATCACGCTGCTATGATTTATAATTAAAATGCTGTTGACTTTAAGAAAATAAATCGTTGTAAAAGAATTAAGGTGAGCAGCTTATAGAGCATATAGGCAGGGCTGTAAGCAGAGATTTAGGGGGAAAAAAAATCAGTATTTGTCTGGCGACAGAAAATAAGCAGTCTTTTGAAAATGATGTCAATCTGCACTCATAGCTGTAGCGCACAGCTGGGATCCGTACCTGACTGCAAAAGCGTGAGGCTTCTTTCGGGCTGTGAGGAGGGCTGTTCGGGCACCTGCCCTTGTGATCCTGGGTGCTTATGGAGAGCCGGCTGCTGCATCTGACTGCAAAAACATAGGCGTCTTTCGGGCTGTGGGGAAGGCTGTGCGAGCACCCACCTTCATGACTCTGGGTGCTCACAGAGAACCAGCTGCTGTGTCTGACTGCAAAAACATAGGCACCTTTTGGGCTGTGGGAAGGGCTGCTGGGCACCCGGCCTCACAACCCTGGGTGCTCACGGAGAGCCAGCTGCTGTGTCTGACTGCAAAAATGTAGGCGCCTTTCGGGCTGTGGGGAGGGCTGTTTGGGCACCCGCCCTCACAACCCTGGGTGCTCACAGAGAGCCGGCTGCTGCGTCTGACTGCAAAAACATAGGTGCCTTTCAGGCTGTGGGAAGGGCTGTTCGGACACCTGCCCTCACAACCCTGGGTGCTCACGGAGAGCCAGCTGCTGCGTCTGACTGCAAAAACATAGGTGCCTTTCAGGCTGTGGGAAGGGCTGTTCGGGCACCTGCCCTCACAACCTGGGTGCTCACGGAGAGCTGGCTGCTGCGTCTGACTGCAAAAATGTAGGTGCCTTTCAGGCTGCGGGGAGGGCTGTTCGGGCACCCGCCCTCGCGACCCTGGGTGCTCACACAGAGCCAGCTGCTGTGTCTGACTGCAAAAAATGTAGGCACCTTTCGGACTGTGGGGAGGGCTGTTCAGGCACCCGCCCTCACAACCCTGGGTGCTCACAGAGAGCTGGCTGCTGTGTTTGACTGCAAAAATGTAGGCACCTTTCGGGCTGTGGGGAGGGCTTTTGGGCACCGTCCCTCACGACCCTGGGTGCTCATGAAAAGCCAACTGCTGCATCTGACTGCAAAAATGACTGGGTAAAGATGATCCTGGATGTGTGTAGCTATCTGAAGGAGTAGGAGGAGGCAGAAGCAGACCTGATGGTGGATCTTCAAGGAAAGGTTAAGGGAGAATCCTGTGCTGATGCTGTCGCCCTCTTGGGGTGGCAAACACTTATGCAAGTTGCTGAAATGCATAGGGTGCCGCACACATTTGGGGAAATGTTCACAGGGAAACCAGAATGTACCATGCTGGCTGAGCACTGCGTGGATACAGGGTCCCAGGCCCAGCTGCAGCCACTCTACAGAGTTCTGAGGGGTGTGGAATATACCATTGAGGGGGACAGCAGGGAAATCCAGAAATTCAATACACCCTGAACTTCCCCATTGGTACTGCTCCACAAGAAGGATGGGACCACAAGGTTCTGTGTTGACTACTTTAAGCTCAGCAACAATAGAGTCGGTCATATACCCCATTCCAAGGATGGATGAGGTCTTAGAGAGGTCAGGGAGAACCATGTACATTTATTTTTTTTTAAATTGCAACCAGGAGCAGCACACTGAGCTGAGGCTCATTTCCCAGTGCGACTTGGCAGAAAGGGGAAGAAGAGAAGCACAATTACAAACAAAATGTATCCAATCTGTTAATGTGGTTATGGTAATGATGACATGAAGAGTGTAAGTTTTTTTTTTTTTTTAGTTGTTTAACCAGGAGTAGCACACTAAGCTGAAAGCTTTTTTCACAGGTGCAACCTGGAAGCTTAGGGAAGTTAAGTGACTTGCTCAGGGTCACACAGTATGCAAATGGAAGCTGTGGGATTCAAACCGAGGTTTGGTCTGCTGGACGTCACCAGATTTGCAGCTCAGAGCCCTAAACCACTGCACTATACTGCCTCGAAGTTGGTTATAGTACAAGCAAGATGGCAAAATATTGTATGTGGAGGACAAATAAATTAGCAGACAACTAATCTGTGCAAATTGGGAAAACATGAGAAGTACATAGTGCCAGAGTTATGGGAGGCTGAGCTGGTGCCGAGAGAAGGAGTCATAATAGGTTGCTAAACTAGACGTGGTTGTCAGAACTATAAGATTAGGGAAGAGGGAGTGGTACTGGAGGGTCAAAAGCTAGGCAATGCAAAGGAAGGATTCAGGAAAAGGGTTGGCAAAGCAGGGTGAGGGTGGAGTTTAAGCTGATGTCTAATGGGAGAAAGAGAGGGGGAGAGATGGGTGAAGGAGAATAACTGATTTCAGAAGGAGAGGGGCGGTACGAGAAAACAGATTTCCAAGCTGAGGAGTGTGGCTGGGAAAGAGAGAAAGTGCTTGGGTCTCTTGCACACAGAGAGTAGGTGAAAGAGGGGACAGGGAGAGGAAATGGGATATGGCAGAGAAAGTCTCGTTCCAACGATGCTCATCTTATTTCCCCTGCCACCCTAAAACCGCTCACCTTCCTCTTTCTCCATATTCATATTTATCCTCCTTGGCTCTGCAGGCATTATCAGTCCCCTCTCCAGTTGCCACCCCCAGGTACCCCTGTGCCCTAGTTCCCTCACGAATTACCCCCCTTGGCAGGGCGAGAGGGAAGGGGACTGTCCTCCTCTCCCCCCATGACCATATGCGGAACAGACTATTGCGGGTGGTCCTGAGGTGGAAGCACCAGCTTGCTGGATCGGACTTCACAGAGCCTGCAGCCATTTTTCCTCCTGATTTTCTAGTCCCTCCCCCATGGCCGTGAACACGCGTGTGTGGAGGTGCGTGCGCATCACAAAGACACATTCTTGCATCTTCCGTGGTCTGGCACTGCCTACTATCATTCAACAGGAGGCAGCCATACAGGTGGATGACATACCCACCTGTTCCTGAGAGACGAGACCTGTCATGGGATGCTCAATTCTCTCCCTCACCTGCCGACTCCCAGTGACCCAAATTCACTCCTGAACCCGGGTCGCCAGTGTGGCACACACGTGTCCAGCACCTCAACCCTCAGAGCCACCAGATCAGCCTTCTCACCTTCCTCTTTAACCTGGCATTGACAGCCTCCTCAGTGGCTAGTACCTGGAAGTATGCCACGGTGGTCCCAATTTTTAAATCTGGTGACCCCCTATCCACAGACAACTACTGATCCATCTTCTTGCTCCCCCAGCACAGCAAGTTCCTGGAAAGGATTGTCCACTGACAACTGTCTGACCACATCGACAAGCAGAATCTGATGTCCAGACAGTGACACGGCTTCCATAAACACCACTCGTCATCTGCACGGACCAGTTTGCAGCCATATTCACAGCTACATGGCTTTGGGGAGAGCAACAGGTGCTGTCTATGTTGACCTGTCCAAAGTTGTTGACTTGGTTGACCACCCCTTGTTGCTTTCCTCCTTCTGTTACCTTGGCTGTTCATCTGAGACCACAGAATGGTTCCAAAATTACCTCTCCGATGGATCCTAATCTGTATGTATAGGTCCCGCCACCTCACCTGCCCTCCCAGTCACCATAGGGTTACCATAGGGCTCCATCCTGGACCCGCTTCTATTCTCCTCGTTTATCAACTCGCTCCCCTCTGACAGTCGTACCTGTGATGCCCTGCTGTACGTGGATGGCCTCATCTTCTACTGCAGTGACAAGACTCTAGAGAATATATCCCTGGTCTTAACTTGGAACTACATTTATGTGCAATTCTTGTTCAATTCGCGTAAACACTCGTCAATGTAACGAAAATCAAAGCCATGCTCTTTGGATCTAAACCTTTCCTAACAAAGGATGCAAAGTCCAGTTCTACCCTCTCAGTACTAACTCCGGATGGCACTGCACTTGAAAATGTGCCAATTTTCAAATATCTGGGCATAACCCTGAACCCCTCCCTCTCCTACATGGACCATGTCACCTCCGTGATACATCGGGTAAAACAGAAACTGGGGGAGGCCTACAGAAAAAAGCTGGACCTAACCCAGGAAGCCTGATTAGCCATTGCCCAAGGCAACTTAATCCCCATTATGGATTACTGCTCCCCTATTCACTCATGCACGTCCTCAGCCATGCGTGCACGCCGCTGCTCGACATATAACAACATCTGTCACTTCACTCTCCTGGCACCTTACTCCACCCATCACTGCCACTTCTGCCAGTCAATGGGATGGCTCCCACTCCCCCCATAGCTTTGACTATGTACTGGGCTGTATTATTGACAGCACTGTCTGATGCAGTGATGCCTCCCTGTATGCATCTCTACTCAAGGCCCATGCTCCTTTGAGATGTTTGTGTGCATCCTTGGTCCCCCCCTTGGAATTCCTGATAGTCTCTATTGCTATGGGGGAAAAACATTATCTATTGCTCCTCCCACTTTGTGGAACAGTCTCCCTGTACCCGTCTGCTCCCTGGAAACCCATAACAAGTTGAAGGTACATCTCAAATCCTGGCTGCTGGCTGAGGCCAAGTGTCTGTGCTCTCCTAGTTAACCCCTTCCCCTTCACCAGCCACTTTCCTTCCTCTGCTGCCTTATCTCCTAAAATACTTTCTCCCATTTCACTGCCTTGTCTAATTCCATCCCTCTCCGTACTCATCCCTGCTCTGTCTATGTGGGTTCCTTCACCATGTCACTGTGTCTTTGTATGTTTTATGCACCTATTTGCCCTGTCTTTTATTCTGCTATAATATATTGTACAGTTATTTCTAACTCCTGCAGAGTAACTGTGAGTTTTTATTGAATTGTATATTTCCCGCCTGCCTGCTCCTGCCATGTTGGTAATAACTACTGTACTACTCAACGTGTTATCCATTATATAGATGTTTTTTCTCTCTGTTCACCACCTGTTGCAGCCCAGGTCATACCTGAAAATGGTCATCCGGATTAGTGCACTTACCCGGTTATCAATGGCTTAAATTAAGTTAAATATGTATAAATGGAGTTGATGCAAACCAGTATTTAGAGATGAGGGAAGTACAGTTAGACTGGTGATGTGATCATGGGAGAGGGAGGGTGGATAGGGAGGAGCAAAGGGAACAGGGGTGGGTACAAGAGGGTGAGTTGGCAACAAAGTGGCAGAAGGCGTTGTAGAGGGTGTCCAGTCTGACAAGAGTGGTGGAGGGGCCAGTTCCATAAACCTCATTTGCATAGTTGAAAACCAGAAAAACCTTTTGGGGACCATCTCCCGGCAGACCTGGGGAGAAAGACAGTTCTTACTGTGGTACAGGGCACTGAGTCTGGGGTGGAGCTTGGTATCAATGGCATCAATGTGGGCAGAGAAGTCAAGAATGCTATCTAACCATACGCACAGGTACTTGAAAGTTAGGACTACAGCAAGTGGTGTGTCACTCAGCATGGAGAATACGGGGGGGGGGGTGCTGAGCCAGCTGCTGACTGGTACCAAAGGTCATAGTCCATTTTTTTTTTTTATGTTGACCCAATGTTGGTTGGACTGGAACCAGCAGAAAATATTGTGAAAGTTTTACTAAACTGAAACTTCCAGAGATGCAGTTGAGGGACCGGAGGTGTAGAGAACTGTGTCAACTGCATACATGTAAATATGTGAGTTGACACAGGCAGAGAGGAGGTTGTTTAGGAAAATGGAGAACAGGATTGGACACATATTTTGCTGATTTTGTTCTTAAATGTATTTGTACAGTGCATGAAGCCTCCAGGAAGGGGTGCTTTATAAGTAAAGTATTTATCTGTCTGTCTGAATGGACCCCTGTGGGACCCCTTCCTTGATAGCGAAGGGTGGGGAGATGGCATCCCTACCTCCACTGACTTTTGATGGTCCAAGAAGTAGGAACCGAACCAGTCGACAGTGGGGGCTAAGAGGCAGGCTGAGCTCAGCTTATCCAGAAGGAATGAGCAAGCCACTGAACATGTACATGACCACTACAAACCTGACAAAGTGATGTTGGAAGGTATCCCTGACACCTGAAGCCAGTGAAAGGTTGGTCTTCCTCAATCTGCTTGGCCTATTTGAGTTTTAAGTAATTGCATTAGGGATGAAGAATTCACCATTCACCTTGTAACAACTTGTGGACTGCATTCTGTCTGGAGCAGGAGACTTTGTTCTGACATACATTGATGCCATTGCCACCTACAGTCAGAGATGGGAGGATCACATCAGGCATGTGACTGAGGAGCTCCACTGACTGAAGGCTGCAGGGCTGACAGTGAAGGGGGAGACGTGCCGAACAAGCAGAGGTGCCACACTTTGGGCTCAAGGAGGGAAGTGGGTACATCCAGCCTGACCCAGTAACACTTTAAACCATACAGGGGTGGACCACACCTACAACCAAGAGAAAGGTATGAGCCTTCCAAGGGATGACAGGGTACTATTGAAAGGTGGTGCAAAACATCAGTAGCATGGCCAAACCCTGGTCCAAGCTCACAAGGAAGACAATATTGAAAATGTGCAGTGGCTTTATCACCAGGTAAAGGAGGCTTTGTGCCAGGCACCTGTGCTTGCTGGCCTTTTCAGTTCTCAGAAATTCATTGTGAATCTAGATACATCTGATCATTGGCTACTGGTGGTTTTGAGTCAGGTCACACACACACACCGGGGAAGAATACCCTGTCATATACCTCAGTAGGGAGCTGCTGCCCAGACAGGAGGCCTATGCCACAGTTGTGAAAGAATGTCTGGGTATCACCTGGCCTCTGCAGAAGCTGCAACCGTATTTGCATGGGAATCTGTTCACACTGGTCACTTACCACAACCCATCACATGGACCAAAACAAAAATAAATTGTTTGGACGTGGCCTGGTTCTGCAGTCTTATAACATGGATATTAGACACTTTAGTGGGTCACAGGATGGCACTGTAGGTAGTTTGTTTTGGTAATAACCACTGGACTAGTAAAAAGTGAGGTACTTTAAAGAATTAACAGTTAAAAAAGAACCGTAACTGGGGGCATAGCAGGTAGAACAAGTCTTCTGACATGAAAACACATCTTTTGGTTCATCCATCTAAGTGCGACAAACAATCTGCAAACATCCTGTAGAGTGACAGCACAATGCTGATGGCAGTCACAGCACTGGGCAATTGTGCCACCCTACATCCATGGTGCCCAGTGCCCCATGGCAAATACCCACACCCCCCCCAAAATAAATTACAGTAATCATCTCCACAGCATAAGTGTATTACGGAGGGGGCACAACACCCATTTGGCACCCTCCCTGCAGGGTGCACTGATAACCAATTCACCACTGTGACAGGCAAACATTTTGCATCGCCTGAAGTTCATCACCCTAATTCTGACGATCTTTTCATGGGATACCATGTCTTTTAGGGTCATTAAAGATGTGATTTTCATTTTTCCAGGGCTAGAGATGTACCAGATGTAATACACAGTCCACGAGAAATTGTATTTATTTTTATGTTACCAGTTATGTAGTTGGTAGAATATTTTGGCTGTGGGATATATAATATTTATTTATTTTTATGTTACCATTTATGTAGCCAGTAGAATATTTTAGCTGTGAGATGTACTGGAAGAATTGAAATTGCCTCATATTGCAATCCTAGGTCTTGGCCTTTCGGAGGGTGGGCTTCATGTAAGCAGTCTTGTTCCTGCCCTGTAAAAGGTTTTTACTTTGGTTAAGCTTCAAGGGGCTGAATCCTTTTCATAAAAATAGACATGTTTTGAATATAAACAGGACTGAGTCAGAGAAAGATGGCACTCCACTGGTTATCCAGCCAGGAAAACAAAAAGACCCAGTTTTCAATCCAAAAAGACAGTTTGGACCCATTCTGGAAACAGGTGATCTCCAGGGATCAATGAAATGATCTTGCTTGTGATGACAGAGCCAAACCATGGACAGACTGGATGGACCATCAGTCTTTCTGCCATCATTGTCTATGTTTCTGTGTATAATAATGTGGAATAGTGGGCTAGCAAGCTGAAGATATTTCTCTGTGTTTGCTCTGAGAGAGAGAGTTATGTTTGAGAGTTTCAGCCAGCAAAGTCAGGGTTTGAGTCTGCCATAACTCACCAAGTCCCATTTGTGGGATGTAAGCTTTTTCTAACTCAACTTAGAATTTAATCAGCTTTGAGTTAGGTTATTCTGTGTTATCTCTGTCTTTTCAAATGTGTTTTTTTTTAATCAGTAGAAATATTGTATTCCCCATAATCTTCAGTACATATTCTAATTACATATGCAAATATCATGGAGTGTTAAATGTTTAATTTGTATTCTTAATGCTTTCTGTGACAGAGTCCTTGTAAGTATAGATAACCACTGGTACACTGGCAAGTCTGCGATCCATATAAGAAGAGGCAGACTAAAAAGTTACCATATCTAAGGCAAAGAGTTCTCAGCTGTGACAAAAGGGGTGGCTCATTTGCCCTTTGGTAAGGAGTACTGTACCGTGTGAACATTGGCACTAGTGGGATTCAGACCTAAAGATGCCCAATGTGAGATTGCAGCTGAGTGGCGGCAGCATACTAAAATAATCCTTTCAGGCATCGGAAGGGTTGTGAAAACTGGTAGTAGTAGTGGGGTGTGGCTTAGCGGCTAACTGGATGGCAGCTTAAAATTTTGAGCTGCTGTGTGTGGATGTTTATATCCGTCGATCAACACCAGGGGATAGATTATGGAAAGACTGTAAGAACCAGACAACGAGTATAAAGAGCTCCGGTGCGTGTCGGGGGGAGAATTTCTTAAAGGAAATAACCAAAATATTCAATAAATCCACTTCATCATTACTGCAGCCTGTAAAATGGTGGAGGCGCCGAACTCAGGGCTCAATCTCACATTCTTTAATGGCATGTTTGAAAAGCTACTGCTTAGGATGGATGAGGTTACGGAGCCGTCTCATCACACCACTGAAACAATCAAACAATTGACAGGCACATAACAACAGTTGAACAAAAACGAAGGTGCAAGAGTCCCAAATCGAAGAGATTAAGGTATACAGAGAGATCAACAAGGGAAAATAAATATGCTTTTGGCTAAAGTCGGCGATTTGGAAAATGTAGCAGAAGAACAATTCACGACGTGGGGTTTCCGGAGGTGTGGAAAAAAAAGACACTGGTCGGTTCCTTCAGCAAGTCCTCCCTGAGATTCTCGGGCTACAGGCAGATTTTCGTTTGGAGATAGAAAGGGCCACAGAGCTACTATCCCAGCACCAGGAAAGGAGGCAAACCAAGGGCCATTTATTCAAACTGCTATCGTTTAATAGCTGGCAAGCTCTGTTGCAATGGGCCAGAGAAGTGGGTCGCCTGAGCTGGCAGGACACCCCATATCACTGTATCAGGATTTTTCGAAGGAACTATCATTTAAGAGAAGAGAATATACTCCCTTACGACATAGGATGCAAAAATTGGGGATTCAGTACTCCCTAAGGTACCCCTCCACCATGCAGATAGTACATAATGGGGCCCCACTTTTCTTTGACACCCCGGCAGCCCTGGAGGATTTCTTGAACAGATGCCTAGGTGAACCACCTAGTTTCAAAGCAGGCCCAGACCTTTTGGAAAGCGGAGGAGATGGCGACAGACTGGAAACACAGTTTGAAGTAGCCCTTGCCTCCTAAGTCGGAGTAGAAAGAGAACTGTGAGGATAACCATAGGCGAAGAGACCATCCTCATTTCAGAACTAATCTGCATAATGAGACAGCAGATCGGGAGGAACAACTGGTGAAAATCACGGCCCTGAGTGCGCTATATGACCCGCAACCCTTATGAAGTTCTGAGATCTCCCTCCCCAAATGTGCATCCTGAGAGAGGGATCTCTGGAGTGTAAGAAGACTCCCAGGTCAGTGGTATGCAGAAGTGCGGGTGGCGAGAGGGACAATGGCGCGAAGAACTGCAGAAGGATCAGCACTCTCCAGGTGAAGCATCCGAAGCCCATGAAGGAGACTAAGCCTTGAAGCAGCAACATTGAAGCATCGGGCTCAGGACAGGAGCAGTAACCCGGAGGCTGTTTAGATAAGTAGTATATCTGTTTAAGTATAGGGCAGTAAGAAGGTATCCAGGCAGAGTAACTATTACTTGGACTGGGGTGATATGTCTGGCCTGTTTAAATCCAGGCCCATGAGATCACGAGACATTGAGACTTTGACCCTTTCAGGGTATCGGCTCTCAGGGCTGGAGATGATTTTATGTGGGTGTTTACTAGGGTGAGGATCTGGCAGCGATTGAAGAAGGTGCGTTGTGCTTGCAAGCTGTGACTGTGGTATGTCAGAGGTAATGGTATAATGAGCGGTTCATGTGCTTTAGCATGCTAAGTTAGCGGGGAAGGAAATATAAGGACATGGAAGTATTTAAACATAGAACTGAGTAGTTGTTGACTATATAGCTGGGTTGGAAGTAGATCAGCGTATTATGATAGAAGGAGCGATAGGATAAAGCGATGCATTCAAGATTCTCTCTCGTTTGGGGGCATATCGATGTGATATATTGGAATTTATTTAAGGATGCTGAGGAGGATATAACACCATGGAGGGTGTAAGCGGGATTTTCAGTTTTAGATCATTTGGGCTTGGTTCTATAACAGACGCTGCAGGCTGTAGAGGGTATCCCGGAGGCAAGTTGGATCCTGGTGATGCGTCCAGGCATGCAGCCCCCAGATTTCTTTTTTGATGGCTATGGATTTCAATAAACAGAGTAGAATGGGGTGGGACCATGCCAGATGGCTACGACCCCTGAACTATTCTGCAGGTCAGGGCCTCTATTTGGGAGGCAAAAGATCCCTATATACAGAGATGGCTCCAACAGAGCACGGAAGTGCAATGTGTAAATAGGTTTAGTGTGTGGTTGTTTGGTTCAGTAGTGTTTAGAAATTTAGGGAGTATTTTTTAATGTACCTTACAGTATAACCTGGGGTCAAGGATGGGTAGGGTAGTATATAAAGCTATCGGGATCCTGGTTGCACAAGAGAAGGGGTTAATAACATTCCACGAGATCTGGAATTCCAATTCGGGCAGGAGCTATGGGTACTGGTGTGTGGCAAAGTGGCAATCTTCCATCCTCACCGGCGGTTCTAACCTGGCGTTTATATTTTATAGCTTGTTAAAGGTATGACTATGGCTGAACGGACTTGTATCACTTGGAATGTGAGGCATGAACACGCCGGTGAAGAGGAAGAGTAATGTCATACTTGAAAAGATTAAAGCCCAAGTGGTTTTCCTTCAGGAGACTAAACTGGATGGGAAGGTCATGGATTACTGAAAGGGATTGGGTAGGTATAGAGATTCATGCTTCAGCTACTACAAAAAGCATGGGTAGCTATCTTAGTACATAAGCAACTGCACTGGGCTCTTACCACCTTTAGGGACAGACCAGCAGGGCAGATGGAGTGCATTCAGACTCCCACCGGCCTATAGTACTAGGGGAATATTTATGGGCCAAATGAGGACGATGCAGCCTTTTCCACCAAACATCCCAGGTGCTTCTAGACATGAATAAAAATAATATGCCCATTATTGTTGGAGGTGATTTTAGTTTAGTGCCAGACCTATGATGGATAAAACTCAAAAAGATAGCCCAACACATGGGAGGGTAGAAGACTCTGGTAAACTGGATGGGTGACCGGGATTGACAGATATTTGGCTGACACTGAATCCAAGGGAAAGATTATTCATTTATTCACGGTACACAATTCATGATTACGTCGGTTGATTTCTTTAACATCCCCACAGATTACATGGAGGCAGTTAGGAGTCTAATATATTTCCCATTATAATTCGGACCATGCCCGGTGTATGTTGTCTGTAACATAGCCCCTGTTCCCCTGTATCTACTTCTTGGAGGTTAGACCCTTGTTGGTAAAGGATCATGAAAGTTCCTAGAATGGGCTAAGAAGAGGCCCAGAGATTCCTTGTGGAAAATCCAGCACAGAACACCACAGCTAGGGTTAGGTGGGAGGCTTTTAAAGCCACCGTGAGAGGTAAGATTATTGCTGTAAGCAGGCAAGAGAGAGATAGGGAACAAAATTAAAGTATTTGGAAGGACAGCTAAAAAAGTACAGAGACAGCATAAGGAACAAAAAGGAAAGCAAGGCATGACTCTCGCGAAGGAAGATAGTAGATCTGAAATGGAGATAAATTCTCTTTATCAAGGAGGCGGAATTATCAATATTGAGGTTGAAGCATAAATATTGGGAAGGGAAAGGAGGGGAAAGTATTAGCATATAGAGCTAAAGAGCAGCAAATGGATCGGTATATAGCTGGGGCTGAGAAGTGCTGTCAGGATTGATGAGTACTAACAGCGGGGAGTTAAATGCAGTTATGGCAGAATATTATAAAGCTCTGTATTCTTCATCCAGACAGAGATCCCCCAAGTAATTCAAGTTTTTGCAAACAGTGGAACTCCCTCGGTAACTTCACAGCAAGTCGAATTATTGGACGCCCTGTTAACTATAGAAGAGATAAACAAGGCCTTATTTTCTCCTCAAACCAGGGAAAGCCCCGGGGGATGGTTATTCAGTGGAATTCTGGCAGGCATTGCTAGATGTTATACTCCTATACTTCAACAAGTATATGCTGAAATAGAGGTGCAAGGATGCTTCCGACCCACTATGAGGCGGCATAACGTATTGCCCAAAAAGGAAAGATCCCACCTCCCGGGTAGCTACAGGCCGATTTCACTTCTAAATGTGGATAGCAAGATATTTACCAAAGCATTAGCACTAAGATTGGGTTCTTTGTTACCACAGTTAATACATCCCTCTCAAGTGGGGTTTGTCCTGGTAGGTACAGTGCAGATCATCTTAGAACCCTAATCAAATAAGCCCATATTGCATCTCAACTACACACTCCAGCTGCAATAGCTATAGATTTTGAAAAGGCTTTTGATTCCCTGGAATGGGATTATCTCCAGGAGGTACTGGGTAAACTGGGAATAGGCCCTCGCTTTCAATCCTGGGTAAAAGCCTTGTATACTTCCCCAACGGCCAGATTGCTGACCAATTCCACTCTATCCCCACCTTTTCAGTTGGCCTGTGGCACCAGGCAAGGGTGCCCTCTCTCCCCCCTTCTATTTGTGTTAGCTGTTGAGCCATTAGCGGTGTGTCTTCGGGGCAGTCAGTCTATAAAAGGGATAATGGCTGGAAACACAGAGTACACCACTCTTTTATATGCTGATGACCTTCTGGTCCTAGTTGCAGATACAGGTGAGGCGTTATCTTCTATACTTGCAACCCTGAGCCATTTTAAGGAAATTTCTGGACTTCGAATAAATGCTACTAAAACCAAAGTTCTTCCTCAACTCCAGGTGTCTCCTCGGTATTAGGGGACACAGGCTTGAAATGGGCTAAGGAAATATCATGTATTTAGGTATTCGTTTTCTGCAGACTCTCAAAATTATGAGAATATAATCTGCCCTCTATTGGTTGGAAATGCAAGAGGATATGTCCAGATGGACCAAACTCCATTTAACATGACAGGCAAAATAGCTGCAATTAAAATGATTTTGGCCCCCAAAATGTTTTATTTCCTGGCACATATCCCTCTTGATTTGCCACAGGGCTGGATTCAGAAGATAGATAAGGCAATAGGAATTTTCTATGAAGGAAAACTCCCAGGTACAGTAGGAATAAACTGCGTGCACACTGGAAGGTGGGAGGTAGTGTCTGCCCTGGTTTACAGGGTATAAGTGGTCATTCCACCTAGCACAATCCATACGCTGGTTAGGATTAGATTCCTCCCTCAACCACAGTGGGTGGACATAGAGCAGGCTAGAGTCAAAAGTCTCTTTGTCATTGCTTATCTCGATAAACCTCAACAATTTTAAAAAGCATCCACAATAGGGGCTGCTTTGCAATGTTGGGAGAAGGTAAGGAAGAAGTTGAAGGTGGATTTGGCACCTGTTAAATTAACTCCGTTATGGAAATGGGAATCTGTATAGATAAAAAGCTGTGTACTGGAAAAGTTGGGCAGATAAAGGGCATTACCAGATTGGAGGATATATTAGCCACGTCCGCCCTGGTAGTGGACACATTTGCCAACCTGAGGTCAGATGGTCAATTCGACTTCCGATTTTGGAAGTATTTACAATCAGGAGTGGCCCAGACATATCTGACCAGGTGGCAAAAGAGGCTCCTTAAAGTACACCTTCCTGGATAACAAAAAAAGGTTGGCCAGTTTAATTTTAATGCTCTCAGGAGTTAATACCCTGCCAAAGTGAAAATCCAAACAAAAATGGGAAAGAGCTTTAAAACTGGAAATTACTGAGACACAGTGGAAGGAATGCTGGAAGGGGGCTCGGAAACTTTTATAGATGTGAGAAGTAAGTTAATACAAAATAAAATTTACACTCCTGGTACGTACACTGGTAGTATTACAAAAGCGGGGTGATAAAATCTAATCTATGTTGAGATGCAACTCCTACCCGGGGACTTAGCTCACATTCTTTGGTCTTGCCCAATGATACAACCAGTGTGGGATAACATCTGTACAGTAGGAACCAAAGTGTTAAAAAAAAAGTATTCCACGGTCCCCCCTTTGCTGTTACTGGGTATAAAATCAAAGCCCCACTTAAAAAATTGGAACACCATTGTCAGGCCCTATGGGCCATGCAGAAAAGGCTCCTTGTATGTAGATGGCAGACTACACTGATAACGTAGTACCCAAGAACTCCTTGCCTCTATGGTCCACATTGCCACTATGGATAAGCTTTCCCACTTGATAAATAACTCCCTTATATACGAGGATTGTTGGACCCCTTGTTAGATATACTACCCTAAGACTGGTGTTGGTTGAACTGTGCAACCAGGATCTCAAATAAGGTAATAAGACTGTGAAATGAACTGAAACTTGGCTAACCAGGGTTGTATATATAGGTGGCAATAAAATGCCCCCTTACTTATACGTAGGGTATCTAACTTTATAGAATAGTGATTCTTTGTGTTTTGTTTGCTCTTTAACTAGGGTGCCAGAAGTCTGGACAGCACCTGAGATATAAAATCCCTTTTCTTTCTGTTCCCTGTTATGAGGTATGAATGAGGAGCATGGATGCCTTGCCTCTCCATTATTTCAAATAACAAATCGTATAAAGTGAGGTGAGTACAGGTCATGTAACATTGCTCTTTTTGCTCCTGTGTTGAGTTGTATATGTAACCAGCAACTCACTAGTTAATCCTGTCTAGTATAAGGGCTATCATTATTGTAAAGAAACTGAAATAATAAAAAAATTAACAGCAAAAAAAAAAATAAAACTGGTAGTAGTGCAGACTGAGTTCTGAGAAAGAACAAATTCTTGACAGCGGCAATGCAAATAAGAGATCCTCTTTGCTACAGGGTACAGTGGCATCTTCAAAGGTGGAGTAAGATGGCCGACAGGCTGGGCGTGCTGGAAAGACTACTCTAGGTTTTGCAGTTTCAATTAGACTTTTTATCACAATTTTTTCAGTGTTTAACTAGGATCTGACCTCAATTCATTTTATTTTATGTTTTTACTTGATTTTCAGCCAGTTGGTCTTATTTTCCATTGCTGTTGTTTGTGAAATCTGTGTTTCAGTGCTGGTGCGGTCCGGCGTTATTCGCTTGGACTGCTGAAATCTTTTCTTCATATGAGAATCTTTGAGGAACTCTGTAACTCTATTTACTTTATTTAGCAGGATTTATTGGATATTGTCCCTGTATTAAAGAACTTATTGTTCCTATAACCCCACTTTTATCGGGCTGTACCTCGGATTGATGTGAGGAAGGCGTACGAGGAAAGGAGCCGGAACTGTGGAGGGTGTGATTTACTGGAAATTTTGTATTGGTTGTCTCAGTGACATAGCGAGGAATAGGACTGATACAGTGAGGGAGAAGAGCCATGGAACCTTGGAGTGATTTCATCCTGTAGCAGTGGATTTTATAACCGGGCCTCTTCTGAAGGCACTGGAGCTGTTTTTCTTTAGAGGAGTTGAACTCTCTGTTGGGTGATTTCTCACTGGAGTACGGGGCTGCTTGGGGTGTTGAGCTGTAGTCTTATTGAGTAACAGGCAGAATGGGCTGTCGATTCCCTTAGGTTCCAGAGGTCCAGCCATGGGCTGGTGTTATCGAGACTCTAGACAGTAGCTGAGGATATTCTCGGCGGTGGTCCCCTGAAATGGATTTCTGCTAAGCTGTTTGGATGATGACCCAAGGTTTCTGGATTTGAGATTTTCTGCCTTCAAGAACATGGTTTGACTTTAAATTATCCTTATTTCGCTTGATTTGTATTGTTTATACAGGCAGTGAGAGTGCCTGTATTTTATCTGTTTTTTGGATCATGAGAGGGCCTGGATCTGGAAACTTTCTTGACATTACTCTCAGACAGACAGTGAGAGTGTCTGCATTCAGTTATATCCCTAAGGCAGTGAGAGGGCCTGGGGAGTTATATCTCTGAAGAACTTTGACTGTTCATTCATTTGTTCTGTTTTGAATGTTTTATAATGATTGAGTTTTTGTTCTATAATGATAATATTTTGAGTTTTATAGGGTATACTGTAACTATTCTAGGGTTGTCATTTATAAGGAAACCAGGATTTTGTTGTGGTGTTTGGCTCTAGCTGTAGTTATTTGTTTGCAGAATGTGCATGTTTGCCCCATTGGTCTTATGTTATTTGTCCTCCTCTCTCCGTGCCCTCCGCCCGTTCTCCCCAACCTTTTCTATCTACCAGCATTGTCAGGCACTGATTGTGCTACGTAGGAGGGATGGGGTGGGCGTGGTGGGGTCACGGACATTGGACGTTGAAGGAGCGACCCTCTCACATAGGGTTGGTTAGATCCAGAAGACTCCCTGGGGCGAAATGGAGCCTGGAACGTGGTAATCCATGGCTAGTCCCCATACCCAAGGGCACCATCTCCTTAGATGGGCAAGTAGCTGGGATGGCTCATGAACCCCGTCCAACTCGGGCGGTGTTATGCAATGCCAGATCTATTAAGAACAAAACTGCTATTATTGCAGATTTTGTTGGAACAGCTGATCTGGCTTCCATCACCGAGACCTGGCTGGATGAAAATGCTGGCCCCATTTTGGAGGCAGCAATTCCAGTTGGGTACTCGGTGATACATCGCCCGAGATTGGACTGCGGGGGAGGAGTAGCGGTCTGTTTCAAGACCGAGATGGGCTTCACTGGTGTACCAGTAGAGGAAGCTGAATCCTTTGAGGGTACTGTGGTAGCTGGTGTGGGCTCAGGATAGCGCTTATCTGTCATCCACCCGGGGACAAAAAGCAATTCCTGCAGGAAATGGCAGATTTGGCCGCAGACATGGCATTGGAGTCACCCAGACTGATGGTTCTGGGCGACTTCAATGCCTGGGTCGACGATGAACTCTTGCCTTTTGATCAGCACTTCCTCCAGTTGATGACGTCAGTGGGCTTCACACAGATTGTTTCTTCAGCTACCCATAACCATGGTCACTCTCTGGATTTGGTTTTCCTCCTGGGGATCAAGGCCTCTGACCTGGGGGTGGAACCTGTCAGTTGGTCCAATTATTATACTTTGAGGTTCAACTTTTGTGCCTCTCTTCGTAGGTCTGCCCCTGTGGAGATGGTCAGTTACCACCCTTTACGGGATGTGTGCCCTGAAGACCTGGTGGTGGTGATTGACCTCTTGGTGTTTTCTGATGCCAACTCGAGTCTGGAGTTATTGATTCTGGCCTATAATAAGGCCATTTCCTTTGCCCTAGACCAGATAGCTCCTGTCCGTGTTTGTCACCTCCCACTCCGCCCTTGGGCCCCTTGGTTTGATGGGTCTTTGAAGACGTTGCGCCATGTGGTACGAAGGTTAGAATGTCGCTGGTGGAAATCTGCCCTGGAGGTCAACCACCTTAGTTTGGTGGAGCATTATTAATTCTACCAATCAGTGATCTCCTGTAAGCAGGCAGAGTTCCTGTCCAGGGAGATCGCTGTCACTCAGAATTGACCAGCTCAACTCTTCCGAACTGTGGACAGGTTGTGCAACCCAGCCTGTCTACAGCTCTGTTGAGCTTTTTCACAAAAAGAGTGTGATAAGCTTGCTCAATTCTTTGCGAATAAGGTGACCGACATCAGGTCGGAGATCTGCTTGACTCACTCTATGGTGGGACTGCGTTGGTTGGCACTTGGTCACTATACCTCGTACTTCCTGGAGTACCTTTGACCTGCGGAGTTCGAGGATATTATGTGGATTGTCAGGGATGCTCCTACATGCTGTAGTTTAGATCTGGGCCCTACTTCCCTAGTTTTGGGTTGTTATGAGATCATTGGCCCATTTCTGACTCAAATTGTCTGGTGCTCCTTGGAATCGGTGAGTTTCCAAGCTCCCTGAAGGAGGCGGTGGTGACACCCCCTCTGAAAAGCTTCATTGGACCCAGACATTTTGCTAACTACAGACCTATCTCGAACCTTTCCTTTATAGGAAAGGTTATTGAGAAAATGAGTGGCAATCCAGCTGGAGAACCATTTGACTGTCCATAATGTTCTGAACCTCTCAGTCGGGTTTTCGTAAGAGGCACAGTACTGAGACGACTCTGGTTCGGTGCTCAATGATCTCCTGATGGCAAGAGATTGGAGAAACCGTTCCATTCTGGTACTCCTTGATCTCTCTTCAGCCTTTGACACTGTAGACCATGAGGTCCTGCTCGAGTGCCTGAGGTCCATCTGTGGCCTGTCAAGTACAGTGCTCAGATGGTTTACATCTTTCCTAGTAGGTAGAACACAGAGAGTTGTGTCGGGGATTTTTTCCTCTGACCCTTTCTCTCTGTTTTGTGGGGTTCCTCAGGTGTTGTCCCCCATGTTGTTTGCAGTGTATATGCTTCCCCTCGGAGACATTGTTAGATGGTATAAGCTGAGGTTTCACTGCTATGCTGATGATACCCAGCACAACCTGTCTTTTGCCCCCGACCAGGCTAGTGCTCTCTCAGTATTTAATAACTGCCCTGCTGAAATCCAAGACTGGATGAATTTGAGCTGGTTAAAGTTGAACATAGGAAAGACTGAAGTTATGGCTGTGGACCCAGGCCACAGGATAGAGGGGTTGAGGACCAATCAGCCCTCTGGATTATTTCTAGGGGCGTCCGATCCTTACCTCAGACGGGTGTGCGACCTTGGAGTGGTGCTTGACAATGGGCTGACCCTCCTTTATCAGGTATCGGCAGTCGTTAAGTCAGCCTTTTATCATCTTGGAACATACCAGGGTCAAACACCTTGTTCCATCTAGCGATCTGCCTGTGTTGGTCCATGCCTTTGTGACCTCTTGCCTTGACTACAGCAACTCCCTTTACCTTTACTTATGGCTTCCTGAGGTTGATATCCGCTGCTTGCAGCTAGTGCAGAATGCTGCTGCCCGATTGTTGACAGGGGTGTCTAGAAGATCGCATATCACCCCTGTGTTGCGTGATCTGCACTGGCTACTGATTCAGTGGTGGATCACCTTTAAGGTGGGTTTATTGACCTACAAAGCCCTACACGGACTTGGTCCTGACTACTTGAAAGAGCTTCTGATTCTTTACACCCCTGTGCGACAGCTCCGTTCGGCTGACGAGGGGTTGCTGGAGATTCTGAGGGTTATCTTGAAATCTTCTGGGGCCCGTGCTTTTATGTTTGCGGCCCCAACCCTCTGAAATTCTCTGCCCCATCAGCTTAGGAATGTACGACCATGGGGAGCTTTAAGCAGGCACTTAAGACTTTTTGTAGAGTCAAGCTTTTATGAACTGTTATGATTTTAATGGTCTAATTTTAATAGTTATATTTTATGGAATTTGTTCTTAAATACTGTAAAAGCACCTTGGCATTTGAAAGGCACTCAATAAACAAAGTTTTATTATTATTATTATAACATTCCTAAATAGCCACTGTTGCAGCTCTGTTTAATGCTGCTGAACCATTCCTTATTCCTACACACAGCAACAATCCTAATGATTACTGAGCTGGTTGAATTATCTGCTGTACCCAGCATTAAATACCACCTCTCATATATGCAGCGTAAGTTTTTGCAAAGGTTAACACAGAAATGTAGAAACACAGAAGTTCTCAGCAGATAAAGACCACTCCGTCCACCTACTGTAGTCTGCTCAAAATTCCTTATGTGTAGTGCCTCCAGAGACCCTATTTGGACTTAGCTTACACCCCCCCTTTGCTTCTAAGATTCCCTTATGTCTATCCCATGCATTTTTAAATCCTGCAACTGTTTTTGCCCCCCCACTTCCTCTGGAAGGCTGTTCCAAGTGTCCTCACCCTCTCCATGAAGAAATACATCCTCATGTTACCCCTGGGCCTCCAACCTCCCACTTCATTTTGTGTCCTCTTATCCTTGAGCATCGTTTCCTTGGGAAAATGCTCCTTCCTGTTCATGTTTATCTCTGCTAGGTACTCAAATGTCTGTCGCCCCCATTATCTTTGCTTCCAGTGTGTATACTCTCGATGTCCCTGCAGGGCGACCTTAGACAGCTTGTGTTGGAACTCACTCGGAGAGCAATATTAGACCTGGTACTCTCAAATGGAGGAGATCACAAATTAGAAGTCAGTAGACATCTGGGAACAAGCGACCACTGCACAGTGTGCTTCACAATGAGGACAACCATGGAGATAAGCCATACAAAAACAAGGATACTGGACTTTAGAAAGAGCTGACTTTGGCAAAATGGGTGAACACCTGAAAAATGCACTATGCAAATGACCAAAAGAGGTGGAAGAACAATGGAGAAAAATCAAAACTGCCATCATAGAGGCAACAAGCCTTTGTGTGAAAACAAATAAAGAAAACAAAGCGGATAAAAACCACTATGTTTTTCAAAGCGAGAAGTAGCAGGAAGGTTAAGGAGAAAAGGCTGCATTCAAAAGTATAGGCATCACAGAAGGAGCTAGACAGGGAACTGTATCAATTAAAAGCAGAAAAAGTGGGGAAGGCAGCCAGACTAGCAAGGCCCAAACCGAAGAAAAATAGCCAACTCAGTTAAGAAGGGGGATAAAACCTTAATAGGTATGTTAGGGAGCATAGAAAGGTTAAGGAGGGATAGTGAAGATTAATAAAGGAGAGGGAGGCAGAGGGAGACAGTGAAAAGGCAGAGATACTGAATGAATACTTTTGCTCAGTATTCACAAAGAAGATGAGGAGGAGTTACCTAAACCAGACAATAGAAGCACTCTGGGTAGGGGTTGACACAGTCCATTCACAGAAGAAAGAGTCCTGAAAGAACTCCCAAAACTCAAGGTGGACAAAGCAATGGGGCCTGGCAGGTTCATCCCAGAATCCTAAAAGAACTAAGGAGGACCTAGTGACACCACTGACCATGCTTTTAACAGATCATGGCAGGATGAGGCAGTACCTGAGGACTGGAGGAAGGCAGATGTGATTCCTTCACAAAAGTGGGAGCAGGCAGAGAGGAAACTACAGACCTGTAATTTTGACCTCAGTGGTAGGGAAAATAATGGAATCACTTCTGAAAGAAAGAATTGTTGAGTACCTAGAGGCCAGCGGGGCACAGGACCAAAAGCAGCATGGATTTACAGCAGGAAGGTCATGTCAGATGAATCTAATTGAATTCTTCGACTGGGTGACCAGAGTAATAGACCAGGGAAGGGCCGTGGATATGGCCTACCTAGACTTTAGCAAGGCATTTGACACAGTCCCGCACAAAAGATTAATAATCAGGTTAGCCAGCCTGGGAGTGGGTCCCAGGGTGGTAGCCTGGGTAGCAAACTGGCTGCACAACAGGACACAGAAGGTAATAGTGAATGGAACACATTCTGAAGAAAGGGGGGTTACTAGTGGAGTACCTCAGGGCTCAGTACTGGGTCCAGTCCTCTTTAACGTCTTTATAGGTGACATTGCAGTGGGTCTGGAGGAAAGGTATGCCTCTTTGCAGGTGACACAAGGATCTGTAACAGAGTTGATACACAAGGGGGTAGAAAAGATGAGAAGGGACTTGCAAGGTTGGAGGAATGGTCAGATATGTGGCAACTTAGATTCAATACAAAGAAGTGCAAGTAATGCACCTGGGAAACAAAACCCAGGAGAAAGTACACAATAGCAGGGGAGGTATTAATAACAACAACAATGGAAAGGGACCTGGGGTAGTCATATCAGATGACCTAAAGGTGGGTAAGCAATGTGAAAAGTCGGTAAGGAGAGCCAGGGGATACTGGGATGCATAGGAAGGGCATCACAAGTAGAAAAAGGAAGTGGTTATCCTCTGTACAGACAGTTGGTGAGACCACATCTGGAGTACTGGGTGCAGTTTTGAGACTCATCTACGCAAGGACATAGACAGGATGGAAGCAGTCCAGAGGAGGGCAACTAAAATGGTGCAGGGTCTGCAGCAGAAGCCATATGAAGAGAGACTGAGAGAGCTTAATATGTATACTCTTGATGAAAGGAGGGACAAGGGGGGCATGATAGAAACGTTCAAGTACCTCAAGGGAATCAACAAAGTCCAGGAGGGTAGCATCTTTCAGAAAAAGAGATGTGTAAGAACAAGGGGCACAATTTAAAGATAGAGGGGGGACGGCTCAGGGGTAATGTGAGGAAATTTTTTTCACGGAGAGAGTGATGGATACATGGAACAGCCTTCCTGAGGAGGTTGTTGGGTCTAAAACAGTGGGGAATTCAAACATGCATGGGACAGACACAAGGCAATTATAGTTGGGGGTTGCAGGAAGTAGGCTGTTGGTTAACTAGAATCTGCAGCTTATCCAGTAGGAACGGAAATGGGCAGACTTGGTGGGCCAAGTGGTCCTTATCTGCCGTTAAAGTCTATGTTTCTATGTTTCTATATTCAAATCCTTAGCTGCTCTTCCTGGGGCTTCTGATACAGGCCTTGCTGCACCATTTTGGTTGCCCTCCTTGAACTGCCTCCACCCTGTCTATGTGCTTTTGGAGATGAGGCCCAGAATGGAGCACAGCACTCCGAGATCTGGCCTCACCAATGACCTGTACAGGGCAGTATCCTCCTCCTTCTCCAGTGATACCTCTCCCTATGCATCTGAGCATTCCACTAGCTTTTCCCACAGCCTTGTCGCATCAAAAGTAGTATTAGAAAATCCCATAGCTATGAAGAGGTTAGAAGGTCATTCTACTTACTAAAATTGTGAGTTTCACCAGTAATGATGGGATCACCAATGAAGTTTATAAAAACTTTCCAGAAGAAATGAGCAAAATGGAGTAATGAGATACAGGAAAAGTTCAAAACATTTTTCTGACGATGTTATATTATATTTTCATATAAAAAGGGCAGAAAATAATCTAACTAATTGAGGCCAATCAGTCTTCTTAACACTGATTACAAAATCTAACTAGCTATCCTAGGTTATTGACTTAAAAAAAAAACGCCAACCAGTGGAGGGGCTGAGAGGGCAGTGGAGGTAAACTATAAGGGATGGCTATGTAAGCAGACTATTACAGGGGGACAGGCAGGGGAAGGAAACCACTAGGCCAGGATAAATGGTCTGATAAGAGAGGGGTTAAAGTGACACCTATTCAGAGGGGTTTGAGTTAAGAGTGCAATAGCAAGGGAGGCAGTGAGGGTGACAAGGAGTTCCTAATAAGGCAGGAAGACTCCCATGAAATTGGCGATCATGAATAAAGGGGGAGGGGGCTGAGGAGGGCAGTGGAGGTAACTAAGGGATGATGGTAAAAGGTTCCGTTACTGAGACCTGACTGATTGCGTATCTATTGGGAGGGATAGGGGTGATGCCAATTGCCAGGTGAAGGTAGTGAGACCCCTGGGCTGCTGACAGTGCTGAAAAGTCTATGTAAAGGAAATGGTTAGGGATGAGAGGGAACCGGATTTGATGCATTTGGGAACCAATGATCTAGAGGGAAAATAGTATTATGGAAATCCACAAGGTCTCCAAGAACTTGCCAGAGTCTGTCGATAATGGATGCATTTCTTTTCGAGATACTGCCAGTACCAAAGGCCCTGTGGAGAAAAATGAAGTCTTCAGAGGTTAATGACTGGTTCAGGAAGTGGGGTGAAGAGAATGGGCTAAAAGAACTGGAATGGAGTTTGGGAGCAAGGGACTAGGCCATGCCAAGGACAGGGTTTGATCTGTGCCCCATTAGGGAAGGTCCCCAAACAGGGGATGGCTGACTACATACAAGAAAGGTGTGTATGAAACTGTAAGGGGGAAGGGATAAGGAGGGGCTGATCATGTCTCCTCCAGATGAGGGGAGTAGCCTTGCTGCTCAAGGGGGAGGTGGAAACAGACTGAGGTGGAGGTTTCAGGAGGACAGGGGAGGATGGAAGTATAGGAATCTGGGTGGGTCTACAAAAGAGGACTTGGGGAATAAGAAGTGTTAGTTAAATGCGAAGCTTGGGAAACAAGTTGCTAGGAGTTCCAGGCATGTGCTGGGTGATGTATGGCAGTCACGGAAACGTGTACAACAAAACCATGACTGGGACCTAAATGTAATGGGGCACACTATGCTTAGGAAGGATAGAAAGGAGGGCAGAGGGGTGAGTGGCTATGTTCTATTAGAGATGACATAGAAATGTAAGTAGAAGAGGCAGAGGGAAACATGGAGGCCTTTATAGTCACCCACGATCCCCAGCAGGAGATAAGGTCAAGCTGGGAGTAGTATAGGCCTTGCGGATGAGTGATGTCTAGAGGATGGGTTTGTTGGACAACATCATTGCCCAGTGTGGTCCAAAAGGGGAAGGAGTGGTGTGCTGATGGGGACCTTAATGCCAGGTACAAACTGGGGAACCATGTCCTCAAGGTGCCAAGGAGCAGAGGCTGCTGATGGCTTCCAGGATGTGTTCTTAACAGAGCATGTGATGGAGCCCAAGGGAGGGGCATGTCCTGGATGTGGTTCTGGCAGATGGGGATCTGTAAGGGATGATGGTTGTACAGGATCCTTGACTGGGAGTGACCACAATACTGTCTGCCTTAAATACATTGGGGGAGTGGGGTGATCTAGGACGGTGGCAGTGGACTCTAGGGGGCAGACTTTACGGGCATGAAATATTCTCAAGGATCACTAAGGGATTACCTCAACGACAAGTGTGGAAAGGAGATGGAGGTCATAAACGGGGACTTCAAGGAGGCAGTCAGGATTCAAAGTAAGAAACGTAGTGAGCAGCAAGGTCAATATAAACCATGCTGGTGGTCCAGTGAGGTCCAGGTAGCAGTCAGAGAAAAGAAGGCGGCTTACAAAAAATATAAAACAACAAGAGGGGATAGGGATAAGGAAATGTACCAGTTGTATCTAGAAAAGTCACCCAGTATGGTGAGGGGAGCAAAGTCCAGTAAAGAGCAAAGGCTGGGCTAGGGGAGGCATGGAGGGAAAAGGGTTCTTCCTGCACATTGGGGAGTGGAGAAAACTAAGGGCCATCTCAGCAGATTGAGATCAGAAGGAGGGTGGTGAAGAGGCGAGGGACCAGGCAGAGGGTATTTAACGCAGTACTTGCTCTGTGTTCACTAGGGAGGGGATGGGATATCTAAAGCACAGGCACAAAGGGGTTAGAAGTGCAGGAGTGGGACTAGGAGCAAACAGAAAAGTGGAGCAAGAGGGAGGGAGAGGTACCCCAGGGTGTCAGCATCTGGATAAGGATAAAAGACCAGTAAGGTGGAGGGGACGGATGATGCCATCCCCGCCAAAGGGTGTGGTTTGGCCTCAAGGTCTCAAAGAAAGACAAATCTCTGGGCTTTGGATGGTATCTATCCAAGAGTACTATGGGAATTAGGGACATACTGTCTGCACTCCTGGTTGAGCTTTTCAGCAGGTCACTTGGGCGATAGGGCAGGGTACCTAGGGATTGGGTATGCATATGTGGTACCAACTATGTAACAACAAGGGCACTAGCAAAAACTATAGACCCATCAGTTTAACCTCGTGGTGGGAAAATTAATGGAGAGTATACTAAAGGAACTGATTGGGGTTTACTTGGAGGAGGTGGAGGTCTGGATAGTCGGCAGCATGGGTTTGTGCCAGGTAGACTCATGTCAAACCAACCTTGTGGAGTTCGGCGAATGGGTAACATCAGAACTGGACAGGGTAAGCCTGTGGATGGATTATTCTTGGACTTCAGCATGCGTTGACTCTGTCCCCCACAATAATCTGGGTGGAGAAACTGATGGGGTTAGGAGTAGGCCTTGATGGTCAGATGGATTGAAAACTGGATAGCTGGACGACTCAGAGAGTAGTGGTCTGTGGGGAGCTCTTTGAACCCTACAGAGGTTGGTAGTGGGTACCACAGGGCTCGCGTCCTGGGTCCAATCCTGTTTAATGGCTACATATCGACATCAGGGATGGTATAGGGTGTTAAAAGAGTCTTTTCGTGGATGACTCCAAGATGGAGCAGTAGTTGAGGGAGAAGAGGGAGGTTGGCCCTGCAAGGGACCTGGACACCCTGGAAAGCTGGGCTCACACATGGAAATTAATTTCAATATCACCAAGTGCAAGGTGTTGCATCTGGTCGGGGAAACCAAACACAGGTACACCCTGGGAGGGGAGGTGCTGGAAGCCTCAACAGGGAAAAGACCTAGGGGTGGTGGATACATGGCGAATAACTCTGAGAAGTGCAGTAGAGCAGCTAGCAAGGCAAACAGGATGTTGGGATGCATCGTATGGGGATCACCTCAGGAGCAAGGAAGTGATTCTGCCACTGTACAATGGACTGGTTAGAGACCACACCTTGAGTACTGTGTACAGTACTGGGAGACCACACTTGAAGAGGGACATACAGCTCCTGGAGAGGGCACAGAGGAGGGCAACAAAGATGATACGAGGGCTAGGATTTGACTTCCATGAGGACAGACTTGAGGAGTCTTGCCTGTTTTCATTGGAGGAGAGGAGACAGGGGGACATGATTGAGGTCTTCATACCTCTAAGGGAATAAATAGGGTAAACATGGAGGGACTTAGACTAAAGCAGGAGGCATCACCAGAGGGCATGGTTTGAAGTTGGAAGGTGGAAGGGTGAGGGGGAAAGAGGAGGAGGTTTTTCACTGAGAGGGTGGTGGACCCTGGAATGCTCGCCTGGTGAGCTGGTTCAGAGATCCACAGTGGAGGGCTTTGAAGAGAGGGTGGGACAGACAAGAAAGTGGATGTATCAGATGATGGCTCGTCCCAGGGTGGGGATGGATGATAGGGGTTTCTGGAGCACAAGGGATGGGAGGTCTCGGCACCTAACTAAGGATCTAGGTTCACAGACTCGATAGACCATATGGCCTAATCTGCTGGCAATAGTATGTTAGTGATACTGCCAGCACAAACCTGCTCTATACCACATAGCAACATACAGCAAAATTTAATTTTCCTAAGAAACTTATGTGAATATGGAAGGCAGAATAAGATATCTGGTTATTTGATAACCCTGAATGAAACTAAAGCCTTTGACAAAGTGTCCCATGAATTCATATACCGGTTCTAGAAAATTATGGGATCCCATAAAAATCTAGGACATGGCTTCAAGTTTCATATAGGGAAGCAATAATCTAGCCAATAGTTAATGAACTTTTGGGCAGTGGGCTACATTTTTTTTTTTTTGGAGCCCGCCGCTTAACATCCTTGACATCGCAGTCGCCAGCTTCTGTCCCCAGATCGCCGTTTCCCTCGATTCCTTCGCGGACGCCACGCGCAGGGCCCAAGATACCGGGCTGATGTCCTGTGGCAACTTCGTTGAGGTCGGGGGTCAGCCTGGGGAACATCGAGCCGCGCGCGGTTTGCTGGCCATGCAGGCGCTCAACTTTTTCCCGATTTCCTGTGGGAGGCAGGGTTACGCCCCGACACTCTCACGCCACCACCCGCCTGCCTCCAGAAACTCGTGAGCATCGGATGCTTGGGAACACCCCGCCTCCGCCATGGGTCCCCCGAGCCGATCGCTTTCATGGTTCTCCATCCCGGAGTAGGAGAGCTGCCGAGGGTGCTCAATCTCACTTTCCTCGGGTTGGTCTCTCCAGCGACCCGGCCCATTCCCCAACCTGGTCGCCGTGTCACAGGCGGAAATTTCACCGCGGCGCCCAGCGGGCCGGGCTAGGGCTACATTTTAAAAGAGGAGGCGGCAAGGGTGTCCACTCAGCCTCTATTATACATTTGTACTAGATCCAGTAATTAGATTAATTATACAGGACACTGGGATTTGAAGAATTTCGCCAGCTTTGAACATAGCACCCCAGAAGAAAGCTGTTTATGCAGACAATATGTGTCTCATGGTGCAAAATCAGGAATCTGTGACTAAAAGATATTAGAACAATATTCAGAAATTGTTGGAGCTGAAGTAAATTATAATAAAAGTTGAGGTGTCTATATATGAAATGGTACTTTTACCCCTTCAATAGGCCCACTTCAGATATCCAACACAACCATCCAGATTCTAGGCTGTTATTTTGGCATTGGGGATCTGGTTCTTTTAAACTGGGAAGAGAAATGAAAACAGGGATAAAGTAAGGTAAATCGATGGAATACCTGGTCTTTGTGAAAAAAAAGAATTATGATTAAGGAATGTTTGCTTCTAATTTTTTATATATTAGTTCCATTTTCCCTATTCCTATAACTTTTGAGGCAAGATTATTAAGTTGTTTCTTTCAGATGGTTTGGAAGAGACATCTGAACCCTGTAAAAAGAGAGTTTACTTATTTACAATCAAAGAAGGGGGTTTAGGGATGATTCATTCCATAGTGTTCTACCTCACCTTTTTCTTAAAGATTAATTTTGGGACAGGAGGTGGAAGTAATAGACACCCTTGGGAGGACCGGACTTTAGATTTGTTTAGTTAATTTATGCAGAAATGGGAGGCACAGGTTCCTTGGCTTACAGCTGCCTTAGTGATTCTGGATTTTGCTAAACCAGCAATAAGAAAACTGAGCATCTGTGGGATCAGAGAAGCACACACACACATGACTCCCCAAGAAAATCCCTGTGTACCAGTATAATGGCAATAAATTTTGCACTCCAGGTGGACTTTCCAAAAAGCATACTGTCAAAGCTGGGGATTGCTCTAAAAATTCTGACTGACTATAGAATTCCAGTTATGATGTGGGATATGCAATGGTTGTGCTGCCATGGTAGGTTAGGGGTTAAGGGCAACCTGAAACACAAACCCATTCTTGAGAGACAATGTAGAAGACAAGAATGTATGGGGGGAGGAGGAAACAATGGAGCACTTGTTTTTAAACTGTGTACACACTAAAAAGTTTTGGGAGTCTTTGGCCACTAGATGGCAGTGGAGGCCAATTCAACATATAATATATGAAATGTTAGTACTCTGAGATTATACAGGTTTTTGTTCCAGATACCATCCTAGCATGTTAAATCTGATTTTTGCTTGTATTAAGTATTATCTGTGGCAGGAGAGATGAAGATATTCATTACAGCACACTAATACACCAATGTTAACCCTAATAATACAAATTGAATTTGCCATTATTAAACAAAAAGAAAGGTTAATAGAAGTTAGGAAATTCCAGATGCTGTGGAGGAACATTTCTTGGTTAAAGATCAATGACAACCATTTTACACATTGTAAAAAAAGCCTGAATTCAGGTCCCAGTGTTATAAGTAGTGTTTCCTGAAAGTAACATGCTATTTAATTTTGTGGTTTTCTTTAGATCAGCATTTAATAACCTGTTCTGCACTAACTGAAAACAGGCTGTTTCTGTCCATCTGACTGAGTTTGGGAGAGTGATGGCATCATATGGAACTAGGCTACAGCTTCAGCAGTGTAAGTACCTACTTGACTGATGAGCTGTTAACTTCCCAATTAGAGCAATCTGTGAGGTAATTATTTGCTGTCCAGGGTTTTTACAAACTCAGTCTCTGGAGTCTGTTGATGAATTAGCTGAAAATCCACACTTTGTCCTTCTAAAGAGCTGATCATTTGAGTTTCAGTGCTGAACTGAAGTGATATGCATTTGAGAAATGTGCTTATCTGCATCACGGCTGCTGCCAGTTCTTTCTTATTAAAACTCTGTTTTGTTTAGCTACATAACACTAGCTTATTTATTTAATGGATATAAAATAAATTTAAAGTTTGTTAATTCATACAAGTAGTTTGATGTAGCCTCATAAATAGGTACATATAAGAATAATTTGTCTTCCTCTCAGATTGGCAAACAGTTGCCTTCCGCACTCTCCTATTTCAGGCACATGTGCGATAAGAAACTCACAAATTTCAGTTCTTTGATGGTTTCTGTGTGAAAATACATAATGTATAACTAAACAGTGTATAGCATCTTGATGCCCCTTGTCACCTGCACCATAGCTGAGGCAGCTGCACTCTGATGCCCTGTCCTCTGTTCCCCCACAAGACCTATGTCTCTTGCCCCACATTCAAGGCCATCGTACCCTGCTGCCCACTGTCTTCTCCCACACAGTTGGGGTTGCTGAATCCTGTTGCCCACAATCAACCTGAACAATCAGGGCTTCTGCACCATGCTACCCCATGCCAGAACATTTGGGGTTGTTGCAACCTGCTATCCACTGTCCCCAAAACCCACAGTTGGGACGTTGCACCCTGTTGCCCCTTGTTCCTGTCTCCACAGTCAGGGCTGCTGAGCTCTGTTACACCCTAGGATCCATTGTATTTTGCCTCTACAGGTGGGGCTGCTGCACTATGCTGCCCCATGCCACCAGAGGTGGGGCTTTTGCTTCACTCTGCTATCCACATGCAATGTCCCAAATGAGCCAGGCTGCTGCATCATGAGCACCCCATCCCAGTGTCAGAGTTGCTGTACCCTGATGCCCCCTGTGTCCTGCACCACAGTCAAGACTTCTGCACCATGCTGTCCACAGTCCCCTACTACTAAAGCCAGGGCTATCACACCCTGCTCTAGACTACTCAGGCAGGGATGCTGTAGCCAGCTGTGCCCAGAGCCCCTTGCCTCTATAGTTAGGGTTGGTGCACCATGTTGCCACTTGCCACAAGGGTTAGGGCATTTGCTGCCCACTGTCCTCTGCCCCCATAGTTGTGTCAGTTCCACCTGGGTGTGGCTGCTGCATCCTGTCCCACAGCTTGTGCTGCTGTATCCTAATGCCTCCCTTGTCTCCTGACCAAACAGTTGGGACCTTTGCACCATAATGCCCTCTGTCCTTCACCCCCATAATACAAAATGAAAAAAAATATTTTTTTTTTCTTTTGGGCAGTGCAGTAAACAAATCTGGCTTTGTTGGCAGGAGGCAGCATGGTACAGCAAGCCTAACTGTGGAGTCATGGGGCTGTGGAGGAATTGGGTTGTAGGGTGCAAGAGCGTACATCAGCCCTGACTGTGTAGACAGGAAAAGGGTGCAGCAACTCTGGCTATGGTGGTAGGAGACAGACTACAGCATGGTGAAGAAGCCTTGATTATGGGGCAGAACATGGGGGTAGCATGGCACAGCAACCTGACCATGGGATGGGATGTGCACGTGCAGCGGTCCTGTCCATTAGGAAAATGACAGGGTGCAATAAAAGCCCCACCTCTAGTGACATGGGCATCATGGTGCAGCAGCCCCAAATGTGGAAGCAGGGGGCAAGGGATTCTAGGGTATAGAAGTACACAGCAGCCCAGATGGTGGTGATAGGAACAGGGGGAACAGGGTGCAGTGGTTCTGATGGAGGGAGTGGGGCGCAAAGGGCCACAGTAGGGTACAGTAACCTCAACTGTTCAGGTAGGGGGCAGCAGGGTACCGAGGCCCTGATTGCATAGGTAAGTAATGGGCATCAGGTGCAGCAGCCCTGACTTTATGGGACAAGAGAGTGGACAGCAGAGTCAGCAACCTCAAATTTGGAGCAAGAGATAGGGTGTATGTGGGCAGGTGACATAGGGCAGCAGAGTGCTGCTACCTCAACTGTAGGTAAGAGATGAGGGCATCAGGATGCCATGTAGCATTTCTAGTTATACATATGCATAATGCATTTTAACTCAGAAACCATCAAAGAACTGAAATTTGCAAGTTCAATAGTACATGTGCCTGAAATAGCAGAGTGTGGCAGGCAGCCGTCTGTCAATCTGAAAGGAAAATAATGTTCTTACATGAACCTATTTATTGAGACTACATTAAAAAGACAAATATTTTGTATGAACTAACAAACGTTTGACTTATGTTATATCCATTACATAAACAACCCAGTGTTATAGCTAGAGCAAAACACAGAGGACCGGATATTCAAACTGCGCCTGACAGTGGCACAAGCATGGGCGCAGTGCAACTGGGATGCGCCGGGGCCAGGACCAGGTGATATTCAACGGTAATGCACCATGGCGCAGCACCATTGAATATGGCATGGACAGCACACTTACTGTTCACAGCGCAGTGGCACTGTGCCGGCACAAGCCACAGATAGGGTGTACGGAGATGCACCAGCACAAACGCAGTTGTGCTGGGTGCATCACCCATGATATTCAGCAGAGGACATGCAAATGAGGCCATAATATATGCAAGGTGCAAATGGGGCCATTTGCATGTCAGTATGGCCCCCATTTGCATGCCTTGCGCAGGGCAGCCTAGTGAATTGCACCTGGTGCCCTGCGCAGCATGAGGTGTGCACAGTGGGGGTCCCAGGACATCCCCCGCCCCGTAGCCATGATCAAGGTAAATCTCTGTAACGTAATTCCATGGTAGTCTAGTGGTGCCCTCCTCCCCCCGTGTCTCTGATCGCCGGAGCTGTAGTTGAAACATTCCCTGGTAGACTATGACCAGTGAAAATTTCTTACTCCCCGATCACAGTACCGTAAAATAAGTCATTCTCGATAGTCTAGTGGTACTTCAGCTTGTTGCCATGATCGCGGTATATCTTTCGTGTTGTATCTGGTGATCCAGTGGCACCATCTCTCCCACAGACCCTTGTCTTCTCCCCGCCATCGGTGGGCGGCGGTAGCCCACCACCCACCAAATGACAGGTACATTATGGGCTTGCAGGGCATACTGTACTAGACAGTCAAAATATGTGAATGAAGTCATTCCATATATTTGGATTGTCTAGTACAGTATGCCCCTGCAAGCTCATACTGTACCTGTCATTCCGCGGGGCGGCCGGGCGGCGCGGTGGGCTGCAGCACACCTGCTGATGACGGGGGACAGGGGTGGGCAAGGTCTGTGTGGGTGGGAGGGGTCTGGGTGCCACTGGATCACCAGGGACTTGGCTGCATGGAGATTTACCTCGATCATGGCAATGGGGCGGGGGTACCACTAGACTACCCTATAATGACTTGTTTTACAGTTACTCTGATCAGGAAATTGGGAGGGAGGAGGGGGGGTACCACTAGACTACAAGGGAATGACTTATTTTACAGTTACTGTGATTGGGGAATCGGGAGGGAGGGGGGTACCTCTAGACTACCAGGGAGCCATGGGCGCTTGTGGACTGTGTTCTGGCTGGGCGGGTGGTCACCTATGGCTGGCGGCTGCTGTGTTGTGCCCTGCAATACAGCAGCCCACCTGTGAATGGCCAGGATTTGTTCCCACATTTCACAAGCTCAACTTTGAGCCCCTCTATGTGGCACAATGCAGGGTTCCATCAGCATATGCACCACATATCCTGAGCTGAATATCGGGCCCCTTGCATCTGTGCCACATACAATTACATTGCACCCAGCCGCATTGAGATTTGTGCGGCACCTGGCAGCCTTTCCAATATCCCACCGGGTTGCAATGCGGGTTGTGCCGCGCAACTCTGTTGTGCCATGGCAACTCCTTTGAATATCCAGGCCAGAGTTTTGATCAGAAAGAACTGGCAGCAGTTGTGATAGAGATAAGCTGTTTTCTCAAATGCATACCACTTCAATTCAGCATTGAAACTCAAATGATCAGCTCTTTAGAAGAACAAAATGTGGATTTTCAACTAATTCATCTGAACCAAGACCAGAGGCTGAGGCCCAGATATTCAAAAGGCTTGTGCCTAGGCCCAACAGGATTGTGCCATGCACAACCCCTCAGTGCTCCCTGGCACGATATTCAAAGGGGCAATTTGTGCTGCACAAATCTCGATGCTCTGGGGCACATTGGTAATGTATGCGGTGCAGATACAGGGGTGCCAATGCATGCATGTGGCACATCCCGATATTCATCCCGGATGTGGGCGACATATGCTGGCACAAGCCCTGATGTGCACTGCATATGGGGCACAATGTTGAGACCTTAAATGTAGGATTAATCTCTGGCCTCCCACAGGCAGGTGCAACACAGCACCCAGCCAGCTGTGAGTGACCACCACCAGCAGGGGCACGTCCACAAGCAACCATACCCTTCCTGGTGGTCCAGTGGATCCCCCATCATGCCCAATCACGGCATCAGCACCATTACATACAGTACCTGGTGGTCTAGTGGTTCTCCCTTCTTCCGACATACCCGATCACGGGCATCTGTATGATAAGATAGCACCCAGTGTGCAGATGCCCTCCTCGTGTTGCCCGATAGGTAGAGAGTACTCCAAATCCCTATACCTGGTGGTCTAGTTGTCCCCTCCATTCCACCTGATCATGGGCATGTGACTTATATAGTCAATCTGGTGGCCCAGTAGACCCCTCCCATCCCAACCACAGAGGACACAGCAACCCAGCCCTCCCGTCCATCGGTGGGTAGCACCCACCACATACTGCCTAGCCACCCATTGAATGACAGCGTACAGTATGCGCTGTATGCCCATTGGTCCACAGTGTGGACCAGTAGGCATACAGACTCATACGTACTACACAAAACGCGGTATGTGACTGAACGCTTCATTCACACAATCATGCCTGTGTAGTACATTATGGTCTGTATGCCCACTGGTCCACACTGGGACCAATAGGCATAGAGCACATACTTGTACTGTCATTCTGGCGGCGGCTGGGCAGTATGCGGTCGGGGTGCTGCCACCCACCGATGATGGTGGGGAGCTGGGTGGCTGGGTCCTCTGTGGGTGGGATAAGAGTGGGGTCCACTGGGCCACCAGGTTGACTATGTATGTCACATGCCTGTGATCAGGCGGAAGGGGGAGACCACTAGACCACCAGGTATAAGGATTTGGAGTATTACTGCTTGCAATCGGGCAACACGGGAAGGAGGGGGGACAACTAGCACACTGGGTGCTATCTTAACATACAGATGCCTGTGATCGGACATGTCAGAGGGAGGAGGGATACCACTGGGTAGCCTATTCTTCTACAGGAACCCACAATTGGGCATTGGGTTGGTTGGGGGGATCGCTGGCCCACCAGGGAGGTTGGTATGGCACAATGCCCGTGATCAGGCATTAGGGTGGGGGGCACCACTATACCACCAGGTTGGGATTCTCTTCCTATGACTGCCCATAATCAGGCATACAGGAGTGGGCACTAGCCCACCAGGGACCCAGCGCCTACTGCAGGCAGCTAAGCAGGGTGCCAGGCACATTTTGCTGGGCTGCGCTGCGCAACACATGCAAATGGGGCCGTAATGACATACAAATGGCCCCATTTGCTCCATGCATATATTATTCAAGGCCCCTGGAATTCTGCGGTTCTGTGGTTGCGGAATTTGCCGCATAATTTGCATCATGCCGCAGAATATATATAGTGCCTCAGAATTCATTGTTTTTGGTGAATTTTCATATAAATATACTGTTTTTCCATAGTGTCAGGCTTTCTTTCCCACCTCGTTTATCCTGAAGCCCTTCCTCTATGCTCAGCATAGGATGTCATCGATGACATCACATCATATTTAGCCAATGACAGGCCTGCATTCTGCCAGAGAAATTAATAAATCATGCTGCAGAAATCAGAAAATTCTGCCGCAGAACACCAGGGGCCCTGATATTATTGCTCCATTTGCATGCCCTCTTCTGAACATCGCAGGTGATGCGTACAGCACAACTGCATTTGCTCTGGAGCATTCCCAGACCTCCCTATCTGTGTGATGAGCTGGTGCATTGTACTTGCACCATGAGCATTCTCTACCAAATTCAATGGCGATGCGCCATGGTGCATCACCTTTGAATATCATCACTCTGTCCTGGCCCTGGTGCAGCTTGGTAGCACTGCGCCCCCTTCAAACAACATGAAGTCTTGCTATATTCTGACATATGCAGTGATGTCCAACCTTTGAACTGCCCCGGAGAGGAAAGAGTTAACTTTCCATGCCAGGCATGGAACGCTGAGCTCGAGCTCGGTTGAAACTCTGTCTGTTGTTCTTCAAACTCAAACCATCAGATTCTTTACCTGCCTCACTGAACAGTTGCTCTGGAGATTTCTCCTTCTGCTTGGTCTATTTTGTCGGTTAAAGTATTGTTTTCTCGGTTTTCGAAGAATTTAAACCATGAATCTGTCGGTTCAAGCTCTGTCTGTGGTATTGTGAGTACTAGATAGGTTTTACATTAATTCCTTCTGTGTGGAACTTGTAAACGGCTTATCGGTTCAGTTTGAACCAATCAGGTTATTTAAAATATCTTAATCTGTGATTTAGAGTGTGGTTACCGGTTCTTATCGGTTCTAAAAAAAAACAGATTTTATTACGTTTTTTTCCACGACCCGTGACACGGTTGGGAACCAATAAGAGGGTCTTACCTGGCAGATTGCCATAAATGGGTAAGTTTGGATAGGACTGGCACTATGTCTGAGAAACCCAAAAGAAAAACCAGGCTCACTGGGTTTCAACACTGTAGTGTGTGTGTGGGGAAGCCTTTGCCAAGGCTGATCCCCACACCACCTGTGTTTATTGTCTGGGGTTTGACCACCTCAATGCAGACTGCCAGACTTGTAAAAATTTTCCTGCAGCTACCCTGGAAAAGAGAGTCGGTAGGCTCAGGGAAAGGGAGGCCAAAAGTCCACTGAACTGATGGCCAGCCCGGTCGGTTCCAACTGAACCAGAGGAGTGCCTCTGACCAGGGCGAGACTTCCGGGCAAAAGGAGATCTGACTCTGAGGGGTCGGTTCCAGCAAAAGGATCAGAAAATCAGCTGGTGTGGAGCCAAACTTTCCTCTCCAACCACTGAAGAAATAGCCAAAGCGATTAAAATTGTCCAGTCGCTTTCCTGGTTCCGACCGAACCGGCACCATCAGGTAAGCTTACTGTTCGTCCGGGTTTCACCGTTCTAAGAGTATGATTTAGAGGAATATTATGAACCGGAGGAGGGGAAGAGGAGTATGAGGAGGTGAGTGTGGATTTGAAAGTCTGGATGTGCCCATTGACCCGACATCTCCCCAGACAGACCTTCAGGACTGTCTCCTCCTAGGCTTTCTGAGTCCCCTCTCATTTTATGTCCTATAAAACATGGCTGAAACCCTCCAGCTCCCTATGGAGGAAACTGTGGATGATCAAGAGGAGCCTGACTATGTGGAAATTATGGATATCCCAGAGTCTAGGAGACTGTCTATTCCCCTGCATAAATCTTTTGGGAAACAGACATTTAAAATTCTAAAACCTCCTCACACTATACCACCTGTGGATAAGAGAATGGACAAGAGGTACACATTGTCAGGCTCTGATACGGAGTTCCTTACACAACAATGCAGCCATGTTGGGATAGTGCAGGCTGCAGCCTGTGACAAGGCAAATATTCCTTTGGCTTCATACCCCCCCAGACAAGGACTCCAGGAGGATTGATGCCATGGCAAAGAAACAGTACGTGGCAGCATCCTTGGGACTCAGACAGGCAAATTATATGGCTTATGTTGCTAGATATCAGAAATCTAGATGGGACACTGTTATGGCTCTAGTAAAACAGGTCCCAGCTTGCCAAGGAGCTAGAGCAGGTGGCTGCTGATGGTATTGAGGCATCCAAGGTGCAATTCCATGCTGCAGTGAACTCAAATGATGTGTCATCAAGAGTCATGGCTACATCTGTGGCACTTTGCAGAATGGCTTGGCTTAGATGTACTAGCCTGTCACAGGATACCCAGACTAAGGATGAAGAAAATGGATGAGTATAGGACCACCTATAGGAGTGCACAGGCCAAGGAATGGCAGGCCACTCCTCAAAGGCCACTCCTAAAAGGCAGCTTCCCAGGGGCAGGGGCAGGCCTTTTCATAGGCCTTTTTACCAAGCCCAGGCCTCCTCTTCTGCTTTTGCCCAGAGGGGGTTCTTTAGAGGGAGAGGCAGATGGGGTACAAGCAGGCCTGATTCCACCCCCAGCCCAAAGCCCCTGCCAAGCAGGCACCCTGATGGGATTGCCAGGGCCGATTCTCAGCTACCTGTAGGGGGCAGGCTGGCTTACTTTGTCCAGGACTGGGAATCTCTAACATCAGACAGGTGGGTCCTGGAAGTAGTAAGCCAGGGACTGGTTCTCAGCTTCAAAAAATTTCCAAAGCTGAGAATCAGATCCTTTCCACCTGCAAATCCTTCAGAGGCACTTGCCCTAGAGGCAGAGGTCTCTTCCCTCCTAGCTCTCAGAGCTGTGGAAAGGGTTCCAGCCCTACACCAGGGCAAAGGATTGTACTCCAGGTACTTCCTTACCCCAAAAAAGACAGGAGAATGGTGGCCCATCCTGGATCTCAGATACTTAAACAAGAATCTTTTAAAACCAAAATTCAAACTGGTGACTTGGGAATTATTCTACTCCTTCTAAGGCCAGGGGACTGGCTAGTGTCCCTGGACCTCAAGGATGCCTACTTCCATATTCTCACTGAAGCTCCCATCAAAAGTACCTCAGGTTGAGCAGTCCTCAGGCTATTACCAGTTCAGAGCAATGCCCTTGGCCTCACCTCTGCTCCAAGGGTATTCAGCAAAATGCCTGGCAGTAGTAGTTGTTTCTAAGAAGGCAGAAAATTGCCATTTTCCTTACCTGGATGACTGGTCATAGTAGGCCAGTCCCCAGACCAAGTCAAGTTACACCTACAGAAAACCCAGCAACTGCTCACCTTCTAGATTTCCTTCTGAATCTTTCAAAGTCAGTTCTAGAGCCTGTCCAGCTTCCTCACCTTCATAGGCACAGAGCTGAACACAGAAAAGCCAGAGCCTTCCTTCCTTTGGACAGGCAGAGACCCATGTTTCTGGCTTCCTCATTCACTCCTGCAGGTGTCTGACCAGCAAGGCATTTTCTACAGCTGCTTGGGGCACATGGCTGCTTCTACAGCAGTAGTGCAGGGAGCAAGGTTTCAGATGAGAACATTCAGTTCCATTTGAGAGCCTTTTGGTCTCAAAGGAAAGACCCTCTAACCAAATTGATCCTAGTTACTCAAACCCTGATCCAGGCCCTACAGTGGTGGCAGGATCAGAGCAATCTGAGACAAGGAGTTCCTTTGTCACTCAGTCTCACTCCTTAATCCTTACTACAGATGCATCCCTTTGGGGTGGGGAGCTCACATGGGCGACCTCACCACCCAGGGTTGTGGTCCCCTCAGGATCTCTGCTCCACACCAACCTGTTGGAACTCAGAGCAGTTTTTCTAGCACTTCAAGCTTTTTCCAAATCTGTTCAGAACAAAGTTGTACAGATCAAACCAGACAATACCACCACAATGTGGTACATCATCAACAGCAAGGGGGCACTGGTTCTGGCCTTGTGCACTTAAGCTATGAGATTGTGGTCTCTGGCTTACTCCTGAACATCTCCCTGATGGCAGTTCACCTCCCAGGCAAGGACAATGTCCTGGCAGATGCTTCCTTGGGGATTTCCCAGGGCTAGCACGAGGGTCACTGGACCCCTGGTATTGCAAGTAATTTTCCAGATGGGCACCCGCATATAGATCTTTTTTGCAGCCCCAGACAATCACCAACTTCCTTTTTTTGCTGCAGACCCCAGTGTTGGGCTCAGTCCTTCTGGATGCCTTTAGTTCTCATTGGGAAGGAAGTCTTTTATGCTTTTCCCCTTCCGCCTCACGTTCAAAGTAAGCAGTCAAAATCAGATCTCAACCCTGCAAGATGATCCTGATTGCTCCAGATTGGGCCAGACAACCCTGGTATCCACTCCTACTGTCCTTAGCAGTCCATCTTCCCTGTGTCTTCCCAGAAATTACAACTGTTAACCTATGCTCAGGGAGGGTTTGGTACTGAATCTCAAATCTCTCAATCTCAAGGCCTGGCTCTTGAAGAGTTAGAATTTGCTAATTTACACCTCTCCCAAGGTGTAATGGATATCCTGAAGGCTTCTAGAAAACCTTCCACCAGGGCTACCTATAATTCCAAATGGAAAAGGTTTTCCAAATGGTGCTCTGAAAAGCATATTTCCCCAGAATCTGCTGATTTACCCACAGTCCTGGATTATATGGTCCACTTAAATACCTTGGGGCTGAGGCCAGCTACCTTAAAAGTGCATCTGGCAGCTGTTTCTGCTTTTATTTCAGCAGGTAAGCCCTCTTCTCTTTCAGCTCACCCTGTATTCTCCGAGTTTTTCAAGGGATTGCTTCACACCAACTCTCCATTCAGGGACCCTGCTACCACCTGGGATCTTAATGTTTGCATTGCTCAGCTTATGCAACCCCCCTGAGCCCTTGTCTTCAGCAGAGCTTAAGTACTTGACTTGGAAGACTGTGTTTCTGGTAGCCATCATTTCTGCCAGATGCATAAGTGAATTACAAGCTTTGTCAGTGGAGCATGATTTTATCTCCTTTCATAGAGATAAGGTGGTCCTCAGGACTAACAGAAAGTTCTTGCCTAAGGTGGTTTCAGATTTCCACCTTAATCAATCTATATCTCTTCCAGTTTACTTCACTGACCATTCCTCCTCTGGCGAGAGGAGGCTGCACAGCTTAGATGTGAAGAGAGCCCTTAGTTACTACATAGAGCATACCAAGGGTCACAGGTTTGACTCCCTCCAACTGTTCCTCACTTATGGGAGGTTGGTAAAGGAAACCTGCCACTAAAAGATCCATTGCCAGGTAGATTGTCTCTTGTATCCAATTTGCTATGAAAACTGGGTAAGGTTCCTCCTCAGGCCTGAGGACTCACTCTACTAGAGGTACACTCTGCTTCCCTGGCTGCTGCCAGGGACATCCCTATTCTAGAGATATGTCAAGCAGCTACCTGGAAAACAGTTCACACTTTTACCAAGCATTACTCCCTGGACATCCAGGCTAGGAGTGATGCTCAAATTGGCACAGCTGTGCTTCAGAGCCTATTTACTAAGTAGGTTCTGTCCCTCCTCCATGGAGGTACTGCTTTGTAGTCTGCATATGTCAGAATATAGCAAGACTTCATGTTGTTTGAAGAAAAAATTACTCACCTTAGTAATGCTGTTACTTCTAATGGACTCTTGCTATATTCTGACCCCCCCCCGCCTGCCCCTCTCAGAACCTCTGTTTTTGGGATGTGGGTGACAGTGCAGTGTTGGCACTTAGTAGGTGCCCACCTTGTTGTTTTTCACCCTCCTTTCTTGGGGTGACTTGGTGTTGTGTTTTTCATTTTTTGGGGGGTCTCCTGACTTGAGTCTTTGTTTTGGGACCAAAAAATGTGTTCTTATGTTTAGTAGCCAGTTGGCTAGTGTAGGTTTACAGCTTCCACACAGGACCTCGGTGAGTTTAGCTCGTAAAGATCTGACGGTTTGAGTTTGAAGAACAACAGACAGAGTTTCAACCGAGCTCGAGCTCAGCATTCCATGCCTGGCATAGAAAGTTAATTCTTTCCTCTCCGGGGCAGTTCAAAGGTTGGACATCACTGCATATGTCAGAATATAGCAAGACTCCATTAGAAGAAACAACATTACTAAGATGAGTAATTTTTTCATTTGTGCCATTGCCTGGTGCAGTCTGAATATCCGGGCCTGAGTTTGTAAAAGTCCTGGACAGCAAACAATTACCTCACAGATTGTTCTAATTGGGAAGTTAACAGCTCGTCAGTCAAGCAGGTACTTACACTGCTGAAGCTGTAGCCTAGTCCCATATGATATCATCTCTCTCTCAGTCTTAGACAGAGGGACAGAAACAGCCTGACTGTTTTCAGTTAGTGCAGAACAGGTTATTAAATGCTGATTTAAAGAAAACACCAAAAGTAAATAGCGTGTAACTTTCAGGAAACACTACTTATAACACTGGGACCTGAATTCCGGCTTTTTTTACAACGTCTAAATGGGTGCCATTGATCTATAAATATCACTTGATAGGATGAATTGTATCTTGTAGAAACCTTTTTTTTGTTGCTATTTTATTTTTTTGTTAACATGGAGAAAGCATTGTTTTGTCTAGAGAATGTTAGATATGATTTGTGCTTTCTTTTGTTATCTCTTCTGTAACCTGATCTGATGTTTTTATTTATGTCAATAAAAATTCCCCTACTCTTTGGTAGGGGGCACTGCATTCTTCCGGTTGGTGTTGGAGTGCAGAGTGCAGATGGCGGCCCAGGTGGAGGAGGATGCTTCCCTCCCCACCCAGAGCATATGAGAAGCACCATGTGGAGCCTGTATGGAGCACATTAAAGAGGAAGATGGTCGTGTGAACCCAGTGGTACAACCATTGGAAAACGTTTTGTCGTAGGGTAATGCCACTAATAAGATGGAAAATTTAGTTGATCACTGAGCGTACCTAAGAGTGCTGCTGGAAGAAGAAGAATGCCACTGCCATGCACAGGAGGCAGCTAGAGAAAATGTGAGGAGTGACCAGGAGCTACACGGAATATTGCCCACAGATAAGACCGAGCTCCACACAGCTTCAGAAAGTATACCCCTTACTTGTACTGCATTGAAAATGATGTACTGGAAACTCTTGTGAATGTCTCTGATGAAATGGTTTCCCCAAAAATGGGGGGGGGGGAATGGAAGAGATAAATAAAAAACAGACTAGGTGCACTGAACTAGTGAACAGAGGAATGGAAGTGGACATATCTGAAAGAAATAGGGACAGAACACTTACTGAAACTAGAAATGTATGCCAAGATGCAATATCTGAGACTATGAGACCTAATTTTGAAGGAAAATATATCCGCATTCAGCCTAACAGTAGCTGAAGCACTCCAACAGGCTGGGAGGGTTAGAAACTCCACAATGCAGCCATGGGTTTTGCCTGCATGAAGTAATCTGAACCAGGAAGATTTCCTCTATCTTTAGAACTGGTAAATTCACTGTTGTTGACATTACCCTGCAATTTGTCCAGGATTGTGGCAGTGATACCCCAATAACAGGGATGTGAGAATTCAGTCACCACAGTGGAAGTTTGAGGCCGGGAAAAAGCATGTGTCCTTAATCCCCGAGTCTGGACCCAGTAAATCAAAGAAATGGATTCCTTCCCTAGACCTAATAGGGCAGATAAAACAAGATCAGTGCATGAAGAAGCAAGAGAGAACAGACATCGGGCGAGGACTTTTGCTGGACTTTTCCATACCCCATCAGAACATGCAAGGTGAAATATAGGGAGGGCATGAGGATCTACCCAGACCAAATGTATATGGGGAAAGAATTATTGAAAGATAGTATGGGGTTCTCAGACCATGAGATATATGCATTAATACACACCTCTGGTGAGCCGTATTTTGATGCGAGTTTCACAGCAGCTGCTGGGCTGGAATTATTCTGGCAGAGGTATCAAGTAGCCCAATGAACACCAGAGTGGGTAATGATTTCAGCTATTCCATTAACAAAACTGGCCTTTTGAACCATTACTGTCCTCTATAAAAATGGACTTGTATTTCAGACATTTTGTACTGGTTGAGAACGAAATGCACAGTTCTGGGTTTGCCTGACCCTATTATAGATATGGAAGAGATTTGGACAGAGGACTGGTGCGTTAGAGTATGGCTACCACAAACAAATGGAAAAACACAGCATCTCCCAAGCTGTTATTTGGGTCGAGATTGTGTATTTATTTTCTATGCTGGGCAGCCTAAATCGTGTTTTTGACATGGGGCCTGTATGCACCTCAGTAATGCGTGTGATAAGCTTAAGTGTTCTCTGTGTGGGAGAACTGGACATGCTGCCATCAATTGCCTGAGACCGGTTAATTGCAACCTATGTGATGACACCTCCCACAGCTTCCAACATTGCCCATGGGCCTCACACAACAGCCAGGATAATGACCAAGTGCAGAGGAAGAACAAGAAGCTGCATTTCTGAGAGGCCGACAGGCTGCTGTAGCCATGGATCCCAGATCTGGACAGCGCGCCCACTCCCCAGGAAGACAATGCTGGGATGCCTCCATCCATAGGGACAGTTCAGTTAAGGAGCCACATCTGAAGAGTGCTCCTCAAGAATTCGAACCTTCCTCTGACTCTCAACCTACATCAGAAGGATATACATTGGTAGAGATTGACACTTATTCACAAGAATCAATGGTATCAGTGGATAATGGGCCTCAGAGTACACCACCTGAAGAATTGGTAGCTTTTCCTCTCATCTATTACAGTACCTATTGAGATGCCTCCACCTATAACGGATAAATGGGAACACCAGAAATCCAGGCGCTTCACGTGCTACTCTGATATAAAAGAAGGAAAGCAGTTAAAACAGCAGGAGGAACCAGTGCTTAAAACAAATAATAAATATGGTATCCTGGCTAAACAGAAGCAATGGAAAGAGGAGGATGAGGACTCTGATATTTCATCCTTGGCATCTTCTCAACCTGAGAACTTGACAGATTCGGAGGTACCATAAGGGGAGATAATGATCAGCAAAAAAAAAAAAAACAGGTTTAAAAGGCCAGAATAAGGAGGCATGCATGATCCTGGGTGATTTTCATTAAAAAATGTACTTTGACTATCCTGTGGGATGCTGAATGTCAACAGTATAAAGAACTCAAAGAGAAGACAAACAACTTTTCTAGTCTCAGAAGTCTGAATTCACAAATTTATTTTTGCAGGACACCAGATTGCATACCTTTTGGTACAAAGAGAGCCTCCTAGGAATGGTTCTCTGGGACATCTTTTTGGTCCTTGGGAGAAGACCCTTGTTCTGGACTTGAAATAGTATTTATGTCTCATGATTTTTCTGTTTCATGCTTAATAGATTTGGTCTCTGGGAGGGTGCTTATACCAGATTTTAAGTATCGAGCACAGGCTATAAGGCTGATTAATATTTATAATTATCAAACCAAATTTCAGCGGGTAGAATTATTTTAAAAAAATCCAGCCTTTTTTGCATAACTCCAAAACAGTCATATTTGAGGGGGATTTTAATTGTATTTTAGCCCTTACAGACAAAACAGGGTGCACTCAGAAGTTACATAATGATATTAATTACCTCCAGAAAATGTGCATTTGAAAGATAGTGCAGCAGGATTTCGGCCAGTTCACGAAGCATACTTTTATAAAGCGCAGACTGTTCACAAGACTCGACCTATTTATGGTGTCTCAGTGGTTGCCCGTGGTAGGTAGAACCAAGGTACCCATTGAGTCGTCTGACCATAAGATGGTCCGAGTACGATTTGGGAACCTGATAAACAAACCCTCTTCTTGTTCGGTATGGAAGATGAATGTAGCAGTTCTGGCAGATCAAGGCATATGGGATGAAATTAGAGCTGAATTGGATGTGAGGTTGTCGGTGTTTGAGTTATACGATAACTCTCTACTATGGTGGCAGGACTCAAAGACCAACATTCGTAGGCTCTCTAGAATACAGGCTAAGGATACCTTGAGGAAGAAATATTTCAACTATCTTCATTTAAGGGGACAATTACGGAAGCTCATGTCACAAATGATAAAAACAGGGATAGATTAATCATCCCATATCTGGGACAGCAAAGCTGACATGTGCTCTTTCCATATTGAAAGGGCACAGGCCATTTTTTTCGAATGAAAATTTGGAACACAAAGGGGGTGCACAGCATATTAATCCCGATGATAGTCGTAATCAGAGGTTGGATACTAAATATATTTCAGAGATAAAAATACCATTAGGGGAAAGTACAAAAGACCTTAAGGAAATGGAGCAATATACAGAGCAGTGTGTGCAGCATTACTCTGGGCAACAAAAGAGATACCCAGTACCTTGGTGGGTTTTTTCAAGGTTTAGATACTCCACAGCTTGGGGAGGCAGATAAGAAATGTTTAGTACTACCAATTAATAAATCTGAGGTACAAAACACGATTTCTGCTTTAAAGTCAGGAATCTCACCGAGACTGGACAGAACAGCAAGTGAATTTTATAAGAAGTCAGTTGATATTCTAGTGGACCAATTGGGGATTATTTATAATAAGATACTTTCAGAGTAGTCCTTTACCGTCCTCCTTGGCAAAGAGTTTACTAATTTTCCTATATAAAAATGGGGTTAGGACTGAGTTTAATAAGTGGAGGCCAATTAGTTTGATTAATGTAGACTGAAAGATACTATATAAAATATTTATTTATTGACCAGGTAAGTGCACTAGACAAATCCTGCCTATTTTTAGGAATGACCCGGGGGGAGGGGGATACAGATGAATGCCAACTGACCTTGAACCAGATTAAGCTGTTGATGGTATTTTTAGTGAATGAGGGAAATTTGGCCTGGACACCAGGGAATTTCCCCTACTCTTTTCAATAAGTGCCATGGGATTTTTAACATCCACCTGAACTACCACCAATCCAGGCAGATGGGACCTCAGTTTAACATCTCATCCGAGAGGCAGCACCTCAGAAGTGCAACACCCCTCTCCTGCTGCACTACAGTGTCAGTACTGGGATATTAACCCAAGTGCCAGACATGGGAACTGAACCCACAGCCCTCTGATCTCCCAGCCTCAGAGGTGAGTGTGCTACCTACTGAGCCACTGACACTGCCATTATGCACAAGACTGTCAAATGTGGCTCATATAGTTATATCTCCTGTACAGGCATTTGCTATACCTCCCTGTAATATGATGGATAATCTGAAAGTAGTGAGAGAAGTTTCTGACTGCCCAGTGATGTCTGGTTATTTATTAGCGTTAGATCAGTCAAAAGCATTTGACAAAGTTCTGCATGAATATTTGTTTTTTGTTCTACGTGCATATGGGCTCCCACATGTATTTATTGCTTGGGTTCGAACATTGTATAAGAATGTGTATACAAGGCCTGTTGCAAATGGGAAGGTGGGTAGACATATCTGAATTCAGAGGGGAGTGGGGCAGGGGTGCCCACTCAGCCCTTTGGTCTATGTGTTTGCTATTTACCCACTGTTAAGGAGCTAGATATAGATGTAAGAATAAATATTGGGGTGACACACAATTTATGATTTCCAGTGGCACTGGTTATGCCGATGAAGTGACTATTTTGGTTTTGGATAAAACTCAGGGGACAGTGCATGGCAATTGGTAGCTGAATATTCTGAAATATCAGGTTCTGCTATAAATAAATGAAAAAGTAGGAAATTGGAATTCATGGGAACATATCCGGGGTAGATAACATTGCAGATATTCAGATTTCATTACACCTATTAAAATATTGGGTATTGAATTTGGACACATGGGTCCCACAACAGTTAATTGGGAGCAAGCTATTATACAGGCAGAAGAAAAGATAGACAGATGAAAGACTTAACCCATGGAAAGGAAAAAAAGAATACATATGTACAAAGCATTTATTCTTTCATTATTTTTAGTGGTGAGCACTATTTTTCCACTCCTGAATCATTTGGAAGCCAGAATATATAAAGTAGCTTTTTGATTAATTTGGGGAAGCAGGCTTGATCCCATAAAGAGGACATCTACATATTGGCCAATACAAAAAAGTGGCCTTAATATGCTTAATCCAGTGGTGTTCTTTTTTTTCTGATGTTCATATATTCCAGTCTGTTGCCTGTTTGTCTTGACAGTCAGACAATTTGGGCCCTGATCTTTACAAAGCATTGTGGAATGGTTTGCGATAAGTGGGAATCAGGGCACTGGGCTGTCTTTAGGATGGTTCCATCAGATTTGAAAATATATCTGTTGGATTTATTCAAAAAGGTAAAAAATTGGGAACCCTCGATCCATGAGGTAACCCACATGAACAGGAAGGATGCTTACAAAAAAATCATGACTACTAAGTTTTTGGTTTCCCCGTGTCTTACCATCCCTGATGACGTTAGTATAGATGGGGTAGTAGCTCAGTTGGTGGAGGGACGGATTCCTCCTAAAGTTGGGGATACTCTGTGGATTAGCTTCTATGGCCACTTGAATGTAAGGGGTAATCACCATCATAAAGTGAGGGAAGGGTGCATTAACCAAATTGAGACTATGGGACACCTATTTTTGATTGTGTGTATATCAAAGGTTTTGAGATAAGTTGGCAAGGAATGGATGCTTCCTCAGTTTTGAGAAACATCATATAATGAACTGGTGTGTGGCCAGTATGGACATGAGTGGAATGGGTTCCATAAGGGTGCTTTAAGAATGATAATGGCTTTAATAAAATGGGGAATTTGGCAGATTAGGTCCAGTATGTGTTGCGACAAAAATGAGTCAATAGTGTAGGTTTGATTGAGACTATTACAAGCAAAATGTTCATGATATATAAAAAAGAGGAAATGTTCCCTTCCAGGACATATCCATAATGCTTGGTGGAGACAGTGTTCCATGATTATTGAGGCGGGCCAGACATAAAGTTTTCTGATTGGAATATACTTGGTGAGGGGGTTTACGGACACCACATGGTATATGGTTCTGTGTATAGAGTTGGGGTATACTAATATTGTTATTGGTAGAGCTATAGGCAAGTATGGGGTTTTGGGTATACCCAGCAAGGTTGTTGAGACTCCTGAGTACTAAAATATATAGTTTTGCTGGGTTTATAATTGTGAGGTTTTCTTTTTCTCTGTGTGGTATCTGTAGCTGTGTGAAAAAATATTGTTATGATATGAATTTTTGTCAGTGTTTTATGAGAATAATGTGTATTTTTGGGGGTATGTGTAGTGCTGGGTTTCCTTGGGTAACTCATGTATGTATTAAGAACGTCTTTTTCTTAGTTCTGGTGATAAAAAATTCCCCTACTCTTTTCGACAAGTGCCATGGGATCTTTAACGTCCATCTGAACTATAACCAGAAGAGGCAGATGGGACCTCAGTTTACCATCTCATCCAAAAAATGGCACCTCAGGAGTGCAGCACCCCCTTCATGCTGCACTGTAGTGTCAGTATTGAAATTTAACCCAAGTGCCTGGTGTGGGTATAGAACCCACAACCTTCTGATCTCATGGCTTCAGAAATGAGTGTGCTACCTGCTGAGCCACTGATACACATATTCACTCCAAGAGACTTGCTGAAAGAGAAAGCTGCACTGAGCTGCAGCAGGTACAAAAGGACATGCTTGCTAATATGTTCGGTCCCTGAAAAACCAAGATAGCCACAGAAAATTTTAAAAACAACGTCAGTAAAAATAAAACACAGTGTACGTCCATCCTGGGGATAACCTGAGTACTGTTGGTTTGGAGGAGCCCACTACTGGTCATGAAGCTAATGCAAATACAGCATACTATACTAACAGGGAACAATTTTTAGTACTTGAGCCAAAAACTCATTTTATCCATTTTCACATCTTTTGTGTCTGTTGTCTAAATATTTTAGGAGACTCATTTTAAAATGTGAATAATACACTTTGAGGGTGGTTTATGGTCTGAAAAGAACACTTCCAGGTGCTAAAGGCATTCAGCACAAGGGCAATGTGTCTCATTACACACTTGGGGCATACTGTTATCGACCCATAAACCACACTTCCTGGTGTCTTATTCCTTATATAAACCACCAGTGGGAAGCAGAAGTGGTTTGTGATGGTATTACACATGCAGAGTGTGAAAAAAGGTAATATTATGCAATGGGCATCCAGAATCCATCGTTTTGACTGGCTGAGAGGCAGTTTTAGCCATGGGTAAATTGCACAACAACCCTCACAAAATTTGTCAGTTGGTAGCAGCACAACAAATTAAACTGATAGGCCCAATTCTCCTAATGCTGACCAAGAGAAAGTAAAGGGCACCAGTCATGTGCTCATCCACTGCTCATCCCACAGCTCCCTGGCAAGTAGCAACCACCCCAAAAAATCAGTTTCTGTGCTACAATACCTGGTGCTCCAGACTGTCTATCAGCTCTCTCCCAAATACTGTTGCTCCCTCCACACTTTAAGTTTTAGGGATGCCACCCCTCCAGAACCTCACTTGCGCTCTCTGAACAATAAGCCGCTCTTATCCATGCTCAGAAGTTCAGCCCCCAGCTGCAGTTCAGTTAAACTCCAGAACTGACCTGAGGAACTTCCAGCCACAGTTCAATATGGCTCCCACGCTGCTCAACTATAAAAAAAAAACACATAATAATTATAATTATAAAAAGGGTCTCAGAAATGCTGCAATCTGATTGGCTGTTAGGATTCCAACAGCCTTACATTAATCCATGTTATACTGTCATGTACAACCTGATTACCATGGCACATTAATTCTTCCTGTCAACATTTCATGCCTCTAGCACTGCTGAATGTGTGGAATGATGCATTCTGATTTTGAACCAGCATGCTTCAACTTTTGGTGGAAGAACTGTTTTATTAAAAATCTCCCTCTAAATGAGGAAAACATTCAAAAACATAGAAACATAGAACCATAGAATTTGACGGCAGATAAGGACCGCTTGGCCCACCCAGTCTGACCATTTCCCTACCTGATGGATAAGCTGCAGATCCTAGTTAACCAGCAGCCTACTTCTTCCTACACCCACCCCTAGAATTGCCTTATGACTGTCCCATGCATGCTTGAATTCCACCACTGTTTTTGACTCCACAACCTCCTCTGGAAGGCTGCCTCCACGATCCACACAACGCTCTCTGTGAAAAAATACTTCCTTATATTACCTCTGAGCCACCCCCTTCTTCTATCTTCAAATTGTGCCCCTTGTTCTTGCACACCTCTTTTTTGAAAGATGCTACCCTCTTGGACTTTGTTGATTCCCTTGAGGTACTCGGAAAGTTTCTATCATGTCCCCTCTCCCTCCTTTCCTTGAGGCTACAAGTTATTAAGCTCCTTAAGTCTCACTTCATATGTCTTCCGGTGCAGACCCTGCACCATTTTAGTTGCCCTCCTCTGGACAGCTTCCATCCTGTCTATGTCTTTGCGGAGATTGGGTCTCCAGAACTGCACAGTACTCCAGATGTGGTCTCACCCAGCTGTCTGTACAGAGGGATAAAACTTTTGTTTTCTGCTGGTGATGCCTCCCTATGAATCCCAGTATCTCCCCAGCCCTCCTTGCTGCCCTCTCACATTGCTTGCCCACCTTTAGGTCATCATCTGATATGACTGCCCCCAGGTCCCTTTCCATTTTTGTTGTTGTTAGTATCTCACCCCATTGTGTACTCTTCCCCTGGTTTTGTTTCCCAGGTGCATTACCTTGCACTTCTTAGCATTGAATCTAAGCTCCAATACATTTGACCATTCCTCTAACCTTGCCAAGTCCCTTCTCATCCTTTCCACCCCACCTTGTGCATCAACTCTGTTGCAGATCTTTGTGTTATCTGCAAAGAGACATACTTTTCCTTCCAGTCCTCTCTGCAATGTCGCTATAAAGACACTGAAGAGGACCGGTCCTAATACTGAACCTCCCTGGTACCCCACTGCTAACCCCCTTTCTTCAGAATGGACTCCATTTACTATTACTCTCTGAGTCCTATTCTCCAGCCAATTCTTTTACCCAGGCTGTCATCTTGGGACCCACTCCCAGGCTGGCTAACTTGTATATTAATCTTTGTGTGGGACTGTGTCAAATGCCTGATAAAGTCTAGGTAGGCCATGTCCACAGCCCTCCCTGATCTGCTACTTTGGTCACCCAGTCAAATCTATCAGATTTGTCTGGCATGATCTTCCCGCTGTGAATCCATGCTGCCTTGGGTCCTGTGCCCCTCTGGCCTCTAGATACGTAACAATTCTTTCCTTCAGAAGTGATTCCATCATTTTCCCTACCACTGAGGTTAAACTAACAGGTCTGTAGTTTCCTGCTTCTGCCTTGCTCCCACTTTTGTGAAGAGAATCACATCTGCCCTCCTCCAGTCCTCGGGTACCACCCCATCCTCCCTGATTTGTTAAAGAGGGTAGTCAGTGGTGTCACTAGTTCTATCCTTAGTTCTTTTAGAATTCTGGGATAAATCCCATCAGGCCCCATTGCTTTGTCCACCTTTCAGTTTTAAGAGCTCATTCAGAACTCTTTCTTCTGTAAATGGGCTGGTATCAACTTCTGTATCCAGAGTGTTTCTACTGTTTGTTTTAGGTACCTCCCCTCTTCCTTTGTAAAATACTGAGCAAAAATATTTGTTTAGTATCTCTGCCTTTTCACAGTCACCCTCTGCCCACTCCCTCCTCCCTTTATTAAGCCTCACTATACCTCCTTGGTCTTCCTTTGCTCCCTGATGTACCTATAAAAGGTTTTATCCCCTTCTTAACTGAGTTGGCTATCTTTTCCTCGGTTTGGGCCTTTGCTGTTCTGACTGCCTTTCCAGCTTCCTTTTGCTTTAACTGATACAGTTCTCTGTCCTGTTCCTTCTGTATTCATTGTACTTCCTGAATGCTTTCTTTTTCTCTTGAACCTTCACTGCACTTCCTTTAAGAACCATAGTGGTTTCTTACAGCTTCGTTTGTTTATTTGCTTTACACAAAGATCTTGTTACCTCTGTGATGGCAGGTTTTTATTATTCCCATTGTTCTTCCCCTCCTTCCTGCCCATTTGCTAGTGCATTCCTTAGGCACTCACCCATTTTGGCAAAGTCAGCCCTCCTAAAATCCAGTACCTTTGTCTTTGTATGGCTTGACTCTATTGCGTGTTTATAGTGAACCATACTGATCGATGGTCGCTAGTTCCCAGATGGCTACCACTTCTACATCTGTGATCCCTCTCCATCTCCGTTTGAGAACCAGGTCTAAGATTGCTCCCTCTCAGTGGGCTCCAATACTAGTTGTCTAAGGCATGCCCCCTGTAGGGCATCCAGAATAACCCCACTCTTAGAAGTGGCTGCTGCAACTGCACTCCAGTTAACATCTGGCATATTCAGATAACCCATCAGCAATATCTCCCCTTTATCTGCCATTCTAAATATACTTTCTATCATTTCCTTGTCCATTTCCTCCCCCTGAAAGTATACTTTTAACATTTTTCTTTTGGAATCATTTTTATAGCGAGGACTTTAGGAATGTCAGTCTTGGAGTAACGTCCCACAAGCTGGTCCTCAACCTCAAAAACCCAGGCCATGCTCTTCAGGTTCCTGGCCAAGATGAAGGCCTCCCCTGCACCCTTGTATATTACTGGTCCTGATGGAGCCCTGGTCCTTATCACCAACTCCATCAAATAGCCTGTGCCCCTTGTATATCACTGGTCCTGATGGAGCCCAGTCCTTATCACCAACTCCATCAAATAGCCCGTGCCCCCTTGTATATCACTGGTCCTGATGGAGCCCCGTCCTTATCACCAACTCCATCAAATAGCCCCTGCCCCCTTGTATATCACTGGTCCTGATGGAGCCCCGGTCCTTATCACCAACTCCATCAAATAGCCCCTGCACCCTTGTATATCACTGGTCCTGATGGAGCCCCGTTCCTTATCACTGACTCCATCAAACACCTTGGGGTTACACTTGACCCTCAGCTTGACCTTGGACTCCCTATCCTTAGTGTCTGCAGAGCCGCTAACTGCAAACTGGGTCTAGCCTATCGTGCCAAGAGCAATCTTACTCCCGCAGCCCACCTTGCGCTGGCTAGAGGTGTGTTCCTACCCTCTCTGCTATGGGCTTCTCCTGTTTGCCAGTACATCCAAAATCTACCTCACCAGGTGGGCCGTCGCCTGTAACACTATCTGCCGCTTTGCACTTGCTGACCCTTGACTCACCCACCACTGTAACCTGTACAGCAAGCTTAACTGGCTCTCACCATCCAATTACATAAATTGTATCCTGAGCTGCTTCATGGGCAAGGTCCTTGGGACTGGCACCCCACCTGGTTTAGCGGATCTCCTTGTGCCGATGGCCCCCACCCATAGTCCCTCAGATCCCTTGGCACTGCTCTAAGGATTCCTGCCACACGCACTCAAATGGGGGACAGAGATTTTGCATTGTGTGCCCCCAGACTATGGAACTCCCTTCCAGCCCAGGTTCGCATGTCCTCCTCACAGGCTTGCCTCCGAACCTCCTTGTGGAGACATTTGAAGCTCTCATCAGTGTGTGACTGTCCCAAGCCTCCATAATCTCACTTGGACCCCTGCACTGAACATCCCTCCTAATGCACTGAATGTCTGCATGGATTCTGTCCTGCACTCAATTCAATTAATAGGGTGCAGGGTGCTGCTCTGTCGGTGCCCCCCTTTCTGGAGACTTATACTGTATATAACTGGACTCATACTGTGTAATGATTTGTACATAATGTGCTGCTTACAGTATTGGTTCTCTGATGTATTTGTTATGACCATTGTACCTGCTGACTATGTTATGCTTTCTGTTTTCTCTGACTCTGTAACTGCCTAAAGTGTATCTTGTTGTACCATGTCGTATTTCCTGCACACTCCCGGGTTGTACCTGAAAATAGACAAATGTCTTATCTAGTGTACATATCTGGTTAACAAAAGCTAAATAAATAAATAAATAGCAGTAAGGCACTCCCAGGAGTTAGATTAACAGTCAATCATTCCCTAGGGGCAATATGGCACTTGGCTGCACCTCATGCCACATTACACCCCTAGGGGGTGATTAACAGACTGTTAATCTAATCCCTGGTCATGTCTTATTGCTTAAATAGAGTATATATTTTTTTAAAAGTCTAAATAACACATTTATTATGGCGCAATAATAAAGTCAACAAAAATTTAAAATACAGCAAAAAAAATTAACTTTGTTCTTTATTTTGTGTCACAAAAACTAAAGGGGAACATTGTATAATGACAATAATCCACTCTAGGGTGTGGGTTATGGTGGGATTTATCCAAATCTGGTATGATTAACTCAGCAGGCCTGTAGCCTCCTGACCAAACCATAACAGACCTGGATAAATCACATCATAAACCACACCCAGTCCTGGATGATTGCTTAACTGTAACTCCCTACTTTTTGTATATAATTGCAAGTCTGTTTAGTACTGTGTGGTAAAGACCCCAGGTCCATCTTGTAAATGAGTTTATTTCTCAATGATGTTTCGCCTGGTAAAATAAAGATTGATTGATTGTCATTTCTGCGGCATTTCCTTTTATGTAAGTCCGAGATGGTGGCATCTTTCACTTTCTCTTTGACTGGCCGGTTATTTGGGAATGGAATTCAGTTATTATGGCTTTAGAAAATGGCATCAGTCCAGCTAATAAAGGGGCTCACCAGTAATTATAAATAATAATCGTACTTTTAAATTGTACCACCCTTAATTACAAAATACAATTAAGGATCTCCTTCTTCATCTTGATACTAAGAAAAGTGTGGGCGTGGATATGATTGAGACTTTCTTCCTAAAGTTGGCCTACTATATTTTGGCTCCCAATATTACCCACCTTTTCAATTTGTCTCTCAATCAGGGCTCCCTCCACAAGGTCTGGAAGACGGCCTATGTCATCCCTCTATTCAAATTAGGGGACCCTTGCGATCTAAATAATTACCGTCCAATCTCTTTGCTCCTGGCCTTGTCAAAACTATTGGAGAAGGTAGTAAATGAACAACTCAGATCTCATCTGGAAAGTTTTAATCTACTAAACCCAATTCAATCCAGTTTTGGTCCCATGCATAGTACCTCCACTGCCCTTGCTAAGGTTATAAGTGACTGGCAGTCCGCACTTGATAACAAACAATACATATGCACCTTGTTTCTGGACCTTAGCAAGGTTTTCAACACGGTGGACCACGATTTGCTCCTGGTGACCCTGAAGAAAGTTGGGGTGGACAACCTGGCACTAAGTTGCTTCACAAACTATCCTGTGGACAAACAGCAGCAGGTCAAGGCTGAAGGAGACCTATAGCCAAAAAAAAAACATACTCCTTAGAGATGTCCCCCAAGGACCCATACTTGGTCCACTTCTCTTTGCCATTTATATTAATCAAATTGACACTGGCCTAAAGACATCTAGTATCCATCTCTTTGCTGATGATACAGTACTATACATTGACAGATCAACTCCAGAACATGCCATTTTGGACCTCCAGAATTATTTTGACATCCTCCAAAAAAATCTACTCAACTTGAAACTCCTGCTTAATGCCAAAAAACCTAATGCCATGATTTTCTCTCCATTGGCCCCTCATCTCAAAATAAAAACCACCCAGATAAGGTTCCTCACATAAGCACCCATTTGGGAGAAGCCAGGGAGTTTGCGGAACAATTCAAATACCTGGGGGTTTGAATTGACTACAAATTGTCCTTCATTGATCACATTGAAGAACTCACTAAGAAACTGCATAAAGGACTTGGTATTTTCTTCAAGATCAAGCACTCACTAACCCAGGAAGCTAGAAAACTCCTAGTCCAAGCTACCTTCTTGCCTCTCCTAGACTATGCAGACTTCCTATATGGCTATAGTACTGGCACAGCTCTCTCCAAGCATGGTACCCTATACCACAGAGCCCTTAGGTTCATTTTGGATGCCCCTTATGGCACACACCACTGCATCCTCTATTCTTCTGTAGGCTGGAGCTCCTTTAGCTTCTGGAGACAAAAGAATGCTATTCTATGGACATATAAGGCAATCATCATAAATTACCTATGTACCTCACAAGCTGTCTAACTCCATATATCCCTAGTGCCTGTTCTGTCAGAAGTCATTCCATCTTGTCTCTGGCTATCCCTAAAGTTAAAACGCACTTTGGTAGAGCCTCGGTAAGATTCACTCTTCCTACGCTCTGGAATAAGATCCAGAAAACCTTAAGGCTCACTTCCCCTGTCTTGTTATCCCTCTTCAAATCCTTGTTCCTGAGGACCTTCTCTGAGGTCTGTCATTGCTTCAAGTCAAGCTCTTAACATCACAGTTTGTTACTGCTTTAAATTCTGGACTTAAACCTCAACCATTGCCTGAGGCGTCATTTGAGTCCTCCCTTCTGTCATTGTCCAAATCAAGGTCCCAACATCACGATCTGTCTTTACTTCAAATATTGGACTTAAACCCCAACCATTGCCTGTGACATCTGTCATTTCTCCCTTAGAACAGTCCTTCCTTCCTAGGCCATCATATCTACCCTCTCCTATCTCATCTGACCTTCCCTCCCCACTCCCTATAACCCCTTCCCCTTCTCACCCCACTTGCCAGGCCATGCCTTCAGTACTAATCAAAGGACTCTTACATTTCCATCTTCGTCGCACTTTAGCACTAGAGGAACTGCCACTCCTGCTCACTATGACTCCTCCAATGATGTTTACTGTATAAATTTTAGCTCATTACCTTACGTCCATATATCTGTATCTATGCAATTGTATTTAAATGGCATTACTGCCTGTTGAACCTATTGCTATGTTCTGGTAGAAGTATCTTGTTACATGTGATGGTTATATGTTATTATGTTGTTATTACTGCTATGTAATTGTTATGTAACGTTCACTCAACCTGTTATGTCCTAACCCTGTTGGCAATTGTTATGCCCCAGGTCCATCTTGTAAATGAGCTTATCTCAATGATGTTCCGCCTGGCAAAATAAAGATTCTGATTGATTATTCCCTGCACGAAGCAAGGAGGTTATTGGAGGAGATAGGGGGCCTTGGTGTTTGGGCTTTTGGAAAAGGCATATTGATGGGTATGGAGTCTTTAGAATGTAGGCTTCTATATCCAGCCATAAACATAGAAACATTGAAACATAGAATTGGACGGCAGATAAGGACCGCTTGGCCCACCTAGTCTGCCCATTTTCCTACCTAACAGATAAGCTGCAGATCCTAGTTAATCAACAGCTTACTTCCTCTTACCCACCCCTAGGACTGCCTTATGCCTGTCCCATGCATTCTTGAAGTCCCTCACTGTTCTTGACTCCACGACCTCCTCAGGGAGGCTGTTCCATGCATCCACAACCCTCTCAGTGAAAAAATACTTCCTCACATTACCCTAGAGCAGTCACCCTCTATCTTCAAATTGTGCCCCTTGTTCTTGCACATCTCTTTTCTGGAAGATGCTACCTCTTGGACTTTGTTAATTCCCTTGGGGTACTTGAAAGTTTCTATCTATGTCCTCTCTCCTTCTTTCCTCAAGAGTATACATATTAAGCTCCTTTGGTCTTTCTTTCGTGTGTCTTCTGGTGCAGACCCTGCACCATTTGTACCGTTCTCCTGGACAGCCTCCACTCTGTCTATGTCTTTATGGAGATGGGGTCTCAGAACTGCACACCAACTGTCTGTACAGAGGGATAACAACTTCCTGTTTTCTACTATTGATGCCTCTTCCTATGCATCCCAGTATCCTCCAGCCTTCCTTACTGCCTTCTCACATTGCTTGCCCACCTTTAGGTCATCTGATATAATTACCCCAGGTCCTTTCTATTTTTACTGTTGTCAGTATCTTCCCCCATTGTGTACACTTCCCTGGATTTTTGTTTCCATGTGCATTATCTTGCACTTTGGTATTAAATCTGAGCTGCCATACATTTGACCATTCCTCCAACCTTGCCAAGTCCCTTCTCATCCTTTCCACTCCATCCTGTGTATCAACCCTGTTGCAGATCTTTGTGTCATCTGCAAAGAGACATACTTTTCCTTCCAGTTCCTCTGCAATGTCACTTATAAAGACATTAAAAGGACCGGTCCTAGTACTGAACCTCCTGGTACCCTACTAGTAACCCTCCTTTCTTCACTGTGTACTCCATTTACTACTACCCTTTGTGTCCTGTTGTCTAGCTAATTTTTTATCCAGGCTACCACCTTGGGACCCATTCCAGGCTGGCTATCTTATTGTATTAATCTTTTGTGGGGACTGTATCAAATGCCTTGCTAAAATCTAGGTAGAACTATGTCCACAGCCCTCCTGATCTACTACTTTTGTCACCCAGTCAAAGAAATCTATTAGATTCGTCTGACACGACCTTCCCATCGTGAATCCATGTTGCCTCGGGTCCTGTGTCCCAATGGCCTCTAGGTACTCAACAATTCTTTCAGCTTCAGAGTGATTCCATCATTTCCCTACCACTGAGGTCAAACTAACTGGTCTGTAGTTTCCTGCCTCTGTCCTGCTCCCACTTTTGTGAAGAGGAATTACATCTGCCTCCTCAGTCCTGGGTACCACCCCATCCTCCCATGATTTGTTAAAGAGAGTAGTCAGCGATGTCACTAGTTCTACCCTTAGTTCTTTTTAGAATTCTTGGGTGAATCCCATCAGGCCCCATTGCTTTGTCCACCTTCAATTTTATTACTTCTTTCAGAACCCTTTCTTCTGTAAATGGACTGGTATTGACCCCGTCTTCAGAGTGTTTCTCTTGTTTGGTTTAGGTAACTCCCCCTCCTCTTCCTTTGTGAATACTGAGCAGAAATATTCGTTCAGTAACCCTGCTTTTCACTGTCACCCTCTACCCAGATTCTCTCCCTTTATTAAGCTTCAGTATCCTTCCTTTGGTCTTTTTGCTTCTAATGTACCTATAAAAGGTCTTATCCCCTTCTTAACAGAATTGGCTATCCTTTCTTCAGTTTGGGCCTTTGCTATTCTGACTACCTTCCCAGCCTCTTTCTGCTTTAACTGATAAAGTTCTCTGTCCTGCTTCTTCTGTGTTTCCTTATATTTCCTGAATGCTGCCCTTTTCTCCTTAACCTTCCCTGCCACCTCTTTTGTGAACCATAGCGGGGTGAAGAGCAGTCAGCATCAAACCATTTTAATGTCTATGTGAGTTTAAATGCCCAGTGATATCCTTGGAACCAGGAAAGGCTCCATCCACCCCTTTGCTAATGGGAGCATAGTTTGAATCTACTATAACAGGGCAGGTGGCCATTCCACAGAAATTTACCTATCAGTTTATCAATTTGGGAGAGGTGATGTTGGGGATATGGGAGTGGAGGTCAGTGATTTTAGGTACAGTAACTATCTTCACTGCTTCAATTTTACACACCAATGGGAAGTGGAGTTGTTGCCATCTCTCTAGTTCTGTTTTGATTTTGGGGATAAGTTTATTGAAGTTTTACTTCGCATAGTTTGGGAAAGGGGGGTTATTGTGATGCTTAGGTATGTCAGAGAGGAGAGAAACCAATTGAAGCGATGTGAGGTAAACGGGCCCGGAAGCATTTTTTGTGTAGGGGAAGGACTTCCATCTTGGTTTGGTTCATTTTGAGGCCTGACAGAGAGGAGAATTTATGAAGTAGGTGAAGAAGTGGAGTGATTGTCTTACAACGTAGGATATCATCTGTGTACAGCACTGTCTTGAATTCGTGTTGGCTGACCTTTATTCCTGAGATTTTTGGATGTTGCCAAATTGCAGCCATGAGAGGTTCTATTGCTAGCACAAAAAGAGAGGAGAGTGGGCAACCTTGTCAAGTGCCCTTGCTAGAGGGAAGGTGTGGAAATGGTGGAGTTAGTGAGCACCTCTGCTGAAGAGAGGAATACATAGTTTTGATGGTTGTGATGAAAGTGTTTCCAAAGCCATGGTGTGTTAATACTGTGTACAAGTCTTCCCAGAATATGGAATCAAAGGCCTTTTCAACGTGAATAGCGACTGCTGCTGACAGGGAGGGGTGCATGAAGATAATACGCATTAAGTTTGTGATGCTTCATATATCATCAGCGCTGAGCTGGCCTTTGATGAAGCCCACTTGTGAGGGATGAATTAGCAGTGGGAGAAAAGATTCTAGTCTGTCAGCGAAGACTCTCACGTGTATTTTACTGTCTGCAGTTATGAGGGAAACGGGATGGTAGTTTGCAGGCTGTGAGTGGTCCTTGTCCGGTTTGGGGAGGAAAGTGATGATGGCTGTCAACATAGACAGTGGGAAGGAGAGTGACCCTTTGCATTCTGTGAAAAGGCATTGAAGGATGGGACAAATTTGGAGAGAGATTATCTTATATAGGTCTACAGGTAGTCCATCACCCACTGGGGCACTCCTGGATTTCAAGGCTGCAATAGCTGTCTCAATTTCCTGTAATGAAAACTCTTTATCCAGAAGTTATGTTTGCTCAGGCATGAGTTTTGGGAGTTGCAGGTCATTTAGGAATTCCATTATTTGTTTGGGTGGGAGCTGGGGGTAGCAGAGTAGAGCTGATGGTAGTAGGTCACCATTATGTTGTTAATCTAATGTTGTTAAGTGGTGCATGCTGTATACTTGGACTTCAGTAAGGCCTTCGATTCAGTGCCGCGTGGGAGGTTGGGAGGGAAGCTGAGATATGTAGGGGTGGGGACTAAGATGGTTAAATGGATTGAGAGTTGGCTGCAGGGGAGACAGCAGAGGTAGTGGTGGTGGTGATGGGGAACTCTCATCTCCAAGGGCTGTGATGAGCAGGGTGCCTTAGGGTCATTACTAGGGCCAGTGCTGTTTTGAATATTCGTAATGGACATCTGGTATGATGTCAGGGAATAAGATCAGTCTACACACTGATTATACCAAATTGGGGGTGGCAGTGGACAATATACTGTAGCAGGTTGGCAGGGGCTGCAGGACGATGAGGTCTTAGTGGCCTTGAAGCACTGGGCTGCTCACACTGACATGGTATGTGCATCTTGCACATTAAGTTTTTTGAAATCGGATCACATATTTATATGCATGTATTTATTTAAAGACTGCTTTTTTATTAAGAATATGCTTTTGTCTTATTTTGAGGCAAATATGAAAAAAATAAAATGATTCTTAAAAGATTTAATACTGCCTGAGTGCCTTTTCTTGTATATAGAGGCTGCAGGATGACCTGACCAAACTAGTGGAGTGGTCAGAAGCATGGCGGTTGAAGTTCAATGCGAAAAAGTGCAAAGTCCTGCACCTTGGAGCAAAGAACCAGGAAGGCGTAACCAGCTGGGAGGGGTGCAGCTAGGTTCCACCGAGGAGGAGAAGGATCTAGGGGTGTTTGTAATGGGGAAGATGAACAATACAGAGCACTGTAGGAGGGCAGCAAAAGCCAACAGGATGCTGGGTTGTATTGCGAGAGGGATCTCCTCCAGGAGCAGGGAGGTATCCTACCTCTCTTTGGGGCACTGGTCAGGCTGCACATGGAGTGCTATGTGCAATTCTGGCACCTATATCTGAAGAAGGATGTGAAATTATTGGAAGGGTTACAATGCAGGGCAACAAGGATGATTCAGGGATTGGAGTACAGACCATATTAGGAAAGGCTGAGCGAGTTGAAAATGTACTCCTTAGAAGAGAGAAGGAACTGGGGGGGATATGATTGAGACCTTTAACTATGTAAAGAGGATAAACAAGACAGGCACTGAGGGGATACTCAAACAGAGGAGGGGGAGGGACATGAGAGAGCATGGCCTTAGATTGGAGGGTGGAAGATTTAGGACAGAATTGAGGAGACACTTTTTCATGGAGAGGGTTGTGATAGAATGGAATACTGTACTGGAGGAGGTGGTAACCTGTAAGACAGTGAGTAGTTTCAAAGGTGATGGGACAAGAAGAAAGGGGATTAATTAGGAAGGCTAGGGAAATTGAGAAGGGGAGGGGTGGGGCAGCTGTAAGGTGAGGGTGCTAGCTGCACACTCGAGCAGACTTGATATACCTGGTGGCCTACTTCTGCTGGCAAATTTGTAAGTTTGTATGTTCATATGTATCTCTTTATGTGACAAATGGAATTGCTCCTTCAGGTTGAAAAAACCTGGGATTGAACACTCGGCTTGTTATTTTTTAAGCTGGAAAGCTAATAGTTTCCTGCCCTTCCCCCCTTTCCCAGTATTTTTGTTTTAGGCACCATATGGCTAGTTCCACTTGGTGAGCCATAAATTGGTTAAGCTTGTTTCTAATTGTTGGTGTCTCTTTCCAGATTAAGGCCTTTTTGGAAACTACTGGATTGGATTTGAGCTGTGCTTCATTCGTTTTCAGCTGTCTTTCCAGGTCAACCTTGAGTTCTACGTCTGTGGGAGGCTTAGCTTATGATGCAGCCCCTCAGATAGGATTTGAAAGCCGCCCATACTGTGAGTGCTGAGGTTGCATCATTGTTATTGATGGAGAAAAAATTCATCACTTCCTTGTGTAGTTTAATATGCTTATTAGCTAGTGTGGAATTGCCTCCATAAGGACCTGTGCTCTGCCTTGCTCCTGAGTCCTAGCCTGCATTGCAAGTTCCTGGAGGCATGCCATTGCTGTGAAAGTTGGGCAGCTGCCTAGACTCTCATTCTTCATGCCCATCTTTGCCTTTTGGAACAGCAGCAATGGGACAGGCTAAGTGCCTAAGAAGGCACAAAGCATTGAGATGCATGGCACCTTGCTAGTAGTGATTGCAGCTTGATGGGGTGAAACATGATGTCCACCAATTAGAGATGGTCAGGGGGAGTTACTCAGGATGATTAGAGGGACTGTATACTCCAGAGCGGGCTCAACACTCAGGAGAAGACTGAGGGAAGAATGTGTAGGTGCTTGAGCCTTCGGGTCTTGTATTAATCGGGGCACTAGTGGCACTAGGAGGGTAAAGGAGGAGATCAGGGTGGTAAATAGACACAAGAAAGGGAGGAGTAAGAAAGCAAACAAGGCTGTTTATCCATGGATCTCATCCTGGAGCTGTCATATGTCACTGTGAATAGGAGGAAGAGCTTGCAGAAGCAAGGGTGTAATTATGCAGGGAATGGGGACACAAGTCCCCCCCCCCAACAATTCAGCTCATCACTGTTGTCCCCCCCTAATTTCAGCCTCTACTTTTGTTGCTGGTGGGCTGGGAGGCTCAGTGGCCTGGAACGGGACTGGGTTAGGTGGGACTTTCAGAGCTGAAGACGTGCAGAGGCGCCATCAGCACTGCATGGCAGGAGTAGCAGGCAAAGCAAGCAGTGTGTTGGGAGAGAAGAGAGTGACAGCCATGAGACAGTGTGGCTTGGCCAGCTTAGACAGAATTGGGGGGAACCATCACTGCTCAAAGTAGGTTGGCCAGAACCAGGATGGAGCAGGATTGAATGCAGCAGGGAGGGAGAAAGTGACGGACCGTAGCTGGAAGTATGATGAGCGGGAGACTGCTGGTGTTGGTGAGAGAACTGCAGTGCTTCACTTCCCTCCGTGCCACATTTCTTACTTAAAATGAGTGCTGCTGATGCTGAATGGCCCACAGGACAAAGAGTCAAAGAATTGGAAGATGAAGCTGGGTGCCTGTGATTGTGAGGGATGTATTCTTTCTTTCAAAGGTGCGGAATCTCACCCTATGCTGCTGCCTACTTCTGTGCCAGTTAGAAGTTGCAGACAGTGTTACTAGAGCTGAACTATGAATCTCTGGGAGGTAGGAGATTACTGGTGGTGGTTTTAGTGAGTGAATGGGTGCTTTGCTTGGTGGGTGTGAGGAGCCACATCTCTCATGCCACAGGTACCATGCCGAGGAGATTGTGGGAGGGAATTCTACCAGTGAGTTTGAACAGGTGTTCTGTCAGCTGGCAGGGGCCACATACTATTGCCCATTAATCTAAATTTGGCATGAGTCGAGGGGGAAAGAAGCCTGCTGCAATCTACAACCTCTTTCTGCTGGCATTTATTCCCTGCTACTGTAGTGTCTGGCTCTACCAGTGACAGCACAACCAGTTGTAACCTCCAAAAGATTCTCAACATGAGCTAACTTAGCTCTAGTCTGCAAGAAGGCAAGGGCAGGTGGTGTTTATGTGTAATGGTGGTCTGCTGTGTTGGCCCTGTGACTGTCTGGTTTAAAATGCTGTCTAATGTCTCTCCTGTGTGCCACCTGACTATGCCTGCTTTGAAAGAGGCTGCTGGCTGGGTGGGGTGGGTATTATGGTTAGCCAAACATGCAACTCCAGTCTCTCAGATGTTTTTCCTTCAGCAAGCGTTTTCTGTGTTACCAAAGTTAAAGTAATTAAAACAAAAAAATCAAACCTTGTAGGTGGATGGATGAACAGTGTGTGGTGAGGACAGGTGGAGGGCTTGAAAGGCAGAGGGTATGTCTTTTTTCTTTTTTACAAAAAATAGCTACCCAGTGTAGCTGTTCCTCCTTCCTTAATTGAAACTGCTGCTTTAAATACAATAAGGACTCAGGGCAGGCAGTCATACCAAGTAATTTTTGCTACTTTTAAACCAGAATAATATTAAAGAGGAAGCCAGAATAGGTGAGCAGCTACATTACAGTGTATTGTGTTGCTCCACTGTGGGAGCAGACGAGCGCTACATTATAATGTATTGTGTTGCTCCACTGTGGGAGCAGGTGAGCAGCTACATTACAATGTATTTTGTTGCTCCACTGTGGGAGCAGGTGAGCAGCTACATTACAATGTATTTTGTTGCTCCACTATGGGAGCAGGTGAGCAGCTACATTGACAATGTATTTTGTTGCTCCACTATGGGAGCAAGCCGGCGAACTACATTACAATGTATTGTGTTGCTCCGCTAGGAGCAGTGAGCAGCTACATTACAATGTATTTTGTTGCTCCACTATGGGAGCAGGTGAGCGGCTACATTACAATGTATTTTATTGCTCCTTGACAGCCCATATACTGTATGTGGAATTATGTCCCTGGCATCCACTGGTTCCCCTTGCCCTCTGATTGCTGGCACCAGTATCATAATGTACCTCCTTTTGCCTCTAGTGGCACCCCCTCCTTCTGATCCCGTCTCTATCCCAAGTTACCTATTCTCTGGTGTGTAGTGGCTCCCCTCTTTAAATCATGGTCACTGATCAACCCACCCTGCCAACTGCCTTCTTACCTATGGGCCGGTGTGGCAGGAGACCATATGGTGACCAGCACAGCCCACATCTCACCTCCTCAGTTGTCTGCCAAATGGGAACACCAAGAGCACATGTTCAATGTACATTACAGGGCACGCATCTCCTGTATTTTACAGCTAGTGGGGACTGTGTACTGTACAGATAGCATGCGGCCTGTGTACTGCACAGAGCATGCACCTATACAACACACAATCTACACTCCCTATACAATATGGGGCATGTACCTTGTACTGTGCATTGGCTGCACACTCTGTCTTCCCATTTGGTGGACAGCAAAAAAGTGAGACATGGCCTGTGTCAGTCACCATATGGTCTCATGCAGCACCAGCTCTTCAGCTGAAGTGGGTTGGAAAGGTGGGTTGGCTGGTGCCTGCAGTGTGGGGGGGGGGGATAGATAACAGGGAACTGGAAACTTGCTGTAAGGACCGAGATTGATGAGTGGGGGCGTGCCAGTAGATGCCAGGGAGGTAGAATATGTCACAAACCCACTCAGCAGGTCAGCCCTCTACTCCCAAAATGCCAGTCTCCGAGTGCAGTCTTGTGAACAGTTAACAGAACAAGGCAACCTCTTGTCTGTTTTTTGGGTTCAAATCAACCTTTTCTCTCAGTCTTGAGGGATTCAACTGTGAACCTCTTGCAACGTCCCCAATGTACCGCTCAGATAATTTCTTTGGGGCCAATATCTTTGCCCATGGGCACCTAACAAGTTGTATGCAGAAATGAACCTTGAAACTGTAAAAAGATCTCTCAGATTTTAAACGCTTACCTTTTTCCAGTTTGGCATCACCATTCAAGCTTATGTATAGTGTCTGCTTTAACCATATATACTCTACTTGTAAAGGAAAGAAATCAAAGACAGACCAAGTAAGCTCTAAAAATAGTTTTACTAAGATAGATAAAAAATATGTAACACATAAGATACAGAACTATATATCACAAAACATACAAATCACTTAAACAAAACAGGTTTAAAAGTGCAGATTCCTACCACTAATATACTTACTTGTCTGTTCTAAGGATTTCTTATTTCACAGTGCTGTAGAAGTTTCTTTTGTCAGAGTCCAAATATTTGTGTCTCTGAAGTAAAACAGAATATTGTCTAACAGCTGGCTTTGCCCACCTCTTTGCATGAGGTCACCTAGCTCCTCCCTGCCAGAATATATCTAAAAAAATATATCTATATAAAAACAGGATGTCTTTTCCAAGTATTAAATTCTGCTATCTCAGCATAACTCATGTCGTTATTCAAATTACATTTATTTGATCTCATGAGCATCTTCCCCTTCCCAGGACATCAAGGCATCTTTATGATTTTGCACCAGTGTACTAAACCTGGTTTCCCCCTTGAAACGTCATAAAAAGAATACTGATTTCCATCTAAGCAGCTAAAGCTATAATTAACTTAGAAAAACAGGAGATTCCTGATTAAGGCCTTCCAGGTAACACCTTGTACCTAAAACCTGTGTGTGTATATGTGTGTGTGTGTGTGTGTTTGATCTCTCATGCTGTTTCAGCATCTCTCATGGGAGACAGTCCATACACATTTTTATATTACAAAAAATGATCATACAACACTCAGAACTGGCTGTCCATGTCACAATCCTCCCCACCTAGACTGAATTCGGGGGCTCTATCCCCTGCATGGGATGAGCTTCCCAAATCAGTGCACTCCTCAAAGAAATGAGACAGGCCATCTGAGTTCTGGTTCCTGGCTCCAGCTCTATGTAAGATTGTCATATCATACCCTTGCAAAGCAAGACTCCATCTTAGCAATCTACCATTGTTCTTTTCCATCTGCGTCAACTAAACCAGGGGGTTGTGGTCAGTCTGCACCACAAAATGCTGCCCATACAAGTATGACTCCAACTTCTTGAGGGCCCACACTATGGCAAGACACTCATTTTCCTCCATGGAGTATGCTTGCTCCCTGAGAAGTAACTTCCAACTTAGGTACACTACTGGATGATCTGTCCCTTGACTAGATGTCTGACTCAGTACTGCCCCAATACCCACATCTGTGGCATCAGTCTGAACTATAAAGGTTTTGCTATAGTAAGGACTTGTCAAAACAGGAGCACTACACAGTGCCTCCTTTAGTTTGGAAAAGGCTTCCTCATAGGCTAAGGCCCCAGGTAATTTTCCTGGGCATCCTTTTCTTTGTCAGTTCAGATAGGGGAGCAGCCAGGGCACTGTAATTGCGTACAAATTTCTTGTAGTGCCCTGCTGTCCTAGAAAACTCCTGACCTGCTTCTGTGTTTCTGGTCTGGGCCATGCCTGGATTACCTCTGCTCTTTATTTGGTTAGGACAGAGCTGTCCCTGACCTACCACATGCCCAAGGTATGTCACTTCTCCCATAGCCACCTGGCACTTCTCGGCCTTGACAGTGAGCCCGGCCCTCTGTATCCTGCCCAGCACTTCCCTAAGGTGGGATAGGTATTCCTCCCTGCTGGTACTAAAGATGGCAATGTCATCCAGGTATGCCATGGTGTAATCCTCAGCACCATTTAACACCTGGTTCACCAACCTTTGCAAAGTAGCTGCTGCGTTCTTCATTTCAAAAGGCATTACTTTAAACACAAATAAGCCTATTGGAGTGATGAAGGCCGACCTCTCCCTAGCTCTGTCTGTCAACTCTACCTGACAATACCCCTTTGTCAGGTCAATGGTTGTAAGGTAGGTCATCCCCCCCAACTTATCCAGGAGTTCGTCCATCCGGGGCATCGAGTAGGCATCTGACTTTGTGACTGCATTCAGTCCACGGTAGTCTACACATAAACAAGTATTTATTTATTTATTTAGCTTTTGTTGACTGGGTAAGTGCACTAGACAAATCCTGCCTATTTTCAGGCACGACCCGGGGGGAGGGGGATACAGATGAATGGCAACTGACCTTGAACCAGATTAAGCTGTTGGTGGTATTTTTAGTGAATGAGGGAAATTTGGTCAGGACACCGGGGAATTTCTACTCTTTCGATAAGTGCCATGGGATCTTAACATCCACCTGAACTACCACCAATCCAGGCAGATGGGACCTCGGTTTAACATCTCATCCGAAAGATTGCACTTCTCAGAAATGCAGCACCCTCTCATGCTGCATTACTGTGTCAGTACTGGATATTAACCCAAGTGCCAAATGTGGGAACTAAACCCACAGCCCTCTGATCTCCCAGCCTCAGAGGTGAGTGTGCTACCTACTGAGCCACTGACACTAAGTAGAATCATCTAGCTTGGGAACAAGGGCTACGGATGAGGCTCAGGGGCTGTGGGATCTCTGGATTACTCCTAAATCCAGCATCTCCTCCACGTCCCTCCTAATGTCTTTTTGGACAGCCTCTGACACCCAATATGCTGTCCTCCGTATGAGCGTCTGTGTCCCTGTCTCCACATTGTGTGTCGCTAAGTGGGTTAGTCCAGGCTTGGCACTAAACAACGGGGCAAAGTCTGCTGAAACCTCCATTACTTTCTGGATCTGGTCCAGGGCCAGTGGGCAGGGGTGTAGCTAGGATTTCAGATCTGCACACCAAGTGGACTCACTGCTACCCCCCCCTTGTTAAGGTGAGCTACCCCCTCCCCGGGTGTAGCCAGACAATATACAAATGTACACCAGGACTGTGTTTGTTGCCTCATTGGCACAATAAATACAACTTTTGTATCTCATGACAGTGGTTGTTGCCATGCATGGGTAAATACAAATGTCATACATTGTTCCCTAAGACACCCACATACCAGCCCAGAGCCTGTAAAGTTGTATTATCCTTGGGATGCAAAGAGAGTATTAGTGACCAGTTCTTCTAGTTTTGACTCCTATGAATAAAATTACAGAAAGGTTCAGTATTTTCTTTGCTAGTTTTCATGGAAAAAGGAAGCAGTTCAGAGCCTATTTGCTACCCCCCTTAAATAAAATTGCACACCATGGAGTGCTTGGAGTATGCCTGCCTACACCCATGCCAGTGGGGGAGACAATTTTACTGCCTCCACAGAGGACTTCTGCTTACTTTCTTCCAGCAAATACAGAAGGGGGTCTCCTTCGCCTGTCCCCTCCCTATGACTACACACTGCAACACCACGCAGCCCTATTTGCATATGGCTTCATCATGTTGACATGGTACATCCTTTCTGTCTGTCTTCTGTCAGGTAACTCCACAATGTAGTTCACGTCTTTTACCTTCCTAACCACTTTGTACAGTCCTGCCCACTCAGCCTGCAACTTGTCTTTCTGGACCAGAATAAGGACCATGACTTCCTGACCCACCATGTATGAGCGAGCTCGGGCTCTGCAGTTGTACCACACTTTTTGTTTCTGATGGGCAGCTGCCAGGTTGCTCTGGGCTTTCCCCATAAGTTCCTTCAGCCTTTCCCTAAACCTAAAGACATAATCCACAATGGGAGTTCCCTGGGTGGAGTGCTTGCCTTCCCAGTCCTCCCGGATCAAGTCTAGAGGCCCATGTACCCGGCGTCTATATAAGAGTTCGAAGGGGGAAAATCCTGTCGACTCTTGGGGCACCTCCCTGTATGCAAACAACAGGTGGGGAAGGTATTTCTCCCAGTCCCTCACATGCTGTTCAGCAAACACCTGAAGGATTGACTTTAAAGTACCATTGAATCTTTCTACAAGCCCATTGGCTTGTGGGTGATATGGTGTTGTGCATCTCTGCAGCACCCCACACTTCTCCCGTAAACATTTCATCAGATCCGACATAAAGAAACCCCTTTGATTGGTGATTACCTCCTGCGGAAATCCAACATGGGAGAAAATCCCAAGTAAGGCATCTGCCACTTTGTCGGACCTCAGTGAGGATAGGTGACTGCCTCTGGGTACCAGGTGGAATAATCCACCACAGTCAGGATGAATCTCTTCCCTGAGGAGCTGGAGTATTTAAAGGCCCCCCAATATCCATTCCCACCCTCTGGAATGGCTCCTCCACTATGGGCAATGAAATCAGAGTAGATTGGGTTTTCTTGCCCGGCTTCCCTCTTTCTTGGCACATGTGACAGGACCTGCAGTACTCCTTCACCTGCTGGGTGAAGTTCGGCCAGTAGAAATTCTGGGCTAACTGCTGCATAGTGCGTGCAATTCCCAGATGACCAGACAAGGGAATATCATGGGCAACCTTGAGCAACTGCTCACGATATCCCTGGGGAACGACAAGCTGCCTGCCTAGCATCCCTCCCTCTGTCTGCATAGCCTGCGTATACATAAGTCCATTTTCCCAATAAACCTTATGTCTGTCGTCACCTTCCTGTGCTCCGTCCGAGTCTGCCCAAGCCCTCATCTTCTCTAAACTAGGGTCACTTCTCTGAGCAGCTATGAACCCCTCACACTTTCCCAAGGCATGGGACAGGTTACCTTCAGCTGCTAAACTAGGGTCCCTAGCACTAGCGTCAGGGCACTCAGGATCACTGTCAATCCCAACCCTCTGACAATTTATTTATTTATTTTATTTATTTGCTTTTGGTAACAGGGTGGGTGCACTAGGCATAAGCATGCCTATTTTCAGGCACGACCCAGGAGAATACAGTTTGAAATACATGAGTATGCATGTGACGCAGCACATGGTATATGTAACACAGTTAGGAAAGGGATCACAAACATTTAATCTTAGGTGTAGAGAAACATTGTTTGGTATAATACTGTCAAATACATTTTGGACAAATAACAGTAAGATCAGAAAACAATGCAAGAGAAATAATATACACAGACAAGAACAATAAGTGTCATTTGTGGAGAATAAAGAGGAGAGAAAAAGGGGGGTGGTGGTAAGCAGAAGAAGAGGGTAAAGGATGAAAAAGGAACATGTAGGAGGTATTAGGAGAAATGGAAGAAGTGACAAGAAGTAGATTTCCTAAAGTAAACAGAAGGCAGTGAGAACAGATGGTCTAAGGTGGATGAAAGCAAGTGCAGGGGATAGCAGCACGCAGATGATCTCAGTAAGTTTCTTAAAAGTGGTATGGGTGGGAGCTGGATGATAGTTTGGGGGTATGGAGTTCCAGTATATTGGTGCGATGTATGAGAAAGCTGTACCCATGTTGGTTTTGCACCTAGGTATGTAAAGAGGGGTTTGGTCAGCAGATCGGAGCCCATAGTTGAGAGGTTGTGAGTGCAGTAGAGAGGCAAGGGATAGGGAGGCCTGATCTGGTAATGCAGTCAATCAGTGAGCCATAGGACTGAGTCAGTGGGCAGCGGGCAGGCCAATTTAGGCCAGCATAGAGCTGGCAGTGATGTTTGAAGTGTGGGGATGTAGAGGCATAGCGGCAGATGCTACTATAGGTGGTGTCCCATTTAAGCAGGGAGGATTTAGAGGCAGATAGGTAAGTAGCTGGAACCACAGGCCAGGGCTGGTAAGCAGAAAGCCTTGTGCCACAGCTAGTCTAGCTAATGGGTGAGGGCATAACTAGTACGGGTGCACCTCCTATCTTAGCATTGACAGATTTACAGGTGGTGGTAATGTGCAGGTCAAAATCAGAGATGAATCAAGAGTAATGCCCAGATATTTAAAGGATCTAGCACTGATCAGTGAAGAGCCGTCTGCACATGAGATTTTGAGGGCATGTTGGTTCGCTTTAAGTATGGCAGGTGAGCCAAAGAGCATGGAGTATGTCTTGCTAGTATTGAGAACAAGTTTGTTCTCCGCTAGCCAGGATTGAATGCTTGTGAAGTCTGAGGCAAGAGGGTGGTTTATGTCGGCAACGTGTCTTGCACTGTGGTAGATAACAAGGTCATCTGCATATAGCAGGGTTGAACAGGAGGGTGCAAGCAACGGGATGTCATTAATGAAGATTGAGAAGAGCAAGGGGCCAAGTATAGAGCCCTGGGGCACGCCAACATGTATAGATGAAAGGTCTGATATGGCTGAGTTAAAAACTACTGCTTGCTTTCTGTCCATCAGATAGCTGTAGAACCAGGCCACTACATCGGTGGAGAAGCCTAAGGAGCGTAGTTTAGAAAGAAGAAGGGAATGGTTAACCAGGTCAAAAGCCTTGGTTAAATCGATGAAAACCACGCCTGTCATAAGGCCAGAGTCCATGGAAGCATAGATGTCGTTAGTGAGTTTAAGAAGGGTGGTGGCAGTACTGTGGCCTTTGCGTGTTTGCATGCTGGGAACAGGAGAGAAGGTTATACTTCTGAAGATATTCAATGGATTGGATGGCCACTTGTTTTCCAAGATTTTGCTAAGCGAGAGAGAATTGCTAGGATGGTAGTTCTTAATTTCTTTTGGATCACCCTTTTGGGGATGGGTGTGACTCTAGCTGTTTTCCAGATATTAGGAACTGGACCATGGCATAGAGAAAGGTTAAAGATTTTGGTTAGGGAAGAGGCTATGAGTGGGCAGCAGCTTTAGAAGCCTTGATTCCAGACCATCTGAGCCCGAGCTGGTACTGTCAGGGATAGAGAGGAGCAGTTTTGAACTTTGCCTTGTTATTCTCTGGAACCTGAAAGGAGGATGTGTGTGAAGAGGTTTAGTATCACGGGGGGAGGGGTAGTGTATGTGGGAAGGAGGCCAGGTAGCTGGTTAGGTCTGAGAAGAGGCGATTGAAAGTGTTGGCAATAGTCAGTGGATTATTGCAATGTATGCTATTTATCAGCATATCACTTGAGTGGGCCATATGATTAGTTCCAAGGAGGGTTTTATGGTTGACCAGAACTTCTTAGAGTCCCCTGCTGCTTTTGTAAGTAGGTATTTGCAGAAAAGGCTTTTCGCTAACTGAATGTTTCTTTTGCATGTGTTTCTCAGAGATCGGTAGTTGTTATAGTCAGTCTGAGACCCAGAGGCTTTGAAATGCTGCCACATTTTGTCCTTGGCCCTTATCTGGGTGAGTGGGTCTTTGTTTAACCATTTAGTCTGAGTCCACCGAATACGACGAGTGACACATGAAGCGTGGGTGTCTTGGAGCAAACCAAACTGTCCTAGGAAGTCGTCTAGTGCCGACTGGGCATTAGCAGAGGTGTAGATGGGTGACCAGTCAATCAAGGAGAGATCATGTGTAAACTGTGTTAAGTTTAAGTTGGCCAAGTTACGGAAGGTGATGAGTTTAGGAGGAGGAGGAGGAGAAGGTTTACTGGTAGATCGCCAGATGCAGTAGACTGGGGTGTGATCACTTAGTGCATCTGCAAGGGTGCCGGCACAGACTATGCTGTCAGGGCGATTTGTAAGGACCCAGTCAATAAGTGTACTAGTCCGAGGGAGAGCCAACTTGGTTGGGTCTGTGATCAATTGTGAAGGCTGTGGCTTTGTACCATGGTATGAGAGGACTGGTTAGAATTGTTAGTCCAGTTTAGGTTTAGGTCCCCCAATATAAGGACTTCATTACGGCCAATGGTGCTGTCCACTTGAGAGAGGAGTTCTTCAAGACCAGTAGTACCACCAGTGGGCGGGTTATAAGCACAGACTATGTGTAGTTTCTTAGAGTCAAGCTGTAGGGTTGCATGGATTGATTCACAGTGAGTTAGGGTAGGCAGGATGTTGTGGGATAGTAGCAAATGTGGTTTATAGAAAATAACAACACCACCTCCACGCTTTGTTGAGGGCCTGTCTTGTCTGATTAAATTGTAATTTGGTAGCGAGCAAAGGGGATTGGGGGTGGAGGGTTTTAGCCATGTTTCCGATAGGCAAAGGATGTCAGGGTGGTATTGAGCAACCCAGGCCTCAAGTTACGTTTTGTTATGAAGAGGGCTCCTGATATTCAGGTGTACAATGTGTAGGCCCTTTGTGTCATTCCAGGTTGTATCAATGTGTGATAAGTTACTTACGGGCCCTGGTTAAGCTCAATATCCCCAGCTAACATTAGGGCCAGGAGTAACACTGCTTGTCTAGGCCTGAACCCATTCCAGACTTGTTGCTCTGCCCTTCCCATGGGGTCTTTCGCCTCCTGTGGTCCCAATTTAAAACAAACTGTACATGTGACTGCTCCTAGTCTCTGTAATGTAATATTTTGCAGTCCACTATTGTCCACTTGAGTCCATGATGGTCTATGAAATATATTCAGTGGATTCTAATGTCTATCTATGTCCTGTAATAATTTGCACCATGTGTGGCAGTATCTGTGCCCTTATACAAGCGTTGTTATAGCTGTTTTTACTGTATCATGCTGTTTCCTCCAGTGTTGCAATGTATGTATACTGTATGTTTTGTGCCTCCGGTCGTCCTGAAAATAGTAGTACTACTTGTCTAGTGTACTTACCCGGTAAACAAAAGCTAAATAAATAAATTATCTCCCAGCACCTATGAACACCTGAAACTCTCTGCCATGACTGTTACAGCCCATGACACAAAGGCATACAGCCCAACACCTGTCACTCTCTGCAAGGTGGGGGTGGCAGTTGGCATTACTGCAATACCTCACTACCATTCCTATTATACATCTGCTACTCCTGCACTACCAATGATAATACTAGCAAGCAAATATTCATTGTTATGACAAAATGTTTGCTTTTATTTCCCTGTAACCTAATTGTAACTTATTTCCTGCATTCCTCAGCACCCCCCCTCCCACACCCAAATCTGGAAAACAGCTTTTTTGCTCAGAATGTCTTCTTCCTGGTAAAAAATTTTATATACAGAAATACATGTGTACGCATGTACTATATCCATTCTTACACACACACCTAGTCAGTTTGTCACAGATATTTGACACACGCAGCCACCTATGCGGCTGTTACTTGAATGATCAGTTTTAAATTTAAATATCACTACTTGGTCTTTCATTATTTTAATTTGTATTTATTAACCAAGTAAGCTAATACCTAACAGTCAATCAATGCCCATTTTCCGGGGGCCACCTGATCTTTCAAATGGCAGGCAGCTAATAAGAAAATAAAACAAAGCTGCGCAAGGTGAGGCCAAGGTTATTCTCTTGTTGTACTACACCTACATACACAGTAATACATAGTGCTAAAATGATGGATATAGTAACTGTTCTTGGACACATTTTGAATTACTGTACAGTTACGGAAAGCTTGGTTTTGTGCTCCATTACCTGATCTGCTTCCCATGCATGAGTTCCTTTACCTAAAGAAAATAATATTGAAAATGTATGCTTAGCTAAATGTGTACTTAGTTCTCTTTCGAGTGCAGCCGTGACATTTAAGAGTTGGGTTGGCCTGTGAAGGATGATAAGAATAATGGTCTAGCTTTGTCATTTTTCATATCTCATTGAAATGTGATTCCACATTTCTGATGTACAATAGCACGGTTACGTAAATTACTGTTCAGTACAAAGTAACAAAATGACAGTGACACTGTCTATGACTAGATGTCCTAAAATGTCTAAGTTGCAACTAGTTAAAAAATTCTATGCAATGCCTGTTTTATGAGCGTTGCATTGTGCAGTTCCCCCACACTTGTAACCTCGCAAATTTGTAATGATTTTCACTCACATTTTCAACATTTGCATTTTCTTCCCACCTCCTTCTGAACAGTTCAGCTGTCATTTTCCACATCCTGGGTTGAAATGTGTTTCCACACTTCTGCTTATAGAATAGCATGGTCCCTTGTGGAAAATCAGTGTTTGGTACAAAATAAAAGCATAGTGACAGTTTTCATGACTAGAGGTGACAAATGCCTATGTTGTAAATGTGGTGAAATAATTCACTGAATGATCAGGGTTACAAGCGCCTCTGTTCGCAGTTTCCACAGGCTCATTCTCTCTTTATACAAGCAGGGCATTAGGTTCCTAACACAGACACTTAAGAAGTATGAGGGTGGAATATTTATCAGATGCAAGAGGAGTTGTAGAAACATACTCTGTTGGGATATGGATGCTGAAGGACATGGCTACAACTGGGGGGCCTGTATAAATGCTAGATACCAATGCAAATACCAGTGCTTAACACTTTTTTTTTTTTTATTTTTAGTGTTTTTACTGTAAAGGTCTAGCATGCTCTCTATATGTACCTCTTATGATCGAGCATTAGAGGAGTTTTTAGTATTAGTAAGTTGGGGCTTACGCGCTTGTTTTGTGACAAGGGTTCATTTATGTTCTGTGCTCGACACTCAGCCTCTCTAATTCTGGATTGGGGGATTGCTATTTTTGTTTAATAGTCTATTGTCCAGCCCATCCCTTTTTCTTTTTTCTTTACTAGTTTACTTCTTGTATCTGATATTTTCATGTCTACCCTATAGCCTCACTTAGTATCTTCATTTTTTATCATATTAGTTTGTATTATTATTACTATCAATGTGAGATTTATTTATGGTGTGTGTGAGTGCGTGTGCGCACGCGTGGGCGTAAGTGTGGGACATTGGGTGCTATCTAACTTTTGTTGGGAAGGGTATTTGTTGTTTTCTTGGTGTCAACAATGAATACAGGGAGATTGGGTGTATCATTCTGTTCACAAAGGATCAAAGCCTCTTAAAGTAATATAATGAAAACCACCAACAATAAACATTATAGATTACCAAAATAAAAACAAAAAAACTTAACCCCAAAATTTATAAAAATAGTCTGCCAAGCACATTAGAACTATATTAAGAGATATAGCTACATAAATATATTCAGAGATATATCTGGCACACACAGCCATAAAACTTAAAATTTAGAATATCTAGAATAAGTACTATAATTTTACCTGAGTCGTCGTTTTAGAATAAAAGCAATAACTTACAAGTTATTAGATGTTTTATTTAGTAATTGCTGGATAGTGACATGTAATATAAGTACGTGATTTATCTTTAGAATGTACCTACTTGGCCTGTGCTGCAGAGTAAGAATCTTCGCCTCTACTTCTTGTACTCACACAAAATAGGGGAAAGTGCTGAAAAATGTTTAAAATACAGACAGCAACATTAAGATGGATACGCTTGACTGGATGCTATAGAGAACATTTCGGTTGTTTGTGTGTTTAAAAGTCTGTATACACAACTGGTGGTACATGGTGCTTGTTTATTTATTCATTTTATTTGTTTGTTTAATATACTAGAAAAGACCATTAAGCCACTGACTTGTTTGTATGGATGTCCCTACAGACAGTTACAGCAAAAGAGGCATTAATGCTCATCACTGTCTTATATCAAACACGTCTGTAAATCAGAACCACTTTGGTGGCAAAATTCATGCGAGCTTGACAGATGTTCCTGTGGAAAAGTAATCAAAGCATGGTATTTGGCGCATCTGTTGTTCACTTGCTATTTTGGGGCTGGATTTGTTTTGAATTACAACTTTGGGACATACAGCGCAACCAAGACGATGACGCTATATGAAATGAAAAAGTGGCTTTAAGGTGAACTGTGGGGCTGATTATTGCCTCTGGATTCTCTTAAAGGAGAATACATATGTTTTCTTGCACTTTAGCATATTTTGTTTTCACATTGCTGTGGCATCTTCAGCTGAATTTTCAGCTTTTAGCCTACCCCCCCCCACACACACACACTCACATACTGTGCTGTTGCTATTTAGGGTAGCCCCGATAGCTGTCATTTTGTGTCAGCAGCAGATAATGTACCCCTTCTTATGTACCATGTCAGATGCATAAGGAATGCAATGCAACCTATAGTTGGCAAACTTGGGAACAGAAGACCAAGGTTCAAATCCCAATGAAGTCATTAACTGGCCATGTGACCCTGAGCAAGTCGAATAGCCTCCCCTGAGTCAACTCGCCCAGCAATGAAACTGAGAGGAATGCAGGATCCCACTGGAAATGACCTATTATGTCTCAGTCCGGCTATCCCAAGAAAATGAAATAAAAAATCTAAACTAGCAAGGCAGCGTTGTTTCATGCCAAAGCACCCGCAAAGCACAGAGATACAACATTTGATTAGAAAATAATTCGCGAGTCTTTCTCATATAGGAAAACTACCCCCCCCTCGAAAAAATTATCTACAACTGCATGCCTGGGTGACCATTACAGAAACTCTGTGGTGCTCAGTGCTCCTGAGGTCTGGCGACCTATTTGGCCAGTTTACTGTGTGAGAACAAGAGGGATTTGTAGTCATAGTACAGTATGGTAAAGCACATACAGATTGTGTATGTCTGTAATGCATACTGTTCCCCCTGCTGAGAAAGCTGCAATCAACAAAATGCAGAGCCTCCTATTCCTCAGCTTTGCCCAAATTAGTACCTCAAGCCTTCATTTTGAACTTTTTTTTTGCCTGCTGTCCTAACCAGGACCTCCTTGTACAGGAGACTTGCTGGCTGAAGCCTTTTCTTGGTACTGTAAATAATAATAATCATTACACCAAAAAAGGAACAAGATACAAGATCGACTGAGCATGATTTACAAGAGCTAGTATGATTTAGTGTATACTTTCATCTTAAACAAATGAATCATGGGATTAGCTCATTAATAGAGACCTCAATTAGTTGTGGTCCCTTGTTGTCGTAGGGGGAAAAAGTAACCAGATGCAGTCACTATGGGTCGATAACCATCAATCCCAGTTAATTCCCAACAAATGATCTAATCCAGATGTTGCACATTTAATACAAACACTGGGCTCACTACGATCATTAAATAAATAAGCATGGGTGGTTTAGGGTTTAAAAGACCATCTCACTTACTCTGGAGCCTTTGTAGCCCTCATTTTATAAAACATACAAAATGTAACTATGGTAAAATTTAGCACATGTTGTCAGGTGGTCAGTTTTCAACTTGCCTTCCCAGAAAGAAAAACACACGTGGACACACACACACACACACATCATTCTATCATCCTCTCCTAGGATACCTTTTATGAAGTTTACATTAATCTTATCTTCTTCTAAACGGTTAGATTCTAACTCAGTTGCTATTATTTAAAACAGGGTTCCTAATAAGAACGTCTGAAATTAGGAAGCTGTGTATTTGCAGGGTCAAATTCTACAATACTTGTTTAGATAAATGTTACATTCTACATTATTAGGAAAGATGTAATGAGAGGTTTTAATTGTTTATAGTTATGTAATGTGTTAATTATAGCATATCACTGAGATCATAGCTATGGTAATGTGTTAATTCAAGCATCTCACTGAGACAGACAATGTTGGATATATTTTGTGGGGGAGGGGGGCTGAAGCCAATGGGGATTGAGCCCCTCATCGGTACAGAAAATGGTTGTGTGTTTTTGGGGAGGCATGTGATGCCAAGGGGGATTGGGCTCCCCCTGGCATACAAAATAATTACAAGGGCGACATTATGCTGACGGAGATTGGGCTGCCCTACTGACAAATGAACTGGGGAGGTGGCATGCCAACAGGGGGATTGGGCATCCCATCAGCTTCCATGGGGATTGTGAGAGGCAGATGGCAACAGCCACCACCATGCTTATTGAAATAGGACATCAGACAAAGCAAGCTGTGATTTGCTGCTGGAATCAGGGACTGCCCCAGCAGTCAAAACATCTGATTGTTAAATGACGGGGTGCTCCTTGATTCCAGTGACAAATTTCTTTCCAGTTGGTGGCACACTACAGTACTGCTGTCATCGACAACATGCTCCTCTATTGGCGCCATAGAGACCAGCTCCAAGATGGACTGCTGGCATTGGCCACAACACTGCCACACCACCTCAACTCACTACTGTAGCAAGCTGCTGCAATATGTTTCTTGCCCATACACACAAGCAAACATAAAAAGGAGGGGGAGACAAGACAGGTTGGAATATATGCAGCTGTGAGGCATTGTCAAAATAATAAGTATTAAATTCATAGAGTATACAGTATCACAGTAATGTCAACAATATTACAGAGTTCACAAAAATTTGAAACACCAGATTATAAAGGATCTCACTTATGATGAGGAGGAAAAGTACAAAGTCAGAAAAGTACAGGAACCGAATAGCAGTGAGTAAGTAGTAGTAGCAGCACTAGAAATGAGCCTGGGTCTAACTAGTGTGTGCCGTAGAAGAAAGGTGGAAGAGAGTCACAAAACACATCAGTTTAGCTTGTTGTGGATACAGTGTTAGAGGGTTAAGGGAGGTAAATAGTGGGGGGTTAAAGAGGGTGGGGAGACAGGAAACACATAGGGGAGGTAGTAGGGGAGGGGGCATAGGTACTAGAATAGAGCGTGCAATTCTAGGATGGGCCAGGCTTTCAGGCAGTTAATGACCATAGGTGGCTAGAGAAAGCAGAAGCACTGCTCAGGGTGCATGATGAATTTTCTTAGTTTGGTTTTGAAGTGGTTAAGGCTTGTGTGGCTGTTAGCAGAGAAAGGGAGTGCACTGAGCCAGGAGGGATCCTTTACCCCAAAGGCTCGCTTTTCCAAGGCTGTTTTTCCAAAAGGCACAGCTAGTGCATGTTTAGCAATGCTTCTTGTGGCATGCTCGGCCCAGGCTGGTCGGAATAAGGAATTTAGAAAAGGAGGTGCAAGACCAATGACCTATATATTAATGCTGTACATATGAAGAAAGGGTGACAAAGTAAACTGAAACCGAAGCAAGTTTGAACATGAAGTTGTCTTTTAAAGTTAAATAAATTGCCACATGCCTGAGTTGCCTAGCTGAGATCTGTATATGGTGGAGTGCAAATAAAACATATCTTTGGGCCAATCAATGGTGGCTCTGAAAAACCACTGTACTGGAGGGACCTGAGGCCCTTGATAAGATGAAGAATTTGGCAAAGTGGCACCTCATAGGTAACATAGGGCCATGGCGTGAGCGGACTGAGTGGCACATGCACCACTCGGGGGATAAAAAGGCTGTAAAGCATTTTTATATATAACAGTTTATAAATATTTGGAAGTTTTAAAACTGGGGAAATTGTTAAAATGTTAATACTGGTTTGTGTGACATGGAGCATTTGGGTACTGAGTAAGTATCAACAAGAAGTCATGAGAACAAAACAAGACGTTAGTGACCATATCATAGGAATGTCAGATTATTTACAGAGAAGGAATCATTTAAAAAACTACTTGAAAGTTCATTAAGTTTATTTCAGGGGCATGCAGCATGTAAACTAAGTTTAAAAGAAGGAAACTTACTTTGTATAATGCTAATAATTCAGAGTGGGGATGTAGAATTAAATTCTGGGCCAAATAAAAGTAAAAGTATTTCTGTGGTGCATGAAAATGTTGGGAGTTTGGTTAACAAAACTGAGGACTATAGAGTTTGGGTAACTGAATTTGAACATGATATTATAGCACTCTCAGAAATATGGCTTCATGATGGAATAGGGTATGACGAAATTCAACTAGCAGACTATACTGTAATTAGGAAAGATAGAGAGAAGAGGGTGGAGGTATTACTCTATATTAAAACAGTTTAGACCCTTGCTAGACCACATTAACAATTAGTCATGAGGGAGTAGATGGACTAATGATTAACATCCGCTCCGTGAAGTTAATTGTAGGGATCTTCTATGCACCTCCAAAGACAAAAGTTAAGGCATTTGATTCTTTGGCAGAGATAATACTGGATGAGACAGGAAATCACTGCATTTTAATAACATGGGATTTCAATGCAAATTGGTTACAATCTAGAGGTGAAAACTTAGAGTCATTTTGCAACATTAGGACTAGAACAGATAATAAAAAAATCCAACAAGAATCACAAACAATGAAGCTTCAGGTTCCATACTGGATTTAATATTTGTTTCACGAGATATAGAGATTTTGAATTGGGGATATTGCCATTAAATATAAGTGATCATAACCCAGTAATGTGTTCAATTGCTTAAGAAATTGGTTAGAAACAACAGTAACTTCTTATTGGGCCAGAGATTATACTGGGTTTAATGAAATAAACTTTAAAAATAGCTTGGGAAATTGTAATTGGGAAAGGGTTTCCCTTAATCCTGATACTGAATTGGCAGTTCAAGAATTTAATGAGTCATAGTTATCACATATGCAATAGCATGCTCCAAAAATAAAAAAGACAACAAGGAAACAAGAATTACCATTGGTAATGGAAAAATAAAAAAGACAACAAGGAAACAAGAATTACCATGGGTAACAGAAAAAAAAAATAAGAATAAGAGACAGGGTGTGGGGAAAAAGCATGAAAAAGTAAAGATCCTGAGACTTGGGAAAAAATCAAAAACTGGAGAAATAAATGTAAAAGAGATATTAAAAAAGCAAAAACTCAATATCACTTAACAAGATTGAACAAGGTACAAGATCCAAGGAAGATCTGGAGTTGTATTTCAGATCTAAAAACTCCTACAATATCAAAGCAGAAAATTAGTTTAAGAGAAGGCCAAACATTATAGAAGATCAGAAAGAGGTAGTAAATCAATTTAACACATACGTTTTGGATCTGCCAGATTTAAACACAATTAAACCAAGAGAAAAAAATTCAAATATCTCTATAAGTGAAATTGAAAAAAATGTTTTACAGGGAAACCGAAACTACATTTGGATTTAATATAATTACAATAAATGAAGTTGAAACGGAAGTAAAACAGTTGAATATTTCAAAATCGGGGGGGGGGGTTGGATGAAATTGAAGCCATATTTTTGAGGTGTGGTGCTGAGATTATTGCTTCTGTGGTGACTTACCTTTTTAATTGGAGCATTCAATGTTCAACATTTCCACAGGTTTGGAAGATGAGTAAAAGTATTCCCATTTTTAAGGGGGAGATACTGCAGTTGATTCTAATTACAAATCAATAGCCCTATTACCAGTCCTATTCAAAATACTGGAAAAGCTTGTTCATACACAGTTAAGCCAGTATCTGGATAGAATTCAGCTATTGACGAAATTCCAATATGGATTTCAAAAAGGTAGATCCAATAACACCGCCCTATTAGACTTCAATAACTTGACAACAACATCTTTGAATCAAGGAAGAAGTACAGGGGTGGTGTTCGTGGATCTCAGTAAGGCATTTGACCTTGTCCAGCATAAAATTCTAATGGAACAATTATATGAATTAGGTATACAGGATGGACCCCTTAGATAGATAAAGTCCGACTTGTTAGATTGTAAGCAATATGTGGCACTGGGGGAAATTACTTCAGAGCAGGGAGATGTCTATCGTGGTGTCCCACAAGGATCAATTTTGGGCCCCGTCATGTTCAACGTTTAGGTGAACAACCTACCAAATTAAATAAAATATTTTAATATTCAAATGCATGCTGATGACATGGTTATAGTGGCAGCAGCAGACAGTCTTGAACAATTGACTTACAAATTGCAACAGGATGTAAATTCATTGGAATTATGGTTCATAAATTCTGGTTTACTTTTAAATTCAAAAAAAGACACAGGGCAGGATTCACATAGAAGATGCGCCCAGTGCAGCTCGGCTGCCCCGGCACAGGAGATCTGCACTGAGTGCAAATGGACTTTTCACAGAGGAGGCACAGGGAAATACCCCAGCATATCCCCTCTGTGAATAGCACAGGTGCAACCAGCCCAGGATGCCCCGGAGCATCCCCCATGACAGGCTGTGACCCCATTGGGGATGCCCTGCACCCAAAAACACAATTCACAGCCAGGGGCATGCAAATGAGGCCATTAGACATGCATGGTGCAATGAGGCCATTAGCATGCCATTATAGCTCCATTTGCATAGCGCCAGCTGGGATGCTCCGGTAGAATGCACCGAAGTGTGTCCACTGCCCCCACCCCAGCCCTACCCCAGCCCAAGACATGCCGCTCTGGCAGCTTTGAATGTAATGAATCCCCCCCCATGCCTCAGTTGGAAGCCACACCTGGCGGCAGTAAAGAGATTGGAACCCCACCCCCAAACCCCATACAAAGCCACTCCCAGCGGCATCAACAGCACTGATTCCTCTACCCCAAGCCCCATAAAATGCTTATCCCAGCATCATTAGTAATAGAGATGACCCCCTAGCACCTGTCTGATGCTGCACCCCATGACAGTAGCAGTAGTGATGTCCCCCAGCACCCGGCCAAAGCTGCACCCCCGGTAGTAGCAGTAAAGATGTCCCCACCAGCACCCATATATGTTGGTGCTCCCAGTGGCAGTGAATGCCAAGCTGAATCCCCTCTCAGTTCCCTGCCCTTTGGTATTATCTCCCACAGCAGCTGTGCAGTCAGCCCCTTGACATACTCTCAACCCACCCCTTCCCCCACCCCCGCAGGGGTCCCACTGTTGGTGGGCAGCTCATCCCGCCCACATACCACTCATGGCATGTCACTGAAGAGCTGTCTGAGAATGATGGAATTACACAGTTGGTGCGAATGCTGTCATTCTCAGACAGCTCTGTTGGCAGGTGGCCGTGGCAGTATGCGGGCTGGTTCAGCTGCCCACCAACAGTGGGATCCTGCTGGGGTAGGGGGAGAAGGCTGGGTTGGGGGTATGAGGGGCTGTCTGAATGGCTGCTACGGGAGGTGGGGATTACCAAGGGCATGGGGCTGGGAAGGGGGTTTGGCCTGGCATTCACAGCCAGCAGGAGCAGCAATGTATGGGTGATGGGGGGCATCTTTACTTTTTTTTTTTTTTTTTTATATATGGGGGGTCCTCCGTCCTCCTTCAGCCTGGTCACGGCCCCCGGAGCTTCCACAGCCTGCCCATTTGCCGCCCCTCCCAGTCAACCCCGCCTTTCCTCCCAGAGGGCGGGGCCACGACACCAGACCCCTCAACTCCAGTGCCGTGGAACCAATATCTGGTTGGGAGTGCGGTGGCAGGGGTGCATTGAAGCCTCCGGGAGGCTTTCACCTAGACGGAGGACCTCCTCCTTTTTTTCCTCCTCAGCTCTCCTCCTCCTGAGGCGGGACGGCAATGACACCAGGCCCGCCCCCGCCTCCTCCCTGATGTCTGCAGCGTGAGTGCCCCCAGCCTCCGCTCAGGGGTCCCATTGCCCGGATGCTGCCTCGACTCCTCCCCCGAGAAGGAGAGCAGTCCATAGGATGCTCAATCCTTTCCTCCCTCGCCAGCCCTCCGACGCACTGGGGCATCTTTTACTGCTATTGATGGGGTGTGGCATCAGATGGCTGCTGGAAGGGGGGACCCTTCCTGCCACTGCCGCCAGGAGCGTTCTTGGATGGGGGCATGAGGGGTAATATCTATTACTGCTGCCAGGAGCAGCATTGTACGGGGGCTTGGGGTGGCTCACTGGACTGCCAGGGTTGGCAGGCACCCATGCTGCTGCCCACAGTGTGGCAGCCTGCCTGTAGGTGGCCCCTAACATAAGTCTATCTTTCTAGACTTATCTTTCTGTGGCACAACCCTCGACTTGCCCTGGAGTTGCGCCACAGAATTGGGCCGTGAATGGGCTGCACCTAGTATGCATGGCATGCCCCCTCTCACAGCCCATCCAGATGCGCCGCATAGCATCACTGGTGGTATGCAGCGCATCGGGGATGTGCCAGCACATCAGAGTTGTGCTGGCGCATCGGGGCCCTACCTGAAACGTCCTTGGGTGCATTTTGGGGATTCCCTGGCTCATCTCGGATGTGCTGGGCGCTTCTCTTCTGTTAATCCTGCCCACAATGTGCGACTTTCAAGGGACGGCGAGCTGAAGGGGAACTAAAATTGCACATAAAATTAGGGACACATACTCTGATAGAAAATGTTGGCACATACAAGTACTTAGGCGTTCAGGTGGATTCTGGTTTAACCTATGCTGGACATATTTGTTTACAAGTTAAAAAAGTGACTCAAAGGTTAGGGATGTTAAGAAGGGTGGCAGGAACTTTATCTCAAAATACAAGGGAAAAAGTGGCAGGACAGTTATTGGTCCCAGTTTTAGAATATAGATCAACACTGTATATGCATTTTAATAAAACAGTGTGAAGTAAAATAAATCAGGTTTATTATAAAATGAGCAAATTTATAACTGGTAGTAAACATGGAGTGCATAATTGTGAGTTGTATAAAAAATTAGGATGGATAAATCCAAGAGAAAAAAAGAGATTATATTTGGTATGTACATTGTCATCAAATTCTAAAAGGAACACCAAAACATTTGTTTGATGGATTATATTACAATCAATCAAAATAATGAACTACAAATTCACACAAGATTTTTCAGTCAGAAAATTCCATTAAACTAGAGTTACCACCTTTTAAGAAGCCCAAAGTGGGACATTTCTTACTGAAACTGGATTTTTCGCAGGACAATATGTCATCTCAACCAATGCAACAGACATTTTTTCTCTAAATAATCAGAATTAAGACTAAGGGTTATAGGTTTTTAGTTGTTTCTTGTATTTTTATTATTTTAAGGTATTTTAGTTAAGGTATTATAGTTTTTTGGAACATTTAGAGGAAAATCAGAAAATATTTTTTCTACTATAATGTCAGGACATTTAGTATTTTTCACGTTTTTCTGCAGGACACAGCTGCCCAAATCAGGACTGTCCTGCTAAAACAGGGACAGGTGGTAACTCTACATTAAACAGATCACATAACAAACTTGGAGACATTGTGTTGCAGAATACTGTAGCACAGTTTTGGAATAATCTACCTTATAAACTGAAGTTTATTGACAGTTTATTAACATTTAAGAAGAAATTGTGGGAAGATTTGAACTTGTACTTGTTTTAATTAACTGATATATGGAATGATTTGTCTAATGTGCTGTGTATAGCATTGTATTGTAATTTTGTTAACATTACAGGACTTTGTTGTAAATGGGACTTTGTCCCAACAAGTGTATTTCCGTATAAAAATAAATGTTATCAAATCAAATAGGAGAATGATGGAGACCTGGTGGAAGACGAGGGCGGCGAGTGTTCTCCCTGTCAGGGGCACAGTGAAGAGTGGCTGAGGTAGTTCTGCCAGGGTGGCACAGGGACCTATATAAGCAGCACCTGGGTGGTTATGCCTAGCAAGTGTGCTGCAACCAGACCCAGAACTGCAAGGCCAGATGTGGCTCCTGGAGAGAATTACCACCACCACTGTACCCCAAGACATGGGAGTCGTATGTGAACTATGTCCTGCCCCTCTTGCTCTCTCTTGAACAGGAAGCTGCAGCCGGTGTGGGGTTATCACATATATAACACCGCTACGTCCTGCCCCTCTCACTCTCTCTTGAACAGGATGCTGCAGCCGGTGTGGGGTTATCACATATATAACACCGCTACACCCTGCCCCTCGCTCTCTCTTGAACAGGAAGCTGCAGCCGGTGTGGGGTTATCACATATATAACACCGCTACGTCCTGCCCCTCTCACTCTCTCTTGAACAGGAAGCTGCAGCCGGTGTGGGGTTATCACATATATAACACCGCTACGTCCTGCCCCTCTCGCTCTCTCTTGAACAGGAAGCTGCAGCCGGTGTGGGGTTATCACATATATAACACCCTACGTCCTGCCCCTCTCGCTCTCTCTTGAACAGGAAGCTGCAGCCGGTGTGGGGTTATCACATATATAGCACCACTACGTCCTGCCCCTCTCGCTCTCTCTTGAACAGGAAGCTGCAGCCGGTGTGAGGTTATCACATATATACACCGCTCACGTCCTGCCCCTCTCGCCTCTCTTGAACAGGAAGCTGCAGCCGGTGTGGGTTATTCACTATATAACACTTACTCACGCCCTGCCCCTCTCGCTTCTCTCTCTTGAACAGGAAGCTGCAGCCGGTGTGGGGTTATCACATATATAACACCGCTACGTCCTGCCCCTCTCGCTCTCTCTTGAACAGGAAGCTGCAGCCGGTGTGGGGTTATCACATATATAGCACCGCTACGTCCTGCCCCTCTCGCTCTCTCTTGAACAGGAAGCTGCAGCCGGTGTGGGGTTGCCACATATATAACACCACTTGCACACAGTATTGTATTAGCTGACAGCAGCCAAACTGATAGTGGTGGCCTTCAACCAGCATCATCATTGCTTTTAATGGCAAGTCCCTGGATTGACAATGCTTTCAATGACAAAAAGTCCTGCAGCACAACCAGTGTGTTACATTTTCTAAAATATCTGATAATTTACACTTATACAAAGGCAGAAATTTTGACTTGAATCAAAGTTAAGCAATGAAATGTTCAGACTTCTAGAAAAGCCTATTTATACACTCAGACAACTGCAACAATATTTCAGCTTAGTTCTTGGCACAACCACATAGAGTAACAGTACCATCTTTAAATGTGCTTTGTGATTCACTACACAATGGGGGGTAGTATATTCAGATGATGGGTGTAGATCCTTACAGGTAGAGCTGAATAAGTTAGCTGAATGGTCAGAAACAAATGATATGCCATTAAACATGGATAAATGTGCTGTTCAACTTTGTTTCATCGAACACAAATCATACTAAAACCAGAGGATGCAGAATCTTATCTAGTAGTGTCTTCCTTTCTCTTAAAGAGTCCCCTCCCCCCGCACCTTGTTCACCCCATGTGGTACTTGTAGGTCTCATAGACTTTGACTTTGATGGCAGATAAGGACCACTTGGCTCCACCCAGTCTACCCATTTCCTACCTACTGGATAAGCTGCAGATTCTAGTTAACCAACAGCCTACTTCCTGCAACCCCCAACTATAATTGCCCTGTGTCTGTTCCATGCATGTTTGAATTCCCCCACTGTTTTAGACCCAACAACCTCCTCGGGAAGGCTGTTTCATGTATCCACCACTCTCTCTGTGAAAAAAAATTTCCTCACATTACCCCTGAGCTGTCCCCCCTCTATCTTTAAATTGTGCCCCCTTGTTCTTACACATCTCTTTTTCTGAAAGATGCTACCCTCCTGGACTTTGTTGTCTCACATCCCCTCTCATTCTCCTGTCCTCCACAGAGTACGTGTTGAGTTCCTGCAGCCTTTCCTTGTACGGTCTTTCCTGCAACCCTCACAGAATTTTAATTTTCCTCCTCTGTACCGCATCCATTCTGTCAATGTCCTTGTGGAGGTGCAGCCTCCAGAACTGAACACAATACTCCTGGTGGGACTTCACTAGTAAGCAGTAGAATAGTAGCACCACCTCCCTCCCTCCTCCTGTTTGAAATCGCCCTCCCAATGCACCCCAGTATCTTACTAGCCTTTCCCCACTGCCTTGTCACACTGACCAGCTACTTTGAGGTCATCATGTGGTCTTTTTCTTGCTTGGTGACTGTTAGTACCTCTCCCCCCATCTTATACAGAGCTCCTTGGGTTCCCTACCCCAGGTGCATAACCTTGCCCTTACTCAGTTGCCCAGCCTCTAGTTTTCTCAAATCCTTTTGCATTCTCTCCACCACTTCCTGAGTGTCCACCCTGCTGCAGATGTTTGTATCTTCTGCAACGAGACACCTTCCCCTCTGGCTCCTCATCAATGTCACTTATGAAGACATTAAAGATGAGCGGTCCCAGCATCGATCCCTGTGGCACCCCACTAGTCACGCTCCCACTCCCTGACTGTCTGCAGTTTACCAGTGCCCGTTGCCTCCTAGCCTTTAACCAGTTAGATACCCAGTTTACTACTTTATCCCCGACACCCAGGCTGCTTAGTTTCTTAGCTAACCTGCTATGTGGCACAGTGTGGAAAGCTTTACTGAAGTCCTGATTGGCCACATCACTGCTGTGCCTTGATCCACCTCCCTAATAATCCAGACAAAGAAGTCTATGAGATTTGTTTGACAAGATCTTGCCCCCATGAAACTGTACTGCTGGTGGCCCTGCAGCTCATTAGCCTCCAGGTACTCCATGAAACTATCCTTCACTAGGGTCTCCATTAATTTCCCCACCACTGATATGAGACTTATTGACATGTATTTCTTAGCCTCCTCCCTGCAGCTGCTTTTGTGCAGAGAGACCACATCGGCCTTCCTCTAGTCTTCTGGAACTACCCCCATCTCCAATGAGGTGCCGAATAGCATTGCCAGAGAGGTGGCTAGCACCATGTTTAGCTCTTTCAGGACTCGTGGGTGAATACCTGCCCAGCCCCTCATCCTATTCTCATTTAGGACTTCCAATCCCTTCTGCACACTCTCTGCTGAGAACAGACTTGTGTGCACCCTCCCCTGGAGCTTGCTGTTACACGCTGACCTGCCCCCCCTCACTCTCTGAAGACTGACAAGCAATCATTTAAAAGTGTAGCTTTTTTCTTGATCAATCTCTGCACAGTTTCCCCTCTCCTGCTCCACTGGTTTCTCACTATCCCTCCTCTTGTCTTCTTTTTTTCACTCACGTATCTGAATAAGATACTGTATTGTCCACTTTTTGACCTCCTTAGCTAACTTCTCCTCTCTTTGTGCTCTAGCAGCCCTAACCCTCTTTCCTGTCCCATTTTGCTCTTCCAGACATACCTCCATCTCTACTTCCATCTGGGTCACTTTTTTTTTTACTTTATTTGTCTCCACTGCCTGGAGAACTCCTTCCGGCATCCTTGGGGGCACCAAGCCTCTACCTCCTTCGTGACTTCTAGTCTCTCCTACTGTGTGACCCAGTACCACCTCCGGGTCTGAACCCTCCAGAGGTAGGGTTGCCCTATCCACCCAGGGCACTCTATCTATAGGGCAAAGTGCAGGGCACATGAGTTGGCCCCCATGGAGAGGAGGTCAATCCAGTGTTGGGAGTATGGGCTAGGAGGCCAAGGTGCCTTCATATATCCCCCAGAGTGGGGTTGTACTCTATTTTTTTGCATAGTTCCTACCCCTCAGAGTATGGCTTATCAAGACAACATTATACTGTAACTCCGCCCCTTGCATACACAGCGTTGCTACACTGGGTGACTCCGAGCACCGCCAGAGGCCGCTCCAGGAGCGACTGCATCCACTCAGCCCTTCCAGAGAAGAGATAGCAGTCCTATGAACACTCAATCTCTTCCCCTCCGCCGACCCCCAGCGGCCCAGGCTCATTCCCGAACCCGGGTCTTCCGTATGGCTCAAGGTGTGACATCCAGTGCCTTAACTCTCAGCACCACCACAGGGCTGGCTCATCTGGGTCACTTGATACTTCTTAAATGCTGTTTTCTCATTCACTGCCTTTGCCACTTCCTTTGAGAACCATAGCAGCCTGTTCATCTTCCTCCTCCTTTCCTTGCTCACTTTCTTCAAACAGCATGCCTTGACTATTCCCTGCTTAATCCTTCTCCATTGAGTCTTCACTCCCCCAGGCCACTCCCTCCTTAAAGGTATTTACTTGGGCAGTCTTATGTTTCTTTAAAATCTTCCCTCTTGAAGTCTAGGACCCTTGTCTTAATGTGTTTTTTCTCCTGCCCAATCCGAAAGCCAAACCGCACAGTACGGTGATCACTTGTATCCAGGGGACTACCCACTGTGTTGTCTGCAATGCTGCACCTATATTCCAATACCAGATCCAGCACTGCCCTGTCTCAAGTGGGTTCCGTAACCAACTCCCTGTGAAATCCCCCTCATAGGGAGTCGAGGACGGTCCTGCATCTTGTTGTAGCTGTGGACATAATACCCCAGTCTGTATCTGGCAGATTAATGTCCCCCAAATCAATAATCCCCTCTTCCTTTTTATTGTGATAATGGCTTCCCCCAAAGCTCTGTCTAATTTCTTCTTTGGTGTCAGTGGTCTGTATATCACCCCCATGTGAATAAAGGCTCCTGACCCTGTCTCTAGGCTGACTGATAGTACCTCCAGCCCTTCCTTATCCCCCTGCTGCCCTTGTATCTCAGTGGCCTTTATACCTTCCCTCACATATAAAACAACCCTTCTGCTCCTCCTCCTCCCTGACCTGTCCTTCCAGAACATGGTGTAGCCTGGGATGGCCACTTCCCAGCTGTGGTTGGCAATGTACCATAACTCTGCTATGGTCCCAAGATCCAGGCCTGCCTGTGCACTGATTGCCTCATGGTCAGGAGTTTTATTTCCTAGCCTCCTTGTGTTGGCACACACGGCTCTCCATGGCAATGTACCATAACTCTGTTACGGTCCCAAGATCCAGGCCTGCCTGTGCACTGATTGCCTCACGGTCAGGAGTTTTATTTCCTAGCCTCCTTGTGTTGGCACACACGGCTCTCCATGGCAATGTACCATAACTCTGTTACGGTCCCAAGATCCAGGCCTCGCTCTGTGCACTGATTGCCTCACGGTCAGGAGTTTTAGTTCCTAGACCTCCTTGTGTTGGCACACACGGCCTCCATGGCAATGTACCATAACCTGTTATGGTCCCAAGATCCAGGCCTGCCTCTGCACTGATTGCCCCACGGTCAGGAGTTTTAGTTTCCTAGACCTCCTGTGTTGGCACACACGCTCTCCATGGTAATGTACCATAACTCTGCTATGGTCCCAAGATCCAGGCCTGCCTGTGCACTGATTGCCTCACGGTCAGGAGTTTTAGTTCCTAGACTCCTTGTGTTGGCACACACGGTCTCCATGGCAATGTACCATAACCTGCTATGGTCCCAAGATCCAGGCCTGCCTCTGCACTGATTGCCTCACGGTCAGGAGTTTTAGTTCCTAGACTCCTTGTGTTGGCACACACGGCTCTCCATGGTAATGTACCATAACTCTGCTATGGTCCCAAGATCCAGGCCTGCCTCTGCACTAATTGCCTCACGGTCAGGAGTTTTAGTTCCTAGACTCCTTGTGTTGGCACACACGGCTCTCCATGGCAATGTACCATAACTCTGTTACGGTCCCAAGATCCAGGCCTGCTCTGCACTGATTGCCTCACTGTCAGGAGTTTTAGTTCCTAGACTCCTTGTGTTGGCACACACGGCTCTCCATGGTAATGTACCATAACCTGTTACGGTCCCAAGATCCAGGCCTGCCTCTGCACTAATTGCCTCACGGTCAGGAGTTTTAGTTCCTAGACTCCTTGTGTTGGCACACACGGCTCTCCATGGTAATGTACCATAACTCTGTTATGGTCCCAAGATCCAGGCCTGCCTCTGCACTGATTGCCTCACGGTCAGGAGTTTTAGTTCCTAGACTCCTTGTGTTGGAGCACACGGTTCTCCATGGTAATGTACCATAACTCTGCTACGGTCCCAAGATCCAGGCCTGCCTCTGCACTGATTGCTCCACTGTCAGGAGTTTTAGTTCCTAGACTCCTTGTGCTGGACACACGGCTCTCCATGGTAATGTACCATAACCTGTTACGGTCCCAAGATCCAGGCCTGCCTCTGCACTGATTGCCCCACGGTCAGGAGTTTTAGTTCCTAGACTCCTTGTGTTGGCACACACGGCCTCCATGGCAATGTACCATAACTCTGCTATGGTCCCAAGATCCAGGCCTGCCTCTGCACTGATTGCCCACGGTCAGGAGTTTTAGTTCCTAGACTCCTTGTGTTGGCACACACGGCTCTCCATGGTAATGTACCATAACCTGTTATGGTCCCAAGATCCAGGCCTGCCTCTGCACTGATTGCCCACGGTCAGGAGTTTTAGTTCCTAGACTCCTTGTGTTGGCACACACGGCTCTCCATGGTAATGTACCATAACTCTGCTATGGTCCCAAGATCCAGGCCTGCCTCTGCACTGATTGCCTCACGGTCAGGAGTTTTAGTCTCTAGACCCTTGTGTTGGCACACACGGCTCTCCATGGCAATGTACCATAACTCTGTTACGGTCCCAAGATCCAGGCCTGCCTCTGCACTGATTGCCTCACGGTCAGGAGTTTTAGTTCCTAGACCCTTGTGTTGGCACACACGGCTCTCCATGGTAATGTACCATAACTCTGTTACGGTCCCAAGATCCAGGCCTGCCTCTGCACTGATTGCGCCACGGTCAGGAGTTTTAGTTCCTAGACTCCTTGTGTTGGCACACACTGCCTCCATGGTAATGTACCATAACCTGTTATGGTCCCAAGATCCAGGCCTGCCTCTGCACTGATTGCGCCACGGTCAGGAGTTTTAGTTCCTAGACTCCTTGTGTTGGCACACACGGCTCTCCATGGTAATGTACCATAACTCTGCTATGGTCCCAAGATCCAGGCCTGCCTCTGCACTGATTGCTCCACGGTCAGGAGTTTTAGTTCCTAGACTCCTTTGTTGGCACACACGGCTCTCCATGGTAATGTACCATAACCTGTTACGGTCCCAAGATCCAGGCCTGCCTCTGCACTGATTGCCCCACGGTCAGGAGTTTTAGTTCCTAGACTCCTGTGTTGGCACACACGGCCTCCATGGCAATGTACCATAACTCTGTTATGGTCCCAAGATCCAGGCCTGCCTCTGCACTGATTGCCTCACGGTCAGGAGTTTTAGTTCCTAGACTCCTTGTGTTGGCACACACGGCTCTCCATGGTAATGTACCATAACTCTGCTATGGTCCCAAGATCCAGGCCTGCCTCTGCACTGATTGCCTCCACGGTCAGGAGTTTTAGTTCCTAGACTCCTTGTGTTGGCACACACGGCTCTCCATGGTAATGTACCATAACCTGCTATGGTCCCAAGATCCAGGCCTGCTCTGCACTGATTGCGCCACGGTCAGGAGTTTTAGTTCCTAGACTCTTGTGTTGGCACACACGGCTCTCCATGGTAATGTACCATAACTCTGCTATGGTCCCAAGATCCAGGCCTGCCTCTGCACTGATTGCCTCACGGTCAGGAGTTTTAGTTCCTAGACCTTTGTGTTGGCACACGGCTCTCTCCATGGCAATGTACCATAACCTGTTACGGTCCCAAGATCCAGGCCTGCCTCTGCACTGATTGCCTCACGGTCAGGAGTTTTAGTTCCTAGACTCCTTGTGTTGGCACACACTGCTCTCATGGTAATGTACCATAACCTGTTACGGTCCCAAGATCCAGGCCTGCCTCTGCACTGATTATGCCTACGGTCAGGAGTTTTAGTTCCTAGACTCCTTGTGTTGCAAACACGGCTCTCCATGGTAATGTACCATAACCTGCTATGGTCCCAAGATCCAGGCCTGCCTCTGCACTGATTGCGCCACGGTCAGGAGTTTTAGTTCCTAGACTCCTTGTGTTGGCACACACGGCTCTCCATGGCAATGTACCATAACTCTGTTATGGTCCCAAGATCCAGGCCTGCCTCTGCACTAATTGCCTCACGGTCAGGAGTTTTAGTTCCTAGACTCCTTGTGTTGGCACACACGGCTCTCCATGGTAATGTACCATAACTCTGTTACGGTCCCAAGATCCAGGCCTGCCTCTGCACTGATTGCCTCACGGTCAGGAGTTTTAGTTCCTAGACTCCTTGTGTTGGCACACACGGCTCTCCATGGCAATGTACCATAACTCTGTTACGGTCCCAAGATCCAGGCCTGCCTCTGCACTGATTGCCCACGGTCAGGAGTTTTAGTTCCTAGACTCCTTGTGTTGGCACACACGGCTCTCCATGGTAATGTACCATAACTCTGCTATGGTCCCAAGATCCAGGCCTGCCTCTGCACTGATTGCCTCACGGTCAGGAGTTTTAGTTCCTAGACTCCTTGTGTTGGCACACACGGCTCTCCATGGTAATGTACCATAACTCTGTTACGGTCCCAAGATCCAGGCCTGCCTCTGCACTGATTGCCTCACGGTCAGGAGTTTTAGTTCCTAGACTCTTGTGTTGGCACACACTGCCTCCATGGTAATGTACCATAACTCTGTTATGGTCCCAAGATCCAGGCCTGCCTCTGCACTGATTGCCTCACGGTCAGGAGTTTTAGTTCCTAGACCTGTGTTGGCACACACGGCTCTCCATGGTAATGTACCATAACTCTGTTACGGTCCCAAGATCCAGGCCTGCCTCTGCACTGATTGCCTCACGGTCAGGAGTTTTAGTTCCTAGACTCCTTGTGTTGGCACACAGGCTCTCCATGGTATGTACCATAACTCTGCTATGGTCCCAAGATCCAGGCCTGCCTCTGCACTGATTGCCTCACGGTCAGGAGTTTTAGTTCCTAGACCTTGTGTTGGCACACACGGCTCTCCATGGTAATGTACCATAACCTGTTATGGTCCCAAGATCCAGGCCTGCCTCTGCACTGATTGCCTCACGGTCAGGAGTTTTAGTTCCTAGACCCTTGTGCTGGCACACACGGCTCTCCATGGTAATGTACCATAACTCTGTTACGGTCCCAAGATCCAGGCCTGCCTCTGCACTGATTGCCTCCACGGTCAGGAGTTTTAGTTCCTAGACTCCTTGTGTTGGCACACACGGCTCTCCATGGTAATGTACCATAACTCTGTCTATGGTCCCAAGATCCAGGCCTGCCTCTGCACCTGATTGCCTCACGGTCAGGAGTTTTAGTTCCTAGACTCCTTGTGTTGGCACACACGGCTCTCCATGGTAATGTACCATAACCTGTTATGGTCCCAAGATCCAGGCCTGCCTCTGCACTGATTGCCTCACGGTCAGGAGTTTTAGTTCCTAGACTCCTTGTGTTGGCACACACGGTTCTCCATGGTAATGTACCATAACTCTGTTACGGTCCCAAGATCCAGGCCTGCCTCTGCACTGATTGCCTCACGGTCAGGAGTTTTAGTTCCTAGACTCCTGTGTTGGCACACACGGCTCTCCATGGTAATGTACCATAACTCTGTTACGGTCCCAAGATCCAGGCCTGCCTCTGCACTGATTGCCTCACGGTCAGGAGTTTTAGTTCCTAGACTCCTTGTGTTGGCACACACGGCTCTCCATGGTAATGTACCATAACTCTGCTATGGTCCCAAGATCCAGGCCTGCCTCTGCACTGATTGCCCACGGTCAGGAGTTTTAGTTCCTAGACTCCTTGTGTTGGCACACACGGCTCTCCATGGCAATGTACCATAACTCTGTTACGGTCCCAAGATCCAGGCCTGCCTGTGCACTGATTGCCTCACGGTCAGGAGTTTTAGTTCCTAGACCTCCTTGTGTTGGCACACACGGCTCTCCATGGCAATGTACCATAACTCTGTTATGGTCCCAAGATCCAGGCCTGCCTGTGCACTGATTGCCTCACGGTCAGGAGTTTTAGTTCCTAGACTCCTTGTGTTGGCACACACGGCTCTCCATGGCAATGTACCATAACTCTGCTATGGTCCCAAGATCCAGGCCTGCCTCTGCACTGATTGCCTCACGGTCAGGAGTTTTAGTTCCTAGACTCCTTGTGTTGACACACACGGCTCTCCATGGCAATGTACCATAACTCTGCTATGGTCCCAAGATCCAGGCCTGCCTCTGCACTGATTGCCTCACGGTCAGGAGTTTTAGTTTCAGACTCCTTGTGTTGGCACACACGGCCTCCATGGCAATGTACCATAACTCTGCTATGGTCCCAAGATCCAGGCCTGCCTCTGCACTGATTGCGTCACGGTCAGGAGTTTTAGTTCCTAGACTCCTTGTGTTGGCACACACGGCTCTCCATGGCAATGTACCATAACTCTGTTACGGTCCCAAGATCCAGGCCTGCCTCTGCACTGATTGCCTCACGGTCAGGAGTTTTAGTTCCTAGACTCCTTTGTTGGCACACACGGCTCTCCATGGCAATGTACCATAACCTGTTATGGTCCCAAGATCCAGGCCTGCCTCTGCACTGATTGCCTCACGGTCAGGAGTTTTAGTTCCTAGACTCCTTGTGTTGGCACACACGGCTCTCCATGGTAATGTACCATAACTCTGTTACGGTCCCAAGATCCAGGCCTGCCTCTGCACTGATTGCGTCACGGTCAGGAGTTTTAGTTCCTAGACTCCTTGTGTTGGCACACACGGCTCTCCATGGTAATGTACCATAACCTGTTACGGTCCCAAGATCCAGGCCTGCCTCTGCACTGATTGCCTCACGGTCAGGAGTTTTAGTTCCTAGACCTCTGTGCTGGCACACACGGCTCTCCATGGCAATGTACCATAACTCTGCTATGGTCCCAAGATCCAGGCCTGCCTCTGCACTGATTGCCCCACGGTCAGGAGTTTTAGTTCCTAGACTCCTTGTGTTGGCACACACGGCTCTCCATGGTAATGTACCATAACTCTGCTATGGTCCCAAGATCCAGGCCTGCCTCTGCACTGATTGCCCCACGGTCAGGAGTTTTAGTTCCTAGACTCCTTGTGTTGGCACACACGGCTCTCCATGGCTAATGTACCATAACTCTGCTATGGTCCCAAGATCCAGGCCTGCCTCTGCACTGATTGCTCCACGGTCAGGAGTTTTAGTTCTAGACTCCTTGTGTTGGCACACACGGCTCCCATGGTAATGTACCATAACTCTGCTATGGTCCCAAGATCCAGGCCTGCCTTCTGCACTGATTGCGCCCACGGTCAGGAGTTTTAGTTCCTAGACTCCTTGTGTTGGCACACACGGCTCTCCATGGTAATGTACCATAACTCTGTTATGGTCCCAAGATCCAGGCCTGCCTCTGCACTGATTGCGCCACGGTCAGGAGTTTTAGTTCCTAGACTCCTGTGTTGGCACACACGGCTCTCCATGGTAATGTACCATAACTCTGCTATGGTCCCAAGATCCAGGCCTGCCTCTGCACTAATTGCCTCACGGTCAGGAGTTTTAGTTCCTAGACTCTTGTGTTGGCACACACGGCTCCATGGCAATGTACCATAACCTGTTACGGTCCCAAGATCCAGGCCTGCCTCTGCACTGATTGCCTCCACGTCAGGAGTTTTAGTTCCTAGACTCCTTGTGTTGGCACACACGGCTCTCCATGGTAATGTACCATAACTCTGCTATGGTCCCAAGATCCAGGCCTGCCTCTGCACTGATTGCCTCACGGTCAGGAGTTTTAGTTCCTAGACCTCTGTGTTGGCACACACGGCTCTCCATGGTAATGTACCATAACTCTGTTATGGTCCCAAGATCCAGGCCTGCCTCTGCACTGATTGCCTCACGGTCAGGAGTTTTAGTTCCTAGACTCCTTGTGTTGGCACACACGGTCCTCCATGGCAATGTACCATAACTCTGCTATGGTCCCAAGATCCAGGCCTGCCTCTGCACTAATTGCCTCACGGTCAGGAGTTTTAGTTCCTAGACCTTGTGTTGGCACACCGGCTCTCCATGGTAATGTACCATAACCTGTTACGGTCCCAAGATCCAGGCCTGCCTCTGCACTGATTGCCTCACGGTCAGGAGTTTTAGTTCCTAGACCCTTGTGTTGGCACACACGGCTCTCCATGGTAATGTACCATAACTCTGTTACGGTCCCAAGATCCAGGCCTGCCTCTGCACTGATTGCCCTCACGGTCAGGAGTTTTAGTTCCTAGACTCCTTGTGTTGGCACACACGGCTCTCCATGGTAATGTACCATAACTCTGTTATGGTCCCAAGATCCAGGCCTGCCTCTGCACTGATTGCCTCACGGTCAGGGTTTTAGTTCCTAGACTCCTTGTGTTGGCACACACGGCTCTCCATGGTCAATGTACCATAACCTGTTACGGTCCCAAGATCCAGGCCTGCCTCTGCACTGATTGCCTCACGGTCAGGAGTTTTAGTTCCTAGACTCCTTGTGTTGACACACGCTCTCCATGGTAATGTACCATAACTCTGCTATGGTCCCAAGATCCAGGCCTGCCTCTGCACTGATTGCCTCACGGTCAGGAGTTTTAGTTCCTAGACTCCTTGTGTTGGCACACACGGCTTCCATGGTAATGTACCATAACTCTGTTACGGTCCCAAGATCCAGGCCTGCTCTGCACTGATTGCCCCACGGTCAGGAGTTTTAGTTCCTAGACTCCTTGTGTTGGCACACACGGCCTCCATGGCAATGTACCATAACTCTGCTATGGTCCCAAGATCCAGGCCTGCCTCTGCACTGATTGCCCCACGGTCAGGAGTTTTAGTTCTAGACTCCTTGTGTTGGCACACACGGCTCTCCATGGTAATGTACCATAACTCTGTTATGGTCCCAAGATCCAGGCCTGCCTCTGCACTGATTGCCTCACGGTCAGGAGTTTTAGTTCCTAGACTCCTTGTGTTGGCACACACGGCTCTCCATGGTAATGTACCATAACTCTGCTATGGTCCCAAGATCCAGGCCTGCCTCTGCACTCTGATTGCCTCACTGTCAGGAGTTTTAGTTCCTAGACCCTTGTGTTGGCACACACGGTTCTCCATGGCAATGTACCATAACTCTGTTACGGTCCCAAGATCCAGGCCTGCCTCTGCACTGAATTGCCCTCACGGTCAGGAGTTTTAGTTCCTAGACTCCTTGTGTTGGCACAACTGCTCTCCATGGCAATGTACCATAACTCTGCTATGGTCCCAAGATCCAGGCCTGCCTGTGCACTGATTGCCTCCACGGTCAGGAGTTTTAGTTCCTAGACCCTTTGTGCACACACGGCTCTCCATGGCAATGTACCATAACCTGCTATGGTCCCAAGATCCAGGCCTGCCTCTGCACTGATTGCCCCACGTCAGGAGTTTTAGTTCCTAGACTCCTTGTGTTGGCACACACGGCTCTCCATGGTAATGTACCATAACTCTGCTATGGTCCCAAGATCCAGGCCTGCCTCTGCACTGATTGGCCCACGGTCAGGAGTTTTAGTTCTAGACTCCTTGTGTTGGCACACACGGCTCTCCATGGTAATGTACCATAACTCTGCTATGGTCCCAAGATCCAGGCCTGCCTCTGCACTGATTGCCCACGGTCAGGAGTTTTAGTTCCAGACCCTTGTGCTGGCACACACACGGCTCTCCATGGCAATGTACCATAACCTGTTATCGGTCCCAAGATCCAGGCCTGCCTCTGCACCGATTGCCTCACGGTCAGGAGTTTTAGTTCCTAGACTCCTTGTGTTGGCACACACGGCTCTCCATGGTAATGTACCATAACTCTGTTACGGTCCCAAGATCCAGGCCTGCCTCTGCACTGATTGCCTCACGTCAGGAGTTTTAGTTCCTAGACTCCTTGTGTTGGCACACACGGCTCTCCATGGTAATGTACCATAACTCTGCTATGGTCCCAAGATCCAGGCCTGCCTCTGCACTGATTTGCCACGGTCAGGAGTTTTAGTTCCTAGACTCCTGTGTTGGCACACACGGCTCTCCATGGTAATGTACCATAACTCTGTTACGGTCCCAAGATCCAGGCCTGCCTCTGCACTGATTGCCTCACGGTCAGGAGTTTTAGTTCCTAGACTCCTTGTGTTGGCACACACGGCTCTCCATGGTAATGTACCATAACTCTGCTATGGTCCCAAGATCCAGGCCTGCCTCTGCACTGATTGCCTCACGGTCAGGAGTTTTAGTTCCTAGACTCCTTGTGTTGGCACACACGGCTCTCCATGGTAATGTACCATAACTCTGTTACGGTCCCAAGATCCAGGCCTGCCTGTGCACTGATTGCCTCACGGTCAGGAGTTTTAGTTCCTAGACTCCTTGTGTTGGCACACACGGCTCTCCATGGTAATGTACCATAACTCTGATATGGTCCCAAGATCCAGGCCTGCCTCTGCACTGATTGCCTCACGGTCAGGAGTTTTAGTTCCTAGACTCCTTGTGTTGGCACACACGGCTCTCCATGGCAATGTACCATAACCTGTTACGGTCCCAAGATCCAGGCCTGCCTCTGCACTGATTGCCTCACGGTCAGGAGTTTTAGTTCCTAGACCTTGTGTTGGCACACATGGCTCTCCATGGTAATGTACCATAACTCTGTTACGGTCCCAAGATCCAGGCCTGCCTCTGCACTGATTGGCCTCACGGTCAGGAGTTTTAGTTCCTAGACTCCTCGTTGGCACACACGGCTCTCCATGGTAATGTACCATAACCTGTTACGGTCCCAAGATCCAGGCCTGCCTCTGCACTGATTGCCTCACGGTCAGGAGTTTTAGTTCCTAGACTCCTTGTGTTGGCACACACGGCTCTCCATGGTAATGTACCATAACTCTGTTACGGTCCCAAGATCCAGGCCTGCCTCTGCACTGATTGCCCCATGGTCAGGAGTTTTAGTTCCTAGACTCCTTGTGTTGGCACACACGGCTCTCCATGGTAATGTACCATAACTCTGTTACTGGTCCCAAGATCCAGGCCTGCCTCTGCACTGATTGCCCTCACGGTCAGGAGTTTTAGTTCCTAGACTCCTTGTGTTGGACACACGGTCCTCCATGGCAATGTACCATAACCTGTTACGGTCCCAAGATCCAGGCCTGCCTGTGCACTGATTGCCTCACGGTCAGGAGTTTTAGTTCCTAGACTCCTTGTGTTGGCACACACGGCTCTCCATGGTAATGTACCATAACTCTGCTATGGTCCCAAGATCCAGGCCTGCCTCTGCACTGATTGTCCACGGTCAGGAGTTTTAGTTCCTAGACTCCTTGTGTTGGCACACACGGCCTCCATGGCAATGTACCATAACTCTGTTACGGTCCCAAGATCCAGGCCTGCCTCTGCACTGATTGCCTCACGGTCAGGAGTTTTAGTTCCTAGACTCCTGTGTTGGCACACACGGCTCTCCATGGTAATGTACCATAACCTGTTATGGTCCCAAGATCCAGGCCTGCCTGTGCACTGATTGCCTCACGGTCAGGAGTTTTAGTTCCTAGACTCCTTGTGTTGGCACACACGGCTCTCCATGGCAATGTACCATAACTCTGCTATGGTCCCAAGATCCAGGCCTGCCTCTGCACTGATTGCCTCACGGTCAGGAGTTTTAGTTCCTAGACTCCTTGTGTTGGCACACACGGTCTCCATGGTAATGTACCATAACTCTGTTATGGTCCCAAGATCCAGGCCTGCCTCTGCACTGATTGCCCCACGGTCAGGAGTTTTAGTTCTAGACTCCTTGTGTTGGCACACACGGCTCTCCATGGTAATGTACCATAACCTGTTACGGTCCCAAGATCCAGGCCTGCCTCTGCACTGATTGCCTCACGGTCAGGAGTTTTAGTCTCTAGACTCTTGTGTTGGCACACACGGCTCTCCATGGTAATGTACCATAACTCTGTTATGGTCCCAAGATCCAGGCCTGCCTCTGCACTGATTGCCTCACGGTCAGGAGTTTTAGTTCCTAGACTCCTTGTGCTGGCACACACGGCCTCCATGGCAATGTACCATAACTCCTGTTACGGTCCCAAGATCCAGGCCTGCCTGTGCACTGATTGCCCCACGGTCAGGAGTTTTAGTTCTAGACTCCTGTGTTGGCACACACGGCCTCCATGGTAATGTACCATAACTCTGCTATGGTCCCAAGATCCAGGCCCTCTGCACCTGATTGCCCCACGGTCAGGAGTTTTAGTTCCTAGACCCTTGTGTTGGCACACACGGCTCCATGGCAATGTACCATAACTCTGCTATGGTCCCAAGATCCAGGCCTGCCTCTGCACTGATTGCCTCACGGTCAGGAGTTTTAGTTCTAGACTCCTGTGTTGGCACACACGGCCTCCATGGTAATGTACCATAACTTGCTTATGGTCCCAAGATCCAGGCCTGCCTCTGCACTGATTAGCCTACGGTCAGGAGTTTTAGTTCCTAGACCTTGTGTTGGCACACACGGCTCTCCATGGTAATGTACCATAACTCTGTTACGGTCCCAAGATCCAGGCCTGCCTCTGCACTGATTGCCTCACGGTCAGGAGTTTTAGTTCCTAGACTCCTGTGCTGGACACACGGCTCTCATGGTAATGTACCATAACTCTGTTACGGTCCCAAGATCCAGGCCTGCCTCTGCACTGATTGCTCTCACGGTCAGGAGTTTTAGTTCCTAGACTCCTTGTGTTGGCACACACGGCCTCCATGGTAATGTACCATAACTCTGTTACGGTCCCAAGATCCAGGCCTGCCTGTGCACTGATTGCCCACGGTCAGGAGTTTTAGTTCCTAGACTCCTTGTGTTGGACACACGGCTCTCCATGGTAATGTACCATAACCTGCTATGGTCCCAAGATCCAGGCCTGCCTCTGCACTGATTGCCCCACGGTCAGGAGTTTTAGTTCCTAGACTCCTGTGTTGGCACACACGGCCTCCATGGTAATGTACCATAACCTGTTATGGTCCCAAGATCCAGGCCTGCCTCTGCACTGATTGCCTCACGGTCAGGAGTTTTAGTTCTAGACTCCTTGTGTTGGCACACACGGCCTCCATGGTAATGTACCATAACTCTGCTATGGTCCCAAGATCCAGGCCTGCCTCTGCACTGATTGCCTCACGGTCAGGAGTTTTAGTTCCTAGACTCCTTGTGTTGGCACACACGGCTCTCCATGGTAATGTACCATAACTCTGTTACGGTCCCAAGATCCAGGCCTGCCTGTGCACTGATTGCCTCACGGTCAGGAGTTTTAGTTCCTAGACTCCTTGTGTTGGCACACACGGCTCTCCATGGTAATGTACCATAACTCTGCTATGGTCCCAAGATCCAGGCCTGCCTCTGCACTGATTGCCCTACTGTCAGGAGTTTTAGTTCCTAGACTCCTGTGTTGGCACACACGGCTCTCCATGGTAATGTACCATAACTCTGCTATGGTCCCAAGATCCAGGCCTGCCTCTGCACTGATTGCCTCACGGTCAGGAGTTTTAGTTCCTAGACTCCTTGTGTTGGCACACACGGCTCTCCATGGTAATGTACCATAACTCTGTTACGGTCCCAAGATCCAGGCCTGCCTGTGCACTGATTGCGTCACGGTCAGGAGTTTTAGTTCCTAGACTCCTTGTGTTGGCACACACGGCTCTCCATGGTAATGTACCATAACTCTGCTATGGTCCCAAGATCCAGGCCTGCCTCTGCACTGATTGCCTCACGGTCAGGAGTTTTAGTTCCTAGACTCCTTGTGTTGGCACACACGGCTCTCCATGGTAATGTACCATAACCTGTTACGGTCCCAAGATCCAGGCCTGCCTCTGCACTGATTGCCTCACGGTCAGGAGTTTTAGTTCCTAGACTCCTTGTGTTGGCACACACGGCTCTCCATGGTAATGTACCATAACCTGTTACGGTCCCAAGATCCAGGCCTGCCTCTGCACTGATTGCTCACGGTCAGGAGTTTTAGTTCCTAGACCCTTGTGCTGGCACACACGGCTCTCCATGGTAATGTACCATAACTCGCTATGGTCCCAAGATCCAGGCCTGCCTCTGCACTGATTGCCCACGGTCAGGAGTTTTAGTTCCTAGACTCCTTGTGTTGGCACACACGGCTCTCCATGGTAATGTACCATAACCTGCTATGGTCCCAAGATCCAGGCCTGCCTCTGCACTGATTGCCTCACGGTCAGGAGTTTTAGTTCCTAGACCCTTGTGTTGGCACACACGGCTCTCCATGGCAATGTACCATAACTCTGTTACGGTCCCAAGATCCAGGCCTGCCTCTGCACTGATTGCCTCACGGTCAGGAGTTTTAGTTCCTAGACTCCTGTGTTGGCACACACGGCTCTCCATGGTAATGTACCATAACCTGTTACGGTCCCAAGATCCAGGCCTGCCTCTGCACTGATTGCCCCACGGTCAGGAGTTTTAGTTCCTAGACTCCTTGTGTTGGCACACACGGCTCTCCATGGTAATGTACCATAACCTGTTACGGTCCCAAGATCCAGGCCTGCCTCTGCACTGATTGCCTCACGGTCAGGAGTTTTAGTTCCTAGACTCCTTGTGTGGCACACACGGCTCTCCATGGTAATGTACCATAACTCTGCTATGGTCCCAAGATCCAGGCCTGCCTCTGCACTGATTGCCTCACGGTCAGGAGTTTTAGTTCCTAGACTCCTTGTGTTGGCACACACGGCTCTCCATGGTAATGTACCATAACTCTGTTATGGTCCCAAGATCCAGGCCTGCCTCTGCACTGATTGCCTCACGGTCAGGAGTTTTAGTTCCTAGACCCTTGTGTTGGCACACACGGCTCTCCATGGCAATGTACCATAACTCTGTTACGGTCCCAAGATCCAGGCCTGCCTCTGCACTGATTGCCTCACGGTCAGGAGTTTTAGTTCCTAGACTCCTTGTGTTGGCACACACGGCTCTCCATGGTAATGTACCATAACTCTGCTATGGTCCCAAGATCCAGGCCTGCCTCTGCACTGATTGCCCACGGTCAGGAGTTTTAGTTCCTAGACTCCTTGTGTTGACACACGCTCCTCCATGGTAATGTACCATAACTCTGCTATGGTCCCAAGATCCAGGCCTGCCTCTGCACTGATTGCCTCACGGTCAGGAGTTTTAGTTCCTAGACTCCTTGTGTTGGCACACACGGCTCTCCATGGCAATGTACCATAACCTGTTATGGTCCCAAGATCCAGGCCTGCCTCTGCACTGATTGCCTCACGGTCAGGAGTTTTAGTTCCTAGACCCTTGTGTTGGCACACACGGCTCTCCATGGTAATGTACCATAACCTGCTATGGTCCCAAGATCCAGGCCTGCCTCTGCACTGATTGCCTCACGGTCAGGAGTTTTAGTTCCTAGACTCCTTGTGTTGGCACACACGGCTCTCCATGGTAATGTACCATAACTCTGTTACGGTCCCAAGATCCAGGCCTGCCTCTGCACTGATTGCCTCACGGTCAGGAGTTTTAGTTCCTAGACTCCTTGTGTTGGCACACGGCTCTCCATGGTAATGTACCATAACTCTGCTATGGTCCCAAGATCCAGGCCTGCCTCTGCACTGATTGCCTCACGTCAGGAGTTTTAGTTCCTAGACTCTTGTGTTGCACACACGGCTCTCCATGGTAATGTACCATAACTCTGCTATGGTCCCAAGATCCAGGCCTGCCTCTGCACTGATTGCCTCACGGTCAGGAGTTTTAGTTCCTAGACTCCTTGTGTTGGCACACCGGCTCTCCATGGTAATGTACCATAACCTGTTACGGTCCCAAGATCCAGGCCTGCCTCTGCACTGATTGCCTCACGGTCAGGAGTTTTAGTTCCTAGACTCCTTGTGTTGGCACACACGGCTCTCCATGGTAATGTACCATAACTCTGCTATGGTCCCAAGATCCAGGCCTGCCTCTGCACTGATTGCCTCACGGTCAGGAGTTTTAGTTCCTAGACTCCTTGTGTTGGCACACACGGCTCTCCATGGTAATGTACCATAACTCTGTTAGGTCCCAAGATCCAGGCCTGCCTCTGCACTGATTGCCTCACGGTCAGGAGTTTTAGTTCCTAGACTCCTTGTGTTGGCACACACGGCTCTCCATGGTAATGTACCATAACTCTGTTACGGTCCCAAGATCCAGGCCTGCCTCTGCACTGATTGCCTCACGGTCAGGAGTTTTAGTTCCTAGACTCCTTGTGTTGGCACACACGGCTCTCCATGGCAATGTACCATAACTCTGTTATGGTCCCAAGATCCAGGCCTGCCTTGCACTGATTGCCCCACGGTCAGGAGTTTTAGTTCCTAGACTCCTTGTGTTGGCACACACGGCTCTCCATGGCAATGTACCATAACTCTGTATGGTCCCAAGATCCAGGCCTGCCTCTGCACTGATTGCCTCACGGTCAGGAGTTTTAGTTCCTAGACTCTTGTGTTGGCACACGGCTCTCCATGGCAATGTACCATAACCTGTTACGGTCCCAAGATCCAGGCCTGCCTCTGCACTGATTGCCTCACGGTCAGGAGTTTTAGTTCCTAGACTCCTTGTGTTGGCACACACGTCTCCATGGCAATGTACCATAACTCTGCTATGGTCCCAAGATCCAGGCCTGCCTCTGCACGATTGCCTCACTGTCAGGAGTTTTAGTTCCTAGACTCCTTGTGTTGGCACACACGGCTCTCCATGGCAATGTACCATAACTGCTACGGTCCCAAGATCCAGGCCTGCCTCTGCACTGATTGCCCCACGGTCAGGAGTTTTAGTTCCTAGACTCCTTGTGTTGGCACACACGGCTCTCCATGGTAATGTACCATAACTCTGCTATGGTCCCAAGATCCAGGCTGCCTCTGCACTGATTGCCTCACGGTCAGGAGTTTTAGTTCCTAGACTCCTTGTGTTGGCACACGGCTCTCCATGGCAATGTACCATAACCTGTTAGGGTCCCAAGATCCAGGCCTGCCTCTGCACTGATTGCCTCACGGTCAGGAGTTTTAGTTCCTAGACTCCTTGTGCTGGCACACACGGCTCCATGGTAATGTACCATAACTCTGGGGTCCCAAGATCCAGGCCTGCCTCTGCACTGATTGCCCCACGGTCAGGAGTTTTAGTTCCTAGACTCCTTGTGTTGGCACACACGGTCTCCATGGTAATGTACCATAACTCTGTTACGGTCCCAAGATCCAGGCCTGCCTCTGCACTGATTGCCTCACGGTCAGGAGTTTTAGTTCCTAGATCCTTGTGTTGGCACACACGGCTCTCCATGGCAATGTACCATAACTCTGCTATGGTCCCAAGATCCAGGCCTGCCTCTGCACTGATTGCCCCACGGTCAGGAGTTTTAGTTCCTAGACTCCTTGTGTTGGCACACACTCTCCATGGTAATGTACCATAACCTGCTATGGTCCCAAGATCCAGGCCTGCCTCTGCACTGATTGCCTCACGGTCAGGAGTTTTAGTTCCTAGACTCTTGTGTTGGCACACGGCTCCATGGTAATGTACCATAACTCTGCTATGGTCCCAAGATCCAGGCCTGCCTCTGCACTGATTGCGCCACGGTCAGGAGTTTTAGTTCCTAGACTCCCTTGTGTTGGCACACACGGCTCTCCATGGCAATGTACCATAACTCTGCTATGGTCCCAAGATCCAGGCCTGCCTCTGCACTGATTGCCCACGGTCAGGAGTTTTAGTTCCTAGACTCCTTGTGTTGGCACACACGCCCTCCATGGTAATGTACCATAACTCTGCTATGGTCCCAAGATCCAGGCCTGCCTCTGCACCTGATTGCCCACGGTCAGGAGTTTTAGTTCCTAGACTCCTTGTGTTGGCACACACGCTCTCCATGGTAATGTACCATAACTCTGCTATGGTCCCAAGATCCAGGCCTGCCTCTGCACTGATTGCCTCACGGTCAGGAGTTTTAGTTCCTAGACTCCTTGTGTTGGCACACACGGCTCTCCATGGCAATGTACCATAACTCTGTTACGGTCCCAAGATCCAGGCCTGCCTCTGCACTGATTGCCTCACGGTCAGGAGTTTTAGTTCCTAGACTCCTTGTGTTGGCACACACGGCTCTCCATGGCAATGTACCATAACTCTGCTATGGTCCCAAGATCCAGGCCTGCCTCTGCACTGATTGCCTCACGGTCAGGAGTTTTAGTTCCTAGACTCCTTGTGTTGGCACACACGGCTCTCCATGGTAATGTACCATAACTCTGCTATGGTCCCAAGATCCAGGCCTGCCTCTGCACTGATTGCCTCACGGTCAGGAGTTTTAGTTCCTAGACTCCTTGTGTTGGCACACACGGCTCTCCATGGCAATGTACCATAACTCTGTTATGGTCCCAAGATCCAGGCCTGCCTCTGCACTGATTGCCTCACGGTCAGGAGTTTTAGTTCCTAGACTCCTTGTGTTGGCACACACGGCTCTCCATGGCAATGTACCATAACCTGTTATGGTCCCAAGATCCAGGCCTGCCTCTGCACTGCCTCACGGTCAGGAGTTTTAGTTCCTAGACTCCTTGTGTTGGCACACACGGCTCTCCATGGTAATGTACCATAACTCTGTTATGGTCCCAAGATCCAGGCCTGCCTCTGCACTGATTGCCTCACTGTCAGGAGTTTTAGTTCCTAGACTCCTTGTGTTGGCACACACGGCTCTCCATGGTAATGTACCATAACTCTATGGTCCCAAGATCCAGGCCTGCCTCTGCACTGATTGCCTCCACGGTCAGGAGTTTTAGTTCTAGACTCCTTGTGTTGGCACACAGGCTCTCCATGGTAATGTACCATAACTCTGCTACGGTCCCAAGATCCAGGCCTGCCTCTGCACTGATTGCCTCACGGTCAGGAGTTTTAGTTCCTAGACTCCTTGTGTTGGCACACACGGCTCTCCATGGAAATGTACCATAACTCTGCTATGGTCCCAAGATCCAGGCCTGCCTCTGCACTGATTGCCTCACGGTCAGGAGTTTTAGTTCCTAGACTCCTTGTGTTGGCACACACGGCTCTCCATGGTAATGTACCATAACTCTGTTACGGTCCCAAGATCCAGGCCTGCCTCTGCACTGATTGCCTCACGGTCAGGAGTTTTAGTTCCTAGACTCCTTGTGTTGGCACACACGGCTCTCCATGGCAATGTACCATAACTCTGTTACGGTCCCAAGATCCAGGCCTGCCTCTGCACTGATTGCCTCCACGGTCAGGAGTTTTAGTTCTAGACTCCTTGTGTTGGCACACACGGCTCTCCATGGTAATGTACCATAACTCTGCTATGGTCCCAAGATCCAGGCCTGCCTCTGCACTGATTGCCTCACGGTCAGGAGTTTTAGTTCCTAGACTCCTTGTGTTGGCACACACGGCTCTCCATGGCAATGTACCATAACTCTGTTACGGTCCCAAGATCCAGGCCTGCCTCTGCACTGATTGCCCTCACGGTCAGGAGTTTTAGTTCCTAGACTCTTGTGTTGGCACACACGGCTCTCCATGGTAATGTACCATAACTCTGTTATGGTCCCAAGATCCAGGCCTGCCTCTGCACTGATTGCCTCACGGTCAGGAGTTTTAGTTCCTAGACTCCTTTGTGTGGCACACACGGCTCCATGGTAATGTACCATAACTCTGCTATGGTCCCAAGATCCAGGCCTGCTCTGCACTGATTGCCTCACGGTCAGGAGTTTTAGTTCTAGACTCCTTGTGTTTGGCACACACGCTCTCCATGGTAATGTACCATAACCTGCTATGGTCCCAAGATCCAGGCCTGCCTCTGCACTGATTGCCTCACGGTCAGGAGTTTTAGTTCCTAGACTCCTGTGTTGGCACACACGTCTCCATGGCAATGTACCATAACTCTGCTATGGTCCCAAGATCCAGGCCTGCCTCTGCACTGATTTGCACGGTCGGAGTTTTAGTTCCTAGACTCCTTGTGCTGGCACACACGCTCTCCATGGTAATGTACCATAACTCTGCTATGGTCCCAAGATCCAGGCCTGCCTCTGCACTGATTGCCCCACGGTCAGGAGTTTAGTCCTAGACTCCTTGTGTTGGCACACACGCCTCCATGGCAATGTACCATAACCTGTTATGGTCCCAAGATCCAGGCCTGCCTCTGCACCGATTGCCCACGGTCAGGAGTTTTAGTTCCTAGACTCCTTGTGTTGGCACACAGGCCTCCATGGTAATGTACCATAACTCTGTTATGGTCCCAAGATCCAGGCCTGCCTCTGCACTGATTGCCTCACGGTCAGGAGTTTTAGTTCCTAGACTCCTTGTGTTGGCACACGGCTCTCCATGGTAATGTACCATAACTCTGCTATGGTCCCAAGATCCAGGCCTGCCTCTGCACTGATTGCCTCACGGTCAGGAGTTTTAGTTCCTAGACTCCTTGTGTTGGCACACACGGCTCTCCATGGCAATGTACCATAACTCTGCTATGGTCCCAAGATCCAGGCCTGCCTCTGCACTGATTGCCTCACGGTCAGGAGTTTTAGTTCCTAGACTCCTTGTGTTGGCACACACGGCTCTCCATGGTAATGTACCATAACCTGTTATGGTCCCAAGATCCAGGCCTGCCTCTGCACTGATTGCCTCACGGTCAGGAGTTTTAGTTCCTAGACTCTTGTGTTGGCACACACGGCTCTCCATGGTAATGTACCATAACCTGCTATGGTCCCAAGATCCAGGCCTGCCTCTGCACTGATTGCCTCACGGTCAGGAGTTTTAGTTCCTAGACTCCTTGTGTTGGCACACACGGCTCTCCATGGTAATGTACCATAACTCTGCTATGGTCCCAAGATCCAGGCCTGCCTCTGCACTGATTGCCTCACGGTCAGGAGTTTTAGTTCCTAGACTCCTTGTGTTGGCACACACGGCTCTCCATGGCAATGTACCATAACCTGTTACGGTCCCAAGATCCAGGCCTGCCTCTGCACTGATTGCCCTCACGGTCAGGAGTTTTAGTTCCTAGACCCTTGTGTTGGCACACACGGCTCTCCATGGCAATGTACCATAACTCTGTTACGGTCCCAAGATCCAGGCCTGCCTCTGCACTGATTGCCTCACGGTCAGGAGTTTTAGTTCCTAGACTCCTTGTGTTGGCACACACGCTCTCCATGGTAATGTACCATAACTCTGCTACGGTCCCAAGATCCAGGCCTGCCTCTGCACTGATTGCCTCACGGTCAGGAGTTTTAGTTCCTAGACTCCTTGTGTTGGCACACACGGCTCTCCATGGTAATGTACCATAACTCTGTTACGGTCCCAAGATCCAGGCCTGCTCTGCACTGATTGCCTCACGGTCAGGAGTTTTAGTTCCTAGACTCCTTGTGTTGGCACACACGGCCTCCATGGTAATGTACCATAACTCTGCTATGGTCCCAAGATCCAGGCCTGCCTCTGCACTGATTGCCTCACGGTCAGGAGTTTTAGTTCCTAGACTCCTTGTGTTGGCACACACGGCCTCCATGGTAATGTACCTAACTCTGCGGTCCCAAGATCCAGGCCTGCCTCTGCACTGATTGCCTCACGGTCAGGAGTTTTAGTTCCTAGACTCCTTGTGTTGGCACACACGGCCTCCATGGTAATGTACCATAACCTGTTACGGTCCCAAGATCCAGGCCTGCCTCTGCACTGATTGCCTCACGGTCAGGAGTTTTAGTTCCTAGACTCCTTGTGTTGGCACACGGCCTCCATGGCAATGTACCATAACTCTGCTATGGTCCCAAGATCCAGGCCTGCCTCTGCACTGATTGCCCACGGTCAGGAGTTTTAGTTCTAGACTCCTTGTGTTGGCACACACGGCCTCCATGGTAATGTACCATAACTCTGCTATGGTCCCAAGATCCAGGCCTGCCTCTGCACGATTGCCTCACGGTCAGGAGTTTTAGTTCCTAGACCCTGTGTTGGCACACACGCCTCCATGGTAATGTACCATAACCTGTTACGGTCCCAAGATCCAGGCCTGCCTCTGCACCTGATTGCCTCACGGTCAGGAGTTTTAGTTCCTAGACTCCTTGTGTTGGCACACACGGCTCTCCATGGTAATGTACCATAACTCTGTTACGGTCCCAAGATCCAGGCCTGCCTCTGCACTGATTGCCCCACGGTCAGGAGTTTTAGTTCCTAGACTCCTTGTGTTGGCACACACGGCTCTCCATGGTAATGTACCATAACTCTGCTATGGTCCCAAGATCCAGGCCTGCCTCTGCACCGATTGCCTCACGGTCAGGAGTTTTAGTTCCTAGACTCCTTGTGTTGGCACACACGCTCCATGGCAATGTACCATAACTCTGTTACGGTCCCAAGATCCAGGCCTGCCTCGCACTGATTGCCTCACGGTCAGGTTTTAGTTCCTAGACTCCTTGTGTTGGCACACACGGCTCTCCATGGTAATGTACCATAACCTGTTATGGTCCCAAGATCCAGGCCTGCCTCTGCACTGATTGCCTCACGGTCAGGAGTTTTAGTTCCTAGACTCCTTGTGTTGGCACACACGGCTCTCCATGGTAATGTACCATAACTCTGCTATGGTCCCAAGATCCAGGCCTGCCTCTGCACTGATTGCCTCCACGGTCAGGAGTTTTAGTTCCTAGACTCCTTGTGTTGGCACACACGGCTCTCCATGGCAATGTACCATAACTCTGCTATGGTCCCAAGATCCAGGCCTGCCTCTGCACTGATTGCCTCACGGTCAGGAGTTTTAGTTCCTAGACCCTTGTGTTGGCACACACGGCCTCCATGGCAATGTACCATAACCTGTTATGGTCCCAAGATCCAGGCCTGCCTCTGCACTGATTGCCCCACGGTCAGGAGTTTTAGTTCCTAGACCCTTGTGTTGGCACACACGCTCTCCATGGCAATGTACCATAACTCTGCTATGGTCCCAAGATCCAGGCCTGCCTCTGCACTGATTGCCTCACGGTCAGGAGTTTTAGTTCCTAGACTCCTTGTGCTGGCACACACGGCTCTCCATGGTAATGTACCATAACTCTGCTATGGTCCCAAGATCCAGGCCTGCCTCTGCACTGATTGCCCACGTCAGGAGTTTAGTTCCTAGACTCCTTGTGTTGGCACACACGGCTCTCCATGGCAATGTACCATAACTCTGCTATGGTCCCAAGATCCAGGCCTGCCTCTGCACTGATTGCCTCACGGTCAGGAGTTTTAGTTCCTAGACTCCTTGTGTTGGCACACACGGCTCTCCATGGCAATGTACCATAACTCTGTTACGGTCCCAAGATCCAGGCCTGCCTCTGCACTGATTGCCTCACGGTCAGGAGTTTTAGTTCCTAGACTCCTTGTGTTGGCACACACGGCTCTCATGGCAATGTACCATAACCTGCTACGGTCCCAAGATCCAGGCCTGCCTCTGCACTGATTGCGTCACGGTCAGGAGTTTTAGTTCCTAGACTCCTTGTGTTGGCACACACGGCTCTCCATGGTAATGTACCATAACTCTGCTATGGTCCCAAGATCCAGGCCTGCCTCTGCACTGATTGCCTCACGTCAGGAGTTTTAGTTCCTAGACTCCTTGTGTTGGCACACACGGCTCTCCATGGCAATGTACCATAACTCTGCTATGGTCCCAAGATCCAGGCCTGCCTCTGCACTGATTGCCCACGGTCAGGAGTTTTAGTTCCTAGACTCCTTGTGTTGGCACAGGCCTCCATGCAATGTACCATAACCTGTTACGGTCCCAAGATCCAGGCCTGCCTCTGCACTGATTGCCTCACGGTCAGGAGTTTTAGTTCCTAGACTCCTTGTGTTGGCACACACGGCTCCATGGTAATGTACCATAACTCTGTTACGGTCCCAAGATCCAGGCCTGCCTCTGCACTGATTGCCTCACGGTCAGGAGTTTTAGTTCCTAGACTCCTTGTGTTGGCACACACGGCTCTCCATGGTAATGTACCATAACCTGTTACGGTCCCAAGATCCAGGCCTGCCTCTGCACTGATTGCCTCACGGTCAGGAGTTTTAGTTCCTAGACTCCTTGTGTTGGCACACACGGCTCTCCATGGCAATGTACCATAACTCTGCTACGGTCCCAAGATCCAGGCCTGCCTCTGCACTGATTGCCTCACGGTCAGGAGTTTTAGTTCCTAGACTCCTTGTGTTGGCACACACGGCCTCCATGGTAATGTACCATAACTCTGTTATGGTCCCAAGATCCAGGCCTGCCTCTGCACTGATTGCCTCACGGTCAGGAGTTTTAGTTCCTAGACTCCTTGTGTTGGCACACACGGCTCTCCATGGTAATGTACCATAACTCTGCTATGGTCCCAAGATCCAGGCCTGCCTCTGCACTGATTGCCTCACGGTCAGGAGTTTTAGTTCCTAGACTCCTTGTGTTGGCACACACGGCTCTCCATGGCAATGTACCATAACTCTGTTACGGTCCCAAGATCCAGGCCTGCCTCTGCACTGATTGCCTCACGGTCAGGAGTTTTAGTTCCTAGACTCCTTGTGTTGGCACACACGGCTCTCCATGGTAATGTACCATAACTCTGCTATGGTCCCAAGATCCAGGCCTGCCTCTGCACTGATTGCCTCACGGTCAGGAGTTTTAGTTCCTAGACTCCTGTGTTGGCACACACGGCTCTCCATGGTAATGTACCATAACTCTGCTATGGTCCCAAGATCCAGGCCTGCCTCTGCACTGATTGCGTCACGGTCAGGAGTTTTAGTTCCTAGACTCCTTGTGTTGGCACACACGGCTCTCCATGGTAATGTACCATAACCTGCTATGGTCCCAAGATCCAGGCCTGCCTCTGCACTGATTGCCTCACGGTCAGGAGTTTTAGTTCCTAGACTCACAACGCCTCCATGGTAATGTACCATAACTCTGCTTATGGTCCCAAGATCCAGGCCTGCCTCTGCACTGATTGCCCCACGGTCAGGAGTTTTAGTCCTAGACTCCTTGTGTTGGCACACACTCTCCATGGTAATGTACCATAACTCTGCTAGGTCCCAAGATCCAGGCCTGCCTCTGCACTGATTGCCTCACGGTCAGGAGTTTTAGTTCCTAGACCTTGTGTTGGCACACACGGCCTCCATGGCAATGTACCATAACTCTGCTATGGTCCCAAGATCCAGGCCTGCCTCTGCACTGATTGCCTCACGGTCAGAGTTTTAGTTCCTAGACTCCTTGTGTTGGCAACACGGCTCTCCATGGCAATGTACCATAACTCTGTTACGGTCCCAAGATCCAGGCCTGCCTCTGCACTGATTGCCTCACGGTCAGGAGTTTTAGTTCCTAGACTCCTTGTGTTGGCACACACGGCTCTCCATGGTAATGTACCATAACTCTGCTATGGTCCCAAGATCCAGGCCTGCCTCTGCACTGATTGCTCACGGTCAGGAGTTTTAGTTCCTAGACTCCTTGTGTTGGCACACACGTCCTCCATGGTAATGTACCATAACTCTGCTATGGTCCCAAGATCCAGGCCTGCCTCTGCACTGATTGCCTCACGGTCAGGAGTTTTAGTTCCTAGACTCCTTGTGTTGGCACACACGGCTCTCCATGGTAATGTACCATAACTCTGCTATGGTCCCAAGATCCAGGCCTGCCTCTGCACTGATTGCCCTCACGGTCAGGAGTTTTAGTTCCTAGACCCTTGTGTTGGCACACACGGCTCTCCATGGTAATGTACCATAACTCTGTTATGGTCCCAAGATCCAGGCCTGCCTCTGCACTGATTGCCTCACGGTCAGGAGTTTTAGTTCTAGACTCCTTGTGTTGGCACACACGGTCTCCATGGTAATGTACCATAACTCTGCTATGGTCCCAAGATCCAGGCCTGCCTCTGCACTGATTGCCTCACGGTCAGGAGTTTTAGTTCCTAGACTCCTTGTGTTGGCACACGCTCTCCATGGTAATGTACCATAACTCTGTTATGGTCCCAAGATCCAGGCCTGCCTCTGCACTGATTGCCTCACGGTCAGGAGTTTTAGTTCCTAGACTCCTTGTGTTGGCACACACGGCTCTCCATGGTAATGTACCATAACTCTGTATGGTCCCAAGATCCAGGCCTGCCTCTGCACTGATTGCCTCACGGTCAGGAGTTTTAGTTCCTAGACTCCTTGTGTTGGCACACACGGCTCTCCATGGCAATGTACCATAACCTGCTATGGTCCCAAGATCCAGGCCTGCCTCTGCACCTGATTGCCTCACGGTCAGGAGTTTTAGTTCCTAGACTCCTTGTGTTGGCACACACGGCTCTCCATGGCAATGTACCATAACCTGTTACGGTCCCAAGATCCAGGCCTGCCTCTGCACTGATTGCCCCACGGTCAGGAGTTTTAGTTCCTAGACTCCTTGTGTTGGCACACACGGCTCTCCATGGTAATGTACCATAACTCTGTTACGGTCCCAAGATCCAGGCCTGTCTGCACTATTGCCTCACGGTCAGGAGTTTTAGTTCTAGACCCTTGTGTTGGCACACACGGCTCTCCATGGCAATGTACCATAACTCTGTTACGGTCCCAAGATCCAGGCCTGCCTCTGCACTGATTGCCCACGGTCAGGAGTTTTAGTTCTAGACTCCTTGTGTTGGCACACACGGCTCTCCATGGTAATGTACCATAACTCTGTTATGGTCCCAAGATCCAGGCCTGCCTCTGCACTGATTGCCTCACGGTCAGGAGTTTTAGTTCTAGACTCCTTGTGTTGGCACACAGGCTCCATGGCAATGTACCATAACCTGTTACGGTCCCAAGATCCAGGCCTGCCTCTGCACCTGATTGCCTCACGGTCAGGAGTTTTAGTTCCTAGACTCCTTGTGTTGGCACACACGGCTCTCCATGGTAATGTACCATAACTCTGCTATGGTCCCAAGATCCAGGCCTGCCTCTGCACTGATTGCCTCACGGTCAGGAGTTTTAGTTCCTAGACTCCTTGTGTTGGCACACACGGCTCTCCATGGTAATGTACCATAACTCTGTTATGGTCCCAAGATCCAGGCCTGCCTCTGCACTGATTGCCTCACGGTCAGGAGTTTTAGTTCCTAGACTCCTTGTGTTGGCACACGGCTCTCCATGGTAATGTACCATAACCTGTTACGGTCCCAAGATCCAGGCCTGCCTCTGCACTGATTGCCTCACGGTCAGGAGTTTTAGTTCCTAGACTCCTTGTGTTGGCACACACGGCTCTCCATGGTAATGTACCATAACCTGCTATGGTCCCAAGATCCAGGCCTGCCTCTGCACTGATTGCCTCCACGGTCAGGAGTTTTAGTTCCTAGACTCCTTGTGTTGGCACACACGGCTCTCCATGGTAATGTACCATAACTCTGTTACGGTCCCAAGATCCAGGCCTGCCTCTGCACTGATTGCCTCACGGTCAGGAGTTTTAGTTCCTAGACTCCTTGTGTTGGCACACACGCTCTCCATGGTAATGTACCATAACTCTGTTATGGTCCCAAGATCCAGGCCTGCCTCTGCACTGATTGCCTCCACGGTCAGGAGTTTTAGTTCCTAGACTCCTTGTGTTGGACACACGGCTCTCCATGGTAATGTACCATAACTCTGCTACGGTCCCAAGATCCAGGCCTGCCTCTGCACTGATTGCCCCACGGTCAGGAGTTTTAGTTCCTAGACTCCTTGTGTTGGCACACACGCTCTCCATGGTAATGTACCATAACTCTGTTACGGTCCCAAGATCCAGGCCTGCCTCTGCACCGATTGCCCACGGTCAGGAGTTTTAGTTCCTAGACTCCTTGTGTTGGCACACACGGCTCTCCATGGCAATGTACCATAACTCTGCTATGGTCCCAAGATCCAGGCCTGCCTCTGCACTGATTGCCTCACGGTCAGGAGTTTTAGTTCCTAGACTCCTTGTGTTGGCACACACGGCCTCCATGGCAATGTACCATAACTCTGTTACGGTCCCAAGATCCAGGCCTGCCTCTGCACTGATTGCCTCACGGTCAGGAGTTTTAGTTCCTAGACTCTTGTGTTGGCACACACGGCTCTCCATGGTAATGTACCATAACCTGCTATGGTCCCAAGATCCAGGCCTGCCTCTGCACTGATTGCCCCACGGTCAGGAGTTTTAGTTCCTAGACTCCTTGTGTTGGCACACACGGCTCTCCATGGCAATGTACCATAACTCTGCTATCGGTCCCAAGATCCAGGCCTGCCTCTGCACTGATTGCCTCACGGTCAGGAGTTTTAGTTCCTAGACTCCTTGTGCTGGCACACACGGCTCTCCATGGCCAATGTACCATAACTCTGTTACGGTCCCAAGATCCAGGCCTGCCTCTGCACTGATTGCCTCACGGTCAGGAGTTTTAGTTCCTAGACCCTTGTGTTGGCACACACGGCTCTCCATGGTAATGTACCATAACTCTGTTACGGTCCCAAGATCCAGGCCTGCCTCTGCACCATTGCCTCACGGTCAGGAGTTTTAGTTCCTAGACTCCTTGTGTTGGCACACACGCTCTCCATGGTAATGTACCATAACTCTGTTACGGTCCCAAGATCCAGGCCTGCCTCTGCACTGATTGCCTCACGGTCAGGAGTTTTAGTTCCTAGACTCCTGTGTTGGCACACACGGCTCTCCATGGTAATGTACCATAACTCTGCTATGGTCCCAAGATCCAGGCCTGCCTCTGCACTGATTGCCTCACGGTCAGGAGTTTTAGTTCCTAGACTCCTTGTGTTGGCACACACGGCTCTCCATGGCAATGTACCATAACTCTGTTACGGTCCCAAGATCCAGGCCTGCCTCTGCACCTGATTGCCTCACGGTCAGGAGTTTTAGTTCTAGACTCCTTGTGTTGGCACACACGGCTCTCCATGGTAATGTACCATAACCTGTTACGGTCCCAAGATCCAGGCCTGCCTCTGCACTGATTGCCCTCACGGTCAGGAGTTTTAGTTCCTAGACTCCTTGTGTTGGCACACAATGCCTCCATGGTAATGTACCATAACTCTGTTACGGTCCCAAGATCCAGGCCTGCCTCTGCACTGATTGCCCACGGTCAGGAGTTTTAGTTCCTAGACTCCTTGTGTTGGCACAACGGCCTCCATGGTAATGTACCATAACTCTGCTATGGTCCCAAGATCCAGGCCTGCCTCTTGCACTGATTGCCTCACGGTCAGGAGTTTTAGTTCCTAGACTCCTTGTGTTGGCACACACGGCTCTCCATGGTAATGTACCATAACTCTGTTACGGTCCCAAGATCCAGGCCTGCCTCTGCACTGATTGCCTCACGGTCAGGAGTTTTAGTTCCTAGACTCCTTGTGTTGGCACACACGGCTCTCCATGGCAATGTACCATAACCTGTTACGGTCCCAAGATCCAGGCCTGCCTCTGCACTGATTGCCTCACGGTCAGGAGTTTTAGTTCCTAGACTCCTGTGCTGGCACACGGCTCTCCATGGCAATGTACCATAACTCTGCTATGGTCCCAAGATCCAGGCCTGCCTCTGCACTGATTGCCTCACGGTCAGGAGTTTTAGTTCCTAGACTCCTTGTGTTGGCACACACGGCTCTCCATGGCAATGTACCATAACTCTGTTATGGTCCCAAGATCCAGGCCTGCCTCTGCACTGATTGCCCCACGGTCAGGAGTTTTAGTTCTTAGACTCCTTGTGTTGGCACAACGTCTCCATGGTAATGTACCATAACTCTGTTACGGTCCCAAGATCCAGGCCTGCCTCTGCACTGATTGCCCTCACTGTCAGGAGTTTTAGTTTAGACTCCTTGTGTTGGCACACACGGCTCTCCATGGTAATGTACCATAACCTGCTATGGTCCCAAGATCCAGGCCTGCCTCTGCACTGATTGCCTCACGGTCAGGAGTTTTAGTTCCTAGACTCCTTGTGTTGGCACACACGGCTCTCCATGGTAATGTACCATAACTCCTGCTATGGTCCCAAGATCCAGGCCTGCCTCTGCACTGATTGCCTCACGGTCAGGAGTTTTAGTTCCTAGACTCCTTGTGTTGGCACACACGGCTCTCCATGGTAATGTACCATAACTCTGCTATGGTCCCAAGATCCAGGCCTGCCTCTGCACTGATTGCCTCACGGTCAGGAGTTTTAGTTCCTAGACTCCTTGTGTTGGCACACACGGCTCTCCATGGCAATGTACCATAACTCTGTTACGGTCCCAAGATCCAGGCCTGCCTGTGCACTGATTGCCTCACGGTCAGGAGTTTTAGTTCCTAGACTCCTGTGTGGCACACACGGCTCTCCATGGTAATGTACCATAACCTGCTATGGTCCCAAGATCCAGGCCTGCCTCTGCACTGATTGCCTCACGGTCAGGAGTTTTAGTTCTAGACTCCTTGTGTTGGCACACACGGCTCTCCATGGCAATGTACCATAACTCTGCTATGGTCCCAAGATCCAGGCCTGCCTCTGCACTGATTGCCTCACGGTCAGGAGTTTTAGTTCCTAGACTCCTTGTGTTGGCACACACGGCTCTCCATGGCAATGTACCATAACCTGGTACGGTCCCAAGATCCAGGCCTGCCTCTGCACTGATTGCCCTCACGGTCAGGAGTTTTAGTTCCTAGACTCCTTGTGTTGGCACACACGGCTCTCCATGGTAATGTACCATAACTCTGCTATGGTCCCAAGATCCAGGCCTGCCTCTGCACTGATTGCCTCACGGTCAGGAGTTTTAGTTTCAGACCCTTGTGTTGGCACACACGGCCTCCATGGCAATGTACCATAACTCTGCTACGGTCCCAAGATCCAGGCCTGCCTCTGCACTGATTGCCTCACGGTCAGGAGTTTTAGTTCCTAGACTCCTTGTGTTGGCACACACGGCTCTCCATGGTAATGTACCATAACTCTGCTACGGTCCCAAGATCCAGGCCTGCCTCTGCACTGATTGCCTCACGGTCAGGAGTTTTAGTTCCTAGACTCCTTGTGTTGGCACACACGGCTCTCCATGGCAATGTACCATAACTCTGCTATGGTCCCAAGATCCAGGCCTGCCTCTGCACTGATTGCCTCACGGTCAGGAGTTTTAGTTCCTAGACTCCTTGTGTTGGCACACACGGCTCCTCCATGGCAATGTACCATAACTCTGTTACGGTCCCAAGATCCAGGCCTGCCTCTGCACTGATTGCGTCACGGTCAGGAGTTTTAGTTCCTAGACTCCTTGTGTTGGCACACACGGCTCCATGGTAATGTACCATAACTCTGTTACGGTCCCAAGATCCAGGCCTGCCTCTGCACTGATTGCCTCACGGTCAGGAGTTTTAGTTCCTAGACCCTTGTGTTGGCACACACGGCTCTCCATGGTAATGTACCATAACCTGCTATGGTCCCAAGATCCAGGCCTGCCTCTGCACTGATTGCGCCACGGTCAGGAGTTTTAGTTCCTAGACTCCTTGTGTTGGCACACACGGCTCTCCATGGTAATGTACCATAACTCTGTTACGGTCCCAAGATCCAGGCCTGCCTCTGCACTGATTGCCCCACGGTCAGGAGTTTTAGTTCCTAGACTCCTTGTGTTGGCACACAGGTCTCCATGGTAATGTACCATAACTCTGCTATGGTCCCAAGATCCAGGCCTGCCTCTGCACTGATTGCGCCACGGTCAGGAGTTTTAGTTCCTAGACTCCTTGTGTTGGCACACACGGCTCTCCATGGTAATGTACCATAACTCTGTTACGGTCCCAAGATCCAGGCCTGCTCTGCACTGATTGCCTCACGGTCAGGAGTTTTAGTTCCTAGACTCCTTGTGTTGGCACACACGGCCTCCATGGTAATGTACCATAACTCTGCTACGGTCCCAAGATCCAGGCCTGCCTCTGCACTGATTGCCTCACGGTCAGGAGTTTTAGTTCTAGACTCCTTGTGTTGGCACACACGGCTCTCCATGGCAATGTACCATAACCTGCTATGGTCCCAAGATCCAGGCCTGCCTCTGCACTGATTGCCCCACGGTCAGGAGTTTTAGTTCCTAGACCCCTTGTGTTGGCACACACGGCTCTCCATGGTAATGTACCATAACTCTGCTATGGTCCCAAGATCCAGGCCTGCCTCTGCACTGATTGCCCACGGTCAGGAGTTTTAGTTCCTAGACTCTTGTGTTGGCACACACGGCTCTCCATGGTAATGTACCATAACTCTGTATGGTCCCAAGATCCAGGCCTGCCTCTGCACTGATTGCCCCACGGTCAGGAGTTTTAGTTCCTAGACTCCTTGTGTTGGCACACACGGCCTCCATGGCAATGTACCATAACTCTGTTACGGTCCCAAGATCCAGGCCTGCCTCTGCACTGATTGCCTCACGGTCAGGAGTTTTAGTTCCTAGACTCCTTGTGTTGGCACACACGGCTCTCCATGGTAATGTACCATAACTCTGCTATGGTCCCAAGATCCAGGCCTGCCTCTGCACTGATTGCCCACGGTCAGGAGTTTTAGTTCCTAGACTCCTTGTGTTGGCACACACGGCTCTCCATGGTAATGTACCATAACTCTGCTATGGTCCCAAGATCCAGGCCTGCCTCTGCACTGATTGCCTCACGGTCAGGAGTTTTAGTTCCTAGACTCCTTGTGTTGGCACACACGGCTCTCCATGGCAATGTACCATAACTCTGTTACGGTCCCAAGATCCAGGCCTGCCTGTGCACTGATTGCCTCACGGTCAGGAGTTTTAGTTCCTAGACTCCTTGTGTTGGCACACACGGCTCTCCATGGTAATGTACCATAACTCTGCTATGGTCCCAAGATCCAGGCCTGCCTCTGCACTGATTGCCTCACGGTCAGGAGTTTTAGTTCCTAGACTCCTTGTGTTGGCACACACGGCTCTCCATGGTAATGTACCATAACCTGTTATGGTCCCAAGATCCAGGCCTGCCTCTGCACTGATTGCCTCACGGTCAGGAGTTTTAGTTCCTAGACTCCTGTGTTGGCACACACGGCTCTCCATGGTAATGTACCATAACCTGCTACGGTCCCAAGATCCAGGCCTGCCTCTGCACTGATTGCTCACGTCAGGAGTTTTAGTTCCTAGACTCCTTGTGTTGGCACACACGGCTCTCCATGGTAATGTACCATAACCTGCTATGGTCCCAAGATCCAGGCCTGCCTCTGCACTGATTGCCTCACGGTCAGAGTTTTAGTTCCTAGACTCCTTGTGTTGGCACACACGGCTCCATGGCAATGTACCATAACTCTGTTACGGTCCCAAGATCCAGGCCTGCCTCTGCACTGATTGCCTCACGGTCAGGAGTTTTAGTTCTTAGACTCCTTGTGCTGGCACACACGGCCTCCATGGTAATGTACCATAACTCTGTTATGGTCCCAAGATCCAGGCCTGCCTCTGCACTGATTGCCCCACGGTCAGGAGTTTTAGTTCCTAGACTCCTTGTGTTGGCACACACGGCTCTCCATGGCAATGTACCATAACCTGCTATGGTCCCAAGATCCAGGCCTGCCTCTGCACTGATTGCCTCACGGTCAGGAGTTTTAGTTCCTAGACTCCTTGTGTTGGCACACACACGGCTCTCCATGGTAATGTACCATAACTCTGCTATGGTCCCAAGATCCAGGCCTGCCTCTGCACTGATTGCCCCACGGTCAGGAGTTTTAGTTCCTAGACTCCTTGTGTTGGCACACACGGCTCTCCATGGCAATGTACCATAACCTGTTACGGTCCCAAGATCCAGGCCTGCCTCTGCACTGATTGCCTCACGGTCAGGTTTTAGTTCCTAGACTCTTGTGTTGGCACACACGGCTCTCCATGGTAATGTACCATAACTCTGTTACGGTCCCAAGATCCAGGCCTGCCTCTGCACTGATTGCCTCACTGGTCAGGAGTTTTAGTTCCTAGACTCCTTGTGTTGGCACACACGGCTCTCCATGGTAATGTACCATAACCTGTTACGGTCCCAAGATCCAGGCCTGCCTCTGCACTGATTGCCCCACGGTCAGGAGTTTTAGTTCCTAGACTCCTTGTGTTGGCACACACGGCTCTCCATGGTAATGTACCATAACTCTGCTACGGTCCCAAGATCCAGGCCTGCCTTGCACTGATTGCCTCACGGTCAGGAGTTTTAGTTCCTAGACTCCTTGTGTTGGCACACACGGCTCTCCATGGTAATGTACCATAACTCTGCTACGGTCCCAAGATCCAGGCCTGCCTCTGCACTGATTGCCTCACCGGTCAGGAGTTTTAGTTCTAGACTCCTTGTGTTGGCACACACGGCTCTCCATGGTAATGTACCATAACTCTGCTATGGTCCCAAGATCCAGGCCTGCCTCTGCACTGATTGCCCACGGTCAGGAGTTTTAGTTCCTAGACCCTTGTGTTGGCACACACGGCTCTCCATGGCAATGTACCATAACTCTGCTATGGTCCCAAGATCCAGGCCTGCCTCTGCACTGATTGCCTCACGTCAGGAGTTTTAGTTCCAGACTCCTTGTGCTGGCACACACGGCTCTCCATGGCAATGTACCATAACTCTGTTAGGTCCCAAGATCCAGGCCTGCCTCTGCACTGATTGCCTCACGGTCAGGAGTTTTAGTTCCTAGACTCCTTGTGTTGGCACACAGCTCTCCATGGTAATGTACCATAACTCTGTTACGGTCCCAAGATCCAGGCCTGCCTCTGCACTGATTGCCTCACGGTCAGGAGTTTTAGTTCCTAGACTCCTTGTGTTGGCACACACGGCTCTCCATGGTAATGTACCATAACTCTGTTACGGTCCCAAGATCCAGGCCTGCCTCTGCACTGATTGCCTCACGGTCAGGAGTTTTAGTTTCTAGACTCCTTGTGTTGGCACACACGGCCTCCATGGTAATGTACCATAACTCTGTTACGGTCCCAAGATCCAGGCCTGCCTCTGCACTGATTGCCTCACGGTCAGGAGTTTTAGTTCCTAGACTCCTTGTGTCTGGCACACACGGTCCTCCATGGTAATGTACCATAACTCTGTTACGGTCCCAAGATCCAGGCCTGCCTCTGCACTGATTGCCTCACGGTCAGGAGTTTTAGTTCCTAGACTCCTTGTGTTGGCACACACGGCTCTCCATGGTAATGTACCATAACTCTGCTATGGTCCCAAGATCCAGGCCTGCCTCTGCACTGATTGCCTCACGGTCAGGAGTTTTAGTTCCTAGACTCCTTGTGTTGGCACACACGGCTCTCCATGGTAATGTACCATAACTCTGCTATGGTCCCAAGATCCAGGCCTGCCTCTGCACCGATTGCCCCACGGTCAGGAGTTTTAGTTCCTAGACTCCTGTGTTGGCACACACGGTTCTCCATGGCAATGTACCATAACTCTGTTATGGTCCCAAGATCCAGGCCTGCCTCTGCACTGATTGCCTCACGGTCAGGAGTTTTAGTTCCTAGACTCCTTGTGTTGGCACACACGGCTCTCCATGGCAATGTACCATAACTCTGCTATGGTCCCAAGATCCAGGCCTGCCTCTGCACTGATTGCCTCACGGTCAGGAGTTTTATTTCCTAGACTCCTTGTGTTGGCACACACGGCTCTCCATGGTAATGTACCATAACCTGCTATGGTCCCAAGATCCAGGCCTGCCTCTGCACTGATTGCCTCACGGTCAGGAGTTTTAGTTCCTAGACTCCTTGTGTTGGCACACACGGCTCTCCATGGTAATGTACCATAACTCTGTTATGGTCCCAAGATCCAGGCCTGCCTCTGCACTGATTGCCTCACGGTCAGGAGTTTTAGTTCCTAGACTCCTTGTGTTGGCACACACGGCCTCCATGGTAATGTACCATAACTCTGCTATGGTCCCAAGATCCAGGCCTGCCTCTGCACTGATTGCCCACGGTCAGGAGTTTTAGTTCCTAGACTCCTTGTGTTGGCACACACGGCTCTCCATGGCAATGTACCATAACTCTGTTACGGTCCCAAGATCCAGGCCTGCCTCTGCACTGATTGCCTCACGGTCAGGAGTTTTAGTTCCTAGACTCCTTGTGTTGGCACACACGGCTCTCCATGGCAATGTACCATAACTCTGTTATGGTCCCAAGATCCAGGCCTGCCTCTGCACTGATTGCCTCACGTCAGGAGTTTTAGTTCCTAGACTCCTTGTGTTGGCACACACGGCTCTCCATGGCAATGTACCATAACTCCTGCTACGGTCCCAAGATCCAGGCCTGCCTCTGCACTGATTGCCCTCACGGTCAGGAGTTTTAGTTCCTAGACTCCTTGTGTTGGCACACACGGCTCTCCATGGTAATGTACCATAACTCTGCTACGGTCCCAAGATCCAGGCCTGCCTCTGCACTGATTGCCTCACGGTCAGGAGTTTTAGTTCCTAGACTCCTTGTGTTGGCACACACGGCTCTCCATGGTAATGTACCATAACTCTGTTACGGTCCCAAGATCCAGGCCTGCCTCTGCACCGATTGCCTCACGGTCAGGAGTTTTAGTTCCTAGACTCTTGTGTTGGCACACACGGCTCTCCATGGTAATGTACCATAACTCTGCTATGGTCCCAAGATCCAGGCCTGCCTCTGCACTGATTGCCCCACGGTCAGGAGTTTTAGTTCCTAGACTCCTTGTGTTGGCACACACGGCTCTCCATGGTAATGTACCATAACTCTGTTACGGTCCCAAGATCCAGGCCTGCCTCTGCACTGATTGCCTCACGGTCAGGAGTTTTAGTTCCTAGACTCCTTGTGTTGGCACACACGGCTCTCCATGGTAATGTACCATAACTCTGTATGGTCCCAAGATCCAGGCCTGCCTCTGCACTGATTGCCCCACGGTCAGGAGTTTTAGTTCCTAGACTCCTTGTGTTGGCACACACGGCCTCCATGGCAATGTACCATAACTCTGCTATGGTCCCAAGATCCAGGCCTGCCTCTGCACTGATTGCCTCACGGTCAGGAGTTTTAGTTCCTAGACTCCTTGTGTTGGCACACGGCTCTCCATGGTAATGTACCATAACTCTGTTACGGTCCCAAGATCCAGGCCTGCCTCTGCACTGATTGCCTCACGGTCAGGAGTTTTAGTTCCTAGACTCCTTGTGTTGGCACACACGGCTCTCCATGGTAATGTACCATAACCTGTTACGGTCCCAAGATCCAGGCCTGCCTCTGCACTGATTGCCTCACGGTCAGGAGTTTTAGTTCCTAGACTCCTTGTGTTGGCACACACGGCCTCCATGGTAATGTACCATAACTCTGATGGTCCCAAGATCCAGGCCTGCCTCTGCACTGATTGCCCTCACGTCAGGAGTTTTAGTTCCTAGACTCCTTGTGTTGGCACACACGGCTCTCCATGGTAATGTACCATAACTCTGCTATGGTCCCAAGATCCAGGCCTGCCTCTGCACTGATTGCCCACGGTCAGGAGTTTTAGTTCCTAGACTCCTTGTGTTGGCACACACGGCTCCATGGTAATGTACCATAACTCTGTTACGGTCCCAAGATCCAGGCCTGCCTCTGCACTGATTGCTCACGGTCAGGAGTTTTAGTTCCTAGACTCCTTGTGTTGCACACACGGCTCTCCATGGTAATGTACCATAACTCTGCTATGGTCCCAAGATCCAGGCCTGCCTCTGCACTGATTGCCTCACGGTCAGGAGTTTTAGTTCCTAGACTCCTTGTGTTGGCACACACGGCTCTCCATGGTAATGTACCATAACTCTGTTATGGTCCCAAGATCCAGGCCTGCCTCTGCACTGATTGCTCACGGTCAGGAGTTTTAGTTCTAGACTCCTTGTGTTGGCACACACGGCTCTCCATGGTAATGTACCATAACTCTGCTATGGTCCCAAGATCCAGGCCTGCCTCTGCACTGATTGCCTCACGGTCAGGAGTTTTAGTTCCTAGACTCCTTGTGTTGGCACACACGGCTCTCCATGGCAATGTACCATAACTCTGCTACGGTCCCAAGATCCAGGCCTGCCTCTGCACTGATTGCCTCACGGTCAGGAGTTTTAGTTCCTAGACTCCTTGTGTTGGCACACACGGCTCTCCATGGCAATGTACCATAACTCTGTTACGGTCCCAAGATCCAGGCCTGCCTCTGCACTGATTGCCCCACGGTCAGGAGTTTTAGTTCCTAGACTCCTTGTGTTGGCACACACGGCTCTCCATGGTAATGTACCATAACTCTGTATGGTCCCAAGATCCAGGCCTGCCTCTGCACTGATTGCCCACGGTCAGGAGTTTTAGTTCCTAGACTCCTTGTGTTGGCAAACACGGCCTCCATGGCAATGTACCATAACTCTGCTATGGTCCCAAGATCCAGGCCTGCCTCTGCACTGATTGCCTCACGGTCAGGAGTTTTAGTTCCTAGACTCTTGTGTTGGCACACACGGCTCTCCATGGCAATGTACCATAACCTGCTATGGTCCCAAGATCCAGGCCTGCCTCTGCACTGATTGCCCTCACGGTCAGGAGTTTTAGTTCCTAGACTCCTTGTGTTGGCACACACGGCTCTCCATGGCAATGTACCATAACCTGCTATGGTCCCAAGATCCAGGCCTGCCTCTGCACTGATTGCCCACGGTCAGAGTTTTAGTTCTAGACTCCTTGTTGGCACACATGCCTCCATGGTAATGTACCATAACTCTGTTACGGTCCCAAGATCCAGGCCTGCCTCTGCACTGATTGCCCTCACGGTCAGGAGTTTTAGTTCCTAGACCCTTGTGTTGGCACACACGGCTCTCCATGGCAATGTACCATAACTCTGCTATGGTCCCAAGATCCAGGCCTGCCTCTGCACTGATTGCCCACGGTCAGGAGTTTTAGTTCCTAGACTCCTTGTGTTGGCACACACGCTCTCCATGGCAATGTACCATAACTCTTATGGTCCCAAGATCCAGGCCTGCCTCTGCACTGATTGCCTCCACGGTCAGGAGTTTTAGTTCCTAGACTCCTTGTGTTGGCACACGGCTCTCCATGGTAATGTACCATACTGCTATGGTCCCAAGATCCAGGCCTGCCTCTGCACTGATTGCCTCACGGTCAGGAGTTTTAGTTCCTAGACTCCTTGTGTTGGCACACACGGCCTCCATGGTCAATGTACCATAACCTGTTACGGTCCCAAGATCCAGGCCTGCCTCTGCACTGATTGCCTCACGGTCAGGAGTTTTAGTTCCTAGACTCCTTGTGTTGGCACACACGGCCTCCATGGTAATGTACCATAACCTGCTACGGTCCCAAGATCCAGGCCTGCCTCTGCACCTGATTGCCTCACGGTCAGGAGTTTTAGTTCCTAACTCCTTGTGTTAGAACACACAGCTCTCCATAGCAAACCTGATCCCTGTTACGTCCCAAAATCGAGCCTGCCTCTGCACTAGCATCTAATGAGTAGGGATCTGTGTGCAGGCGTCCCTGCTTATCACTAGTGTAAGGTGCTGATCGACTCTGCCTCTTATGTCTATAGGGATCTGTGCGGACGTCCCTGCTTATCATACCTCTCAAATGTCCCTGGTTCTGAGGCGTCCTGATTTGCCTCAAAGATGACTCTATCCCTCTAAAATTTGTGTTTGTGGCTAAACAGTGGGGACTGTAAGCACAAAACAATGTCAAACACAAATTTAGACTTGTTCTTTTAGAAAATGTATTTACACTAAGCCCCATATTCTACCAGCTTTCTGGGTGGATATCTCTAATTTTAAGATGTGTCTGATTTGGACTTTGGCCTGATTTTTTAAGCCTTGTCCCTGATTTATAGCCAGGAGGTTGAGGTATACTTATTACTAGTGTATGAAGTGCTTCAGTCGACTCGGCCCCACATGTAGGGATCTGTGTGGAGCGTCCTACTTATCACTGTGTAAGAAGTGCTGATCGACTCAGCCTCTCTGATGTCTGTAAGGATCTCATGCGGACAACCTGCCCTCACTAGTAAAGAGGTGCTGATCAACTCAACTTCTTATGTCTATAAGGATCTGTGTGAGGGCCCTGCTTATCACTAGTGAAGAGGTGCTGATCAGCTCAGCCTCTTATTTGTGAAAGGATCTGTGTGCAGGCGTCCCTTATCACTAGTGTGAAGTGCTGATCGACTCAGCCTCTTATCTGTAAGGATCATGCGGACATCCCTGCTTATCACTAGTATAGAGTGCTGATCGACTCAGCCTCTTATGTCTGTAGGGATCTGTGTCCGGACGACCCTGCTTATTACTAATGTAAAGTGCTGATCGACTCTGCCTCTGTGTCTTTAGGGATCTGTGTGGACGTTCCTGCTTATCACTAGTGTAAGAGGTGCTGATCAACTAGCTCTGATATCTGCAGGGACCAAAGGACGCCTGCTTATCATTAGTGTAAGAGGTGTGATCGACTCTACCTCTTATGTCTATAGGATCTGTGTCAGACGTCCCTGCTTATCTACCTCTCAAGTGTCCCGTTACGGGGGCGTCCCAATCCCCCTCAAAATTTGACCTGTCCCTCCAAAATGTGTGTTTTGTGGCTAAACAGTGGGACTCTGGCAAAAACAATGTCAACAATAAGTTACAGACATTCTTTTTGAAAATGTATTTTGCCTAAGCCCCATATTCACACCAGCTTTCTGGGTGGATATCTCTAATTTTAAGATGTGTCCCTGATTTTGGCCTTTTGTCCCTGATTTTTTTTTAAGCCTTGTCCCTGATTTATGAGGCAGGAGGTTGAGAAGTATGCTGCTTATTACTGAGTGTGGTGCTGATCGGCTAAAGCCTCTTATCCTGTCAGGGATCTGTGATCGGGCGTCCTGCTTATTACTAGTGTAAGAGGTGCTGAGTCAGACTAAACTCTTATGTCTGTAAAGGGATCTCTGTGCGCGGACAACCTGCTTATCACTAGTGTAAGAAGTGCTGATCGACTCAGCCTCTTATGTCTGTAGGGATCTGTATGCGGACAACCTGCTTATCACTAGTGTAAGAGGTGCTGATCGACTCAACCTCTTATGTCTGTAGGGATCTGTGTGCGGACGTCCCTGCTTATCACTAGTGTAAGAGGTGCTACGATCACTCAGCCTCTTATGTCTGTAGGGATCTGTGTGCAGACGTCCTGCTTATCACTAGTAGTAAGAGGGTGCTGATAAACTCAGCCTCTCATATCTGTAAGGAATCTGTGTGCAGGCGTCCCTGCTTATCACCTAGTATGAAGAGGTGCTGATCGACTCAGCCTCTTATGTCTGTAGGGATCTGTGTACGCGGGCGTCCCTACTTATCACTAGTGTAAAGAGTGCTGATGACTCTCCTCTTATGTCTATAGGGATCTGTGTGAGGAGACGTCCCTGTATCATACCTCTCAAGTGTCCCTGATTTTTGAGGGCGTCCCTGAATTGCCTCAAAATTTGACTCTGTCCCTCCTAAAATTTGTGTTTTGTGGCTAAACAATGGGGACTGTAAGCACAAAACAATGTCAAGCAGTAAATTTACAGACTTGTTCTTTTTTAGAAAATGTATTTGCACTAAGCCCCATATTCACACCAGCTTTCTGGGTGGATATCTCTAATTTTTAAGATGTGTCCCTGATTTTGGCCTTTTGTCCCTGATTTTTAAGCTTGTCCCTGATTTATGAGGCGGGAGGTTCGAGGAGTATGCTGCTTATTACTAGTGTACAAGTGCTGATAGACTCGGCCTCTTGTGTCTGTAGGGATCTAATGCGGATGTCCTGCTTATTACTAGTGTAAGAGGTGCTGATCGACTCAGACTCTTATGTCTGTAGGGATCTGTGTGCGGACAACCTGCTTATCACTATTATTAGAGAGTGCTAGTCGACTCAGCCTCTTATCTCTAAAGGGATCTGTGTGCAGGCGTCCCTGCTTATCACTAGTGTAAGAGGTGCTGATCGACTCAGCCTCTTATATCTGTGAGGATCTGTGTGCAGGCGTCCTGCTTATCACTAGTGTAGAGAGTGCTGATCGACTCAGCCTCTTATGTCTGTGAGGATCTGTGCAGGACGTCCCTGCTTATCACTAGTGTAAGAGGTGCTGATCAGCTCAGCCTCTCTATGTCTAAGGATCTGCTTGTGGGCGTCCCTGCTTATCACTAGTATAAGAGGTGCTGATCGACCTGCCTCTTATGTCTGCAGGGATCTGCGTCACGGACGTCCCTGACCATCACTAGTGTCTACAGTGCTGATGACTCGGCCTCTTATGTCTGTAAGGGATCATGCAGGGCGTCCCTGCTTATCACTAGTGTAAGAGGTGCTGATCGACTCGGCCTCTTATGTCTATAGGGATCTGTGTGGACGTCCCGCTTATCACTAGTATAAAGGTGCTGATACAACTCTGCCTCTATGTCTGTAGGGATCTGTGTGCGGAGACGTCCTGCTTATCACTAGTATAGGGCGCTAGTCGACTCAGCCTCTTATGTCAGTAAGGATCTGTCGCGAGACGACCCTACTTATTACTAGTGTAAAAGTGCTGATCGACTCTGCCTCTTATGTCTGTAAGGATCTGTGTGAGGACGTTCCTGCTCATCACTAGTGTAAGAGGTGCTGATCGACTTAGCCTCTTATGTCTGTAGGAGATCTGTGTGCAGGCGTCCTGCTTATCACTAGTGTAAGAGGTGCTGATCGACTCTGCCTCTTATGTCATAGGGATCTGTGCGGGCGTCCTGCTTATCATACCTCTCAAGTGTCCCTGATTTTTGAGGGCGTCCATGATTTTGCCTCAAAATTTGACTCATCCCTCCTAAAATTTGTGTTTTGTGGCTAAACAGTAGGGACTGTAAGCACAAAAACAATGTCAAGCGATAAATTTAGACTTGTTCTTTTTAGAAATGTATTTGCACTAAGCCCCATATTCTCCACCATCTTTCTGGGTGGATATCTCTAATTTTAAGATGTGTCCCTGATTTTGGCCTTTTTTGACCTGATTTTTAAGCCTTGTCCCTCATGTGTAGGAGGCAGGAGAGGTTGAGAGGTATGGATGCTTATTACTAGTGTAAGGTGCTGATAAACTCGGCTCTTATGTCTGTAGGGATCTGTGTGCGGGCGTCCTGCATTACTAGTGTAGAGGTGCTGATCGACTCAGCCTCTTATGTCTGTAGGGATCTGTGTGCGGACAACCTGCTTATCACTAGTGTAGAGGTGCTGATCGACTCAGCTTCTTATGTCTGTAAGGATCTGTGTGGACGTCCTGCTTATCACTAGTATAAGAGGTGCTGATCGACTCAGCCTCTTATTTCTGTAAGGATCTGTGTACGAACGTCCCTGCTTATCACTAGTGTAAGAGGTGCTGATCGACTCAGCCTCTTATGTCTGTAAGGGATCTGTGTCGGACATCCCTGCTTATCACTAGTGTAAGAGGTGCTGATCGACTCAGCCTCTTATGTCTGTAGGGATCTGTGTGTGGGCGACCCTGCTTATTACTAGTGTAAGAGGTGCTGATCACTCTGCCTCTTATGTCTTTAGGGATCTGTGTCTGGGAGCGTCCTGCTTATCACTAGTGTAAGAGGTGCTGGTCACTCAGCCTCTTATGTCTGTAGGGATCTGTGCGCGGCGTCCTGCTTATCATTAGTGTAAGAGATGCTGATCGACTCTGCCTCTTATGTCTATAAGGGATCTGTGTGAGGACGTCCCTGCTTATCATACCTCCTCAAGTGTCCCTGATTTTTGAGGGCGTCCCTGATTTTGCCTCAAAATTTGACTCTGTCCCTCCTAAAATTTGTGTTTTTGTGGCTAAACAGTGGGGACTGTAAGCAAAAACAATGTCAAGCATTAAATTTACAGACTTGTTCTTTTTAGAAATGTATTTTGCACTAAACCCCATATTCTACCAGCTTTCTGGGTGGATATCTCTAATTTTTAAGATGTGTCCCTGATTTTGGCCTTTTGTCCCTGATTTTTTTAAGCCTTGTCCCTGATTTATGAGGCAGGAGGTTGAGAGGTATGCTGCTTATTACTAGTGTATGAGGTGCTGATCGACTCGGCCTCTTATGTCTGTAGGGATCTGTGTGCGGACGTCTCTGCTTATTACTAGGTAAGAGGTGCTGATCGACTCGGCCTCTTATGTCTGTAAAGGATCTGTGTAAGGACAACCTGCTTATCACTAGTGTAAGAGGTGCTGATCGACTCAGCCTCTTATGTCTGTAGGATCTGTGTCCGGACAACCTGCTTATCACTAGTGTAAGAGGTGCTGATCGACTCAGCCTCTTATTGTATGAGGATCTGTGTGCAGACGCCCTGCTTATCACTAGTGTAAGAGGTGCTGATCAACTCAGCCTCTTATGTCTGTAGGGATCTGTGTGCAGACGTCCCTGCTTATCACTAGTGTAAGAGGTGCTGATCGACTCAGCCTCTTATGTCTGTAGGGATCTGTGTGCGGGCGTCCTGCTTATAAGCTAGTGTAAGAGGTGCTGATCGACTCAGTCTCTTATGTCTATAGGGATCTGTGTATGGACATCCCTGCTTATTACTAGTGTAAGAGGTGCTGATCGACTCTGCCTCTTATGTCTATAGGGATCTGTGTGGGACGTCCCTGCTTATCATACCTCTCAAGGTCCCTGATTTTTAGAGGGCGTCCCTGATTTTGCATCAAAATTTGACTCTGTCCTCTCTAAAATTTGTGTTTTGTGGCTAAACAGTGGGGACTGTAAGCACAAAACAATATCAAGCATTAAATTTACAGACTTGTTCTTTTTTAGAAAATGTATTTTGCACTAAGCCCCATATTCTACCAGCTTTCTGGGTGGAGAACTCTAATTTTTAAGATGTGTCCCTGATTTTGGCCTTTTGTCCCTGATTTTTTTAAGCCTTGTCCCTGATTTATGAGGCAGGAGGTTGAGAGGTATGCTGCTTATTACTAGTGTAAGAGGTGCTGATCGACTTGGCCTCTTATGTCTGTAGGGATCTGTTTGCGGACATCCCTGCTTATTACTAGTGTAAGAGGTGCTGATCGACTCAGCCTCTTATGTCTGTAGGGATCTGCTTGTGGACGTCCCTGCTTATCACTAGTGTAAGAGGTGCTGATCGACTCTGCCTCTAATGTCTGTAGGGATCTGCGTGCGGACGTCCCTGCTTATCACTAGTGTACGAGGTGCTGATCGACTCGGCCTCTTATGTCTGTAGGGATCTGCGTGCGGACGTCCCTGCTTATCACTAGTGTAAGAGGTGCTGATCGACTCGGCCTCTTATGTCTATAGGGATCTGTGTGTGGACGTCCGCTTATCACTAGTGTAAGAGGTGCTGATCGACTCTGCCTCTTATGTCTGTAGGGATCTGTGTGCGGACGTCCTGCTTATCACTAGTGTAGGAGGTGAGCTGATCGACTCAGCCTCTTATGTCAGTAGGGATCTGTGTGCGGACGTTCCTGCTTATTACTAGTGTAAGAGGTGCTGATCGACTCAGCCTCTTATCTGCAAGGGATCTGTGTGCAGACGTCCTGCTTATCACTAGTGTAAGAGGTGCTGATCGACTCTGCCTCTGATGTCTATAGGGATCTGTGTGCGGGACGTCCTGCTTATCATACCTCTCAATGTCCCTGATTTTTGAGGGACGTCCCTGATTTTGCCTCAAAATTGACTCTGTCCCTCCTAAAATTTGTGTTTTGTGGCTAAACAGTGGGGACTGTAAGCACAAAACAATGTCAAGCATTAAATTTACAGACTTGTTCTTTTTAGAAAATGTATTTTGCACTAAGCCCCATATTCTACCAGCTTTCTGGGTGGATATCTAATTTTAAGATGTGTCCCTGATTTTGGCCTTTTGTCCCTGATTTTTTAAGCCTTGTCCCTGATTTATGGGGCAGGAGGTTGGGGAGGTATGCTGCTTATTACTAGTGTATGAGGTGCTGATCGACTCGGCCTCTTATGTCTGTAAGGGATCTGTGTGCGGATGTCCTGCTTATTACTAGTGTAGAGTTGCTGATCGACTCGGCCTCTTATGTCTGTAGGGATCTGTGCGGACAACCTGCTTATCACTATTGTTAGAAGTGCTGATCGACTCAGCCTCTTATGTCTGTAGGGATCTTGTGCAGACGTCCCTGCTTATCACTAGTGTAAGAGGTGCTGATCGACTCAGCCTCTTATGTCTGTAGGGATCTGTGTGCAGACGTCCCTGCTTATCACTAGTGTAAGAGGTGCTGATCGACTCAGCTCTATGTCTGTAGGGATCTGTGTGCGGACGTCCCTGCTTATCACTAGTGTAAGAGGTGCTGATCGACTCAGTCTCTTATGTCTATAGGGATCTGTGTGCGGGCGTCCCTGCTTATCATACCTCTGAAGGTTCTCCTGATTTTAGAGGGACGCCCCTGATTTTGCCTCAAAATTTGACTCTGTCCCTCCCAAAATTTGTGTTTTTGTGGCTAAACAGTGGGGACTGTAAGCACAAAACAATGTCAAGCATTAAATTTACAGACTTGTTCTTTTTAGAAAATGTATTTTGCATAAGCCCATATTCTACCAGCTTTCTGGGTGGAGAACTCTAATTTTAAGATGTGTCCCTGATTTTGGCCTTTTGTCCCTGATTTTTAAGCCTTGTCCCTGATTTATGAGGCAGGAGGTTGAGAGGTATGCTGCTTATTACTAGTGTAAGAGGTGCTGATCGACTTGGCCTCTTATGTCTGTAAGGATCTGTGTGCGGGACATCCCTGCTTATTACTAGTGTAAGAAGTGCTGATCGACTCAGCCTCTTTTGTCTGTAGGGATCTGCTTGTGGACGTCCCTGCTTATCACTAGTGTAAGAGGTGCTGATCGACTCTGCCTCTTATGTCTGTAGGGATCTGCGTGCGGACGTCCCTGCTTATCACTAGTGTACGAGGTGCTGATTGACTCGGCCTCTTATGTCTGTAGGGATCTGCGTGCGGGCGTCCCTGCTTATCACTAGTGTAAGAGGTGCTGATCGACTGGCCTCTTATGTCTATAGGGATCTGTGTGTGGACGTCCCGCTTATCACTAGTGTAAGTGGTGCTGATCGACTCTGCCTCTTATGTCTGTAGGGATCTGTGTGCGGACGTCCTGCTTATCACTAGTGTTGGAGGTGCTGATCGACTCAGCCTCTTATGTCAGTAGGGATCTGTGTGCGGACGACCCTGCTTATTACTAGTGTAAGAGGTGCTGATCGACTCTGCCTCTTATGTCTGTAGGGATCTGTGTGCGGACGTTCCTGCTTATCAGTAGTGTAAGAGGTGCTGATCGACTTAGCCTCTTATGTCTGTAGGGATCTGTGTGCAGACGTCCCTGCTTATCACTAGTGTAAGAGGTGCTGATCGACTCTGCCTCTTATGTCTATAGGGATCTGTGTGCGGACGTCCCTGCTTATCATACCTCTCAAGTGTCCCTGATTTTTGAGGGACGTCCCTGATTTTGCCTCAAAATTTGACTCTGTCCCTCCTAAAATTTGTGTTTTTGTGGCTAAACAGTGGGGACTGTAAGCACAAAACAATGTCAAGCATTAAATTTACAGACTTGTTCTTTTTTAGAAAATGTATTTTGCACTAAGCCCCATATTCTACCAGCTTTCTGGGTGGATATCTCTAATTTTTAAGATGTGTCCCTGATTTTGGCCTTTTGACCCTGATTTTTTTAAGCCTTGTCCCTGATTTATGAGGCAGGAGGTTGAGAGGTATGCTGCTTATTACTAGTGTATGAGGTGCTGATCGACTCGGCCTCTTATGTCTGTAGGGATCTGTGTGTGGACGTCCTGCTTATTACTAGTGTAAGAGGTGCTGATCGACTCAGCCTCTTATGTCTGTAGGGATCTGTGTGCGGACAACCTGCTTATCACTAGTGTAAGAGGTGCTGATCGACTCAGCTTCTTATGTCTGTAGGGATCTGTGTGTGGACGTCCCTGCTTATCACTAGTGTAAGAGGTGCTGATCGACTCAGCCTCTTATTTTTGTAGGGATCTGTGTGCAGACGTCCCTGCTTATCACTAGTGTAAGAGGTGCTGATCGACTCAGCCTCTTATGTCTGTAGGGATCTGTGTGCGGACATCCCTGCTTATCACTAGTGTAAGAGGTGCTGATCGACTCAGCCTCTTATGTCTGTAGGGATCTGTGTGCGGACGACCCTGCTTATTACTAGTGTAAGAGGTGCTGATCGACTCTGCCTCTTATGTCTTTAGGGATCTGTGTGGGACGTTCCTGCTTATCACTAGTGTAAGAGGTGCTGATCGACTCAGCCTCTTATGTCTGTAGGGATCTGTGCGGACGTCCCTGCTTATCATTAGTGTAAAAGGTGCTGATCGACTCTGCCTCTTATGTCTATAGGATCTGTGTCGGACGTCCCTGCTTACTACCTCCTCAAGTGTCCCTGATTTTTGAGGCGTCCCTGATTCTGCCTCAAAATTTGACTCTGTCCCTCCTAAAATTTGTGTTTTGTGGCTAAACAGTGGGGACTTTAAGCACAAAACAATGTCAAGCATTAAATTTACAGACTTGTTCTTTTTAGAAAATGTATTTTGCACTAAGCCCCATATTCTACCAGCTTTCTGGGTGGATATCTCTAATTTTAAGATGTGTCCTGATTTTGGCCTTTTGTCCCTGATTTTTAACCTTGTCCCTGATTTATGAGGCAGGAGGTTGAGAGGTATGCTGCTTATTACTAGTGTATGAGGTGCTGATCGACTCGGCCTCTTATGTCTGTAGGGATCTGTGTGCGGACGTCCTGCTTATTACTAGTGTAAGAGGTGCTGATCGACTCGGCCTCTTATGTCTGTAGGGATCTGTGTGCGGACAACCTGCTTATCACTAGTGTAAGAGGTGCTGATCGACTCAGCCTCTTATGTCTGTAGGGATCTGTGTGCGGACAACCTGCTTATCACTAGTGTAAGAGGTGCTGATCGACTCAGCCTCTTATGTCTGTAGGGATCTGTGTGCGGACGTCCCTGCTTATCACTAGTGTAAGAGGTGCTGATCGACTCAGCCTCTTATGTCTGTAGGGATCTGTGTGCAGACGTCCCTGCTTATCACTAGTGTAAGAGGTGCTGATCGACTCAGCCTCTTATGTCTGTAGGGATCTGTGTGCAGACGTCCCTGCTTATCACTAGTGTAAGAGGTGCTGATCGACTCAGCCTCTTATGTCTGTAGGGATCTGTGTGCGGACGTCCCTGCTTATCACTAGTGTAAGAGGTGCTGATCGACTCTGCCTCTTATGTCTATAGGGATCTGTGTGCGGACGTCCCTGCTTATCATACCTCTCAAGGTTCCCTGATTTTTAGAGGGACGTCCCTGATTTTGCCTCAAAATTTGACTCTGTCCCTCCTAAAATTTGTGTTTTTGTGGCTAAACAGTGGGGACTGTAAGCACAAAACAATGTCAAGCATTAAATTTACAGACTTGTTCTTTTTTAGAAAATGTATTTTGCACTAAGCCCCATATTCTACCAGCTTTCTGGGTGGATATCTCTAATTTTTAAGATGTGTCCCTGATTTTGGCCTTTTGTCCCTGATTTTTTTAAGCCTTGTCCCTGATTTATGAGGCAGGAGGTTGAGAGGTATGCTGCTTATTACTAGTGTAAGAGGTGCTGATCGACTTGGCCTCTTATGTCTGTAGGGATCTGTGTGCGGACATCCCTGCTTATTACTAGTGTAAGAGGTGCTGATCGACTCAGCCTCTTATGTCTGTAGGGATCTGCTTGTGGACGTCCCTGCTTATCACTAGTGTAAGAGGTGCTGATCGACTCTGCCTCTTATGTCTGTAGGGATCTGCATGCGGACGTCCCTGCTTATCACTAGTGTAAGAGGTGCTGATCGACTCTGCCTCTTATGTCTTTAGGGATCTGTGTGCGGACGTCCTGCTTATCACTAGTGTAGGAGGTGCTGATCGACTCTGCCTCTTATGTCTGTAGGGATCTGTGTGCGGACGTCCTGCTTATCACTAGTGTAGGAGGTGCTGATCGACTCAGCCTCTTATGTCAGTAGGGATCTGTTGAGGGCGACCCTGCTTATTACTAGTGTAAGAGGTGCTGATCGACTCTGCCTCTTATATCTGTAGGGATCTGTGTCACGGACAACCTGCTTATCACTAGTGTAAGAGGTGCTGATCGACTCAGCCTCTTATGTCTGTAGGATCTGTGTGCGAACGTCCCTGCTTATCACTAGTGTAAGAGGTGCTGATCGACTCAGCCTCTTATGTCTGTAGGGATCTCTGACAGGCGTCCCTGCTTATCACTAGTGTAAGAGGTGCTGATCTACTCAGCCTCTTATGTCTGTAGGGATCTGTGCGCGGACGTCCCTGCTTATCACTAGTGTAAGAGGTGCTGATCGACTCAGTCTCTTATGTCTATAGGGATCTGTGCGGACATCCCTGCTTATTACTAGTGTAAGAGGTGCTGATCGACTCTGCCTCCTATGTCTATAGGGATCTGTGTGCGGGGCGTCCTGCTTATCATACTCTCAAGGTTCCCTGATTTTAGAGGGACGTCCCTGATTTTGCCTCAAAATTTGACTCTGTCCCTCCTAAAATTTGTGTTTTTGTGGCTAAACAGTGGGGACTGTAAGCACAAAACAATGTCAAGCATTAAATTTACAGACTTGTTCTTTTTTAGAAAATGTATTTTGCACTAAGCCCCATATTCTACCAGCTTTCTGGGTGGAGAACTCTAATTTTTAAGATGTGTCCCTGATTTTGGCCTTTTGTCCCTGATTTTTTTAAGCCTTGTCCCTGATTTATGAGGCAGGAGGTTGAGAGGTATGCTGCTATTACTAGTGTAAGAGGTGCTGATAGACTTGGCCTCTTATGTCTGTAGGGATCTGTGCGGACATCCCTGCTTATTACTAGTGTAAGAGGTGCTGATCGACTCAGCCTCTTATGTCTGTAGGGATCTGCTTGTGGGCGTCCCTGCTTATCACTAGTGTAAAAGTGCTGATCGACTATGCCTCTTATGTCTGTAGGGATCTCATGCGGACGTCCCTGCTTATCACTAGTGTACGAGAGTGCTGATCGACTCGGCCTCTTATGTCTGTAGGATCTGCGTGCGGGCGTCCCTGCTTATCACTAGTGTAAGAGGTGCTGATCGACTCGGCCTCTTATGTCTATAGGGATCTGTGTGTGGACGTCGCGCTTATCACTAGTGTAAGAGGTGCTGATCGACTCTGCCTCTTATGTCTGTAGGGATCTGTGTGCGGACGTCCTGCTTATCACTAGTGTAGGAGGTGCTGATCGACTCAGCCTCTTATGTCAGTAGGGATCTGTGTGCGGACGACCCTGCTTATTACTAGTGTAAGAGGTGCTGATCGACTCTGCCTCTTATGTCTGTAGGGATCTGTGTGCAGACGTTCCTGCTTATCAGTAGTGTAAGAGGTGCTGATCGACTTAGCCTCTCTTATGTCTGTGGGATCTGTGTGCAGGCGTCCCTGCTTATCACTAGTGTAAGAGGTGCTGATCGACTCTGCCTCCCAGATGTCTATAGGGATCTGTGTCGGGGCGTCCCTGCTTATCATACCTCTCAAGTGTCCCTGATTTTTGAGGGACGTCCCTGTTTGCCTCAAAATTTGACTCTGTCCCTCCTAAAATTTGTGTTTTGTGGCTAAACAGTGGGGACTGTAAGCACAAAACAATGTCAAGCATTAAATTTACAGACTTGTTCTTTTTAGAAAATGTATTTTGCACTAAGCCCCATATTCTACCAGCTTTCTGGGTGGATATCTCTAATTTTTAAGATGTGTCCCTGATTTTGGCCTTTTGTCCCTGATTTTTTAAGCCTTGTCCCTGATTTATGAGGCAGGAGGTTGAGAGGTATGCTCTTATTACTAGTGTATGGGTGCTGATTGACTCGGCCTCTTATGTCTGTAGGGATCTGTGTGCGGACGTCCTGCTTATTACTAGTGTAAGAGGTGCTGATCAGACTCGGCCTCTCTTATGTCTGTAGGGATCTGTGTGCGGACAACCTGCTTATCACTAGTGTAAGAGGTGCTGATCGACTCAGCCTCTTATGTCTGTAGGGATCTGTGTGCGGACAACCTGCTTATCACTAGTGTAAGAGGTGCTGATCGACTCAGCCTCTCTTATGTCTGTAGGGATCTGTGTGCGGACGTCCCTGCTTATCACTAGTGTAAGAGGTGCTGATCGACTCAGCCTCTCTTATGTCTGTGGGATCTGTGTGCAGGCGTCCCTGCTTATCACTGAGTGTAAGGGGTGCTGATCGACTGAGCCTCTCTTATGTCTGTAGGGATCTGCGTGGGCGTCCTGCTTATCACTGTGTAAGAGATGCTGATCGACTCAGTCTCTTATGTCTATAGGGATCTGTGTGCGGACATCCCTGCTTATTACTAGTGTAAGCACACGAGCGGCAGACTCAGGATAATTTCTGCAGTCACTGTTGTGATTTGGTTTTAAATCTAGCGATGAGGCTATCATTCATTATGTTACTGTTTAAGAAGAAGTAATGAAAATGTGCTCTACCTACCTCTTATGGATACAAAAACTCATTTTGACATGTTTCTATTTATTTGGCATTACTTGTTCTGCTTTCCCAAGTTCACTCCACAGCTATAGGTACACACACACACACAATACCACTGAAGATAATTTATTAGCACATAACCTTGTCCTTAACTCTTCTTATGTTTTAACATACTTCATTTCCTTTTAGTATAATATTTCACTTGTGTGCTTTTACATGCCAAGTAAAATCATAATCTGTGGTTAGTGATTGCTTCTTGGATATTATATTTCCATGTATGTACTATTTATTTACTGATCTACTTATCCAGAAATGTATTCAATTTTCCTACTGGATAATTAGGATAATGATGGTATGTTGCTTGATTGCCCATATTGTATCATTTTAAAATATTATAAACGCTGGCTTACATGTTGGCACAGGAAGGAACTAAAGAATTTTTTTTTTTTTAGTTGTTTAACCAGGTATAGCACACTAAGCTGAAAACGTTTTTTTACAGGAGTGACCTGGGAGCACAAGGAGGTTAAGTGACTTGCTCAGGATCACACAGTATGCAAGTGGAAGCTGTGGGATTCAAACGCTGGTCTGGTCTGCTGGATGTCACCAGATTTACAGCTCAGAGCCTTAGACCACTGCGCTTCTGCACTCCAATTGGGTGCACACATATGTAGGTAAAACAATATCTTTATTAAAGATGTTCATACAAAGTCCAAGGAAACAAACCATTCAGCTTTTTTGTTTGAGCCCCTCCCCCCTTTCCAAAATTTGAATTACATTAAATAAAGGAGCTGTGCTGGCTGTTATGGCAACTGAATATAATGGGAATTGTGCTGTGGCAAGTGGCTAGATTTTGAAAGCAATGGCTGGATGGGAATCTTTTACAGACTTGGATTTCTGCAGTCATCAAATGATTTTAAGTAGTCACTGTGTTCAAAAAAATAATAATAACCTTAATTTATTAAGCACTCTTCACAAAGTACCAGAGCACTGTACATTGACAAAACCACAATTAAAACCATACTACTCTAAAATACATCCATCAGTATATAAAACACAACCCCAATAGCTGGACATAAGTTAAAGAACATCTCCAAAAGTGAGTTTGAATAAGTAGGTTTTTAAGCAGTCTTAAAGCTCTCCACTGTCAGACAATCTCAAATCCAATGAGACAGAAAATTCCACATGGTTGGGGCTACAAATGAAAATGCCCCGTGATCCAGAAGTTTTAATCATACTCTGGGTATCTCCAGCAATCCCTCATCAGTCAAACTGAGTGGTCGGAGGGTCAGTAAGGATACAAGAGTTCTTACAGGTAGCTTGTTCCCTGTCCGTGTAGTGCTTTATTGGTCAGCAAACCGACCTTGAAGGTGATCCACCCCTGAACTTGCAGCCAGTGCAATTTGTGCAGCACGGGCGTAATATAACTTGATTGAAATGAACAAGACAGACAACAGAGTTGATGCACTATCTGGGGTGGAAAGGATGAGAAGGGACTTGGCAGGGTTAGAGGAATGGTCAAATGTATGGCAGCTTAGATTCAATGCTAAGAAGTCAAGGTAATGCACCTGAGAAACAAAAACTCAGGAGAGAGTACACAAAGGGGTGAGATTCTAACAACAACAAAATGAAAAGGGACTCATGGGTAGTCATATCAGATGACCTTAAGGTGGCAAGCAATATGGAGAGGCAGCAAGGAGGGCTGGGGGATACTGGGATGCATAGGGAGAGGCATCACCAGTAGAAAACAGAAAGTTATTATCCCTCTGTACAGACAGCTGGTGTGACCCCATCTGGAGTACTGCATGCAGTTCTGGAGACCCAGTCTCCGCAAAGACATAGACAGGATGGAAGCTGTCCAGAGGAGAGCAACTAAAATGATGCAGGGTCTGCACTGGAAGACATATGAAGAGAGACTAAAGGAGCTTAATATGTATAGCCTCGAGGAAAGGAGGGAGAGAGAGGACATGATAGAAACTTTCAAGTACCTCGAGGGAATCAACAAAGTCCAAAAGGGTAGCATCTTTCAAAAAAAGAGGTGTGCAACAACAAGAGGGCACAATTTGAAGATGGGGGGGCAGCTCAGAGGTAATTTAAGGACTTGTTTTTTCACAGAGAGGATTGTTGATGCATGGAACGGCCTTCTGGAGGAGGCTGTGGAGTCAAAAACCGTGGTGGAATTCAAGCATGTATGGGACAGTCATAAGGCAATTCTAGGGGGTGCGGGTAGGAAAAAGTAGGCTGCTGGTTAACTAGGATCTGCAGCTTATCCATTAGGTAGGGAAATGGGCAGACTAGGTGGGCCAAGCGGTCCTTATCTGCCATCAAATTCTATGTTTCTATGTAGTCCTTATGCCAGTCTCTCTCAATGTTCCAGATGGCCTGGTTTGATTAACAGCTCATTAAGAGCTGCAGTTATCTAGCAGTTCAAGAGGGCAATCCCACAAAAGACTCAATGTCAGTCATTATCACTCCACTGTTAAGACTTTCAGCTAGTGTCCAAGGTGTGATCAAGGGTAGAATGCTGTTAACCCTTTCTGTGCCATGGACTGATATATCAGTCCAGAATTACTATGCATTCTAATTCTGTCAGCAGCGTTTAGCCCTGTTTACACGGTCACATTTGCACTGGAGCAACCTGAGTGATCGTCTTGCTCCGGTGCAAATGCAACCATGTGGACATGTACCCGATCGTGGCAAGTCACTCATTAAGCTGGTCCTACATCCCCTCTCAAACTGGGGATGCCGACTGGAGTGAGCGACTTGCAGCAGATTAAATTGCTGTGTGGACTGTCTGCACCATCGCAACAGGTCCAGTTTGCCTTTACAGTAGCGAGCGACAGTCCAGCCCCCTGAGGCATGGCCCCTCACAAACTCAAAATGCAGCAGTGCACAGAGGGGCCATGTGGACAGGTGGTTTATCACTTGCTGCTGGTCGGGAGCACACTGCTGCAGTCCCAAATGAGTAGCGCTGCTGCCTTGTAAACATGGCTTAAGTCACTAGCTTCCAGTTTTCTGAATTTGTCCCATATTATTAAGAGCAGTGCCCCTCATTTCCCTATATTCTGAGTGTCTGTATCCAATGTTTCAGTGACAAAATGCAAGGAGGTATACAGGATCAGCCTGCAGGTGGCAGGTTTTATCTCAGCCTCGCCATAACTTCCCTCTCCTCCAAATCTCAACTCTGTTCTTTCCTGACACCACTGCAGACCAGACTCTGAACTGACCATCCATAGATCCATAGCTGCCATTACTGGCAAGTAGGGGTCCCCTGATCATTTAAATGGACCATGCTAGCCATCATTATTCATACAAACCCACCCTTATCTCACCCAGCATGTCCTTTCATCCTAAAACAAAGCTTTGGATCATGTATGGTACAAAAATAAACCTTAATAAAATACATAATTTGAAAGCTTAAAATAGGCATTTCTGGGGTAGATAGATCCTATATAGAAATATAGTATAGCATTATGCCTGTGTGCTGTTTCCCCTGGCTGAGGAAAGGACACTGTTAAAGAAACAATATGTTAACTGTTGGGGCAGAGAATATTAAAATCAATGCTTTTAAAAATAAAAATGTCATAATTTTCTATTTCCCCAAGTCCCTTACATTTGTGTAGCCCTCACCCCAAAGAAATCTTAAATGTGCTCCTGGCTCACTTGAGACTATACAAAAACTTCAAGAAGTGCAGGTCTTCATTTGACTATAGGGTGGGGGCTGACTGAGAGTGTCTTTCTCTGCTTGACTGTTCATTGCCCTGTGGATGGTGGTGAGAGTATGATGAGGTGCATTATGTGATGTCAGCTATTGTGTGTACAGAGCTAGGACTGCTTGATTGAACATTTGCTGTTGTGGTATCTTCTGGTTTGGGAGGGGCAGAAAGAGGAACAGATGAGGCCATGGTACAAAACAATGGGGGGGGGGGAGTCACTGTGTGTATCTTTTTTATCTGCTGGGGAGTTAGAAGCAATGTGAGGCAGGAGAGATGTGCAATAATCAGAGTATTTCTTGGCTTGCATTGTTTCCTGTATAAGTGATCAAAATGTACCATTATAACTAAGGGCTAGTGCAACCATCTACAGGCTAGTGCAATTTTGAATCAACTTGCCCTGCTGGCTAGTGCAAAAAAGATTAAGGTTGACCCTGCCTTTAAGGTACTTGAGGGTCTCAGTCATGTCCCTCCTCCTGCCTCCATGTTGAGCCACCTGAGCCTCTCCCATAGGTGCTGTGTTGCTGGCCTTGGATCATCTGTGTTGCCCTTCTCTGGACCATTTCCAGCCAGCTGATATCCTTCTTAAGATAAGGACATCAATAGTGCACACTGTACTGTAGGTGCAGTCGCACTAGAGACCTGTACAGTGGCAGAATTACCTCTGTCTTCCTGCTGGCAATTTCTCTGACTATGTAGCCCGGCAACCGATTAGCCTTGGCTGCAGCTTTTCCATAGTGTGCTGATTATTTCAGGTCACCTGTGATAATTATACCTCAGTCTTTTTCTTCCTCTGACTGACCTTGTTACCTGCACACCCCTCAACCAGTATTTGGTCCTGGGGTTTTTCGCCCCCTCAAGTGTATAACTTTACACTTTTTAGCATTAAGCCACAGTTATCAAATGCCACACCACTTCTCTAGCCAAGCCAGGTCCCCCTGAGTTCCTGTCCCCTCTTCCATGTCCTCCCTCTCACAAAGCTTTGTGTCAGTGTGAACAGGCAGATCTTTCTCTTGATCCCACCTGCGATTTCACTCATGAATATGTGAACAACATTAGAGAGAGCACAGAGTCCTATGGGACACCAGTGGTCAATGTTGTAGCTTCTGAGAACCGCCCCTTCCCAAATACCAACTTTTGGCTTTTGTCCTGCAGCCTATTTCTGACCAACCCAACAAACATAGTCCCCACCTCCAATGTCTTTCAGCTTCCTGACCAGTCTGATGTGAAGTACAGAGCTGAAGGCCTTGTTGAAGTCCACATAAAAGAAATCAACTGCTTGGCCCTATCCACTGTCCCGGTGAGCCAGCAAGTCAATTAGGTGAGTCTGGCAGGACCTCCCTGACCCAAACCCATACTGCTTCACTATTCAAGTGTGTGAATATATATATTACAGTCCTGTAACTATTTGTATTTTTGTTTTTTCCTCCAGTAAAATACTTTTTGTGGTCTGGAGTACTGGTTCTTCATTATGATTTTAGCTGTTGTTTTCTAGCACCCACTGTTATTCGGAGCTCTGCCTGCTGCGGTGTCCATGCTGCTTCATGTCCTGGAGCCCATAATGCTCATAAAAGCCACCAATTTCTCTTTCTGGATGGTCTCCGTCAGCATGCCCAGTACTGAGCCAAGGCTAACTAGCCTGTCATTCCTGGTTCATCATTCATCCCAATTTCTGGAAGGCACAACACAAACAGTTTTCCAGTTCCAGGGCATGATCCCTGATTTCCACAGAGGATCCACCAGAGCCTCTGTCATTCCCTTAGAATCCTTTGGGTGCATGCCATCTGGTCTGGGGGATCTATCCACCTTCAGGGCATTTAGGACTTTAAGTACTCCATCAGTTTGAAAGTCAACATCCTTAACTTCCCCCCTCCAGGTCCCCACTCCCCTGTTCCCTTGTGGCATTGGTCCATCCTTATCTCTAGTGAAGACTGAACAGAAGTACTTCTTAAGGGTTTCATGTCATGATGGCCCATTCTCACAGGTGAGTGAAATGTGGGCCTATGGACCACAGGGATCAGTGAATCAGCACACCGGTGAGAACGGCGAGTGTCAGAACCGCAAACAGAGCACAGAAAAAAAAAAAACATGACCATCACCAACAGCATCAGGGAACACGCATGGGATGGAGATGGACCACTGGATGGGGGGGCAACACAGAGTGAGGAGAACACTCAGGAACATGCAGAGGACCCGGCCAGTGCTGCTTTGATGCATGGCAGGAGCACAAGGATGGGTGGTGCAGTGGATGGGGTGGGGCGATGCTGGAAAAACAATACAGAGGACAATGCAGACAGGCAGGTGAGGGGAGTGTCAGTGTGTGGGGGGGTGATGAAAGCGCTACAGGCAGACTAGCGGAAGGAGTGGCTCACCACCAACGCACAGGTGCCCACACATACAGGGCAGGTTGTGAAAGGGCTGAAATGGCCAGAGATGGTGCCATGCACTGGCACATGTGATGTGGCCAGGACTGCACAGAGGCATGTGAAGCTGCAGTGGTGGTGGACAAGAGAATGCAACAGCCAGATGGAGGGTGCCCTATGACACGACTGGAATCATGCACAATGGCATGCAGCAGCTAGGAATGGCAGGGGCGCAGCATGCACCACCCAGTAGGTTATACCTGGGGCTGGGGGTTGAAGGCGAGCCCCCTCAGGTAGTTGGCCGTGCCGCGCAATGCTCTCAGCATGATGCCCTCCACCCACCGTGAGATCCTTGTAGAGCTTGATTTTCATGGTGATCGTGGCCCCAGAGACTAACTGCTCCATGCAGAGCTCACTGAGGCACTGCTTCTCCTGAGGCAGTCAATAAAGCACCACAGGCTTGGATGTGTGGCACCTAGGTGAATGTTGAAGCCTTGGTGCCAGCCCTCTACCACATTGTTCATCCGTGGCAGGCCTGCACATGCTGCGTCATAGACATTCCATGCCTCACGTGGAAACAAAGGTCGCCGCCGCATTTACCTTCTCACAGCCCTGCCTAGCCAGGTGTCTTGCATATAGTCTAGGACTGGACACAGTACCTCATCAATGGCCCTGTAGAATGGTGTACTGCAGAGGCTGGCATACGCATTGGCAATGTCCTCCACAGGCATGAATGCCAGAGTGAGTAACATCTGTATCTGTAGTGCAAAGCCCTCATCAAGTGAATAGCACTGCAGCAGCTCGAGGTTACACTGGACACAGCACCACACTGCCTGGCAGTAATGAAAGTAGCACCCCCATACAGCTGTATCCAGGAACACACAGGGGAACATGCACCAGGCTGCCCACCAAAGTCCATGAGCGCTGTTTTCGGTGTGCAATCCTCCAACGAGTGCCACACCTCACCAAACTGACATAGCATACACTTGTTCCCACTGCCAGCACATAAGCACATATAAGGCGGACACCACAACATCTGCCCATAGCCTGTGGATAGCTTACAACTGCCCGAAGATGAGTGGTGAGGCACAAAAGTTGGCATTGAGGAACCAGTGCTCATTGTCACCTAGAAAACACGTGAATGCTGTGCCGTGAACACAAGCACCCTGTCAGCCGCCGGTTCTCTATTGTGCTGGAGGAAGGGCTCACCCGTCAGAATGGCACGATACTCCAGAGTCATGGTGAGCTCCAGCACAGTGACAGGTGTCACAGGGCAGCCCTTTGCAGCCTGCCATACCCTCTGCGTTCTCCATTTGAGCAATGACACTGTGGGCATCCTGTCAGCTATGACATCGGTCATGTCAGAGGTGCTCTGGACAATGATCTGTCCAGTGCTCTCCATGTTGGTCCATGCCCTGTCACGGACCCCCAACAATACTGTCCACATGCCTATGCTCCCCTGCATCAGGGACATGGTTGTGAGGTCAACCACAAAACACAATGTGGTCTGCCTCTGTGTGCAGGTGTGCAGGGCACTGGTACTTGTGGTCCTGGCAGCATCGCCAATAGACCTCACCATGTACCTCCTTATCACACCTGTAAAGAAAACCGCCATTGGAAAGTAAGGGTCTCCCTTCTGCCTCTGTGTGCAGGTGTGCAGGGCACTGGTACTTGTGGTCCTGGCACATCGCCAATAGACCTCACCATGTACCTCCTTATCACACCTGTAAAGAAAACCATCATTGGAAAGTAAGGGTCTCTCCTTCTGCTTCTGTGTGCAGGTGTGCAGGGCACTAGTACTTGTGGTCCTGGCAGCATCGCCAATAGACCTCACCATCTACCTCCTTATCACACCTGTAAAGAAAACCATCATTGGAAAGTAAGGGTCTCCCCTTCTGCCTCTGTGTGCAGGTGTGCAGGCACTGGTACTTGTGGTCCTGGCAGCATCGCCAATAGACCTCACCATGTACCTCCTTATCACACCTGTAAAGATAACCGTCATTGGAAAGTAAGGGTCTCCCCTTCTGCCTCTGTGTGCAGGTGTGCAGGGCACTGGTACTTGTGGTCCTGGCAGCATCGCCAATAGACCTCACTGTGTACCTCCTTATCACACCTGTAAAGATAACCGTCATTGGAAAGTAAGGGTCTCCCCTTCTGCCTCTGTGTGCAGGTGTGCAGGGCACTGGTACTTGTGGTCCTGGCAGCATCGCCTATAGACCTCACCGTGTACCTCCTTATCACATCTGTAAAGATAACCGTCATTGGAAAGTAAGGGTCTCCCCTTCTGCCTCTGTGTGCAGGTGTGCAGGGCACTGGTACTTGTGGTCCTGGCAGCATCGCCAATAGACCTCACCATGTACCTCCTTATCACACCTGTAAAGAAAACCATCATTGGAAAGTAAGGGTCTCTCCTTCTGCCTCTGTGTGCAGGTGTGCAGGGCACTGGTACTTGTGGTCCTGGCAGCATCGCCAATAGACCTCACCATCTACCTCCTTATCACACCTGTAAAGAAAACCGTCATTGGAAAGTAAGGGTCTCCCTTCTGCCTCTGTGTGCAGGTGTGCAGGGCACTGGTACTTGTGGTCCTGGCAGCATCGCCAATAGACCTCACCATGTACCTCCTTATCACACCTGTAAAGATAACCGTCATTGGAAAGTAAGGGTCTCCCCTTCTGCCTCTGTGTGCAGGTGTGCAGGGCACTGGTACTTGTGGTCCTGGCAGCATCACCAATAGACCTCACCGTGACCTCCTTATCACACCTGTAAAGAAAACCATCATTGGAAAGTAAGGGTCTCCCCTTCTGCCTCTGTGTGCAGGTGTGCAGGGCACTGGTACTTGTGGTCCTGGCAGCATCGCCTATAGACCTCACCATGTACCTCCTTATCACACCTGTAAAGATAACCGTCATTGGAAAGTAAGGGTCTCCCCTTCTGCCTCTGTGTGCAGGTGTGCAGGGCACTGGTACTTGTGGTCCTGGCAGCATCGCCAATAGACCTCACCATGTACCTCCTTATCACACCTGTAAAGATAACCGTCATTGGAAAGTAAGGGTCTCCCTTCTGCCTCTGTGTGCAGGTGTGCAGGGCACTGGTACTTGTGGTCCTGGCAGCATCGCCAATAGACCTCACCATGTACCTCTTATCACACCTGTAAAGATAACCGTCATTGGAAAGTAAGGGTCTCCCTTCTGCCTCTGTGTGCAGGTGTGCAGGGCACTGGTACTTGTGGTCCTGGCAGCATCGCCAATAGACCTCACCATCTACCTCCTTATCACACCTGTAAAGAAAACCGTCATTGGAAAGTAAGGGTCTCCCTTCTGCCTTCTTGTGTGCAGGTGTGCAGGGCACTGGTACTTGTGGTCCTGCAGCATTGCCAATAGACCTCACACGTACCTCCTTATCACACCTGTAAAGAAAACCGTCATTGGAAAGTAAGGGTCTCCCTTCTGCCTCTGTGTGCAGGTGTGCAGGGCACTGGTACTTGTGGTCCTGGCAGCATCGCCAATAGACCTCACCGTACCTCCTTATCACACCTGTAAAGATAACGCTCATTTGAAAGTAAGGGTCTCCCTTCTGCCTCTGTGTGCAGGTGTGCAGGGCACTGGTACTTGTGGTCCTGGCAGCATCGCCAATAGACCTCACCACGCCTCCTTATCACACCTGTAAAGATAACCGTCATTGGAAAGTAAGGGTCTCCCCTTCTGGCTCTCGAGGTATGTCACAGTATCCATCCCTCGTCACCACAGAACTGAGATGACATGTACAGCCAGAGGGGAGACCATATACACCCACCTAGGTGGCACATGTGACCATGCTGGGTGTGCATGGGCATGGTACCGCCTGGAACACCAGCCAGTGCCATCCAGCAGCAAAAGGGGCTGCATCACCATTGCTTCAGGTTTGCCAACATGATGGAGGTGCAGCATGGTCGTGTGTGCGATGGTGAGGAGGTGTCTGGCTGCTTGTGGACTCTGACTGTGGAAGAGAGTGTTTCTTGGTGAGCAGTGGAAATGGTGACTGTGCTTTTACTGACACAGGTCACACTTAGTAGCTGGTTCAGTGACAGTACTCCTGTCCTGTGTGCAGCACTCATGTGCTGTACAGGTACAAACTGTAATTACTGCATCACTTAGTCCTGCCTACCAACCTACCTACATTGTCGCGGTGCGTGGTTTGAACCAGTGGCTGCCACTGCACCATCACATTCCACTGCACCACCTGCATTAGTCCACTGCACTATGAGTGAATGCTGGAGGCTTACCTGGCCACATTGTTCCTTGGCCTCTGTGACTGTGTCTGTGCTCAGGGGTGGGTGGGTCCGCTGCATGTGGTTTGCTGCCCGCGCCCCACCCATATGTATTTTGCTGCAACCACCGGGTTGGGATTGGCACACCACCTGTGGGCCTGTATGGACTGGGGGCTGCACACAGGGCTATTGGTGCATTGTACTGAGGGGGGCCTACTGCCCGGGTCATGCGGCCCTTTGCTGCAGGTGGTCTGTGTTGTGCTCTGTGCGCATGCGGGTGTGCAGAATTGCAGAAAAATCACTATTCTGTCATGTTCAACATTTTTACTGTCGCTGTCGTGCCTGTCACCCAAGGAGGTAGTCACCTTGTTGATGCTATTCACCATACTGGAGGTTGCCCAAGGGGTGTAGTCGCCATTGCCTACCATACACCATTCCCTACTGCTCCACATACTGTCATTCAGCATTCTGTAGGTGCTGTTGTGGGTCACTCTCTGATAGAGCCTTTATCACTGGATACCCTTGTTAAGTACCTCTGCTTTCTCCTCAATATCCTCTGCCAAACCACCTTCCTTTAAATTGCACTATTTCATCCTTGCTGTTCCTTTTCTCCCTTAAGTAATGGAAAAATGGCTTCTTCCCTGTTTTGTCACCTGTGCTATCTGAACTTCCCTTGTCGCCTTTGCCACCTCAATGGCTCTGATCACCTCCCTTGACTTATTGTAGAAGAGTAGGCCAACCTATCTTCCTCCTTCTGAGTTTGTTAACAGAAACATAGAAACATAGACTTGATGGCAGATAAGGACTGCTTGGCTCACCTAGTCTGCCTATTTCCTACTTACAGGATAGGCCAGAGATCCTAGTTAACCAACAGCCTATTTCTGCTCTACCCCCACAAGAACTGCCTTATGTCTGTCCATGCATTCTTGAATTCTCCCACAGTTTTAGACCCCACAACCTCCTCAGGAAAGCTGTTCCATGCATCCATTACTCTCTCTGTGAAAAATACTTTCACATTGCCCCGGAACCCTTCCATCTTTAAATTGAAGTCCCCTTGTTCTTGCATGCTCTTTTCTGAAAGATGCTCCATCTTGGACTTTGTTGATTCCACTGGGGTACTTAAAAGTTTCTATCACGTACCCCCTCTCCCTTCTTTCCTCAAGGGTATACATATTAAGCTCCTTTAGTCTCTCCTCGTATGGCTTCTCTTTGCAGACAGTACTTTCAGAAGGCTGCTGTCTTGCCTCCTACAGCTTTTTGCCACCCTCTTGAACCAGCTGGGCCTTTTGGCCTAGTTGTTCTACTTTGATTTTGTCACACTCTAGTGGCTCCACCAGTCCTCTCCTTTATTATTGCCCATCATTTCTATTCCACATACATCTCTTCAGATCATAGCAAGGTGTAGTACTAGAATTTCTCACATCCTTCCAAAGCCAGCCCTCTTAAAGTCCAAAGCCATTCAGGCCAGTCCTGGTCCTGACTTTCCCCCTGCCCATATCAAGGTGGCCCACACAATGGTGGTCACAACCTGTAAGTGTCCACTTTTACATCCTGAACATGCTCACAGTTGGACAAGACCAGGTCCAGTACAGCCCTCTCCTTAATGGGTTCCATGTCTCCTTGGGCCACGAAACCACCCTAAGATGTATCCAGCAGTACTTGTGCCCTAGTTTAGAATGTAGCTGAGATTTTCCTGTCCACCTCAGGCAAATTGTACTCTCCAATTATTACTGCCTCCTCCTTACTGGCAATTTCCATGATTTGAGACACTAGTAACCTGTTCAACTCCTCTTCCTGGAAAGGTGTCTTGTAGACCACCTATATCCTTAGTTTCCTCCCTGTTGTGAATTGTACCTGTACCCACAATGATTCATTCTCATCCTCCACCTCTTCCTATATGGTTCAAGTTATCCCTTCATTCACGTAAAAGGCTAATCCCCTCCCTTTCCATCTCCTATCCTTTTTATACAGTTTGTACTGGGGAACTGCGAGGTCCCAGTCATGGTTTTATGTGGCCCACGTCTCTGTGATGGCTGCTGGGTCCACCTCTCCCTCTGACATCAGTGACTGCAATTCTTCCATCTTGTTTCCCAGGCTTCTAGTATTCAGAGACAGCAGACTCCACTACGACTGGGACCTCCTTACTTCTGATCTGCTCCATCACCCCTGCTGCCTCAGTTGTCCCAAACCTCCACCCTTCTCATCTCACTACTCCCCATGATGTCCTGTTTGGAGGTAAGCCTCATTAGCCTCCTCCAGCAGATGACTAAGGGTGCTGTGCACTCTGCTGCTTCCCACGTCAGTTCAGATTGATGTTGTTTCTTATGAATTCCTCCAGCTTCCCTTCAGTATGCTTGAACCCTTCCTGCCTAGATGCAACCTGTTCAGTGCATGCAAGTTCTTGTTATCCCAGGTTCCTCCCCACCCACCAACCGGTCTGTACTCCTCTTTTTCATACACCCCCTAAGCCATCTGTTGAATTCCTCTGTTATTACCTTCCTTCCCATACTATCCCTCAGGACTGGAAGCAGCTCTGAGAAGGCAATCATCTTCCCAGCTTCACTGCACATTTTTCCACTTCCCTGATCCTCTATTCCACCTCCCTCATCTCACACCCTTTAAGGTCATTCATCTAGCGGTGCATGATAATCTGAGGTTTCCCTCTCCCTGACTTACACACTGCCCTATCAGAGATCCCACTCTTTCTGCCATCATCCCTAGCATGCACTCCACCTTCGCACAGCTTGCGTTGTCTCTTTCCACATCTCACCCCCTTCACTACTGAATCCCCCGGGATTACCACCCTCCTTCCTCCATCCTGGGCCTCCCACCTCTCTATCCATCCTGCTGCCCACTCCCACCTACCTCCCCTTTCCCATCTTGTATTCCTCCCGACCCCCTACCCCAGCTATTCCCATCCCCTCCCAAGCTTTTCTCCCCCAGCATGCTCCCTGCCTTACCTCTGTGCTCACCCTGTCATCTGCTTGACCCTTCTGAACTCCCAGGCCACCTAAACTTTCCTTGGATGATGCATGGCCATGATGTGTTCATTAAAGCCTGAACAGCAATCCTACAAGTAGATAAAGAAATTATTAACTCAGGTACTAGTTCACATAAATGTACTGACACTACAGACTTTTTCTTACATTTTCCTGCACAGAATAACGTCACCTAAAAAGTTTATACCTCACTAGAACTGAAATGGCTACCTGTGATCACATGTGTAATGTATATATAATGCACACTGACTCCTTGTATAAAATGTTAGACTATAGTATGGACACTGTTGGATAGAAATAGAGAATGATGTGAACACAGGGACACTTTGAGAAATGATGATGGCTGTACACTATCTGTTGCTTGTTCTTGACAGTATGTTACTTAACAACAAGTGAAATGTATGATCTTTACTGGTGTAGTTACAGTAGACATATTGTTTACATATTTTTAATATTGGTTAAATATAACTAATAAATGAATAATTCAAGAAAACCGTATAATGTTTAGGCTATATCAAGAACCTACAATTTGAGTGTAATACTGAAGTGCTTTAATGTAAATGTAAAAGGCATGGAGAACATTTAGTGAGTATATGTATTTATTTTTGGAGTGCAGATACCCTTCCCTGAGGAAGCCTACTTTTGGGCGAACTATTGGCAGTGGCTTAGGGAAATCTGCATAACGAAAAGAAAGACGAAAGGATACTGAAACTTAAAGATTGTGTTAGTGTGGCTGGTGTTTAATTTATTGTAAACCATTTGACACAAGCTTTTGAACAGCACAGTTCAGTGCTTTTCAGCAGTAAACTGTTATGAAAATAAAGCAATTGTGAACAGGAAATGGCAGAGCAATGACAAAAGTCACAGATGGAGAATTATTCTGCTATTAGAAACACTTTTTATTCATAGAAGCTAACCCATTTTAGTGATGTATTTACAGAAATAGTAGATCATGAGAATTAGTGTATGAAGCAGTTAATGATAATATGGCATTAAAAAAGTACAACACGCCAAATGTGAGTTTTGACAGTAAACAAAAACAACTTTTTTCTTTCACTGATTAAATGATTTTCTACAAAGCTAAAGGCACAGCGTTTATTTAGCATTCGTACAAACAGAGTATAAAGATGGTACAGGAAAGCTTAAAATATAATAGGTTTATTAAGATAACATAGAGGATAATGCCTGAGTAACGGTGGTTAACCATGACATAATCACGTCATGCAGTTGCCAGGACAACCAAGTAAACCTCAAGAGTGCAGCTTGAAGGTTTACAGTTGTCATGACAACTGCAAGAGGATTACATCCATGGTTGACTCAGACATTGTATTTTATAGTGTATGAAAAACTAGCCACTGTGTGTGGGGGGGTGAAAATACAGTTTTTTCCAATGTAAATACATAAATATAATGTATGGACAATGTCTATTAACTCCTGTTTTCAATCAGTTTATAACCTGATAATCCCATCGTTATGACATCAGTATGCTGTAAAGCTTGCTTAACTATGTCATAATGATAGGATTACAGGATAGAATGTCACCACCTGTCAAAATTCTTTGAAAGGAAAGGTGATCTGCTGCTTGGACATTCATTCAAAATACACATTACATTCAGACAGTTACAGACCCGCTGCAGCACAGATTGCAGTGGCTAATTTCAGCACTTCAGTTCCTCAACATTCAAACCAGAAGGCATTCATAGCTGAGCAGAAGAACAAACGCACATTGAAAAAGTTGTATTTTCCCCCTACAGTGGCTTGTTTTTCCATACTCTACAAAATACAATGCATGAGTAACGGTGATCAGCGACAGATGTAATCACCTCTTGCAGTTGGCATGACAACTGTAAACCTCTTGAGCTGCACTCTCGAGGTTTACTTGGTTGTCCTGGCAACTGATTGAGGTGATCATATAGTGGTTAACCAATGTTACTCAGGCATTATCCTCAGCACTACCCTCCCCAGCTGTTTCTCTGACCCGGTCCCCAAATCCCAAACCCCAATCCTTCAGCACCCACATTTCCTCCTGCACAAAATATCTACCTGGGAAGCCCGTCCTTACCTACAAAAAGCACTAAACAGCAATAACCCAATCAAAAAACCCCTAGACACCAGGCTCCTTTGATTGGTCCTCGATGAAGTCCTAGGCCCACTAACAGACATACCTCACCAAATCCTCTACCTAGGGCAATCTCAGCACCTGAAGTCAGCTGTCATTACCCCATACATAAAATGTGGTGACAAATCCATACCCAGTAACTATTGACCCATTTCCATTCCCCCCACCCCCAAAGCCTTAGAAAAAGTGGTGGCTACACAGCTCACCGAATACCTAAACAAGTATAACATACTGTGCACAAAGCAGCATGGTTTTCGCTCGGGACACAGCACTACCACAGTCCTCCTAGAATTCACAAACTTCCTACACTCCTCCCTAGACTCCAGTAACATTGCTGGTGCTGTGTTTATAGACCTCTCCAAGGCCTTCAACATAGTTTGCCATCCCCTCCTTCTTGACTCCCTCTACCAATTGGTTTCTCCCCAGGCCCCCTAGCATGGTGTGCCAGTTACCTCTCCACCCAGTCCCAATGCGTCAAAATAAATGGGACCCTATCCGACACCTTACCTGTCCACTCTGGGGTACCCCAGGGCTCCATCCTAGGTCCACTTCTTTTCACCCTCTAACTTAACTCCTTGCCTAAGGCCTGCTCCAATAAAATGCTACTTTATGCAGATGACGCCGTAATCTATGCCTCACACCAAAAACACTCTTCCCTCCAGGACTCCCTTCAACATGCCTTCTGCGAGACCGCAACATGGTTCAAAGACCATAGACTGGTCATAAACCTGGAAAAGACAAAATCTATGCTTTTTTTCTCACCATCAAAACGTAGCCCAGTAGTGCCCTCTGCGTCATCCTCCCCACACCCAGCACCCCCTCGAACAGGTTTCCACCTACAAATATCTTGGATTTACCTTGACTCTGCACTTATCTTCCATGACACATAAACTCCCTAGCAACCACCACAAACACCAGGCTTGGACCTCTACTGGCACAGGGACCGCCACCTCTGATGCCCCTCAGGCTTGCTATTACCTCCTCAACACTGTCCCTAGTAGACTCAGAAGCTCCCTGTGGCACGGGCAGCAGATAATCTGCACCCAGAAATTCAGACCACCCTCAACAAGGCATGCAGGCTCCTAACGGGTGCCCCTAGACTCACCCACACCTGCTCCCTCTATTCCTCTACCAATCTTCTCAGCCTCAATGAAAGACTCCACTACCGTACCTGCCTACTGACCAAAAAAGTCCTACTTGGTCACTTCCCTCCTAGGGTCATAGCCTCTCTCCACCTTGCCACCCACCCCACCCCATCATCACCCACAACTCAGACAAAGCTATATTAGCTGTACCCAGGGTAAAAAAAAACACCCTGGCCCAGAGATCCTTCTACCACAGGGTCCCAGCTTGGTTTAATGTGCTCCCGGTCACCATCACTGGCACACACAAGATCTCCCATTTCAAAGTCGCCCTCCGCAACTACCTCCTCAGTGTTTGCACCTGTAACTGCAACTAGCCTATGCTGTCATGTTCCCTATGACCCACGCCTCTACCAAAATCCACTTGGATGGCAACCTCACGCAACCATTCTTATCCCCTTGTCCTTTCTCTCTGCTATGCCCCTGTAATGATTGTTTTCTTTTTTTCCCAACCTGTATATAATCTATGTTGACAACATCTGTAAAACCATACATGATGGCTTCCTCTGTCAGTTGTAACTGTCTGTTTTCATATTCTGTCCTCCTTGTGACGAGGTACCTTTGTAAATGAGACACACTGCTCAAAGGTTGCAAAAGCCGATATTTCAAATAAATAAATAAAAAAAAAATTTAGTTGAAAAAAGCACACTAAGAGATTTAACAAGCACTGGCAGTCAAACGAACAACAAGACAGCTACATGGTGGGTAAGATAGGCAGTAGCCATTTGGGGCACATGTAAAATAATATACTGGTGAGGTAATTAGTTAACTTGTAAACATGTCTAATATCATTATGATATTCAATGAGTATTTATGCCTGCAATTGCAGATACTGTAAAAAAGCCACAAAATGTGTAAAGTGGAAACAAAACTGTGCAATGAACTGAAACTAGTATGATACTTTTGGTTTATTTGCATTCAAAGTGCATGACATTTATAAAATGTACACAATTAAGAAAACAGACTTGAAACATACTTATATTTTTATCACAGTCCCCAAGAAGAAGCCTTTTAAGGTGAAACATTGGGATTGGCCAAACAAACAGTAATAATCAAGATTATTTCATGAAGTGGCTCTTTTTGGTCCAGAGAGGCCCTTTTGGTAACAGTGTCCAGAATTCTGCCAAGGGGCAGCTTCACTTAAAGCATTTACAGAACATTGGGTGATTACCCCAAGGAACTCCGAAATCAGGAAGTATTTCTTCACAGAAAGAGTAGTGGATTCCTGAAACAACCTATCCGCAGAGGTGCTGTGGGTAAAGCCAGTGGTGGGATTCAAGAATACATAGGACAGGCACAAGAGAAGAATCTTAGTGGAAAGGTATGGGGGGTTAACTGGGACAAAGATCAAGTAGGGTCTTTGTTGATACTATTGGTAGGGAAAAATGGACAAACTGGGAGGGCCAAGCACTTCATATCTGCCAACATATTCTGTTTGTCTATGGCTGCTATCTATATTTCTGTGTCTATAAATGCAGTGTCCAGTTTATGAAACACTGAATTGGTTATGATGTCATCTGCAGAGTGTTTAAAAGTCAAGTGCTGGCAGCCTGTAGGAGCAACCAGAAACTATGGAGCAAAGATCATTTAATTTCACATTAATAATTAAAATGAATGAAAGAATTGCAGTCTACGGCTAATCTTTTTGGGTGCTGCATTTACATATGAAGTTTTCCTAGTGGTTTCAGAGGAATATTGGTATACACAATAGAATTCATTAGGACTCAAAGTGAAAAATACATCAAGAGAATTAAAATTGCCACCATTCAAGAGCCGGTTGTGATATGTTTGTAAATTAAAACACTCAAGGTTTTTTTCTTTTTTTTTGTAGCATTAAAAGCCATAGATCAGGTTTCAAGTAACTGTAGATTTTTTTTATGTATTATTATTGTTTTTGTTTTTAATCACACCTTCCTCAGTGTTATAAAAAATAGCACAGAAGATAGCAGTCATAAATGATGATGTTGTAATTCAGAAAGGAAATCCGGCCACCCCACAGCATTCCACCTTGCAGTGCAAGCATGGGTGTGACCTCAGATTGATGGTTGTATCAGAATCTGATGTCACAAGGATGATACTATGGGATTTGTCTGTCAAAAGTTACCTGCCATACATTATGATCAAATGATATGTCATTTACACAGTGTACACTGTGAGGATCTTGAATCCCATATCAATCCTTTACATTAGTAAGGTGTCTAATATTTGGCTGCCATACTGATATTACACTCCAATTATACAGAATGCTCAATTATGTGGGTCTGGATTCCTCATCAGCTATTCAGATTTAATGTTAGTAACATGTCTAAGGACTGGTTGCTATCCATACATTACAGTTAAACTATACCCCACTTACAGAATGTGCATTGTGGTGTTTTGGAATACCACTTCAAGCATTTACATTTAATATTAGTAACCTGTCATACATAAAACATATATTACAATTACATTCCCTGTCATTTACAGCATATCTATTGCCTGGGACTGGAATTATACAGTATTTATGTATATGTGGTATTAGAAAAGTGTCTAATGATTAGTTCCAAGGACTCTAGCATAAACGTGTGAACAGTTTCCCTGAGGCACAAATTAGGGAAAAGGGAAACAGTAAAAGATATATTGCTATCATGTCAAGACTAGTTAGTTTCACTTCTGGTTTGTTCCTCCTTTCCCTAACATGCTTATTTTATGCAAATCAGACCCTGCTCTCTCCTGTTTAAATGATGACTGCCTTCACGGAGAGGGACAGAAACACATCTCTGCACATCAGTTCTTATCCAGAACAGCAATGAATCACTTGAGGTTTATTAATTTTATGCACCTTTTAGGGTCACTAATAGTTTTACTTGCCTTTCTACAATGTAAGTACTCAATACTTTGTAGATTTGACTTTTTTATGTTATGCTCGAGTTAAATGAATACATGTTATTTCAGAAATGATTATTCTCCCTGTATTGCCCAGGTGTCCGATCGGATGTAGTACTGACCCAGTTGGGTCCCAAGTGAAACAGCCCTGGTCAGTCGGTGCGGCTGAGATGCGGGGTTAGCGGGTTCGATCTGAGCAGCACTGGATGGCTTGGGTGAGGCAGGCTCCCGGAAAGGACTCGAGTGGCTCATAAGCTACTATAGTCCTTAGTCAACTACTATAACCCCGTGATCCAGAGCCAGTTCTCCACCTCAAGGGACAGCAGCAATCTCTATTTACAGATGAACCAGCCTGCAGGGGGCAGACATCGCCGTGTATTACTGTGCCAGAGGCTCACGGTGAGAAACACGGAGCTACAACGTGTACAATAACCACTACAGTGGGTTCAGCCTGAATGATCACTGAATGTCTCGAGTGAGACAGGCTCCCCAGAAAAGGCTCGAGTGGCTCTTCAGATATTCCTCACCATCTGGCAGTCACAACCACTGTAACCCTGGGTTCCTGAGGCAGATCTCTGCCCCAAAGAACAGCTCCAATTTCTATTTAGAAATGAATCATTATGGTGGGAGACACTGCCTATGATCAGTCATAGGTTAGCTATGACTTACCGGAGACTGCATCCTGAGTTAACATCTGTTTGTTGCATTTACTGTGCAATCATGGGATCTACTTCTTCACAAGTTTGTAAATTGTATGCTCCCCCCACACACACACGAGGGTTATAAATGTTTGCATTGCAAACAGACTGACGGAAACATATCTTCGGAGGGTGAAACCTCCCCTGGTAGTCATTCCATCAATAGAGTTTCAGTAGTAGAGGTATTACGCACCTTTTCCCATAATGTGCAAAACTGCTTGAAATGTATTTTTCCGACTCAGGAGAACTCATATTTTAGAAGTGTTTGTTTTCTGCTGTATAATCACCAAACTCGAGTTGAATTCCACATGGTTGTATATTGCCAGAAGTTGCATTCCTATGCATCTGATTAAAAATATTAAGGAGGCAGTATACCACAGTGGGTTAAGGTTCCGAGCTGCAGTTCTGGAGACCTGGGTTTGAATCCCACAGCTGCCTAGGTGCATACTGTGTGATTCTGAACAAGTCACTTAACTTCCTTATGCTCACAGGTCACACCTGTAAACAAGTTTTCAGATTAGTGTGTCTCTCCTGGTTAAGCAATAAAAAAATGTGTTAGGACCTGTCCTGTGATTGACAGGGATCTTTTGAATCTCCGATTGTTGTGGAAACCCTACATTTGCATGAATGTGTACTTGATTACTGTATAAAGTGGGAGTTCAGCCCAATGCTTGCAAGGGACCATGTGAATCCCAGACTGATGTAGGTGCCCTGCAGCTGCATTTGCATCAGTTTGTGCACCGGATTATAAAACAGAAGTGACCCATGTGTATACCACACAGTTGTTCATGCTCCACAGTTTTATAGGTGTGTATGTGTATATAAAATTTGAATCCAACCTCTGGCATGAGAAGGTAACTATGTAAATCCCATACAATTGTGTGTTCCCAGCAGTTGCATGAGTGCTCACTGTCACAAACCCACTCAGCAGGTCAGGCCCTCTACTCCCAAAGTGCCAACCTCTGAGCGCAGTCTTGTGAACAGTGTAACAGACAAGGTTACCCTCTTGTCTGTTTTTGTGAGTTTGGATCAACTTTTGGTCTCAAGTCTTGGAGGGATTCAAACTGTTACCCTCTTGCTAGTGTACCCAATGCACAGGCTCAGATATTTCTGTCTTCAGGGTCCAGATATCTTTGCCTATGGGCACCTAACCAGGTGTACAGAGATGAACCCTTTAAAACTTTAATAAAGACCTCAGATGTTTAAAGACGCTTCTCTTTCCAGTTTGGTACCACTATTCAAGCTTATGTCTAATTGTCTGCTTTTAACCTTATACTTTTCTTACAAATAAAAAGAAGTCAAAGACAGACCAAGTAAGTTCTAGAAAGAATTTTACTAAAATATTTAAACATATGTAATCTGGTTCAAGGTCAGTTGGCATTCATCTGTATCCCCCTCCCCAGGTCATGCCTGAAAATAGGCAGGATTTGTCTAGTGCACTTACCCGGTGAACAAAAATGAAATAAATAATAAAAATAAATAAAACACAAAATACAGAACTCTTATATCCCAAGACATACAAATCTATTAAAAGAAACAAGGTTTAAACAGTGTGATTTCCTACTTACAGTACTTAGATTTAACTCTCTTCCTAAATACTTGTTACAAGTGCTCTAAGGATCTTTCCTCAGTCAGAGTGTAGGTAAAAGTGTCTGAGTAGCAAAACAGAATAATCTTTATTCCTTAATCAACAGTTTGGGCCAACCCCTTTGGGTGAGGTCATAGCTAGCTCCTCCTCTGTCAGATATATTTTAAAAATATATATATCTTATACAAAACAATAGGATGTAAGCATTAATCACTGCCAGCTGAGGGCTCTACCGGTGGATTAATACTCACTGGGGAGGGGGTTCGTGCACGAAGGCGCAGCCCGAGGGCTCCCCCCAGCGGGCATTAATCAACGGTAGAGCCCGAGGCTGAAGGTGATTAATGCGCTTGTAACATAGACTCGTCGCGGCGACAACGAGCCTATGTTACCGGCATCACCTCCGGCGGCCAGGATCGGTTCAGCGCTTACAGGGAGAGAACACAGGCTTTACCTGTTAAGTGCTGCATGATTGCGGTGCTCTGATCGCGCTGTGCTGGCTGCCGGATCACTGCTGGTAAACAAGACAGGGGTTAGCAACATTCTCACTGCCAGCCTCATCTCTGCGCTTTCTTGGCTTCTCAGTGCTGCACCCTCTGCCTCCTGGCCAATCTGGGTACTGCCCCAGCGGGCTGCTACTCTCGGCAGCCTCCATGGCCACAGCTGGTACTGACTGAGCGGGCATTATGTCTGGCTTAATACCCGCTCGGTTTCAGCCAGCTGTGGCGATTCCTCCAATCGTCGCACTCCTTCCCGCCGCCCGACTGAGAGCCGTGTTACAAGTCTTTTTAAAGTATTACATTTTGAAATCCCTCAGCATGACTCATGATTCTTCAAATTGCACTTCTTTTGATCTCATGCTGTACCCTTCCTCACACCGGCTTCACAGGGACATTTACAACTCACACCCCTGTGTAATAATGTGTAATAACCTAGGTTCCTCTTCAACGTCATTAACCTTCTTTATGATTTCCTCTCCTAACAAAATTAACTCAAGTCTGTAATTAACTTCAGAAAAACAGGATCCTTGATTAAAGCCTTACATGTAACACATTGTCTCTAAAAACTGTGTGTGTGTGAACTCACATGCTGTCAGCATTTCTCTTAGCTTGCATCTGTCAGCTAAAAACTTGGGGGATGATTAAGGTCAATCCTGGTTCACCACACTTTCAGCAGAAACAATTCAGTAATACATTTTATATTAAAATGATACAGCACTCAGAGCTGGCTGTCTATGTCACACTCCTCCCACCTAGACTGAATTTGGGGCTCTATCCTCTACATGGGATGAGCTCTCCAAATCAGTTCACCTCAAAGACCTTAGACAGCCCATCTGAGTTCTTGTTCTTCGCTCCAGCCCTATGTATGATTTTTAGATCATACCCTTGTAAAGCAAGACTCCATCTTAGTAGTCTACCATTGTTCTTCCCCATCTGCGTTAGCCAAACCAGGGGGTTGTGGTCAGTCTGCACCACAAAATGCTGCCCATGCAAGTATGGCTCTAATTTCTTTAGGGCCCACACTATGGCAAGACACTCCTTCTCCACAGTGGGGTATGCTTGCTCCCTGGGGAGCAGCTTTCTGCTCAGGTAGGCAACTGGGTGATCTGCCCTTGGCTAGGACTGTGTGCTCAGTACTGCCCCAATACCTATGCAGTCTGAGGCATCCGTCTTGAACTATGAAGGTTTTGCCATTGTCTGACTCTGTCAAAACAGGAGCACTGCACAGTGCCTCCTTCAGTCTGGTAAAGGCTTCTTCACAGGCTGGGTCCCTGGAAATTTTCTTGGGCATCCTTTTCTTTGTCAGGTCAGATTGGGGTGCAACCAGGGCACTGTAATTAGGTACAAACTTTCTGTAGTACCCTGTTGTCCCTAGAAAGTTGCTGATCTGCTTCTGGGTTTTGGGTCTGGGCCACGCCTGGATCACTTCTATCTTAATTTGGTTAGGATGGAGCTGTCCCCAGCCTACCACATGCCTGAGATATGCCACCTCTCCCATGGCCACCTGGCACTTCTCAGCTTTGACAGTGACCCCGGCCCTCTGTATCCTGCCCAGCACTTCCTAAGGTGTGAAAGGTGTTCCTCCCAGCTGGTACTAAAGATGACAATGTCATCCAGGTATGCCACGGCGTACTCTTTAGCACCATTTAACACCTGGTTCATCAACCTTTGCAAAGTGGCCGGGGCATTCTTCATTCCAAAAGGCATTACTTTAAACTCAAATAAGCCTATAGGAGTGATGAAGGCCCACCTCTCCCTAGCTCTGTCTGTCAATTCTACCTGCCAATACCCCTTGGTCAGGTCAATTGTCGTAAGGTAGGTCACCCCTCCCAACTTGTCCAGGTGTTTGTCCTTCTGGGGCATCAGGTGGGTGTCGGACTGCGTGACTGCATTCAGTCCAAGATAGTCCACATAGAAATGAGTTGAGCCATCTGGCTTAGGTACAAGGACTATGGGTGAGGCCCAGGGGCTGTGGGAGCTCTGGATTACCCCTAAATCCAGCATCTCCTCCACTTCCCTCCTAATGTCCTTTTGGACAGCCTCTGACACCCGATATGCTGTTCACCATATGGGCATCTGTGTCCCTGTTTCCACATCGTGTGTCGCTAAGGGGGTTAGTCCAGGCTTGGCGCTAAACAAGGGGGCAGAGTCTGCTAAAATTCCACTCACTTTCTGGACCTGGTCCGGGGTCAGCTGGGGAAACAATTTTACTGCCTCCACAGAGGACTCCCGCTTACTCTCTTCCAGCAAATCCAGAAGGGGGTCTCCTTCATTCTTCCCCTCCCCATGACTACTCACTGCAAACACCATGTCAGCCATATTTGCATATGGCTTCATCATGTTGACATGGTACATCCTTTCAGTCTGTCTTCTGTCAGGTAACTCCACAATGTAGTTCACCTCATTTACCTTCCTAACCACTTTGTATGGTCCTGCCCACTTAGCTTGCAGCTTGTCTTTCCGGACCAGAATTAGGACCATGACTTCCTGACTCACCATGTATGAGCGAGCTCTGGCTCTGTGATCGTACCACACCTTTTGTTTCTGTTGGGCAGCTGCCAGGTTGCTCTAGGCTGTCCCCATAAGCTCCTTCAGCCTTTCCCTAAACCTAATGATGTAATCCACAATGGGAGTTCCCTGGGTGGTGTGCTTGCCTTCCCAGTCCTCCTGGGTCAAGTCTAGGGGCCCATGTACCCCTCTCACGTCCATATAAGAGTTCGAAGGGGAAAATCCTGTTGAATCTTGGGGCACCTCCTGTATGCAAACAACAGGTGGGAAGGTATTTCTCCCAGTCCCTCCCATGCTGTTCAGCAAATGCCTGAGCATTGGCGTTAGGGTACCATTGAGTGTTCCCTGAGCCCATTGGCATGGGTGATATGTATTGTGCATCTCTGCACCACCTCACACCTCCTTCCATAGACATTTCATTAGGTCTGATCCTGAAGGGAACCCCCTTGATCAGTGATTACCTCCTGTGGAAACCCAGCATGGGAGAAAATCCCAAGAAAGGCATCTGCCACTTTGTCTGTCCTCAGAGAGAATAGGGCAACTGTCTCTGGGTACCGGGTGGCATAATCCACCACAGTCAAGATGAATCTCTTCCTGAGGAGCTGGAGGTATTTAAATTTCACAATATCCATTCCTACCCCCTGAAATGGCTTCTACTACGGGCAAGGGGATCAGGGTGGTTGCCTTTCTGTTGCCTTCCTATTTCTTGGCACCGGTGACAAGACCTGCAATACTGTACTCCTTTTTACTCAAGGGTGAAGTTAGCCAGTAGAAATTCTGGGCCAATCCGCTGGCTACGTTCGTGGTGATTCCCAGATGACCAGATAAGGGAATATCATGCTATTTTGAGCAACTGCTCATGATATCTCTGGGTAACGACAAGCTGCCTGCCTCAACGTCCCTCCTCTGTCTGTTGTACTGCCTGTGTATACATAAGTCCATCTTCCCCATAAACCTTATGTCTGCCATCACCTCCCTGTGCCCCTGTCTAGTCTGTTCAAGCCCTCAGCTTTCTAAACTGGGGTCATCTCTGAGCAGCTGCTGAATCCTCACACCTTCCCAAGGCATGCTGGACAGTCCCTTCAGTCACTGTACTAGGGTCCCTAGCATTGTCATGGCCCTCAGGATCACTAATCAATCCCCACCTCTAGCAATGGGTCACCTCCTCTCTTGGAAGTAACCTTCTTAGCTGTGTGGTCACTTGCTTCCGGGGAAATTTCTACCCCCTTTTTATCAGTCTCCCTCTCTGGAAACACAGGCTGGGGAACCAGCCTCTCAGTATCTTCCCCAACGGTTTCTGGGGGGGGCTCTGGGAACTACAATTTTCCCTGGCCGCTTGGCTATGGGTAACTACACATACCATGTCCTGTTTGAGGTTGTTACCCAGGATCACATCCACTACTAAAGTTTTGGCCATAGCCACCTGTTGCACAGTTCCCCTGTATCACCCCAGTCCAGGAGAACACTGGCCAGTGGCAATGTTTTCTCTTCACCAGTAACCCCTTGTACAGTTACGTATTTGTTTGGGATAAGCTGACCAGGCTGTACCAGATCCCCTTTCACCAATGTCAGGGATGCCCCTGTGTCCCTTAACCCCTGTGTCTGTACGCCATTTGCCATGACTGGGTGCACGTTCTCTCATGTTCACTGGCATGCTTCCAGGGACACACAAACAACCCACTTCTTTTCTTGCACCTGGTTGTGTACTACTGCTTGCCTTTTTGGGACACTGTCTGGCAATATACCCTGTTTCTTTGCACAACCAACATTAATTTCTTCTCTCAGAGAAATCTTTTCTCTGAAACCAGGGGCAAACTGGTTTCGGTGGAGGCAGTGAGGGTTTTAGCTGCCCTGAAGGCGTGCTTTTCCCTTTCTGCACTGCCATGCTCCCTACCCATTGGCACCTCAGAGCAGGTTCTTTACAGTAGTCCGAGAGTTCAGCAGCCTCTTGTATTGTTTTGGGATCTCTGTCCCTCTAGCCAGGTTTTAGCTCCTGCTGGCATCCCTATAAAATTGTTCTAATAAAATCACAAGTTTGTCTCCATTCCTTCCCACCAACATTTTAAAACTGATTTGTTTCATGGCGTGCCTCATAGCTATGTCAGGGCTTCTCCTGAGCTTACAGAATTTCTAGCTCTACAGGATTCAGCAGTTAATTCAAACTTTTAACAGTGCAGCTTTTTAACTTGGCTGTAATTGGCACTGTCCTCATTTTTCATTTGACCCAATGCATCCTGAGCTCTGCAAGTGCTGATAGCTGGAAGCTCCAGGATTTTCTAGGATTTTAGCCTGATATAAACTTCTTTTCAAAGAGTTTAAAAAGGTATCCATATCTTTCCCGCCTTTAAATTCTGCTATTAATTTGGAGTTCAATTTGTAACCCAGTCCCGCAGTCCCAGTTAAATCCAAGCCACTTACCTGTTCTGGTGTCAGCTGGTCAGAATTGCATCTTCTCCAGCTTGTGTTGCCACTGGCGCTCCTCTCTCCTCTTCTTTGCCTCTCTGCATTCTTGCTCTGCGTCATGGTCCACCTCCCTCTGTTGTTACTCTGCCTAATGGTCCGCCTCCCTCTGTTGTCGCTTTGCCTCCAGTTCCATCCTGTGCAACTCAATTTGCAGTTTGAGTACCTCTAGATTCAGGATACTGGTGAACATCTCCTGCTGCTGTGGCCCTTCACTGACAGTGGCCTGCTGTCCTTTTCAGTCACGGTTCATGACTCGCTGCTCTGGGTATCTGCTACCATCAGGTCATCTATGAGGTTCTGCTTTTTAGCTGTCTCCTCGAACAGGACTCCCCTGCCCCTGCACAACTGCTTCAAGTAATCTACAGTGTGCCTGCTGTAGTCTAAGGCCATCTTCTTCCCTGACTACGGCTACTCTAACTTTGCACTTTAGGAAAAAAATAAAATAGGTAGGAACTCGACTGTACACCAAGTGATATATAGTTCTGTTTCCTTTTTTAAAATAAAACTGTCTTTTTCTTTCTTTGCAAGAGAGCTTATGGTCTCAAGCTGACACAGAACAATAAATCTTGTGATACCAAAATTATACCACTGCTGCCAACCAATCTGTCACAAACCCACTTCAGCAGATCAGGCCCTCTACTCCCAAAGTGCCAACCTCTGAGTGCAGTCTAGGAACAGTGTAACAGACAAGGTAACCTCTTGGCTGTTTTGTGAGTTTGGATCAACCTTTGGTCTCAAGTCTTGAGGGATTTAAACTGTTACCCTCTTGCTAGCTGCATCTAATGCACAGGCTCAGATATTTCTGCCTTCAGGGGGCCAGATATTTTGCTACAGGCACTAACCAGGTGTACAGAGATGAACCCTTTAAAACTTTTAATAAAGACCTCAGATTTAAAGACGCTTTCTCTTCCAGTTTGGTACCACTATTCAAGCTTATGTCTAATTGTCTGCTTTTAACTATATACTTTTCTTACAAATAAAAAGAAGTCAAAGACAGACCAAGTAAGTTCTAAAAAGAATTTTACTAAAATATTTAAAAATATGTAAAACACAAAATACAGAACTCTTATATCCCAAGATATACAAATCTATTAAAAGAAACAAGGCATACAAAGTGCGATTTCCTACTTACAGTATTTAGATTTAACTCTCTTCCTAAATACTTGTTACAAGTGCTCTAAGGATCTTTCCTCAGTCAGAGTGTAGGTAAAAGTGTCTGCGTAGTAAAACAGAATAATCTTTATTTCTTAACCAACATAATGGGCCAACCCTTTGGGTGAGGTCATAGCTTGCTCCTCCTCTGTTTCAGATATCTTTTTAAAATATATATATCTTATACAAAACAACAGGATGTCTTTTTAAAGTATTACATTTTGGAATCCTTCAGCATGACTCATGATTCTTCAAATGGCACTTCCTTTGATCTCATGCTGTACCCTCCCTCACACAGGCTTCACAGGGACATTTACAACTCGCACCCCTGTGTAATAATGTGTAATAACCTAGGTTCCTCTTCAACGTCATTAACCTACTTTATGATTTCCTCTCCTAACAAAATTAACTCAAGTCTGTAAATAACTTCAGAAAAACAGGATCCTTGATTAAAGCCTTACATGTAACACATTGTCTCTAAAAACTGAGTGTGTGTGAACTCACATGCTGTCAGCATTTCTCTTAGCTTGCATCTGTCAGCTGAAAACCGGTGGGGATGAGTAAGGTAAACCCTGGTTCACCACATTTTAGCAGAGACAATTCAGTAATACATTTTATATTTAAAAAAAATGATACAGCACTCAGAGCTGGTTGTCTATGTCACACTCACCATTGTAAAAGAGGAATGCATACTGTACCTGGGATTAACAGGTACCTAAGCAAATCCCACATATATGAGTATTTCCAGCAGCTGCATAGGAGTGTACACCATGCCAGGAAACTATGTGAACAGAAACATAGAAACAGAGAATTTGACGAATCCCTTTGTAACCTCTTGTTAGCCAGGGTTACTAGAATCCCAGTAAGACCTAGTGGTAGGCAGGGAAGGCAGCTTGTGAAACTCCAGTTAAATGGGTTTCACACTGTTTCACTCTGTTCTCAGTCACAGCTGATACTTGAGAGATGACATCACCACAGAACTGTCGCAGCTGCATAAGCCACATTGGAATCTGCAGCTCAGTGAGTGAGTTAGAACTTTGGGAGTTTCCAAGTTCAGTTTTGCTGTTTACTTCCTAGTGAGAAGGAAGTGTTTTCTGTTTACCTCCTTGGGAGAAAGTTGAGTCCAGTTTAAAGTGATGGAGACCACTGTACAGGTCTTCAGTGCCCCCTCCTCCGGGGTGGGGTGGAAGAAAAGTCCCTCTGTGGATTCCAGGGGCAATCTCCTAATTTCCACTATAGAAGAAAGCTGCCTGCTTACAGTTTCTATTCTGGTATAACAGTGAAAGAAGTGGTACTTTGCCTGTGGGGCACCTGCAATGAAAGGGTGAGTGTTTTGCCTCTATTTGAGAGGGAACAATATGTTTTCTTCAGTTTGAAAATAGGAAGAAAAGCTGGGATGTGAACTACTATTTGGGAGGCCTATTGTACTAGGACAAACAAATGGAGTAGTTTAAAGTTTAAAGTCTGAAAGGATTTCAAGTACTGTTGTAGAGGGGTGCTTCAGGTCATCCACCGTTTAATCTACATTTCAAAGTTTAAGTTTCTGTTTGTCCAGAGAAATGGCCGGTATGGGCTGTGGGAGCTGGAGGTGGGAACTACCCCATCTTTAGTAACCAGGTCCACTTCTCATGGATTTCATCTGTAGATTGCTACTTGCCTCATGCACTTGGCCAGTGATGAGGTAGGTATCTGGACGTGGCCTAAATTGAAAATCTCTCTAAGAGTCACAGACTCTAAGTGGTGTGGGGAGCCACAGGATGGGAAATTATACTCTTTGTTTGATGGGAGTCTGATGAAAGTAAGAAAACAAATTCTCTAGGAGTCTTAGACTCTCATATGGGTGTGTGGGAGCCACAGGATGGGAAATTATTCTCCTTGTTTGATGGGAGTCTGATGGGAAGTAAGAAACAAATTTCTAGGAGTTGCAGACTTAAGGTGTGTGGAGCCACGACTTGGGAAAATATACTCCTTGTTTGATGGGAGTCACTCCAAGTAAAGATGGGTTCATTCTTAGATGACCACTAGTCAAGTGGTCAGCAGGGGAGCTGGGCCAGTCGGGCTGTGTATCCAAAGCACAAGCAAAGTCCGGCTGAGTGCCTGTGGGTCCAGAGCCAGACAACAGTAGAAATGGGTTCATTCTTCAAGTGGACCACCTTGTAGTCTCTGATCTGCATTTACAGTGAACGTAGTCTCTTTGGGGACCATCTATGCTTTGTTATGTCTCAGCTAGTCTATGAACAAAGCCACACTGAAAAATCCCAATCCTGGTTCTGTGACATTACAATTGTTGTTTCCTGTATTTGGATTTACTTCTATGCCCTGTGCAGAGTAGCTAAACCTAGGTCCCTTGTGTTAGGTAACTTCATCCTCCCCAAACCTAGGTCCCCACTCATGTATTGCTGCCAATGCTAATAGCATGCCACCTGTCATTTTAGTAAAAAGGCAGGGGTGAGAGGTTACACTTTACAACTATATGTATGCCCTGCAGCTGCATGAATGTGCAAGTGATTGGTATTCCAGACCTTAAAATGGCAGGGACCCATGTCAGTTCCACAGGGATGTGTATGAACAGCAGTTGTATGTGTTTTCACATAGAAACATAGAATTTGAAGGCAGATAAGGACCGCTTGGCCCATCCAGTCTGCTCATTTCCCTACCTGATGGATAAGCTGCAGATTCCTAGTTAACCAGCAGCCTAGTTCTTCCCACCCCACCCCTAGAATTACCTTATGACTGTCCCATGTATGCTTAATTCCACCACCTGTTTTTGACTCCACAACCTCCTCTGGAAGGCTGTTCCATGCATCTACAACCTCTCTGTGAAAAAAATACTTCCTTAAATTACCTCTGAGCTACTCCCTTCTATCTTCAAATTGTGCCCCTTGTTCTTGCACACCTCTTTTTGAAAGATGCTACCCTCTTGACTTTGTTGATTCCTTGAGGTACTTGAAAGTTTCTATCATGTCCCCTCCCCTCCTTTCCTCGAGGCTATACATATTAAGCTCCTTAGTCTCACTTCATATGTCTTCTGGTGCAGACCCTGCACCATTTTATTTGCCCTCCTGTGAACAGCTTCTATCCTGTCTATGTTCTTTGTGGAGATTGGGTCTCCAGAACTGCATGCAGTACTCAGATGTGGTCTCACCAGCTGTCTGTACATAGGGGTAATAACTTGTTTTTCTGCTGGTGATGCTCTCTCCTATGCATCCTAGTATCCCCTCAGCCCTCCTTGTGCCATCTCACATTGCTTGCTCACCTTTAGGTCATCTGATATGACTACCCCCAGGTCCCTTTCCATTTTGTTGTTGTTAGTATCTCACCCCCCATTGTGTACTCTTCCCTGGTTTTTTTTCCCGGTGCATTACTTGGCTCTTAGCATTGAATCTAAGCTGCCATACATTTGACCATTCCTCTAACCTTGCCAAGTCCCTTCTCATCCTTTTCCACCCTCACTTTATGTATCAACTCTGTTGCAGATCTTTGTGTCATCTGCAAAGAGACATATTTCTTTCCTTCCAGTCCTCTCTGGCAATGTCGCTTATAAAGACATTGAAGAGGACCGTCCTAATACTTGAACCTCCTGTGGTACCCCAATTAACCCCTTCTTTTTTCAGAGTGGACTCCATTATTATTACATTTCCTGTGTCCTCTACCTCCAGCCAATTGTTCTCACCCAGGCTGTCATCTTGGGACCCACTCCCTGCTGGCTAACTTAGATATTAATCTTTGTGTGGGACTGTGTCAAATGCCTTGCTAAAGTTCTAGGTAGGCCATGTCCACAGCCCCTCCCTGATCTACTACTTTGGTCACCCAGTCAAAGAAATCTATCAGATTTGTCTGGCATGACCTTCCCACTGTGAATCCATGCTGCCTTGGGTTCTCAGCCCCTCTGGCCTCTAGATACTCTAAATAATTCTTCCTTCAGAAGTGATTCCATCATTTTCCTACCACTGAGGTTAAACTAACAGGTCTTAGTTTCTGCTTCTGCCTTGCTCCCACTTTTGTGAAGGGAATCACATCTGCCCTCCTCCAGTTCTCAGATACCACCCCAACCTCCCATGATTTGTTAAAGAGGTAGCTAGTGTAGTCACTAGTTCTATCCTTAATTTTTTAGAATTCTGGGATGAATCCCATGAGGCCTCATTGCTTTGTCCACTTTCAGTTTTAAGAGCTCTTTTGAACTTTTCTTCTGTAAATGGGCTGGTATCAACTTGTATCCAGAGTGTTTCTACTGTTTGTTTTAGGTAATTCTCCTCTTCCTTTGTAAATACTAAGCAAAAATATTTGTTTAGTATCTTGCCTTTTCACAGTCACCTCTGCCCACCTCCTCCACTTTATTAAGCCTCACTATCCCTCCCTTGTGTTCTCTTTTTTGCTCCCTGATGTACCTATAAAAGGTTTTATCCCCTTCTTAACTGGAGTTGCTATCTTTTCCTCGGTTTGGGCCTTTGCTGTTCTGACTGCCTTCCAGCTTCCTTTGCTTTAACTGATACAGTCTCGTCCTGCTTCTTCTGTGATTCCTTGTACTTAGTCTATTGTGAGTGACAGCCAATCCAGTCAAGAACTGGGAGGAACTCAAGGAAGTGCCAGTTTTGTCTGTTGGAGTTTCAGTTCAGCTTTGGCAGTAAGGGAAAGAAACCCTGTGCTCCTTCAGTGCACAGTTTCAGTCAAAAACGTGTAAGGCCCAGAGTTCCGGTCTGCAGCTTGTGTAACTGCTTGTTAGGACTGAATCCGTCCTGTGAAAAGAATCAAAGGATCTCTGAAGAGTAGAAACCAGGCTCACCCTGTAGAAGACTGGAGAAATTGTTGAATTACACTCGGTCTGTCAGGAACTGAATCTGCTGTGTGTTCTCCCGGTATTGTGCAGTAGTGCAGTCGAATGGAAGAAAGCAGCCTGCCTGGTATAGTACTTTCTTTTTTGCCATATAAATGTGTGAGGAGACTCGTGGAGCTCAAGAGTAGCCCTGCTGACATTGAAGGACCCTATCTTGTTTGGAGGTCGTGAGTACTAATTCAGGGTCGCTCCCTGTTGAATTGCCACAATAAATCCAAATGGAATCACTGTACTGCTGACTGTTTAAGCTAATTTTTCTTTTCACTGTGTGAAAGGGCCCCTACCAGCTGCCACGGTTTGGACTAGCCACTAGGGCTTGGGTACCCAGGGACAGTAACTGGTAGAGATAGGCCTGTGCACAGAGCCATAGGTAGATAGTAAAGTGATAAGCTAATTAACCTGATTTCCCTGTCCTTGTTATATCCCCTAAATAAATCAGAGCTGCTTGTTTCAGCAAAGTTATACTGCCTGAGGTATTTGTCTATGTTAAAGTACTGTACTGTGATTGTTGCACTGTATCTTATTTCACAGGAGGTCCCAGTGCCGGAACCAGACCTGGGGTAAGTGTATACTCTGAAGGTAATTTGATATATTGTGTGGGCCACTAGTGGGAAGAAGGGGTTGCAGTGTCCCAGAGGGCTGTAACCAAGTTAGTTTAACTATTGCAAACCTGACCTCTGGGTGGAGGCACCCAGCCATTGGATCCAAGGCCCTCAGCCTGGTGAAGTAGCAAATCAGGCAGGAGTAGTAGCCCCTGGATACGCCATCTAAGGGGTTACACAGGAATCAAACCCTGTGCATAGAGAGGACCCATGAGATCCCACATGTTGTGTACATCCTGCAGTACCATGAGAGTGCTTATAAAACAGGAATCCAACCCTGTGCATGAGAGGGACCCACGAGAATCCCACATGTTGTGTACATCCTGCAGTACCATGAGAGTGCTTATAAAACAGGAATCCAACCCTGTGCATGAGAGGGACCCACGTGAATACCACATGCTGTGTATATCCTGCAGTACTATGAGAGTGCTTATAAAACAGGAATCAAACCCTGTGCATGAGAGGGACCCACGTGAATCCCACATGGTTGCATACCTTACCCCTTGGGGCATTGTCAGATCTGGGAAGCTCATTTACAACTGTTTTGCTTGTGCTCCTGCAACTTGTGGTATTCACAGTTCTCCCATCTCCTTGAGTTTTCTTTTTTCCTGGAAATGCATTTCCGATAGGTCCTTTGTTTGTCAAACTGCCTTAGACATCCCTTGCTGTTTCTGCTCTTGATGAAAAGTTAAAAAGTTTAAAGGTGGGCAAGCAATGTGAGAAGGCAGTAAGGAAGGCTGGGGGGATACTGGGATGCATAGGAAGAGGCATCAATAGTAGAAAACAGGAAGTTGTTATCCCTCTGTACAGACAGTTGGTGAGACCCCATCTGGAGTATGTGTGCAGTTCTGGAGACCCCATCTCCAAAAGACATAGAGTGGAGGCTGTCCAGAAGAGGGCACCAAAATGGTGCAGGGTCTGCACCAGAAGACAATAAGAAAGACTAAAGGAGCTTAATATGTATACCCTTGAGGAAAGAAGGGAGAGAGGGGACATGATAGAAACTTTCAAGTACCTCAAGGGAATTAACAAAGTCCAAAAGGGTAGCATCTTCCAGAAAAAGAGATGTGCAAGAACAAGGGGGCACAATTTGAAGATAGAGGGGGGACGGCTCAGGGTAATGTGAGGAAGTATTTTTTCACTGAGAGGGTTGTGGATGCATGGAACAGCCTCCCTGAGGAGGTCGTGGAGTCAAGAACAGTGCGGGACTTCAAGAATGCATGGGACAGGCATAAGGCAGTCCTAGTGGCGGGTAAGAGGAAGTAAGCTGTTGGTTAACTAGGATCTGCAGCTTATCTGTTAGGTAGGAAAATGGGCAGACTAGGTGGGCCAAGCGGTCCTTATCTGCCGTCAAATTCTGTGTTTCTATGTTTCTATGTAACTGGGTGCTCCATTAAGTAAGTAAAGTAAAAAAAACTGTTTTACTCCATTTCTAAACATTGAGGTGCTTCTATCGGGTGTGCCGGCGTTAGATTCACCCGTCCATCTTGGAAGTCTGATGTCAAGTGTTCAGACGTTCCTCATTGGTGCACAACCAAAAACCTTGATGTTTGTACATTTTCATTAGGCAGTTCTGTAATTTTGTAGCAGAAATACATTAAACTTCTCGATTCCTATTGTCCGTGTTGGCTTCAGTATCATCAGCCTGCATTATTTCAGCCGCAGTGTCCTGATTTCAGAGCAGAATTAACCAGTACTAATGTTAAAATGATGGAATGAAGGCCAAGTAAGAAAGCAGCAGCGATGTAAATGAATTGCAGGCTTTTAAGCATCTGTATATGTGTGTGTGTGTGTATGTGTGTGTGTGGGAAGGGGAGCATTCTAGAACTATAATTGTTTGATTCTGATTTTGGCCACACATCAGCAGCACCCCTGTAAAACATACGAAACCTGTATAAGAAATGTAATAAAATGATGGCGTATCAGCCAGGATTGAGCTTGCCAAACCTTTCTCATTGCATTGAAAACAGGAATGGTGTGGTCTTCTTCTAATTAATAAGCTCCACACTGGATGCATCTGAGTCTCTTGGCTACATATCAATTCACTCCAGTCAATGAGCTTTGTGACAACTCATGCCCTACTGTTAGCTCTGGCATCAATCTGCCCCCTGTACAAATCATTCTCAGAGAATGTGCCCCCTTCCCCATGTAACTTTAATAAAATGAAATCCAAGGGTGCAATCCAAGTAGCCCATCTCCACCAGAGTGATGGAGTAGTGACATCAGCTGAGGAATGTGTCACCTTTCTCCACCCCAACCCCCACTTCAGTCCAGCAGGATCTCTTTCAAGGCACCCTGTGAGGCAACAGTGGTGGACTTGGTGGCCCTGGGGTGGGAGATAAGGTCCCCAGTATCCTAGCCAACTCAGCCTGGAGCCTAGAGACCTTCTCACTCAGCCCAGATGGGTGCACAGAGATTGTATTTATTTTGTATTTATTTAGCTGGTTCGGAAATAACCTTTGAGCATAAGCTCTTTTACAAAGGTTCCTTGTCGATTGGGAGACAATCCCAGTAAATGAGTACAGGCCATAATACAATAAACCAAAACACTTTACAAATGCATGAACAATTAATATAACAATGGAGCAAAGAGCTCAGGAATTACATGTTTACAAGTATCGATACGAAACCATTGCAGATCCAAGAGACCAAAAACAGTAATCTGTGTGAGAAAGTCCTGGGATTATATCACTAGTGCAATTTAGTAGAGGAGGGTGGGGGGCTCAGAGTCAAGGGGGTAAAAGAGGTTTAAGAGCAGGGTGGACAAGGGCTGTAGGGTCTGCTCGGCCCAGGGGGGCAGAAAGAAGGCAGCCACCTGAGAGAGGCTTTGTCAATTTTTTTCCAATTGTTTAACCAGGTGAGACACACTAAGCTGAATGCTTGTTTACAGGTGCAACCTGGGAGCACAGGGAAGTTAAGTGACTTGCTCAGGGTCACACAGTATGCAAGTGGGGATGTTGGAATTCAAACCTAGGTCTCCAGATTTGCAGCTCAGAGCCTTAAACCACTGCACTATGCTGCCTCCAAAGTATGTTATACAGAAGCAGGGGGTGAGGCATAGTACCAAATTTACTTAGTCAATTTCAGACAGAGGTAAAGGGCAAAGGAGAGGAGGAGGAAGAGATTGAGGGAGAGAGAAAGAAAGAAAGAAAGAAAGAAAGAAAGGAAGAAAGAAAGAAAGAAAGAAAGAAAGAAAGAAAGAAAGCAGCACCTCTGACCCAGAAGGTCTCCTTGAAGACTGCCAGTCCCTAGCCCCTGCACTACTCCACTCCCAATATTTCCAAAATATACCCCCCCACTATGGCCTGAAAAATAATGCCCTTACCTCTGATAGGGTGTTTCTTAATTTCCCTTAGTTTGTTTTGTTTACCCTTTTTCCTGTGCCCTAGGTAGGTTATCAATTAGGTTTCACCATATGCTTTTAAAAGGACTATACCAGGCCAGCTCAGTGGCACTGAGAGTTGAAGCTCTGCACGCTACCCCATGCGCCATACCGGTGACCCAGGTTAGGGAATGAACTCGGGTCACTCGGGGGTTGACAGGGTGAGGAAGGATTGAGCATCCATAGATAGTTTTCCTTCCTTGGGGAGGGGGGGACAGGTGTGAAGCACTGTAGACTGACATCCAGTGGTGGCTGGGTGTCAGCACAGGTCATCGCCCAGCAGAGGGAGGCCCACACCAGGGTGCATGGCTGCTTCCGCAGAGGCGGGGATAGCTGCCTGCCCACTGCACAGCCTCATGCTCAAGGAGAAACACGGGAAACTGCCGGGATTTGATGGGGTCCATTATGACCCGACTCGTTCCCCCGCAAGTTGCCTCCCCCGACATCTGGATTTGTGCTCTGGGTGGTGAGTATGCCAGCACTCCTCTCCTTGGACCTGCCACGGGTGGCAATCTGCAGGGGGATTGGGGGTCCAGCTATGCAGGGAACAGATGGGTCAGAGATTGAGTTCCTCCAGTGGAGGGCCAGAGCCACCTGTCGGCTCCAAGGAGGAGCAGGAAAAAAAAGGACATTACCAGCTTTCCCATTTATACAGTTATACCCTTACACTAAAGAGGGTGCTATTAGTTTTCCCTATTGCCTCCTTGTTCCTGTTATCCTGTAGGTTATTTATTGCAAAGTTACAAAAGTATTATCAATGCTGCAGCCCTGTGCTCCTTCCCTTCCCTTGAAGACAGGCACCTCACCCAGTGTTCTAGCTTTGTTGCTAAATACTGGTTCAAATTCCTTCCTCTTACCTCACCTTGATTCTCTCCTCACCCACCCTACCCCTTCACAACTCCGTCACTGGACCTTTGCTCTCCCTCCTTGACCTACAACCGCTGGCCAAGGACACCTTCTGTTACATTGTTTCCTAAACTCTGGAATGCCCTTCACTTCCCATCTGCAATGCCCTCCCCGTCCCCTTTCCTCCTTCTTCGTAAATTTATTGCTCCATCCTGCAACCGTGCCTAGACCCCCATCATCTGCCCCATCAGTCCTAGCCCTTCTTTGGGTAGCTCTTCCTCTGCTGGCAGCTTGTCTTTACATCCCCTTTTCTATGTGATGACCTGTTATTTCCCGAATTTTAACATGTTACAACCTGTATGTCTAATTTTTTGTATTCCACCTTTACCAGATATACATATTACTACCTGTATGCACTTGATACCACATTGTTTTGTACTGTATTCTGTATTACTGTTTGTTTCCCCCCTTCCCTCCTCCTTCCTGGAAGCATCAGAAAATGAGCAAATTTCTGCTCAGTATGCTTTTCCTGGTGGAACATTTAAAAAATTAATTAATTTGTCCAGGATCTGTATGAATTCCACAATTAAAAAAAAAGGGACCCTCCACAATCTTCAAGAATATATAACCCTCCACAACAAATGTAAGTCAGCAGTGCAGAAAACCAATATTAATCGCATAAATCCTGGCCTGACCACTAAACAAGGGGACCCAAAAAAACTGTGGACCAGTATCAACAACCACCTTATTCGATCCAAGTCTAACGAATCCTGGGCCATTAAAGGTAATGATGTGGCTACTTATGACCACTGTCACCCTAGTCAGTGACTTCTTCAGTGGCCTCGAAAAGCATAGAAAGTTCTCCCCAGATTCCCTCTGCCCCATAAGCAATAACCAGGTACCTCAACCAGCAACTCCTCTCTGAAATTCTATATTAATTTCCTTTCCATCACACGGGTGGTCAAATACCTGAGATGCTTCACAGAAACATAGAAACTGACAGCAAATAAGGACAACCGGTATGTGGTCAATGGTTTATCTCCACTCCTTCCCACCCTTAAGGTCCCTTATGTCTGTCCCAGGCATGTTTAAATCCCTCCACTGTGCTCGCTCCCACCACCTCCTGTGGCAGACTATTCCTTGTGTCCACCACCCTCCCAGTGAAGAAAAACTTCCTCACATTTTCCTTAACCTGCCACCTTCCTATTTGATATCCTGCCCCCTTGTTCTTGAATTTCTCCTGTATTAGACAACGTTTCACCGCTGCACTTTGTTTATGCCCTTAAGGTACTTAAATGTCCCCCCGCTCCCTCCTCTTCTCCAGCGAGTACATATCAAGGTTCTTTAGTCTCTCCTCATGTGTTTTGTGGTTCAAGCCCTATACCATCAAACCCAAACCAGTGCCAGATCCTGATGAGACTATTACATAGTCAAATTAGCCAGTGAGGTTCTGACTTATCCCATCTCTAGAATTGTTAATTTTTCCCTTTGCACTGGTGGTTACCCAAAAGTATAGATGATGGCCAAAATTATTTTCACCCACAAGTTGGGTCCTAAATATTTCACCTACAACTACTGTCCAGTCTCCCTTCTGGCTCCCATATCTAATGTCTTTGACAGATAGCATTCATTCAGATTTCTGAGTACATCCTTAAATATAGTTTGTTGACCAATTCCCAACTTGGATTCTGTCCCAGACACAATACAGTGACTGCCTTGGTGAGGATCACCAGGCAATAAATTACAGCAATGTAGTAGTCTCAGAGTTTGTCGATCTTACTAAGACATTCAACCTTACCAGCTATGAACCCCTGATCCCAGCCTTATCCTCTCTCAGTTTTTTCTGAGATGGTAGCCGATGGTTCAGACATTGACATTTCAAATGAGTCCACAGAAACATAACTGACAACTCTCCGACTTCTGCCAGATCTGCTGTGTGGCCCACAGATATGGGAGCCAGAAGGGAGACTGGACAGTAGTTGTAGGTGAGATATTTAGGCTCCACCTTGTAGCAAACAGCTTAAAAATAAGCGGGCCAGATTGGACACCATCTATAAAGAATTGTTAGTGTTCTGGGCAGAAATCAAGGACTTGTATGGGAAACTGCGCAGAGATGTAATAAGCCTGGAACAGTGAACCGATGCATCAGAAAGACAGACAGCTGTAGTTGAAAATAGGGTGGATGACATGGAAATAGTGATGCAGGTCTGTAGGAGCAATGTGCACAGCTCCAAGCTAAACAAGAGGACACAGAGAACTGGTCCCGCCATAAGACAATTCAGCTGTATTGTGTACCAGAGGGTTCCGAGGGCCAAGATATCACAGATTTTATTACTACCCTTTTGAAAATGGCCCTTGAATTGCCTTTGGACCTACAACTGGATTTGGAGCATGTCCACAGGGCTCTGGCCCCCATACTACAGATGTGAATGGCACACCTCGATCCATTATTGTTCATTTTCTTAGTTATGCAGTTAAAGAGAGGGTCTTGTCCCCTGTATGGCATAAAGGGAAGGTCTTCTATGGGCAAACATGCATATATATATTGATAATGATTATGCCCCACAGACAATGTGAAATCGCAGGGCATATGCAGATATTCTCCCCACTTTGAAAGAGGCTACTATTCAATTTACCACACCTTACCCAGGCCGATTGATTGTGCAGCTCCCCTCAGGACATAGAGAGTTCCAATCAGTGGAGGAGGCCAGGGAGGAGCTCCTGAGGACAGGACTGCAGTTTAGGGCGAGGCCAGTGCAGAGAACACCAACTTCGGATTCACCATGCTGGCAAACAGCTTCGATGTCAGGAAACCAGCGGAGAGGGTCTTCATCGAAGCCTGCAAATATCACCTGGCTGAATTTCACCATCCTGCATGTGGCAGGCCCTGAATGGTAGGAACTTTCCCTTCATTGGACACTATCCTAAATAAGCCAGTTTTGGGGGGCTTACCCCGACTCTTCTCCATGAATAGGCCCAATCTTTAAGAGTTAGTGGACGGGCCCCGGAGTCTCCTCCATTGTAACACTTCTTTCTGATAGAAACGTGGCTATTTTCTGTGTTAACTGATTAAACAGGATTGAGACTTGATAACTGACTATCATTCTGACTTAATACCAACTTTCTGAGGCCTAAATATGGCTTTGTTTATTTTTATACTTATGTAATTCCCTTCTTGAATAAGCCATGTATTTTGATGGACCGAGGAGGATTGGAGTTTTTTTTAGTTTACAATCAGCCCTCAAGAGAAAAAAGGGTCATAGACTGATATTTTGTTTTGTGGGTTTTCATTTTATACAGTCTTAAACAGGTAATTCAACAGGATTTTACAAATAAGAGGATGGGGTGAATGTTTTAGCCATCGAGATAGGAAGTGCATGTTTGCATAGTATGAAAGGGCAGTGTCTTTATTTCTTTTTTTTTTCTGTACTACAGAAGTTTTTTTACCTGCCAATTTTTTATTTTATAATTAGGGGGAATAGCTACCCCCTGGGGGCCCAAAAGTTCACTACCTCCGGATTCCTCCAGTACCTCCAAAGGTATCGGAAGCACACACAGGGAGAATACAGCAGATCTCCCCTACCTTGGAAGTTGCAGTTATTCTGGTTTTGAAGGGCTTTTTCAGACTAATGAAAATTATTTTCACAGTTGTTGTTTTAAGGGTCAGTTTTGGGACCCTAAACATCTATTGTTAGTCTTGTTGGCTAAGTTAAGTTTAATCGTAAAGTTATTACATTATCGAAATTGGGTTATTCATACAGTTTGCAGTTTCATGAAGAGCAACATTAGGAATGTTTGGTATTAAAAGTAGGACAGATACAGAGACATCATAAGGGTTTGGGGCATGTGGGGATGTGGGGCATCTTATGGGAAATTTGAATCTGTATTAGGCTGATCTGTGAAATATGGGACATTTTGTCCACAGTATTGTACGGGTGTACTGCGAGTCCAGAATTAGGGTATCATGCTCAGGTTTCCCAAGTGAGATTCCCACCCTATATATAGGATATGATTGCGATTAATACTGTACAATTTCTTTCTCTTAATATTAATGGGCTTAATAACCCAATTAAGAGAGCACAATTATTTCAATATATTAAAAAACAAACATGTGAAATTATGTTTCTCCAGGAAACACATCTAACAGATAAAGAGCACTTGAAACTGGCCTGGAGTAGACGATATGAGGACTTGCATCTTCATACCCTAAGGGTAAATGTAGAGGGGTAGCAATTGTGATCCCCAGACCTCCCCATTTCATCTGGACTCACAGTATGTTGACCCACTAGGGTGCTTTGTATTTCTAAAGGGGTTGTTATATGGAAAACAAGTAACACTAGTTAATGTGTATTTTCCCCCACAAATGACCCCTATGAAATTTAAAAGGCTTTTTAGTAAATTATTGGACAATATTCAAGGCTGTTTGATAATGGGAGGGGACATCAATTTAACCTTGACCCCCCACCTTGACTTTTCTACTCCCTCTCAGTATCGTACTTCCCCAGCCCAGTGGCTTTTTTTGGACATAACAACATTCACTGGGATTAACAGATGTCTGGAGACACTTTTATCCCTTTTCAAGGGCATACACCTTCCACTTGCCTAGATGTAATACCTACTCTAGGTTAGATTATTTTTTCATCTCCAAAGGGCATACAGATTTTTTACAAGATATGACTATTGGCCTAAGGTTTCTTTCTAACCACTCACCTCTTTTTTTAAAATAAGATTTTAAAATACCAAAAAAGACCACTGGTGGCACTTCAACACTTCATTTCTCAAACATGAAGCCTTTAAAGCAGAATTCATAACAAAAATCTTGCGGGTTATTACTGAAAATTCCACCCCTGAAGCATCTGCAACTATCCTTTGGGATACATTGAAAGCAGTTATTCACGGGGAGATCATTGCTTGTGCTACAAATAAGAAACAACAATGGGACAGGCAATATGTAAAGCCCCATGAGGATTTAAAAGAGTTACAACGGGCTTCTAAACCAATCACTGCTGAGATTAGGACCCAAATTAATCAGAAAAAAGTGGCTATACAAAAAATCTTAAATGAAAAAACACAACAGGCATTATTTTATCTCAAATCCTACAGATATGAGGGAGGCCCTAAAGGAGTCAGAAATCTAGCAGGTACATAGCATGAATACAATGAAATTACAATAGCATAGGTCAAAACAGTTAGTAGTAATGAATACATGCAGCCAGGACAATGACAATCAATGCAATTCACATAGAGTTTTTAGGTAGAGAAAACCTACACAGTCTAGGAAGAGATACCACAACATAGCAGCAAAGAAATATAGCTCAAATTAGTCCCAGCAATGAAGATTCAAATAGGCAGCGAAACAAGGCAAGGACAAATTCCTGACTGGGCAGGATGCAATATCACGGCCTCTGACACAAGACTCAGGTGGGGGGGATTGTAAGGGTAAGAAGTGCTAAGAGGTAGGGAGATAAAAGTTAGGCCAGGCAGCATCTGGCAGGTGAATGATTAGGGAGGATTAAAAAAAATGTTCAGAGATCAGCAAGGGATAGATGTAAGCGCAGCTCCTTTTTGAAGCTGTCATGGGATCCAGATATTCGAAGTGCTTGGGGGAGAGAGCTCCAAAGCTTAGGAGCAGAGTGATTAAAGGCAACAGAACCTTTTGATGTTTTACATCTAGGTACATTCAGCAGGGATTTATCTACCGATCGTAGTCTATAGGAGGAGGTCTGATGTTCCAGCAATGTTGCGAGCACTGAAGGAGTCTGGTTTCTGAGTATAGAGTCAATAAGGGAGCCAAGAGAGTATTGACGGCAAGCTGAGGGGGATAACCAGCCCAGGTCTCTGTGCAGTTGGCAGTGGTGCTTAAGCCATGGTGATGAGGAGGAGTATCGATGGATATTAATGTAAGTGACATCCCACTTATGAAGGATGGTTTTGTGTGTGGCAGCAAAGGTCGACGTATCATAGTTGAGGGCATTGAATAATATGCCTCTGGCAATAGCAAGTTTAGCAGAGAGAGTCAACATGAAACTGGACTTGTAAGCACCCCCCAATTTAGCATTCACTGCCTTGCAGGCAGATTGTATATGCAGGTCCAATTCCCGCAGATATGGAAATCTGCCTTAGTGACACCGTATATAAGAGTGGGTACCACATGTCTCACAGTAGCCAGCAGACCCAGGATCCAGCGAGGGTCCATAGGAAGTCATGAGGGCTGGTGAAGTTGCCCTTCCCCACCCGCCGGAACAAGCATTCTGCTGCACAGGTACGCTGAGTGAGCCACGCCAGCCTGAAGAGATCAGCTCCTCCGAATGCTCTTTGGACATCCGAATTTGAATATGGCACCATTTTGAACTCTCAACTTGCACAGTATTTAATGTCAGCGTAGTAGTGGAGATAGTTTCTTTCTCCCTAGAAATGCTAGTTGTCTACTTATTTACTGCAGCATATTGGGGTTACTTTCATTATTTTTCTGGCACTCAGTTCTACAGCATACTAGGGGTTACTTTAATTATTTCTCTGGCACTTGATGCTTTTGCAGCGAACTGGGGGTTACTGTAATTATTTCTCTGGAACTCACTTTCATGGCGTACTAGGGGCTACTTTATTTCTTTGGCACTCGATGCTTCTGCAGCATACTGCTGTCCTGTTTAAAGGAATTGGATCACATTAGAAGTTCTGCCTAACTGCTCAATCAGGAATCCGAATTAAGTTGTTTTAAATAATTCACTGCTTTAAGAAACCAAGTCTAATTCTACCTAACACCGCTATAAATGTTCTGATTTAATGTACAGCTTAGACTACCTGCAATTTCAAAACTGTGGCCTGTGGGAATAAACAACAGTTTCCCTTATTTTTAAACTGCCTGGTGGAAGGATATCCTATACAGCTGAACCCAGTCTGTCCCAGTGACTCCTTTCCTAGCCAGTGCAGGCCCCCCGCTACATCTGTATCTCTTCTCCCACTTGGTGCTATATAAACCCTGACCTGCTTTTCTGTTCTCCACAGCCTGCAGCTCCCGGATCCAGCGAGGTCCATAGGACGTCATGAGAGTTGGTGAAGTCACCCTCCCCCATCCCCGGAACAAGTACCCTGCTGCACAGGTATGCCGAATGAGCCCACACCAGTCCGAGGAGATCAGCTCCTCCGAACGCTCCTGGGACATCTGAATTTTGGCCCCGCAGATTCTCAGTGTCAGCTTCCCACCGCCCCCGCCACCACCCCTGGTGAGTACACGCTTATATAGGCTATTCAGTTGCTGCCTGAACCAATAAGCCCACTTCTCCTTTACCAGCCTATACCTGATCACCACTAGAGTGATCTCAGAATTCACTCTCCTACTGCTGGCTATTCCTTTAGCCTCCTACCTCCCTCATCTACACCATGCTCCTTTTTTTTCCTCGCTATCTCTTCTACACTGTTCCCTGTGCTTATCCCCCGCCCTAAATTTTCCCTATGAATCAAGCTCCTGGTGTCACTGACTCCCTTCCATCTGGCTGGCAGCCTTCCCTCCATCCATCCCACCTGGTATACAGAGATTCCAATGAGGCTCCTTTAGCAGGGCACCCTCCCTCCATGCTGATGGTATCATCCCTCCGTCCTCCCCTTCTACTTACTACAATGACCACGGTCACATTTCAACCACTCTCTGTACACCTTTATACCAACAGCAGCCACACTCTATGGAACCCCTGTATCTTTCACCCTCCCCCTCTTCGCACCCTTTCCACCTGTCTGCCTCCTACGTACTACCTCTCCCTATTCCCTCCTTTTCCAACACACCTGAGTCCTCCATACACATAGCTCGTCATTTCAAACAATTGGCCTGGAATTCCATACTCAGGTCCCTCCTCCTCCTCCTTATGTCTGGCAATATCCACCCAAACCCTGGCCCTCTTGCACCCTCCACACCCAACCACACCCCCACCAGCGGGCTTCGAAGTGCCAACCTCAACGTCTGTAGCTTATTAAAAAAGTGGGACTCATATCAGGGATGGGTCCTCCAGCATCAGCCCGATGTCATTGCCTTGAATGAAACCTGGTTCTCCCCCCTGACTCCTGACTCGATGGTAGTTCTGCCCGGGTACAACCTCTACCGGGCTGATTGGCGGGGTAAATGTGGGGGAGGTTGTGCCATCTACGTTAAGGACTCATTACATTGTCAGCTACTCCCCCCCCAAATGGAACCTGGACCACAGGTCCTTACACTCAGACTCACCCTGGGACACTCCCAACCCCCTTCTCATCACGGCAGTTTACTCCCCCAGGGACCAGAAGGTGGCCTCCCACTTGGTCCTGTCCTATCTCGCCACCCTCCTGCAACAAAATGAAAAAATAGTTCTTGGTGACTTCAATATCAATTGGCTGGCTAAGACTGCTGCCCCGCTCATTGATTCAGCTACGGCCCAAGATCTCATAAAAGTAGTCCCCTCTCCCACTTGTCTGGATCTATGTACCGGGTCCTCCTCCTCCCTACTGGACCTGGTCTTCACCAACCATCCTCACAAAATCACTAGCACCACCGTGATCCCAAATGCACTTAGTGACCACTTCCCAGTTCTCTGCACCTGGTCCTGCAAAGCCCCCAAAACCCCTCCCAAAATAATCTTCCAGCACAAGCCTGGCCCTGGTAAACTTGTTCTCCTAAAGTCACATCTCAGATCGCTGGACTGGTCCTTCTTAACTAATACCCTTGACCCTGACTGAACCCTTGACCTTTTCATTCTCACCTTCAACACTATCTGTGACAAGTTTGCCCCACTTACCAAAAGGATGGTCAAAGGCAACCCTGTCCCTTGGATCACTGACCACCTTCTGTCCCTGATGCAAACTCATGACTCACTATGGCACCTCTCCAAGGAGACTGGCCTCCCAGCCAATAGACAGAGGTATAAAGAGGCCCAGAACAAATGCATGTGGGTATTATGCAAAGTCAAAGCTGAGCACTATAAATCCTCCCTAACCACTGCCTGGGGCATAGGGTGCAAATTCTGGAATAATATCAAGGAAATCTTTGGCAAACACCCAAATCCCCCTACCCAACCAGATTGTTGTTGATGGGTGCCTGACCTCTGACCCCTCTCACATTGCCTCAGCTTTCAATTGCGCATTCACTAACCTCAGCCATGTCCTCCCTCCTACCTTTTTTGACCCACCCCGTCCAGTCCTCCCCAAACTTCCCCTCCCTTTCACCTAAGTTACATCACCCCCAAGCCTGCTGAGCCTTATCTCAAAAAAGCCCTAAGCCACTCCCAATACAGTAGTGACTCCTTAGCTCTGAGGCTTCTCCAGCTCACCCTCCATGATGTACTCTACTCCCTCACCCATATCCTCAACCGCTCTCTCTGCCAGGGTAAATTCCCCACCCACTGGAAATCTGCTTCCATTACCCCCATATTTAAGAGCGGGGACCGTACTGCCACCAATAACTACCACCCTATCTCTATCTCCCCCCCCCACATCTAAAGCACTCAAGTGCGTTGTCTATGATCAGCTCACCTACCACCTTAACAAAGATGATCTACTCTGTAAACAGCAACATGGTTTCCACAAAGGACACAATACTACTGCAGCCCTGCTGGAATTCACTGCACACATCCACTCCATCTTAGACAGGGGCCATATCACTGGCACTGTCTTTGTTGACCTCACTAAGGCATTTGACACTGTCAACCACTACCTCTTGCTAATCACTCTTTACAACATTGGCTTCTCACAGGATGCCCTATGGTGGTTCACCAAGTACATGTCGGACCGGTCCCAACAGGTCAAAATTGGCACTACCCTATCCAACAAACTCCCAGTTCACTCAGGGGTCCCTCAGGGATCCATCCTCGGCCCCCTACTCTTCAGTCTGTACCTTAACTCCCTTCCCGCATCCTGCTCTGGCAACCTAATACTATACGCGGATGATGCTGTACTTTACTCATCCAGCCCTGACCCTATTCAACTCCACCAATCCCTCCAATCCTCCTTCAGTGAAGCCAAACAGTGGTTCTCCACACAACGCCTTATAATGAACTACAATAAGACCAAGATCATGTTCTTCTCACACCCTCAGAATTCCAGGAAGGAGCTCTGCCCCCAAGTTCTAACTGCAGATTGGACCCCTCTCGAGCAAGTGGACTCCTTTAAATATCTGGGCATCACCCTAGACCTGGCCCTTAATTTCCACCAGCACATCCATCACCTGTCCACTGCCCTTAATGTCCGTCATGACTTACTCTATCAGTTTAAACATTGCCTTACTCCTGATGCCCTCCTGCTCACTGTCTCATCCTCAGTTCTCTCCCGCCTCAACTATGGTATGCTTATTTATAGCACTGCGACCACCTCGGCCCTCCGCAAGCTCCATCTCTCCCTCAACAAAGCCTGTCGCCTTGTACTGGACTGCGACCATCTCACCCATACCTGCTCACTATATAATTCTACTAACTGGCTTAATCTAGACAATAGGATCAAGTTCCACACCTGCCTTATGGCCAAAAAGATCACCCTTGGTCTTTCCCACTCTGATCTCACCTCATTAATCTATCCAACTACAGTGCAAAAAGCCACCTGTAGCTCTACCAAGAAGTTCCTCATGGCTCCCCACTGTCGAACCTCCCAATTTCAAAGATCCTTTAGCTACAAGGCCCCTTCATGGATGGACAGTCAGCCTAGCTCTCTCGCAAATGAAAATAGAATTGACCTCTTCAAAACCTATCTTAGGGGTCATCTCCAGTCCTCTAACAACTGTGACTACTTTTGAACCCATCCTGCACTCCCCCCTCTCCCTTGACAATGGCCTCTGCCTGACTTACCCCCTAGCCCCTAACCTCCATTATTGATTATCTCTATATAAGTGCCTATATGCTAATCTGTTTGAGCAATGTACTAACTTTGTTAGGAACTGATTTTTAGCCTGTAATGTATTTTACCTTGTATCAAGTTTGTTCTGGTTCCTGCATTGTATTTACCTTATTGCTGTAATGTCCTATATTTTGTTATGTGGAACCTTTTTAATGAGTCCTTGACTCAAAGGTACTTTTCAAATCCTCAATAAATAAATAAAATAAAAAAAGTACAGACCCATTTCGATCCTTCCACCATTATCAAAAGCAGTTGAAAGAATTGTAGCAGGTCAACTGCTTGACTTCCTAGAAAAATATCAAATTCAATGTCCGCAACAACATGGCTTTCGCAAGGGACACAGCACCACTACTGCTTTGCTTGAGTTTATGGGTTATATCCACAACTCCCTGGATCAGGGTGCCCTTGATGGTGTGGTTTTTATTGATCTAATGAAAGCATTTGATACAGTTAATCATGTCCTTCTGCTTGAACAATTGGGGTCCAATGGGCTTACATGTGACACTGTTGCTTGGTTTGAGAGCTACATTTCAAACCGCTCACAGCGAGTGAAGATCGCTGATGTGCTATCTACTAGTAGACCTGTCCGATCTGGTGTCCTCCAAGGATCTATACTGGATCCGTTATTATTCAATCTGTTCGTTTTTAGTTACATTGTACAATGCCAACTTGATGTCTTGTTACCTAACTTGCTTAAATTTAAATTGTTTGAATAATTTACTTGATATGTAACTCTTGCTGCTTAACAACAATCACTCTAACTCTGACATGGAACCTGTATAATGAGCTTGTTCTCAAAAGGTATAAATCTTAGATCATAATAAAATTAAATTAAAAAAAAATCACTGTACCCATACCACAAAGGCTGTAACAATGTCTAATGTCCAAAAGTATGAATGTGCCAATATCACAAAGGCAGTAACAATGTCTGTTCTCTAAATGTCTGAATGTGCCCATACCACAAAGGCTGTAACAATGTCTAATGTCCAAAAGTACGAATGTGGACTGACCTGGTGGTGCTGAGGGTTGAGGCACTGGACGCCACACCTCACGCCACGCCGGTGACCCGGGTTTGGGAATGGACTCGGGTCATTCTGGGGCCAGTGGGGTAGGCAAGGATTGAGCTTCACAGCTCTCCTTCCTTGGGGTTGGGGGTGTCTGTGCTGTGGATGGCACAGCTAGGAGGGCTCGCCCACGCCCAGGGTGCTTGGTTGCCTCCATGAAGATGGGGACAGCTGCTATACCCATTGCATGGTGCGCTGGTGTAAAAAAAGAGGTGAGAAAAGGAGGAAAAATCCCTAGTGGCAGGATGATGCCCGATTCCCCGCAAGCACCGCCCCTGGGCGGGCATGAGGTAAGCCCCGGTAATTCTAGGGGATGGAGCTGGAGTGGGTCAGGCAGAAGGGTGCTGTCGGAGGGGAGGTGTAGAAACAGCAGCTGTGATAAAAAAAGTATAAATGTACCCATAACACAAAGGCTGTAACAATGTCTAATGTTCAAAAGTATGAATGTGACAATACCGCAAAGGCAGTAACAATGTCTATTGTCCAAATGTCTGAATGTGTCCATATCACAAAGGCTGTAACAACGTCCAATGTCCAAAAGTATCAGTGTGCCTATACCGCTAAAGGTTGTAACAATGTATATTGTCCAGATGTCTGAATGTGCCCCTACCGCAAAGGCTGTAACAACGTCTAATGTCCAAAAGTATGAATATGCCCATAACGCAAAGGCTGTAACAATGTCTGTTGTCCAGATGTTTAAATGTGCCCACACCGCAAAGGCTGTAATAACATCTAATGTCCAAAAGTATGTATATGCACATACTGCAAAGGCTGTAACAATGTCTATTGTCCAAAACTACAAATGTGCCCATACCAGAAAGGCAGTAACAATGTCTAATGCCCAAAAGTATGAATGTGCCCATACCGCAAGTGTTGTAACAATGTCTAATGTCCAAAAGTATGAATGTGCCCATATCACAAAGGCTGTAACAATGTCTAATATCCAAAGGTATGAATATATCCCTGCCCCAAAGGCAGTAACAATGTATAATGTCCAAATGTATGAATGTGCCCATACTGCAAAGGCTGTAACAATGTCTAATATCCAAAGGTATGAATATGTCCCTACCCCAAAGGCAGTAACAATGTATAATGTCCAAAAGTATGAATGTGCCCATACTGCAAAGGCTGTAACAATGTCTAATGTCCAAAAGTATGAATGTGCCCATACCCCAAAGACTGTAACAATGTCTAATGTCCGAAAGTATGAATGTACTCATACCACAAAGGCAGTAACAAAATCTGATGTCTAAATGAACAAATATACCCACACCACAAAGGCTGTAACAATGTCTAATGTCCAAAAGTATGAATGTACCCATACCAGAAAGGCTGTAACAATGTCTAATGTACAAAAGTATGAATGTACCCATACCACAAAGTCTGTAACAACGTCTAATGTCCAAAAGTATGAATGTGCCCATACCACAAAGGCTATAACAATATCTAATGTCCAAAAGTATGAATGTACACATACCACAAAGTCTGTAACAATGTCCAATGTCCAAAAGTATGAATGCACATGTAACCCCCAGGTGGTGCTATCCCAAGGGCTACTACCCCCGCCTGCTTGACTACTGACAGGTTGAAGTGCCTAGGTTCTATGGCAGGTGGCTCCACCCAGAGGTCAGGGTTTGTAGTGGTTAGACTAGCTTGATCACAGCCCTCTGGGACACCATGACCCCCTTTGGTTCCCTCTAGTGGCTCACACAGTACACAGGATTTTCAGCCCCAATACCCCTGGCATACACACTGTTCACTCATAAAGCACCACTTACCCTCGAGACTGATTCTGCAGCACGTCTCTGAGGACCCCCTGTAAAATAAGGTTAAACAGCATACACAGCAAAATACAATACTGTTTCCATAAGTACCAACACCACATACAGTATATAGCATAACAACAACAAATCTGATTTATTTAGGGGACAGTAACATGAAACATAGAAACACAGAAGTTGACAGTAGATAAGGACCGAAAGGCCCATCCAGTCTGCCCGTTTCTTTTTCTACCTTATAAATGTGCCATCAGCCTTTGCTCTGTCAGTGGCCTATCTATTCATAGTCATTGTATTGCTCCCTTATGCCTATCCCATGCCTGTTTGAAGCCCTGCACTGTATTCATAGCTACCACTTCTTGTGGTAAGCCATTCCATGCATCCACCACCCTTTCTGTGAAAAGAATTTCTCACATTCCCCTTAATTGGCCTCCCTTTAATCTCATGCTGTGTCCTCTTGTCCTGCTATTTTTCTTATATTTAAACATGTTAGACTCTTTCACCTTGTTAATGCCCTTAAAGTGTTTGAATGCCTCGATCATATCACTCTCTCCTCCTTTGCTCAAGGGTATACATATTGAGCTCTGTTAATCTGTCCTCATATGTCTTCTGATGCAGTCCCTGCACTATTTTGGTTGCCCTTCTCTGGACTGCCTCAATTTGGTTAATGTCCTTGTGAAGGTGTGGCCTCCAATACTGCCGCAGTACTCCAGATGGGGCCTAACCAGTGTCTTGTAAAGAGGATTAGTACCTCCCTCTTATGACTATGATACCCCTACTAATACACCCTAACACCCCTCTAGCCTTACCTACTGCTTTAGATGTCTGCTTGGATGATTTCAGGTCATCAGTGATGATGATGCCCAAGTCTTTTTCCTTTGTGACTGCTAGCAACTCCCTCCCAGCCTATAGGTGGCTTCAGGTTTCTCTTCCCTATGTGCATGATTTGCACTTCTTTGCATTAAATCCCAGTTGCCACTCTTCTGACCATTTTGCTAGTTTATCCAGATCTCTTCTCATTCTGCCAACCCCATCTGGATCATCTACTCTGTTGCAGATCTTGGTGTCATCTGCAAACAGACAAGCCTTACCCTCTAGTCCATCTGCAAGGTCACTAATGAAGATGCTGAAGAGAACTGGCCCCAGGACTGATCCCTGAGGTACCCCACTTGTGACTGGCATCTCTTCTGACTGTATACCATTTACCACCACTCTCTGTTTTCTCCCATCAACCAGTTTGCCACCCAGTTGACCAACTTCTGACCCACCCTGAGCCTACTCAGCTTATTTATCAATCTTCTATGTGGAACAGTGTCAAAAGCTTTGTTGAAGTCAAGGTAGGCAACATCAACTGCTCCCCCTTGGTCCACCACTCTGGTTACCCAGTCAAAGAAATCTATGAGATTAGTTTGACAGGACCTTCCTTTTGTAAACCCATGCTGTCTTGGATCCTGGTCCCCCATGGATTCCAGATGTTGCAATATCCTTTCCTTAAGGAGTGCCTCCATAATCTTGCCCACTACTGAGGTAAGACTGACTGGTCAGTAGTTCCTCGCCTCCTCCCTGCTACCACTCTTGTGGAGCAGGATCACATGAGTCCTTCTCCAGTCTTCTGGGACCTCTCCTGTGCTCAGAGACTCACTAAACAGTTCTGCTAATGGCTCTGCTAGTTCCACCTTTAGCTCCTTTAGTACCCTGGGATGTATGGCATCAGGTCCCATTGCCTTATCCACCCTGAGCTTAGCAAGCTGTTGTAGGACCCTTTCTTTTGTGAAGGGAGTAGTGCTCACCTCCCTCCCCCCTGTGTCCATGATGCTGAGCTGTGGGCCCTGCCCTACCTTCTCTTCAGTAAATACTGAGCAAAAGTATCTATTTAGGATAGATGTCTTTACAAGGTTCTCCTCCTCACATGCTCCCTTTCTCCATTAAACAGCAATACCCCCTCTGGACTTTCTCCTTTCACTAATGTATCTATAGAAAGTCTTGTCACCTTCTTTTACTGTTCGTGCTAGTGTTTCCTCAGTTTGGGACTTTGCCTGCCTTACTGCCTTCCCTGCTTCCCTTAGGGCAGTTTGGTATGCTTCCCTATCTTCATCCCGCTGTGTTCCCTTATATTTCCTGAAGGCCAGCCTTTTGGCTCTGACCTTTTCTGCTTCTGTATTTGAGAACCAAAGTGGTTTCCTTCTTCTTTTGCACTTCCTTTTCTGTCTAACACAATGGGATGTTGCTTCAAGTATTGCATCCTTAATGCTTGCCCACTTTGCCTGTACCCCTCACCTGTGTTTCTTTTTGCCAGGGCTAGCTTAATTCTGTTGGCCATCTTATCAAAGTCAGCTCCTCTGAAGTCCCATATTTTTGCCTTGGAATGGGATGATTTAGATGTAGTGGCCAAATTGAACCATACCATGTGATGGTCACTGGCCCCCAGGTGACCTTCTACCTGGAGATCTGTGATCCCTTCCTTGTTAGTCAGTACTAGATCTAGGATAGCCCTGTCTCTTGAGGGTTGCTATACCAGTTGTTTGAGGCCCTCCCCCTGCAGGGAATCCACTATGTGTCTACTTCTGGCAGATGTTCCTGCTGGTATTGACCAATCTGTATCCAGCATGTTGAAGTCTCCCATTATCAGAACCTCCTCTTTAGCTGTCATGTTTTGTATATCTTCTAACAGTAATGTGTCTATGTCCTCCCCCTGGTCTGGGGGCCTGTAGGCAACCCCAGTTCTTATAGCTGTCCCATTTCCTGTTTCCAGGGTGACCCACAGTTCTTCTGGCTCCTTATATGTATTCTGAATTTCTGTAGCTTTAATATTTTTTCATTGACATACAGGGCCTCCTCCTCCTTTGCACCTCGGTCTCTTCTGAACAATGCATAGCCAGGTACTGAAGTCTCCCAAGTGTGGTTACTGGTAAACCACGTCTCACTAATTGCTACTATGTCCAGTTTAGCCTCTGACATTATTGCCTGCAGGTCTGGGATCTTATTTCCCAGGCTGTGAGCATTTGTGTAGATGATTTTCCATTGGCCAGATTTTGGTGTGTTAGTTGTTGGGTGAGGTTTGGCATTACCCCTGTGTGTCGTATGGGGAGACAAACCTTTTTTCTTACCTGGTGATGCAAATGAACTGCAAACATGCTGAATCCCTGTTTGACCACTAGCTGAGGGGGAAGAGGTGTTCTTCCCATTCGACGTGTGAGGTGCTGCACCCCTCTCCCCGTTTGCTAGTTTAAATATTCTCCAAAAACGTCAAACTTCTGCCCCAATGCACTGACTCCCTCCTTAGTCAGATGCAGTCCATCAACTTTAAAGAACTTTCGCTCCCAGAACTGTTGCCAGTTCCCTACAAATCTGTGTCCTTTTTCCTGGCACCAGCTCTTGAGCCACGTGTTTAGCTCCCCTATCTCCCCTTCTCTGACCTTTCGTCCATCTGCTCCCCTCTCCCAGACTGGCAGGATCTCAGAGAAGGAGATGCTGGATGAAATAGATGATAGTTTGCCACCCAGCCTGGTCAGGTGTTCCTTGGTCTCCACAACTGACAGGCCGGCTAGATCATTAGTCCCCATGTGTACTAGGACATCAATGTTTTCTCCTGCTTTGTGAACAATTTTAGCAATGCAGTCAGTGTCTCTCCATGCTGATGTACCTTGGAGACATCTGACCATTACCCTGGCTGGAGGCGGTATCAACTCCTGAATCATGGAGTCTCCTATGATCAAGTTTTTGGTTTCCTTTTGCTTTTTGTTTTGGTTCTGATTTGGGTGAGTTTTGTTCTGCTAGCTCCTGTGCTGCAGTGTCCTGCTCTGCAGTGTCTTCTGCCTCTTTGTTTGATTTCAGAGATAGAGGCAGATACCTGTTTGTAGTGTTTATATGGTTTTGGAGGTAATATGTTGGAGAGCAAGAGTGATGGGGCACCCGATTTGCTCCTCCTAACCACCTGCCAACCTCCTGGACCAACTACCCTCTGCGGTTGAGGTTTTTCTGTTGGATACTAGGGAAATGGCAGGTGGTTCTTATAATGTATTTCCTCTTGAATATGAAATTTGAGGCGTGCAATCTCTGCCCATGCTACCCGGAGCTGAGCCCTAAGATTTCCAAAGGCCCAACATGTAGGACAGTGTCCTAAATCCTGTAAGACTGTCCTTCTGAAAATTGTTCCACAGTACCTGCAGTTAATGATATCCATTCCAGAGAAGTTGCTGGGTTTATAACCTAGTCAGAGTAATTAGAAGGAAAGAAAAGGAAAAAAAATGCAAGTAATGGTTTGATTGTGTTTTGTTTAACTTGTTATAACAAGTTAAATTACTAGTGCCCCTGTAAATGAGCTCACCTTGTGGAGGCCCCACTGACCCACCCCTTCCTGCTCTGCCACAGGAAATGTCACAACTGTGGTACCCTATAAAAGGAGTGTAGTGTGGGGTGGTTGGGGATGGGGTGTGTGGCTGGGCCCTTCCCCTGCTGAAAAAGAAGAACCACGGATGAAAGAACAAGGAGGTAAGAGCAGAAACAATCAGTCAACAACAAATGCAGTAACCCTGAAAGCTTATCTTAATGTTAGATAAAACTAAACTGTAAAACCTGTAATAATTTCAGAGAAGATATACGCTGTAAGAAACACTTTGCTACAGAGAAAATAAAACAATGAAATGTTAGCAAGAAACAGTAGCAATCCCTGTGAGTAAAAATAAAAACACCACCACACAGTAAATCTGCTTAGCCAAAATAAGTCTTAATCCTTTTCCCTTGCTCTGGTAAGTTTCCTACTCTGCCTTTCAAGCAGTCTTAGAAGGAAAGAGCTCAGGTGAAGCTAGGTGCCTTGGCCAGCAAACCAAGTCTTCTACCTCCAAGGTATCAACTAACCTGACTTTTAACCCTTCTTTCTGTTGGAAATTACTGACAGTTTGCCAGCTCCACCCCCCACATACACACCTAATCCTTTGGAAGAGCTGTGGGAGGAAAGCAATTAGCTCCTTCAATGTGAGAAGGAGACTGAAACACCTCCGAGACAACAAACCTTTTCAACAAACAAAAAAAAAACAAGAATAAAATAAAACACAGTGTCAAACAGTAATTTTGCTTAGCCCAATGATAAAAAAAGTCACAAAAATGTAAGCTCCACCTGTAATACAGTAATTTCAGAGAAGATATACCCTGTAAGAAACACATTGCTACAGAGAAAAATAAAGCAGTAACAGAAGATATACCTTGCAAAAGACAATTTGAATCAGAAGATTACAGCAGTAATCTGTTAGCACACATGTAGGCACACCTTGTAATAATGCAGAAGAAGGTATACCAGCAACAACAATTTGAATCAGAGAAAATGGGAGGGAAATCAGGTTAATTGGTGGCATTAAATCACAGTACTGTGCACACATACAGGGTCTGAAAAGTCACACTCTGGGTGCCCAGGTTGGGGGACTAGCCAGATCCGTTGCCCGGGGTTGGCCGGCAGGTGCAGATGGATATGGCCCTGTAGAAGAAAAATATGCACAACACCCAATTGTATTCTGGAGCCGGATGGCTCAGTCCATGAAGCAGTGAAACAACAAGAATTAGATGACACACTTGTGATTGAAAACAGGCTGCAGGGGAATACCCTGATTTGTACTCACAATACCCAAGCTGAGAACCAGATGGTGGATGTTCTATGGATTGTCAGAAACAACAGGGCATGGAGACAAGGTCCTTGTGACTGGACTCCACTGTAGTTTATAGCAAACGGATTTAGTCCGAGACAAGCTGGAGTTTGCTTCCAGCTTCAACACACAGCACACAGCACAGGGGATTGGAAATAGCAATTCCCCACAAGCACTATACACATTCATATGTAAAAGGAAAGTACTATACCAGGCAAGCTGCTCTTCAATCCCGATTGCACTTACTGCAAAATACCCGGGAGCACACACAGCAGCTTCAGTTCCTGACAGACTGAGCGCGATTCAGCAATTTCTCCAGTCTTCTACAGGGTAAGCCTGGTTTCCACACTTCTGGTGCTTCTTTCTCCTCACAACTTGGATTCAGCCCAAACTGGCACTCACAACAGCTGCAGGCCAAAACTCAGGGCCTCACATGTGCTCCCTGCGCGAAACTATACACCGCAGAAGCACAGAGCTCCTCCTCTCTTCACTGTCACAACTGATCTGAGCTTTCCAGTAACAGAGCAGGGCATTTCCTTTAGCTCCACACCATTCTGTTGGCTGGTTCAGCTGTCACTCACAATAAGACTCCCTCTGTTGGTGAAAAAAGGTGCCAAGGTCCAAACTACATTTCCCAGAGTCACTGCCCATACAATCCCTTTGTGGCTGGCTCAAAATTGAGAGTCCAAGTTCCGATTCATCCACAGACTCCATCTTAAGGTCTCCCTATCATCCTGATTGGTCCAAGTCAGCAATTCAGGACCAAAATGAAAGAGCTACACTGAAACAGTTCATGCTGAAATGAAGACAGGTTAGACAAACTACATTTTCTCAGTCACTCTAATGATTTCTGGCAAACAGTTATATCTTTCAACAAGCTCCCTCTGCACATGGCAACAGCAGAAATGGAGCAAATTAGCAGCTGCTTGGGTGGGATTCGAGCAGTAAATACATGGTCCTCCCATACAAACTAATTAAGTCTGCAAGCAGACAGCTCTTAAAGAGACAGTACATGGAGGCTCAGATAGCACTCACTTGGAACCACATTTAAACGGCTCAGACACTGAACACTGCCCAGACTTGGAGCATTCAGGCAAGCACCTGGAAGACTTTTGGGAACTCCCATTTTCAGGGGGGTTACACACAGTACCCACAGCACAAAGGCTGTAACAATGTCTAATGTCCAAAGGTATGAATGTACCCATACCATAAATGTTGTAACAATGTCTAATGTCCAAAAGTATCAATGTACCCATACCATAAATGTTGTAACAATGTCTAGTGTCCAAAAGTATGAATGTGCCCATACCACAAAATCTGTAACAGTGTCCAATGTCCAAAAGAATGAATGTACCCATACCACCAAGGCTGTAACAATGTCCAATGTCCAAAAGTATAAATGTACCCATACCATAAATGTTGTAACAATGTCTAATGTCCAAAAGTATGAATGTGCCCATACCACAAAATCTGTAACAGTGTCCAATGTCCAAAAGAATGAATGTACCCATACCACCAAGGCTGTAACTGTGTAGTACCCAAGAGGATGAATGTATCCATACCCCAAATGCTGTAACAATGTCTAATTAAACAAGCATTTGTCAATGCCGAATGTTGGCTTGCTGGCATTGGCATTGGTAGTTCAGGAGTTAGAGAGATAGCCATTCCTGTTATGCATCCCTCTAACTCCTGCACTACCAATGCCAGTGCCAGCAAAGCAAATATTCGGCATTGACAAATGCTTTTTTTTCTAAGTCCCAATTTTATGTTTGCAGTGTTAACATTTTCAGTTGTCTGCACTGCTGTTTGCCATCTTTTTAACAGGAGCCTGCTGTCTTTTCAATGGGCTAGGAGGCTAATTGTTTTTTCTTAATGAGTTCTCTCAATAACGTGCCAGGCTTATTAGGTGCTAATTATGCTAACAGCCTCAGACAAGCTGACAATCAGTTAGCAAAAACAGTTAAAATGTGGTCTTCAATATAGAAACACAGACTTTGATGGCAGATATCAAACCTGCCTACTCACAAAAAATGTACTTCCTCAAGGAGTTCTGAGCCTTCTCTCACCACCTATAGAGGCCAGGCACACCAGGAGCTCGACTACACAAGTATTCCATGTGCCCAGGTGTTACACAGCCATGGCCCAGTGATCCTTTGATCACTGGATCCCTCTATGAACAAATGTTCTACCACCAGACATAGCCAGAGCCACAACCCTTGGTTTCTTTAAGCACAAACTCCATCAGCACCTCACCGACAATAGTACCTGTAAGTGTCCCTGCAGGTCTGTGCCCACAGGTTTAATCTGCCTCAGCACCTCCAACTCCTGACCTGCCAAGTTAAGTCTTTGCCCAAGCACTTGCCTCCCACCCCTATCCCTTGGCTCTTTTCTTTCCCTCTGCCCTGCCTATCCCAACTCCCACTGCCCTCCTACCTCCCCAACAGTCTGCCTCTGTCTCTCTCTCTCTCTCTCTGAAAATGCTGGCATACCATGTACTATGCCTTAGCACAATTTGCATAACTGATTATCATTGCAACCCATGTACTGCTGAATTTTTTTCGTACTCAGTATGTATAGTTTACTGTAACTATACTGTGTCTTCTTGTGTTAATGTATCTGATGTGGAGCCTCTCAATGAGCATCTGTTCAGAGGTGTCATCCAAGATTTCAATAAAAAAAATAAAAAATAAATAAAAAGATAAGTAGTGGTGAGCGAAATGGGCTCAATCCATTCCGCTAAGTGATTCATAGATTAAAGGTGGATTCGCGGAGGGCTCTGCAATGCGAGCGGTACTTCACATTATAATGGGTAAGGCGAAGTCCATTGAAAACAATGACTTCACGTTATTCCGTCTTCCCAGACCACTACTCCATCAAATTTTAAGGTGAAGTGCATTGAAAACTATGCACTTCATCTCACTTCGCCTTGTTTTTAAGTTCTGAAGGCAAATTTTGCAGTGATTCATGGGATTTCAGGTCACATGGGCTCTATATCAATCTGCACAGCCTCAGTTCAGGGTACTGTGTGTAGGAAGCTCTAGGAGACAGAGTGCTCTGAGAGTTGTCTGTGATTGAAACCTTCTAAAAGTTTTTAAAAAAGAGTTTTAGCATTTTTGGGGGGCTCACAGTTTAGTTCTTCAATCGTAGGAAACCCTGCTGTGCTCATACCATCGAGCGTTTTTGTTTTTGTGTAGATTTTGAATGTTAATGTACAACATTGAGTGTATGTAGTGAAAGACAGTGAAAGTGTGCTTTGGGGGAGAGGCATATCTGTAGTGTAGGTAGATTAAAGTTGGAGAAATAGTGATTTCTTTGTTTTTTGGTTATATTTTTTGTTATATAACTGACTGTGTTAATGTACACACAATAATATTGTCAGTAATTGTTGAAATTTTCCTGCTGATTGTGTGTTGTGTGGATCTGGTGCAGCAGTTCATAATTTCTGGTTGTTTACATTACAATACGTGGCATATTACTGAACTTTTCAATTTGCTACGCATTACTCGTTCACCTTTGTAGACAAACTGTTCTGTGTGTGTGTGTGTGTGTGTGTGTGTGTGTGTGTGAGTGTGTGCGGTGTTGCATGACATCAAATAATACACCTTTTATTGTGCCACAGACTAGTTTAATTGCAGGCGCAGCAATGTGAACCTGCTAGCCACTGCAGCTGCCTGATTTTGTACTGCAATCATGGTATCTATTCTTAGTTTTGTTGCTTGTACTGCCATAAAAATCTGCAGTCAGTGCCCCCCCCCCCACCGGCAAAAGGAATCTTTTACCAGATTGGATTGTTTGTGACCTCATCAGCACCACTGGTTACTGAAGTTGTTTTCATTGCATGACAGTCTGTATCTGTTGCTGAAGCTACAGTTGTTTTCTGGCTTCACATCCAGCATCCCCCAATCAGAGAGTGAATGTAACAAAATCTAAATTTGTTTATAATATTGTTGTTGATCCCCAAAATTCCATAAAGAGATGTGCAAGCAAAGCTGGTTCTCGCTATGGCACTGCTTCCAGTAAGATAGTCTGTGGGTGTAGTAGTATGCAGACGCAGAAGTGCATTGCTGATGTGAGGAAAGGTATTTCTCCTGCAGTGTTTTTTACAGCCCAATCAGTAGCTTCACTCATAGCTGGAGGAGATGATGTTTTCCCAGCCAGTGGTGTTAGTGGTGGAGGTAGTATTAGTATTGGTGCCTCAAGTTTGAATTCTGACCAGTGTACCATATCCAAGAATATAGTGGAGTGTGAAGTAATGCAAGTGAGTGGCAGCGAAGATGATGTCATACTTCCCAGTAACATCTCAGTAACTGAACCTGAGGATTCTGATAATCATGTCAACGATAGCATACAATGTGATATTCCATCCACTGTGGCAGGTTAATGTCACCCATTTGTCTTGCAGTGATTCACAATGTGGTGAAAAAATATCAGGTGATGGTGGTGTAGATGATGATGATGATGAGTGTGATGATGACGACGATGTTGCTGTTGTTGCAAAATGCAGTCCACATGCTATCATCTAAGCAGAAGATGTAGATGAGTGTGATGTTGATGAATATGTTGATGATGTAAATGACCCCGGCTGGGAACTGGAGAAAAAGAAATTCAAGGTGGCTGTGTCTGAGTCTGTTTGCAGGAATCCATCCCTGTAAAAACTTGTGATTTACCAGTTTCAGCTGATGATGACGACCCAGTAATAATGATAGGTAGTCGTGGTGGTTAGTTGCAGTCCTGGTGTGCAATGCCCAAAACATCACGTAGCCCCCACTTCAGTGCTTAAAAGAACAGAGATAAATAAGGAGCATCAGGGACATGTTACAAGTAGAGCATCACAATCCCTTGTTTGGGATTTTTAACTTCAAGATGCAAATGATGAGTCAGTTGAAATCTGCCAGGTTTGCCATGTGCATGTGAGTCGAGGTAAAAAGGGGAGCCATCTGGGCACAGGGGCAGCATACGCATCTTGAGAACAGACACTTAGCCCTGTGGACCCAGCACAAGATGGCAGCTAATACCACAGTGGGGTGTTCACCCTCATCAGCAGCAACCATAGCCAGCATGTTATCCCCTTCCATGACTGTTAAGTAGGAAATTAAACATGTGCAGTACTGAGGTAATAAGAGCAGAGGATTGCCGCAGGCATGATGAGGTGGAGGAGCATAATGACTTTGAAATGTTGTCCAGTGCGGGTGAGAGTAGCAGTTTTGGTGGTGGTGGTGAATGCAATATGTCTAGTGCAAGTGGTACATCAACCCCAGTTGGCAAATCTGGCAAATAACTGCATATCTGGGTTTATCATCACCTGTGCAACCGTCTTCATCAAATGTCCACACTCCACCCCCTGCCAATGCCATTTCTCACAGAGCACAGCCATTTGTGATCACACCCCATGTAAAATGTTTAAGTCAGCCCACATTACAGAGTGTTTTTGCGTAAAAGCTGAAGTACCCCCAATGATACAGTGTCACGTGAACTTAATGCTGCTGTAGCTGAAATGCTGGCAATTGATCTTTTGCCCTTCTCCTTTGTGGAGAATTCTGGGTTCCGGTGGTTTGCTGCACATGCCTGTCCAAAATGGAAAGTCCTATCCAGGAAATACATTTTTACCCATGCTGTCCCTGAGTTGTTCCGTACTGTGTCCGACTCAGTAAGACATGCCCTTCAACATTGCTTCTCTCCATTCATCCATTTATGTATGGATATGTGGACAAGCGGCAAAACAGCAGGGAGTTCATATTTGTGTCTTACTGCACACTGGGCACAGGTGCCGGGGGTTGTTTGTGATGTTGGTAGTGTGAATAATCAGTGCAGTAAGGTGGATTGTCGCCGTAGCAATCTTCCAGAATTCTACAGCATGCAGTCATTGCTATGCACAATGTGACCTGTTCACACACTGGTGAGAACATGTTGGACATGGTACTGACTGAAATTGACAAGTGGCTAAACCCCTGCCCCTGAGAACTGGGTTCATATCAAGTGACAATGGGTCACATGCGGTGAAATGCATCACGAATGGTGTTTCTTTTTTTTGTATTCCATGCATGGCTCACTGTTTAAATCTTGTGGCGTAGGAGTTTCTGTAGCACCCTGATGTAAAGGAAATGCTGACCATTGTACGACGTATCTGCTCTCACTTTTCAAGATCTGGAAAGGCCCGTGACCAACTGCGGCAGTTGCAGATACAAAACAGCCTGCCTCAGCACCGCTTGAAGCTGGAAGTTGTCACCCAATGGAACTCCACGTTATACATGGCAGAGAGGTTGTATGAACAATACAAAGCCATCTCAGAATATCTTGTGATGCACACTAACCGTGACAGTTCCGGGGCCTCCATGTCTATGACAACTGAACAGTGGTGCTTCATGGACTCTGTAATAACAATTTTGCAGCCTTTTGAACATGTCACACAGGCAGTGAGTGGCCAGTCTGCCTCCATTAGCCAATCATTTCCACTGCTGCATGTGCTGAGGCAGACATTGGTGAATGCACAGCATGGCCTTGATGTTGCCAGAGACAGTGGTAGTAGTATGTTGCTGCAACACATGCTGACAGTATTTGACCAGAATTGTCATGTTGTGAGTATTCAGCGTAGTGGCAACTCTGCCATAGCAACAATGCTGGACCCATGATACAAACGTGGAATTGCATCAGTACTGGAGGGAGGGCCTGAACAGGTAAAAAATATCAGTGGTCAACTGGTGCGCTTGGTTCATGGGGCACAGAAGTCATGTGCCAAGGTCAGTAAACCGCAGCAGCATAATCCAGCTGAAGCTGTACCTGGAGGACCATCAAGCATATCCTGCAAGGGGAAGGGGACTGCAGTTCCAGGTGGTCTGTCATCCAAAGTGGCTGGCATCAACCCACTTTGGGAGGCTTTGTCCCAAATAGGTATTTGTGAAATAAATGATTCGTGAGAACAGGATGATGCATCAACAACTGGACTTAGTGTGGCTCAGAGAATGGTTGAGTCATATTTGTCTGAAAACAGGCATCTGACAATAACTGAAGATTCTCTTTTGTACTGGAGTAGAAAGGTCAGTGAGTGGCCAGAGCTGATTGCAGTGGCACTGAAGTACCTCACATGCCCACCCTCCAGTGTAAGTGTTGAGAGGGTATTCAGCTCAGCAGCTGCAATAGTCAGGGATCGTCAGACAAACCTGTCTCCTGCAAATGTTAGTTTGCTACCATTCATTAAAATGAATGAGAGGCTCATACCAGCACAGACTGCAACCTCGGTACTCGTACCCTGGCCTAGTCATGGTGGTTTTGGTGATGTGGAAAAGGACCATCCTGGTGGCACTGGCAGTGTCTGCCTGAAACCGCCCACCACTGACGTAGATGATGACACAATGGACAAAGAATTTCCCAGTGGTCAGACTTCAGACATAGATGACTGTGAGGGCAGCTTTCTTTATGAGGATGATGATGTGGTTAATGTTGGCAGGTTTTCACTGAAGTTGTTAAAAAGTGATGTGCCCCCCATACCACCACCACCACTGGGACTGATGTTAGCCACTGCCATCACCGAGCATGAGTCTGAATGCCCCGGACCACCACCACCACCACCAGGACTGATGTTAGCCACTGCCACCACTGAGCATGAGTATGTCCACCCCGAACCACTGGGACTGATGTTAGCCACTGCCACCACTGAGCACGAGTATGTATGCCCCCCGAACCACTGGGACTGATGTTAGCCACTGCCACCACTGAGCATGAGTCTGACCGCCCCCGGACCACCACCACCACCACCGGGACTGATGTTAGCCACTGCCACCACTGAGCATGAGTATGTATGCCCCACGAACCACTGGGACTGATGTTAGCCACTGCCACCACTGAGCATGAGTCTGACCACCCCTGGACCAGCACCACCATTGGGACTGATGTTAGCCACTGCCACCACTGAGCATGAGTATGTCCACCCCCTTGACCACCACCACCAGGACTGATGTTAGCCACTGCTACCACTGAGCATGAGCATGTCCACCCCCTCGATGACCACCACTGGGACAGATGTTAGCTACTGCCACCACTGAGCATGAGTCTGACTGCCCCCGGACCACCACCACCAGGACCGATGTTAGCCACTGCCACCACTGAGCACGAGTATGTCCACCACCCGAACCACCGGGACTGATGTTAGCCACTGCCACCACTGAGCATGAGTCTGTCCACCCCTGGGACCACCAACACCACTGGGACTGATGTTAGCCACTGCCACCACTGAGCATGAGTCTGTCCACCCCTGGGACCACCACCACTGGGACTGATGTTAGCCACTGCCACCACCACCATGAGATGCAGGAAGGTATAACAGAGAATGTCATCATGTGCTGCAGCTATCACCACCAGCACCCACCACCAGTGTCATTCAGACACTATCACCACCAGCACCCACCACCAGTGTCATTCAGACACTATCACCACCAGCACCCACCACCAGTGTCATTCAGACACTATCATCACCAGCACCCACCACCAGTATCATTCAGACACTATCACCACCAGCACCCACCACCAGTATCATTCAGACACTATCATCACCAGCACCCACCACCAGTATCATTCAGACACTATCATCACCAGCACCCACCACCAGTGTCATTCAGACACTATCACCACCAGCACCCACCACCAGTGTCATTCAGACACTATCACCACCAGCACCCACCACCAGTGTCATTCAGACACTATCACCACCAGCACCCACCACCAGTGTCATTCAGACACTATCACCACCAGCACCCACCACCAGTGTCATTCAGACACTATCACCACCAGCACCCACCACCAGTGTCATTCAGACACTATCACCATCAGCACCCACCACCAGTGTCATTCAGACACTATCACCACCAGCACCCACCACCAGTATCATTCAGACAACGGTTCCCCATTACATTTGTCATGCCAAGGCAGAGGGAGTTGAACAGGAGACCACATCCATCAGCCACAGACACAAAGCTTCTAAATATTTAACGGATAAAGTGAGTTTGTGTACTGTTTGTTATGCTGCTTCACTTCCTTTAGTTGTATGTTTTGTTTTCTGTAACTTTTCAGAGCTGCAATGGTCAAACACATACGGTACACTTATTTATTTTTATTCTTTTACAGGTTATCAAAAAAACTCTCCTTCGCTGAAACTCAGTGGGAATGGTACTGCAGCTGTACTGTACACAGGAACCTATGGAATATCCATTTGAAATTCATTCTGGTAAGTATGAAGATTTTATTTCATCCATTTCATTGTTTTGGAAAGATTGCAGTAAGCGTGATTGAGTACGTTTCATAAACTATGTGGCGATATGCGTCACCAAAACTATTTCTGTAAGCTATCATTCATGCACTGTATTCTGAACTTGCAGCTGTGCAGCCCTGACCATGACAGTGCTGAAAAGTTGCACACAGGTTGTGTTACTTGACAAGATGTGGTTTTGAAATGTAACTTGACTTGAGATTGAGGCCAGGGACAAATTACAATTAAGTTGTAAGAAGTCATTCATTTCTTTTTAGGAAACTTCCAGATGCTTTGTTGTTCTGTCAAAGTGGCCTTATCCAAACAAGTTCTTCAACATCAGGGTCCCCTTCCCCCCCCCGCCGGGCTGGGGCACACATGCAACACACAGAAGTCGTTTCATTAGACGACCATGACCATCATTAACAACCAGACTCCAGAAGGATGCAGATGAAATCTGTGAAGGAGTAACGAAACAAGAAACCATTACAGACAAACCTGCAAATATGCTTCCCCCACCCCAAAAAGAAATACTTACCTTCATGTGCTTGAGAGTTGTCCATTTCAAATTTCTACACAAAAAGTTCTCATCAAGCACGGAAACGTTCACACCAACAGTATCTGTGACCTGTGATACAGAACAATACGATGAGTACATGTCCATGTCAACCCCCTCACCAAAAATACACAAATATATATCTATATATATCAACTCACCAAGGCTACTATTAGTATACAGTCAAAGGGCACCCTTCCATCTAGCTGAGATGATCACATTGCATTTCCTTGAATCGCAGCACACATTGGACCAGTAACAGTTCACTCATGGTCATCATTTTATTCTGGGGGACTCTGTATGTGCTGAAACAATCCCATTTCACTTTGTTACCACTTGTCAATTTTTTGGACACAAGGCAGATATACTGTGGGCATGCAGAAAAAATCTTGGGACTTCGTGCCACCACTGTGTGCGCCATTAATTCTGAAGGACTTTGTATGTGCTGAAATTATCCCATTTCACTTTGTTACCACTTGTTAATTTTCTGGACACAAAGTGGATGTATTGTGGGCATGCAGGGAAAATCTGGGGACTCTGTGCCACCACTGAGCGCATGACTGAGTGTGCCATTAATTCTGAGGGACTTTGTATGTGCTGAAATGATCCCATTTCACTTTACCACTTGTCAATTTTCTGGACACTAGGTGGATGCATTTGTGTGTTGTGCGATTGTGAGCTCATTATGTAATACTGACATTATCAATTAAAGCAGCATTGCAAGAATGTGGTGACAATTTTGGACTGTTCTTTTATGCTACTTTACATTGACAGCCACTAGTTACCTCCAGGTCATGACTTGAATGATACATTTCTTTTCCCAATTTCTGTCTGCTTTACTTAGTTGACTACTTTTTGTCATGTATAAAAAAAAATGAGCACACCTTTCAATATTGTTCTGACCAGGTTTGTATTTATTTGCAGCTGCTTTTCAATAAATATTGTTCTGTTAGGTCATAAAACACTGCCTGCTGCATAACTGTTAATTTACTACAGCAGTGATATATAACAACTAACTGATGTGATGGAGAAAAGCAGCAGAAAATACTGACAAAGACCTGGTCAGCATCATATTAAAAGGAATGCTCCTTTCATTATTTCACACATGAAAAAAGGTAGTACAGCAGACACAAATACTGTAAATTATAGTATCATTCGAGTCAGGATGTAAGTAAAGGAAGTTGTAACATAGCATTAAAAAATATAGGTCAGAGTTCTCAACAGATTGTTGCACTGCTGCTTTACAGAGATTCATCACATTACATAGTTATGGTGTTGCACCTAACCTAATATGTGAGTTCCTTACTTCCAGGGGAATCCTTCTTGCTCCACATAGTGCAATACATTTCTATGAAAACCCCCATAATTTCATTACAGTGTGGCACATCCGAGGGTAATTCCCATTCAAAAGCTGCCTAAATTCTGCCCCCTTTCTCAGCAAAGTTAGGACGTGACACCAGGAGCAAAGGTGCGTGCTCTGCTATAGTGAATGTCTGGCAGCTATCCGAATGTTTCTTTATGTTATAAAGTTCACTTTGTGGTGAAATGTGGGCACTTTTCCACTAACAAGGCTCTTCTTACTGGAAACGTGCCCACAAGTTTCACCACAAACTGAACATTATAACATAAAGAAACATTCGGAAAGCTGCCGGACAATCGGACATTCACTATAATGGAGCACGCACCCAAGCTCTCCGTGGCATCATGTCCTAACATTGCTGAGAAAGGGGGGCAGAATTTGGGCATCTTATGAATGGAATTCTCCATGACGTGACACACTGTAATGAAATTATGCATGCTTACAGAAATGTATTGTACTATGTAAGGACATGTAGAGCAAGAAAGATTCCCCTAGAAGTAAGGCACCCATATATCGGGTGCAATGCTGTAAGTTGGTGAATCTCTTTCATGTCTATTTCACAAACAAACTAGTTATAGAGCCTCAGTAATGTTTACTTTGTGTCAGGACTCATGAATCGGATTTTAAGTGTTTCACAAACAGCATGAAGACTGAGCAATGCGAGAATGTTGTGCTAAACTGCATGTGTTCCATCACTGTTCATTCCTGTGTGTGCATATATTGTCCAGCTTCATGCAAACATATATATGGTAAGACTTGTTGCAGTATCAAGAATAAAGATAACAAAGAATACCGGGTGTATATTTTATTGGTACCATCAGCACCGGCGAACTAAGGGATATGATATTTTTTCAAGAGTATCGGGTCACTGTGCACCTCAGTCACTCTTATTGCACACATGACTTTGCAGAGATTATAGCACAAAAACACATGCTCTCCTAAAAGTTATGTGTGCAGTATAGTATATAATGTGACTAAGGTGCTCTCTGGCCAGACACCTCTGAAAAGTATCATATCACTAGTCTGCTGATGATGATGGTGACAATAAAATATACCGTATTCTGCTCGCTATTCTTTACAGCATAAACACTGTCTGCAACAAGTCAGCAACAGCAATATATGTTTACACCACGCTACACAATGTCTGATGTCACACACACACACACACCCAAACAGACACAGGAAACAACACTGACTGCACACATGCAGGTTTACACATCATACTTGCACTGCTCACAACAGCTTGTCCACAAGCACTCCAGAACAAAAAGTCAACATTACTGAGGCACTGCAACAACAGAAGGGAAAATATTGTAATGCCCCAAAGTTGGAGCATCACAGTAAATAAATAAAGTCCAGGGGTTAACAGGTGCCCAGTGTGCCTGTGGTATGTGTGGGCAGCAGGGTATAATAAAAGGGGCCCTCTAGAGTAAAGTTTCCTTTCCTGGTAACAGGGAAATGCTGTAAGTAGTAGAAAAAGTGCATTGTGCCCTTCAAATATGGTCAAAAGATAGATTTAATGCAAGCTGCATCAACAATGGCCTGGATGGAATGTTGTGCTGAACTGCTCATGCATAGCATTCTAATCCAGCCATTCCAGAACTAGAGTTTTTAATTTTAAAAATTAAACAGTTTTTGTTGTAGTTCCTGCTGGCTGTGGAGAAGAGAGGATGCAGACGGTTAAGGGGAACCTGTGGTTTGAAGCTGTTCCCCGAGGGCCAGTCTGCATGTCCCAGAAAAGCTCCGGTTCGGTCTACTGTGCCATCAGGACACCAGAAGTAAAGTAATTGGCCGTTTGCCGCAGTTTGGGCTGGTGAGCCCTGTCGTTTTGTTATTTCAGTCCCCCGATTAATTTTAAAAAGTTAATTTCGGTCCCTCATTGGCAGTTTTGCCAGCCACATCGTGCCCGTATTGCCATCTGCCGTCTGAGGCCCCCTTGTCATTTTCCAAGTTGTCTGCAAGACTTCCTCCCACTGCCAGCATACCTTCCACCTCTTGAGGCCACGCAGCAGCCCTCCAGCAGCTAGAGGAGTGGTGAGTCAGTGGCAGCACACGCTATGTGCTGTCCGCCTTTGTTTTTTTTTAATTTATTTGAAAACTACGCAGGAGGCGCAGCAGGAATGGCTAAGTGCCGAAGGGTATTCTGGTCATAAGGACCCAAATTTAATATTCAGAAGGGAGGCGGGTCAGCGATGCCCATAGGAGGGGCCAGGGAAACTAGGTCAGTCAAAGGCCTGTTAAATATTCATAAGAGGGGTGGGATTAGGTGGCTATTTGTCACTGAGTGACAGCAGGCTCAGAGAGCCTGAGGAATTTAAAGGGGCAGCGCAGTTTAAAGAGGGCACCAGGCTCATAAGTGTAAAGGGGGCTATCAGGCCCAGAACAGAGTGGGGCAAGTTAGGCCCACAGTTTGAAGCTGGGCGCCAGGACTATTTCAGAAGGCTACCAGGCCTGAGGTTAAGTAAGGGAAGGGCACCAGGCCCACAGTAGTAAAGGGCGCCAGGCCCAAGTAAAGGAAGGGCACCAGGCCCACAGTAGTAAAGGGCGCCAGGCCCAAGTAAAGGAAGGGCACCAGGCCCACAGTAGTAAAGGGTGCCAGGCTCAAGTAAAGGAAGGGCACCAGGCCCACAGTAAAGGGCACCAGGCCCAAGTAAAGGAAGGGCACTGGGCCCAAAGTAGTAAAGGGCACCAGGCCCACAGTAGTAAAGGCACCAGGCCCAAGTAAGGAAGAGGCACCAGGCCCAAGTAAAGGGCACCAGGCCCAAGTAAAGGAAAGGCACCAGGCCCAAGTAAGGAAGGCACCAGGCCCACAGTAGTAAAGGGCACCAGGCCCAAGTAAAGGAAGGGCACCAGGCCCACAGAAGTAAAGGGCACCAGGCCCAAGTAAAGGAAGGGCACCAGGCCCACAGTAGTAAAGGGCACCAGGCCCAAGTAAAGGAAGGGCACCAGGCCCACAGTAGTAAAGGGCACCTGGCCCAAGTAAAGGAAGGGCACCAGGCCCACAGTAGTAAAGGGCACCAGGCCCAAGTAAAGGAAGGGCACCAGGCCCACAGTAGTAAAGGGCACCAGGCCCAAGTAAAGGAAGGGCACCAGGCCCATCATAGTAAAGGGCACCAGGCCCAAGTAAAGGAAGGGCACCAGGCCCATCATAGTAAAGGGCACCAGGCCCAAGTAAAGGAAGGGCACCAGGCCCATCGTAGTAAAGGGCACCAGGCCCAAGTAAAGGAAGGGCACCAGGCCCATCATAGTAAGGGCACCAGGCCCAAGTAAAGGAAGGGCACCAGGCCCACTAGTAAAGGGCACCAGGCCCAAGTAAAGGAAGGCACCAGCCCACAGTAGTAAAGGGCACCAGGCCCACAGTAGTAAAGGGCACCTGGCCCAAGTAAGGAAGGGCACTGGGCCCAAGTAATAAGGGCACCAGGCCCACAGTAGTAAAGGGCACCAGGCCCAAGTAAAGGAAGGGCACCAGGCCCACAGTAGTAAAGGGCACCAGGCCCAAGTAAAGGAAGGGCACCAGGCCCACAGTAGTAAAGGGCACCTGGCCCAAGTAAATGAAGGGCACCAGGCCCACAGTAGTAAAGGGCACCTGGCCCAAGTAAATGAAGGGTTCCAGGTCCACAGTAGTAAAGGGTACCAGGCCCAAGTAAAGGAAGGGCGCCAGGCCCACAGTAGTAAAGGGCGCCAGGCCCAAGTAAAGGAAGGGCACCAGGCCCACAATAGTAAAGGGCACCTGGCCCAAGTAAAGGAAGGGTTCCAGGTCCACAGTAGTAAAGGGTACCAAGCCCAAGTAAGGGAAGGCGCCAGGCCCACAAGTAAGAGCACCTGGCCCAAGTAAAGGAAGAGCTGCGGACCACAGTAGTAAGGGCACCTGGCCCAAGTAAGGAAGGGCACCAGGCCTACAAGTAAAGGGCACCTGGCCCAAGTAAAGGAAGACACCAGGCCCACAGAAGTAAAGGCTGCCGGGCCCAAGTGAGAAGGGCACCAGGCCCACAGTAGTAAGGGCACCTGGCCCAAGTAAAGGAAGGCACTAGGCCCAGTAGTAAAGGGCACCAGGCCCACAGTAGTAAGGGCACCTGGCCCAAAGAAAGGCACCAGGCCCAAGTAAAGGAAGGGCACTGAGCCCAAAGTAGTAAAGAGCACCAGGCCCACAGTAGTAAAAGGTGCCAGGCCCAAGTAAGGAAGGGCACCAGCCCATAGTAGTAAAGGGCACCTGGCCCAAGTAAAGGAAGGGCACCAGGCCCATAGTAGTAAAGGCACCAGGCCCCAGCAAAGGAATGGCATCCCAGCCATAGGGAAGAGGGCAGCAGTGTACTGGCAGTTAGTGGAACCAGGCCAAATAGCTGGGGCAGGTACATTAGAATGCTCAGGGTAGCCAGATCCTAATAAAGACCAACCCACAGTGGGAAAGGGTCTGATTATGGGGTGCTTAAGTACACAACCTGTTACAACATGATTATCGCCTGTTGTATTGGTTCTATAAACTGTTTATTCTTCCAGCATCTGAACTGTTGTGTTGTTGTATGAAGCACCGAGAAGGTGTTGTATTATTTTAGGATTGTGGCAATTTACCCCTGACAGTGAACAGTTGCCCTTGAAGGTGAACAATTGCCCCGGACTGTTGCAATTTGACCCTGCTCCGGGCAAGTTGCCCCTGCCAGTGAACAATTGCCATAGATGGTTGTAATTTGCCCCGCTCCAGGCAAGTTGCCCTGACAGTGAACAATTGCCCAGATTGTTGCAATCTGCCCCTGCTCCAGCAAATTGCCCCTGAAAGTGAGTATTTCAGTATAACATGACAGCAGAAGTACCATTGTGCAGCAGCGGGCTCTGATTCAATCTTCAGTCTTCATCAGCCCTTCACCACAGCAATCTTCAGTCTTCATCAGCCCTTCACCATAGCAATCTTCAGCCAGCAGAATACTTCAGTGACTTCATGCCCTTTTGTCTGCCAAAGTCAAAATTAATGCTCTTTGAGTTGTCGTGGCCACCGGTTCCTGTTCAGCTTGGAAGAAAAGATGACTGGAAAGTACCTTGTCCATCCCTCTCAGACGCTCGCCAGTAGACGAGTCCATTGTAGCCAAGTGTGTTTAAGGCCGCCGTTTCTTATTTTGTTCTTCATTGTGTGGAATCCTGATCTTCACTTTTCATCTCTTGTTGCTTGTGTCATCCTGTATCACCAGAGCAATCCTCAGGGTAGCAACTCGAGTTTGGTGGTCCTTCAAGTGGATCTGTCACCAAAAGCCACCCAGCAGTTCTTCTTCATCTTTGGTAGTCCTTCTTCTGGATTCTTCATCAAGTCCGGTGTTTGTTTGGCAGCCCTAGTCGAGGGTAGGTGCCAGGAAAACCTCAACAGTTCTTCTTCGTCCTTGGCAACCCTAGTCGAGGGTTGGTACAGAGGAGAAAGCAGCAGATTTCTTCTCCTGTGGCAATCCTGCAGGTGGATTCCTTACCACATTTTGATTCTTCAACCTTGGCAGCCCAGTTTGAGGGTTTCTGCACCAAGAAAAGAGCATTTCCCAGTTAGTCTGTACACGGTCGTGTGTTCCGGTAACCCTGGAGAGTGGGTTGGCTGATGTCTATGGTCTGTTTACCAATCTCTCCATTCCCTATTTGTGACCTCTCATAGGTCTCCTTGTGAGCTTGGTGCCAAACAAGAGTTTTCCCTTTTTTCTTGACCCTAATCTTCAGTTGTGCACGAAGACAATGAATATCTTCATTTTATGGACTTTGAGACTGTGAGATTGTTTGCTGATGTTATTATGTATGCTTAGCACATGTTATTAAAAAGTATAAGGTCCTCTGAACATATAGAGCTCTGGGTAGGGAATTATAAGAGTAATAGATAAGAATACTGTAGAGTGACCTTAGGTCAAGGTACATGTACAATATAGAGTGGTAATTGTTAGCTAATAATTCTAAGTAAGAGTTATTCCCGACCTTCCCTTGTGACCATGTCTACTTTCCCTGGTGTAAATAAAAGCCTGCTGGCATCATACCTTCATATTGTCTCCTGGGTGTTTCCTGGCACCCAACCTAATTCATACCACAGGGTTGTCTCGCCATTCCACCTGCTTGAGGCGATGCTAGGTGTGCAGCTGGGACAGGCGTTCTTCTAGAATAGCATCCCAGTTCATAAGATATCCACACCGTGATGTCATCATCATCATAGTACATCACATAACAAAATAAAGAAACATTTTTGGTGTAGTCGGCAGGATAATATTTAAGGAGTCAAAAGCCGGAACTTTTGGAGGTAACGATGCAAGCTGTACCCAGGTGTGGTAGTGAAATGTTCGAGGGGATAACGCAGCTGTTGCAATGAGAATATAGGGATTGGGTGGAAGACAGAGAAAAATACCTTCCTCACCCTCACGATGCCTTATTACTTCATCCGACTGTATCAGGTCCTGGAAAGACAGCAGGTGGAGATACTGATCGGACAGTTAAAGGGGGCTTCCTATAGAGAGGTACTATCATGGCCTGCAGGTGCAAAGACTACAGCTGACCAAATTTTACAGAGACTACAACAAATTTTTGATACTCGGACTGTGTCTAGTCTCAAGATGAAATTTTTCTCTAGAATGCAAAGGCCTCAGGAGACCCTTCGGGAATATGCTCTAAGCCTCCAGGGGTTGTTGAGAGCAATTAAAAAGGTAGATGCTCAAGAGATCATGGATTCAGATTGGGTGCTAACGGAGAAGTTTGTGGAAGGGCATATGGTGAAGCTCTTAGACAAGAATTAAGAATGTTGCAGCTTCAAGACCCGAATGCAGAGTTCCTCGACTTCAAAGAGAAGGCCATAAAGGTACTGGGATCAAGCCGAGCGGGAGAAGATGTGGTGACCTACCCACAGATGGTGACACCTATGAGCGCAGCATGGCCAGGGTATCCGATAGAGAGATCAGCATGAGAAGGCCCATGGTGCAGGCAGCCAGCCAGTGAGGAAAGGGTAGATAAAGAGTGGACGTACAGTTGAGAGTCCACCAGTGAGCACCCAGGTTATCTCGTGGACACCTGACCTTTGTGCGGGCAAATGGCACAGGCACCGATCTGTCCCATGGCTAACCCCTCACATCAGAACTCAGATCTGCTGGAACAATAGCCACCCTGACATGAGCTATGTCAGAAGTGTGTCAGGAGGTCAAGGGCTAAAAGAAGAGTGGAAAAGGCTGCCTAGATACAGGGCAAACAAGAAAATGGTTTGATGAAGGGATCACAGATCTCCAGGTAGAAGGTCACCTGGGGCCAGTGACCATCACATGGTATGGTTCAATTTGGCTACTACATCTAAATCATCCCATTCCAAGGCAAAAATATGGGACTTCAGAGGAGCTGACTTTGATAAGATGGCCAACAGAGTTAAGCTAGCCCTGGCAAAAAGAAACACAGGTGAGGGGGTACAGGCAAAGTGGGCAAGCATTAAGGATGCAATACTTGAAGCAACATCCCATTGTGTTAGACAGAAAAGGAAGTGCAAAAGAAGAAGGAAACCACTTTGGTTCTCAAATACAGTAGCAGAAAAGGTCAGAGCCAAAAGGCTGGCCTTCAGGAAATATAAGGGAACACAGCGGGATGAAGATAGGGAGGCATACCCAAACTGCCCTAAGGGAAGCAGGTAAGGCAGTAAGGCAGGCAAAGTCCCAAACTGAGGAAACACTAGCACGAACAGTAAAAGAAGGTGACAAGACTTTCTATAGATACATTAGTGAAAGGAGAAAGTCCAGAGGGGGTATTGCTAAGCTTAATGGAGAAAATGGAGCATGTGAGGAGGAGGACCCTGTAAAGGCATCTATCCTAAATAGATACTTTTGCTCAGTATTTACTGAAGAGAAGGTAGGGCAGGGCCTGAGCTCAGCATCATGGACACAGGGGGAGGAGGTGAGCACTACTCCTTCACAAAAGAAAGGGTCCTACAAGAGCTTGCTAAGCTCAGGGTGGATAAGGCAATGGGACCTGATGGCATACATCCCAGGGTACTTAAGGAGCTAAAGGAGGAACTAGCAGAGCCATTAGCAGAATTGTTTAGTGAGTCTCTGAGCACAGGAGAGGTCCCAGAAGACTGGAGAAGGACTCATGTGATCCCGCTCCCACAAGAGTGGTAGCAGGAGGAGGCGGGAACTACAGACCGGTCAGTCTTACCTCAGTAGTGGGCAAGATTATGGAGGCACTCCTTAAGGAAAGGATAGTGCAACACCTGGAATCCATAGGGGCACAGGATCCAAGACAGCATGGGTTTACAAGGAAGGTCCTGTCAAACTAATCTCATAGATTTCTTGACTGGGTAACCAGAGTGGTGGACCAAGGGGAGCAGTTGATGTCCTTCTACCTTGACTTCAGCAAAGCTTTTGACACTGTTCCACATAGAAGATTGATAAATAAGCTGGGTAGGCTCAGGGTGGGTCAGAAGTTGGTCAACTGGGTGGCAAACTGGTTGACGGGCAGAAAACAGAGAGTGGTGGTAAATGGTATACAGTCAGAAGGATACAAGTCACAAGTAGGAATGTACCTCAGGATCAGTCCTGGGGCAGTCCTCTTCAACATCTTCATTAGTGACCATGCAGATGGACTAGAGGGTAAGGCTTGTCTGTTTGCAGATGACACCAAGATCTGCAACAGAATAGATGATCCAGATGGGGTGGGCAGAATGAGAAGAGATCTGGATAAACTAGCAGAATGGTCGAAGAGTGGCAACTGGGATTTAATGCAAAGAAGTGCAAAATCATGCACATAGGGAAGAGAAACCCTGAAGCCACCTATAGGCTGGGAGGAGTTGCTAGCAGTCACAAAGGAAGAAAGAAACTTGGGCATCATCATCACTGATGACCTAAAATCATCAAGCAGACCTCTAAAGCAGTAGGTAAGGCTGGGGGTGTTAGGGTGTATTAGTAGGGTATCAAGTCGAAGAGAGGAGGTAATAATCCCTCTGTACAAGACACTGTTAGGCCCCTTCTGGAGTACTGCGTGCAGTATTGAGGCCACACCTTCACAAGGACATTAACCAAATTGAGGCAGTCAGAGAAGGGCAACCAAAATGGTGCAGGGACTGCATCAGAAGACATATGTGGACAGATTAACGGAGCTCAATATGTATACCCTTGAGCAAAGGAGGGAGAGGTGATATGATCAAGGCATTCAAACACCTTAAGGGCATAAACAAGGTGAAAGAGTCTAACATGTTTAAATATAAGAAAAATAGCAGGACAAGAGGACACAGCATGAGATTAGAGGCCGATTAAGGGGAATGTGAGTGAGGAAATTCTTTTCACAGAAAGGGTGGTGGATGCATGGAATGGCTTACCACAAAGAAGTGGTGGCTATGAATACAGTGCAGGGCTTCAAACAGGCATGGGATAGCATAAGGGAGCAATACAAATGACTATGAATAGATAGGACACTGACAGAGCAAAGGCCGATGGCACATTTATAAGGTAGAAAAAGAAATGGGCAGACTGGATGGGCCTTGTGGTCCTTATCTGCCATCAACTTCTATGTATGTTTCTATGTTTCCGGTCTCAGAGAAGAGGAGAAGGAAGATGTCCTAGAGACCAATTCGATGGTCAGGGCAGGTCTAAATGCCAGCAATGTGGAGTCAGTGGCCATATTGCAAGATGGTGCCAGCTGCCTCCAGAACCTGTGGTGACTTTAAACAGGGAATCTTCGGAGACAGGGACCAATAGTCGGAGAGTGTTTAAACAGGTCCAAACTTAGTAATGAACAGATTAAATTTCATCGGGAGAAGCCCAACTGTTCCAGTGTTGGTGGATGGGATTGAATTAATGGCTGTCTTAGACACCAGATCCCAACTCACCACTATACAGGGGCAGTATTTTCACAGGTACTGGAAGATGGAAGATCTGCAGCCACTGCACAAGTCATTGATAACATTAATTGCCAGTAAAGGAGCTGAACTGTCCTTACTTAGGATACTTAGAGGCAAGTATCCAGTTGGGAAAGAATGTGCAGAAAGGTTAAGTCATCATTATCAGTGAGGCAGAGAGTGATAGCTTACCACCCCTGATCCTCGGGATGAATTTCCTTCAGCACTGCCTAGAGGACCTAGTACAGGTTTTGCAAACTCAAGTAAAGAGGTCTCCATGTATAGAGAAGAGATCTTTGCAACAAATGATACCCCTGCTCCAGTGTCATCAAAGATTTGTGAGTAGCTCTGGCGAAATTGGGAAAGTTAGAGTTTCCGATGCCCGGCCTGTCATTCTAAAGTCAGTTAGGAAATACCCTTGACCTTGTGCTGGCAAATGGGGACTTTGTGAGAGAACTTACAGTGGAGAAACCGCTGTCACGGAGTGACCACCGCTCAGTATGGCTCACATTGGATATGGGCAAGGAAGGGGTAGAATCTGGCACAATAATGCTGGACTTCAGGAGGGCCGACTTTGGGAGGATGGGGGAAGTAGTAAAAGGGTACCTGGCCAGAATTCAATCTAGTATGGACACTAACCAGAGGTGGGAGCTCATAAAGCTGGGGATAGTGGAAGCAACCAAACCTGCTGCAAAGCCCAGAGCAAGAAGGCTAGGGCTAAGAAACCGATCTGGTTGAGCAAGGAGGTCATGGAAAAGGAAAGGAGGAAAAGAGCTGTCTTTAGGAAGTACAAGAAAACAGGGAGTGGGGAGGACAGGGAGGAGTACTTGACAGAATCGACGGAGGTGACAAGGGCAGTAAGGGGAGCCAAAGTATCTATGGAACTCAGGCTGGCACAAGGCATTAAGAAGGGGGAGAAGGACTTCTTTAAGTACATCAGGGAGAAAAGGAGCTGTAGGGACCACATAGTAAGGATTAGGAAGGAGGGGGGTTGGGTGGAAGCAGGGTGAGATAAGGCGGAAGTACTAAATGAGTACTTCTGCTCAGTATTTACTAAAGAGAAGAGGGGTGACACCCAAGGTGGGAGAAATGGTAGAAGTGGGGGGGAGAGTGGTGACAGATGGGGAAATCATGGACAGCAGAGTTTGAGAGGGTTTGAAGGCACTGAGGGTGGACAAGGTGCCAGGCCCAGATGGCATCCACCCCAGGGTACTGAAGGAGCTGGCAGAGGTCCTTGCAGGACCTTTGGCAGACCTATTTAATGCCTCACTACATTCAGGGTGTGTACCTCAGGACTGGAGGATGGCTCATGTGGTGCCCCTCCATAAGAGTGGCCCCAAGGATGAACCAGAAACTACAGACCAGTGAGCCTCACATCCATCGTGGGTAAGCTAATGGAGACTATCCTGAAGAGAGGCTGGTGGCCTCCTAGCGGCCAAGGACTACAGGACAGCAGACAGCAGACAGCATGGCTTCATACGTGGCAGATCCTGCCAAACCAACTTGGTCGAGTTCTATGACTGGGTAACTAGGCAACTGGACAGGGGCCATGCAGTGGATGTCCTGTATCTGGACTTCAGTAAGGCATTTGACTCAGTGCCACATGGAGGCTGGGAAGGAAGTTAGTAGGCACAGGGCAGGTGCAAAGCTGGTGAGATAGGTAGGAAACTGGCTGCAGGGAAGGCAACAGAGGTGGTGGTGGTGGGGGCTCACACCCAAGGGCAGTGACGAGCGATGTTCCACAGGGCTCAGTGTTGGGACCAGTGTTGTTTGGGATATTCATTGCAGACATATCATGGGACATCAAGAGCAAGATCAGTCTGTTTGCTGATAATACCAAGGTAGGCGCAGTGGTAAATGACCTAGGGGGATGGCATTGGTTGCAGGATGATCTGGCAAAGTTTGAAACCTGGTCAGACACCTGGCAACTGGGCTTTAATGCCAAAAAGTGCAAGGTGCTGCATTTTGGGATGAAGAACCCAGGAGGAGTTACCAGCTGGGGAGTGCAGCTAGCCCAGACAGAGGAGAAGGATCTGGGTGTGCTCATTACAGGGTCAATGAACAACTCGGCACAATGTAGGAAGGCAGCTGCAAAGGCCAACAAAATGCTGGGTTGTATTGCAAGGGTATATCCTCGAGGAGGGAGGAGGTGATTCTGCCACTGTATAGGTCGTTGGTTAGACCACACCTGGAGTACTGCATGAGCACTGGGCGTCCGTATCTGAAGAGGGACATTAAGTTACTGGAAGGGGTAGCGAGAGTGACAAAGATGATCAAGGGCTGGGGACTTATCATATGAGAGGAGGTTAAAGGAGTTGAACATGTAATCACTGGAGGAGAAAAGAGACAGGGGTGACATGATTGAAACCTTTAAATACATGAAAGGAATAAACAAGACAGGTACAGAGGGGCTGTTCAAAGTAAGGGAGGGGAGGGCCACCAGGGGCCATGATATGAGACTGGAGCAAGGAAGGTTCAGGAGGCAGATAAGAAGACACTTTTTTACAGAGAGGGTGGTGGCTGGGTGGAATGCGTTACCTGCTGAAGTGATATGCAGTAGAACAGTGGACTGCTTCAAATGAGGATGGGACTGGACAAGGGGGAGGGTTAATGAAGGGGAAGGGTGGAAGGGAGGGGCAGCTGCAGAAAAAGGGGTGCTAGCTGCACATTCGAGCAGACTTGATAGACCTCTAGGCCTTTATCCGCTGGCAAACTTCGTATGTTCGTAGTTACCTAGACTACCCTATGGTGTAAGGCAAAAGTAGGACCACAGGGCCACAATTATGATGCCTTGGTTGAACCATGCCTGGCAGAAAAAGAAGAGCTCATATTGGTGGCTAGAAGTGTGGCTATGGTTACCAAAGGGAGGGTCCCTGTGCAAGTCATCAGCTATGGGAATCTTGACGTACGACTCCATAGGAACCAGCCGGTGGCTCAGTTACATACGGTGTTGTTGCAAGATATTGTGGAACCAGAGGACAAAGTTCCAGAGAAGACCAAAACACCAGTCCTCAGAGAGGAAGGTGAGACCCTGTGTGACTCGCATCTGCATGGATGAAAGAGATTAACCTGGGTAATCCCAAGACCACGGTGTAACAGAAGAAGGATGTGATTCAAGTCTTACTAAAGAATTCAGAGGCTTTTTGTCAACATCCCCTTGACTTTGGGTTGGTGCAGGAAGTGCAACATCATATTCATATGCAATGACATCCACCCATCAAAGAGAGATTCCGATCGATCCCCCCAGCCATGTGTCAGCCCGTAAAGGAAATGATCCGGGAGATGAAGGAGGCCACGGTGATAAAGGAGAGTCATAGTCCTTGGGCAGCTCCCATCATTCAAGAAAAAGGATGGAAAGATCTGGTTTTGTGTTGATTACCGAAAGTTAAACAGCATAATACATAAAGATGCATACCTATAACGAGAATCGAAGACTCTTTAACTGCATTACAGTCAGCTGCAATCTTCCACCCTAGATCTCACAAGTGGATACTGGCAAGTGCCAATGGCCCCAGAAGACCAGAAGAAAACTGCTTTTATTATGCCTATGGGGTTATTTGAATTCACCCGTATGCCCTTTGGGTTGTGCAATGCCCCCGGAACATTTCAGAGGTTGGTGGAACGCTGTTTAGGCAGTCAAAATTTCGACATCCTGCTGCTGTACCTTGATGATATCATCGTCTACTCTAAGAACCACCAAGAACATCTGCAGCATTTAGATGAGGTCTTCGCCCATCTGACCGAGATGACTTAAAAGTAAAACCTTCCAAATGCTATCTGTTACAGTCCCAGGTGACATTGTATCTGCTAATGAAGTGTCACCTGATCCAGAGAAACTGTCAGCAGCATAAGATTGGCCAGTATCAACAACCGTACAAGGCGTCCGAAGATTTTTGGGTTTTGTTGGGTATTACTGGAGATTTGTAAAGGACTTTTCTAAATAGCATTACCCTGAATGAAGCTCCTCAGAGGAACCAAAGCAGAACAAGTACCCAAAAGCAACCTGTCAAGTGGGCCAAGAGCAACAAGAGGCTTTCGATCAACTAAAATTAATCCTTACACAAGCACCCGTATTGGCATATCCTGATTATTCTAAACCCTTCCGGCTGTATACAGATGCAAGTAACAGAGGCCTAGGTGCACCGCTAGCGTAGGAGCAAGAGGGCATAGAGCGAGTCATAGCGTATGCAAGCCGTGGATTGAGAGGGTCAGAGAGAAATGATGCTCGGTACAGTTTCTTTCATGTGGAATTTCTAGCCTTGGTCTGGGCAGTGACAGAAAAATGTAAGCACTACCTAGCAGTCACTCCGTTTACTGTGCTTACTGATAATAACCCACTGGCGCATTTGAACACAGTGAGATTAGAAGCTCTAGAGCAGCGATGGACTTCCAGACTAGCCAACTACCAGTTTTATCTCAAATACCATTCAGGCAGATCTAATACAAATGCAGATGCACTTCTCCAAATGCCTAATCTGACAGAAAATGAAATAGATGAGACATCGCTAGAGAATACTGAAATGCCACCTTTCTTCAGGTACCATCAGAAGTTGTTCAGGCCAGTAGTACGCCAATACCAGAGAAGATGTAGAACCAGAACAAGAACCAGAGTGTGCAGACCAGCTGGCTAAACAAAGTAACCTGTGGGTACAACTGCAAGACCAAGACCTAGTAATTAGCAAGTTAAGTCATATGTTGCAACAAGATCTACAGCTTATCCTCTAGGTAGGGAAATGGGCAGACTAGGTGGGCCAAGCGGTCCTTATCTGCCATCAAAGTCTATGTTTCTATTTTTCTAAGACAAAAGATACCCCCTCAAAAGTGAAAGAAAATGGACCTGGAAGCTATAAAGTTATGGAGACATAGGACTCAGTTAACCTTAAGAGACTATAAGCTTATCCATCAGACCCGAGACCCCACCACTCACTGTGAGATCTCTCAGACCATTGTTCCAAAGAAAAGTGCATCAGTGGTGCTTGAAGCATATCATGACCATTCTGGACACTTCGGCAATAAGAAAGTAGAGGCCATAATCAGGAAAAGATTTCATTGGATTGGGATGAGAAGTGATATTATTAAATGGTGTGAAGAATGCCCAACTTGTAGTCTGAAATGCCCCAAAAGAAACAACCAGCAAGCTCTTCTGCATCTCATAATTAATAAAGCATCCCATGAGTTAGTTGCTTTGGATCACCTCAAACTAGAACCAAGTGCCAATGGACAAGCATACGTCTTAACCATGGTAGATCATTATTCTAAGTTTATGGCTGTCAGTGCTGTAAAAGATTTGTCTGCCAGAACCACGGCTGAGACATTTGTGAAACTTTTTGTTCGCCCTTCTGGCTATCCAACCAAGATATTGACTGATCAAGGAACTGCGTGTGAGTCGCAGCTCTTCAGAGAACTCTGCACCTTATATGGCAGTAAGAAAATAAAAACCACTGCATATCACCCTCAGTGCAATGGACTGTGTAAGCGAATGAATCAAACAATACTAGGAATGTTAAGAGCTCTTCCAGAATATAAACGTCCATATTGGCCAGCTTTGCTCCCTGAACTAACGTATTTGTATAATTACACAATTCACTGTTCTACTGGATACACACCATAAATGTTTGGTCACCATGGAAGACTCAATGGATCTAGTACTCAAAGTTCAACCAAATAAACCACCTGTTACTGATTGGGTAAAAGAACATAGCAAGAGATTACAAGAAGCCGGACAAGTTGTGAGCCAATGCATGGAACAAGTACGACTTACGCAAAAGGTTAACTGTGATGCTAAAGCCAATGCGACCCCATTGCAGACTGGAGAATGGGTATTGCTCAAAAGGACTCAGAAATGCCCTAAATTAGCTACCAGCTGGGAACCAGAACCTTTCCTTATTGTCAAAATCCCTACCCTGACGTACCCGTGTACAAGATTGAAAAGAGACTGGTAGTGGCACAAAATAGTGCATAGAAATCTTCTTAAACCATGTACCTTCAGAGATAGTGCTTTAATTAATACTACAAGAAAAGTTAAATCAGAGGAGAGGCAGGAGAACTCTACCCACCAAGAAAAGGAGATGGATTTACTGACAGATTGATGTATAGATCCTGGGTTAGATACTGTATGTAATGCTCAGATAATCGCCCCTTTTGGCAGAACACATAGCAATGCCAGAACCTCTGATTTGCCTGAACCAGCAGTTAGTCCAGTAAGACCAGTAGCTTTTCAGCCACGTGGATCTCAGAGATGTAATTTTGTGTACCTCCTAGGAGATACATTTTAGAAGCTCCTCAGATAGTACCTTCCTTCCAGGGATAGTTCTGTCTATGATTCCTCATGACACAGTCACTTAGTTAACTACAGTAAATAAGAAAGTTTTCTAAAATTATATAAGCTTAAGAATGTTTATTTAAAGTATCTAGAGGTTTAAGTCAAATGCTAAAGTGGTAAGAGATATTTCAAGAAACCTATAAGTAATATTTAAGAAATGTTTTACGAAATGTTTAAAGGGAATTCATGGGGACATGTGTTTTAGGTGAGCCCAAATCTGTAATACCCCAAAGTTGGGACATCAAGTAAATAAATAAAGTCCAGGGGCTAACGGGTGCTCAGGGTGCCTGTGGTATCTGTAGGCAGCAGGATATAATAAAAGGGGCCCTCTAGAGTAAAGTTTCCTCCTGGTAACAGGGAAATGCTGTAAGTAAAGAAAAGTTCCTTGTGCACTTAAAATATGGTCAAAAGATAGATTTAATGCAAGCTGCATCAACGATGGCGTGGATGGAATGCTGTGCTGAGCTGCTCATGCACAGCATTCCAATCCAGTCATTCTGAACTAGAGTTTTTAGTTTTAAAAATTAAACAGGTTTCGTGGTAGTTCCTGCTGGCTGTGGAGAAGAGGATACAGATGGTTACGGGAACCGAGAAAAGGCTTACCTGTAGGTTGAAGCTGTACCCGAGGGCCAGTCTGCATGCCTGCTCTGGCTCAGAAAGTGAAGATCCCAGAAGAGCTCCGGTTCGGTCTGCCAGTGCCATGGGGCACCAGAAGTAAAGTAATATCCGTTTGCTGTAGTGTGGGCTGGTGAGCCTCGCCATTTTGTTATTTTAGCCCTCCAATTAGTTTTAAAAGTTAATTTCAGTCCCTTGTCAGCAGCTTTGCCAGCTGCATCGCGCCTGTATTGCTGTCAGCCATCTGAGGCCCCTTGTCATTTCCCATGCTGCCTGCAAGACTCCCTCCCACTGCCAGCATACTCCCGCCTCCCGAGACCACACAGCTGCCTTCCAGCAGCCTGAGTGGTGAGTCGGCGGCTGCACACACTACGTGCTGTCCTCCTGTACAGGAGAGACTTTGTTTTTTTTTTGTTATTTCATTTGAAAAGCGCGCAGGAGGCCCACCAGGAGCGGCTAAGCGCCAAAAGGTATTTGGGTCATAAGGACCCAAATTTAATATTCAGAAGGGAGGCGGGTTAGCGGATGCCTCATAGGAGGGGTCAGGGAAGCTAGGCAGTCAAAGACCTGTTAATATTCATAAGAGGATGGGATTAGGTGGTTACTTGTCACTGAATGATAGCAGGCTCCAGAGAGCCTGAGGAATTTAAAGCAGCGTGAGTTTAAAGAGGGCACCAGGCCCATAAGTGTAAAGGACGCTTATCAGGCCCAGAATAGAGTGGGACAAGTTAGGCCTACAGTTTGAAGCTGAGCACCAGCCCCATTTCAGAGGGCTACCAGGCTCGAGGTAAAGTGGGCAGAGGCCAACATAGTAAAGGGCACCAGGCCGAGGTAAAGTGGGCACTAGGCCCACAGAGTTGGCGCGGGCGCCAGGCCTGCAAAGGAAGGCACCAGGCCCATAGTAGTAAAGGGCGCCAGGCCCAAGTAAAGGAAGGGCACTAGGCCCACAGTAGTAAAGGGCACCTGGCCCAAGTAAAGGAAGGGTACCAGGCCCACAGTAGTAAAGGGCACCTGGCCCAAGTAAAGGAAGGGCACCAGGCCCACAGTAGTAAAGGGCACCAGGCCCAAGTAAAGGAAGGGCACCAGGCCCAAAGTAGAAAGGGCACCAGGCCCAAGTAAAGGAAGGGCACCAGGCCCACAGTAGAAAAGGGCGCCAGGCCCAAGTAAAGGAAGGGCACTAGGCCTAAAGTAGTAAAGGGCACCTGGCCCAAGTAAAGGAAGGGTACCAGGCCCACAGTAGTAAAGGGCACCTGGCCCAAGTAAAGGAAGGGCACCAGGCCTACAGTAGTAAAGAGCACCAGGCCCCAGCAAGGAAGGGCATCCCAGCCATAGGGAAGAGGGCAGCAGTTGTACGGGTAGTTAGTGGAACCAGGCCAAATAGCTGGGGCAGGTACATTAGAGTGCTCAGGGGTAGCCAGATCCTAACGAAGACCAACCCATAGTGGGAAAGGGTCCGATTAAGGGGTGCTTAAGTACACAACCTGCTACAACATAATTATTGCCTGTTGTATTGGTTCTATAAATTGTTTATTCTTCCAGTGTCTGAACTGTTTTTTTACTGTATGAAGCACTGAGACTGTGTTGTATTATATTAAGATTGTGGTAATTTACCCCTGACTGTGAACAGTTGCCCCTGAAAGTGAACAATTGCCCGGATTGTTGCAATTTGCCACTGCTCCAGGCAAGTTACCCCTGATAGCGAACAATTGCCCAGATTGTTGCAATTAGCCCTTGCTCCAGGCAAATTGCCCTTGAAAGTGAGTATTTCAGTATAACATGCCAACAGAAGTACCATTGTGCAGCAGCAGGTTCTGATTCAATCTTCAGTCTTCATCAGCTCTTCACCATAGCAATCTTCAGTCTTCATTACCTCTTCACCATAACAATTTTCAGCCAGCAGAAGACTTCAGTGACTTCTTGCCCTTTCATCCGCCAAAGTCAAAATCAACATCCTTTGAGTTGTTGCGGCTGCCAGTTCCTGTTCAGCTTGGAAGAAAAGATGACTGGAAAGTGCCTCGTCCATCCCTCCCAGATGCTCGCCGGTAGATGAGTCCATAGTAGTCAAGTGAGTTCGTGGCTGCCGTTTCTTATTTTGTTCTTCATCATGTGGAATCCTGATCTTCACCTTTCATCTCTTCTTGCTTGTGTCGTCCTGTATCACCAGAGCAATCCTCAGGGTAGCAACTTGAGTTTGGTGGTCCTTCAAGTGGATCTGTCACCAAAAGCCACCCAGCAGTTCTTCTTCATCTTTGGTAGTCCTTCTTCTGGATTCTTCATCAAGTCCGGTGTTTGTTTGGCAGCCCTAGTCGAGGGTAGGTGCCAGGAAAACCTCAACAGTTCTTCTTCGTCCTTGGCAACCCTGGTCGAGGGTTGGCACAGAGGAGAAAGCAGCAGATTTCTTCTCCTGTGGCAATCCTGCAGGTGGATTCCTTACCATATTTTGATTCTTCAACCTTGGCAGCCCAGTTTGAGGGTTTCTGTGCCAAGAAAAAAGCATTTCCCAGTTAGTCTGTTCACGCTCGTGTGTTCCGGCAACTCTTGAGAGTGGGTTGGCCGATGCCTATGATCTGTTTACCAATCTCTCCATTCCCTGTTTGTGACCTCTCATAGGTCTCCTAATGAGCTTGGCGCCAAGCAAGAGTTTTCCCTTTTCTCTTGACCCTAATCTTCAGTTGTGTACGAAAACGATGAATATCTTCATTTTATGGACTTTGAGACTGTGAGATTGTTTGCTGATGGTATTATGTATGCTTAGCACATGTTATGAAAAAGTATAAGGTCCTCTGAACATATAGAGCTCTGGGTAGGGAATTATAAGAGTGATAGATAAGAATACTGTAGAGTGACCTTAGGTCGAGGTACATGTACAATATAGAGTGGTAATTGTTAGCTAATAATTCTAAGTAAGAGTTATTCCCCGACCTTCCCTTGTGACCGTGTCTACTTTCCCTGGTGTAAATAAAAACCTGCTGGCATCAAACCTTCATATTGTCTCCTGCCTCTCCTTAAAGGCTGTTTCCTGGCACCCAAGCTGATTCAGACCACAGGGTTGTCTTGCCATTCCATCTGCTTGAGGCGACACTGAGTGTGCAACTGGGATAGGTGTTCTTCCAGGATAGTATCCCAGTTGATAAGATCTCCACACAGTGATGTCATTACTATCATAGTACATCACAATATCTATTATTAAACAACCAAAAAAACACACAAAAACAGTACAGCGCAACAGTGGGGGAGGAGGGGCCCAGAAAAATCCTTAATGGGGATGCGTGGTGTTCGAGCAGCAGGTGCAGCATTGTGACTATCTGCAGTTGCTGTTGCTGGATTTGATCACCCTGCTGCTGCACAGCACCCACTCTCTCATTGTTCTCCTCGAGGGCCACCCAGACCAGTGTATGTTGGCCTGTGTTGCAGGCACTGTGGGTCCACTGCAGCTGCAAACCCAGGTAGTGGTGATGGAGGAGAGGGTGGTGCTGGTAGCGGTGGTGGTGGTGGAGCAGCTGCTGCAGTTGCCTCCTCCTGCTGTGGTGGCAAGGCACAACTTCACTCCCAGCACCCTCGCCCACTGCCACAGAAGGGCCAGTAGGTGGACGCCTGGCCCCTTCACTGGCAGCCTGCCACTCCGCCTTGTGGTGGTTTGCCATGTGTGTGTGATGGCCACTGGTCCCCAAATGTGCCCTTCAGGGGCCATGGCGCACCAGCACACCACACAGATGGCAAACCATGATTGTGCTGTCCTCCCCCACACAGTTAAAAAACTCCCACACTGGGGTGCTGTGGGGGGGGACTAGATACACTGCTTGGACCACCTACATTTTCCTCGGGCTCCACCTGTGGCTGTGGAAGTGGTGGAGGGGGTGCTGCTGGAACCCCTGCAGCTGCTACTGGTGGTGGTGGTAGTGGTGGAGTAGGTGGATGTGCAGCAGCCACCGGTGGCACTGGTGCTGCTGCTGCTTCTTCCAAAGGTGGGAAGTAACACCCAAGAGTTGGAAGCGGTCCAGTAACACCCGACTGCCACCACATGTGCAAGCTTCTCTCCTCTGCCCGTGCCCATGGGCCAAAGACTCTCCTTGTCCAGGGTCCATCTCACACAAGTCCCTGACTATCAATGAGTCCCGATGACTAACCTTCACCTGCACTCAGTCTCACACACTCAGACATGCACACACACAGTCACACACACAGAGACACACAAAACAAAACTTATAAAAAAAAATTCAGTACCAAAAAACAATCACAAACACAATACAAAAACTAAATAAAGATGTAGCTTTCAAAAAAGGTGTTTTTTTCTGCAAAAAATCACTGGGAAACAAACTGCTCTCCTCTCTCACCAAAAAAGCCTCCTTCCTCTACAACTGCAAAGGAGAAAGTGAAAGTAACTGCTCTCTGACTCACTCCCGTACTGCCTGCCTAAAGTATGTGACTTACAGAACTGTAAGCTATGTGATGTGTAAGGGGCTGCCTATTTTGTTGTCACTTCACCTTACTTCATCAGTATAGAATGACAATGCAAAGTCATAATGAGAAGATCGAAGAGTCAATTCATGTCCACTTCGCCGGCACATTTAAAATTTGCTGCATCTCTAAAGATAAGGAGCCATTTCAATCCTTCCACCATTATCAAAAGCACTTGAAAGAATTGTAGGAAGTCAACTGCTTGACTACCTAGAAAAATATAAAATTCAATGTCCACAACAACATGGCTTTCACAAGGGACACAGCACCACTACTGCTTTTTTCATAGAAACATGGAATTTGATGGCAGATAAGGACCGCTTGGCCCACCCAGTCTGCCCATTTCCCTACCTAATAGATAAGCTGCAGATCTTACATAACCAACAGCCTATTTCCTTCTACCCCCTACTAGAATTGCTTTATGTCTGTCCCATGCATTCTTGAATTCCCCCACTGTTTAAACCCCATAACCTCCTAAGGAAGGCCACTCATCCTCTCTGTGAAAAAATACTTCCTCACGTTGCCCCTGAGCTGTCCCCCCTCTATCATCAAATTGTGCCCACTTGTTCTTGCACAACTCTTTTTCTGAAAGATGCTACCGTCTTGGACTTTGTTGATTCCCTTGAGATACTTGAAAGTTTCTATCATGTCCCCCCTCTCTCTCCTTTCCTTGAGGGTATACATGTAAAGCTTCTTTAGTCTCTCTTCGTATGGTTTCTGTTGCAGACCCTGCACCATTTTAGTTGTCCTCCTCTGGACAGCTTCCATCCTGTCTATGTCCTTGTGAAGATGGGGTCTCCAGAACTGCATGCAGTACTCAGATGGGATCTCACTGAACTGTCTGTTCCAGAGGGATGACAATTCCTTGTTTTCTAATAGTGATGCCTCTTTCTTCCTATGCATCCCAGTATCCTCCCAGCCCTCCTTGTTACTGCCTTCAAATTACCTGCTCACCTTTAGGTCATCTGATATGACTACCCCAAGGTCCCTTTCCATTTTTGTTGCTGTTAGTACCTCTCCCCCATTGTGTACTCTTCCACTGGGTTTTTGTTTCCCAGGTGCATTACTTTGCACTTCTTTGCATTGAATCTAAGCTGCCATATCTTTGATCATTTCTCCAACCTTGCCAAGTCCCTTTTTATCCCCCTGTGTATAAACTCTGTTGTAGATCTTTGGGTTCTCTGCAAAGAGACATAACTTTTCTTTCCAGTCCCTCTGCAATGTCACTTATAAAGACATTAAAGAGGACCGGCCCCCTCACTAGTAACCCTTTCTTCAGAATGGACTCTGTTTACTATTTAACTCTGTGTCCTGTTGTCCAGCAAGTTTTTTACCTAGGCTACCACATTGGGATACACTCCCAGGCTGACTAACTTGTTTATTAATCTTTTGTGTGGAACCATTGTCAAATGCCTTGCTAAAGTCTAGGTAGGCCATGGCCACAGTCCCTCCCCGATCTACTACTTTGGTCACCCAGTCAAAAAAATTGATTAGATTCATCTGACATGACCTTCCCACTGTGAATCCATGCAGCACTGGGTCCTGTGCCCCGCTGGCCTCTAGGTACTCAAAAATTCTTTCTTTCAAAAGTGATTCCATCATTTTCACTACCACTGGGGTCAAGCTAAGAGATCTGCAGTTTCCTGCCTCTGCCTTGCTCCCACTTTGTGAAAGAAAATCACATCCACCTTCCTCCAGTCCTCAGGTACCACACCATCCTCCCATGATTCGTTAAAGAGGATAGTCAGTGGTGTCACTAGTTCTCCCCTTAGTTCTTTTAAAATTCTTGGGTGAATCCCATCAGGCCCCATTGCCTTGTCCACCTTGAGTTTTAGGCATTCTTTCAGGACTCTTTCTTCCATGAATGGACTGGTATCAACCCCCTATCCAGAATGCTTCTATTGGTTGGTTTCGGTACATCCTCCTCCTCTTCTTTTGTGAATACTGAACAAAAGTATTCATTCAGTATATCTGTCTTTTCAGTGTCACCCTCTGTCCACCCCCTCGCCCCCTTTATTAATCCTCACTATCCCTCCCTTGGTCTTTCTTTGCTCACTAATATATGCAACAGAGACCTGTGGAATACATGATTTATTTTCAGAAGAGCTGTTTGACCTTGAGTAACCTGAAGAGTAGCATAAGCCTTGAGGGATGTGCCCAAGGTCAAACAGCTCGAGTGAAAATAGATCATGTATTCCACAAGGTCCTTGTTACATACTTCATTTTTGCAATAGGGATCCTTTAGGATAGTGCAGGGAGTTTTGTTTTAAATTGTTTATTTAATTTTTAATGTTAGCTTACTTGGACTTTTTGTGGTTTTCCCAGGGTAGCTCCACTTAGCATAGTAGTTGCTAAGCAGTCGCTATGGGTGTTCCAACTTTACATTATGGACAGTACCTAATAAAAAAGTTTGATGCACAATTCTTTTGCTTTTGCATATTTTTTGGGGGGGGGTATTTGTTCATCAAAAAATTGAATAAAAATTGAATTTTCTGCCATTGTTTGCTAATTATAAAAAAATCTAAAAGGCATCTATAAAAGAAACACCTATCAATTTTCATTTTAAAGTTATTTGCATTTGAATATGATTAGTATTGCTACTGAGGCTGAACATTCTAAATTGACTGATGGCATAGCAACTGTGTCCATAATGAGTGATGACATAGTAACTTTTTTTTAGTTGTTTAACCAGGAGTAGCACACTGCTTGAAAGCATTTTTACAGGTGCGACCTGGGAGCATAAGGAGGTTAAGTGACTTGCTCAGGGTCACACAGTATGTAAGTGTAACCTGTGAAATTCAAACTCAGGTCTGGTCTGCTGGATGTCACTAGATTTGCAGCTCAGAGCTTTAAACCACTGAGCTATACTGCCTCCAACTGTGCTATACTGCCTCCTAACTATGTAACTAGTAACTATGTACAAAAATGAGTGATGACATAGTAACTGTGTACATAAATGAGTGGTGACATAGTAACTTTGTACATAAATGAGATGACCTAATAACGGTATTCATAAATGAGAGATGACATAGTAACTATGTACATACATGAGTGATGACATAGTAACTATGTACATAAATGAGAGATGACATAGTAACTTTGTACATAAATGAGAGATGACGTAGTAACTATGTACATACATGAGTGATGACATAGTAACTATGTACATAAATGAGAGATGACATAGCAACTTTGTACATAAATGAGATGACATAGTAACTATGTATATACATGAGTGATGACATAGTAACTATGTACATGAATGAGATGACATAGTAACTTTGTGCATACACAAGTGATGACATAGTAACTATGTACATAAATGAGTGATAACATGGTAACTGTGTACATAAATAAGTGGCGACATAGTAACTATGTACATAAATGAGATGGCATAGTAACTTTGTACATACATGAGTGATGACAGTAACTATGTACATAAATGAGTGATGACATGGTAACTGTGTACATAAATGAGTGGCAACATAGTAACTATGTACATAAATGAGATGACATAGTAACTGTGTTCATAAATGAGAGGTGACATAGTAACTATGTACATACATGAGATGACATGGTAACTGTGTACATAAATGAGTGGTGACATAGTAACTATGAACATAAATGAGAGATGACATAGTAACTGTTCATAAATGAGAGATGACATAGTAACTATGTACATAAATGAGAGATGACATATTAACTATGTACATTATAAGTGATGACATAGTAACTATGTACATAAATGAAATGTGTGTACACAGTAGCTTAAATATTAGGATTTATGTAATGGATATATTGTCCACACCTATTGCATAAAAGGTTTTATCCCTCTCTTCTTAACAGAGTTGACTATCTTTTCCTAGGTATGGGCCTTTGCTATTCTGACTTTCTTCCCTGCTCCCTTCTGCTTTAAATAGGACAGGAAATCATTTCTAATTGACTGCTGTTTATGAAGTACTCATCATCAAAAATGATGTGAGTTCCCCTATAGTATCCAGATTTAATTGTACCTGAATAAAACGTGATAAGAAAAACTGTATTTTGTATCGTTTTGCTTTTATGGGCAGCATTCTGTTACAGTTCTCTTCATAGAACCAATAATTTGGAGTTATAACTATGTCACAGTTTGTGCATGGAACTCTAAACATAATTCTAATAGGTCAGTAGCTCACAGTTAGCATTCTGTACACAAATCATGATATAACAAAAACTCCAAATTATTGGTTTGATTTATAGAACTGTAGCAGAATGCTGCCCATTAAAACAAACCTAATACAGTTTTTCCTATCATGTTTTATTCAGATGCAGTTAAATATGTTTATTTTAGAGGAATGTATATCATTTCTGAGAATAAGAACTTTATAACCAGCTGTCACTTAGCACACATATCCTGCCCCCTTTAACTGACAGAGTTCTCTGTCCTGTTCCTTCTGTGATTCCTTATGCTTTCTGAATGCTGTCTTTTCTCCCTAACCTTCCCCATCACCTCTTTTGAGAATCATGGGGTTTTTTTTCTTCATTTTGTTTTGTTTATTTGCTTCACACAAAGGCTTGTTGCCTCTGTGATAGCAGTTTTGATTTTTCCCCATTGTTCCTCCACCCCTCCTTCCTGCCCTTTTGCTAGTGCATTCCTTAGACACTCTCCAATCCTGGCAAAGTCAGCCTGCCAAAAGTCCAGTGCCCTTGCTTTTATATGGCTTGACTTACTGCCGCGCTTATTGTGTTTATTGTGAACCACACTGTCTGGTGGTCGCTTGTTCCCAGATGGCTACCTACTTCTAAATCCAAGATCCTTTCACCTTCCCCATTTTGAGAGTACCAGGTATAAGACTGCTCCCTCCCATGTGGGTTCTAACACTTGTTGCCTGAGGCATGCCCCCTGTAGAGCATCAAGAATGACTCTGCTCATGGATGTGGCTGCAGAAAATAATCTCCAGTTAACATCTGGCATATTCAGGTCCCCCAGCAACAATATCTCCCTTTTTTTCTGCTATTCTAAGGATGCCTCATATAATTTCCTTGTCCATTTCCCCCCTCTGAGATGGGGGCTGCATACAACCCTCATGCAGATTGTGGTGCCATTTCTTGTCTCCAAGGTGACCCACAGTGACTCCTTTCCTCCCTGTTTATCTTTTAGTTCCATTACTTTGATCCCTTCCCTTATGTAGAGACTCTTCCTCCTCTTTACCCTCCCTGTTTCTCCTGTAGATTGTGTATGCCAGTATGTTGACATCCCAGTCATTGTTCTCTGAGTACCAGGTTTCTGTGACTGCCACGATATCCAGGCATCCCTCTTCTATCAAGGCCACCAGTTCAGGAAGCTTGTTACCTAGACTATGGGCACTGGCATTCATTGCCCTCCATTTTTGATGGCCTTACCCCTTTTAGCCCCATCCCTGTCCTTACTTCCTTTGCCTTTTTCTCCATTTACCCCTGCCCTGCCCCCATTGACCTCTCTACCTTGATGTTAACCTCGCTAACTACTGTGTTTTTTTGGGGGGGATTCCCAGCTCCTTTTCAGTGCTTTCCCCCTTGGCTAGTTTAAAAGCTTGCCAATGAAGCATTTAAACCTGTCACCTAGGATCCTGGTTCCTCTTCTGGACAGACGCAGATCATTGTGCCAATATAGGCCTGCAACCCTCTAGCTGGACTACCAGTTCCCCATGAAGCTCAAATCTGTGCTCCACACCAGTTTTCAACCATTCATTGAATTCCAGGGTGCAGAGTACCCTAGCTTTACCCTTTCCAAAGACAGGCAGCACCTCCAAGAAGGTTACTGTGTATGTTACCTGTCTAAGGCCACTCTCCAACTTCACAAACTCCTCCTGCACAGGTCTGATCCCTATTCCCAGCTAGATTATATGTCCATAGGTGGACAACGACATCCAGCTCCCTCCACCGTGCTGCTGCTCCTGTGATCCTGAGGATTTGCTTCTTGTCCCTCCATGCCATGGCACCAGATAGGCAGAGCATCACTCAGTTGGCAGCACATCTGCCTCTGGACCAGCAGGTCATGGATTCTCATCCCACACTGGGATTGAACTTGCACCTAAAACACTGGCATCCGAGTGCAGTACTGGGGGGATGCTATACTGCTGGGGTGTGCAGTCCTTTGAATGAGACATTAAGCTGAGGTCCCTTCTGCGCTTCCTGGTGTTGTCCAGGTGGAAGTAAAAGAACTCAGGGCACTTTTCTCAAACAGTAGGGGACACTGCTGGTGTCCTAGCCAACATTCCCCTTTCCATAATACTGGTTCATGCAATTGTCCAGTCTGTGTGTGGTGTTGATGTGCGAATGGCAACGCCACACATTTAGTCACTTCACTACCAGTCTAGCATTGCTTGTAAAGTGCTTTGGGATACACTGTGTATGAAAAGTGCTATATAAATGTTGATTCTTATTCATCTTCTTCCTCTACCCACCCTTCTCCTGTTCTACTCCCTATGATTGAAGTCCCTACCAGGAGTTGTTTTCCCCTGTGAGTTCCTGTGCCACCCTCCTGTGGATCACCTTTGTGGAGGTTCCCAGCATCCTTCTTGGTCTTCACTGTGGGTGCCTCCATAGAGGAACAATGCTCCGCCAGAAAGGCATATGAATTGTGGAGAGGTACAAATGGAGGGCTACCTCTTTTTCACCACATTCACCCTCCTTGAGCCCACCATAGTCCAACCACTTCTTATTCTTGGCAACCTCTGAGACTGCGGCAGTGGTCTTGGTGGTCCCTGGGTGGGGGAGGAGATTTCCCAATGCCCTGTCAGGTCCTGGGTGGGGGAGGAGGTTTCCCTACTCCTTGCCAGGTTGGCCTAGAGATGGGCAACCTCCTTTCTCATAGCAGAGAGGTGTCTGCAAATAGGGCAGCATCACAGCCTCTCCTGGGAGACTGCCACCCCACAGCTAGTGCATTGCACAACTCTAAACATGTCTCTCTCCTACTCTGCTGAAATGGAATCTGGACTCTGCAGTGTCATTACTGCAAACACAGTAAAGAAGACCAAGAGAACAGCCCTGTCCCTATTGAAACATAGAAACATAGAATCTGTCACCAGATAAGGACTATACACCCACCTAATCTGCTCATTTCCCTACTTGGTTTAGCAATCCCTACTCTTATCTGGACTGCCTTTCCCCTGCTCTGCTGTCCAACAGGGTGCCTTTATGCTTATCCCATGCACTTTTGAATCCCTGTACTGTTTTCACTTCCACCACCTCCGCTGGTAGGCTGTTCCCTGATCCACAATCCTCACTGAAAAATATTTCCTAGCATTCCACCAAGCTCCCTCCCTCCAGCCTCATGTTATGCCCCTTGTGTTTGTGCACTTTGTCTTTGAAATAAACTCCTCCTGTACCCTGTTAATATCTGAAAGTCTGTATTATATTCCCTCTCCCTTCTCTCCTCCAGTGAATAGCTGTTTAGTTCCTTGAATTTTTCCTCATAAGGTTTGAGTCGCAGTCCTTGTATAATTTTTTGGGCTCTTCTCTGGACTACTTCTATTCTGTCTATGTCCCTCCTGAGATGTGGTCTCCAGAAATGGACACAGTATTCCAGATGAGACCTCACCAGTGATCTATACAGTAGCATCACCACTTCACTCCTCCTACTGGTTATGCCTTCCTACTGGTTATACCCTATAAAAAAGTTAGAGTTTTTCACATAGTCACCTTTACCAGAAGTGTCTTGCAAAGAACTGGTTGCACAGTTTGGCATCAACATTTCATCTGCTGGCCATATTTTAAAGCAGCATCCAAAGATCCTCAAAGAGTGGTGCAATGGCAACTGAAAAATGAAATGGGATGGTAAAGATCCCCTTGTGGATGTGGGGGTATTAAGATGTTTCACTGCATTGAGAGACAGAGGTGTCCCACTAATAGGAAACATCTTAATGGAGAAAACCTGCATACTTTCTGCTTCCATGGGAGTACAGTTTGAGCTGACAGGTGGCTGCTGTCAAGATGGAAAGAGCAGAATCATATCAGCTATTAGTGCATGCACGGGGAGGAAGCCGAAGAAAAAATGATGTTTCTGCGTTAGCTGAATGAGTCACTAATGTCCTGCAAACACTGCTTGCAGAATGTTCACCAGCAGACATATTCAATGTTAATGAGCTGGTGCTATTTTTATAGCTGCAGTCAGTATGTGTGTGTGTGTATCACAACAATTAGAAAGTGCAGTTAGGTGGCTCAGTGGTTAGTGCAAAAATTGCTAGTTTGCACATTTCTCACTGCCCACAATACTGTTATTTTGCAGATGCATTGGCTTTTGCTAGAACTTGTTTTTGAATAAGCTGCCTAATGCGTCAAGCAATAGAAACTATCTAGTATACCAGTGATGCTGTCATCTTCAGTATTGGCAAGGACATGGCAACCCTGAGCAGATCCATACAGAGGGCCTTGACATATTCTGAGATTAGTTTGAGCACAGGTTAGTAGAAAAATCCATGGTATTCTTCAGGGTGTACAAAAACCTGAGTGCCTCTTTCAAGTATTTGAGTTGGACAGTACTAATGGATCATGTCTCAGACTTCAAATACTGTAACTAGATCTGTACTAGGAGTGCTCCCTAAATGTTAACACCCATCTGACATCTGACCCGTCTGATATCTGACAATATCTGTCCATATGACACTGGGTTCACTGTATCAAATTAAAAGTTCTGTAGTCCTGGAAACAAACATTTTTTTTTTATGTCCATAGCCTCCTGTTCCCTCTAATTTGCTATAGTTACCTAGTTTATGTGGCTGGCTGGCTGGCTGGTTGCCCCTGCCAGGGTCCTCTCCAGGTGAGCACTGTCTGCAACTGTGTTTGCCACTTCACAACTGATCTGTATTTTACACCCACCACTACCATCTGTATTATGTAGCCTTCTGACCATCACTGAAGTACCACCTAGCCTATAGGCTGTCAGTGTTCCTCTAACAGAGTGGCACTTGGCAAAGCCCCATCCTGTATAAGCTCTTCCCTGCTCATTCAACTCACTGGATACACATTCTGAGTCCAGATTTACATTCAAGATTTCTTTAAAGAAAACTACCCAGATTCATTCACAGCTCATTACTCTAACCTCTGGGCTACACTGCCAGCCCCTATCATTTCTATTATGTAGCCTTCTGATCATCACTGAAGGACCACCTGGCTCATAGGACAGCAGTGTTCCTGTACAGAGTGGCACTTGGCAATGTCCCATCTTGTATTTATAAGCTCTTCCAGTGCTCATTCAGCTTACTGGGTACATGTTCCCAGTCCAGATTTACATTCATGATTCCTTTCAAGAAAACTACCCCAGATGGAGATTTTTTTACCTACAAGTATAAGGCTATTGGCCTATAAAACCTTTTCCCCTTTATCCCCACTGGTGCTGGTAACATTCCTTCGTTCAGCTCCATGCTCCACCAAAATGTGACCTGCAATTTGCACAGTTGTTTTTAAGCATCATAACTAGGCCAAGTGGTCTTTCTCTACTGCCCAAATTCTATGTTTCTATTCATTTCAATGTAACAGTGCCTTATGTATTGTCTCTTTATTTAATTTTTGTGCTCTGTTTTTATTGGAAGTATGTTTGTTCTGTACCAGGTACTTTTATATATAACTGGCTGCTAGTGGAAAAAAGGGTTATGTAGCTAATGTTGCTCTTCCGTATAAAAAAATTCAAATTAAATGAAAAGTCCCTGACGGCAGATGAGGATCCTTTGGCCCACGCAGTCTGTCCATTTTTCCCTAACGACAGTATCACCACAAATCCTAATCAATCTATGGCTGCCCCCCCACCTTCACTTTCATTCCTCTAAGATTCCCTTATTCTTATTCCCTGCATTCTTGAGCCCACCACTGTATTTGTCCCTACCACCTCCACAGGAAGGGTATTCCAGGAATCCACCACTCTTTCTGTGAAGAAGTACTTACTCACACTTCTTATGAATCTACCCTGATCCAACTTCACAGAACACCCCTTGCTCTTGAGTACCTTTTTCCTGTTGTAAAATATTTTATTATTTTCAAAAAAAAAAGTAGGTGTGATACAGTATACATCCACATAGTCCGTACATACAGTTAGCCACCTATAATCATTATACGAGTACTAGACATGATACAGTATACATCCACATAGTCCGTACATACAGTTAGCCATCTATAATCATTATACAAGTACTAGACATGATACAGTATACATCCACATAGTCCGTACATAAAGTACTAGACATGATACAGTATACATCCACATAGTCCGTACATACAGTTAGCCATCTATAATCATTATACAAGTACTAGACATGATACAGTATATATCCACATAGTCCGTACATACAGTTAGCCATCTATAATCATTATACACATACTAGACGTGATACAGTATACATCCACATAGTCCGTACATACAGTTAGCCATTTATAATCATTATACAAGTACAAGACATGATACAGTATACCTTCACACAGTCTGTACATACAGCTAGCCATCTATAATCATTATATGAGTAGTAAGTGCCAGTAAAGAGAAAGAACAGAAAAAAAGGGGGCAGGGGAATAGGATTTAGGAGTATAGGTGGAGTAAAGGAAAAAGGAGGTATGAAAAGGGGATAACAAAAAGGGGGGAAGAAAGGATTAAGAGGTAGAAGAGAGAAGATGAGGGGTAATAACATATATTAGTTTATTTTGTCAGAGATATACCAGTATATGTAATGGTGATACAAACATTATGGATCAGGTATCCAACATCCAGCTATACAATAACAGGGATCTATAGCTACTACTATTGAGGGAGTTCCCCTAGGGGAGGACTGTTGTTCAGGAGAAGAAGTATTAGGTAAAGAAGGGGTACATTACTGTGTCCTCAGCATGTCCGAATAAACATCATGTAAGTGTACTCCCAAGGCAGGTGCCATATCACTAGATCATCTTTGCTGGACATAATCACATCAAACAATACCACTGTGTAACAGTGGCCAAGTATATCCTGTTCACGGTATCTAGAGAAAAGTTGGATAAGAGGTGTATATGTTCTGCAAAAACAATCTGGCCCTGGAACAGAAACAAGTATATCCCAAACTCAAATCTCAACTTAGATGGATTAAACTATCTACATGTCATCGTATATACAGCCACTTGACCATTAATTAGAAGGGTACCATATTTATAAGCCACAGTCCAACAGAGGAAAACCAGGGCCACCCCTCATGGTAATGGGTCCTCTGGTAGAGATCCCATTCAGACACCATTTAACCAACAAGAAAGTATGAGGATATTCAACATATCCCTATCTGTGGTTGGACAGTACCAAGATAGTTAAGATAAGGAGCCCAGCAGATTCTAAATGTAGAAAGTTGAGACTTCAGTAGATAATATATTTTATCTAGTTTGGCCAAGGTAGACAAGGACACCATTATTTCTGATATTGTAGGAATCAGGGGAGTTCTCCACTTGCATAGAATGGCTCTTTTGTTTTGCCAAAGCCAGGAATGCTAGCCACCTGTACTTCAATGTGGGTAGCTTAGGTATGTCACTGCATATACCCAAAAGAAAGAGAGAGCTAAAGGGAATCAGTTGTTGTAAGACCTTGAGGGCAACTTTTGTATTTCTTGCCATAAGAGCTGGACGTTTGGACAAGATCATAATACATGCACTAGGTCTCCACCTGGTTTTTGACATCCCAGCACCCCAGCAACTATAATTTTCTAGTACTTTGGCTTCATGGAGAAAGACTGGGGTTCTGT